>OU452306.1:39943376-41309295 GCA_911728475.2 Pterostichus madidus | reverse complement strand
TTATTTATTTATTTATTTATTTATTTATTTATTTATTTATTTATTTATTTATTTATTTATTTATTTATTTATTTATTTATTTATTTATTTATTTATTTATTTATTTATTTATTTATTTATTTATTTATTTATTTATTTATTTATTTATTTATTTATTTATTTATTTATTTATTTATTTATTTATTTATTTATTTATTTATTTATTTATTTATTTATTTATTTATTTATTTATTTACTTATTTATTTATTTATTTATTTATTTATTCATTTATTTATTCATTTATTTATTCATTCATTTATTTATCCATTACTACATTTTATACATTTCTACAAATATCCTGAGGTGCGGCTCCGGAAAGTATGAGGCCCGCTCCGGTTGGTGTGAAGACCGCTCTGGGAGGTGTGTAGACTGCTCCGGGCTGAAAATTAAATTACGTTCGGATCCTTCCTCCCTCCCCCCTAACCATGGTATAAGTACTTACGACATAAGTTAGAGGTCGGCTACCCCGTTCCCCTCTACTCGGGTCCCTCCTATTCAATCCACCCCCAGGCCGGACATTTTAAATTCGTCATGTTATTCAATCTAACTCATGCAATATTACATCGTTATGGATTGAACTACAAGTTCTTGGATTTAATTATTGTTCCTAATCAATCTATTATTTCATTTATTTGACTAGTAACCGCTCTTCAGTTACAACAGGTATTACTTTCTGAGTTCTGCTTCGACAGAGTGCCACACCCAGTATTGGGTAGTGGGCGTAATGATATACTTATTTTCATCATCAATAGGTTTTAAAAATTATTTAATAATAGAAAATAAGCTATTATTTATTACAATACAATTTCAACAATATCAAAAAAGTGCCCACACCTGATGGGTGAATTTTAAATTGAAGATTGAATTTATTAGGATCGGTAAATTAATACAATTTTATTTGTGCAACAGTAATGTTTATTTTTCATATAAATAACTACAAGCATTTATTTTTCAATCATTATATAAAGTAAAATATTTTACAAATCCAAGGTGGGTGGGTTCCAAAATTTTCCAGGTCCTTCAAAGTCCCGGTAGAAAGATTTTCATTTCTGGGTCCTGGTGTCCTTTGTGGCCTGTATTGTTGTTTTTTTTCTTTCTGTACATAAAAAATATCTTTAACTTTCAATAATATATACATATTTGTTGTGGAGTTTCTTTGTTCCCAGATATCGGCCTGGTTAAGCTCTGTCACCACGGCAAGGTCTTACTCCACGTAGACAGAGAAAGGGGTTGTCACCCGACAACACTTACCAGGATGGTCAAGGATAGGATAAATATAAGCCGTATTCCATTTGCCACTAAGATCAGTTCAGATAAATTAAATTGAAATATTTAAAAATTTAAAAAATATAACAAATTTAAAAAAAGAAAATACAATTAAAAAAATTAAATTAAATAAACAAATTTAAATTATATTAAACAATTAATTTTTAAAAAAGTAGTAATAAATGAACTTTTAATTAACTAATTTTAATTAAAAACTTTCAGTTAATTAACTTTTAATTAACTTTTCATTGATTAACTTTAAATTAATTAACTTTTCATTAATTAAAAATTAAACATTTCAATGCAAATATAAAGTAAAATAAAATTGTAGTGATAATTTAAATGAAAATTTAAATTATCACTTTACACTTTTATTGTACTGGAAATAAATGTAACAAAATAGTCCTACAACAAAAATCTGGTTCAATTGTAAGCTAGATCTGTTCGAAACGGCATATGGAATGCGCCTATTGGTAACATACATCTTTCACACTGGCTGGCCAGCCATACATACATACATACATACTCAGACACACACAAAGCTGCTGCTGCTGCAACCCTGGAAAAAAAAATTAATATTAATATATATTACCATACAGGCGCAGTTTCAACAAACGGATTAGCGCTAACACCGTTTTTATTATTATCTATATTTCTAATTCAGATTACAACTAATTAAATAACTTGTTTCGTACATTGCAAATAAAAACGACAATAAAATTTGGTGTTAACGCTATACCGATAGTTTTAGTAATTAATATATAATTCATAATTCATTCATGAATGTCTTATTAATCTTTCATATTCGTTACAAGTTAACCACACTAATTCAAGCAATATTAAATCGTGATGGACTGAACTAGAAGATCTTGGATTTAATAAGATCTCCATTGTTCTTACACTATTTATTCATTCATTTATTTGACTACAAGTAACCGCTCTTCAGTTACTACAGACAACGCATACTGAGTTCTGCTTCGACAGAGTGCCATACCCAGTATTGGGTAGAGGCCGTAAAGTTATACTTATTTTATTTCTTTTTGACGGATTTAATTCTCGCATTTCAAACGCATAAATATATCACTAATTGATTTCTGCTTCGGCAGAGTGCCACACCCAGTACTGGGTAGATGGCGTATTGATAAATTTATTACTTCATTTTATTTTCATAATACATCGTGATGGATTGAATTATAAATTATAAATAATTATAATTTCATAGTTCCTGTTCTACTTATTATTTCATTTATTTGACAACAAGTAACCGCTCTTCTGTTACTACAGATGAAATTTACTGAGTTCTGCTTCGACAGAGTGCCGCACCCAGTATTGGGTAGAAGGCGTATATATATATTTATTTTATTTATTTATTAAAACGTGCATAAATATATCATTTACCAAGTTCTGTTACTACAGAGTACCACATCCAGTAATGGATAGAAGACATGTTGATATATTTATTTATCAAGCTACAATTACAGAATATGCACAGAAACGCGGTAAGTGTTTCAAACAGGATTTTAATATTATGTTCCGGATTTGACTCTATTAAATATTTTAATCATTAACATTTTCACCACTAAGAGGGAGCTGTGATTTGACGATTGGTAACTGCACTTCACGCACATACATATATCACTTATTGAGATCTGCCTTGGCAGAGTGCCACACCCAGTACTGGGTAGATGGCGTGATGAGTGATGAGAAATTTATTAGTTCATTTTATTTTAATAATACAATGTTTTACCTTATGGTGATGGTGCTGCATTTGCTCGAGCTGCCCACATGTCTACTTGAGTGTCATCGTCAGCGCGCCTTGGGCCCTGTAAACATAAAACAAACAATCTTAATATTGAGATTTAAAGATTTCCAACACATAGTTTTTCAAACTAAGCGCCTTCCGCCGAAACCAACATCTCTGAGACGGCTGGTTACACCCTTCTGGCGCAAAATAACAACATTACGATATCTGCTACGGCAGAGCGCTAATACACCCAGTAACGGGTAGAAAGCGTGATGATAAATTCATTTATTTATTTACCTTCAGATGAGGGTGCTGCATTTGTCCGTGATGGCCGCATGACTACTTCGGTATCGGCCTGGTCTCTGTCACCTCAGCAAGGTCTTACACCACGTACACAGACATTCACCAGGATGGTCAAAGGAAAGGATAATTACAAGCCGTATTCCATTTGCCGCTTAGATCAGTTCAGATAAATTAAATTGGAATATTAAAAAATTAAGAAATATAACAAATTTAACAAAAGGAAATACCATTAAAAAATTTAAATTAAATGAAAAAATAGAATTAAATGAAAAAATAAAATTAAATGAAAAAATAAAATTAAATGAAAAAAACAAATATTTAAAAAAAGTAGTAATAAATTAACTTTTAATTAATTAATTTTAATTAACTTTTCATTAATTAACTTTAATTAATTAACTTTCCGTTAATTAGCTTTTAATTAACTTTTAATCAATTAACTTTAAATTAATTAACTTTTCCTTAATTAACTTTTCAATAATTAAAAATTAAACATTTCAATGCAAATAAAAAGTTAAATAAAATTGTAAAGTGAAAATTTAAATTTTCATTTAAATAAACACTTTACAATTTTATTGTACTGGAAATAAATTTAACGAATTAATCCTACAACATAAATAAATGATCTGGTTCAGATGAAAATTAGATCTGTTCGAAACGGCATATGAACTGCATCTATAGGTAACATACAAGATTCACACCGGCTGGCCAGCCATACATTCACACACATACACACAAAGTTACTGCTGCTGCAGCAGCAGTAACAACCCTGGACCTCGAACCTGAAACATCAAAATTAATTAATATGTATTCCAATACAGACGCAGCTTCAAAAATCGGATTAGCGCTAACACCGTTTTTATTGTTATCTATATTTCAGATTACATCAGATTACTAATATATACACTAAATTTGATGCTAGTTATCTGAATATTTAACTCAAGTTAAAATAAACTTGTTTAGTACATTGAAAAAAAAAATGATAATAAAAATTGGTGTTAGCGCTATTCCGCTGATAGTTTTGGTAATTAATAAATAACATTACTGAATATAATGATATAAAGATCATTCATTCATGATTTTTACAACAAAGAACCGCTCTTCAGTTACAACAGATAACATTTTCTGAGTTCTGCCTTGACAGAGTACCACACCCAGTATTGGGTAGAGGGCATAAAGATATACTTATTTTATTTCTTTTTGACGGTTTTAAAGAGCACAAATATATCATTAACCAAGTTCTGTTACTTCAGAGTGCCACATCCAGTAATGGATAGAAAGCATGCTGATATATTTATTTATTAAGCTAAAATTACTATTAATTACCAAATATACAAGATATACACAGAAACACGGTACATTTGACGACTGGTAACTGCACTTCACGCACATAAATATATCACTTATTGAGATCTGCTTCGACAGAGTGCCACACCCAGTATTGGATAGAAGGCGTCAAGATATACTTATTTTATTTCTTTTCGACGGTTTTAAAGTGCTTAAATATATCATTAACCAAGTTCTGTTACTACAGAGTGCCACATCCAGTAATGAATAAAAGGCGTGGTGATATATTTATTTATTAAGCTAATATTACTATTAATTACCAAATACACAAGGTATACACAGAAACGCGGTACATTTGACAACTGGTAACTGCACTTCACGCACATAAATATATCTCTTACTGAGTTCTGCTTCGGCAGAGTGCCACACCCAGTACTGGGTAGATGGCGGGATGATAAATTTATTAATTCATTTTATTTTATTAATATAATGTTTTACCTTTAGATGATGGTTCTGCTATTGCTCGAGCTACCCACATGTCTACTTGGGTATTGTCAATGGGCCCTAGGACCCTGTGAACAAAAAACAAACAATGTTAATATGGAGGCGCTCACTAGTATTGAAAGATTTCCAACAAATTGGTTTTCAAACTAAGCACCTCCAGCTCAAAACAACATCTCTGAGACGGCTAGTACACCCTTCTAGCACAAAATAACAACTTTACGAAATCTGCTACGGCAGAGCGCTAATACACCCAGTAACGAGTAGATAGCGTGTTGATAAATGTATTTATTTACTTACCATCAGTTGAAGGTACTGCATTTGCCCGTGATGACTGCATGACTACTTGGGTATCTTCGTCAATGCTGTAAACATAAAACAAACGATCTTTATTTGGAGCCGCCCACTAATATTGAACACTTTCCAACAATAAATTTAAAACACATTTAAACTAACCCCAAACCAATCTGGGATACATGTTTTGACGGCTAATATCATACTTTTAGAGCAAATTAACAACTTTACGAGATCTGCTACGGCAGAGCGCAACTACACCCAGTAACGAGTGAAAAGCGTGAGTGATGTTTATTTAAAAACTACGTACGAAAATGGTGTCTTAAAAGCGAACATTATCTGAATATTCACTACAACTCTGTCTTGCACGTGACGTCATTTTCATAACTATTCACGGCCCGGCGAGCTCCAGACAAAGAGCCACCACAAACTGTACCATCTCCGCACAAAGTTGCAGAGATAAAAATGGCATATTGAAAATGACAACAGTTAAATATATATTACTTACCATTCTGGTAGAGTTCCTGCGCGACAGTACTCAACTGCAGCTGTAGCTCCCTCGCCGAATCCAGCGTTGCTCTCCTGCCCCATACTCCAATTTACCATCAATTACGTTAACCAACTTCCATGTAATCTCCTCCAGTTTTCACCGTCTCAGAGTGCTAATTGACGATACTAGTTCAATTAAGAACCGACACGCCTTTGTTCCAAACTAAGATTCATGGCCAATAAATCTTAACTTGGAACGTTTCGCACCAGGGGAGACCCCAAGACCTAACTAATAACAGCAAAATAAAATCAGAAACGGATCACATTTACTTTGCTGTTTATAGTTAGGGGCATTGACTATTACCCTCACCTGGGCCCAGGTAAGGATAATAGATAATGATGCATCTAACGACAGTGACATATATAAATAACAATATATCAACTGCTGATATACACCGGTTTGAGACATGGCTAGTTCCATGTTTGTTCCCCACACATACATCTATAGAATTTATGTAAATCTCAATATGCAGATTTACTCTAAAGACATATTGCAGAGATCGTCATGGTATGTGGAGGAAATCTGGTACCATGGCTGGAGCTGGAAATTGCCTGGTAAATTGAAGTTTGCTGGCTGCTCAGGCCGGTCCTGGCAGATGTTGCGCGTAGAGTAGAAAAATTGTTGAGCACTTATCGGTCTTCGACGACGTCGTTGTGAATGTGTGTACCAGCAGAGGTTGCTGTTAAGACTAACTGAGCTCTACCTCGGACCTCGATTCTTCGACACGGGTTAAACTCCGGGCTTCTTCGGATTATTACGATAACACACGAAGTAGTTTTCTAGCGGCCAGTACATTTTTATAATCGGTAATATAGGCAAATGCCATGGGCGTCCGCAGGGGGAGGCAAGGAGGGGCGCGCTCCCGCCTGGATATTAACTAGGGTGGTGACCACGACTCTCGAACAGAGGACTTTAACATGTAAAATTATAATTTTGTAATTTCCTGCTTCCTTAAATATATTAAGCAAAAATGCTTGATATAGTAATTCTAGGGCATAAAATTCTGGGCGAGAACCAATAAACAAAATTAATTTTGCATACTATGAAACGACACAAATTATATTTGAAAATGACGAAAATTGCCTCAAAACTATCGATAGGCTTAAAATTGAAACAAAATTAAACAAAAGTTTGACGTTTTATTTGTCAAAATAAGTGAAATAATAAATGAAGAATTTATTTTGACAGTTTTGCCAGATTGAACGTCAAACATTTGTTTAATTTTGTTTGTATTTTATTGCTATCGATAGTTTTGACACAATTTTAGTCATTTTCAGATCTAATTTGTGCCGATACAAAGCATGCAAAATTAATATATATATAAATTAAATAAATATTAAATTATAAGTTTAAAGAAATATTAGAAAATAATAACTGTAAAACTGCTAAATCAGAATTTATTGAAAAAAAAATTATGGAAGAGTTATTAGAAAATTGTCCATCTTCTTCAATTCAACCCAGACGACGAAGACCAGTAATTTATAATTTAAATATTTTTTTATCTATTTGTTATTTGTATGTAAAAAAAAATTTAAGAAATTTATGTTTTTTGCGATCCGTCGCCTCTGGAAAAATATCTGTGGACGCCCATGGCAAATACAGCTACGCGTTACACCATCTAGCGATAATTTTCAAAACTACTGTCTCCAGCGCTCATTTTGAACTGTATTACATATTAGATACAGATATAAGAAACAATCTATTTGTTATGAGGTTCGTTGAAAACAAAATAAACATTTGTTCCGGGCTCCGGGAGGGGAGGGAGAAATTTAGATATCAAATAATCAATTTGTTATGTTCTTCGTAAATAAAATAAACATTTGTTCCGGGCTCCGGACACGAAAATTAAATTTCAAATACTCATTTTGTTATTTTCATCGTAAACAAAATAAACGTTTGTTCCGGACTCCGGGGGCCGAGGAGCGGCTCCGGGGGAGAAAATTAGTTTCAATTTACTCAAAAAATATCCAAAATTTTACATTGAAATACTAGCCACAACTAGGTATGCTGCTGTGTTTTGTGATTGCCTGTCATCGATGATGCAGCAAGATAAAATTGGATGATTTCAAAGGATTTTTAAACACAACTGGCTATATTTACTTTATTATATTAATAGTATTACACATAATGAAATAGATAACATAGAGATTGACACTTTGCTTCCCTAAACACAATACAATACTTGTTACTTTAGTGGGACGCAACCTGTGCCTTGTCTGTGAATAATAATCATTTGAGTTTAAATCGGACAGTAAAGTGTACGAATAACAATATTAGTAGTATACAGAATATAGACATGAATCTAGTTGTAAATAAATAAAAAATAACTATTCCTTCTTCATATAAATGTAAAAAATGTACAACTAGTTCTCGATTAATCAATGACTGATGGATGATGATGTTATGGGTCTCAATTATGATTTGAAGGCGTGTGGTCCTGTACTTACGCTTCTCTAACTACTTAATTACGGAATGTACAAACTTAATATTAAATTCTTTGGTTTCAGGAAACAACAAAATTTACATCATGTACAAAACAATATTTGCGTAATTAAAAATAAACTGTGTTCATCTAACTACTAACGATTCCTATGTTTGGTGGATGTTGGTAATAAACGGACACCATTATGATGTGTTGGCAACGTGGTGTGCGCCCTAGGATACACATGGCAGCTAGCGCCGCTTCCCATATGTCCCACTGGTGCTGCGCCTGCTCCACCCTGCGGCAGTGGCATCGTCGAACAGTGTGGGTACGACGCCATGGCTTGCACCTGGGTGGGTTAATGTGGCAACGTGGCCGAGGAGGATGCCTGCACGTGTTTCGAGTCATTGTGTTCAGTGAAACTTGTCATCTTCATATTAGTAGACCTGCTGAACGGTTACTCTGTTCTCACTGGTATCTGCTGTTGATCTAAAATAGGCATTGCAGTTTTCCTTCTAATGACGACAGTGTTCTCACTTTCTAGTATCACAGCTGGTATTCCATGCTATGTCATCACCTCAGTAGCCACCGGTTGTTTCGTTGTGTATCCGTACAGACCGCTACTCTGTTTCGGGGTGGAGGATCCACTAGGTCCAACCTTTACTACCACGGCGGCGGTTGTACGAGCCCTAACAACTATATGTTCGGACACTTCATAATTTCTATTTCAATATTTCTTTAGTATCCCATTACTCGCTAAATATATATTTGATTAATATTTTTATTTCGATTTTGGATTTAACCCTTATTTGGCTACTAAATGATAATTAAATGGAATTTAAATGATAATTTAATTAGGCTTTAACATTTATTTAAACTAAACGCATTTGACAATTAAATGTTCGGGCAAAACTGTAGATATTTTATATATGCCTGATAAAATTGTACGTAGCGTTGAATTATTATTTTTCTAATTCTACAACAAATCCGACGTATTTCTATTTTCATATTTTAATAGTTTATTAATTTTGTACGAACGTGTTATTTTAAAATGACTAGAGGTGTTGCAACTCTACAGGATGCGAGAGAATTAATTTTTCTATGGAAAATAAAATTAATGTAATTGCTAAAGACATAAAAATGTCCAAATCGATTGTTTTTGACATCATAAAGTCGTATGGTGAAAACGGTACCATCGATACAGGGCGAAAAGTCCAGGACGTCCGACTTTAGTATAAAATCGACAAAGAGGAGAACTTATAAAAACTTGTAAAAATAACAGAAGGGCTACTGTTAGGGAAATAACGATTGAGTGAAATGAAGCTGGAAGATCTACATTTTCCTAAGAAACATGTAGAAAGTGGATTTATAAAAGTAGTCTTAGTTTTTATAAGGTAATCATACGAATGTAATTTTTTCAGTATTTTATTGAAACTCAAATACAACACTTTAGGCAAAAGAAAAACCGTTGTTGACTGAACGGCAGACACAAGAACAGTGGAATTTGATTATTCTCAGCGACAACTCCAAATTTGATTTAAGTGTAGGTAATAACAGAAAACGAGTAATTCGGAGCTAAAATAAAGCGTTTCATAAAGATTGTTTAAAACGCCCTGTTAAGTTTCCTCCTAGGATATGATTTGGGGCTGCACGTCTGCAAGAGGAGTAGGAAGTATACAGTTTGTTAATAGTATGATCAACGCAGTTAAATATTAAGATATGCTGGACCATAATTTAAAGCCCAGTGTCGAAAAATTGTATCCTGGGGAACAATTTCTTTTTCAACAGGATAGCCCCCACCTGTCACACGGCCAAAAGTACTCAAAACTGGTTCGAAAAGATTCATATAATCGTATTTGATTGACTATCCAGCAGTCCTGATTTAAATTTTATTTAACGTTTTTGGTAAAATGAAACAAACAATTAAAAACAATCCACAGAGAACTCTGAAAGGTACGAAGGTCAAAATTTAAAAAGTATGTGACTCAGTAACAGTAAAAAAGTTGCCGGTCCTACTATAATCAATGCCTAAAAGAATTGAGGCAGTAATTAAAGAAAAAGACATAACGCCTCATTAAATATATAAATGATTTCTATTTATTTTTTAATATTAATTTGTCCGATTCTTTAATTGACAAGAGAGATTAGTTAAAATAAATATTTATACAAAACAATTATATTTTTATTATTGTTTTATATCATAATATAGTCGCTAAAATAGGATTAAATCTAAAATCGAAGTCAAAAAAATAATCAAAAATATATTTAGTGAGCAACGATATAATAAAGTAATATTTTGATAGAAATTATGAACTGTCCGAACAAATAGTTGTCAGGGCTCGTATAACCACGTACAACTCCCACAGACTGTTGCTGAGGTTGCAGTTCTCTAACACTACTAGCTGTGCTATGAACGCCAGACGATGTCTCACTATGGTTCGGTGGCGGTGAGGACGAGGACACTGTCGACAAACTATCAGATCTCGGAGTGAGTTCTTCTGGTGGCATACCAGAGTCAGCTCGTCTTAGACACCTGGGGGTCATCGATACCGTAGACATCTACACAGACACATTCATTTAGGTCAAAAATAAATAACTACTACGTGCTGCTGGTACATTAAGCACCTGCGGATTGTGGATGAGACGTGCGTCAGCCAACGGTTCTGGTATAAGTAAAGGCGACGGATCTTCGTAATCTACAGGTGGGATTAAATCTCGGCTGGTACTCGCATACGTTACATTGTCGTCGTGAACGGTCGCCAGTAACTACATCAAAAAATAAAAAACCATTTTAAACACCACATTACGTACACCATAAACTCATACAATACAATTAAATAGAAACAATTTTTACAACTATACCTACAGTTTTACTAGTAATTCATAATTTTAATAACAATATAGATAATTGATAATATTTAAGATTATTAAAACTCAGTATATTTTTCTAAATATACCGATTTTAACTTTCCAACTACAAATAATAATTAGTAACAATAATAAAGTTTATATTAAAAGAAAATTAAATTACGTACGTACTTGTACAAATGCGCCAATTTAAATTTAATACTAACCAATAATAATAAAAACATTTACAGGCAGATTAATAAAACGGATTAGCGCTAACGCCGTTTTTTATATTCTCTATAAATTTGTATCAAATTCAAGAAATTAATTAAATTTGATGTTAATTAACATTCTTTTTAACTCAAGTTACAATAATCTTGTTCAAAGCATTGCAAAGAGAGTTGATAACGAAATAAAAATTGGTGTTAGCGCTAACCCGCTTCATGAATCTGCATATTAAATTTTATATCAAATATACTAACAATGTTTCAATAAAAAAGTTTTCCTTTTATACATCTTCAAGCAGTTACATAAAACGGTTTAGCGCTAACATCGTTTTTAATATTATCTATAACTCAGTTTCTAATTAAAACAGATTCAAGATATGAACTAAATTTGATGTTAATTAACTTTCTTTTCAACTCAAGTTAAAATAAACTTATTTCGTAAATTGAAAAGAGAGTTAAAAACAAAAAAAAAAAAAAACTGATGTGGTCACCACACAATTTTCTTATAAACAGCATATTTAATATTTAGAGTATATAGCTGTTATATAATATTATTAAACATGTAATTCAGTTTTTAAGTAATTCAGCATTTATCTGTTTGAAACATATAAAATAACAAATTAGTTTACGTATAATTTTTCATTAATGTTGACTTCTTTATGTCTAACTTTACTGAATGAGGCATATACAGGATGTCCGTTGTTCGAGCCTAACCCTTGATATCTCAAGAACAGTGAGATACGAAGTCGATTAAATTGTGGCAAAGTTGCCAAATTAGTTGACCATTTTAATGATGTATTTGCTTTTCCGAAAACAGACATAGATAGCTAGATAAAGCGATAATTAAAATTCTAGTCGATTTAAAATTATTTACTATTTGATCAATAAATTGATATAGCATCAAAAACTCTGAATTGAACACTAATGACTTGCTCCTTGCGTTTGCCAATTATTAATTGCCTTATAAATGTTAAACTTGTTTATGTTTTCTGTTTCTATTGCTACTGTGATTATTGGAATATATTATTGAATATATAAATTAGTTTTTTTTTTTTTCAAAATTAGACGCATATACAGGAAAATTGCAAATAACATTTTATGTTCCGAATATTTCTGCAATTTACAATACTTCCTTATACTGTGTATAAAAAGTAAAAATGGTGTTAGCGATAATCCGCTTTATGTATCTGCCTGCTTGGTAAAGAAAAATAACTTTTAATTAAATGACAGTATCAGTTTTAAAGTATGTTCCAATTACTTTTATCTCATCCTCGTCGTCTGGGAGTGTTCGGTGGACCCCGGCAACAAGGGTAGTTCCCTCAACGTTGCGTAGTCTCCGTCATCCTCATCAGGTCCTGGTGTTCGGCTCTTGAGGCATAAACTACAATCAAACACATCATCACATACTATTAAACACATTTCACACACACTCTTACATCATTTCCACATCATGCATCGTACTGGTTACATACATTCACAACACACACAAAGAAGCAAGTTAGTATTGATATGCGTTACCGTTTTGACGTACTCGTATCCTCATTGAAGATTACTTTCTTGGTAGCTGCCCTACTAGAGCTGGTGGACAGAGTGCGTCCGCGCCAACACAACGGCCCCACGGATAAGCTATCGGGCGACCGTTGAGGTGCCACACCAGCTGAACGCAGCCAATAAATTTGTTCATCATCGTGTGTAGAGGTTGGTGTTGTGGATGTTTTGGGTATTGTTGGTATTCTCGCTGGTAGTATTGTTAGTGGTTGTTGTTGATGATACTGCTCGGCTGGCTTGTTGAGTTTTCTGAACAACAATCATAATGGCTTTCCGGCTTTGTGGTTCTGAGACAGCGTAAGCGCGTCCGTTTCCTACAACTACCAGAGGCTGCGATAATGGACAGGGGCCCTGACCTCCTAGTTCTAGATCTGTCACTAGGCGAACGCTGCGTGCAGAACGCACTGATGCTCGACCAACCTACAACATCGTACATATTAGTACATATTAGTACATAAATACTATAATAAAATGCTCAAGTGCTACTTGTAGTCAATCTGTGTGTTTGCGAGTTACACAAATGACACACAAAACGTCACTTTACCTTCCTATAAACTATGCTAGTTCATCTACAAAAGCAGATATCTTATCATAAAATATTCTCAAAACAATTTTGTAAACAATCAATTTAACATAAATTACATAAACACATTTAAGGCGTTTATATAATTTCCATGTTTTTATATACTAATTAGAAGGTCTATTTATAAATATTTACAATTGTATTACAGTTTTTCATCAAATATCATCATCTACACATTATATTATAGAGGCGGCCAGAGCGCACAGTCGGTCAAATCGAAATTTTATTGTTCAAAAATCGGTGGAGACATTAATATCCATCGGATCTGGATAATGTTTTAAGAAAATTAAAGGTAATTAAATTCTCTACACATTACATAATAAACTGCCAAAAAACTGTAAAAAATATTAAAAATTTAGACAATGAAATTATTTATTCTTATATTATTTTTATATACTACAGCAACATGACAGATTTTACAAAGCTATTGACAGATGTCAACTTTATATTATGTTGAGAATAATTACAATATGGATTTAATGAATAGATTAGAAATTTAATGAATAGATTAGAGATTTAATTAGGGTATCTTAAAACAGAGAATCCGTATTGTAATTATTCTCAACATAATATAAAGTTGACATCTGTCAACAGCTTTGTAAAATCTGTCATGTTGCTTTAATATATAAAAATAATATAAGAATACATAATTTTCATTATTTAAATTTTTAATATTTTTTACAGTTTTTCGACAGTTTATTATGTAATTAATCAAATTTGACAGAGTTATTTAAAATTCTGCCCCAACAGATGTGTAGGGATTTTAATTAAATTTAATTAGAAGAAAAAATTATCCAGATGCAATGGATATTAAGGTCTCCATCGATTTTTGAACAGTAAAATCCCGATTTGACCCACTGTGGAGCGCCGGTTCACGATCAACTGTCAACCAATATTTAAAAAATTTAAATAGATCCTTGTTGTTTACCGATGTGGCTACCGTGGCAACAGTGCCTGCATCAATTAGCATTGATTGATGTGACAATACACATATCTAATACAAAATGTTTACAATACTACAGAAACATTTAGGTAATTTCTTTACTTTAATTTTAGTCGTATAATTTAAGATGAAAAGTTATGTACAATTATAAACGGTTTAAAGTTCCCGAGTCTCACTTCCGGTTTCAGCAGAAACAATTTCATTAATACTATTTCAAATGTAATGATATAAAGTATCTTCATTTTAAAATTAAACATAATAGAAACAATGTTATAGTTTCATATGTTCCATTGCCTAAAGGAGACTTACAATAGAAGTGGCAATGTAAGAGAGTCAATCAAAATAATTTAATTTTACGTCAATACGTCAGTTTCACGTAACTATTGTTTTATTATTTTCTCCGCAACTTTGATGAAAATTCATCTTATATCAAATTAACATGTAACAGGCAGTTTCACAAAACGGATTAACGCTAACACCGTTTTTAAAATAATTATTTACAACTCTGTTTCAAATTAAAAAAATTTGATGCTAAATGAACTCCCTTTTTAACTCAAGTTAAAATAAACTTGTTTCGTACATTGAAAAGAGAGTTAAAAATGATATAATTATGGCGTTAGCGCTATTCCGCTTGTCAAGATTAACTATTTTTTCTAAGTTAGCGTTGTACTAATTTGTTACTGTGACAACTTAATGTTTATGTTTATATAGTAATGTCAAGTTGTATGTTTTTGTACATACGTACATAAAACATACTGTTCTTTGTTATTTATTATTCAGTGTCTCTGCAATTTTGACAAAACTGTACTACATGTCTTCCGTTTAATTTCATATCTTTGTTTCTTTATACCTGTAATCCTGAGCCGACGATTCTATGTAAATATAATTACTACAGGTAGAACGAAAGTACATGGTCATACATTCCATTGTTCTATTATTAAACTGAGTTTTCACCCAAACCTATCTCACTTTAGGATTAAAACTAACAGACGGTCAGCGTTGCCAGACAAGACATAATTATCGAAAAAGCGACATATTTTTGAATTAGCTACCATAAAAATTATTAGGATACATTCATAATAAATGATAACACTATAATTTCTGATATTGTAGCATTAATTTAACTATTTCATAAATATTTAAAACATCAATATTGTTTCGATAAAGATCTACTAGATTTTCATGTAAAGCCATGAGCAAAAAAATTTCTAATAAATTGGTACTTTTGCTACTTATCATATTCGCAGTTTTTATAAAATAATATACTTATTCCAATGTGGTTTATGAACAAGTATTCAATAAAATAATTTCATTAAAAATGGGAAAATACATATTAGTCAATGGTTATAAAGGGATTAAAGCGGGCGTATTAACGGTGAACGGTACAGATCAATTTGTTCGTTCATTAAAGTTTTCTGGTAATTCATAGCATTCTGAGTTTCCAATGATTCTGAGAAGTTCAGCTTCAATCCCTTTCCACAGATATGTTTAACGGACAAAATATTATTGTGTAAATTATGATTATTATCAAGACAATGTTTAGCAACGTTTGAGGTCAATAAATTACTTAATATAGCTTTTTTAAGTTCGTTGAATCTAATATTGAAATTACGACTGGTCTGACTTATATAGATCGCTTGACAATCACTACAATTAATTCCATATACATCACTGTTTTGAAGAACATCGTTTTTATAATTGTTGTCATTACATGTACTTTCCCTTTTCTGTCTATAATTTACTTATTTCTATTCTTTATAAGCCTGTCACACATATGTACGAACTTATTATTCTTTACAACTCAAACGACATATCGCTATATGAAAAGAAAAACACTGTACTTACTATATTGCATAAATAATTCTACCATCCTTTATATTAATTTAATTATTAGTTAAAAATAATGTTTCACTATAAACATATAAATGATTTAATTTATATAGTAACATCACAAGCAAAAAAAAGCATCCTAATTGGCCATATTTTTTTAGCGCGGATAATAAGGATCTAGTGCAGAATAACTATTTTCATTGAACTGTCAAAACTACCCTTGAACCCCCTTCCCCTCTAACATCTTCGTTGCCAGTGATTTGCTACAGTAGAATGCCGCCACACTCGTAAAAGGTGTTTAGTTATATTTAATTTAATTCATTATTTATTTGCAACAACATTTATGACATTATAACTACAATACAAAACTTCTAACATTCGAATCGCTTGTTATAAAACGAATTTTATACCTTCGCTTTCATTGATAGTGGCTAGCTCAGTGGTATGAAGTCGGCCTGCGGATCCTGAGAACCCTGGTTCGATTCCCACAGGCGACAACCAATTTTCATAATTTCAAAAGCTACCCCTGTGGCTCCTCCACCACTGACATCTTTGGGGGCCGTGATTTGACGGCTGGTAACCGCACTTCACGCGCAAAATATATAACTTACCGAGAACTGCTTCGGCAGAGTGCCACACCCAGTAATGGGTAGAAGGCGTGATGATATATTTACTTTTTTTTGTTTTCACTGATCGTTATTTTAAAAACAAATATATATAGGCGCCCATCATCTATCTACAAGTTTTAATTTAATTATTTACTTAAAAACATTTCAATTTTAAATAGGCAACATATGTTTCTGATATGGAATTAAAAGGTCGCTAAACTACACAAAAAACCTACATACAGGCAACAAAATCAATGTATTATTATTATAAATCAATTATATGTCCCCTACATACGCCTAATTTCATCGTTATAAAATAGTTTCAATTTTTACTGTAAACAAAACATCCTCAACAATCCTAAGACTTTGCTGTGTCAGATGTGGACGACGAAACAAAAAGTTCCAGATTATAAATATTACAGCAGGTACTGGTATACTCGTATGTATCTACCAGAGATACAAACATATCATATGTCCAATGTGTGATACAACGTATTGTACACAGTGCAAGAGAAAAGTTATTGTCGAGTACTTCATATCCGCAAAAAGGACGGACAGTAACAGCGTGTACTTCCGTCTCCTTCTAACGCGCGCACAGAAATCAATAACAACTTGAGGTTCGTACACACAAATGTCCAACCGAACCGCGAATTATTGCAATTCAACATTGCGCCCATCTACTTTTATACGAGACATTTTATACTACTATCTCCAATCAATATATTTCCTAATTATAATTATTTTATGGGGTAGTGGCTCAGTGGTATCGAGTCGACCTGTGTATCATAACAACCCTGGTTCGATCCCACAGCCGGCAAACACTTTTACCAATAACCCCTGAGGTTTTCTCCACCCCGAAACGCCGTAGGGAGCCGTGATTTGACAGCTGGTAACCTAACTTTAAGTGCATAAATGTATCACTTAACGAGATCAGCTTCAGCAGAATGCCACACCCAGTAGTGGGTAAAAGGCGTGATGATATATTTATATTTTTATTTATCAAATCAATATATTTCTCAATTATTATTATTTAATGGGGTGGTGGCTCAGTGGTATCGAAAAACGGACATCCGTTAGACATAAAGTATTCAATATTACTCAAAAATTATACGTAAACAAATTTGATATTTTATATGTTTCAAACAGATAAATGCTAAATTACTGAAAAACTAAATTACATGTTATATAACATTCATATATTCTAAATATTAAATATGCTGTGTATAAGAAAGTCGTGTGGTGACCACACCAGATTTTTTGTTTGTGTTATCATCGTTTAATAATAATAATATTGTATTATACCTGGGCGATATTTATATGCTACAAAGATTTTATTCTCCTATTCTATTACACGATTATTAACTGTTACCGATCGATAAATTACTTTCAACCCTTATTTTTCATGGTTCTGTGGCTCCTCCACCACTAACATGTTTGGGGGCCGTGATTTGACGACTGGTAACCGCACTTCACGCGCAAAATATATCACTTACCGAGATCTGCTTCGGCAGCGTGCCACACCCAGTAATGGGTAGAAGGCGTGATGATATATTTATTTATTTTTATTTTATATTTTTCATGGTTACGCTATAGATTAGATCCATTTTTGAATTCTGTTCTGTTCATAATAAATTTAAAATCGTTATTCTATATTAATCATATAAATACCTTTTAATTATAAATGGAAAGTATTATAAGAAAAATAGGTATCCTGCGATTAATTGTAAATTAGAGAAAAGTAAAAGGCAAATTTCAAATAAATATCTATTAAGATAGAGCTACTCGTACTTGTATTTAAATATCCATTAATTATTGTGATATTGAATAAAATATACAAATTAATTATAAGTTTATAATGCTACTTATTATAATTAGTCGGTATACTTTTTTAAATGGTTTCTGATATTTTTCTAATTGAATCTATTATCAAAATAAAAATACAAACTCCAAATTCAAGTGTTTGTTAAAAACCGTTAAAAATATGATAATAACGTTAAAAAGTCATTAGACAGGTACTTAAGGTAATTAAGCCGCGATAAATTAAAAAATGTGTATCAAATTTAATCGTCAGCAATTAATCTAAAGTCTAAAAAGGATTATGTACGACTATTGTTATTCATCATGAACAATTCATGTTTTGATACAATGAACTGTCCATGCTTCATTGTTGGAAATAATTGCTGTTAATTACACCTGTTAGTTTTTATATTAAATAGTTTTACATTAAATTGAATTCTTAAATATGTTCCTGTACATTATAATCAATGAGGAAAATATAAATTAATTCATTTATAATAAAGTGTATTGTCTGAAATCACACAAATAAAAATACCATTTCGCCACTTACAGACAATATATTTAAAACCACACATTCATTTCCCGTATTATCATGGGACACACTTAAAACTAGTGGCTGACATTTACATAATATGTACACTAAAGTGCATTTGTTCTACACAAACCAAGAAATTAAAACTCTGACAAACAGCAGGGGTAAATAAAGGAAATTCATTTAATTTATTTTTTATACAAATTTTATTCATTATGATTCTAAATCATCGTCGATCATGGCATCATCCGGTTGAAGTTTTTTCGATTTTTTAGTCTTTTATCCATCACTCTAATTATTTAGTACTAAAATCAGTTTGCTATATCTGCAAATATACAATAATGTTATTTGACAGTGCGATTTGTCACAATTTGCATTTACCATCAACGTACACTATTAACATTTGTTTAATATCTGCTACAGAAAAAATACAACATTATACACGACGATAAATAGCCATTATCGTATTGTATAATAAAGAATTAATTTTTTAACTAGATCTATTGACATTACCACAAATATAATTTTCAAAGCAATGCATTCTCTAACATATATTCTTCTATTGTCATTATCCATCGCTCTAACACACCCAACTACTATTAGTTAACTATCATAGTATAAGTTAGACAATGAATCAAAAAATTTGTTTAAATTATTTTAAAATATACAATTACATCTTAAGAAACTACAAGAGCTATCTTGTACGTCTTATCGAAGGCGACGATGGGATTAGGTCCCAAGATCCCTAAAAGGGCAATAAACCGTGTCTATTGTTCAACAGACCTTTTGTTAAACTTTAAAAGGAGGTATCATAAAGAAATAAAATGTTCTACGCTTATTACACTAAAGTAACACCCTTAAATCATAAACAGTTTAATGCAAAGATAAAATCCATCTTGAAAACAGATTGTTATTGTTCTGTTCAAGGCCTATCTCAGCGCAAGAGAGGTTTGTAAGTGTTAGAAAGAGATACATATTGCTATTACACTTTATTATGCTTCCAAGTTTTAACGGACATTCGTCTTTCATTATTTTGTGTATCTTAGATATTAAATAACAAAATATAAAATTTTATTTCTACACCGTGTTTACTATGTCAATTTGGTGCAACTGCTTTTCTGAAAAACAGTGTCATAAAACTCATTTCTGTACAACTATGTATTCAGGGACATTTTTTTGTGAAATTGTTGCGTTGTCTAGTTGTAAAAATGTTGAACATATAAAATTATTGCCATTAATTTCTCTTTATAATATAGTTATTTATGTACCAAGAGTGAAAACAAACGTTTCTGGACCTTGAGCGTGTTATTAGCCTTCGCCGCTTAGCGCCTCGTGCTAATAATCTTGCCACGGTCCAGAATCGCTGGTTTCACCCATGGTACATACAATATTTTATGCACAACTAAATAACATTTAATTATATGTTCACCAGATAAACATATGTAAATAGATTATATGTCAAAATGACATTTTGTAAAATCAAGTTTTCACATTAAACATAAATTGTCATTTCATTTATGTATCCATAGGATTTATTTTTTTAAGAACCATAGACCAAAACCATGTCTAATACATTAGATCAAAGTTCTATACATAACAACTATTTCATTAAATTTTTTAATAAAGTTACTTTTGAAACGGAAAAATAAATAATGGAAAAACTTTGCAAAGTTTGCAAAATAGACATTTTTTAATTTCATTATTAGAGTGGAATGTTCCAAAGTTTAAATAAATATAAGTAAGGGACTTCATGCATTTAATTTAAAATAAGAGGTATTAAAGTGCTGTACATTCAGAGTAAAAAATTGAATTTACCAATTGATAAAAAATTAAAATGTACAATACTATTATATAAACAAATTATATATAATTTATTATTAAACTATAGTTTCAATTGATATAATACGTTCTAATAATATCGTCAATTAAATTTAGTTATTTGATTTGGGGTAGATGGCTCGGTGGTATCAAGTCGGCCTGTGGAACCTGAGTAGCCTGATTCGATTCCCACTGCCGATAAACATTTTTACCACATTAAAATTACCCCTGTGGCACTCCCACCATTAACATCTTTGGGTGGCGTAATTTGACGGCTGGTAACTGCACTTTACGTACATAAAAATATCACTTAACAAGATCTGCTTCGGCAGAGTGCCACACCCAGTAATGGGTAGAATGCGTGATGATATATTTATTTATTTATTTATATTTCTAATACAATTTACTTCGTAATATACCTGATCAGTTCAGTAATTGTACTTTGTTCTCTATTTCAAATATACTACTACTATATTGTAAAACGATGATCACTATATATAATTTTTTGCGTAGTAGGAGTCGGGATATTTCTTATTGATATGATGTTATCTTTCAGTGGTGTAACTCTATTTTCTCCTATTACGTGTCCTAAATATATATTTTATTATTATTATTATTATTTAATAGAAATTTCGATACTAAATAAATCGAATTCGATGTAGGATATATAGTATGAAACACATCATATGTTACAATAAGGATCATTGTTGAACTTCTTTCTCAATAAACTATAAACTATTATTAAACATGTATTCAAGTTTGAAGATTAAACTCATTTCAAAAATAAAACTTCTAGAATATAAATGAGAATAATTTACGAACCGTTGCACTTTTAAAATCAGTTCTAGACAATCTACAGACTTTATACACCGGATATATTTGCAAAAAGTCTACCGGAAGTTACCGGAAACGACCTAAAATTCGGTGCAACCCAACTAAGAAACCTACAATTATTTATTTGCATGAGCAAACATATTGCAATATTTATAAAACTGTTTAATTTAACTCTGTCCACTGTTAAACGGTTTCTTTTCGGTTATTTATTGCAGATGACGCTGGCATAGAAACTGCGCACACGGCGACTTGCAACAAAATAATAAGAATGTGTCTGTTGCCAAATACAGCATACACACATACATATCATCACGCTATATCCCATCAAATGGGGTAGCACGAACCCTAAAATCACTCATAAAACAGTCACTCTTCACACTCATCAAACAATCAGTCCTCGTCAAACATTATCATCCAAACACACCACCCTCACTTCAACCACATTCATAGATCCATATAAACTCATTTATTTATTACACTCGAAATCATTTATCACACAACCAACCTTCAATCACATCATTCCTATTCACTTATCATTCATCTTCTATCTTCGACGTACATAACATATGCATAAAACAAATTGCTCACGCTTACTCCTAACACCGATTCTAATAACGAATATAACAACGATTCTACAAAGATTAGAAAATATGGAAGCAACACTTGTACATAAAAGAAAATACCACACACTGCAGAAACTGAAAATGATACAGATAAGGAAGAGAGCGCCGCCCTGCGCTTGTTTTCGAAAGTGAATTCAACACAATTGCAGTTAAACAATTTATGAAATAGTATATTACGTAACAAACAACAATAGTGTAAGATAACGTGCGAGTGTACAAATTGAAAAACGAGGCGCGAAGCGCCGAATGATTTAAGTACACGAGCACAGTTATCACACTTTCAAGCTATCTACACTATTTTTCAGACGACCATAAAATATTTCTAAAAAAGTTTACAAGAGCAATGTTGTTACACTTTGACAGCTGATGCGTTTTTGTAGATGAGCGTTGACGTTTAACGTTTAAGGTTAGGTATTGTGCAACTGTATTAACCAGAATGTCAAAATATTAAATAATGCTAAAATATTAGTAAATAAGTCATTATTAATTTAAAAAAATAAATTTTTCAGTGCAAATGTGTTGAAAAATCTGCCAAAACTTTAATCCAAATAATAATACAAATTCTTTGCATTTATTTTATGATTTTCTTTCATCGTAACGCCTTCTATTGTCAATCAGGGGATCTTCACATGATATGTTAGAAGTGTACGTTATGCTAACATATCAGTGTATGCTATGTTCAACTTTCCGTAGTAGTTTATGCTGTTGTTATTGTTACTTTTATAAGTGGTCGTCTGAAGAAAATATAAACCAATTATAAGTTAACAAAAGAAGAGAGTGTCGCCCTGCGCCTGTTTTTGAAAGTGAACTCCATACAATTACAATTTAACACTTTATGTCATATCAGAAGACAAATAAAATAGATAAGAAACGAGGAGAATGTTACCCTGCGCTTGTTTTTGAAGCTGAATTTCACACAATTGCAGGTAAACACTGATATAAAAGTAAAATAAATATATCATCACACCTTCTACCCATTACTGGGTGTGGCACTCTGCCGAAGCAGATCTCGGTAAGTGATATATTTTACGCGTGAAATGCGGTTACCAGTCGTCAAATCACGGCCCTCAAAGATGTTAGTGGTGGAGGAGCCACAGGGGTAAACACTAATATGATATTACTAAACAACAAAACTAAATTCAAGAATTATAAACTTATCTTAAATCACACACGGAAACAGATTCATCCCACAATTAAACTAGATATACTAAACGCTCCTATCCTGACACACTACTTTATCGCTTCAACCATATTCATAATTCTTTTCATACATGTTCGTTTATTTCCCATACTCAGCAACTTGTGAGTTGCTGAGTATGGGAAATATATATATATATATATATATATATATATATATATATATATATATATATATAACATTATTTTATAAAATGATTCATTCTATGAGTTCTGTCTATGTTTTTATTAAAATGTAAAAATTCAAATCAAAGTCAGTTGTGATCTAATTAATTTTCAGTATTTGTTTGCAATGCAGACATACGTTGTCGCTTTTTACTTTCTTATACACAGTATAAGGAAGTACTGGAATCGAGAAAAAAATCGTTGACGAGATTTTCGCGGAAATATATGTTTCGAGGTCCACTGAATCCGTTTTGATCATTTTCTCAATGATGTGTGTGTGTGTGTGGATGGATGTGTGCCTGAGTGTGCAATATCTCATGAACGAGATAAGATTTGTTAACGAAACTTGGTAATTATAAGTTTCATGAAAATACGAAGAGCTGAGTTGATTTTGAATTAAATTGAAAAACCGGAAGAGGAAGTTTATTGGACACACAAATCAATAAATTCCATTTATATCAAAATTGGAATCAGTTACGAAAAAAGGTACAAATAAAAGATGTTAGCAAAAATATTTGAAACATAAAATGATATTTGCAATTTGCCTGTATATGCGTCTAATTTTGAGAAAAACTAATTTTTATATTTAACAATATATTTCAATAATCATAGTCGCAATAGAAACAAAAAACATAAATTTTAATTTTCGCTTTATCTAGTTATCTATGTCTTTTTTCGGAAAAACAAATACATCATTATAATGGTCGTCTAATTTTGCCTCAATTTAATCGACTTCGTATTTCACGGTTCTTGAGATACCAATGGTTAGGTTCGAAAAACGGACATTCTGTATATGCCTCATCAGTAAAGTTAGACATTAAGTAGTCAACATTACTAAAAAATTATACGTAAACAAATTTGATATTTGATATGTTTCAAACAGATAAAAGCTGAATTACTGAAAATCTAAATTACATGTTTAATAATATTATATATTCTAAATATTAAATATGCTGTGTATAAGAAAGTCGTGTACTGCATACATCAGATTTTTTAGAGTGTATTACTTGTCAAAAAATAATCCAAAACTATAAATAACATTTTATAGTAGATACGCGCAAACCTACATATGTATAGAAACCATATTGTCAAAAAAAATATTTTATTGACACCATATTTTGGGCCCCCAATTAAATAAAAACGTCCTGCGGCCTTTGCTTCTCTAACCCATCCATTGTTAAAAGGTTTCTTTACAGTTATTTATTGCAGATGACGCTGGCATAGAAACTGCGCACACATCGACTTGCAACAAAATAATAAGAATGTGTCTGTTGCCAAATACAGCATACATGCATACATACATATCATATCATTACGCTTTATCCCATCATATGGGGTAGCACGAGCCCTAAAATCTTTCATAAAACATTCACTCATTAAATTTGATCAAATAATCAAAACATTCTCACACAAACACACCACCCACACTTCAACCACATTCATAGATCACTCCATATAAACTCATTCATTTATTATACTCGAAATCATTTATCACACAACAAACTGTCAATCACATCTATCCAATCACTCCGATTCACTTATCACTCATCTTCTTTCTATAGCAATTTACAAAAATACATAAATATTGAAATTACAACTCAAACAAATAAAACTAAATATTAGTATTCATGTACATTTAAATTGTTGTCACAAGGCGTTCTCATATTTCCAATATATCCAACACCAGGTAGCGCATACCAATTGTAATGAATCCTGGGGCACAAATATTAACAGCGCACATTTAAAATATTAATTTCATGGAATATAGCATGATGCTATTCATGCAAACATAAAGGTAAGTGCCACAAGGTCATGCGAAATTATTCACCAACAACAATCGATTAAGGATCAATAACAATTGCTCTACATTATTTATTTACACAACAAAATATTTCATAAAAATTTCTCGCCAAGTTTAAGTGACGGTCAGTTAAAATCACATAAAGATATAGAAATTCTCATTTTATTTACATTTTTGTCTAAATATTGAACCGCCGTTGAAAAAAGTTAAAATAAACTTGTTCGAACATTGAAAAGAGAGTTAAAAATGACATATAAAATGATGTTAGCGCTAATCCGCTTTACGTTTCTGCCTATAAATTTTTGACATTGCATATGTAGCAATAAAAAAACCCCTTACAAAATTAGCTCACTAAAGCTTACAACGGTCTCAAATACAAAGTTTTATTAAATAATAATTTCTCGAAATTTGGAATCTTTTACAATCTGTATGCCATGGTGGACATTTCTAATTTTGCATAAGTTTTCATTTCAACAATTACTTCTTGTTTTAAGGATGTAAACCTAGTCCGCTACTAATAACACATACGCACACATACACACACCCACCATCTCTGATATACAATATTACATACATATCAACATGTGACTTATTATTTTGTGTACATAGATACATAACACATATTGTTCTTTGTTATTTATTATTCAGTGTCTCTGCAATTTTGACAAAACTGTACTACATGTCTTTCGTTTAATTTCATGTCTTTGTTTCTCTATACCTATACTTACTACAAGTAGAAAGAAAGTACATGGTCATAAAACAAATTCCATTGTTCTATTATTGAACTAAATTTTCACCCAAACCTCTCCCACTTTAGGATTAAAACAAACAGACGGTCAGCGTTGCCCGACAAGACATAATTATCGAAAAAGCGACATATTTTTGAATTAGCTACCATAAAAATTAATAGGATACACATCCATAATCAATGATGACACTATAATTTCTGATATTGTAGCATTAATTTAACTATTTCACAAATATTTCAAACATCAATTTCGATAAACAACTTCTAGATTTTCATGCAAAGCCATGAGCAAAAAAAATTCCTAATAAATTGGTACTTTTGTTACTTATCATATACGTAGTTTTTATAGTATAAAGTACATAATATACTTATTTCAATGTGGTTCGTGAACAAGTATTCAATGAAATAATTTAATTAAATATGATACAGGACTTCGTCCGTGAACTTAATACAATCAATGGTTTATTTATTATAAATTCTATAGATTTCACTGTCGGTTCTCGTTGAAACATTTTTATAATAAAATTAAAATATCAACACTAAGTAGGTTCCGAAAAAATATATAAGTTTATTCACTATTCGTATTTCGGTCGATTAGACCATCATCAGATAATGATTATAGAAGATTAATAAGTTTGTACATTTGTGTGAGTCTTATAAATAGTAGAAAAAAGTAAATTATAGATAGGAAAGGGAATATAATGACAACAATTATAAAAAAGATATATATATATATATATATATATATATATATATATATATATATATATATATATATATATATATATATATATATATATATATATATATATATATATTTGAAACCTACCTAGTGTAGATTTTTTAAGTTTATTATTATGATAAAATGGGGTGGCTACCTCAGTGGTATGAAGTCGGCCTGTGGATCCTGAGAATCCTGGTTCGATTCCCACAGGCGACAAACAATTTTCATAATTTCAAAAAATCTACCCCTGTGGTTCCTCCACCACTAACATATTTGAGGGCCGTGATTTGACGACTGGTAACCGCACTTCACGCGCAAAATATATCACTTACCGAGATCTGCTTCAGCAGAGTGCCACACTCAGTAATGGGTAGAAGGCGAGATGATATATTTTTTATTTATTTATAAAAATAAGTAAAAAAACATATAATTTTGATCCAACTAAAAATATAATAAATACTTTAAATAAATATGACGAGGATGAGATTTGTAACATAACATTTGGAGACATAAGATGTTTTAATTATTTTAAAATATTTTTTCCTTTGTTCCTTCACATTGTAATTAAACACGTCATGTGTTCATGTCACAAATAAATTATATAGTATTGTTATAAGAGTGAAACTAAATACCAATATTTAAATGAATACTAAAATAAGGCGTTAAAAGTATATATTTCCAAAAAAACACCATAATTTTTACCCAAAAATTTTGATACCCTGTTTCGATAATCAATTACATTTGATCATGCAACATTGCAGCCGGTAAATCTTGCATCCACAAAACCACATCATCACATGATTTCATCACCTAAACTATATCACTTCACACAACATTCGTATTTTATTTAATACAAATACTCACTAGCACACGACCTCACGAAAGTATAATTTGTTTCAGATAATTTCCGTGCTAATTATTACAAAGATATTAGAGCAATAAGTGGATCATTACAATTTCAAACAAACAATATTATTAAAATCGTTTCTCAAATGTAAAAATTTTTGTACAAAATTGTAAGTTTCAAACTATATTTTGTCCCTATTATTATAATCAGCTTGTAGAATAGCATATCGGAAGTGTTCTGTTACCCTTTAATTTTTAATAGGACGTAGAACCTAATTCAACGATGATATTAATTTATCAACCTTTTTCAGCCGGCGCAGTGGGTCAAATTGGGATTTTACTGTACAAAAATCTGTGCAGACCTTACTATACATCGGATCTGGATAATTTTTTTTTTAAATTAAAGATAATTAAATTCCCTACACATCTGTCGTGGCAGATTTTTAAATGACTCTGTCACATTTTATTAATTACATAATAAACTGTCGAAGAGACTGTAAAAAATATTAAAAATTTAAATAATGAAAATTGTGTATTCTTATATTATTTTTATATATTAACGCAACATGACAGATTTTACAAAGCTATTGACAGATGTCAACTTTATATTATATTGAGAATAATTATAATACGAATGCTTTGTCTTAAGATACCCTAACTAAATTTGTAATCTATTTATTTATTTATGGGATGGCTAGCACAGTGGTATGAAGTCGGCCTGTGGATCCTGAGGTCCCTGGTTCGATTCCCACATGCGACAAATTTTCATAATTTGAAAAAAGCTATCCTTGTGGCTCCTCCACCACTAACATGTTTGGGGGCCGTGATTTGACGACTGGTAACCGCACTTCACGCGCAAAATATATCACTTACCGAGATCTGCTTTAGCAGAGTGCCACACCCAGTAATGGGTAGAAGGCGTGATGATATATTTTTTTTTTTTTTTTATATTTATTAAATCCATATTGTATCAAATTTGACAGATTTATTTAAAAATCTGCCTCGACAGATATGTAGGGAATCCCGATTTGACCCACTGTGCGGCGGCAAAAGAATATTCCTGTGATTTAAGTCACATGATATGCCACTTTTATGACGTTTGAAGATAAGCATAATATCTATATTTTTAACAACAACTTACTGTAATAGTAACATAAAACGTCCATCTGTATTTGCAACAGCGGTGCTTGTGCTGTAGCAGAGGCGATGAGTGCTGCAAGTGCAGCCCCATGTGTCCTGTAGCCCCAACCTGAACCCGTGGACTCCATCGACGTGATATGAGCACTTCTGTCTTTGTATGTTGTCAGAAACGAGTTGTATCTACAAGTACACACATACACACAACACTATTATACACAACAATACACTCCATATTTGTTCAACTCACCTCGCATGGCCGTACAAGTACAAAATGTTACTAGTACATAACACTAAGAAACTTGATAAAGCAAAAAACGTTAATGAAACACTTGTGGATTCGGTAGGAATGGTGTTCCAAGAGGCAACGCACTATTTGGGTAATGTTTTAATAATGGTAGTGCCCTGTACGCCCCCAATATTTGCACTTTATACAATACGCTCATCCCTGCGAACGCCAATAGACTCTGAATACTGTTAGCTAATAGTTGTATTGAGAAAATAAGCGAAATGTATTTGTTGGTTCGCCAAAAAACTGCAGAATACCTGACGGCATAGACCAACAAAGCTATGGCATAATTTAAGTATTCCACGCTGACTGTACTTCCGAAACCGGGCTCTGAAATTCATACATTATTAAGAAAGTTTGCATAAGCGTAAAAATAGATAAATAGGTATATAAACAAATCGCAGGCTAATAAATGTACAACAAATTCTTTACTTTGTTGTCACAAAGCTTTCAATAAATAAAAAAAAAATAACTACTAACTAATGGAAAATATATTATTAACTTTAACAGTTTGCATTGTATTTTAACAATAAGATAAATTGGGACAGCCGGACAGCCCTATAATATTATTCGTATTGCTATTTTTAATGTGCTATACGTGCATTTTATCTGAATAAAAATATGTGTGCATTGTGTACTCAAATCAACTATAGAGGCGCTGCGTTCGCCTAGCTGTGGTAGGATAAATGTTTTTTTTTTTTTACATTAGAATACATATGTTAATGTAGAGCTCGTTTCGCCAATTTTGACGATGAAATAAGTATTGTGAATTTGTTTAAAGTCTTGGACGTCTACACACCTATAAAGGAGTTACGAATGAAATGATGATTGAATAAAGCAAAACTTTTTCATGCTTTATGGTAGGGTTGTTGATTTCCACCGAATTTCAAAATTCTGAACATTCGAACATTCGAATTTTTGTAACTTCGTCAAAAAAACTTCGAATCTTCGAATTTTTTAATTTTTAGAACTTTTCGAATTTTCGAATTTACGAATTTTTTTAACTTTTCGTATTTTCGAATTTTCCGAAGCTTAGATTTTTCGAATTTTTTGCCAATTAATTAACGCCATGTCATCTCCAAGTACGCTCACGCATAATTCGTGAAAAGTCGGACACGAATTAAATAATAAATTCGGCGAAGTATTCTGCAAAAACTCTGTAAGGTTAGGCGTCTTAATTAAGCCATCTACTCTCTTAACCGCCCATCTAAATGCTATGGATTTTTAGTAAAACGTTTAAAAATGACAATAAAAAGAATACAAAACCGTCTTAAATATAACGTTTTTGACAGTGTAACGAAATTTTAAATCTAAATTGAATTAATTTGGCAAACAATAATAATTAATAGAAATTACTTACGAATTAATACAAAACTCTGCAATTGAGTTTATTCTGAAAATAATTCATACCACGTTAGGATCTAGAACATTTCAAATAATTCGCAAAATTCGAATTTTTCGAATTTTGCGAATATTCAAAAAATTCAAAACTTCAAAAAATTCGCAAATTCGAAATATTCGAAAGTTCGAATTTAAATTCGAATGTTCAAAAAATCCGAACATTCGAATTCTCGAATATTCGTAAAATCAACAACCCTACTTTATGGACGCAAGTCAAATTCTGCAACCACTATACTATATTCTAAAGTTCAATTACATTTTTTACGGTAATGAGATAAAAAAAATGAAACAACTAAAACGTTCGATTTTGCTATGTGCCTTACCAATATGACTGCCTATAGCCCTTGGTTCATCCTCACTCATCTTCCGCCAGACCTGGTGCACTAGCATTGAATGCGCTGAGCGCCATGGCCATGGCATCAAATGCACCAGGTGTACTAGTGCAGTTGTGCACTTTCGACGAGGTTGTTATAGTGATGTTTCGTCCATGAGATACACAAGGAGGCGAAACGGCCGTCATGCAACTGAGAGCTACTAGGCGATCCTGGTGCACCACCATAAAGTCTAGGTCTGTGCACCACAAGGCGTCTACAAATGTTTTACATTAAAATACCATCATCGATATTACAACTAATGATAAAAACAACATCCCCAGTATCTTTCTCAAACTTCTTGCCATTTGGCAATAACCACTCAAGCCCTACGGGCTTTCATGACTATTTCCTGGCAACAAGTTTTCGAAAGATCTGTCAAATTATTTTCAATTTATTCTCACTCTCTTGTTATATTATTACTGAATATTGTTTTTGTGGAGGCATTATGCTAGTGATCAAATCGTAACTCAATAAACTATAGTAACTATGACTACCTATAACTACATAGAAACTAGTATCTGAGAGTTCTTGTTACATGATGAACTAGTTCATCGTAACCTCAATTCAAATAAAAAACGATATTTCACATTGTAACTTGCCAAACAATTAGTTTTAAAATGTCAAACATCTTAATAAGGATTCTTGTCACTTACATGATGAGGAACTAGTTTTTTAAATCCAATGCTCGGTCCAGAAACGCAGCTAGCAGCCGAAACCAATGCAACACTTGAAACAATAATAAATCTTCGGATCACTGAACTTGGAATAACATTAATTTGGCCCATGAAATAAGCCAAATTTTTGTTGAAAAACGATCCCAACTAAGGTATACATTCGATTGACGAATCCTAAAATGTTTAAAATGTATTATTTACTGTAATAATGTAAACTGCAAAGTTATACGTACCTAACCTATGTACTGAATTAACTAAAAATTCTTTCTGGTAGAAATTTTTGATTGTGACTAAGTTCATTATGTAACATAACAAATCTTAATTTGGTTATTGAAGTCACAACCTTATCACAATACCAAATACCATCAACACATTCAAATTAACAAAACAAAGGATTCTCAAATGTCAAAGCAAGCAGGGCGAAAGTAGTTACAATTCAGAGACGCGCGAAATTTGTTGTCTTCTTATTGGCTCTTATTTCAAACATATCCCCGTTTTGATTTGGATAACTCAACCTTCATGATTGAAGCACAAGTCAGCTGTCATCAAATGTCACAATATAGGATGCGGGCACCCACGTGATAATGAACAGCTGTTTCGGGAAAATTCACTGCGCCACCTACAACATGAACTATTTTTTGGGACGAAATTTGAAAAAAACCAATAGGATGCGAGCACTCACGTGACAGGTTATTTATAATTTTTTCCAACTTCGACTGAATGCTCTGTTCAGTTCTATCACCCTTAAAATGTGACCAAACACGGTAAAAAATAGGAAAAATTTAAATTTGAACGTTTTAATACTGACATATAAACATAAATATTAAATTTATAACGCTCTGCAATTGCAGCATCACATCATTATTAGCTAAAAAGATAGACACTGACATGCTAAATATAACAGTGAAAACCGCAGGGCGCTATCTTTTTTCAAATAATGTTAATCTGCAAAACAAATAAGTTATAAACCTACGCTCACCCATCCAATTGGTAACTTCTCCTAACGATGCTTTACTATCGTGATCGATCGGCGACGCATTTAACCGCTCGGCTCGCTAATGGCCGAGCGGTTTCAGACGTCCCCCGGGCATGCAAAGTTGTTGAGCAACATGAAGCAAGGGTACTGTTTGGATGGGTGAGCGGCTCGTATAACTTTTTTAATTTTACAGATTAACATTTTTTGAAACAAGATACAGACATCTAGTTTTCAAAGTTCAATAAAGCATGCGATTATCTATCTTTTATATTAATTATGACGTGGATCTGTTATTGCAGAGCTATTTTCTTAATACATTAATATTTTCTTCGCAGCGTATTAACAGCGAGTGATGAGTTAAAAATTGAAACAAACTAAATCTAAAATTTGTACATCTATAAATTAATATATACGTTATAACTTTTACATTTACTTGCTTCCTGAATTGTGAAAATACAGCACTGATGAAGAAAACTGTTAAAATAATAACAATACCTCAGTCGCAGTATATTCTAAGAAAAGCTAGTGAAATTATAACACGTTTTCCAGCGCATAATATAACTATGTATTGTAACAATGTATTATACTATCTCTGCGTATTAAACACAATAGGATAAATTAAATCAAAAAACCTGAATACGATCCTGTTATTTTCAAACTACTAACCCCCATAAATCAATTTAATTGATCCAACTACCCCTTTAGCAACTCCAGGTACCCGCCCAATTATAGATGTATACTGAAAACGTTATAAACATCGACTGACTTACAATATTTAAATAACAAACTATCGATTCATGGATAGAAAATAGTTGTCTTTCATTACCAATAATTATTTTATATTTTGCACGTTCACAAGACACACAATTTCTGTCTATATCGAGTTGTCATTGTTCTGTTAGATTCATAATCATTTCAAACATCAAATATCTGTTAAAGGACTTTGACTTTGACCTATAATAGTTTTTAAAAGCTATTTTCATAGCAATGCCGAGATACATAATTTTGTTAGAGAAATGTCAATTACTGTTTCTTCATTTTATAATTTATTTTTCAGTATTTCATGTATGTACTAATATTTTATTGGTTTTAGGTTTATTGACATTCTAGTTGGCTATAGCGCTTTCATATAAATATAAGGATTAACTATTGTTTTGTTATTAATAGTAAGAGAGGAGGGAGGGAGGTCCTTGCCGAAGGAGCTCACCTTGTCGTGGTGGCGAGGCTTAACCAACCTTTTATTAAATTCTACTCATATGAAAGAATAATTAATAACATTTTATTTTTATTTTTTCACATTATTTTATTACTAAAAGGATGGAACTAAGAAGCTCCACAATACTTATATATTTTGTTTTGTATTTATGATTATTGAATAAAACCTATTGCTAATATTTATTTATTTATCCTATTCTGTACAACAGGTATTAAATCTTTATACTTGAATAAAGAATATCGCCAATCTTTATTTATTTATTTTACCTTGTACAACAGGAACTGAATCCCAATTTGTAAGAGACTTCAAAAATCGAGAAAGTCATTTTATACATTTTAAAATGTCATCTAAGTAGTTTTTTTTTTTGAAAGATATGACTTTCTATCAACGCATTTTATTACACATATATTTGTATTTATCTACTTAATAGAATAGAGAAAAATGTTGATTTATTTCATTTATTAACCGATCGATTTTGTTCTAGTTTTTATTAATTTATTGTCTGCTGTCTTAATCAATTTTGATAAAACATATGTAACAATTGTCAGATTTGTGTTGCTAGTACGCATGCGCCAGCTGACAATATTGAACGATAAATGAACAGCGGCATGTGTCATGGTCATACATGTGCGTTAACCTGAAAATGAATAAACAAATCCATGGTTTTCATGGTAAGTTGTACGAACTGTAAAAACTATTGGAATATTTACATGAAATTACATTTACAGTGTTGCCCTTGAAATTCTCTGCTAACAGTAGTGCACATCATGAAATATTCATTAAGGAACATATAGTACGACATCAATCTGCTGAGACTCCAGCTGAACGTACTTTATTTGTCGTAAATGTACCACCTTATGCGACAGAAGAAAGTTTCAAAAGGATATTTCAAGTTGCAGGCTCCGTAAACAATGTGATATTTAAGAAAAATATTAACAGCGACGGAACTACAAGTATTATGGGTTTCAAAAATGCTTATGTTATATTTACAAATCCTAAAGGTTTATTAAATGCTTTGAAATTAACAAAACTAGAACCTTTATCAACTCCTGATGAAGCCATCATATGTGGTGTTAATAAATGGGTGAAAGAATACAATCAAAGTAAGATTGATCCCAGAGTATTAGAAAAACAAATAAACGAATACATGGCTGATTATGACAACAGAATGAAGGGGAAAAAGAAAGAAGAAAAGTTAGAGACAGAACAAGATAATGAAGGCTGGACCACAGTTACAAAACACAGTCGTAACCCAGGACTGAAGAGAAAAGATTCCGTAGAACAAAAGATACAAGAGAAAATCGGAAAGCGAAAACAGAAAAAAGAATTGAAAAATTTTTATACGTTTCAAATTCGAGAGTCAAAGAAAAAACATTTAGCTAATTTAAGACAAAAGTTTGAAGAAGACAAAAAGAAAATAAACTGTTTGAAACAAGCGAGAAAATTCAAACCTTTTTAAAACAAAATGATTGTATAATTAAATTTTTTGTAAAATATATATATTATAAAATAATTTGTTTATGTGTATTAATAACTATTTTAAGAAGTCTGTTTTCCGGTAGTTGATCCAATTGATTCAGTAAATCTTGAATGTTGCCGTATATACAACGCATGGCTAGCGCAACTTGTGTTGCTTGCGCCAAACGGTCAAGCGATAACTAAACAGTAATAATAATACATGTACTGTTAAATATTTATGTTTAAAGAAATGAGATACATTACCGAAAGAGCAGGCTCACTCCTAATAGATTTCCCCTGTCTAAGCAGCTCCCCAACCTGAGTTTGTAGCGGCGGGATAACATTAACCAAGTGCTGTGCACAGACGGCCGTAGGAGGCCCTGCTCCCGGCCCGGCCTCCAGTAAACTCTCCAACAGCGCAAGATGTAACTGTCCATATAACTGCTGGCAATTCTCGTCATTCCGGCTCTTACCATGTTTCGTAAATACAACCAACTGAATTGGTGCCAAAATGCACCATTTTAACAAACCAGCCAGAGGTGTAACCGCTGCCATTTGTATTGCTCCACTAGGTAAAGATGAATTATTGTTTTGAGCAGCTGAACAGAGTTTATAATTATCCGATACCCATTGTGTAATTGTTTCCAATAAATTTGATGGTGGCGAAATGAAACAATTACGTTTTTCAGTCAAATATATTTCAGAAACTGCAGTTAAAAAGTTTGCAGTAAACTGAGGTGCCAGGCTTGGTAAAGTTCTTAATCGAATAACTGCACTTGGAGTAAATACAAAATAATCATGCACTAGAGATTTGGCTAACTGCAAACTATGAGATGATGTGTTTCCTAGTTGCTGCATCCAGATTCCGGCTGCGTGAAGAACAGTTGCTGATGACACGCATACAGCCATGGACACCAGTTTACATAATATCTTAATTCGAAGTGATAAACTATTGCCACCAAATAGAGACAAAAATACTGTGTTTTTATTTTGTTCTGTACCAGGACCAGAAAAGTATTCACATAAAACTTGCAATAACTGCAGCTCTTGTAACGAGGATAGTGCAGAAGATTTGCGATTTCCACGGCGATCTATTTCAGCGAATACAAATTCAGCCATTAAATCCATTGCTAAATCCATATGCTTAATACTGGAAGTTCGGCTTATTAAAAACTGCTCTGAAATTCATATGACGGTATCAGATATATGTAGTCAATAGTACAGCAGCATTTCAAACATATGTATACCTATTTTAATTAAAGCTTCCTTTGCACACGTCGGGAATTCTATTTTTCTTAAAGCATATTTTATTTCTGTTGTTGAAGACATTTTAAATAAAAAAGTATCTTATAAAATTTGTGGTTAGCACTAATTCATGAAATCTACATCAAAAGTAGCTGTCGATAAAGTGGTTCATTTTGTATGATCTGAAACAATTTCTAGATTACCGACACATATTTCAACAGAGTAAATTATACTCTCAAATCATTCAAAATATATTTAGAAAACTGTGAAATAATCATTCAGAATGAATAAAATAGAAATAATAATAAAGAAATAAATATGGAATTAAATTCAGTTTCACAAATTAAAAAAAAAATCATTATTTTAAAATGAAAGTATAAGAAGTATTATGCTCAAAAGAATTTATACCTACTACAGTTTACAGTACATCTTACATAAATACCAAAATTTATAATCTTTATTACAATACACTTAATTATCTAATATGAAAATATGGTAATTATATGGGTTTTGACTTTACACATATACAGTTTTGTAAACGTTTTTGGGATTTAATATTAATAATAAAAAATTATACCAAGCGACAGACAACTCATGTACCCAAAAACAGTACTTGAACCTAAAAATGTCCCAATAATTTGCTCAACATAAAAGTACTATTTACAGAACGGATGTGAAGTTTTTATCACTCAGGCAAATCGTTCTCCTGTGCATGTATCGTTGTCTTTTGTACCATACACGATCTCGCCACTGACTCGAACAACCTGAAACATAAACCAAACACGTATTAAAACACAGGATTTCCATCAATGGGAATATAATATAATTTGATTACTTTTCAATTTCCGGAGCACAGTGAACAAACTCATGGTTCCAGAACTTGTAGGTGGGATTTTTGATCAGTTCAATAAAAGTAATCAAAAGTCCCCAAGGATGAGGCCGATTCACAATTAATCTTTCCAGTAAAACTCGCGTAATCTGTTCTTGAATCGCTTCCGTGTTTGCCTCGGCGAATAAATACAACAACGTGCACGAGAAATAATGCGTGTGACTATTTGGATAACGCAACTGGTTGGCAATCGCATTCAAGAACAGATATCTGCCCTCTGTGTCCAGATCCACGGCCAAGTTCTGAAAGATGTCCATGTGCGAACTGTGCGCAATGGTCGACATGTTGGGCGTGAGACTCTTGCCCCGGATATGGGCAATGGCCTGCGTGCCAACATATAGAACGAGCGCGTTCATCAACTGAATGTTGTAACGCATGCCAGGCTCGTTTGAGATTTGTAGATTACTTCGTAGTTCCGACAAGAATGTGACCGGCGCCCGGGCTTTCAGATATGAATCCAGATCCTTCTTGAACGTAAGCGGCTGAATCATAGACGCAAAGTTCGTGAGCACCCTGGGCGCCATTGTAATCTCCTGCAGCATATCAACTTTGAGATTAGGTGTGAAAGGGTCCGGCAATCGCATATTCCTTGGGAAAGCAGACAGAATCAAATTGCGCATTTGAATACAGTTGGGGGGAATGACATCACAGAAACCATAGTGGTAATCACATAGGAATTCAGGGAAATCATGTAATAGAACTAGGAGAACACGTAACGTGCCTCTATATAACAGAGTCACAGGTTTTGCTAGTTCCGCGTTTCGTAAATACGGTGCCAAATATTTGAACAAGTCGATGAGCAACTGTGCGTACATGCCCCAACCCTTCTGTTGCGGCGTGATTGCCAACATGCGACCGATGAAGACTCGGTGCGACACCAACTCGAGCCACGCGTAACAAAAGCCGCTCGCCTTAGCGGGCCGTAGAATATGCAACGTGTGACAGAACGCTGTCAACACTTGGAAATTAATCGCTTCTAGCACTGGTTCAGGAGTGTTCAACTCTAGAAATAACATGATAAATATTCGGTGATAAGGCAACTGATTAAAGTCAGTAATACGATTCTCGTGGTCTTGCAACAGACAGCCGGCAACAATGCCCAACACTTTATTCAGCAGATGAATCTTGGTGGACGAGTTGTTGGTGTCGCCCGAGTGCTTCACCAGCAGCGCAATCAGGCGCACGAACGCGTCCAACGTATGAAAACACTTGGCTCGCATCACATTCGCCGACACACTTTGATCCTGAATATTTCTATATACAGCTTCCACGCACAGTTGCGTTGACAGCCGGAAGAATCTTGTGATCAGATCGTCCGTCTTCAAAATACCCTGAACGTTCATCTGATGCACAAATATTCCGAACGCTTTGGTCGAGTCTCTGCCAGACGCTTGGGTATGATACAAAGTGATCCATTCTCGGAGTAGATAATCCGTTTTCTCTACTAAGCCTGGTGGATCATCGTAATCTCGAGCACGGACCTGAAGGATTCCATTGTGAATATGAACTGTGGGTCCACTAGCTGCTCGATCACCCATGAACGCAGACTGATCGTGATTTTGTTTCAACACTTCGATAAGTGTCACGAGGCCTTCAGGAGGCTGTCGCGAATGCGTAGCGATCCGCGCCAACATTTCCACAATATTACACAAGTCTGCTTCAGTCACATATGTGTTATTTCGTTCTTCAACCAAGTACAGCTGGACAAGTTGCATGGCTAAACTTACAGCCATGTAGTTGGCGCCGTTTTCCATGAGCTGTGCGAGGGCCACGTCGTACTGGGCTAGATTGACAAGCTGCGCTCTAACGAGAGCATCCACGGCTTCTAGACAGTAGCGCAGGTCGTCGCGACACTCGGTCATGTAGCGAGTCACATGCTTGTTAGTCCACAGTTGGCCGAAAGCACGAGGATCTTGTAGACTCTTCAACACGCGGATGTAGATTTCTTTGTAACGGGTAACCACTGGTTCAGATTCTGTAGCTGCGGACATCAAACCTTCTTGAAGGCCTTCCACAGTCTAAAACAAAAATTATATATTATATCACAGCAAAAACATTAAAGTAATTACTTAAATCAGTTTAAAATAAATGAACAATTTCAATATCACATACCAACTGTCCACTTTTTAAATAATAAGCGCTATCCGTTTGTTATGATTATCAGAATTTTGTTATTATAATTAATTCTAGATGGAAAACAAAAAAAGAAAACAATATCGTAACACTTAAACTGCAAATTAGCACAACAATAACGGGATAGTGGATTTTACCCACGTGACCATTATACCAACTGAATAAAATGTTACTAAACTTTGCTTCGCGGAAAATTCAAGCAGTACACATTCAAGTATTTTCTGGAGCATTCTTTCAATTATTATCATCTCATACCTTTTGCAGGAGATTGAGTGCGCTGACAAAGTCCCGTGAGTTCCTCCGGGCATGCAGAAGACAATCGTGTAGCACGTGCATGTTGGCGTTCATGGAGGCGAGTGCAGCAGCCTGCGAGCCTCCTGCGCCCGTAGCTTGCAGGAATTGCTCAATCTCCAGCGCCAGTTTCTCATATACCGTGGCGATGTCATCTGACGCGATAAGCTGTGACGGGAACGGCGTGGCCGCCAGCGGCTGAGGCTCCTATAAACATACACCGACACACATTAACACTTGATTCCATTTTTTAATCGATTCATATTTTTAAAATAATCCCAACGATATTAACTAATTACATTTTTTCTATAGGTTCATTACAATATCTAAGATTTATTTTTAAATTAATCATACATTTATGATTATTTTTTCCAAGAATACTCGAGAATGTTCCTCTATTCATTAACGGATAAACTATTTAATTGTTTTTTTTTTTAAATATATAATTACGCATTTTACCCATTATTGAGTATGGCTCTCTCAAGTAGCAGGATATCCTATATGCATATTAATCATGATTTTTTAAAATTTAAATTAATTTTTCAAGCAATAATAGTGGACTTACTGTCCGTTTCTATAGAAACAATGGTGGAATTGTATTCAATATTTTATTGTCAGACAGTTTTATTTCTCAATTTTATGGCAAAGTTAACCGTTAAAGGTTGTGTAACACATACTATTTCAATAAAAATTTATTCCATCTTATTTTATATATGTATATATAAAAAAAAAAACAACAAAACATAAACCAAAGTAGAAAAAATTTTATTGAAATATTCTCCTGTCTTTATATGTTACAATATAAATAAAACTGTAAACAATAAATAATGAAACTTATACAAAAAATCTTAGGAAAAAATCTGCAGGTTTCTATTATAAATTTCCAAAAAATTTGTATGGTTTATGGTCCACAATCTATTAATTTCAAGCTAGAAATAATCATGCATTAGTAAAGAAAGAATTTCGACAAAGAGCAATGTAAATACCTGTGCAAGTGTTGGTTTAGGCATAAATAGAGCATTTGAGTCTCGTTCGGACAGCGGCAAGAAACCAGGAATATTCCGCGCAAACTCCTCGTACACGGCCATCTGTTGGGGTGTTACGCCCCCGACCTTGAGTCGGATTTGCTCGGGCATCCGTTCCGCCTGGTACGTTAACGCCATTGTGTCACAATAACGCCTATAAAACAATCCAAGTGTGTCAAATGAACGATATATATGTGTAGAATGTAGGAATGAATGGTTTGCTCTCTTACCGTCCTTCAGTTCTCGCTAGTTTCCTCAGCTCAATATCATTCACAAGTCGTTTGTCAATCTCTGGAATCGCTTTCTCAATCGCAGTTTTCTGTATAAACGCGCAAGCCAACTCCATGTTGTCTTGTGCAACAACATTGGCAGCCTGGTCAGCGAGTTCCTTCTGTTGCGTGCTCGCGCCAATCATCGCCGACTGTAAAGCGGATTTTAAATGCGTGTTAATCGAGGCTAAAAGTTGATCTCTGCATGTGATCATCGCCATGCCGGCGGTGAGGTTGCGAACCATGTAGTGAGCGGCGGATCTCATGCGCATCTCTTCCGGGTCCAGAGCAAAGTCTTTGCGAACAATCTGTTCACAAGTGGTCAACGCAATCTTAATGGATCGGTCAACAACAGGGACAATCCATTCTTGGACTGCGCGCTCGACTGCGGGTCGAACTAGTTGTTTCAGATGCGGATGTGTTTGGAACAACACGAGCGAATTGTTGATTGTGAGATGAGTTTGCAGGGCAGTGTTACCGTTCAACTGGATGTCCATGTATGTGAAGCGAGGCTCCGGAGCGGCGGGTAACACGGACGTTGGGGTAGCGCTCGAGTTGGTCACGGAACTTGGCGGTGTACTGCTGCTGCCGGACACAGATCCCATCTCCTCGGAGCTCATGCTCGCTGAAGGAGCGTTCGACGGTGTCTGGCTCATTGGTTGCTGTTGCTGTTGTTGCTGCTGTTGTTGTTGCTGCTGCTGTTGTTGCTGTTGCTGCTGCTGCTGCTGATGTTGGAGCTGTTGCTGCTGCTGGTGTAATTGCATGCTCAGTTGAACATCCTTCTTTGATGGTTGCGACAGTTGATATTCCAGCTGACGAAGTTTATCGGGATCTTTTAAATAAACCGCTGGCTTCAACTGAGAAACATCAATGTCCAAGTTCTTGCATAATACTTCAATTTCGAATTTCAAGTTTAGTTTCAAGTCTGGTTCTTGATGTAATTCTGCTAAAACGTTCATGATTGCCATTGTCCACGGGTTTGGAGGTTTGAAAACTTTACTTTTAGCACAAGATTCCAACACTTTAGCTACAAATGGAACCACATATAAGAGTTCCTGCTGTCCTTTATGGTATGCCTCAACCAACAGTGATTTTAAATCAATGTCAATTTGTAAGATTGGTTTGTTTCGTCCCAGAGTCAACATACCCAACCAATGTCCAAGGTTTTTTAGTAAAGACCGGTCAGAGAAATTCGCAATGCCTTTATCTGAACGAAGCAAAACTTTAATGTTTCTAAATGTTTCTTTAGTTACCATTCGATTCACATCGGGAAGTTTCAACACATCCAAAAAGTTGGAATACAAAGCGTGAAAATTCAATTCAATAGATGCCCGTTTCATAACTAAATACTGCGAAATCCATGCCCAATATTCCTCAGAAACGATTTCTCTGAGTTCATCACACTTGGTCTGGAGGTTCAGTTGGCTGAGATTATTAAAGATAAAGGCGGTTTTATCCTGGAGGGATTCGGGCGGCGCAGTGATTTTCTCCTCCTTCTCTGTGGCCACCAGCAGCGTGTCAATGTTGGTGGCATTCGCAATGGATGGACGTGTAGCTAGTGTATTGGCAGTAGTGGCGGTGGTTTTAACGGGCGCAGCAGCACTGCTGGCCGTGGTGACGGTGTTGGCGGCGAGTGGCTTGTACGGCGCAGCCACACTAGCATTGCTTGGTGCCAGCATGGCGGCCAGCGATACCGGTAACACAGGGCCCTGCGGTTTACCGGGCGGCTCCAAACTCTGCAGCCCATATTCCACGTACTCGATCAAGTGTGGTGGAAACTCGTTAAAGTGTGCGATCGCGCGCACATGTTCACAGTACTTGTGATACTCTTTCAAACGTGACTTGAAACGGTCTAACGCAGCTATACCGAAGTAATACATTTTCGAGCCTTCTGGTTTGCGAAGTGCGTCCAACACGAAACGCAACGCGAGACCCAGAGCCATGTAGCTGGACACGAGACCGCGCTCAATGATGCCGCCAAACAGTTGCGCTGTGATGTGTAACTCCTTGTCTGGGTACTGCGGGAAGAATCGGTACTCCTCGAACAAGTTGCGCAGCATACAATGAAATACCTGCAACATATACCATTACATACTGTTTTTCTACCATACCTTCCGTCTTACTGACGTCTTGTTCTCGTTTAATGGGCGAATCTTGGAACTTCTTCAACATGTCTAGTACTTCGTCGATTGACAATGTCGGATGTGGTGGATGGTTGTAGATCCTCTGGAAGTAGCTGTTGGCTTCATCCTCCACCTCCTTCGACACATTTTGAGCCATTTCCGGGAATAAACTAGTGTCGGGTGCTCGAGGTTTCTCCAAACTAGGCGTGGGGCCCAATCGACTCAAACCTCCGATTGTATTTACACCAGGTACTAAAGAGGCGCCAGTACCTGGAAACGACGACATATATTTCAATCATTACTACTACTTCACTAGTGATTTTCTGATATTAGTATATAGACTCTCAAACTCACGTGTTCTAAATGATTTATAAATATAATTGATCATAAAATGCTAAACATAATTGTTGTTTTTTTAGTTAAATTGAAAATATAACAATTATAATTAATAACAACATTTTAATTTGTATTCTCCAAAATAAATTAGTTAGTGAAAAACTTACCAACTGGTCCGGAATGCTGTAATGGCATCATTGGGAATGGACTATTGGAGGGCCCAGCCCCCATAATTCTTGACGGTGAACCAGGCGAGGAGACCAGCGGCCCTAAACCACCTGTCAAGTTGAACGCAGAACTATTTGGTCCACCTAAACCAATGTTTGCTAAATTCGAACCGATTGTCGAGATGGGATCCACGTTGGGTGCGTTAAACAACTGTCCCGACAAACTTGACGGATTGAACGGTGTTTCCAAACCCCTATGAGTTCGCAAGACACCTGGAGGTGCCTGACGAGACTTTAACAACACCGCACAATTGTTTGTCATGGTGAGGATAGCGTCCGTACACTCCTTGGACACGGGAACCACACAACTTTGCAGACAAACCAGCATGGTTGTTAATGTTTCGTGTGGTAGTTGCGCTGCTTTCGGAATACTATCTTCACTTTTGCCGCCGACAATTTGCGGACACCGTCTTTGTAAGAATTTGATACAAGCAGAGACAAAAGTCTCGCCGTGTTCTCGAATTTTATCCGTTAACCACTTTTCTAGTTTTAAATATTCTCGTCTCGACGCTAAACACGCCAGATCGATAATAAACGGAAATGACTGTGCGTTAAGGAGCATAGATAAAGCTTTAAGATCCTGAGCCACATCTAGAATTCTAGAGAGCCTAGTTTGATCGTGGTCGCCGCGGATGTACCACTCGGCCATGGCGTGCATGATGATCGGTTTGATGTTGATGGTTTGCGCGTGCCACGCGTGATGCAAGATGATCGCAGAGTTTGGATGGTTTCCCAGGAATATTGGCATCAGATTTGTTAGCAACTCTTGTCGCAACAAGGTTACAGGCGGTGAGATTTGTAACAATGCCAACACTAGAACATCCGGACAATGTTGGATGGGAATCTTAAATAGATCTTGTGTCTGAGGATACAGTCCACATTCGGAAATGTGCAGTAAGATTTCAACCAAGTTTAATGATCTCCATGTTGCGATTTCTTTGTTGTCAGATTCTGGTGGTGCTTTCAACACTTCCACGTTGACGGAATGAAACGGATAATCCGCAAAGCAGAATATATCCGGATTCTTCAGAATCGTTTGTATTAAACTAAACTGTCCTTCAACGTTTTTCCATCGGCGATAGAGCTGATCAATCGGAAACGTTTCTGGATGGAATCCCAAGCTTTGTAAACCCATTCGCAACGCAGTCATTAATAAGATTAAGCCATGTCGTTCTTTGATAATAAAATCCTGATGGTCTAATTCGATAATAACCTGATTCCACTGTAGGTTCGGTACAACTTCTTTGAGTGCTTGAACAAATACCTCGACATTCCACGAGGCTGGACGGCATTCGTTCGAGTTTTGTCCCTGTTTATCTTTATTAGAGTCGGAGCTTTGGCCAGACCAGAATCCAGCAGGCGTCTGTAGGTTGAGCGAGTCCTCGAGGCCACTATGCGTGCGACACATGGTGGCGAGCACGCGGGCCACAGAGCCCGGGGCCACATCTCGTCCACCCAAGCTCACTAGACTGCTGCGACACTCGTCCACTGAGCCCGTGAAGCTGTAGCCCACCTCGGACACGAGCTCCGCCAGCGAGCTCTCGAGCATGTTCCCGGACAGGCCAGGGCCATCCGATGACATCTCCGGTGTTAGTTCCGATTCCGTGGGGTACAACAGTGGTGCCAACACAACAGGCACTAGTTCCTTGGGAAAGTCACGTTGTAGGGTACGTAAGAACGCTGTGTGCGTATCTTTGGATAAGCCGACCTCTTTCGGGGATTGCAAGACGGCAGAGAGGATCAGATGAAGAACTTCGGGTGTGGTTTCGTGGAGACCTCCTTCGTGTTGCCGAGTGCTACCCTCTGTGTCAATGTACGACTGGACCAGCGCTGGCAGACAGATACGTAAATGTGACCGAGCTAGATTTGCGATGTCAGGGTGCGACGAATGACGTAGGACTAACACTAGCACCACTTCTTGAATTGCAGATAAACGGATAGTTTTGCTGAGTTGTTGGAACAAGTGCGGCCCGAGCTTGAAATGCTGCAAGACATACAACAAGCTTCAACTAACCACATACAATAGATTCGTTTTTAGAAACGCATTACTCACTTGGATAACCCAATCAAGATAAATACTCTCGTACGATACGTCTGTACACATTGTAAATTTCACAAAAACTTACACAACTAAATCAAATACTAGGAGTAAAATTCAAAAGCAATATTTCACACGTCACAAAGGATTTTTATAAATTTGTCACAAATGACATTGTAGTTATAGTTATGAGAATTGTAAGATTTCTTACCTTCTGAGTAGAAAGTGGATTGTCAAATACGTAACAGATGGAAGACACCAATGATGGTTTATTGAGTAGAGCTGCGCACTGACTTAACAGCAGTTGACTGTGCACAGAGGGAGCAGAGATTTTTGTTGAAGAGTCGGGAAACTCTACACAAGCAAAAAGGCAACGTAGTAGGTGACGGTCTGCCTCTAGACCGTGCAGAGACACCAACTGCCAAAGAAAAAGTTAGGTTAATGAATATTTATAACTTGCACTTTCTTACGATTTCTTATATTTACACATTATTTTTTTAATTAAATAATTACGTTAACAACACAAATTGGTTAACGGTTGATATAAAAAACGTGTAATTTACAGCATAACTACCCCAAATATAATACGACGCATATCATTGTAATTTGTTCAAATAAATGTATTATGTTCATCTATTAGCACAGGATATTAAAGGAAAAATATTTATCATTTTGTAACAACTGAAAACATTAACAAAAAAATTGAAATAAACAACACCTGAAAGTTTAATAATATTATAATTGCACTGTTTACATTTTAACGTTGTGTAAATATCCATATAAGCACTTTTTGATCAACTTACGTATAACAACAAAAAGCAATAAAAATTACGATAATAAAACACATAATACAACATGGCGTCACTATTACAGACTGTAGACATTACAATTTTTAATTACCTGCTGAAGTTCTTCAACACTCTGCTTGTAGTTTTTTTTATTTAAAGATGTAACTAAATAACTTATTTGCGACAAAGTAAAAGACAACGAATCCAGGTTCATAGTTCCATGAACACGGCCTCGAAAGCTTCAAATACGCTTGAAGCTTTCTCACGTATCCACGAATTACTTCCCCAAAATGTCTTGTACGCTGTGGCGAGATAACTACGTATACAATGGTCCAAGACCATCATCGACACTTTAATTCACTGTGCTACACATCAACTTATTATAAACATTATAGAAATACTACAAAAATTATGTGTTCACTTCGTCACAACAGACCCAGCACATCACAATGAGAATGATAGGTTACGGAAACGGACGTTCACGTCGCTTCAGTCATTGATCTGCTCTGACATCTGTCAAAAAGTACAAACACTACCAACTCAAATTGTTTCAAAACATTACCTTTATTTCATTTACAAGATTATTAATTCATTTAAATAATTATAAAAAATACAAACTTGTTTCAAATAAACGCATAAATACAAATTTTTAAAAACTACCAAGTTAGCCTTACACGACTTACGTAATTTGTTAGTAACACACCGATATTTTAATTGTAACCAGTCTTTTCATGATAAACAGTAACATTTAAAAATGAAACATTAAAAACAAATCTTATCACAATAGATTTCATTATTAAAACTGTAATTTTTATCGTAACAATGCAACTTTCGTATAAACACCTTTGCAACCACTGTATTCATAGTTTACGTTTTGTAAAACATTTTCAATATTATGTTGATTTATAATCAGACCTTTCTTCGCCATAGCAAAACGGATACATTTCCTAACAACATCGACATCTAATTTATTAAAAACAATTAAAGAATGCTGGATCTTCGCTTCTGATAATGACGAACTTATTTTATTACTGCTTGAAATGAGATCTAACTCTTGAGACATATCAAATGCCAATTCAGATATCGTGTAAATCAATATAATAATAACTTTCTTATCAGAACTAAACACTCTCTTTACGAATGGTATCACAGATTGTGTATCATCAATTTCAAGATTATCAACAACTATTAAATTATAACCTTGCAGGGATAAACTTTTAATAATTTTTTTTTCATGGTACACATTCTTATGTTGTGGAGAGACAATTTTAACAATGTTTTCTTTCCACTGAAAATTATTTGAAATTACATTTACTGAATAAGTTTTACCAACTCCTATACCGCCAGTAAATACTAATAAATGATTATCGCCTACATGACTTAAACTTTGTTTTATTTTAGTAATTACCTCTTGTTGACCGTAGATTACATCCTGAAGAGCATTTGTTATATTTTCTGCATGAAAGTTATCAGATATGTTAGCATCGTCACTAATAAAAGTATCACTGTGCTTTAAAATAAGTGCACAAGCTATAGGAATTAAAATCAATGCCAATAATTTAATACATTTTACAAATATCTGTGTGTAAGTTTTTTGTGAATCTCTAACATTGACACCCACTTTATTTGGGGGAATCGTCATTTTAGAAATTTTAGATTTATGTTCATCATTATTAACATCGTTATCACCTTCTAATTTATAAAGAGAATGAACATCAGACATTGAATAATCCTCTACACTTGTGTCGACTTCCATTGGTGAGCATTCCTGGATTTTCTCTCCTCTATTTCTATTATGCATTAATGATTGTTCAAAGCCTTCTTGTTCAGGACACTTTTTAAGAAATTGAAACAGATTTCCTGTTCGAGAAGCGAATGGAAATCTGTTTAATTCTGACTGGACACTTGAAACTGATTGATCAAATGAAGATGAGGATGGTGTCTCCTCTAAGGAGGGTATTATACTTTTCCGTAATTTCCTTGGACTGTGAAGAAATACCGATTCCGTGAAGTGTACTGATGGTTTTTTATTCCTAATCGAACGATCTAAAATTATAATGCAACTTAGTAGGAGGTCTGAGATAAAACATATGTGTGAAATGACTAGGTTATAACCTTATTATTTATTTAAAATATTTAAAAACTAAACTTACCATATATTTGTTCACAGCTATATTGTCGAATTAATGTTTCACCTTCTTTATTTTGAAAGGACTGCTCTACAGAAACCTTTTGTGCAATCGGTGAGCCAGAAAACGAAAATGATCTATTTAAAGCAAGCTTGTTATTATCACTAATGTTAGGATGATCCATTTTAAAAACTAAATTTTGTATATCATTAAACTGCAAAAATTTGACAACTAAACTAATGGCTCGATTAAAATTTCAAATTCGCGTGTATCAAATGACAGATTTTTCTTTCATGAAAAATAACGAATTTTCTTAACAACTGAGATGAATAACTGCTTAGTTTCTCAGCTTTCAGAGAGATGGCAACTCGAACAAATTATAATTTACCTTAATTTTTACGAAAATCTGCAACTGCAGACACAGACCAAAAATCTAAATATATAAAATTCATTTGGTTCACTTAACTTACCAATTGGTATTAATTTTGTACAGAAAAAAAATGCTGCTATTCCCTACGTACGAGTGTTTTCGATATTTTGATTAAAATATATGAGTAAAAGATAATTGAAATATTGTATAATTAAAAGATCAGTGGCATACATACAAATTTGATAATTGTGCCACAAATATTTAAATCAAACATAATAAAACAATAATTTCTTCACATATACCTTTATTGAATTAATTGCTAATAAGTTTTACGTTTTAAATTACTTGAGTTAAGATTTATTTAACAAGCAACAAGTAATTTTCATTCTGTTACATATGTATCACAGTAGTAAAATTATCCAATTTTAAGTGCAAAACTGATTAAACATTACACCCAAGAACAAATTTGAACATTTATAATCTAGTTATTATGTTGAACTTAATCCACTTGTAATTTTCGGAAGTTTCCAGTGACACCGTACATGACGTCACCTACACTGCCACAGGAACCGGACGATTGCTTCAATGCGGAAACGGCCCCATCTCTTTCTTTTTCGGTGAACATTTCTTCCCTAACAGCCATATTATCATGAGACAGTAATCTTTCGTGAGATTGTTCCAGTTCGTTCTTCCAAAGTTCTATATTCATGTGACAGAAATTAAACTGGTGAAATCTATTTTAACATATCTTTTAAATGATTCGCCTTACCAATCATTTCACACATGGGCATAGTTCCACCATACTCTTTGGGAAGAATATCGGTTTCCACTTGGCCACACGTAATAGCTTCTTCTAGATTTGTATAAATTTTGACACGCTTTTTAATTTTTTCAGATATTAAAGACAAACCAAAATCCAACGCAAATTTAACTGATGGATGAGCATTAATGACATGCACTTCTTTATGTCTCATTGGTAGAGTTTTCTAACACAAAATGTAATTATTTAATATAATATGTTTGTTACAAGACATAATAAACTATTGAAGCAGTCGTGGCCGAGCGGTTAAGGCGTCTGACTAGAAATCAGATTCCCTCTGGGAGCGTAGGTTCGAATCCTACCGACTGCGAGATTCTTTGATTTTAATTTTTAGATTTATTGATAAACTTACTTCGCCATTTTTAACAATACGCACTGCCTCTTTAGGCGTAAACAGAGTCAAATGAGAGAATCCCACTCCTTGACCATCATTGAAATGCACAAATCCTCTAATCTGATTTTCTTCATCTTCCATTAGTGTTTCATACACAATTCCATGTATACGACACATATCACCGTTTGTAAACTTATACGGATCAAACACTCCTAGAAATACACATTCATATTCGTTTCAGATAAGCGGAGAATTTTAAGAAACGAGAAGAAATTGAAAATGTCAAACGGTGTGTGTGTGTGTGTGTGAAACTAGCAACGGCACATGCTATCGGAGCCGTGCATTTTATTAAGTAATTCGCTTAGAGTAAACTTTCTCTCTTGCTTACTTTGGCATTGTAATAGCTAGAGAGATGATGTAATTTGTGTAACACAATCTCGAGTTACTCTCTTGTAATGTAACATACATGTCAGTGTGTCATGTGGTTTATGGATACATTGGCAAATGATTTCCCTATATTATCTCATTCAGTAGCATTATTTATGTAACATACAAATTTAGGATGATATTTTTCTCTCAGTTCATGAATTTTATAAATTTTTATGTTATGAAACTATTACAAATAACTGCATTTCCTGTTTAAAATACTTGAAATCATTAACATATATTAACGCAGATTATATAACTGAAAAATTAAATTGCACAGAAATATAAACATTTAAATATTGCGTCAATGGACATACAAAATCCTTGTTTCACATGGTCTTCAGCTGTAAATCATACATAATCAAATACTTATGTACCTGTAAAGAGGGTATTATGTGAAAATACATTATTAAACAATAAATAAGAACTGTTATAATTGAAGGAAGACATTATGCGAAAAAAGATGCAAAAATTAATTTTCCACAATTAATTTGCTATAAAGTAAATATCTCCAAATGAATGCAGGAAATTCTGTGATTATATAAAAATTTATATAACATGCATTATTAGGTACATAAATGAATGTAATTTAAATAATTATTGCTGTGAAAAAAAACACCAACATCAGATAATTAAATACATAGTGTAATGTATTAGATTGGGAAGAATGCATGCAGTATAAGTAAAAATAAGTATATTGTAATACTAGTGAGAAAAGGACTTCATTGTCAAACGAGTACGAAAGTTGGAGCACGAGCGATAGAAAGTGTTCCAATAGTAAGAGTTTTGCAATTGCCCTTTTCCACGTGTGTTACCTACTATTTTTTTCAACTTTAAATGTGAAAATAAAGTTTTACGTTTACATTAATCAATACATTAAATTTAATAATTATTTAATATAAATTGAAGGAGTTGTTCTATTTAAAAACAAAAATAATAATATGTGTTAATTTTTTTCAAAAATAACATTTCTCTCCCTCAATTTAGTTGTGATATAGTAATCATTTTTCCACTAGCAATGAAAATATTTTACTTTCATCAGTAGTGCGGGAAATGGTTACTATCACAATTAAATTGAGTGAAAGAAATGTAATTTCCGCAAGTAATATTGAAAAAAAAATCATAACATGAAAAAAGCTTTCAGAACTTGTATTTAATAATTAAAATGATTTTTTATTAAATTGTACAATAATGAGCTATTTTAATTTTACAAAATCTTAGTTAAAAGTATTATTTTAGTTTGAATTTTTTAAATCAATTAGAGCGATGCCGGTCCACCGATAATATGCACGTCAGCTATAAAGATATTTTTTATTATTCACGTGGACTACTCCACATTCGTAATAAAAAATCCTTTATAGCCTAGATATATTAATGACTATTTTTCCTGGCAAATTCACATAAAATTGCAGGTCATGAATAAATTTCGTTTTAATTATTAAAAATGATTGTGTGAATTCTACGTTAGTATATGGATATTTTTGTAACAAGTCTACCTGGTCTAGCAACCACGACTCTTCTACCTTGGCTGTCACGTTTAGGACAAGCAAATAGGTAGCCAAGATCAGTGAGTTGTTGCATCATAGGAATCGTGATGTCCAAACAACAGAACGCAATCCCAAATGTCTGTCTCAGCAGCAAGTAACGCTCGATAGCGACTTGTGCTTGAGGCACACTGAACTTCTTCGCACGCAAGAAACGAAGTAGAAACCGTGAATCTACAAACACACGCATCATACCAAAACTCAAATACCACAAATATCATCAGAGTCATACCAAGACGACAGTTCTTGATGCGAGGATTCTGAATAATCCATTCTCGGAATGAAATCAAAGATTGGTCTCTGGTGTTGTCATCTTCTCGCAACTCATTTTTAGCAATCTGTTGCGTTTCTATCGGCAATGTGCACACATATTCGTCAGCTGGAGTTAGCCATTCGCTAGTGTCAGACATTGTGACTGATTATCGTTCTGGAACAAATATTTGTTCAAGAGAAAATAATAATGTAAGAACTATCAAATTAATCAGATAGTGAAAGAATTTCTGTTGTTTTAGATACGTGCCGTGTGTCTTGCATGAATATTCAGGAAAGAGTGCAAGGAAAGTGCATTGCAATGACATAACAATAAAATAAGAAAAGCTAAAAGTGCGCTGCCCATTTCAAGGTTAGTTGGGTAACATAATGACTGAGCAACGGTGATGTAAAAATGTAACTGAAAAAGTGCGTAAAGAAAGTGCGTTTCCCTATAAGTCTTTAGCGGTACAAACAAATCTAGGGCAACAATTTTATATAACTTGATCAAAACTCAGGAGAATATGTTATATAATAGTTTACGGACGCAACTGTGTTTACAATCTATTCGTTTTGATACATTATAAATTAAATGTTTATTTTATATCTTCTCAAGTTACTACATTTATCTTCATATTGAGACACAAGGAAATGATTAATTAAATGTTAAATGTTACACATTCACTTGCAACTATCATCAGTATAAAATAGAGATAGTATTGATCTAGATATTCTAGATTTATATACACGCATTTTACAACAATACTTTCTTTAAAGAGAATAGTTTATTGTAAGTATTACTTCCTAATACAGATGATCATAAAATATAATATGTAAGTTTATCCCTTACAAGTTTTATTACATGCATATATATTGTAAATGTATAGATGTGAGTGAAGGATGAGCTCGTGGTATAAGCGAAACAATTTTATATTATTGCTTTCAATTAGGTGTTATGAGCATTAAAATAAAAGATTTGCGAATGATTAGGAGCACGCACATGTACAAGGCACGTTCTTAGCAGGAAATGCGTATTTAGTGTAGCTCGTGGGTAATGTGCATTATGGTGAATGTGTATAGTTGTTACAGGCAGTGAAAGTAGCGCACGGCGCAGTGTTATGTCACAGCCGATGCATTTCCGCGATCTTTGTTTACGACGGAGGCTGCACACGACAGACCTGGACTGTCTAATATGCATCAACAATACAGAGCATCTATTGCTTGGTGGGAAATTCTTCTACGGACTAAACTCCTTTAACACTTTTATTTCATTATTTCTTTTTTTCAATTTACTAGTATTACTATATCCAATGGACTTGTGATAGTAACATCACAATTTAAATCAACTTGGATTATTTATAATGATTTATACCTACATAAAAATAACCAGTTTAAAAAATACAAATTTTAAAGTAGGAATGGAAAATTAAAGATTTATTCCTTCTGCATTATTATTATTATTAGCTTTATTTTAAATTGAAATAGTTATTTACGATATAGGTGAATGCGATAAGTGTCATTTATTGATACCGTTTATTTAAAAATTTTATAATATTTTTTAAAAATTATTCAATTTTAATTTCAACTATACACTTTCGAATTTGATAATAGTTCAACTGCACCTCCACCATTTTTCGAAGATATATAAGTATTATTTTCAAATTTCAGGCTTGGTTAAATAATCTGATTGAATTCGTGAATATTTGTAATATGTTTCCTCTATATATTTTTAAAACTATGCCCGAGGCCGGATCTGCACCGCGAATTACAAGTAGGTCGAAAGTATTGAAATGGCTGTTGCGTCGTTGTCGCGCACAGAAATGGATTGTATGCGAGAGTAAAAGCGACCTTGGTGGTAAAAACTCGTATATTTAATCGTATCCTTTCGTTACTCATGATCATTGTCTGTTTATTGATGAAAATCTTATTCATTCATTGTCATTGTCAAAACACATTTGAAATAAAATAAATACAGTAAACACTATTCCAGCGCTTCGAATTGTCATAACACATAAAAGTATTGGAGAATATATAATTATAATATAATTTTACTAAAATATATATATTATAAAATAAACAATTGAGTTGCTACAAAGTAATTAAAATAATTTTCTGATAAACTAAAGTATGTCAATTATTTCAAAAATCGTCTACAATTATTTTTTATCTATACGATAAAAATAGAAAATTATATACGAAAAAAAAAAGTTGATTAGCTATCGTTGAATAATTGGCTTTTCACTATATTGTAATGTATATAATATTTTAACTTGTTTTGTCCCTATTCTACAATAAAATGATATTTCTCTCATCCTGTGAACTTGTTTACTGTAATAACTACAATGAAATATTTTAAAATTATATAGTTTCAATACAGAGGTGCTAACGTTTAACTAAGATAATACTGAGAAATTCTTAAGCGTAACATTTTATTTCAGTGTTTCCTGAATGCGATGAATTATATGAAATTATCTAGATATGGTTAAAAACGTGATATTTTCACACATAAAAATAAATAAATAAGCAGAGAAATCTGTACATGTTTCAAATTATACTACAAATAAAATAAAGGAAAAAAATTACTTCTTGTATATGAAATCTTTTCTTATTACTTGTTCTTAATTTTGAATAGAGATTATTTGTAAGACTATAAAAGAGATTAGTGACTGCTGTACTTTCATTTAGAAGCACAATGTGTATTTAATTGAAAGCCTAAACTTTTCAATGTAATTTAAGATTTTAGTAAAAGTGTAATAAGTCATCAAGATGCTGTTCTTTGTGTCTTTCTCTAGAAAGTTGAACTGAATCATTTCATCTTGTGATAAATTAAAAATGTGTAATTAGAGATGAAGTGCCACAACACTAGACTATAAGTCACTTTTCGCACTTTTGTAGGTTCCGTTTTCATCATTTTTAATATTAGAAAGAATGCAGAGTATAATTCATAAGTATATTTCACTGATTTGACATTATAAGAATAATTCTGATTTCCGTGTCAATAAACTTTAAGTCTCTTGTACTATAACTGGAATAAAACAAAATTAAAATAATATGTATAACCGTATTTTATTGTATTTTTATTAATGTATTCTATAATTTTATATACTCAAAATGTAGTAGTTGTTTTTATTTCTAGCTATTTAATATATGATTGATGTGCTGTAAAACTAAGCTTACCTTTTATTTTGAAAGCAAAAAACACACGACACCGCGCTAGCAACTGTCAAGCAAGAGCCGAAACAAATGAAATGTGCATCTACTTGGCTGTTACTTCTTTTAACGAAAGTGTGGCTTACAGCACAGCACCCTTCCACCAGGCCAAACCTCCGTCTCACTTCCACCACGGACATAAACAATACACATATCTTCGTTGCACAGCTGGTGGGGGTTTATCCTAAACTTTTTTCTATTGAACAACTGATTTTGTTTTTAGAATAGTATTCATTCATTTCCTGATTATAGTTTTATTTTTATTAATTTTGTGTATTAGGTCAAAGCTGTGGTTTGGCGGAGACTTTCTGTTATAATTACGATGAATTTGTTTTAGCTGCTCGCAATAACTATAAGTTTGATCACTAACTCTATTTCCTGTCAAAATGATATTAAAATGTAACACTACAAAGTAACACAGTTCTACATTTACTCTTTTCGATATATGCGATTAAATAAATCATAAATATTATGACATTTTAAAAATAGAATAAATTTATTGAAATATAGATTCATCCTACAATTAATTTCTGACAAATCCTGACACATCATCCACATTCATAACTCCTTCTATATAATCTTATTAATTCATCCCCAGTTGGAATCTTTCGTTCACCTTTCCTCATATCCATCCATTTATTTACTTCTAATGAGCTAAAATTACATATGAACTTTAAAAGCAAGACAAAAACATGTCTTGGTGATAATTGAATGATGTGTCATCCGTCATCGCACGATGCAACACCTCTTTAGTTCTTTTTGTCGCGTCTGTCATCATTAAATGCTTCCACAAGTCTATGAAGTCACGCAAGGTTCAAATATCATCAAACCGAATTTAAAGTTAATTGAAAACACCGAGTGGCATACTGACCCGCGAACGGACGTGTTATCCAATCTTTACGTCACTTTTCACCAGGCTACGCACAATGCCAAAAGAGAAAGTTCTCTCCAAAGTTACTTAATATCGATTCCGCGGTTCTGTAGCATGTGCCGTTCTCGAACGATTTGTTGATGATTCTTATGATGGCGTACATTAAGACTCACAATTCAAATACGTACGTAAGAAATAATTTAATGAAATTTCGACATTGACAAAAACTATTTGGTTGATGAAAACATTCACTTTTTGTTTTATAGAACATGTGCCATTTATGTGATTCATATTGTCTTGCAGCAATAAGGAAATTAAGGTCTAAACATATTTATAACATTATGTTTCAAAATATTGATATGCCTACATAATCTTTAAAGGAAACAGAACTCATAATGTTCAGTTGAAAAAAATGTATTGAATTCATCCTTTTCCGATCAGTTACATTGTATGAATGCGGAAATAAAATTTTCTACTGAATAAAAACATCACAATCCTCAACAATTCAATTAATAATCTTACAAGTTATGTTCTGGATTTCTTCACAACTATTTTACTTACCTACTTAAATATCAAAAAATAATTAGTTAGACTAATTTAATTACTTTCCAAGATTTTATTTATACTTGTACACAAATGTGTATAGTGTGTTGGACTGTGGTACTGCAAATCCGAATTCGAATCCTCATGGTTCGGATTACATTACAGGATGTTTCACAGATATTTTCTTTATTATGACACAAAGTTATTATTTTTTAATGCCAATCTATAAATTAATTTAGCTCATTTGATAGATTTTCTTTTTAATTCATCCATCAATTTCTTTTATTAAGTTTCATTACCAAAAATTAATTTGATTAAAAGTCTAAATACATTTTATTTAATATTAATACCACAAATTAAATTATTGAACAAAACAATGCAAATTAATTGTAATTTGAAATAACATATTAGTTGTAATTGTTGTTTATTGAAAAAAAAAAGTGAATATGGAGAAATTGACTAAAGATTATTTTAATTTAAGATACTTAAATATAGTTAATTCTTAATTTTCTGTGTAATACTTCATTGGCATCTTTGGGGTTGTAATTTACGTCTAGTGTACCATATAGTACGATATTTATGTAATTTTGTAACGGATACATGTTACACAATAGCATTTAATTCACATTTTGAAAGTAATAAATTTTTTGTGGTCGCATGTAGAAGACACGACACGAGACATCATCACGCTCATGCTAAATTTGACATCACTAGTTCAAGTTCATATTAATTATTAAAACGCAATAACAATTATTATTGTGTATATACCTAAAAATGAGTCAATCAACTCCAACAGATCAGATATTATTTGACACTAGTTGACATTATTTAGTTTTAGAAGGGAGCTTATTCAAATAATTTTGCGCTACTACTAAAATAAGACTATAAAGAAGGAATCCTTTATTTGTATTTCAACATTATTTAAAATATTTGCTGATCAATTTTTTAAATATATGTAGATAAATTTGCAAATACATTAATAAAGTGACTAGGAAATGTCAATAATGTTATTACTTTATTAAAAATACATTTATTAAATAAAGAAGTATAAATCTTATAAATGAATTAAATATTTATTTACATTCCTCATGAAAAGGATCCAAAGTTCTCAGATCTCTCCAAGTCGGCGGTAAGTTTCCATGTAAATGATTATTACATCGTTTACATGGATCACTAAACAATGTACCAAAGCTGTGTAACCAAGTCTGAAAAAGAAAAACAGAAAGGTAACACACTGCTAAGAAATCGCTCAAAAAATTCTCACCATGAAAGATTTGACAGCCAATTCTGGCATCGTCGGTGAGAAGAAATGCAACATTGCAGCATGAGAATTCTCAGTTACTTTCCGAAACACTTTGTGTCTTGATTCGCTCCAGAGATCCCAAGATTCTCCATAACCTTTGACAACCACCCATTCTATCATCAAGCCCTTAAATGCTACAACAGCTTTTAAAACTCTTCCTAAAGATATCTGTAACACTGGATTAGGAACAAACGGCCGAGATGTTGTAACTGTCATGTCGTTGAACAATCTGTCGATTGATGTGATCATACTGTCAATAACTCTGAAATTAAATGCCTGATGCACTTGTTCTGGTTTTATTTAAGTTTTAACTTACTCTGGAGGGACATTATGAATACTAGTTTGAGTTCTTCTCCTCTTACCACTACTGGAAGCAATGTAAGAACGTTTCAAAGAATTCTGAGATAATAATGATGCTGCCAGATTACTATATTCATGAATCTGTAATATTTATAGGTTAGAATAATCAAGATGATTTTATAATTGATTAAAGTACTTTATCAGTCCATTTATAGCTGTTAACAAGTTGACTATATAAAGCTTGTCGTTCTTGTGTGGTTTCTTGACTTAAATAAGCTGTATTTCCTAGTGGAAATGGACCCGGTGGTGGAGTTAAATTTGCTACTGATTGTTCGACATCTCTGTGGAAATAACGATTAATTTAGAAAATCCTTATTATACACACTCATATTGTGTTTATTATTACCTCAGATTGTTATTGACAGTTGTTAACAATTCTTGAAGTTCTAAAATAAATTTATTCTCTTTGCCTTCTTCGCCATGGTCTGCTCGCAAACCATCGCTTAATGATTCAAAAACACAGCCTACATTTGATCTCAAGACTTTGATTGAATTTAGAGCTCCGTATAACTGATCCATCTTTAATAACAATACTAATATTATAATCACAAACCATACACTGATTAATATTTGAATCTACAATGGTAAACGTCAAACAACAGACGCCATATTGTCACGTGGTTTTCTCTTCTTAAATTTAGAGCGCGAGTTTAAAATGTTGCGAACTTCTAAAAATGCGTGCGATTAATTATTGACACTTGGTATTTTGTCGTAAATGATAAAATAATGTTCTTACTAATGATCATATTGTTTATTACGAAAGTACAAATAATTACATTGGTATAAAATGGCAGTGACATTAATTTATCTTAAAGTAAAAATTTGCTATTACTTATAATAATTATTAATACGAATATAAATGGCAGATATACTGATTCAGCACTGAAAAAATAGGAATAAATATATACAACACAACATTAAATAAATGCTTATTACCTCAGTTATAAATTCTATTATTAAAAGATGACTTTATACCATTTTCGTATCGTTTAGATAATTCGTCCATTTTATTTGCTTTACTTTCCAATAAGTTTATTTTATTTTTCATTACTCTAATATCTCTCTGATTTGTTTCCTAAAAAGTTAAGATATACAAATAATATTATATTTTGAAGTAAAAATTATTACAAAACCCATTACTATTTCGTAAATTCTTGATTTTAAATTCTTTAATTCAGTAGTTAATGATTCCATTTTATTGTTGATTTCTTCAATATTTTCTTTTGTTACTGTATAGTCTGGTACATTGTTAAGCATCTACAACAACCAGAAAATCTTTAATTACAATCTTGTTGATTAACTATATCATTAATCTTATAACAAAACGTATTACAATATTTGTACAAGAAATTAATGAACTTCATAATAGAGTTCACAAAAAAAACCTGAAATAAAAAGCAGACCGCACATTAGGAGTAGATTAATTTATAAATAAAATAAAAATCTGAATATAAAACAGGACTGAACATATAATTTGATATTCTTATCTTAAAAGAGCTATGAAATTGTATAATTACTATGTTACCTTCGTCAGACAAGCGCCCTTTATACACGCACCACTACAGACTCATCTACTAAATTACAGGGTGTCTTCTGACGTCTATAATATTCAGTGAAGTTTAGAAAAACGAAAGAAATACATACTTACACGGTTGTTATTTTATAGTTATTAATTATATGTAGAGAAAATCAATCAAAGTAAAAATTACCGATTCAAGTTTGAACAATCGTTTGCTGAGTACCTCATATTCCAAGTCTCTGGCTTCGATCCCGGGTTCATCTTCACCTGTAAACAAGAAGTTCACATGGAGATTACAGGATCTGGGTTGCTGCTCCTAATTGGATAATCGCAAAGGGGCGTTTACACTGCACACTGTACTTGCGAGATGATGACCGTGAAGATGCAATCTGATTATTAACTTTTTGTTATATTTTTAAGTGCTGGCTTATTTAAGATGTCTGGCATTTTGAATTGCCCTTAGGATTGCATGCCACACCCCCAGGTGTCATATTTTAATACAGATTCAAGTTTTGTTGCCATAATATTACCTCTATTTATAGAGAACAGTTTATTTTCATCATAACAAACAAAAAGATTGACAAATGACAGCGTGGAACTGAACCTAAGAGAATTTTCTCATTAATCATAACTTAAAAGTAAATATTCCGACATGAAAACGACACCAGAATTAATGATTCATCTTGTACGAAACATACATATATTATACATATTTCCAACATGTTTTTTTTACCTTCTTTTCGACATGACTGTCCATCAGGTTGTAAAGTAAAAGTCTCCCTGCAGTCACACTTGAAGCCGCCTGGGATATTTCTGCAAATTTGATCACAGGGCTTCTGTTCTTTACATTCATCTACATCCACCTCACAATATCGACCCTTAAAGCCTTTCTGACACGTGCAAATGTCAGGTTTGACGCAAGTACCGCCATTTTGACAAAGATTCGAACACTGGGCTGCAGAGAAAGTAGCAATAGAGAAATTCAAGCGTTGAAGAAAGGAAATAAAATGATCGTACGTCTGTTGCATCCATGGCTGTTGCGGTTCACTTGTACCCATCCTGGACAACACACGTAGTCCACCTGAGGGATGCTTTTGGTACTGTATACGTCTCGATATGCTGTCTCATACACCAATCTACAAAGAGTTGAGTGAATATTTTCACTAAATTGTTCTTACAATTGGCAATATTGCCATATTTACCATACAACTTACTTGACTCCTGTGCACAGTTGGTTGTCGTTACATCTTTGCGTATATTTTTTGTACGTGGGTTTACAAAACGTCTGCACAGTTTTCACTGGATGTGAAACCGTTCTTCGTGAAGTGCAAACATGACGCCTGGGAAAATAATAATAAAGTTAATCAAGAGATACTTAGTCATCTGACGTTAATACTAGCGATCTATGTGTTCAAAGAAGATATGTGCCATTTTTCTAATTTTTAAAATAACTAGTTATAATGAATGTTGGCGCAAAAATAAAACAAACTATAAACAATTTGCTATTTGCATTAATTATGATAAAATCGGCTGCGCTCAAAGCACATACGCACCTACATGAGTGCAATGATTGTGTGTATACTATATACATAAATATGGTAATGCAATTATGCGTCATTTACATGAAGTAATTTTACAAGACCGTCAGGCAGTCTCACATATTATTCTCGTCTGACAGTGAATATGAATATTTGCAATAAACCTTGCTGTATTATGACATATGAGTTACATTATAATACACATTTATTTATAATAATTGTAACATGTTAACAACTTGATATTTATCGCAAGTATATTGTTCAATTTCTTATTTCCGAAATAATTGTACATATCTATAATGTTTGTAGTACATATAATAATATTAAGGCGTTAAATAGAAAAATACTTTAAATAAAAGTTATAGAAAACTAAAAGACAAATAATTTATGTTCAAACATTTTTTTCGTGGAATCAACCGTTTAGCTAGAAATTTTAAAAATATGTTTCCGATAATTTTCAAATGAGACTCCTGGCGCCATCTCTTACTATATACCGTGAAAATATCTTGATATTGGAAAACTTTAGCAAAAAAAATCAAACAAAAGCTCTAGAGCTTGATGAAACTAAGCTATGTTAATTGAAACAATTTTCTATTGAATGTTTAGTTTAAAAATAAATGTCATTATATATACCACAGACATTATATTTTTATTTATGTACCAATATAAATTCTTTAAACATGTCTCATATTGATAATCTCTTCTGTTTGTTAATCATCACAAACAATCAAGTTATAAAAATAGCGCAATTCACCATTCATGAACTTATTAAATAGCGATAATTCACCTAGTTAACGTGCCACTAAACCGCAACTAACTACAACTACCATCTGATTCTCAAGTATTTAATGTAGTCTCGTCCTCTGTCCTTGATATATACGGGCACAATAACAATAATTTAAATTTCGCTTTTGACTTTATTTAGTTTTTTCCGTCGTCAAGTGAAGTTACGGATCATCTTGAGTTAAGAGCTTGCTGTCCTGCGCCGTCCAACTTAAATGAATTAATAGCATGTCCAAACAGCGGAGTTTAAAACCTGCTCAGGTACGGGAATTTAAGCCAGTGGTGGAGTATTTGTGGCCAGCAGGGGGCGGCTGTGTGCTTTTATTTGGCATGTCGACATACTTGAATTATGAACATGTTGAATTTTTTACGCTACTATTCTGCTATTTCCATTTCTGTCGTGGTTGTTTTGTGATTTTCGACTGCAAATTAGGTATCTTCTATATTTAGTGATATGCTAATATTATGCTAATATCAATAATCGATAACATACCAATATTTCAGTTCCATTAAATTTGCTTGTATATTTTCTTTAAACTTAGTTTTATGATAATTTAAACACGATTTAAAATTTAAATTTGTATTGATAACAATCAGGAATTTCTTCGATAATGGAATTTAAAACTTGTTTTAAAATGATAAATTCTTATATGTATGTAGTAGTTTCAGTACAAATAATATATTTACAAAAGATCAGAATCCGTTAGCATCTTAAGAAGCTTAACATCTCGAGGAGCAGGAAGACCCTGCTGATATTGACGTGAGACACTGTCAAAAATGCATTCCACATTTTCAAGACATCCTTCATGCATTCATTATAGAAACGCATTCATACAGAAGGGCTTTTAGGTTCGTTAAAATACTTTCGCGAAATTATACTTGATGAGTCCTCAACAGCGCGACGTCGCCAGAAGAGCGATGAAGACAACACGACAAGAGAAGCAGATAGAGCCAAAGATGATCTCTGTGATAGACGTGTGCATACCAAACGCCGATCACTTGATCTGCAACATTCAATTAGCCACGAACGAAACGTAGGTCGACAAACTAAAGAATGCGAGATGACGTTTTCATTTTTATAAACTGATGTTATGGTGAAATCATCGATTTGTTATACAAAATATGATTCTGTTAATTTTATTTTCCCGTTTGAAACATTACACAGATAAATGCTTCACAACAATCTCGTACAATAAAAGAAATAATCGTCTGAATGTACATGGTTGTGATTTCTTTTTAATTCGGGCCCATAAAATTCGTCCGGCCAATTTATCGTGTGTATTGTACTACATGGGTTCGTTTAATCTTTTTTTATTCTTTTTACAAAGTAAAAAATTAGTTTCGAGAGCAGTACGGCGCCAGAGATTCTTCAGTTTATTTAAATGGTATTTTATGTACACTTGCTGATGGTTCCAACAATTTTATGAGTACTAATGTCGTTCTTACTGTAAAATACACATTAAATAAGCGAAGACATTTAAAAAATCATAGTTAACTGCCACTTAATGTGATATTTTATTGGTTTTTGTTTATTTCCAAATTACAGATACGGGTTATATTTATTTATTTTATTGTCAGTACTATAGATATCTTTATGTTCAATTAGTAAATTAAAAGAAACATTCCAGTACTTTGTAAATAATAAAAACGCAATAAACAAATATGAAAACGTCATTATTTCACCTCGAAATTTACAATTGCTGACAAATCTCAAATCGTTAGCAACATTTAAACCGAGAAAGACAATCGAAGCATTCCTTGAATAACCAACACATTCATACATATATTTGTTTGGTGCGCAAGGGAGCAAGACTTCGAGAGCCAAGTCGAAGAGCCAAGCAACGAGATATCATTGTTACGTATTTGCATAGTGAAACACGCGAAAGAAAGAAATTCACGATGCAGCCGTAAGCGGTTGTCTCGTTTTGTTCTGCAATGGAAATGAAAATCCTATGCGATATGACACATAATTTATTTTACAAAGACTAACTGTGCAGCCCACGTTTTCGTGAGCTGTCGCCGAAAGGGAAGCAAAGTTTCACTAGCCATAGTTCTCAATGAACTTGGTTTTAATTACAACAGAATCTTTATTCTCTATATCAGTACAAGTAATATTTGTAGATATATCAAAGTCATAGCATTATTTTTACAATCTAACAAGATATTTTATAAAACAGATGAGCGTTTTATAAGACGACGACAATCATATATATTAATTTTTTTAAATTTCATATTTTACCTACAACATTTTAATAATCCGAGTAAAACAATGTTATACTAACGAAGTGTTTTCACAACCCGGTCGCGTTTAATATAGACAAATTATACAATACGGCTCCGACATATATATTTTATATTATGCATATTAAGAAAACGTCAACTCTGTTTAAAATACAAGCTTCCTAAATATGAAAGTACACCGTAATGAGATGCAAAAACAATTGCAAAAAGGGTAACAAGTTCCAAGACACGGATAAAATTAAATGTAGCCAGATAAAAAGTATATGAAAACATATATTACGATTTTAAAATTTATGCTTCTTTAAAGAGTCGGTTGCGTGTTGAGCGAGGCCCACGCACCCGCCTGCAAACTGCTCAAAGGCACCGAACAGGGGCGGATTGTCCCAAATGGCAAGAATGCACTTAACTGCATGTCAGCTAATTTGCCTTTCACGCTGGGAATTCATTAGGATGTTACTCACATTCATATTCAACTGGTTTTTATTATTTTTATACTGTAAATGTTCAAAGATAATCTATATTCTATAAATTAAATGAAGAAACTTTATTATGCTGTACTTGATGAATAAAATGTACAACAAGACTTGAATATAATTCTGAGAAAAATGACAATAAAATACTGCAACCAGAACGATAAAATACAAGCTAATAATAAAATATGTGCGACATATACACATCGTATTGCATGTGTAGGCTGCAGAATCTGCACAGGCTCACAAAATAGGATTACGATACATCGAATACCATACGATCTTATCTTCGCGAGCTGCCTAAGATTTTACCCGTTGTGGGCTGAACAAATTGGCTAGATTATTGGTTTGAGTGCATGATGAAGAGCCAAGCCGATACAGTACTTTTTAATTAAATCGACAGCCTCAACCTTTCCCGGTTCTAGAGTAACTTGTTACCAACTTCACTACACACAAACAGCAATGCGGAAAATTGATGGTATTGAATCTTGGTGAGAGAGATTTGGTTACAGATGAACTTTTTGTGTAATTGTTAATCTTGTAATTTTATTAACGCATAAATTATTTGTTATTATGCGAATTAATGTCAAGAAGAAATGACGATGATGACACACTTCCTACACTATGTTTCATGTAACATTAAGAAGTGTGAGGTTGAAAAGAAAGTTGTTAGAAGAGTGGATTTGTTTATTACTGAGGAGTGGAGAATCTCACTGAACTAACACAAATTATCAAAATGTTGCAATGGGGTGGTCCACCAAAAAAAAAAATATATATCAAATCTAATAAAAACAATTCGCGGTAGTCCCAAATAAACGAATATGAAGATATATATTTTTTACGATTATAAAAAACTACGTAACTAAATAAATAAATATATCATCACGCCTTTTACCCATTACTGGGTGTGTCACTCTGTCGAAGCAGATCTCGGTAAGTGATATATTTATGTGCGTGAAGTGCGGTTACCAGCCGTCAAATAACGGCCCCCCCAAAGATGTGGAGGAGCCACAGGGGTAATTTTAAATTGATGAAAATGTTTTGTCGGCTGAGGGGATCGAACCAGGGTTCTCAGGATCCACAGGCCGACTCGATACCACTGGACCATTACTTAATTGTAAGAAATATAATATAAATATAATAAACGTAAAAAAAATAATATCTTAATTCAATCTCCCAAGGAAAGAATAAATACTGGAAAACCCCATTTTGAATACAGTAGTGCTGAAGATTCTTGAATATATTGTAGTAAAAAGGTTAAGAATCACTGTTTTATAGTATACATGAAGGACAGTTTATAAAAGTGCATATAAATTTCTTCCCAATACTCATAAAAGCAGAGATGTTAATTAGATAACACTTATACCACCTCTTACATAATTAAATCCAAACATTTGAAAACATTAAACCCAACTATCTTCATCTCGCTGCACGTAAAGCAACAAAACCAAACAAAAAAAAATCAGCAAACGTAAACGCTGTAATAAATCAACAGAATGGCTTACATCGTACAACTAGCAGTGCTGCACTGCACACCTGTGTATTAACATACGTACTAAAGCCAGCTGATCGCAAATGAAATCTCTACTCATTCACAGACACCAAGACCTATCTTTCAAGACGGTGTAATGTTCAATATTATCAACACAGACGCAGAACTGTTTCCTGTATGTAAAGGGTAACAGCGCACCTGATAACATCCAATGCTGAACACTCTGCTTGAGAAGCAGATTCGTGAAAGAGCATCGTATAAGTGAGACACGATTTAAATGAAATTTGCACAAAGAGTTTATTTCTATATATATACATAATTAATTAAAAATATCTCCACAAATTAACCTATTATCAATATACGTTAATTGGAAAAAATCTACAGTTTTTTAAATTTTTGACACTCTATATTGTAGATTGAGTTGGGATATCAACCCCGTTCCAATAAAAGATAACAATTAAAATCAACAATTCCTCTTTGAAAGGAATCAATTAACAACTAATTGAGACGTAAAACAAAAGTAAAAATGCACTATGTTGTTTTTCTGATAATGAAATTTAATTACAGAGTCAATAGAACCGTACAGAGTCAGCAGAGGTCAACAGTGGGTGTTTGTAGCACTGACTTTAACACATTCGACTAGTTTACGATGATGGAAAAGTGTGAAATGTCACTAGATTCTATTTACTTCACACGTAAGCGACAAATAAGTCATAGTACCTTATTCCAACAACACAACGTCGTATGTGGTCTAAAATAATACTCTTCATCATCAAATCCACTGTTTATGATTTAAAAATTGCTCTTCGTTCAAAGCATTTCTTAATTAAGTTACATTCTTCACTTAGAATTTACGACCTCGGAAGTATCAAGAAATTTCTTCCTAACAAATGATCTTTGTACACTACGTAAATCAAATAAAGTACTGTAAATCTTCTAGAATCTAATAAACATGGCAGCAGAGATGAAACTTTGTTATATAAATATTTATTGCATTTATAAGAATTCTTCGTTTGTGTTCCGTATAATAAATTTAATATTTCAGCCAATTAAAATGCAACATTTCAGTGTTGTAATTAAAATGTGAATTCTTGAGGTGTGTGAAACTTTAGCGTGTCGGGTAAGGTCAGATCTAACACCGGTCATCATCTGCATTTGCGGTGTCTTCTTGTGTCAACGGCCCGATCTTTCTCTGGTTGTCCGTCCTGCTGTCTGCAGATGCCACAACAACACAACATTCATGCAATCAGACAACCATACAATACAAAACATCCCAAATGCATTCTGTGTGACACGTATTTACTCATTTATTTACCGCGGATTTTTTTGTGAAATATATATATCACGTCTTCGGACAACCGTTAAATAGAATTTTGAATATTTTTTTATTTCTGTTTCGGTCAATTTGCGATGCCAGCTAGGCTTGACAAGCCGGAGAATGAATGATGGAACAAATTGCATTTCAAAGAAGTAAAATATGCAAATGATGTTGATAATAAAAGCACATTTTTTATTACAATTTTGGCACAACAAATGTGTCCAAGTATTTTTAAATTCTAGATAAGTTTTCTTTGAAATTCTATTTAATAAGAATATGTAGAGGTCGATGGATAGACAAGTACTCGTATTTATAACTTGAATTTTCTATACAAAGGTTTGAAGTCTCGATTCAGTATCTGATTTCGCAAGTGTCGGTGGACCAATGAATGACCAGTGTGATGATAAATGTTCACGCTGTGTTAGTACGTAATCACGTTAGCAAACGATTAGCAAAGTTGCGGATCTGCAGACTCGCAAGTCCAGGTGCTCTGGACAACACAGAGGCGTACGCAGGATGAGAGAAATTTTTCCATAAACCGGTCAAGAACCCAAGACATATATTTGCTTTCCTATGAATCATCACGCTCCATATTTACGCTAAATGTCAATTAAACAGTGCGCTTACAAGTCCGAGGAAAACATAAACACTGCTACTGGACTATAAACGACAACATTCGAGCTGCGAATAACCCTACAACTTAAAAATACCCCTGTAAAAGCTAAGTGCAGTCGTATATCACGAGCTGAGAGAAATAGCAAATGGTGTCTTATAAACTAAGTTCTGTTACTCGGAAATGGATAAAAATGTTTAATTGATCATTTCTCCAAGTGGAATTTTCATTAAGTTATTGAATAATAAAATATACAAACTGTACCACAGGCGAATAATAACAGAAACATTATTCAAATTTAAGTTTGAACTATTAAATTCTACATCTAACTTATTCTAAATGTTACATTTTACTTATTTATTTACTATTAACATTAAGTTCCAAATATGTATATGGCAATTAAACGTTATATATTTGCTCCAATTTCAGTTTTGTTTAACCAGTTGAAAAATCGAAAAAAATTTAAATATGGTTCTATATCACTCAGACAACGAGAAATCGAATGCCGTTGAGTGCATCTTCATATCTTTTTTTAGTTTTTGAGTTACAGCGATTTTTGACTTTTTAAAGATCTCAACTTTGAAGGCCCATATCTCGAAAACTAAAAGAGATATTGAAACGCGGTTTCAACGAGTGTATTTCTCGTGCTCCTAATAACTTATACTGAATTTTTGAAAATATTACCATTTTTTCAAAATTTTTTTTTGCCTATATTTCAAAAAGTTGAAGAAATAATGCAAATCTGTAAAAACCAGTGAATTCCTGGCAAAAAAGTACATACGTATGTAAAATTTCAGAATGTTTGCTCCACGGATACAATTTTTAGAGCAAAACAATCTTAAAATGACTAAAATCCGTAAAATTCTTTAGGGGTACCCCTTCAAAAATAATTAAAAAACAGTGATTTTTAGTTTTTTTGTAATAAAAACTTTATCTGTGCGAATTTTTGCCTGAAATTTTGCATACCTATGTACTTTTATAAGAGGAATTCATTGGTGTTCATAGATTTTCACTATCTTGTAAATTTATAGAAATATTGAGAAATGAAATTTTTTTAAAAAATTGTACAGTTTTCAAAATTTTCAAAAGTTTGGTATAAGTTAATTGGAGCACGAGAAATACATTCGCTAAAACCGCATTTCAATATCTCTTTTAGTTTTCGAGATATGGGCCTTCAAAGTATCTCTGTAACTCGAAAACTAAAAAAGATATGAAGATGCGCTCAACGGAATTCGATTTCTCGTAGTCTGAATTATATAGAAACATATTTTATTTTTTTTCGGTTTTCAAACTGGTTCAACAACAAAATTGGCATTTTCATTTAATTGTGCACAATTAGTTGCACTTATTCAATCAGATAACACAATTAGCAACATTTAGCAACAATTGTTGTTATTATAAAAACTGCAGTGTTGCAATCAACTAAGGTGACATATCACTATACATCACTTTGAAAAATGTAAATGCGTTCACTTGCGGTGAAGCGTGAAGTTGTAGCTCTAGGAACTCAGCAGGGTATTCGCAACTAAATTCACACGTACGTGAGACATTTACGGCATATCTGTGAACACGCCGATAATTAATAACAATGTAACATGTCGTGAAAATGTAACTGTGATAAGGAGTTGTAAGTGTTGCAAGTTACCCGCACCTATCTCAGAACAACTCCATTTATATCCGTGTCAACTTTTATGATTGTGTGTGTGTGTATATATATTTTAATTTATTTGATATACAGGGAAACGAACAAATGACTAGATCTAAACACCATAAAAAGAAAAGTCGACTAGTTAATCCATAAAGGTTCTCAACGCCATATTGAAGTAAAATAGAGGCAATAATTGTTTGTCTAGCCAGAATCGTTCAACAAACTTTAAAAACTATTGGCTACTGGGGTATAACAAAGCAAAAATTGATAAATTATAAATACATGCATGATTAGAAAGTGAAATTACGATTCGTTGTTGTTTCGTGACCAAGCCAAGGTTCACGCAAAATTATGCCGCAGATATATTAAAAAGAATTACATACATTAGCAATAATATAACATGCCGCACAGTTGCCCAGTTACTAATGTAAGATAATGTTATACTTATCTTTTATACGTAAAATCCAGAGAAAGCTATTGAAAAAAAATTGAACATATGGTAATAACTAAAATTATATTAAACACGACATATGCAAATGTTTGCATATTGGGTAAACTATACTTGATTTGGTTGAATCATTTCTATTTTCATTTAAATATAAACTGAGAGTTCAGTAGCATCGCTATCATAGCCGTAGAATTTTAGACAGCATCCAAAGAGTAAATGAAATATAGACTTCGCAGTGGCGAACTGTACATGGGTGCAACATATAAATAAAATATAAATATATCATCAAGCCTTTTACTCATTACTGGGTGTGGCACTCTGCCGAAACAGATCTAGGTAAGTGTTATATTTATGCGCGTGAAGTGCGGTTACTAGCCGTCAAATCACGGCCCCCAAAGATATTAGTGGTAGAGGAGCCACAGGGGTAATTTTAATTTGGTGAAAATGTTTGTCGGCTGTGGGGATCGAACCAGGGTACTCAGGATCCACAGGCCGACTCGATACCACTGAGCTATTGCTCCATAAGGTGCAACATATGAATTATGATAATATAAATAATAAGCAAATCGTAATTATTTTTATAATTTATTTTGCAAATTAAAACAAATATATAGTTTTCGCGTAGTAACTAAAATTAAAATAAATATTATTTTATCAATCTCAAATACTAGTTTAAAAAATGTTATTTAAAAAAATTAATTAGGCTTGTAATAATTGTTGCAAATGAATGAAACAAATTATAAAAGGTGCAATATGTATTTATACATGTACCTCATCTGTAACTGCAAATCTTTGAGCAGTTACAAATTAGTCAAATTAATGCAAGTTTAAATAATTTATTTTGAAATAAAAAACATATGTGTGTATGTACAGTTATAAGCAATATTTTTTAAATTAATACTTGCCTTATTCCAAAGTTAATACCACGTCACTGTATCCTTACAAAACTACAGTCGTAAAATATTAACAACAACTATAACGCGATCTAAATAATGATTAAAGTTTTAAAGATAATCAATTTAAATCGCTGCATGTTCTGTGTTTACTCTAAATATTTACATTTAACTTAAAGTTTGCACATAAACCATTAAACCAATACTTCAGTCGAACTTCCTTTTGTTGATTCTGAAAATAAGATTGAAAAATTCTCGGTGGCCTCCAAGTACAAATTGTAAGTTAAGATCAAACGAAGATCTGAATAAATAAACAAATAAATGTTTCGTTACCATTACTGCAAAATTTCTCTCAATCAAACAGTGTCATTCTTTCTTCTGAAAGGATATTTTTATACTATTAATTATACAAATTTAAGGGTGAATGCTCTAGATATATTTGCAACATGTGTACGAAAAATTGCAGTCTAGGAAAAATAATCTGCGAGTTATTCTGGAAATTTTAATTAGGAAATTCATAACTGTAAAAGGTTTGCGTTGTGTTAAAAAATAAAATTGCTATTTTAAGAAATACAGAACGAACACACTATACAATTTACTTTTAAAACATTTATTTTTTGCAATGCACAATAAACAATCGTTAATAAACATTGCAGTATTAATAATAGTTGCTAATGAATAGTTAAGCAGTATTGATAGTTTGACACTTATACAAATAAATGTTTTGATGTCAACAACTAAAATAAAAGGAATAAAAATTTGCTGTCAGTGTTAAACATGACAGAATAAAAAGGTGACTGCATCGAGGATGACAGAGCTAGTTAAATCTGCAACAGGATCTGTTGGATGCATCTTGCGGTTGTGGGTGCATGAAATCATGACAGTTTTACGGAATTAGTTATTGTGAGAATTAGTCATATAATGAACTAATAACAACCTAAACACTCCTCACAATACAATAATGTGTGGTTTAGTTACTAAATTTGTCGCATCATATAAATGTGCGTTTCGATTACGCGTAGACGCAATCACATTTTCTATTCCTGCATACCGGTTTAAATTTTTAATATTTATCTGCTTTGCTTTGCTGTACGTATTACTATTGGATTCTGAATAAACTGTTCAAGATTTTATGTTCATGTTGGGTTCTTAATATTCTGTATTGAATTGGACGTACAATTTTTTCTTAGTAAAATTTATGACGATACGAAATGATGGCTGTTTTATAGTATTGAATATTTATGGGACATGCAGACTTGCAAAGAAGTTTGAATTTTATTTAGCTATAGTTTTAAATGCTGGTTTTAATTTATAACATTTTTGATTTATTTTTGATACAATATACGAGGTTCAGTCGTTGAAAATCTGCTTTGAAGTTGATCTGCAAGATTAGAAAAGGTGATCTTGGAGCAAGCATTAAGCTAAAGACAAGTGGGTCCTGTATTTGTGCAATAAAAAACTTCAATGTTCTTAAATATCTTGAACATTTGGTGTTATTTTATATGTAAAACTTTAAATAACTAAATTTTTAAATATGTTCTTTAAGTAATAAAATAATTTAGAAATCTTTGAAACTCATAATTTCTTTCATACAAGTTCGTCTGATCTTTGGGTCACAGAACAACATTTCATTCCACATGCCTAAACCATCGGTATTCAACCCTACGGAGTGTAATATTTAGTGGATGTCCCGTCATGCCCGAAGCCATGGTAACGAGACAACAAACAATTACTCAACTCGTTTCCAGAAAACGTATAACATCCATAAAACGAATGCGGCAAGTTCAATGTTTCTCGACGTCAACATACTGGATGGCAGCCAACATGTATTATTTGTTTTGTCGTATGACACGTTTGCATTGCAGCGTGAACGTGGCCGCCGCGTGCTAACTACCCGCTCTCTGTCTTCTATTCTTACCTAGAGGTGAACAATGCTCGAGGTTAAGGGTCGAAGTGTGATTTCACGATTTAAACACGGTTGTTATGTTTCTATGGGCTTTACTGCTGAATTGTTTCCATGTTTGTTCAAAGTGCACTCATGTATTTATTTCTAGAAATCTACAGTCTGTTCTAATATTACACATTTATTATCGCTATTTCAATATGATTTCTATTTATTACTTCCGATTGTCTATATTCATATCCGGTTAATGACAGATATACAGAGCCGGACTTGTGTTTATTTACTATACTAAAGAATAATAAAGGACCTACACAATTTACATATAATGGAAACTGAATCAGACGGACGTAGTTGTATTTTTGATTTCAACTTATCAACTCAACCAGTTCAGTTTACAATAATAAACATCTGTGGGTGGTACAAGTTCACATCACGTATAAATGTCTTCCATCTACATAATGTGATGTAGCTATTATCGTGTGCAGAGAACGCATAAAAATATCTAGACTACTCGATAGACATCACGACACCAGACAAATATCAATATATTCTATTTTATTATATCTGTTTACCTACACCTGAATACGAATTGTAATATACAAAACTCAAAATACTTGTTTATTCTTATTGTAGTTAGTGCATTGATAAATTACTTTTTTATATTTATTATATATACTTGGCACTAATAGTCAAGATTTACTTTACAGAATGTAAAATAAAATAAAATGATATTTGTTAAAAAATTAATAATTCTAAAATTATTTTTCCACAATCGCCAGAGCAAAAAATCATAAAAGATGTTACAAAAAACTAATAGTTTATAGAGCGCAAACTGATCATTAATCATAATTAAAATTTCATCTTGTAATTAATTAATCAGTAATTAGAAAAATTAGCGACATAGTCTTGAACATTTAAATAGATTGTTTATAGTTTTAATCAATTTTTTAAACATATGTGATTTTAATAACGTGTTATTAATTTATACTGTTAAAATAACTTAGTAAAAAAATTCTAATTATAAAAGTTGTTTAATATATTTCGTCCGCTAGTATGAACAACTGATAAGGGTTATGATAACTTTTTTTTTGCTGTAAAACGGTCCTAAATAATATAATATTATTTAAGAGAGTTTGAAAGCAGAAAATAACGTTTAGCATTCAATATTGAATAAATGAAGTGAACTTACCCTGTTGTATGTTTAGTATAAGGCGTAAACGTTTCAATATTATCATTATCATTTTGAACAGTAATCAACTTCTGAGTCCTGTGATTCTGACTCGAATTACCATGCGTACTATTCCCTAAATGATTATGATAATGATGATGCCGTCGACTCATCACTTCAATTGTCATGACAACAACAATAACCAATAACAGTTCTACACGCATCTTGTACAACAATCAAACACTACAATCACAAACTGACGATGTTGTTTCTGAGTGTTGGCGACGAAAGATTAGCTGGTTTGTTTACAAACAGTGGTGTTGTGCGTGTGACATTGTGATGCAGACGGAGCAGACTGAAGAGGCCTTGTTCTTGCGCGGATGTTGAGAGAACACTGACCGCACCGCGAGAGCGAGAGTACAGCGAGTGTAAGAACATCTTCGATGGAAGCACGTGCGCGCACTGGGTGCCGGCAAAACAACCACACACACATAATGGACCACAAATGATGAACATCATCAAACAAAACTTCCAGATTGGTGACAACACACAGAAAAACAAACAAATCACGACTCTAATAGATATTGGTAATGGAAGAATCGCAGAGGCTGGTTGTTAGATTTGAATTTGCAGTTCTTGGTAGATAGTAGTATAAGCGCGTTTTAGTTTTTTGCAAATCAAAAGTGTCTTGCAAACAATGGAGTCCTATAATATTTTCTTTTATAAAACGATTTTTTTTGGCGAAAGAATTTCATGATATGATCTAGAAAAAGAAAATATTCTTTAGATAATCATACTTTGATAATGAAAAAATAAAAGAGATAAAATATTACTTACGTTATTTATTTTTCATACTTTAAATGTACTGTAACACATACATATAGTTAAACTTAATATTAAGCGCTATTGTACCGGCCTTAATTCTATGTTACCGCGTAATTATAGTAAATATATGCCTGTAAATGTTTCTGTACCTACTAGGATGGATTACGCTCAAAAATACAATGCAGAATAATCCTGAAGGACCCTCGAGAAATAAAAAATACGACAGAACGAAAAAAGTTTCGCCCGAAAATGATTCTACAGTCTGATTGTTGTATGGAATTAAAACAACGCCATACTATGGTATTTATTGAGGGGGTTGTGAAAGAATATACAAGCGAAGTGTGTGTTTAAGAGGCATAAAAAAGCTTATTTATTTCTTGCAAAAAAAGGAATAAATAATGTAAAAACTTTTTAAGAAGTATACTGCCTTAAAATTGATATGATATAAACAACGTTAACATTATAAATAAATCAATTAAAAAAATAATAAATAAAGTCATCTTGAGAATTATCACTTACGAAATGATTGTGTTAACAATAGAGCCACAACATATAATTCTCAGTCAACCTTATAGGAACTTACTACAGTTAAAATGCATCAATATATTTATTTTTACAAGAAATGTTTTCAACTTGAATTATTTTTTATTAAAATTATCATATTTTTCTTTTGTAATATGGAATGAAAGATTACTCAAATTAAGAATGAGAAATTACGTGGACGACCTAGGAATAAATGGTTGAATATGATTGAAACGAGAATTAATTTAATGAATAAATCAGAGAATGTAACATAACGTGATGTTATAATTAAAAGAACAAAATATTTTTTTCTAACTACTAATTTTCTAAGAACGCTTAAAATTTCTCTAATTCACGCTCAAAAATACTGCGAAAACTGTTTGTTTTGGCGTTAGCTACTAACTATTAGACCCTGTCGTTATTATAGCAATTAGCAAAATAAATAATAGTAATTTGTCTTTATAATAATTTTTTCTTCATCATTATTTCTTTTTCGAAAGCTATAAATAATTTTGTAATCATGTAGTTGTAATAATGAAACTAAATTATAGGACTTGCAACGTTCAAAAACCGGACCTAGTACTTTGTAATGTAAATTCAAACAATGCAACAAGAAAAAAAAGTGAGCAAGTCTCAAACTTGAAAATAGTGCTTGCTGTTCGTTCTTCGCCGAAATCAGATAAAAAAACGTGTGTCTAACACGTTCAAGAGGAACCGTAATATATTTCAGTCATGCTACTGCACTCGCCAGTTGTTAATTCAGAAAAAATCGCACAGATACATTCACAAAAACGAAAACGAAAGAAAATAAACTAAATCGCGCTCACCTTCAGATTTTAAACGAAATTATTATTAATAGGTATATAACAAATTTTCAAAGTACTAACAGTTAACTGAAACAGTCCAGCACAAAAAGTTATTAATTTTAAACCAAGAAACATATAATAGTTCAACTTCTTTATTGCAAAATTATTCTTCTGTAGTGAATTAAAATGTAAATGCAATTGTTATTAGCTTCATAAGTTTGCTAAATAAACAATTTGGAATAATTCGAGGTGTGCATTACATTGCACGGAGACATAACAATAAATATCTGGGCAGAAATCGTACAAAGCGTACTTCTTGAAAAATGCAACGACTAAACGTAACCTATAAATTAGTCACCGTGTCACTTGTACTAATTATTATAAAGAATGTTGGACCCGAGGGTGTCCTGCATAGCATGCAACAGCATTATGCTAATCCAGAACCAGCGATCTTACCCAGGACTAAACCATAGGCGGCGGGTGAGACTATTTTTAGTTCTCGTATCACGAATATAAATGTATGCTTATTTATAAACTGTGCTAAAGTATGCAGCAGTCAATACAACAATTACATGTTTTGTACAACCATACAGAAATATAAATAAATAAAAGATAGTAGTGGAGGGACAGCCACAGGGGTCATTTTAATTGTTTGTCGACCGTAAAATAATGCTACTATATTATCATTCTTAAATTTTATTATATTGCATACATTTGTAAAATATTTACTCAACCCTGTAATAGCTATTTGTACAACTAGTGATGAAAACAATATCTTTATTATGAATTTGAAGTTTGGTAAACACTATTCTTCGCACTTCCAACCATACATTTTGAATTAAAGATTAATTTTGATATTGGCTTTACAAATAATTCGTAATGACAGCATCACAAACAATTTTAAGTACCTTAGGTAATATAAATAAAACACTATGAGGTTTATAATATTCTTGTTGCTATAATAATGCATGTTGACGGGTCAATTTGAAATTTAATCGTTATTTACTCCCAATTATTTTAGTATTGTTAAATTATAGTCAAATCAGTATTCTAAGAGTTCGAATATCAACACAAATGGAAAATGTATGTCCTCTTTCTGTAACATCAATCTTAGCTTTCCAATAAAAATTATCAACCGGAAAAAATTGAAATAAGTCTGGCTGAAAAGTTCCGTTTACTAGTTCATACAATCCCTAAAAAAATACACAGCAGTTAGATAACAATACTTATATTGTATTTGATACATACTACACGAAATGGACACTTGAAAGGAGGGTGAAATCCGTTAATAAAACTTGACCACGACATGTTCTCCATGGCAATAATGCCACAAGTTGTCATGGGTCTCAACACTGTGAATGGGACACACGTATCCAAAGCTTCTTTGTTTAAACATCGTGTCACATACACCACCAGCTACCACAAATAAACATCTTATACATTTATAACATCAAAACTACACAAAAGTCGTTCTGCAGGTCAGTGGCGAAGCATTCAGTTGGAATACGGAAATAATAATCATAACTATAAATTTTACTAATTTGTCCAATTTGTAACTGCTCAAAAATCTGCAAAAATGTATTCTGAATCCATTAAAGTTTGTTTTATTTACTTACAATAATTATTACATGCGTAATAAATTTTTAAAAATTTAGAGATAAAATGTTCGAACAGGTGGTAATATTTTGAATCAATAAAATAATACTTATTTTAATTCAATTCACCGCGAGAAAACTATAATTACAATAGACAGTACAAACGTCAAACCTGACGTCTTAAGTGAGCAACTCAGACGGCGGCGTGACGTCACTCAACGTCGCAGTGCCCCTTGATTCTCAAAGCGTATACAATCCCGTTACATGCGCACTAAATCCGGGTTTGTATACTTCTCTATCCACTGTGAAGTCAGTGGCCCAAGTTTGCAGATTTCTCACAGTATAAATTTAATCTACGTATCTTTGTGTTAAAATATAATGGTTTTATTTTCATTTTGCGAAATAATTACGATTCGTTCATTATTCATATTATTATAATGCAGCACTGCTTCCCTTGTATCCAAGGACGCTTTACCATTGTAGAGGTGTATTAACTAATATATAAATAAATGCCCCATTATGAAATAAAAATTTTACTTTGTAAACTCCAGTGAATTTAACGCATATTATATATCATTTTTCAGAGTAAAAAATTTATTACAACCAAAGCGATAGACATAACAATTTTCTTTTTTTAATTTTAATTTCATTTTTTTGAAATAAAATGCATCTTAAGAATTTGAGCTTCCCCATTTGATTGGAGCTAGCGTGATGTTCTGCATATATGTATGTACGTTTATTTACTTTTGGATCTCTCAATTCCATGTTTATTTCTACTTTGATATTAATGACAACATTTCCTCTGGCAGGATTTATAAAGTTTATATCTGTTATTTCTAATACTGCATTTGGTGTGGAATTACAGATTTCAATACGATCTATTCGAGACAATCTTCGATACTGAAATATATTTATTTGTTAATTTATTTACTCATTGTAAATATGATATTAAATAACCTGCTTTATACTAAAAGTAATTCTTGTCAACACTGCATGAAAAATAATGAAAATGTATACAACTTTATAGAATTTTCTCCACATAGTAAGTGTTTATACTATCACAAATAAATGCAGAATGATGTTTTAGAATTGATGTTAATATTTGATGACAATTAAAAAATATAATTATTCGTATCTTTCAAATCTAACCTCTAAAGATGAATGGTAAATGTTTGCAAATTAGTTTTTAATAATGTTGGATGAAACACTGCATAAATATTATTATTTATTTTTATTGTACTGAATTTTTTATTACAACTATTCCATGTACTTATAAAAATTAAATAGCCATTTGTTTAACATGGGATGCAAGTATATTATTTCCTCCCGTGAATGACGTTTAATACCCGAAACTTAGATGAGACCACAAATCATTCAAAACAGTAAATGACACTTTATTTTACAGGTACATATACATGTGATTTTTTAAAATATGATCATTCCTTCATGTTATTTAAATAAAAATTAAAAATACTTGCAATATATGAATAAATAAATATCTAAAACTCTGCGGATGAAACTAAGCATAAATATATTATCACGTCTTTTACCCATTGCGGGGTGTGGCACTCTGCCGAAGCAGATCTCAGTAATTGATATATTTATGCGCGTTAAATGCGGTTACCAGTCGTCAAATCACGGCCTCCAAAAATGTTAGTGATAGGGGAGCTACAGGGGTAATTTTAATTTGGTGAAAATGTTTGTTGGCTGTGGGGATCGAACCAGGGTTGTTAGGATCCACAAGCCGATTCGATACCATTGAACCATTACCCCATACTAAGCATAAATAAGAGAGGAAAATAGTTACTTTCCCCACAGGGGCGAGAATAATCAAGAAATGTCTACTTTCCGTTAAGGTTGTAAAAAAAATATTGTTTTATTTATTCCAACATTAAATACATCAAAATACATGCATCTCAAAAAGTTTTTATCTTCCTCCCTCGGCTTAAACTACTTAAATTCAAAACTAATGGATAATAAACAATCCCAAATATGTCAATATATTTAGTAAATACCGTAATACATAAACCCAACCGTGTAAAATATATAATTATTAAAAGAAGCATTTAAATATTTATTTTAACATATTGCATAATTTGTATATAATTACAGTGCCACTAAATTATAAATTAAACCAAAACTCGAATAGATCGCAAATCAGCACAAATGGATACAAAGTCCACATCTTCAATAAAATCAAGTTTAGCTTTCCAATAATAACTATCGATCGGAAAAAACTTAAACAGCTCTGGATCTAAAGTACCGTTTATTAGTTCATACGGTCCCTAAAACATAACGCAACAATTAGATATCATATTTATATTGTATGTAATACGTACTTTATGAAATGGACATTTTAAGGCAGGATGAAAAGCGTTGATCAAATCAGACCACGCCATATTCCCCAGGGCAAGAAGACCGCATGTTGTCACGGGCCTCAACACTGTGAATGGGACACACGTATCCAGAGATTCTTTGTTTAAACATCGAGTCACATACGCCACCAGCTACCACAAATAAACATCTTATACAGGTTGTTCAAATACAAATTTACAATCTCAAAATAACAAAGAGGGACGTTATGAATAAACGTGTAGATAATTTCTTTTTAAAATATAAGGTATATTTCATTCGCCATTTGGATCAGATCTGACTTTCATTTACTGAACCAGATCACTTATTTATTTCGTTGGATTACTTCACTGATTTTATTTCTAGTACTAGAATGATAGATTCTAATTGACTTTGAAGTAATTCATCCGAATAAGTGCATCAGTTTGCTTAATTCAGTTCATTTAATCATATGTCATTTATCTGAAGTGATTTAAGTGGACTACACCTATAGTTGGTTCTATTTTGTATTTTACATAGATTATTTTAGTCTATATAGGTATTATTAATGATTATAAATGGATGAAGCGATAATGTTGAAAGAATGTTTGGAGGGTCCGTTCCTCTCTATTTATTGGAACATGACATCATTTTATGTATATTACCGACAGAGTATAAAATCCAGGTAATGTGCAAAATTTCAAATACAAAAATTGTATTATTTTTATATTAGAACATATTCTTGGCGAGGACAACTTTTAATAAACAAGTCCGTAGAACTCATGCTCGATTTAATACTTTGTCAGTTTTGCTAGTAATTACTTTAAGTTCTGTTCTCATTTGCCTACTCATTTCTGCTTTGACATTAACGAGAACATTTTGACCAGTAGGATTTATAACATTTATTTGTTTTATTTTTAATGCCGCGTTTGGGGTCGAGTTACAAACTTCTATACGATCTACACGCGCCAGTCTTCGATACTAAAATATATTTATTTGTACATTTATTTTCTCATTTTCAATTAATTATTTAAATAACCTGTTTTTCACTACAAGTAAATCTTATATACTCTTCATTAAAAATAATCAAAATACACAGAACTATATTGAATTTTTGCCACATACTGAGTGTTTTTGCTGTCACAAGTAGATTCAAAATGATTTTTTAATATTTATGTTAATGTTTATTCATAATTAGAAAACAATTATTCCTATCTTGCAAATCTAACCTCTGCCGATATAAAGATAAGTATTTAATGTTTGCAAATTAGTAATAATGACCATTGAAAACAATCACACATACCTACCACGGTTAACCATTGACCATACGTACATATATATGTTGTACTGATTACATATATACTGAGTTCGAATCCCACTCAAGCTAAAAAAATAAATTAATTAACTAGACCAGTGCGGCTCAGTAAGTCCGCACCCTGTACAGTAATGGGGATTAAGTAGCATAAATTAATAAATAAACGAAATATTGTTCTTTCAGTGCTAATTATTTACAAATAACTAATCATGAAAAATAAGGGTTGTCATTACCTTATCGATCAGTATAAAGATTAAGTTTGAGAAAAGGAAGGTATGTATTAAGTTACTTTAAATTAATAATTGTATACGTTTGAATAGGAAAAATAAATGATCTATTAAATAAATGTAATTCATCTTAGTACAAGAATTGATTAAAATTTACCATATTTTATTATCTAATTACAAAACACGCAACTATTTTCAGATTTTTTACATAAATATATCAATCACGAATATAAAACATTGAATTTTTTATACAAAACAATTTTATTTTTCATATAATTTATAACTGGTGTCTAGACGAAAATAATTATCATCTCTGAAACTAAAGAAAATAAGTTTTATTACATATAAAAAAATAATAGTAAAATTTTACAAAAATAATTACAACTTCAGTCTTTCCTCAGTTATCAAGTCTTGTATTTTATTTTGTAACGAAACAGCTTTGTCTACCGGAAAAGATCTTAACTGATCTGCAACACTTTTACCAAATATGGTAAAAATATCCACTTTGTGGTATTTTTCATTGCATACAACTTCTTCTGTCTTTTTTATTCCTTTATTCCGGCTTTTCAAATATTCTTCCATTTCAATTATTTCATTTTCATCAGGAGGGCAATATATTTTTCTTTTTCTACCTTTTGGTTCTTGTTTAGTATTTATTTTGTTTACTTTGTTTTTCTTGCTAGCACTTTCAGATTGTTCTAGTTTGACAACTTCTAATTTTGTATTTGATTGTTCATTTTTTTCGGATAAAGGTACTAAGAAATATTCGTTTGTATAATTTTGAACTAATTCGAATGTAGGTATTGTTTCATTTTTAATATCTAAAGGTTCGCTTTTGATGAACTTTAGATGAGTTTTAAAATGGGTGGTAGATTCTTCGAGCTGAACATTTTCTTCTAGTTTCATAGATTCTATTTCAGCAGTTTCTTGTTTTTCAGTTCTAGGTTCCTGTAACAAAATAATTCCTATTTATTTTTTAATTAACACGCACACTAATTAATTTGTTTAATTTTGTGTTATAAAATGATTCCTATATCCCTACTATAAACTATTTATTACCTTCAGTAGATTTGTTTTTTTGAGAATTGAAACTCCTGGTTTTCGTTTTTGCATTCTACTGTCATAATCTACAAATTTGACATATTTTCTAATAGTTATGGGCGAATTACTATTTTAGGAAGAAAGGTGCCTTTCTTTTTTATTGAATTAATAAAAAGATTGCTTGTGTGTGTTCCTAGTAATTTCTAAGGGACAACATTCTTTTTCAGACATATTTTACAGCCGGTCATTGAAAACTTGACCCAATTTTCCATGTTATTTGGTAACTAAAATGAATATCTTTGTGGTGAATGAATGTCAGTTTCCATTTATAAAATCCTACATCAAAGTGATTTTCACAACAAGATACTGATTTGTCCTGCTACGATAAACCATTTTTCTTTTCTGGACAAATCTTGTGGGACAAATATTTTATGTGGTGTTGATGAATTATGACACGCCGCTACCATACATATTTTAAATTCGTTGTATTTAGGTTTTGTACATTTCCTAAGTTTTTCTAAGTACGTTTCGCGACTCATTGTCCTATGCAATTTTAAATTATTTAATAAAAACGTTTACAGATGACAACTCAGCGAATAAAGTTTGTGAGGCTGATGACGTAAACTATGTCCTACTAGTTTTTAAGGGTTAGTTTGTAATATTAGTATACATTAGATTTCTTTGTTAATACTTTTAAGACTAATTATAAATAAACACTAATCTTGTAGACAGCAATTTATTAGAAATAGAAAAGATTCAAATTACTAGATGTTTACAATAGAAATGTCAAAGAACAGCATAACCAACTACCTTCCATAACCATACATCTTTGTTTACTTACGTTTTTATTGTGTTTTCTTGGTTCTTTATCAGTTTTCTCATTTTTCCTACCCCATTGTGAAACTCTTAACGATTTGCGTGTATTTGGCATTGATAAATGCATTATTTCACACAAAATGAGACAGTAATTTTCCGTAACGCATTCGTTGAAAATCAAATTTGAATGCTTTGCTTGGCAACACTGTTTCATTCAACATTTTAGGTATAGATGGCCACAACATCGCAAGAATAGTTATCAAGGCGGGGATTTACAAAAACCAAATATAGCAAACCTTTTCAAAATTATTGGAAAATATACTATTTTATAATGAACTTAAGTTAGCCATTTACTTGTTCAGTGGAATAAATCAGAAAATTGTAGTAGGTATAACTAGTAGAATTGAATATTGTCTACATACAACAATACAACCAATTCAATTTTATTAGACAAAAATCAAAAACTACATGTGTATTTTGCAATATACTTTGTACATCTGTTGCCTTATTTCATTTACATTTCCCGTAACCTATTTCCGGTACCGCGATACCGATTGCACAATCTACGTCGCAGTGTTACTGACCTATATTCGAAATGCGTCCAAGGTCAAGGGTTCGAATCCGGGAAATGTAGGCCACGCTACACTTTCCCACCCTGATTCGGTGCTTGGAAAACGGCAAATGATTACCATCGTTAGTTGATTTCTTCATGGGTTTTTGCGATTTGCGAATGTTTGTTGACGGGGACAAAGGAAGAACCAGGAAGATTCGGTGAATACTTCGGTTTAGTTTCATTACAAGCAGGCTTTGGTAATCTTTTTTGTAGGAAATCGGAGAGGGAAAGAAAGTTTAGAATCTTCGCTGTGGGAATTAAATTTGAAATCGCATTAAACTTTACCTGTGCGGGACTTTATTTTTAGCTTCTTCAAAACCTTAGCTATTTTTAAATTGTATCATTAAAGTATAATGGACTGGTTGGGCAGTATTATACGCTTGGATTTTTAGTATTAAAATTTCATTTTTATTACAATGAAAAGCCTATGTTACACATACTATTTGTCTAAATTTTTATTTTAGATTGTAAAACGTGACCAGCTTAACATAACTATATATTGGGTTGCGTAGAATGTAATTAAATTATTTTATGCACAACCGAGCCTAAAAACATGTGTTTTAGCCCTAAAAAGTGGGCTTAAACATTTTTTTTAGCGATAACAATGTAACGATAACAAATTTACATAGTATAAAAAATATTAGAAGCAATTTGGCATCGCTGCAGCAGTTTTAAAATTTCTGTTAAGTGTCATATTTGACGTATTTGATTTTTTTTATGTCTATATTATCATTATTCTTAATTGCTTCCTTGAAGTAATGGAATAAATCTATTTAATATCATAAAAATAATTCATATATGTTCACGAACTGTTATACATCGTGCAACAGTTTCTCACTGACATATAGTAAAAATAATATTTTAAGATATTGCCATTTATAACGATCAACGCGACTTAATTTTCAATATTAAAAAGAATTTCGATCGTAGTACCATCTACTGCATTCGTAGCTAAGACAGAATATAGAAAAAATGCGAAAAATAAATGGCATTTTTATTGGACGATACGATTACGAAAAAAAGTATACGTGTTTTGTTTCTCTATACTTATAAATATAGTTTTATCAGGTCAAATTATACATCACATTATTGAGTTCAAGGTCGGCACAACAGTATCATTGGTATTCTCGGTGCGGCTATAACCGAATCTAGACTTCCGGACTACTACTGCGGGAGTTCTGGAGCTCGACTCCGGTGTGTACCGCTATAAATTGTTACAAAGCAGAGGGAGGCATAGCGAACCTAGCAGCTGTGACCGACTAGAATTCAATTCAAAACTTATTTATATTCAGGACAGCCGAATGTATGAAAAATGCTTTCTGGGCATTTTCAATTACTTTTAACCGTGATTCTCTTAATTTGATTCCTATTTATATCTAGCATTTTTGACAAATCCTGAATTAAAGATTTCTTTTCCAATCATTGAAACATTTAAACTTTACTTTAATTCAATAAATTAAATAATAATGATTAAAACTGAATTTTATTTCTGACAGAACATTGCTTTGCAGAGGAACAATACTAATATTTACCACTTGGTTTACTTAAATCAGTTCAGATAAATTAGACCACATGAATAAATACAATGACGCACTTATTCGGGTGGATTATTTTCAACTGAAACTGAATCAGTAATGTAGAATAAAGTAAGCGAAGTAAACCATTCAAATAAATAAGTAATCTGGTTAGATAGTCACAACAAAATTATAATTAGTGGTCGATTTTCTCGAAATAAGGTAGCATAATTATTTGTCAAACACTTTCTGTTGTAAAAAAGTGATTCCATGAAAATAAATCAGTAAGTGTCGGGTGTTATCGTCAGCACATTTGATTTCGTCCACATTCATAAATCGCGAGTATTTAATAATGTCCAGAGCACGGACGAAGAAACGTCGCAATGCTGGCACGAGAAGCGCGTGGCGCGCCTCTACGACCGCGGCGCACTTGGTCCGCGCGCCCCAATGTTGACGTAACGCGCCGTTGAACGGGGTCACGGCTATTGGGTCGCGTTCCCAGCGAACAAGTCCTACGTAACGGGAGGAACAAGTAGCACACCAGCAATCCAGGATACCAAGACTGGGAAACTCAGAGAAAGAACTAAGAATACTGTATTTGTATTTAGGGTCAAATTAAAGCTGACAGACTGATTTTGTGCCATGGGCTAGGAATAAATGGAAATATATTATTAATTGTTTTAATTGCAGAATAAATCCAAACAGTTTGTGAATGTATCAAGGATTCGTGTTACTCCATTTAATTGGGCACCGTGTGATAAGTAAAAATTAAAAATGTATGTCATTGTACAAGGGCTCGTCCGGGATTTGAACCCGGGACCTCTCGCACCCGAAGCGAGAATCATACCCCTAGACCAACGAGCCAGACAATTATTGCATTTCTTACTTAGCATAATTAACTACACCAGAATTAATTATGCAACATTAAATTTTTTATTTTATTTACATTAAATCATAGAATTATATCACAACATGTAATAAAATTGGTATATTTTATATCAAAATTTATATAAATGAACTACAAATAATACTCGAAAACTATACTAATTTTCTAACAATACAAACTCTTAACAGTAATATACAGTAAGTCTAAGAGTGAGTCAATGTTAGTGCAGCAGCAGCAGCACATTCGCTGCAGATCCCGTGGGATCGGGACTTGGCGGGAGTGTTCCCGGAGTCCCGGCCTGGATCGATAGAGGTGGCACCGGCCCGCGCCCCGCGCAATACTCGCCCCCGCCTACAAGGGCTATTATGTTATCAGGGAATGTTTGTAAATAAAGATAAATTGGTTTGGAGAAGTGACGCATGATTATATTATTTTTAAACTTATTGTAATTGAAATAAATTTCCTACTGTCAGCGTACCAAATAAATACGAAAAATCTTGAAGGAACATTGTACAATAATTTAATAATACAAAGCTCTTTTGTGAAACAAAAAATGCATTTAGAAAATTTAAAATGAGATTTTTGCAGTACATCTGTTACAGGAGACGTGTGTCGTTTGAAATGCCGATCTGGCAAAGCTGAAGCTTCTTTCAACGCTAAGCGCTGAACGCTCTTTAAAATTGCTTTTAAACTAAAGCAAACATCTTGAGACCGACAGAGAAATCTTCTCTACTTGCCGACAACCACGAAACGGGTTTCAGGTTTCATTCAGATTCTATGTATTATTTATTATAGTTTTAACTATAATAGGTAACAAGACACAAATTTCTCACATTTCTATGTTTCTATAAATGTGATTTATTTAATGAGCTTGGACTAGAAGATATCTAACGGAAGACAGATTAAAGTAGCGTTGTGCAAACAGCCGTATTTCCGAAGTTCGTGAGAGAGACAAAACAGCCTGGTGCAGACAAAAGCGACAGAGATGGGATATAGGACACACAGTGTGATAAAGTGCGCTGTTTTCCAGCTCAAGTTCGTACGAACTGCTGATGGTGATCGCTTGAGGATGGCTTTTTTATTCGATTGATTTTATTTTGTAATACTTATGCGCAATCTAAATCAACAAATAATTGAATACAGACAATTGTAATAAACAAGCAAAAGTCATGCGTTCAAATCTCGCTGACTTTAACTATATATATATAGAAAATACGATTGTGTCTGAGTACTTCGGATTCCTCTAGAAGCTATTGTAATTGAGATTATGTTCCTGTTGTTCAGCGAATAAATGAATTTATAACTTCTTGCATTAATCATCCAGCTATCAGCATATGCTATGGATCAACAGAAAAGTATATACTAAATTGTTACAAGTATTTTGGTTTAAAAATCGAAAAATTTTGAAATATGGTTCTATATAATTCAGTCTACAAGAAGTCGAATGCCGTTGAGCGCATCTTCATATCTTTTTTAGTTTTAAATTACAGCGATTTTAGATTTTTTGAAAAGTTCAACTTTGAAGGCCCATATCTCGAAAACTAAAAGAGATATTGAAATGCGGTTTGAACGAGTGTATTCCGCGTGCTCTAGTTAACTTATACTGAAATTTTCAAAATTTTGAAAATTTTAATTTTTTTTTCAAAATTTCCATTCTCAATATTTCAAAAAATTTAAAATATATTAAAAATCTGTGAACACCAATGAATTTCTCTCGTAAAAGTACATAGGTATGTAAAATTTGAGGTAAAAATTCGCACAGATAAAGTTTTTATTACAAAAAAACGAAAAATTACTGTTTTTTAATTATTTTTGAAGATTTTTTGCTCTAAAAATTGTATCCGTGGAGCAAACATTCTGAAATTTTACATACGTATGTACTTTTTTGCAAGGAAATCACTAATTTTTACAGATTTTCATTATTTCTTCAACTTTTTGAAATATAGGCAAAATAAAATTTTGTAAAAATTGTAAAATTTTCAAAATTTTCAAAATTTCATTATAAGTTCATTAGAGCATGAGAAATACACTCGTTCAAACCGAATTTAAATATCTCTTTTAGTTTTTGAGATATGAGCCTTCAAAGTTGAGATCTTTAAAAAGTCAAAAATCGCTGTAACTCAAAAACTAAAAAAGATATGAAGATGCGCTCAACGGCATTTGATTTCCCGAAGTCTGAATGATATAGAACCATATTTTAAAACTTTTCGATTTTCAAGTAGTTAACAAAAAAATTTGCATTTTCATTAAATAAGAGAGTCACGAAAAAATATATTTGGGATTTTTGCCTCCAAGGAGATCATGGCTCGGAAAAGTTTGAAAATCACTGATGTATAGGATAGTACAGTCGTTGAAGGTTTAAATGGATTACTGTAAAAGTGAAACTAAAATGTGATAAGAGGTAAATTAGAATAAAATTTATGGAGATTACATTTCCAGCTACACAAATGACGATTTATGGAAATAGAACATCATCGTTTCACCCATAAAAATATACCTCATTTACATATAATTATAAGCACGTCAACCGCAGACAAGAACATCACAAGTGTTGATTACCAAGTTGGTCGTAGGAGGCGCCGGCGCCATAACTTGCAGGACGATAATCCAGGCGGCAGAGACGAGCACAGCCACCCGAGCGTAAAGCTAAGATAACGTCGCCATGCTTCACTGCTCTATGGGTACGGTTATTGGATTTGGAAACTGGTGACGTCATCAATAGCTCTGACGTAATACTCACGAATTGTTTTAGAAAGGGTACGACGCATTTTACCTTTGATCCACGGCTGTAAAGTCTATAAACCAAAACCACTGTATATTTTATCTCAGGAATAATATTAAGAAAATGCCGATCTTTGTATAATCTTTGACATTTGACCTTTCGTTTCGCGATTGAAAGAAAAGTTATACTTTTTTGTATTTGTAATACTTGTAGGTTTTATTATTTGTTTACTTTGGTGTGATCTGTTAGCAGTATTCAATTACCCACTTGCCTCATTTCAGTTGGTTTAGATAAATTAGACATCACAGAAAAATTTTCTTAAGATCGTTTCGTTAAATTTTCAGATGACATTTTGTGTCTTGAAATTCTTAAATAAGTATCACATCTTGTGAAATTACCCTTCTTTAGTTTTTAGTAATTGATATAATCAGTTTATCCCTGTTATCCTGCACGTCCTTTATCTTCCTACGGGAATGTGTGTCGCAATCGCACAAATAGACGAATCTAATTGGAACTCGGCCAAAATATTTTCACAAGTTGGTGGTGATTGCGCAAACACAATGCGATTAAAGGAAGCGAGGGCGCGGCGAGTCAACGTGAGCGGAATTTGTTGTTAGTTGGGGTTGTTTTTTGTCAGTCGAGGGTTTTTATCTACAAGGGAAAGTTGTTTTTGTGGGATTGTTATACAGTTTTTGGTTAGTTCTATTTAAATTATCATTATAATTTTCCTAAGGGAGTCTGCTGTTTAAAATATTAGATATTACATAATATTATTTCTCTATTTTTACCCAAAGTTATGGAATCAAATTTATTCGTTCAAACCTCGATGACTTAACGTACAACGAATAGCGTTTACCCGTACATCAAAATCATATTCTCCATATATTCAAGCACCAAAATTTCTGTACTCTAATAGTTTGGTAGCCTGTTTATCAATTTGAGCACCAAATATTTACATTTGCCATAAAAATTATGGTAAAATATATAAATATAAATATATATATATATATATATATATATATATATATATATATCATCACGCCTTCTACCCATTACCGGATGTGGCACTCTGCCGAAGCAGATCTCGGTAAGTGATATATTTATGCGTATGAAGTGTGGGTATCAGTCGTCAAATCACGGCCCCCAAAGATGTTAGTGGAGAGGGAGCCACAACGGTAATAATTAATGTGGTGAAAATGTTTGCCAACTGTGGGAATCGAACCAGGGTTCTGAGGATTCATAAGCCGACTCAATACCACTGAGTCACCAACCCCATTTAAATGTGTTTCAATATTTCTGCAAGTTATAAAGATTCTTATTTACGACATACTTTCAATGAAACTTGAACGTTTCACTTCTGGTCTACAGAAATATCCGATAGAAATAGTGAATGTAATACGTATAGTGTATAGTTTGTAGCCAATACACAAAATTGAAATTTATAAGTTGAGTCGACTTGGCTTGGTAGAAAATGAAACAACGAATGGACCGCGTCAGCTACATTTTGCTTTTCAGTTCCGTGAAACAATTTCAAAGTTGTTCGGCGCTGAATGATTGATCAGACTGCACCAGGAAATTGAATCCCACAGGATTCTGGAGATAGATGAGACCATTCGCGGCTGTTGTTGAAAAATATACGACGTAGCCGTGATTTGCAATGTAATCTGTGTACAGGACAAATAACAAAAAATTACCTATAATAATGTCAACCCTAAAATATCAATTTAATTGGTTAAATGTAAATACCATTTTCAGTTCCTATTTGAACCAAGTCTTAATATGATATTTGAAGTATTAACTGAAAATCTAAATTCAGTTTTGTAAAATATAATAAATATATTATCACGCTTTTTACCCGTTACTGCTGTTGTTAGATTTCTATGAGCGATTAAGTGCTGTTACCAGCCATTTTAGTTTATTAATGTATAAGATTGGTAATGGTTGGTTGGTGTGCAACACCTGTGCACCTGTAGCCTTGTTTCTTCTTGGTTATTTATCCGTCTTGTGATCGTGGCCGGCACCAGCACACCTCTCACCTTGGCCCATTTCCCGCACGCGGACCCGAGGGATGCAAGATGCCGGCCCGACATTCGCATCGATCCAACCGCGGACTTGGGGAATCCATTCATTCCTATCTACATTAGCGCCTCGGGCTCAAAATCACGTCTCACGCCATAAAAGAATCATTACGTTCTTAATACATAAATAACTATTATTAAATTAAATCAAGTCGGCCTATGGATTCATAGAACCTCGGTTCGATCCCAACAGCCGACAAACAATTTTCACCAAATTAAAATTATCTCTGTGGCTCCCATTTGTTTCGTAGAATTAGTTTGAATTTCTGAATCTGAAACATGAAACGAATCCTAAAGGTTTTTAAATTGCATAATTCAATTGGGAAAATGGACGAGAAGAGTTTTACGACACATACAAATATGCACTCCAATCTTGACGTAGAATTTTGGTGGAGGCGCGCGTTCATAAGAATAACTAATTTGTTTTCATACTGATGGTATCTAATTAAAAATATAAAATATTTCTCGAGTTAATAACAACGATTATAGCTGGTTACTAGGGGTAATAAATTGTATTTAGCGGTAATTAAAGCTTTGCGGAACCGGAACATATTGTTTATGTTGTTCATAGTTCACTAGAACACCGCCTAATTACATACGCACGCTACTGAATCATAAGATTGTGGTGTATAAAATAATTATAATTACAGATATACAGAGACTGAGAATTATGTATCTATACGCCTTTTACCCACTACTGGGTGTGGCACTCTGCAGAAGCAGGTCTCAGTAAGTGATAACAGCCGTTAAATCAAGGCCCCCAAAGATGTTAGTCGTGGGGGAGCCACAGGGGTAATTTTAATTTTGGTGAAAATGTTTGTCTGCTGTGGGGATCGAACCAGGGTTCTCAGGATCCATAGACCGACTCGATACCACTGAGCCATTACCCCATATATAGCAATCTGTCGAAATAAAAATTTTCTTGGCAAAATAATGTTTCCTTAATATATTAAAAATATAAAATATAAAAATATGTCATCACGCCTTTTTACACATTACTGGGTGTGGCACTCTGCCGAAGCAGATCTCGGTAAGTGATATATTTATGCGCGTGAAGTGCTGTTACCAGCCGTCAAATCACGGCCCCCAAAGATGTTAGTGGTGGGGCAGGCACAGGAGTAATTTTTAATTTGGTGAAAATTGTTTGTCGGCTGTGGGGATCGAACCAGGGTTCTTAGAATCTACAGGCCGAGTCGATACCAACTGAGCCATTACCCCATATATTAATATATTACTATTGAAAAATAATGATTGTCATTAAAACAATGATTAAATGTTGATGAAAATTAATTTATAAATTACAGACATTTAAATTAAAGATGTCTAGATATAAAAACTTAATCCAGGTGCCACGATCGGCATGCACATTTAAATTTCACCTATTTTTTTTATAAAACTTAACACAATCCACAAAATATATCATAGCCAATAAGCTCACAAGAATTGAAGCTATAAACTCGGATAGTAAGCAGAGAATAAAAAAGAAAATTCGCTGAGTTGGTTAAAACATCTGTGATTCCACAATGCGGTCTCAGGGGTTCACTCCCACTAGATCCTGTCCCTGGTCCCGGTATTTTAGTGATGCGCACAGGAGCGATTCTGGAATAGGATGTGTTCCAGGAAAGCAATTTAATCTGGACCTGTGAGTGAAACATTGTTGAGAATACGATTCATTTATTAACGGTGCGGATTAAAATCACGTTAACATTTTTCTTCTAGCCATTGCATCGTTCGCATCTGTATCGAGATATATGTTTTTTTTTATCTTTGTGAAGAATCCGAAAACAATTTTGGGGATATTTGTAAGCAGTTGGTAGCTCGCCAACATGAAATATGGACAAGGTTGGGATTCAAGATCAAGAAAGTGGGTCAGTCAGATCCCGAAATGGAATGTTGTGATGTGAACAATATATGTATATATTTCTAGAGCCAACAGATCTCAAATAATTAATTAGGTACCAAGGGTTAAAACAGGCATTTCTGGTCCGTGGTATGATTATTAGCACGAGGCGCAAAGCGTCGAGGGCTAATAACATGCTCAGGGTCAGAAACGCTAATTTCAATTTTAAATTGACATTCTTATAGTTAGTTAATAATTATGTTTATACCCTTTTTAGTTAGTTAAAATCTTAGAAAACTAATTTGAATGCTTATCTAGATATATTATTAATCAAGTAAACACCTCAAAAAGACTGAATATAATGAAAAAAAGTAGCAAAAAAAAACCATTTAATTAATGTTTCTTTTTTGGGTTAATATACAAAAGAGTAATATAGAATTGGTAGAATATAATCAAGAAAAGATAAATTGAAAAGTAATTCGTAATCTAGTGCTAGTATTAATTACATCAAACTTAGATTTTGTCAAAGTCTCGCACAAAACAAAACGAACAAAGAATCTTCGGCGTTTCAAATTACTGCGGCTACCTAATTTAAACAGATCGTACCAATTCCTTTCTCTCTTTTCTGGTTTTTCTTACATACAATTTTTTAGTAAATTGTTGCGTTAACAAAAGACTTTTATAATACGATCTAAAAAGAGAAAATATTCGTTAGATTATCATAATTCAGAGTAAAAAAATAATACACATGAAAAATGACTTACATAATTTATTTTTATATACTTGCTGTGAAACTAAATTATAGTGTTGTCATATATTTAAACTTAATATTAAGCGTTGTATGTATTAATTTTTTTTTATTTGACCCGATATTTTTAAAACTGGTCGATAAGGTTTTTTAAATTCGAATATTTTTCTTGGCTTAATTAGATATCACTTTTTTTTTAATCTGTAATACATAGATATTACAATTTTTGGGGAAGGAATCTGCGCAATCTTGGCGTACCTTTAACAATGTAATTGTTTTTTTGGAAGATAAAAATATACTGTAGTAAATTTAAAGTAAATTGTTTGAAATTGTATATAAATACAGTTTTAAATTGCTCATCCTAAATTTAATAGTTCACATTCCAAATTTCTGCGACTATTACTTCTAAATGTATTACATACATACCAATACACGTAACAAATTTTGAAAATCATATTTCCAGATAAAATTTATATCAAAATGCTCAGAATAACGTCTACAATTTCGAAATACACCACATATGATTACTATTTATTAATATTTTTACACGAAAACACTAATTTATAATCAACAAAAAACAATTGAACTACGTCATGCGCATGCGCCCAGCGCCCAATGAGTTAACTTGAGAAACCAGTGAACGTCAAACTGTTTTATAGTGTATTACATATAGAAAAATTATAGTCTATTAAAAATATCATATTTTTGTTACGGTTTTCAAACAATTTGCTCTAAAACTTTTTCTCGTACGAATATTGTAACAAACGTATGTATTTTGATCCGCTGAATTCAATGGAAAAATTCCCATTTTAGTTTTTCATATATTATTCAAAAACTGTTTTATAAAAAATTTTAAAAATTGTTGAAAACTTGTTAATAAGTTATTTGAAACACGTCAATGTCGTTGAGCGCATCTTCATATCTTGTTTATTTTTTGAGATATAGCCTCGGAAATGTCGAAAATTTGAGGTGTTGAAAATTTTGGAGAGTTTCATATTGCCGGAGTTTATATCTCAAGAACTAAACTAGATATGAAGATGCGCTCAACGACATTGATTTTTTCGTATCCAAATTGACATATAGGCTCATTTGAAGTGATTTAATTTTTTTGAAATATTTAATTATTTTTCCAATTAGCTCTAAAACTGTTTCTTGTACGAATTTGTAACTCTTCCAGATGTATTCGAAAAAAGAAATAGGTCGTTAACATATGATCCAATAATAAAATTCATGTTTGTTATTAAGTACATACGAGTATATTAACATAATGTTTTGTATGAGATGGTCGCAGTCTAATGTTTAGTGACCGCGCCATCCACAACAATATCGAGCTGGTGTTCCAGGTCCTCGTGACGTGTCGTCCCGGCGCCCGTGACGTCACGCGGGACGCACGCATGCGCGCACGTTCACGGTCGCGACATCGACTTACACTGGCTGTGGTGGCTGGTGGCCCAGTCGCAAGCTGCGCCGTGCAGTGATGCCTGTTTCACGAAACTAACACTCACATCTCTCTGTGTCTGTCAGGGGATGATTGTAAGAACGGTGAACTCGTGTAGGGTGCTGTGCATGTGAAGGCTGGACGCAGACATCAAAGGTACTGTACATGTGGAATATTTCTCTATTATATATACTATAACTGTCCTTGTACTTGTATAATCAGTAACGAATGGTTGAGGCGACAAATTCACTGATAACAAATCATTCACTATACAACATTTGGTGAATGAGTTATTGATGCCAGTGAGATTGTTATGTGCTTGTTTTGTCCTAAGAAAGTAGCATTTTCATATAGCTTTAATACATGAGCAAAGAATTCAGTTTAAGTAATTCAGTTTGAAAAATTTGGCGGAGGACCACCTAGTGTAATATCTGTATAAGCGATGCAGGACCGTCTTTAAGTCCAGCGAAAATAGACAAATGGAGGCCCGATATTTTCATGGGCTCGGGATTATTTATTCAGAGGAAAATGCTTCAAATATAAATGGAAGAAATTATATCAAGTATTTGTTCATGGTATCTTCTCAAAATGAAATGTAAAATTCCCTGATATTTCTTGATTTTAACAAGTGATTTTTTTTAGTTTTTCAAGGTAATAATAAACGTTTTTTTTAAATTAATAAGCTTGTATTTTTTGCGTTATATATTTTAATTATACCGAATTTCTACTTTTTTGTCTAAACGAAAATATATATATTAATAACAATGGTTCAAGTTTTATAAATAAATATATCATTACGCCTTTTACCCATTACTTCCGAACCGGAGTAAGTGATATATTTATGCGCGTGAAGTGCGGTTACCAGTCGTCAAATCACGGCCTCCAAAGATGTAAGTGGTGGGAAAGCTACAGGGGTAGTATTAATGTGATGAAAATTATTTGTCGGCTGTGAGAATCGAACCCAGGTTCTCAAACCCACAGGCCGACTCGATACCACTGAGCAACCTACCCCTTCACTAATATGCGAACATAAATTCAAGCGGATTGGTATGAGGTTAGCTGTGAAGTCGTCTACTTAGCTGTGCGCTACTTTTAAAATTAGTAGAAGCAAAATTAATTTGTAATAGTAATTTACCTTATATTGTACATGGTTTCATCAAAAAAAGATTGAAAATATTTTATTGAAATATAAAAAAATCCCTGAAAATTAAAGGATATCCAGATTTTTTTCACAAAAATTGAATAGTAATACTTACTTAAAATGTATGTATTTTTAAAATTATTATATGCACTCGTATATACAGATAAAAAGATTGCAATTTAGAATGAAACTGGGGTCTAGGGCTCAGCAGCACTTTAAGATAACCACGGAGCTTGTAATTCGTAGGTTCAAATTTTGCCACTTGAACTTATAATAAAAAAAAATAAAACTGTTTCTTTGTGAATCAGATTTCACTATAAACTGTAAGCATATAAAAATGATCCTCAGCCAACAGTTAAAATTCTAATTTTGATAGCAAACTCCAGAAAACCAAAACTCCTGTGTCGTTTTCTAGTCCAGTGGTTCCATTGTGAAACAGTGTATCCGCCACCAACCAATTAAATACTTCAAATAGCATCGCATACCTTCCATCTCTCTCTCTCTCGCTCTCTCGTCCTGCTCCTCCGCCACAAACAGAAGCTTTACTTGCCCCAAAGAACTTTGAAAATTAGTTTGCGTTTGCGAAAAGGTTTCTCGTTGATTTATTTTTATACTGTGATCAGACTAGTTGTAAGAAAAATTATAATTTTACTAATGAATAAAAAAAGAAATAGTTTTTTGCTCCATTAAATACGATATACTAGTTAATTATGTATCAAGGGTGAAAACAGGCATTTCTGGCCCGCTGCATGATTATTAACACAAGGCGCAAAGCGCCGAGGGCTAATAATATGCTCAGGGTCAGAAACGCTAATTTCATCCGTGATACATAAAATATTTTATGCACAACAATATTGAATTATATGTTCAAAAGATTAAAATATGTAAATAGGTTATATGTCAAAATGACATTTTGCAGAATCAAGTATTCACAATAAACAAAATTTTTTATTTTATTTATGTATCCCTAGGAATTATTTCTTTTTGGCCCATGGGCCAAAAAGAAGTGTTTAAGCCCGCTTTTTAGGACTAAAACAAAAGAAATTCGGCCCGGTTGTGCATAAAGATAATTATTGCGCCACCTTATTCATTTACTTTTCATTATATATTTTAAGAAATAGAAATGTACTTCTATTGTTGCTGCGTTATAATTTAGAAACGTTTTTTATATCATATCATCTTATGAACATTTAATATCAAATTAACCCTGTAGTAGATCTTGTCACATATAGACAGGTAAAATGATAATAACATTTCATCCCCATGGCTGTAGTTCGCCCCCTATTAATATTTGTAAGTACGTTACTAAGATCTGAAATTACAACACTGCTTTATTCAGGAAAAAGAAAAAAAAAGAAGATATTTATAAGGGGCCAGTTTTTTAATCGCCGGTTTACTCTCGATTAGTGTTAATCATGATTAAAAAATAATAGAAACCATAGTTTCCATTATTAGTTAATCATGATTAACATTAATCGGTAATTGAAAAACTGGCCCTAAGTAAAATAAATATAATCGAAAGCATTCTACACCAAAGCAAACAGACTGCATTTCGATTAATTTTCTTGCAAACAATATTTTTTTTCTTCATGTATTTTTCAGCATATTCTGAAAACCATCCCTGTTGTTTGTGTGCAAAGGATCAAGTTACATCTGTGAAAATTTGCCTGAATATAAAGTTTGTTTTGATAGTAGAGTGTTTGTGCGATCAACTGTAACATTTGGTTGCAGGAAATCTAAGATTGAGATGTGTTTACAGTTGACAGAGAATATATTTCTTATTTGTAACCAGTTGCCAGTTCGAATCACTTACCACATTAGTTTCACTGTTAAACTCTATCATTTAGAAGTTAGTGAGCCAAATCTATTGTTCTTAGAAATTAATATGATTTATAGTCGTGTGATTTGCCAATGGTGCTTCCAGCTATTAACATGTTACACTTGTTGGGAAATTCATTTATTATCGGATCATTTGTAACTTAAAATATATATTTGTAACAGTCACTGAGCGGGAAGTAAATTAATCGCTACTAAAGTACAGGAAATCTACAAATTATAGTGAAGCCCAAAATACTCAAACGCAGATGTATTTTACAATCCTTCAATTATGACATACCTCCATTATCAAATTAAATATACTGACTTGTGCAGTTGGTGATTCATAAAAATAAATAAATATATCATCACCCCTTTTATCCATTACTGGGTGTGGCACTCTGCCGAAGCAGATTTCAGTACGTGATATATTTATGCGTGTGAAGTGCAATTACCAGCCGTCAAATTACGGTCCTCAAAGATGTTAGTGATAGAGGAGCCATAGAGGTAATTTTAATTTGGTTAAAATGTTTGTTGGCTGTGGGAATCGAACCAGAGTTCTCAGGATCCACAGGCCGACTCGATACCACTGTGCCATTACCATTGGTGGTTCATAGTTAGAACAATTGTCAATACAATTGCGTTTAAGTGATTCGTATACCACTAGAAGCTCTGTGTAAGTACCCTTGATATTAATTTCCTGTTCTGCATTATAAAAATTATCTAGAATAACAACTTTTATATTTTTTCATTCCATTATTATAAAAGTAATGCATTATAATGTCGGAATTGAAATCTCTTTAAATGCATATAAAATATTTATCTTGTTATTAAAGCTGTCATTTTGTATGTAAACATCAATTTAAATATTAAAACTAACACTCATCCATTATGTTAAATTAAACAAGCATTTATTCCAGCATATCCTTTAATCATTTGTTCTGTTCGAGCAACGTTGGTTTCCTGGACGACGACGGAACCGTTATTGTTTTCACAGTCACAGTCGTCTGCTCAGCCCCAAGGAAATATTAAGTAAATACGTAGTGTGTCCCATGTTCCACATTGACAATATTATAACTTGATTTCCTTCGTATTACACAAGACTTATTTAAATATTACATTGTGAGCAAATTTCAGAATGTAAACTTGAAATAATTTGGGCATGTGGAAAGTCAAATAAAAAATTGGTGTGAACGAAGGGAATTATTAATTAATTAATTAAATAACAAGGAGTTGGTGGCTCAGTGGTATCAAGTCGGACTGTGGATCCAGAGAACCTTGGTTCGATTCCCACAACCGACAAACAATTTTCACCAAATTAAAACAACCTCTATGGCTCCCCTTCACTAATATCTTTGGGGGCCGTGATTTTACGGCTGATAACCGCACTTCACGCGCAAAATATATCACTTACCGAGATTTGCTTCGGCAGAGTGCCACACCCAGTAATGGGTAAAAGGCGTGATGATATATTTATTTATTTATAAATCTATTAATATTTGAAGATCGGGTAGTTGGCTCAATGGTATCGAGTCGGTCTGTGAATTCGAAAATCTCGGTTCGATTCCCACAACCCACAAACAATTTTCACCACAATAATATTATTCTTGTAGCTATCCCTTCACCAACATCTTAGATAGCCGTGATTTAATGGCTGATAACCGCACTTCACGCGCATAAATATTGCACTTATCGAGATCTGCTACGGCAGAGTGCCACACTTAGTAATGGCGTGATGATACATTTATTTATTTTTTATTTATATTTCACGATTTTGTGTTACCCCATTTGATGGAGTATAATGTGATGTTTTATCTGTTAGGAATATATTAAAAACGTTGTCACATTTTCCAAGCAAATTATCCAAAATAGTCGTAATAAATCTACGAACAAGTATCTGGCGTGTGTCTGGCGAAGGCAAGTTTTTATATTTACTCCTCTGTCTAAATATAATTTTTTAGTGTATTTTTAAACATGTTTGTTGTCAAATAAAAATACCTATGTAAATTTCAATGCAGACAGCAACTTCCAAATTGAATTAATCACGATTCTACGTGGCACTTGGCAACGAAAACTTATTTTTTGCAGTCTGCATTTTATAATTAAATTCAGAGACATACTTTTTTGTTCGTCTATGAAAAGACTCAAATCTATTCCTACAATATTCGCAAATGTTAGGAATAGTTAAATTGTAATAAATTTATAGTTTAATATATTGTTTTCCATCAGACTTGAACAAAATCTTTAATTTCCTTTTTAACAAAGCCATCTATCTGACGTCTGTTCCAAAATAAACAAATATACAACATGTATTTCAATCTGTGTTGTTCCCGAACCCGAACTTGAATCGAGCGGAACCGGTTATGACGTCATCGTGCGGTAATGTTGCACGAGCACGCAGGCTTCAAACACCCTAATGAAATTCCCTACGCCCTGAATACTTTCATAAATTTATTCATTTTCTCTACTACTAGTTTTGATGATTTACATATATATTTATTTATTTATGTTACTCTGTTTAACAGCAACTTAATAGCAATAAGTGTAATACTGTATATAATTAGATAAAGTATTGAGTCTACAGGGACTTGAAAACGCGGGTTCCATTCCCACAGCCGACAAACTATTTTTACCATGTTAATACTATCCCTGTAACTCCTTTTTAACTAACATCTTTGGGGACCGTGTTTTGACGGTTGGTAACCACACTTTATATATCACTTACCGAGATCTGCTACGGCATAGTGTCACACCCAGTAGTGAGTAAAAGGCGTGATATATTTAATTTATTTATATAATTCAGCTTGAATGAGATCCTAACTTCGGATCTTCAGATTAAAATACTGTATAAGATTAAGAAAAACTATAAAAAAATGACACGACGGTGAACATGAATCAAACGAGTAAATGAATATTTCAAGAATTCGTGCTACTCTATTTGTTATATGTAAAATGTGAAACTTGAAATTATATGATCTTTATAAGAATTAGAGTGACGAGATACAATGGAGTAATTAATCAAAAGAAGCATAAAATAAATGTACTTGTATCACAATTCATTCTCCCTATGCTATAGAGGCGGTATGGTTGGTTCACGGCATGAATCGATAGACGGTAGCGGGTGGCGGAGAAGTGTTTCGGTAGGTCATGTGACTTGCCGGACCACAATACAAGTCGAATACATTAGAATGAACGTGAAACGCGTGCGTACACTTACTGTACACAAACTTAGAAAGTGTAAACGACTCATGATCGATGTATTTGTAGTTTTTTTTGTAGGTTGTTGTTTCATAATAACCTGTAGAAATTCAAGAATCGTACTCTGAAATGAAGAGAGTTTATTCATGCTACCTATTATTTTAATGTAATACATCCAAATTATTTTACAAACATCGTGATTTATTTATTTATTTATGTCAGACTCTATAGCTTCTAAATAAAATAAATAAAATATATCATCACGCCTTTTACTAATTACTGGGTGTGGCACTCTGCCTAAGCAGATCTCAGTAAGTGATATATTTATGCGCGTGAAGTGCGTCTACCAACCGTCAAGTCACCCCAAAGATGTTAGTGGTGGGAGAGCCACAGGGGTAATTTTAAATTGGTGAGAATGTTTACCAGCTGTGGGAATAGAATAGTGAAAACTACGAATATCAATTTACCCAAAGGATAAAAAAAAAACAAGTGGAAAAGACATTGCAACCACCTGAAGATAGAAGAGACAAGACAAAGACAAATTAACCGAAAGTAGACAGGTTTATCCTTTAAGCCTCGTTCCGCAGAGGAGCAGGACGCGTCAGCCTGTCCTGAAAAAACTTCCTTACGCCTTCCGTCTTATCCTTCCAGGCCACCTGTACTCAGGACTTGGACCTGGTTGTGTTCTCAAACCCGTTGCGACAATAATTTCACACCACTTGTTGAAGAATTTTACTAATTTATCCATTATATTATTTTCATTAATAAAATAAATAAATATAAATATATCATCACGGTTTTTACCCCTTATTGGGTGTGACAGTTAGCAGTAGCAGATCTAACTAAGTGATATATTTCGCGTGTAAAGTGCGGTTACCAGCCGTCAAACCACGGCTCGTAAGAATGTTAGTGAAGGGGTAGTTTTAATGTCGTGAAAATTGTTTGTCAACTGTAAGAATCGAACCCGGGTTTTCACATCTATCGCCCGACTAGATACCACTGCACCACTTACTCCATTAATAAATTAGTCCAAATAAATAATGTGAAAAATTACTTTAATTTTTTTTTGGTAAAATCATCTGTTTGGCTAAAAATCAAGAAAAACTGTATTTAGTAATTCAAAACGAGCTTACTGCTGCCATCTTTTAACAAACTTGTAAACTATATACGTATGAAAATAATTTAAAACTGAGGGGCTTAATCGTAAAATGTTTAAAACAAAAATTGTAGAGAATCATAAAACTAACATATCTTATTTGACACTTTATTTGATTTGACGTTTTTATTAATCATGTACCTCTTTTGAATTTATCTCAACTATAACTTTCAAGTAGTGAAACTAAAAGGCGCAAACAGCAATCGTACTGAAACTTAAACAGACTCCGGAATTGTGTTGAGCCATCAAACGCATCAGTTCCGGTCTCGGAAAATCGGAGCAGAAACTTACGCACTACAACAACTAAATGCTGAAGTGACTGGGGATTTCAGACTAAGACTTCATATTTAATCAAGACTATCATGTTTGGTTTGATACTGTCAATCAGAATAAATGATAAATTGTGACTGCACTATAAGCTACTATAATTAAAATTGAAAATACTATAACTGTAATGTGCAGCAAGTGTTCAAAATAAAGTATAATAATAAATATTTGCATATGAAGTGTGAATATGTGAATTCTCATGAGAATATGTTCGGCATATGTGAACTCCTCTTTCCTGGTGCAGTTAATTTGCATATGTAATGTTGATGGCAGTCACCAGCCACTGCAGCTGTGCAGTTAGCAGGTTAATTTTAGTGTTCTAACAATACAATCATGAGATCACTCTGTATACATCATGTTTAATCAATACTGTTGTGTTTCTGACATCTTCATGATGATAAGAAGAAGTACACCCCTTAACATATTATTTATTTAAGGCTAGCATTCATAAATAACGATCCAGAGGGTCTACTTTAATTGAAATAGCCACTGTAGCAACGGTAGCCACATCGCTATACAACAAGGATCAACCTGGCGGTATAAATAAAAAAAAGTCATCGATGACGACATAATTTAGCCACATCAGCGAAAGCTGGATAGGTCCCGTTATGGTCGGTCGCTGCACTCACTGTCATTTGATGTTTGATTTTTTTTCTGATTGGTTTATTTATAATAATTTTCTTTAATGACAGATACAGAACTCAAATAGAATATGCATTTATATCATGAACTCGAACAAATATAACAATTTGGCATGAATATTTATTTATAAATAAAAAGATTGACTTTATATACTTTATTTTTAATACCAATATGAAAAATATAATTTCCTAATTTGTTACTAAGTCCCGCTATGGAGACAATTGAGTACAGCTGTCACGCAAAATACACGCCCTGATTCGATTTCACAACATGTCAAAAACTGTTCAGACCGTACACATCATTCTTGTAACTCTGATATCAGGGGTAAAAAGTTAAAATTGCAAGTGATGAATGTTGGTAAAATTGGGGGTGAAGAAATAAATAGATATAGTTTATTTGTTCAGGTATAGTATGATGTGGACAGAGTACACAGTGTAAATTAAAAAATAATGATAAAAGTTTGTTTAAAAGCTTTGAATTAGTAACAAGTTCGATGCTGTGAAAGCGCTTGATTGAAACTGAAATAAATGAAGAACTTAACATCATTTAACAAGTTAATTTAAGTTTGTTGAAACACATAAACAAAGTTTTTAACTAACTAATCAAAGTGTGAAACAGTAGCTTCGTCAGCAGGTTAATTTCCTCTGTAAGACTGTCTATTGGCTCATTTACAATAACGTTACATTTGCGTTGATTTACGTGTGTTAATTTCGCGAAACATTAACATAGCAGCGCACCACGCGATTTTATCAATCACGAACCTTAATCAATTTTAATTACATTCCTTTTTGGAAACAGACGCATGACATGTGACGTCACAGGAAGACGAAGGGGCCGGATGACGTGGGTAATTACCAACTGATTCAGGGTGGTGGGAGAAAGGGAACAATTGCCTGTCGCGATCGCGAAACACGCACGCTACAATCTAACAATAGATTTTGTTTTATTTATGATCGAGAGTTGTGTCGTCCTGTCCAGGAATAATTGATATTCATTTGTTAGCGAAATAAATGAGGATAAATAGGTTGTCATACTTTACCTTTATTTCATTATTTTAAATAATCAATAAATATGTTTCTAAGAAATCCGCAGTCTATACATAATTTAAATTAATTATTCCAAGACCAAATTAAAATAATTACATACGAAAACTGTCAGGAATTATATGGTGAAATCCCCAATTTCATATCTAGTTTCATATTTTTTTAAATTAACAGTAAACAGAAACAAACGTGAATATAATCATCCAAATAAATAATATATATTATTCAGGAAAATTATAATTGAAGAACATTCAAGAAATTGCATTCGGGAATGATAAGGAGTAAATAAAAAAAATGTATCAAAAAAATTATGGATGTTATGCTGACTTTAATTTTACGACTTCCTACTTAAACTGTCTGTTAATTTTCCACCGTGAGGGGTGTTAATTACCCGTGACACGGTCTCAACCCTCGCTGATTAACACCTACTGAACGGCAAGTCAAAATTCATTACATCAGCTATACTAATTTCAACGCATTTTTCTCTTCATTCCTCGCTTGTTAAATTTGAATCCTGTATGACATTAAAACAGGCATAGTTTTACTTTAACAAAATAAATGATATGACTGAGGGTGATTTTTATACTTGCAAATCTCAACGTTTTACAAGAGCGCCTCAGCCTATTCTATAACAGTATATGGCTCACACAATGGTCCGTGACACGATCCATACTCACTTCGTAACAGTCAGTTTACGAGTTAGCAGGAAGTTTGACGGGCTACTAGGTCGACACCCCCCGATAAAACCTACCCTTACACTGGATAAATGTTCCCTGAAAATGTAATAGCCATTGAATTATTACTAGGGGTAGTTTTCACACGGCTTTTACTAGGGATGTTGATTTTATTCGTATATTCGGATCTTTACATAACGGATATTCGGTTTTGGCTATTCGGATAGTTGGAATATTTAAATAGTTAATGAGACCGAATAGTCAAGTCATAATAATGAACGAATAGTACGGACTGCGTTAAAAGTTTGCTTATAAGTCAATTCGGACACGAGGAATTCAATGCCGTTGAGCGAATTTTCATGTCTTATTTGGTTTTTGAGATATAGCATCTGGAAAAGTTCAATTTTCTAAAAAAAATTATCTCATCATATTTTCGACTTTCCCGAGACTATAGCTCAAAAACTAAACAAGATATGAAGATGAGCTCAAGGGCATTGAATTTCTCTTGCTTCAATTAACTAGTAAACAAATTGTTAGCATGATTTATTTTAGCAAACGTGATGATATATTTTTATTTTATTACAAAATGTACGCAGTATAAAGTTATTATAAAACAAAAGAACTTGTACGTATGTAAGTATAAATAATTATCTAGAATTAAAAGAATAACTTTGAAAATTCGGAGCAAAATGTAATTTTAGTTACTTCCTTTGATTTTGTTTTCTGAGAACTTCCTGATTATACCTACCTACCTCATGAATATTCCATTAATGAGTGCAAAAACTTTTCTTTAATTAGTTCATTTCTTTAAACTAAATGTACATGAATTATGAATTAGAGTTGTTGTAGGTGTTTTGGTAACTTGTAACTACTTGCTACTTTGCTGAGCTGGCAATTTCTTTTGTGAGCATTACTATGCAAATTTTATGGAAATCGTTATAAATATGTACTTTGCAGTTTATAATGTCCAAAGTATCAGATTTAAACTTATCCAATTAGAATAATTACGTATCCTGATTAGCATTCCATTTGCATGAAATTAGTGCGAATTTAGCACAATTATTTTTGTGAAACAACAGAAAATATTACAAATTTTGATCTTATCCTAAATTAAATATTATACTCGATGTACACCTCTGTATATATAAAAAAATATATATAATATCATCACGCCTTTTACCCATTACTGGATGAGGCACTCTGCCGAAGCAGATCTCGATAGGTGATATATTTCTACGCGTGAAGTGTGGTTACCAGCTGTCAAATCATGTCCCCCAAAGATATTAGTAGTGAGGAAGCCATAGGGGTGGTGAAAATGTTGGTCGGCTGTGAGGATCGAACCTGAGTTTTCAAGATCCACAGGCCGACTCGATACCACTGAGGCATTACCCCATACCTCTGTATATAAGTTCATGTTATAGAAATGCACGACCAACTATTAGCTTTCAGCATACATTAAATTTTAAAATCATTTATGCAATAATCCCCAAAGTAACAAAAGTTCAATTTGTACCCGCACGTGAACAATTTCCCCACGGAATGTACTCACTGAAAAAGTAACACAATTCAATTTTTCTCGTTCGAATAGCAAGACAAATGACTGCCATTGTATTTGAGAAATGTCTAGCAATATTATCCTATTCAAGTAGTACGTATCTCATGACACGGTGATAAATGTTTTGACTTTTCTTTTTGTTTTTTACTGTTGCTAAGATCCTTTCATTTTTATGCCCGTAACAGACTTCAATAATCAGAGGAAATGTAGGACATAAAACACTTTATTCTTCTTCTTAAATGTGAGATAGGGTAAGTCATAAAAAAGGTGATTTAAAGATTGTTTTTATTAATATTCGTTCCACTATATAAAAATTAAGTTTGTGACTCTTTGAGAACCGTAATTTGCAGAATTGCTATTTTGCCAAATTAAAGAGTTCAAATTAAATCAAAATTGATTACAATCTTTAAAAATGCAAAAGATTAGACACCTGTACCTTTTTTGTGTTAGAAATTAAATAATAAATATAGTGTACAAGGTCCAAAAACTTGTATTTCATATAATAAGCAGACCCCAGACGGTTGTAAAAATACCATTAACATTTTAAACTTGCCCGAAAACATACTATCCGTAGGGACTATCAAATATGTATTTTCTGTACTTGTAAGCTAAAAATAAAAGCGTTTCAGTAAATTTAATTTTCAAACGTAAAACGTGCGTTTGAACACATAATAAATGTTATTACTATTTATATTATAGTTTTAACAGCGTGAAACATTCACGAAACATCCCTTAATATTATCATATCCCCGATCTGATCGATATTCTACGGAGGTGATGGCAGCTACAAGCACAGCGCTGACATGTCATCTGTCATTTCACAGCCTTCTAGCTCGCGACTCGCGGTTCAGACCAATCAATAAGGGCAGGGGTTTGTTATGTAGGGTGTAATTGGAGAAATAAATAAGAAGTATAACGGAACGGTGGCCTGGATTTACACAGAATGGGAACAAACTAACCAGAACAAATATCTGCTCTACTTTGTGACATAACTGTTGTTGAGATGGTTCCGGCATGAACACAGGCCCGGCTTTACATATTTTCAGACTTGAACAAAATATTTACAAACGTCTTACTAAATATGTACAAATGAAATTTGTAGCTGATAAATAAGATTATGTACGAGTTGCATATATAGAAAACGACTACATTGGAGCGATTTATTTTCTTAAAGTAGTAATTGAAATGTGCTTTATTGCTGCTTTTGTTTAACAATGTTTTTAATGTTTAACCGAAAAAAGCGGGTTTAAACACTTCGTCCTATAGATACATAAATAAAATAAAATTTTTTGCTTATTGTGAATACTTGATTCAGCAAAATATCATTTTGACATATACATATTTTAATTTTTTGAATATATAATTAAATGTTATTTTGTTGTGCATAAAATATTGTATGTATCACGGGTGAAATTAGCGTTTCTGAACCTGAGCATGTTATTATCCCTTGGCGATTTGCACCTCGTGCTAATAATCATGCCACGGGCAAGAAACGCCTGTTTTCACTCTTGGTACATAAATACTATTATAATCCCAAACTGTCAAATTTGTCAAAAAAAGTTGAAAAATGTGTTCATAACATCCCAATACTTAAAAGAATCCCAAAATAATTAAAAGAAATTGCATTTTTGCATTAAATGCAAAGAAATTCACTAATTAATAAAGTATAATAGTAATTTTGACTTTGATGTTTTGGCATAGTCAGGAGTTTAATAAAGTGCTATTTTATGGACCTAAATAGTGTCATAAATCAAGTACTTATGGTGGAGTCGAACATGTCCATTGATAAAAAGCGTTGCCATTTTAATACTTTTAGTTAGACGTCTGTATATATTTTGTCAGTGCTTAATTTTAAAATTTATTTATAAGTTGATTGTAATACTTTTTGTTTTTGAGATATAGATCTTTGAAGTTGAGATTAATAAACACTAAAATTAAAAATGACGATGCGCTCAACGATGTTCAATTTATCGTGGTCCGAACGCAGAGCTTATTATCATGTTTTTCCCATGAGGGGTAGTTATTCTTCTGCCGTAATAAACTAAACGTAACGCAATTACATGACTGTTGCGTTCCAAGTGTCAAGTGGCGCCTGCACGCGGTCCTGCGGATAACTAATTATTCAGCGGTATAATCAGAGGGTGGCACGGACGCCTCGCTAAGCTACGATGATAATCTGCTAGTGGAGGAATGATGATCGCTTTATGTAGCATAGAGCGCGGTAATGATTAATTGTCCTCTCTCGCTACAGACTATATATATATATAAATATTAATTATTATTTTTTGCTAGGTATAATATAATGAAGGATGTGGTGGGTTATTATTTAGCGTATTTGACAGTTTGATTAATTATAGTTATAAAAACAGTAGCTTATAGTGGAATGTGAATATCGTTGCATTAAACTATAAAACGTACACTATCTCATTTATTATCTGTGCTCTCTGCAAACATAAAACTCTGAATATTTCGTGGAGATCATTTACAACGTTTACATTGTAAAGTAAACGTTAGAGACACTGGTTTAACATATTCATGTTATCAGGTCCATGCTCACGTTGCCCGACCTACGCGTTTATCTGAAGCGTAGTCACGTATTCTATTAACCGTTACACTAGTGAATAATTAGAAATAAATACAAAGAACAGACGTAAACGCGAGTTATCTTAGTAGACGACAGGACCTGCAAATCAGTTAACATTTCTAAAATAAAAAAATAAGTAATTATATCATCACGCCTTTTACCCATTACTGGGTGTGTGGCACTCTGCCGAAGCAGATCTCGGTAAGTGATATATTTATGCGCGTGAAGTAGGGTTACCAGCCGTTAAATCACGGCCCCCGAAGGTGTTGTGGTGGGGGAGCCACAAGGGTAATTTTAATTACCCCTGTATTAACATTTCTATTTTCTTCAATTTTATATTAGCTATGATACATTTTTTTATGGGGTTGGTGACTCAGTGGTATCAAGTCGGCCTGTGGATCCTAAGAACCTCGGTTTGATTTCCACAACTGACAAACAATTTGCACCACATTAAAATTACCCCTGTGGCTCCCCCTCCACTAACATCCTTGGGGGTCGTGTTTTGACGACCGCTAAGCGCAATTCACGCGCATTAATATATCACTTATCGAGATCTGCTCCGGCAGAGTGCCACATCCAGTAATGGGTAAAAGGCGTGATGATATATTTATTTATTTATTTTTTATATATATTTTTTTTGCTCTCATTTATTTAGGATGCTTTATTTTATAACATAGCCATTTCTACTCTAATTAAATCTTAATTGCCAGACAGAAAAATAAATAAACAAACCGACTCTTTTCCATTTCAGTTGTCAGTGTCAAGGAAGCTGCGATAAAAAACCGCGAGTCTAACTAGATGGCAGCAGCATCAGACACCGGAAGCACTCGCTTTCTCATTACAAAAACTAAATTTCCGCTCCAACATTTTCAAACTTAATAAAAGACCAACGCGACACGAGAGCGACATTGTCGGCTTTAAAAAGAATTCCCTTTTTTAATTAAAACACCGGCAAATTATTATGTACGCTATCGTGGCATGTCACCAAGTTCACCGTGAGAGATTTAAGTCTTTATAAGGCTGCACCAATCACACTGACATTATATCTTAGTTACAGATTTTTTTAAAATTATTAAACGCTTTTTACTATCTTAACTGAAATCGTAGTATAATGGATATCAACCGACTTTAACTTATATTACAAAAGAACGACTGTTTCTGAATGATTCAGATTCCATTATAACCTACTTTAATTCGGATTAAGTTGAATTTTTTAACCGAGGTGGTGTACATATCACAAAAGTTATAAATTTTTATTAAAAAATAAAAAATAAATAAAAATATCATCACGCCTATTACCCATTACTGGGTGTGGGTCTCTGCTGAAGTAGATCTCGGTAAATAATATATTTATGTACGTAAAGTTACTAGTCGTCAAGTCACGGCCCCCAAAGATGTTAGTGGAGGGAGAGACACAGAGGTAATTTTAATTTGGTGAAAATGTTTGTCAGTTGTGTGGATCGAACCAGGGTTCTACAAATCGACACGATACCACTGAGCCATTACCCAATTATTAAAAAATAAATTTCATATATAATTGATTCAGGTCACGTGTAGAGTGCTAGAAAATTTTAACGTAAAATTGAAAATAAAATAATAACAAAGGATTCATAAAACAACAATTGCTGTACCAGCCGCCTAAGAACTTATATCTCAAGTGGAACGTGACAAATTATCAACAATGGCACTAGAAACTACTAGTAGATATATAACAGCTAATGGATCTGAAATTTAATGCCGGCTTTTACCTCTAAAGGAGGAAATGAAGAATCTGAAGACGATTCGTCGTTAAGTGGATATACGTTTGTATTTTTATCCCAGATATTAAAGAATCTAGGTCAAACTGATTTATTTTAGTTTTGTACGTATTCAAACATTTTTGACTATTAAATTTACAGATTACAGTGTATCACTGCTGAAGATAAGTGAAAATATCGTAAATAAATATAAATGTTTTATACTTGCACTAAATTTCGCTGATCCATTTAATCCGAATTATATTTGAAAATTAGTTCCACGAATTAATTGGGGTAATTTTTATGAAATTAATTAATTTTCAATTAGCTACAACACATCCCGATAATGAAATAATCCCTATATCAACATCATCACTGAATGGAATGCACGTGATGCAGAAAACCGAATTATCCGGACCAATCGGTGATCAGCAATCGCTTCCGAGTTCCGAGAACACATCACGCAGTGTGCTGTGACAACATACACGATGTGTGTTCCCAAATGTAATCAGTTGGCGGCAAATCGATCCGATATCACAACGCGCAACGGTCATAAACATGAATAGTGAGCTCGTCCTGGTCATATACATTCCTGCGATCACTGACGGACAATGCACACAAACAACGCGCAGTTTATTTATTTATTTCATACACTAATTACACTTGAATGCCACAAATTAAAGACATTCAATAAAATAGAAACACGTCGTGAAAACTGTAACTATCACTTTATTATAATAACTAATTATGTAATAAGTACATAATGCAAGACTTTATAAAAGATTTTTTGTACTTGCATCATTCAAAATAAGGTTTACATTACCTTGGAAACCAATGGAACTTGTGCGCAAAGTAACTGGAAAAAACACCCATTTTTATGGTTCTAAATTTTGACTATTATAACGCTAATTGTACAAACGTTATAAGGTATTTATTTATAAAATAAATAGAGACATTAGCTTATAACACCGTCAATCAGACATATTTTGAAATAACAAACATCAATTTATGACATACTAAACTGTCAATATAAATTAAAATATAAATAAAATAAATATATCATCACGCCTTCTACCCATTACTGGGTGTGGCACTCTGCCGAAGCAGATCTCGGTAAGTGATATATTTTGCGCATGAAGTGCGGTTACCAGTCGTCAAAAATGTTAGTGGTGAGGGAGCCACAGGGGTAGTTTTTTTAAATGGTGAAATTTTTTTATCACCTATGGGAATCGAACCAGGGTTCTCAGGATCCACAGGCCGTCTTGATACCACTGAGCTAGCTACCCCTATAATATAATATAAATTCATGCTTCAAATTTAATTTTTGCTCGTTACAAAAAACATTTTATAAAACTCGTGCACAAAGACGTCATTTGCATTATTCGCGCACTTGTTATGTAAATAGCTATATTTTCTTAAAATATGTTAATTTAAAAATCTGACTTGTATCTCAAATTGTGCTTTAAGATTTTTAAAAACATTAAACTGCCAAAAGAAGTAAAAAGAAAACTGCATTAAATGTAAAGGAATTAATTAAATAATGAAGATATGATTATTATTTTGACTTCAATAAAATACTATATTATAAACACTAAACAATGTAATACGGTACAAACATAAATATTTATATATTTATTTATTTATTTACGTAGTACAGGGTTCGGACTTACCGAGCTGTAGGGTGGTTGTTCTATATATTTTTAGTTTGAATAGGATTCGAACTCGAAATCACTGGATTAAAATTCCATAACTCTATCCATCCCACCGGACTGCCGGACATTATAAAGTAATAGACATTTTTCTGGAAATATTTTAATTATTTTTATTTTACGTTTCATTGTTTCTTTATATCAACATATAGATAAATTGTATGATCAATTTGCTGTCTAGCTGTACATGAAAAACAGGACGTATGCTCGTACTTTTTCCGTGGGGGTCAAACAATACGAGTATAAGAGAGTTATTTCGTATGCGAGTTCATTCACTTTGTGTACGTGTACTTTCCACGCGATCCAGGTCATATTTGGGGTTAATATTCAAAAATTCGTAGCACGTGTAGCTCTACAATTCTTTCACAGTTATTCATAATGTACGTACAATTTTTAGAAAAGAAAATCATTGATTTGTTTAATATACTATGCAGAACAGAAAATTAAATCCAATTCAGTCATAACCACTAGTGTTTTCTGTATATTAAAGTTATATTCTAATATTAGACATTGCATTTTGAAATCCGTTATATTCAATCTCAATTTTGCACCTTCCAATATGCACATCGTTTTCGGATGCATTGTCCCTAGTTCTACATGAAGCACCCTTCAGTTGAGGGCGACGGTGTGCGAGGAGCGCCGCTGTTACGAAACACCGTCTGTGGACCACTTGACACTTGACCTAGCTATACACTGTGTGCGTCACACGTATGACAGGGACACAAAATTGAGCGATGTGGCAGACAGAATGAGATGAAGAAAGTGTTAATATTACTAAAGTTTAAAACTGGTTAACTTGAAAATTGTTTCGTGCCTAGAATCTGAAATATTTCAGTATTTTGTAGTCGGCTATGATACTCTAACATGCTACAAATTCAACCAAATTTCAACCAGACACGCAATTTACAATTTTAGTTGTTCAGTTTTGTTCAATTTTAATACTTTATCGTCATATACTTTCCGTTATTAACAAAAAAATACTTTAAATAAAAAATGATAGAAAATATAGTTCCTCATATTTTTCTATAAAATAATTTGAAAGCGTTTGTGTCACAACATAGATAATCCTGTTAAGTAAAAACAGTTGAAGACAATAAGCTTCCTGTGTCATTTACAGAGTAAAAGACAGTTGAACAGTTTTCCAATTGTTTGCGAAGGATAAAACAAATGAAAACTTTCATGTAAACAGCTAGCAGCCGTCGATACAGAAACTGAACTTTGTGAACTGAACTGACACTGAGCAAAATGTCACCGAAACTTTAGTTAACCTCTCAGCTTTGGAAGCTCGCGGTTCCTACAACTGTATGTTACCTAGTAACAACTGTTTCGTATCGACTTGGTTCATTCAAGTGAATTCATAGCACTTGTTTGTTATGTTATTGATTTTAAGTTTCTCGTACACCAGCAGCAGGTCAAAGTTTTCCTATAAAAACTTTTCATCATGATCTAATATTTATAACAGAACTAACAACATCTTGCTCTCAGTTTTATTTGTTCTGTAATTATTTATTGAGTCGACTATTATTCTGCACAACAGGAACTTATTCCAATTAACAGTAGCTTATAGTATTTTACGATAAGAAAAAGCATCAAAACAGTAAACTTCCGTCGTGGCTGTATCAAAATATTCAGATGCAGTTGAAACCAATTGTAGATAAAAAGCCAATGACCAACTGCACTAATTAATTCCTCCTTTTATACCAATCACCCCCCTTATCAATAATGTCACCGTAAGAGCTCAAGAATACAATTGAAATAATATGAACCCTTGAAGCAATTACTGGCGCTAATGCCATAATTCCCTAGCACGTCGGTTATTCAGGTGTGTTGGCTCTAGAGAGAACGCACAGCTGCCAGCGTGAATTTGAACCCGCATTCGAGTCTCATGTATTATTTACGTCGACCGCTGAACACGTGGTTGAACTGAGAAATCGATGTGACGACGGCGACGACGACGACTCGAGATATTTAGTGGGAAAAATTCGACAGCGAGAAGGATACCAACACTACAAATAATTCAAATTGTTTCATCGCTGCCTTGAATTATTTAATAACACAAGTTTCAATTGTCTTGTTACTATGTATTATTACTTGCTTTAAACACCGTTTCATAAAATGGTGTTGCAATTATTATTTCTCTATTTATTGTGGAACATACGGGGTACGTGTAAAATAAGCAAGGAATATTGATGAATGTAATGAATACTTCAAGGGTTTGTGCTACCCTTTTTGATGACGTACATAATATTTGTTCGAGTAGTTAAAATTCTACTATAATTGAGATTAAGGGGTCTTTCAGGTTTTTTGAGGTAAGAAAGGAGCTTTTAAATTATTTTTTATGTTTAAAATAAAACCATTTATTAAATAGCAAATTTTTTATAGACATTAATATATACTTTAAGGAATATAAAAAAAAAATCACTATAATTTCCTTTTTATTTCAAAAAACCATAAAGACCTCTTAATTTCCTAGCACACCCAGGAACGGGTTTGTTTCCATCCAATGTTCTAATTCAGATAAATGTTGACGGATATAGAGGAAACGATAAAATACGGCTGTAAAATAAAAACAAAACAGCATGCGACAAGGCGGAAAATTTATCGTGAAAATTGCGCATCCGCTTGCACGGACACACAACAGTGGCGTGCAGAGAAAATGAACACTGTTCTTTGCTCACAGTTCACTGAAAATGCCATGCAAACGCGATTATTCATTTTTATTTTAAATCCATACAAATTGAAGTTTCGTGCGCGATCTACAAATTTACAAAGCTCTTGTTCAGCTTGATGAATGAGCCACATGAACAAGACATTATTAAAACAGACACTACTAGTCATGAAGATTATTTCACACATTCATAATTTAGGCTTTAGTATTACTAGATAAATTATACTTTATTATTTAATGCTACTACTATTACTACTGATCAATATCTGAAAAAATAGTTCATACTAAAATTGTAGATAATTAAAAGACAAATAAATTCGTTCGTTACAAATTTTTTGTGCAGTTACGCGTTTACTTAGAAATGAGCATTTTCTGTTTCGTGTAATTGTAAAACGATACTACTGCTGCCATCTCGTGGAAAACTGCTAAACTATATACGTGTTAAAAAATCTCTAAACTGAGCGCCTTAATAAAAAAATATTTCAAACAAAAGTTGTAGAGAATTACATAACTAAAACATTTTATTCGAATCATTTTTTTATTTAACTCTTAGTTTTAGAAATAAATTCAACTAACATGATTTTAAATTCTGCAAACGCTACAGGTGACACAGCATCCAACAGGGACTGCGGGGTAAACACTCATCATTGGGGAGATACTATGACGTCATCACCGACTAAAACCCTCCAGGGAGAATTGAATTATGACACTGTATATCATCACATGATGTCGCAATGTAGGAATATGAATCGCAGTCGCAGAATTGAAAATTGAATTCGAGGACGTTGAAATTAATCGAGGGTAGTTTTATTGGAACTGTGAAATATTAAATCACGAGATTTTTTTCAATTAATTTGTTCAGATTGTTAATATTATTTTAAAAAGAATCTATTAGCTTAAAATGTAAACAGTCGCAATACAGAAATTGACTCTAGATTATAAATATATCATCACGTCTTGTACCACTTACTGGATGTGGCACTCTGCCGTAGCTGATCCTACTAAGTGATATATTTATGCGCGTGAAGTTCAGTTACCAGCCGTTAAATTACACCACTAAAAATGTTACTGGAGGGGGAGTCACAGAGGTAAATTGTTTGTCGGCTGTGAGAATCGAACCCGAGTTCCCAAATTCATAGTCCGACTCGATACCATTGAGAGTTTATAAAGAAATCTAAACAACTCAATCGCAGAAATATTTTTGGTTACAAATTTGAAGTTTAGCTTAATAAATGACAAAATTAACTACATATATTTATATTTATAATGTATGTTACATCCACATAGTAATATATTTGTCAGTCTCGCAATTTCCTCATTTAGCTAATATAAAAATATCACGACAAATATTTAATGCATATTCGTCATATCTGCACGATTATCTTTCATTAAAATCAACGAATTCCATTTAGGTCGGGTTAAAAATAGCTAAATAACCCGGTTACATCCCCAGAACAGGAGATCTAGCGTGTTTGTGTCATATTTTGCTCGTATCTCATTGCAATGTCGCATGATGAGATATTGTCGCTTTTATCGTTAAAAGATGGAATAAATACTGCCATACGTACACGCAATTAATGCAATATGTACGAGAAAAAATATACCACATTATATTCCATGGCAAGCACAACATCGGAAAAAAATTCCCAAACTTGGATTGTTTTTAAAATATTAGTGACATCCTTTAGTTCTAGTAAAAAGATCACAAAAAGAATGAAAATAATGACCTTTTGTTCACCTTTTGCACCGAAAAAGGAAAAACAATTAGTGTTGTCACTGCAGTATAAAATAAGGTCACACAATTTTTGGTGGAGGAGCTTTTTATTTGCTTATAAAACAAATAAGAAAATTGTAATTAATGTTTTCTACTCCCGTCATTAATATGAGTAGTATACTGGTATTATATAACAAGTCAGAAAAGTAATAGGGAGTAAAGTTGGAATTGATCTCGAGCCCCCAAATTTTTTTCTCAAATAAATGATATTAAATAATCTACTAGTTTAATTTAAAGCACTTTTATCAAAATTTGTGTAGCAACTTTAGTCAGCTGTCACCTATTAGTTTTCACCGTTATACTAACTTACGGCTTGTCTTAGTAAATAACTAACTTAATTATTTATATTAGTAAGTGTTAGTTTATCCCTACAATTATTCAAAGCAATGAGTGAATCTCCTCGATGATCACTTTCAAATTTGTAAAGTGGTTCATTTCTCGCAACTGTCGCCGCTCGCGGGAATTCTACGATGTACATAACTTTGCAATGCAAATAGATTATTCATGGACGTGCGATTGGGTAGGACGAGGGAGTAGCGGGGGTAGGAACTCTGCTTTCATCCCTTAAATGGATGTACTGTGATGGATAACGCAGTTAAATCCGTTTCGCAATCACAACATTCACGCAACACGCGACGAACTGTCAATTTTATTTTGCCAATATTTCATCAGACTTGTCAGTTTATAAATCATACATCTGCTTGAGACAGAAATTGGCATCTGAACACTGATCTTCTTGGGACAATTTATTATTGTTGTTATAATTTAAACATATTATATAATATTGTTTTATTACTAGTTATATAAATAACTATAAAAATATTAAATAAAAATATAAATATATCATCACGTCTTTTACCCATGGCTGGGTGTGGCAGTCTGAAAGAGCAGATCTCGGTAAGTGATATATTTAGATGTTAGTGATGGGGGAGTCATAGGGGTAATTATAATGTGGTGAAAATTGTTTGTCGGCTATGAGAATCGAACCGAGGTTCTCAGGATCCACAGGCCGACTTGATGCCACTGAGCCACCAACCCTATAAATATTAATATTTATAAAATAAAATTGCAAAAATATCTATTTCGTTTCAGCAACCAACACAGTGCTAGTGTTACGCATGTCACGAACAATGAGTTTTAAAGGAAAAAATTAATGAGCGTATAGAAAACAAGTTAAGCTCAAATTCGAAGGGAACGCTACGCTATGTTATTTCCATAGGACAAACATATCAAACATGTAGTTCAACTGTACGAGCGTAATGATGATTATATGAAAAATCAATGAAAAGGCATTCACCTCTGAAACTGTTTCGATAATGTTCATATACACGTGTACACTACGAACTATACCATGGATGCCAATGTTATGAGTCAGGGGTGTCCAACCTGCATCTTGCTGAAGAATTCGCTTGTGTGAAAGATTGGTGAACGATTGATAAATAGATAGGTATGATTAAAGGTTTGTTGCGTGAACGAAAGATGAGACGAATTGAAGATTGGCGAAGATTAATTTCAGGTAAATCTAACATTGTCCGGCAGTACGGTGGTGTGGATAGCGTTACGGTATTCGAATCCAGAGATCCCGAGTTCGAACCCCACTCAAGCTAAAAATATATGAACTACTACACTATGGCTCGGTGAGTCCGGACCCTGTACTATAATTGGGATAAATAAATAAACACAACATAATATTATATATTTATGGAAGACAGCGTTTCAGTAACTGTTTTAGTTCTAGAGTTATGCTCTATTTCTTTGAAATTTACAAAGGAAATTTAACTACATTTTCTCCATTTCCTGTAACAATATATGAGGTATAATTAAACGCGTTGAAATCATAAAACTTACATAAAACAGCACAATCATTTTAGCTACAAATTTGCTTTCAATTTTCTCTAAATGTCTTGGTTGTAGCGTTTTAAAACTTGTTAAGATTCAAGCTAAGATTGCAGCAATCTTGACCTTGCCCCTTCTTGAAACTACCCCTAACCGCCGTTCAAGATATATTATACACGGAAACGCGACAAGTCGAGAAGTCGGCCACGGAACACGCGAACTGCGGTTTGAATACGCTAACGATAGCACAGCTAAAGATAGCATAACTTATACGAAAATATGGGTTTTGCTTTTTCGTGATATCTAATCTAAATATAATAGGAATATAATTATTATTCTATGTTTTAATTTAAGAAAATTTGGCCGGTATTCGATATTTAATTTTGTTACTCTTTACAACAGGAGTGAATGTGATAAAAAATCCATAAAATTTAATTTGGGCTCACAACAAATTGAAAAGAGGGTAAAATGTATAGAATACTCCATCAATAACGTATTTTGAATAGAAGTTTGAAGCCATTGACAATAAGCTACTATAAATCACGTACCTATCATTCTACTACAGTTTGAATAAAATTATTCCCGTATAAGGGTGCTATGTCGCCAAAAATAAATAGTTTCATGGAAAAGACATTGAAAAGTACGTCAGAGAAGTAAATAAATCCACCCATCATATTTTGTGTAATGCAATATATGTTCAACATCAATTCATATCATTTACACGATACTTGCTCGGGTAAAACAATTATTATTGATTCGCCATTTTGATAAACATAACAAAAAAGAGCGATAAATATTCATGGGCGTGCAATAAATTCTGCATGTATAAAAATACAACGCCATGACATGCAACCTACCGCTTATACTAGTATATCTAATAAATTTTATATATTTTGGGAAATAAAAGTTGTTCGCGATAAGCCGACAAATACTTGAAATGGATCAACAAATATTTACATTTATTACTAAACTGTGCATTAAAAAAATAACTAACAGCATATAAATCTTATAAAAATGCCCTTTTGTCTTAGTTTCAAATTTCGTCATTAGGTTCGCATTCTTATTGAAATTTTCAATAGGATAGATATTAGTTAGAGAGCTAGGGTGCAAAATGATGTCTATAATTTAAACTGAAAATTAGCCTGTAAAAAATATGTCAACAACTACCTTTAAAATCGGCGCATTCACATCGGCGCCATCTATAGGTGCCAACCGTTCCCAAATCTAATTTTCTTTTTTTCATGTTTATCATGATATAATGTATTAAAAAAACCATTTCTGTCAGTGGAAAATATGAGATATCATTTTGCACCCTAGCTCTGTAACTATATAAGTTATTGTAATTGGAATTAAGTTCCTGTTGTGCAAAGTAACGGTAAAAAATTAGTTTTGAAATTGAAACAAACCCGTATTGTTTCTGTGTAGCCGTTCGTCAAGTATGCAGATTAGTAAAGTTGACTTTTCAAGCAACACGCTAAACAATGATTATATGTGATGCCGTGATACGAATTTTCCGCTATTTCTGGCTGATTCACTGTAATCATGACCATTACAAGAAGAATTTTAAGTTACCTTGAAGAACAAGTAGATTGAGTTGACAGTGTGATTTAACTAACTAAATATGAAGAATGTTGTTTTATTTTTTAAGTGATTGTAAAAATATGGATCGTTTATTTGAAAGTGGTTCAAGTCCAATTAAAAAAAAAGAGATATCATGTAATTTATGCTTAATTTAGTGTAAACTTTTTATTTATAACTAGTTATTATTTAATTTCTTAAAAAATGCCCATGCTTTGCCCAATTTAAAATTGGCCGGTAAAAGAAATTGCGTAACCATGAATATGCTAACCTTTAATTTTCTCAAAACAAGAGAAAATGGACTTACATCATTTTAAAAATAAACGGTCCATATATCATATTTATATAGTGCATTTATAGTGATTAAGCTTACGAAGTACCTACTAATATAATTATGCAATTATGAAAAATATGTCGACCATGTCGTGTTGTGATTTCTTTGTTTTTATGTAAATTACATGCGTATTTGAATTATGATTATTTGATAAACTTTGCAAAAGTTTCTCTTGTACTTTTTATAATATCTTTCTAATGGTAGAAAACTTTGTTTTCTATATATTTTACAATGTTAGTCACTTTAATCCCAGTCAATTTGTAATCTCTCGAGAATATGATAAATGTCAAATGTCAACCTACTGATTATACTAATTAACATCTTAACTTGCGTCTTAATTAATGTAAATATAGTCATGTATGGGAGAGTATTTGAAAAATATTTAAATCATGATTTAATTATTAGTTTGTTTGTTTGTTTCAGAGAGCGTATAGCGTGGCATGGCCTGTAGTACGCGGTGCAGGTGACTTAGTGACTCGTGAAGATGTGGTCCGGCGAGGTCCGGTGGGCTGGAGCAGCCCCCAGAGACCCGGGGAGCGGTGCCAACGTACATACCACAGCCACATAGGTCAGACACTAATTTTAACAAGTTTCTAAAAAATAAAAATATATCATTACGCCTTTTACCCATTACTGGATATGGCACTCTGCCGAAGCAGATCTCTGTAATATATTTATGCACGTGAAGTGCGGTTACCAGCCACCAAATCACGGCCCTCAAAGATGTTAGTGGAGAGCGAGTCGCAGGGATAATTTTAATATGGTGAAAATTGTTTGTCGGTTGTGGGAATCGAACCGGGGTTCTCAGGATTCACAGGCTGACTCGATACCACTGAGGCATTACCATTAATTTAACAAGTTTCTAATTTATTAAAGACAATTTTTTCCCTTTATAAACTTTTAAAAGGAGGTTTGTCAATAACTATTTGCCTGGTTTCTAGAAGGGTTTTAAAGCAAATTCTCCCCACTTAAAATGGAGCGTAATAGGCTCTTCCACAAAAATTTAATTATTTTATATATTAATCTACAAAATATGTTTTGTAATCGCACTATGCAAATATGAACGCATTAAAATAATATCTACATAGTAGTAAAAATACAGAAAGTGTCAAGAATAGAATAGGCATTGTAACATTTGTTTCATTTGCTGTACATCCCTTACTAAAATGTAATGTGCATATGAACTATAAAAATAACATCCTTCTCTTCCAGACTTTATGTTTGTGACGCACGTTGCCATGAATTCTTCATGTTAGCGTCGTCATACATTCGTACCGTTCGTAAAATCTTTTATTCCGTGTATTTCGCGAGCAAGCGCATGGCCGCCATTTTGGGTGTCGCGACGCTGGAAGTGACGGCTGGGGGTTGGGGAGGGTTAAAACGGAAACAAATGGCTGTGCATTTGACATACAGAATATATGTGTATGGCAGAGTCGCTCGCACGTGAAAATAAGCATCTTTTATCTGGATGGAACGATGGAGATATTTGTTGCCAGTTTTGTTCTTATCTTTCGAGAATTGTATGTACATAGTTTTGTTTAGACTATTATTTAAAAGAGACACTAAATATAACTGTATTTATTAGTAAATTCGCACAACAGGAACTTAATCTCAAATACAGTAGCTTATAGTAGAGTCACAACCATATTTTTAGTATATTTTTGTAAGCTTTATTTCAGTTTTATCCACTAATCGTATTTAGTTTTTGGTGTTTAAACTGGATTTCTTATTTTCATCACATTTAACTATTCTTGTGTCTCTCCCTTCACTAACATCCCTGGAGGCCGTGAGTTTTCAAATCATGGCCACCAAAGATGGTAATGATGGAAAAACTACAGGAATAATTTTATAGTAGAGTAAGGAATTGAACTGAGGTTCTCAAATTTACAGAGCAACGCGATTCCACTAAGCTATCTATTGTGTGTGTGTGTAGGTCGCGCGGTAGGACGGAAGGAGCGAAGTAGCAGTTTGGTGGCAGTTGGGCCATGTTCCGCGGCCGCGACTCCACCATGATCATCCTGAACGACAACGACGAGGACACGGAGCTCATAATCAACTTGGAGACGCTGGCGCAGGCCGCCATCGTCTTCATCCTAGGCGTGGCGATCATCGTCAGCAATGTACTCATCATTGCCACTTATCTCAACTTCAGAGGTATAGTCCATGTTGTACATTCTCTCATTATCACATTTTCACTTTACTCCAAGTATTCAATCATGAAAATTTCATTCGAGACTACACCTTAACTTACTAAATAATCAGTTTTAGTATATTGCGGATCGCGTACGTACAATACAGTTTTCATTCTAATAATTCATAGATTTTGGATTTATAAGTTTTTCAGAATACAGAAATTATAACTTTTAAAAGACGATACAAAAAAAGAGATAGAACCATGTAAAAGCGACAAAGACATTTTCTGTTCGAAGTGCAGACAAAATTTAAATTTAAAAAGAATTTTTGACAGTTTTTATGTACCTATCCACTCTTACATTGCCGATCAGCAAGCGGTAAATGTCAACTTTCTACCTCAACTGACAGTTAAAAAAGTCTACTTTCTGTTTGATCGTAGAAAAAATACATTATTGGACAAAATACTATCTTTGCAACATAAATAATTCAACAAAGCCAATAATATAGATGAAAATAACGTCGAACTATTGGATTCTATCAGATTTATATCTGAATAATATGTGTATTCAATATACAGGTCAAATTTATATTCAATTGAATTTTTAACTTCTAACAAGAGAATAAACTAATATAATTATATACTACATTTTTCAACAGGAAATTAATCTTATTTACAGTACAGCAGGACCTACAGTTTATAAAGGAACCAGAACCACTCGGACGTAATCATATGTCTGATTATAGATTGAAGAAGACAAAGTTTGTTAGCAATTGTTTTACTGTCTGTAGTTTATAGATTGTCTCTCGAGAGAACTGTACTTTATTTCAGAATACCGTAATTTATTTATTTGTGATTTAATCCCAATTACAGTACAAGAGAAAGCTGAATCATTCGAACGCAATTATATTTTTCCCTGAATGCTGTCCTGTATTGCAGCTATCAAGATAAAGCAATTCCAATAAAACAAAAATATTAACATATAAATTCGCCCTTTACCCGAACTGATCGCATGCTAAAACAATTGATTTCCTTGTCCAGGCCGTCTAACAAAATTCGTTCACATAATAGTAACATTAAAAATCATATCAGATCTAGCAGCACACCGCGACCTTGAACACATCCGCGAAATGCCGTAGCGAGAGCAAATGTGGAACCTACCAATGATCAATAATTCATATCCAAAGCCGCCGAGATTTGGATGATGTGAATATATAACGGTACCACCGTGCTCGGATATAATTGGATATCGGAGAATTGGGGCTTCTAGGGATTTTCAGTTTTAGTTTGAAGAAGAATTAGGAAAAATGTTTTTAACATCATGCTTTGTTTCATAAAATGCGGCAGCATGAACACTTGTAAGATATATTAGATTTATCATGTTTTTCCTTTAAATTTTCATTTGACACTTTTTGCTTTCTCAAACCTTGCTTTTTAACATGTTCAATATTTTTGCTGTATTTATTTATGGTATGATTTTTTATATACTTATCTGCATTAATGACATAATTTTGGTTATTTGGTTTGGTGATATCTTTCTTATCTGTATATTTTTGGTTGTGTAATACATGTTATGGTTTTACGCAGAAATTATATTACGTAATAGTTATCACCCAGGAAAATTAGTTTTTATTTAAACATTATCACATACATACATATTTATTTATGTATGAAAAATTATTTTTATTTCTTGTAACAATAATTTATTTGATAAATATCTCATTTTAGAATCATTATAAAGAAATGTAACGAAAATAATTCATGATTAGTTTAAAATGTAGATAGCGCAGTAGTTAGTAGGGTAGTTATTTCCAATTAATCAAGCGTAATTTTATAGCACATGCAAATAACAATTTAAGCATGCAACGAGCAACGAGATGCCATGCCAGCTTAGCAAATCCGAAATAGCTGTTTTATATCAAATTAACTTTGACGAGATCTCTGTGATGGTCATTTGCTTTTATTGTCCATTAAACTCACGTTAAACTGTTCAACAATATGATGTAATTGACCTTTCATTTTCCAGAAGATTATATGTGTATAATATAAAGTTTATTTCCAGATAATATCGGTGTGTGATCCAGTATTGAAGTCTCTATGTTCTAGTATAAATATATATTTAAATAATTGAGTTTGAGTGCAGTTTGAATTGCCTGAAAAGGAGTTTGCGACGATGTTGCAGGTCCCTCAGAGGTCATCAACCACTACCTTCTGTCCCTAGCCGTTGCAGATCTCCTCTGCGGACTTCTCGTAGTGCCATTATCCGTATACCCAGCCATCGTTCAACAATGGGTAAGATTTTATTCTCTTTTTATAATTAAATTTGTGAAATTGTGTTGGACAATATCAGTGGCGAAGCAATCATATGAATTATAACCAATTCCGTCTTTTTCATAAGGACACATGGGGCACGGGCCTAGGGCCCACGGCTTGATGAGGGCCTCAAAATGCCGAGGTCGTCGTTTATACGAAAAAATAGAGGAACTCAATCTTTAGTGCAACTTTGCTAAGAATTGCCGTTAAAACATATGTGATTTCTAACTATTATTTAAACAGTGAGCAAAATTTTACTCACTCTAAAAAAATTTCAAAAATAAATAGTTTCAAATTTCTTTATCAACCCTACAAAATGAATACAAATATTAAAATAATTTTCAAATATTTAAAAGAACTTTGCGGATATGATAGAAGATTTTGCACAACAGAAATCCCGAAAGAAACTATCATCATTAACATAAGTCTAATTCTCAAAATACGAGTAGTAATCACTTGATTTATATTTGATTTGTCTAAAGCTAAACCATAAGAATCAATAAAGTCACTAAATAAAACTACATACTGATGTTTTCATTCACATTTTTTTGTTCTAAAACTTTGTGTGCCCAGGGGTCCCTGTATGGCCTAAGACAGCCCTGATTATAACCGTTTTACTCGTATTCTAACACATACAGACACATTATAGATTAAATCGTTGATTGACTAATAACTAAACTGTATAATCAAGGATTAAATACATACTGTGGGTAATTTAGAAATTCAGGCAACCGACTTTACAGTGGATAGAGAAAGTATACAGACCCGCATTTAGCTTGTATGTTACGGGAATGTATATGCTCGGAGAATCAAGGGGCACGGCTGGAAATAAAATTTGCTACTGATCATCGAACTGCAATGTCGAGTGACGTCACAGCGCCGTCCGAACTTGTTATTTAGAACTTCGCGGTTTGCGTTTGTACTATCTATTGTAATTATATAGTTTTCGTACCATGATTAGAATTACAATAAATATTTTTCTCAATCCGTACCAAAATATTTTTTGTTAATTTTTAAAAATTAATCACGCCTGTAATAATTATTGTAAATGAATTAAACAAACTTTAAAGTGCAGTATATATTTCTACATGTGCATAATCTGCAATTGCAGATCTTTGAGTAATGACAAATTAGTTAAATTTGCTCTTTTTTTTAATTGGGCCTTGATCCATATTTATTGCTTCGCCATTAAATTTGTTGCATGATCGAAAAATGATATGAAGACAATCAAGATTGGTATGTTTGTGTTTGTGTAGGTATACGGCGACGTAATCTGCAGGATAGTCGGGTACGTGGAGGTAACCCTGTGGTCGGTGTCCGTCTACACGTTCATGTGGATCAGCGTGGATCGCTACCTTGCCGTGCGGAAGCCTCTACGCTACGACACCATCCAGACCAAGACCCGGTGCCAGTGCTGGATGGCATTCACGTGGATCTCCGGCGCCATGCTGTGTTGTCCACCTCTCCTCGGCTTCAACAAGCCATTGTTCGACCGAGACGCTTATATCTGCATGCTGGACTGGGGCAATATGGCGGCCTACTCAGCTACGCTCGCCATCCTCGTCCTCGGTCCAAGTCTCATCACCATCGTCTACACCTACAGTTACATCTTCTCCATGATGCGTAAACTGAAAAGTGGCGTTCCAATCCATGATAAGGAGTACGCGACGGCTTTGTCAGAGAACTTGGCAAACCCGAGTCATATTATGTCGTTTGTGCTTGTGATGACTTTCTGGTTATCATGGTCACCGTATATTGGCGTTAGACTCTACGAGTATTTCACTGGAACCAAGTTTCAAGTACCGTTCTTACATTTCGGCATTGTATGGCTAGGAATGTTAAACTCATTTTGGAAGAGTCTGATTTTGGTGACGCTGAGTCCACAGTTTCGATTGGCGTTACGTATCTTCTGCATGACTATTTGCTGTCGGTATAAAGGACGAATGCAGGCTGAGCTGATTGGGATGGATGATGAATGACTATTAACCAAACAAAAGCCATGGACTGTTGTTGTTTTAAAGAAGACTGAACAATTCTTGGGGAAAGTCGCCAAGTGTTTGTTAAAGAAGCAGATGATTGCTAAACCGCGTACAGATGTACAAAGTACATCCTTCTAACTGATGATGTGTGATACCATCGGTAGTGACTGAGTGTACTGTGCTCGCGCAGTGGATTGTTAGAAGATTCAAGACATCTCGTATGATTTGTAACATGTTTCAGATGGAGTTCAAAATCATTCTAAACTACTGTAGAAGAGTTCCAATATGTTACAATAGGATCAAGTTATTCGAAATAGGTACTTAAGTTCTAGTTTTGTAGTATGGCTGACTCAAAAATCACTTTACTACTTTTAAATACATTGACAAAAATTTCCAAATTAATTTAAGAATTCGTAACTAAAATAATTTGGGGACGATTGGCACGTCTGTAAGTAAAGTAAAAATTTATTGAAAGTTGTAAAGTGACTTTTGACGCAACCTGTATTTTATTACCTTTACTACCTCTAAAATATGTCGAATTCAAAACTTTAGACATTTATTTTCTCTCTCTTCGTATATTAATTTTGTTAAACTTGTTAAAACACTAGGTACAAAAATCTTAGATCTTTTACATATCAAAAAATATATTTGTAAAAATATATTTAATTTTCTTTAGTCTTATAGTAATTAGAAAAAAACTATTTATGAATGTATAGCATCTCAGATTTAAAGTTCAATAAATAAAATCGAAAATGAACATTCTAATTACATTAAAATCCTAATATTAAATTACATTATTAATTCTAAACTGTGTGTACGAATTAAAAACAATATTTAAATGTACATAATTTTCTTCATTTCATTTTAAAACTATAATTTCTTATTTCAACTGAGTATTACCCGAAAATGAAGTAACGCATACCTACTGATGGTATCCGAAACTCTAAATTTCCTTCCCGAAAATGACTCAACCTAAATTACACTCTACAAAATGGTTGTAACAAATAAACTCCATACTTATTACTATTTATATCTTAGCAGCTTAGTTCTAGAGAGACGATGATACCATAGCAAGCAGAGTTAGAGTATTTTGTAAATTAACGTTAAACTTAAATGGTCAATTAAAACTGTTAGATTTAAATCGTAGAATCCCTCTGCTTTCGAAGGGCGAGGGGGGGTTAAGAAACCTAGGCTTCGCTCAATGCAATAACTACCCTGTGCTAGCTCCTCACAAACTTGGATTTCTCGTTACATCTTTTCATTTATATTTTCCATTTTACCGGGGCTATTAAATGTGGAATATTTTCTACTAAATTATCATTAATAAATAAAATATCTGCTTCAAATAATAATAATAATAATAAATGTAATTTGAAATCAGTTTTAGAAAATATCAAAATTAAAGATAGTCCTTAATTAATTTGTCAACTTTAAAGCAAATTACTAAACATACCAGTTGCATATTTAAATATTTATCTATCTAACTAATCTCTATAACATTTAAAATAAGAGCAACGAAATATATACAGTAAAATAAAAATTGAATTCATTGAAAACTGTTTAAAGTCATTTTTAACAATTAAAAACTAAATAACATAACAAATATATAAAGCCTGATTGTACATGTACATGATGTTGCCTTGTATTTTATATATAAGATGTTCTTAAAATAGATCAAGTTATCAACATGACTGTATTTTCAAAAACATTACAGTTTGATAGGCAGTCCAGCTGTCTGATTATTTCATATTTTTATTTATTTCTAAAATAACGTGATGTCTACGAAATAAAACAATTTCATTTTATTTGGACATGAATAAATAAATTCTACGAATTGTTGTTAGACTTAGTACCAAGTAAACGAATTGAAACTGATTTCTAAACGGTTTAGTTATTTTTTTATTTATTTCTAAACTAACATAATATTTGTAACATTTAAGGTAGTTTACAGTTAAACTAGCAGAATTGGCAGTACTAAGTACTAAAGTTCGCAACAAGTGTTCTTTACCTACTTTTTACAATTACATAATTATCCAGTTACTAATTAATAAGGGTGGCAAAGTTAATCAAACTATGAAGTACAAATCAGGAATTATTAAACATAATGAAAATAGTTTAAATGATCAAATCAAACAATTATAACTAACATGCCACCCCAAACGAAGATAGTGTCTCCAATTTTCTTTCACTTCTGTCTTACTTTATTTAAGAAAAATAATAGTAACACGACATAATTGTGAATCTTATCAGTACAATATATTAACTTAATTATAAACAAATAAAATGTAAATTTATAATTGCACCAGTTCAAAAATTGAATCAATTTCTAGCTTTCAGCTAATTCAATATTTCTTAATCGTAATGTTATTATTTACCCTTGAAATAAAGTAAGACAAAGGTGAAAATCACCCTCGTACATAGAACAGAATTGTACTTAAAATTTGCAAATTTGAAACTGAAGGTTAGTGATATATAATATGAATCTTGTAAAATACTATTTAACAAAAATAAAATGTATTGTTACCATTTAAGTTTGTAATTGTTGTATGCTTCAAATGTAAGTGGTAACATTGCATGAATTTATTCGCTAACCGTATTCTGTTGTCCAATTCTAAATCTAACATCTTCTCGTGAATTTAAACCAGTATTTCCCGTAAGCCTTTAGATAGACGAGCGAACGTACAATCAAATTTCTTTGGGAAAACTTGAAATTCATTTTTTTACTATTTTTAGTTAGAGAGCTAGAGTGCAAAATGATGTCTCATTTTTTCCAGTGACAGAAATGGTTCTTTTAATAGATTATGTCATGATAAATATGAAAAAAAGAAAATTAGATTTGGGAACGGGTGGAAACTATAGATGGCGCCCACGTGAATGCGCCGAATTTACGGGTGGTTGTTGATCCCTATACTAGTCCACTTTCAGAGCTTCTGTCACCAAGGAGCACGCAGCAATAATTACTGTCAATTATTTTTTTGTCATGTATTCGTCGTGAACAAGTAGTAATATGTCACACGACACCATAAAAATTGCCTACTTTAACTGGTTTTGTCGCGCATGCGTCACCGGCCAAAACTTCTGTCTACCATTTTTATTACTTAATTATACCAAACTCTATAATTTAAACTAAAAATTAGCCTGTAAAAAATATGTCAACAACCACCCTTAAAATCGGCGCATTCACATCGGCGCCATCTATAATTTCCACCCGTTCCCAAATGTAATTTTCTTTTTTCATGTTTATCATGATCTATTAAATAAAAATAAACAATTTCTGTCACTGGGAAAAGTGAGACATCATTTTGCACCCTAGCTCTCTAACTATTTATGTGTGAGCTCTACAACACTAAAATAATTAATAACTCTGTACAATCAACGTAAAAAGTAGAACTGTTGTTAAATAGAAATAAACTGCTCTTTCTATGTAATTGAAGAAATCAAATCTTGCTATTGATAAACTAGATATTTTTCGAAATGTATAAACTTAAATTCTTCAGCCTTTTTTTAGAAGCTGTTTTAGGTTAAATTTTTATCCCAAATTATCTGGGAATTTTAAAATCAAAATAGACCATGTGCATTTCATAACTTTATATTTATATTTTGAGTTGGACATAATATTAAATTACCTACCCAATTTATGTTTATGCAATAATATCTATTGTTTAACTACACCCGGAAATGGGTATATAAAAACACTACAAAGATGGAGGTGATATATTGTTTTTTATATTTAATTGAAATATAACGAAATGCACATAACTACTTTGCAAAAATTTATATCGTAATAAAAAAAAAAAACTTCTAATACTTATTCGTGTAAAAATTCGTAGCTACGCATTTTCAACGACGCATATATTTATCGTTGTAATAGTTTTTAGATGTGACTGTCCTATATGTATGTATGCATTCCATTGTTTTTTACGTACCTATCATGACAGCTTTTATGAAAAAATGGCGCGAATATATAATTAAAATAACTACAAGTTAAAACATAATTATTATAATCATATAATGAAGAGGGTGATCTTTAAAAGACAATAATTAATAACAAACTTAAATTTTAATTAAAAGTATTTAAGTTAACTCCTATATAATATGTAATAATATAACACCATTATATATCTCTTATAAATATGGTACAAATAATAATTTACTGGAAATTGTAACTCGCGTCATTTGATCAGAAAGCCGCCATGATGGAATCCATTCATGCCTGAATCCACTGGTGCGGGCGGGGGCAGGTTTCCAAAATGGCCTATACCAAGGTGCGAGCTTGACTCGGAAAAGTAGACCCAGGCAACGTGGAAAATTGTGTTGCTACCACCAACATCATTGTGATATATTAGAGGAAAACTCAGTTCTTGTCAATTATTTCACTTGAATCACTACTATTGAGAACTGATAGTGTCAGTTCCCAATACCGTGATGTATATATCATGTATATATATATAAACTACTAAAAGCGTAACATTGACTCATTTAGATGTGCAATTTGTTTTATATTAAAGCTAGGCAGTTTTCCACAATTGCCACATCTACTTAACAAGTCACCTGCATTTATATTTTATTAAATATTTGTACAGAGTGGTATCAGATAACATATATCAATTCTAACAGTATATTCAATTAAGGAAGCTGATCGTTTCTCTCGATTTTCAACAACTAAATGTTATTTTATTCATTAGGGTTACCATCGAAAGTATGAAAAGAGTTTAAAAAACAAACAGTGAATATTGCATCAGCCATTTTGATGGCTTCTCTAGTTATATATAACTAGGCTACCGTGTTAATAAAGTTTATTATATAAAATATTGTATATGTGCTTTAAAATTACAGTAGGAATATATGAAACTAATATATGATAGGAAACGACGGTTTATAAAATGAGAACAGAAAGAGGATATTGACAATGTGAGCAAGAGATGTAAGTTTTTAGCTATTATGAAGAATCATATTTGTTACGCTCACGACAGTCTAATTTTGTACGTAGCCTGCTAGTTTTGTACTATAGTTTTGTAATGTGATGTGAGTATATATGAAAATAAGAAATAATTGCTATTATTATTCAAATAAAAGTGTTCACAATTTTGTGTAGTAGCTTGGAATATTTTAAAATAAAATTAATTGTAGACAACACTTGAAGTTTGCTCTTGCACTTCCTGCTAGCAAAATTACCCCTTAATACTCTCCTGCACAATATAAATACTCCTTAATCATATCCTTTTCATACAACTATATATTAGATTTTCTAATTTATTTCAATAAGCATTTGCATGTTAAATAGCATGATTTGCATTGCAATTTTAGCCCCCTTTACAAGTTTGTTTTGTACTTTTTTTCCTCAATTTTAAATAAATGAAACAACTACGACTTTTACACCGGATTTCACTTATCTTATCTGTCGTTACCACCAGGAAAATATCAATTAAATTAAAATAAATTCTCTATCTTGAGGAAATGAGGAAAATATTTCATACCAAATCTATGTTCAAAGATCAAGGAACAACGTACAATTTAAAATAAAAATCTTAATACCTACAACAGCATTTTGTGTGACATGAATGCATAGTGGGTAGTGTGCATTAAGGATACACCTCAAATTATCGCAAGATAAGACATGATACATGATATATGACGCAATATTAGCATTTATTACACATGTTTAATTCAATTAAAAACGACACAAAGGAGGAAAAACAAGATTGATAAGATATAATTAATTAATGTTACAAAAAATTATTGGTTTATACATGTCATAAGTTTCCTTTGTTAAATATTTATATAAAAATCGGTTAAAACAACTCGTTTCTAACGAATAAAATTTGAAAAAAATTGCTAGTGGATTAGATTAGATAATCTATATCTACGGGACGCGTAATAAGATTCAAAATTTTCCACGTAATAACGGGAAATTCCTATTACAGTGATTCTCAAACTATTTTTGAGGTGTCAACAACAAAAAGTATAAATTTTGAACAATATTATTAAGATACTTTCATATCTAGAATTTGTAATTCAATGTCATTGTATAAAATGACATCAGTATATTGTCAAATATTTGTAGTTCTAATAATATTTATTATTTTTGTATAGATAAATGGGATATAAAAAGTTCATAAAATGAAAATTTAGCTTTCATTGTATGAAATAAGTGTAATGAAGTCGGTGTTTTGTTCTGAAATCAAAAAGAAAATGCTACAACTATTTTAAAATTGGAGATCATTCACCTTTCCTACGTGACATGGAGTGTTTGGTAAAGTTTAACGGGCACTGATATCTGATGACGCATTGATATTCTTTCAGGTAGATGTCAGCACTACAATAATATTGTCATGTTCAAGTTGTGCTGCATGATGTGATGTATTGTTGGGGAATAATTAAGGTAAATTTAATAAAAATCTATTGTATTATAGTTAGCTGAAAGTAGTTCAAGTAATACTGGCGTACCAATAGCGTATTTGCGTTTGATTTCTTGTGTTCATTAGTTTGTTTATTAAAATCTTTCTAGAATATTTGACTAGGTGGCACTTGTGTAATGTCATTCAGGACAATCCCAGAGAACTGTCAAAATGATTTGACGTTGCAGAGGAAACCAAAGTAAAACGTGCTTAGTGTTAAAAATAAAATAAAGTGAACCAGTCGAGTAATGTGATGCAGTGCGGAAGTGTTTTACATGATATATTTTTTATTTCAGAATGCCAATACAGGCGCCCCAGTGGACAGAATTCCTATTATGTCCAGTTTGTTGTGTAGAATTTGACGTCTCTCTTCGTAGTCCAATCAGTCTAGGTTGTGGCCACACAACATGTAAAGCATGCCTCTCCAACCTTCACCGTAAACAATGCCCGTTCGATCAAACCACCATCAGCATAGACATAGAATGTCTGCCAGTCAACTACGCTTTATTACAACTAGTTGGAACTTCGGTTCCAAAAGACACTGATCACATTGATTGCAAAATTGTACCTAAAGAACACCAGGCCGATTACTTAAAATCCAAAAAATGCATCGAGGAATTGGCGTTGTATTTGAAGCCTTTTTCAAATGGAAATATAAACAACAGCACGAGTATTCTATCGCGGCCAATGCAGAGAAAACTAGTAACGCTGATTAACTGTCAGTTAGTCGAAGATGAAGGTCGCACAAGGGCGATGCGAGCGGCGAGATCGCTGGGTGAGCGCACAGTCACCGAATTGATTCTACAACACCAGAATCCTCAACAGCTATCAGCGAACTTGTGGGCTGCAGTGCGGGCTCGGGGCTGTCAATTCCTGGGCCCCGCCATGCAGGAGGAGGTTCTCAAGCTCGTGCTACTTGCCCTGGAGGACGGAAGCGCTCTCTCGAGGAAAGTACTAGTGATGTTTGTGGTTCAAAGGCTCGAACCGCATTTTCCTCAAGCGTCCAAAACCAGCATTGGACACGTTGTGCAACTACTTTACAGAGCGTCATGCTTTAAGGTTTGCATCCTTTGTTTCATTTAAAACTTATTTTAATTATTACATCGTTCGATTTTAATTAGTTTCACTAATTTTATAATATGACGTAACACTGTGCAATGATCTCATTAGTTTTATTTATTCGATGATTTAATTTATTTAAAAATTGATTAATTATGATTCATATTGATTCATAGCTTTCGTTTGATAAATATTAGGTTTCAAAGCGTGAAGGGGACTCATCTCTAATGCAACTCAAAGAAGAATTCCGTACGTATGAAGCTTTGCGGCGAGAACACGACGCCCAAATTGTGCAGATCGCGACCGAGGCTGGTTTGAGGATCGCCCCAGATCAGTGGAGCGCCCTGCTCTATGGCGACACGGCTCACAAGTCTCACATGCAGTCTATCATCGACAAACTGCAAACACCGCAGTCTTTTGCACAAAGTGTTCAAGAGCTTGTCATCGCTCTGCAGAGGACTGGAGACCCCGGGAAGCTAAGTGCGCTGAGACCTCATCTAGAGCTGCTGGCTGTCATCGATCCCAGTCCAGGTATTAAACATTTATATAGAATTTCCCCAGCACTTGTTTTACAAAAATAATATTTTTTTTAGAATCCAACACGCCAACATGGAAAGAATGTAGCGACGCTTTAGAAGGAGTTAAGATAGTTGTTGCGGGCTTAGTAGATTTTATTCAACATCACGGGAGTCGAAAACTGCAAGAAGTGGGCCACGCACATAATGCAAAATACAAGATCAGCATGTGTAGAGATTTAACGCTACGTGGAAACTGTCCGAGAGGAACGAATTGTACCTTTGCTCATTCAAACGAGGAACTAGAAAAGTGAGTGCTTCATTTATTTTTTATTTCGATAGTTTTTCAATTGTTTAATTGTTGCAGGTATCGAGCGAAAAATAGAAAATCTGTTGTGAGGAATAATTCTAATTTAAAAGAACAGCATGTGACAGAAAATCACACAAGTTCGGAGAAGCCATATGTTCCACCGGAAGAGATGATGTATCCGACTAATACTACAACAGTCAGTCCGGTTTCCGTTCCTACTGTTGTTTCTATGCCTAGGTACATTTAAACCTCGCTATTAATTTTAGAAATATTAACGTAATTATGTTTTAGGTACGAATGCAGTCCTTATGTTCCTGTTCCTACATATCCAACATCAGGTGCGTCATTTCCGCCAAACCAACAGCAGATGTTTGCCCCAACACCAGGGACCTACACACCGGATATCTACAGCGCTGCGCCACATAGCATGGTCTTCACTTCCGGCGGACAAGTAATTTCAAACCCACATTTTATAAACTAAAACTTCTAACTATTTAATTCCTTCTAGCAGGTTTTTCCATCTCAACCGGACTACGCGGTAACCGCTCCAGCGACAGATCACCGCACAATGGAAATGGCGATTAACAAGCGACCAACCTGGGAACAAATCCAAGTCCAATTATCAAAACTCCCAACAAACATCCAGCACGCACAGAAGAAAGCCGCTCCGATGAAAAGTCTCGCCGAGTTACAACAACGAAAACTAGAAGTAATCTCACAGTTAGAGAAAGTCGTCGGAAAAACTGCTGCATCGGTAATTTCCAACACGGCTACAACGCAAGCCAAGCAGGACTCTGCCCCGCTCGGAGCCTTCCCAGGGCAGAGCCCTTACTACTTCTGCATGGGAGGAGTGAATACTGGACCAACTTTCGTCAGATCTGATTCGATTCTTAAAGCAGAAGATGATTATATTCCTTTCGATACACCGTGTGTAAGTAAATACGGACCTATCTCTCGAATGCCAAAAGATAATAATCAAACAGTGCAAGTTTCATCGAGTTTTGGGGATAATACAATCTCCACTCCGATGGTTCGACGACCGGTTTCAGCCCCGAGTCCTGTGCCATCGTGGTATGTCGCCAACACGACCGGACATACGATTATTTCACCTTCAGCGGTTAAAGTTAAAGACGGGTTTATTTTTCACGGGACAACGGATTCACCGCCGTATTATATTCAAACTATGCAGGATAATCCGTCGAAAAAACTATTGGATGAATCGCAAAAAGTCAAACTGCAGCTCAGAAATTTGGAGAAGAAAATTAATGACTTGAAGCTGGCAACGCAAGGTGTTACGTTGAGTGAACGAGAGAGATTGACGCAAGAGCTGCAGCTCATCGAGCAGGGCATCGTCGAGAAACAGAAGGAAGTTAAATTAGTAAGTTGCACGCTAGCAAACATTCTATTTTACAAACAATACTTCATCTACATTCATAATTTTTTTATACAACCTTGTTTTATCAGTAATAATATAACAAGAGAGTGAGAATAAATTGAAAATAATTTGACGGATCTTTCGAAAACTGGTTGCCAGGCAATAGTCATGAAAGCCCATAGGGCTTAAGTGGCTATTGCCAAATGGCAACAAGTTTGAGAAAGATACTGGAGAATTATTTTCTAATTTATCCAACTCTCGAGTTATATTTAATTAGATTATTTTTTCACTTAGCTGTTGAGGTCGATTCATCCAACTTAACAGATTTTGAACTGTGTCCATATCGATTGATTACTTATTAATGTATTATTGGAAGTTGTTTTCAAAATTTGTTGGTGTATTTCTGTATATGAAATGGAACTAAATCGATTTTTTTCACACATTTTACTGGACGCGTTGACAGTTTTAAATAATTATTTGACAACTACCTATCATTTGTCACAAATAAAAAAGCACCTACAGAGATTATTCTCGGGAATAATCACTTGAGCTTTGTCAGTATAATAATGACAGGATTGGTTAAAACTCAGACACGTGACATACAATGAAGCATTTCGACAAACATGACATCATCCACATTCATAATTTCTTACATATAAGCTCGTTTTATCTTTCGTTCACTCAACAAACTGTCTTAAAGCTAATTAAGTGCTCTAAGATTATGGCTAAAGCATCTCAACTGACAAATTGTTATTAAAATTGTTTTAAACCTGTTATAATAATTTTAAAGTCTTTTGAATGGGGTAGTGGCTCAGTGGTATCGAGTCGGCCTGTGAATCGTAAAAACCCTGGTTCGATTCCCATAGTCGACAAACATTTTCACCAAATTAAAATTACCCCTGTGACTCCCTCACCACTAACATCTTTGGGGGCCGAGATTTGATGGCTGGTAACCGTACTTCACGCGTATAAATATATCACTTACCGAAATCTGCTTTGGCAGAGTGCCACACCCATTAATGGGTAAAAAGGCATGATGATATATTTATTTATTTATTTAAATTGTCCTAAAAGATAGCTTAGTGTTTCAATACAATGGTTACATTTATTAATAAGATTCATCCAGCAATTCGACATACGTTCCACATGTCCATACAGTATTAACTTACAAGATTCACATAATACCATTGACTTTCTAGAATCAGCTTGTGTCGTCGCTGAGTCAGCTCCCGGGCGGAGTTTGGAGCCAACACATGGAATTGGGGGGCCCCGAGGAAGAGATGTACGAAGAGGGCATCGCCCAAGACATGCGTGAGTTAGAACTACGCTGGGAAACAGAGTTGGAAGAACAAGAAAAACGGTGGTCGAGTGAAGAAGATTCCGCCAATAAGTAAAACATCGAGAGACGCCTTCAAACTGGAGAAAGATCAGATGATGAAGAAGAATTATGTTACAGAGTTATTTATTTAATATTTTTTATTAATTTTGACCGCTTGTTTGAACGTCGATCAGAATTTATTTTTCTGCTGTTGAATTTTATACTTTTGACGGTGAAAAAATAAATTGATTTATGTTTAACTAGCTGAGGACAGCTGCTAACTACATTTTTATTCAATTTTAACTATAATATTTATAGATTAATGATTGTTTCGCTACAAAATGCAGTTGTCCTCTGAATACGACAGTTTTTTCATGAACTAATGAATTTGATTTGTTGTAATAATAATAATTGTGATAGTAAATAATTTTTCTTCCGTTTGAAAGATGTCTGTACTGAGATTTGTAAGTACATCTTGCAGGTACGTTTGTACTATCAACCCAATGGGTTTAAGTTATACAAAATTATTTAATCATTTTTACAAGTTTGACGGAGGTGGTTTTATAATTCAGGTTGAAACATATTGACGAGAATGTATTTACTGTGCAATTCAAAATGGTGCACAGAGAAATAATAACAGCTGACATCAACATCGTAAGTTGTAAGATTCAATTTACTAGAATTTTGCTTCCTGTTAACAATAAACTTAATAAATAGAATTGACATCAATCTTCTGGAACATCGTTAGTAGCTTGCTTTGGCCTTAACTATATTTTATTTATATGTTATTAATTATTAAACATAACATCATCGTTAATATTTCAAAATTGCTTGAACAGTATTTTTTATTTATTTGTCAGCGATACATTAGTTACGAGTGAACTTATTGACGTCATCTTCCAGTTTTAATGGGAGTAGTTAATGTTGGTCACAGAGTTAAGGAGGTTTCATTGAATTTTGAAATATATTAGCAAGAGAGACAGTTTCTACACAATTACAAACGGGTACATTGAGAAATAATGCGTCATCATTTCAAGTTTCCCTGTAGGATTGTTTTTACTCATTTTATTTTTTTACTTGTTGAAATGTTTCTAAATTATTTTATCTCGTACTAGACGATGTTAATATTGAATTAATGTCCGTGATTGATGATGTATTGTCTCGCAATAGCCGTGTGTGAATTCGTTTATAAACGTAATCTTTTCAATTGGGCGCAAATCATATCTTTTGACCTGTCTTTAATCATGCTGTGTGTGAAATTTGATATGTATATCAATGTTGTCAATTGATATATCAAAGTTTTAGTGAGCATTTGTTTGAAAATGCAATTTGTATTCCTTCTGAATCCAAATTTTACATAATTTATTATGTGTTTCTAGTGTGTATGTCTAAACATATGCATGTAGGAATAACTTATATTAATATTCTATAATTATTATTGTAACTCTTCGTCATACACAGTTAAATGTTCTTTTAAATATTGCGAATGATTATTTATTGATTTTAACAGTAAATTGATGTAATGCGAATGGTAGGAAATGATTGGAACTACATTTAACGGTGTGTGACCCATTCTGTAATACATGTTTTTATTATTGGGAAACAGTGGTGACTGCAATATTAGATTAGGCTGTGTATCATGTTCTTTTAACGAAGCGAAGGTGTATATTGTATTTTCAACATGATATTTTCATTTTATTATGATGTTTCAACAAACTGTTTTTAGTCAGACTACTGATTTATGATAATTTATTTTTTTAGTCTTTCTTGGCAATCATAATGTATTAGGGCATGTTGCACATGTAATTAATAACTTGTACTGATTACATTAATCACGGTTGTATTATAAAATTGGGTGGAAGTATATTTAATTATACCAATAAATTATAACGGTTGTTAAGTAATTTGTTTATCTATGTTTTCTTTCTACAGCTCATCACTCAACTATTACGTAAGTACTAACATTAATTATATTTAAAACAAGGATAATTATATTAGTATTAAAGATTGATGAAATTAAAGCGGGACTTTCAGGAATCAGATTGAAGGTTTATTACGTAAAAGAAATATCAAATGAGCATTTGCGTGAATGAAGTACGTATGTGGATGAAGTTATATTTGACAAGAGATTTTTTTTAAAGGTAGTTTTAAAAACGGGTTTAAGACAATTTTAAGAACTAAATGATGGATATGATTGAAGGTTCAAAACGTGAAATAAGCTTTTGTATGAAGGAATTACGCAAGTAGATGAAGTCATGTTTGTCGGAGATTATTTTAAGGAAGGTTTTAATTAAAGAGTTTCTGAAGGGTTTAAGACAATTTTAAGAACAAGATGATTGATATGATTGAAGGTTTGTTGCGTGAATGAAAGATGAGACGAGCTTGTATGAAATGAATTATAAATGTTTCACAATGATTAATAGAAGATGAGAAATTGTGTCGAAAACTTAAAAATAAATGGATGGATGCGACAGAAGGATTATTGTTTGAATGAAAGATGAAATGTGTTATGACAAGAATATTTGGCGAAGATCAATAGCAGTATGAGTAATGAAAACATATTTTAAATATTCGTGCTAGAGTAATGTTATGTATGTATGAAAATCTGGGCAGTCCGTTGATATAAATATCGATTTTAAAAGGAAGTTATAGAAAATCTGTTTCTCTAAATTTTTTATTTGACGCACTTTTCTGTCAAATAAATCAGGGCCCTATGACTGTAGAAATAGAAAGTTGTAGTTTATAATACCGATAATTTCGAATGAGATAAGAAACAGAGACTGGAGTATGTGAATACTTAACGTGCGTTCGAAAAAGCCGCGACTTGCAGCATGGTTCACCGTTTCTCTTGTAGATGTGGCCATTGTATCAAAACCATGACCCATTTTTTTTGCCCCAGCTGTCAAAAGTCTAGTAGTGTTCATTCGGGAGTCGCAATGCGGCAAAATGATGGTTGAACGTTTTTAACATGCCGGTTATTAGTTCAAAACGTATTTACTTAACTTGAATCTAGTTTAGTTTCTTGTGCAAGTGTAACAAAGACGCACAACAATGCCGCACACGGTAGCGAACCCTGACACTTCTAGGGTGCTATTCCCTCATTACTTACACGAGTTGCCCCAGGAGGACGAAGAACGTCTCGGGAAGTTGTTCACTAAATTAGATGCCGATGGCAATGGTAACATTGACATTCATGAACTTTCTGTCGCGTTAAAAGAATTTGGGGTCCCTCATCGCTATGCAGAGGTAAGTACGATTTATTTAGATCATTGTTGGGCCATTGTTACTCAGCAGTGCTATTTTAATCGCCCTAGAATCAGAATATCATTGAGCAATCGTTTCCATGAATTTTGTGAGCTATTCAGATTCACAGTTATTCCATTTTAAAACGGCCGGCGAAATTCTTACAGGTTAGCTGTCTTAACATTGACAGAACACCTGGTAATTCATAGAATCAACAGTTGATTAGCCATATTCTTTTTATAAGTTATCAGCACAACATTGATTTAATTAAACAGGAAATGAAACCGATTGTTGTATTGTCTACAAATGAATAATTTAGTACTCAGTTGAAGTAATAATAATATTTTATGGCGCTAGTAATCCAAAAAAATTGTTCCTACCAAGTCGATTAAATTGTGACTCATTTTCTCGTACAATTATATTATGTCATATAACATATGTGAAGCATTATGTAGCATATTTCGTGCGCGAAATTGGATACTTTAAATAAGGCAGTAATTCGCTGATTATGTAAATAAAAATCATCTGTAAACCTCTCCCATAATGATCAACCTTGGGAACTGTCATTCTAATAAGAGAATAATAAAACAAAGTACAACAATAATAAAATATTAAAAAGCAAAACGTTGCAAATTGTTTTCGGAACGCGTAACATGTAGTTTCTGTTTTGAAATTAGTATTTTCTTACAAAATCGTTATAAAAGAAAATTTGCAAATTAAAATGAAACCTGAATTTTGATCCCACAGTTCATTTTAGATAAAATTGAAGGTTGTTGCTTGTAAAGTAGTTAAATAGTTATAGATACCAATGGTTTTATTGATAAATTTTTACGCAGTAAAATAACTACAAAATATAATGTGCTGTCAACTTTAATAAATAAGAAAAAGTAGTAATAATTAATATTAATGCTATTAAAATTTTATTCAAATTTAAAACGTGTTCAGTTTGTCTGGACTGCTAAAATCCATCGAATTTCATTAAAAGATGTAAATAAATTTCTTTTGTCCTGCTTATTAACATAGTAAAAGCTATTAACTCTTTAGAAAAGTGTTTTTGACCGGAAAAAAGTTCAAAGGTTAAAAACTAGAAAGAACAATATACTTGCAATAGAATACCTATAGAAATTTCGGTATTCTGTTACTGTACTTTCTTCATGCAATGTATTGATTAATAGTAAAAGTAATTAATATAAAGTTGATGTTGTTTATTGTAGTAAGATGTTAATTAATCTTTCATGCTTCATATATGGAGCAAACAATAATTTCTTGCATGAAATATGTCGTGCCGAGTATTTATCTCTAATTTTATCACGAAGCCTTTTTCGTAAAAATGTGCTGAACTCGCGAACTGGCTAATACAAAACCAATAATGAAATTAGATATTGAAGGGCAGACATGCAGAGATGGGTTAAGGTTGACCGAGAATTTGTCCCTTTAACCCAATTTCAGTTTCTGATTGCCCTGAAAAATATCTAGAAAACAGTACGAATTCAAAGAATTTCGATATTTTTACTTGGCAGCGATTCAATTAAAAATAAAAAGACATTGATGGTTACGCCTTTTCGCCAGTTTTAGGAGTGGCGGCTCTGCAATTGCAGGTCACGATGAAAGCATGTACTAATGTATTTTTTAAATGGAACAATACTTTATAAATATTTTGTCAGTGATAGTAATAAATATATCGCTGGTCGCGACTTCTTGTCTAGTCTTAACCGTGTGAACTCTGCAATTGCAGAACTTTAAATATATATTTTGAATATATTTTTTTTATCTCAACATCACTTAATAAATAATTATAACGCTGGTGGAGGCGCGTTCTGCTCAATGTAGTTCTACAATCACTTATATAATGTCAGTATTCTGATGGCAGTACATGATTGTGAACTTATAGAAATTCATCAAAGATTCGGACAAGACTCAAAGTGGGGCGGTGTCGCTGGCCGACTTCATCCACTATGTCCGAGAACACGAGAAGAATCTCAAACTGCATTTCTCACATCTTGACAGGAATAGAGACGGTAAGTTCAATCATACATACATTATATTACGCTATTTTCCATCAAATGAGGGTAGCACGAACCTTTCCAACATTCATTTATTCAATTCACCCTCAGGGCCGGTGCTAGCTATTTTGTCGCCTGAGGCGAACTTTTCTATTGCGCTTCAAGAGGGGAGGAGGGATTTAAAATATGTATACATAACGATGAATTTTATTTTAAAATTAAATAACTACATACAAAGAAAAGAACAACAAACTCAAATTGAATCAATTATATTGGCACAATGCTTTATATTTATTGATAAACATAAAAATATTTACAAATTAAAAACTTCTATCTTGCCGCGAAAAGTGCCGCCCTGGGCGGACATCTCGCTCCTAGCGCCGGCCCTGTTCACCCTCAATGTCACCAATTTTTCATTCGACATAGTTCCATATTATTCTAATTATCCATTTGTAATTAAATTCTATTTGCAATCATATTTGTACACTATTAATAAATAATTTACGAGTACATGTTTATTGTTTACTTTTAATTATTATTATCGTTAAATTATTGCAAACAAAGAATAACTATGTTTTCAATGAGCTTAAAAATACTCGACATTCTGTTGAAACTGTTTCTGTTGAAGTTTTAGTTCCGCTATCGAAAATAAACCAATTTCTCATTGAACTGTGAACAAAAGTATAAATACATGTCCACGTAGTACCTGCAACTTTTAAATATTTACTACAAAGCTACATCAATAACTAATAAATAATTTGATAGTTTATTGAGTACTTGCACTACTTGCGTGACTATTTGATATTGTCATTCACATGTTCACATGATCGACTTCAAAGTTATTTGTAATATTTGGCACGCCGCTTTGTTTTGAATATAAAATTTGCTATATTTGCTCGACCGATAAATTATTCTACGTAATTTTTTTTCTTTGTGTTTTACAATAAGATTGTATGGTCTAGACCAAACAATGCAGTTATTGTTAGTGCACTTAGATTAGATAGTAAATATATACGGAATTAAATCTAAATATTACAATTTTTTCCTTTTAAAATATAAATTTAATTTTGTTTACTTTTTGTAAGTATATTTATGCACAACCAGGCCGAAAAGCATGTGTTCTAGCCCTAAAAAAGTGGGCTTAAACACTTCTTTTTGGCCTATGGATACATACATAAAATGACAATTTTTGTTTATTGTGAATACTTGATTCTGCAAAATGTCATTTTGACATATAACCTATTTACAAATTATAATCTTTCTAACATATAATTTAATGTTATTTTGTTGTGCATAAAATATTGTACGTACCACGGGTGAAATGAGCATGTTATTAGCCTTTTGCCGCTTTGCATCTTGTGCTAGCCTCGTGCTAACAATCAAGCCACGGGCCAGAAACGCCTGTTTTCACCCTTGGTACATAAATAACTATTTCAATGACTCATGGCAAAAGTTTACCAAAACGTAAATAAACTTTTAATATTTTAAACTATATTTAACAAATCATAATGTCCCTATTTTCAATGACTTGCATGTACTTATCGTCAGTTTTTTTTATGGGAAATACTGAAAAATAATTTATACGACCTTGCAAAATATATGAAACACATTAACTCAAAATGTTAGATAATATATATATATATATATATATATATATATATATATATATATATATATATATATATATATATATATATATATATATTTTCCTTGCCAAGTTAGGTTAATATTGTAATATTGAATGTCATTTATTAGTTTAAATTGATATTGAAAACAGTTTTTGTTCAAGGACAAATTGTAAAAATAGATGTGCAACCAGAACTTCTTGCACGGTTTCCTGGTTGCATACAGACTTTTTTTTTTAATTTAGACGTTTGTAGTAAATTGTTGTTTAATAATTATGTTAGTCAATTTTCATTTAATTAAGAGTAATATTAATTAGTTTTCTCTTGATAACATAGAGTAGTGGTTTAATCGCCGGAGTCATGATCTAAAAAAATTCGTTTAATGAAAATGTGAATTTTTTTGTTGAACCATTTGAAAATAGAAAAATTTTAAAATATGGTTCTATATCATTCAGACTACGAGAAATCGAATGTCGTTGAGCGCATCTTCATATCTTCTTTAGTTTTCGAGTTACAGCGATTTTTGACTTTTTTAAAATCTCAAATTTGAAGGCCCATATCTCGAAAACTAAAAGAGATATTGAAATGCTGTTTGAACGAGTGTATTTCTCGTGCTCTATATAACTTATACTGAAATTTGAAAATTTGGAAAATTTTACTTTTTTAAAAATTTTCATTTTTCAATATTTCAAAAACTTGACGAGATAATGAAAATCTGTACACACCAGTGGATTCCTCGCAAAAAAATACATATATATGTAAAATTTCTGAATTTTTGCTCTACGGATACAATTTTTAGAGCAAAAATACTTAAAATGGCCAAAATTCGTAAAATTCTTAAGGGGTACCCCTTCAAAAATATTGAAAAAACGTGATTTTTCGTTTTTTTGTAATAAAAACTTTATCTGTGCGAATTTTTACCTGAAATTTTGCATACCTATGTACTTTTACGAGAGGAATTCATTGGTGTTCATAGATTTTCAATATTTTGAAATATTGAGAAATGAAAATTTTGAAAAAAATTGGAAAAATTTCAAAATTTTAAAAATTTCAATATAAGTTAATTACAGCACGAGAAATACACTCGTTCAAACCGCATTTCAATATCTCTTTTAGTTTTCGAAATATGAACCTTCAAAGTTGAGATCTTTAAAAAGTAAAAAATCGCTGTAACTCAAAAACTAAAAATGATATTAAGATGCGCTCAACAGCATTCGATTTCTCGTAGTCTGAATGATATAGAACAATATGTTAACATTTTTCGATTTTCAACTAATTCAACAAAAAAATTCGCATTTTTCATTAACAGACATTTTTGCGATCACGACTTGTGTTGTTTGACAACATTGTGAAACGCAATTTTCTATTTCAGGCAGAATAGACTTGGACGAACTGAAAAAGGCGTTCTGTGAGCTGGGCATCCCGTTGGACGACAATGAAGCTACGAAACTCTTACAGAGGTATTTCTGATTTTGTACGTTTTGTTTTGGTTTCATTTTTATTTATAACACCCCATTTTCATTCTACTTTACCACACATTTTATTAGTATATGATTCAACCTTTTACCTAGGTCTGCGTATGACAGGATTGCAATATGCAGTTTAATTGAATTCTTAATTGACCGCCTGTGATGAAGTGACATTGACTGACATACACGTGTTCACGATGCTGATGTAGTCGATGTCAATCTAATTTATTACAATTAATGAACGCTGATCGTTCGTGGTGATGACGTAGTTGGATACTGTTGATCAAAAGAGTTGTCTGTTGACTTCCATAAAATATTTTTCAATTCGTACCTTGCATGATTGTTATTTTTATCAAGTGGATCATTTTTACCTTCATAACATATAAATCTTTATTTTTTTTCTCCCTTAGTAGAAACTTTACTTTTTGTACGTAGATTAATTCTAGCTAATATTATCAAATTCTATTTCCGTGAATATTCAAATTTAATTTCTGCCGTTATAAAGTAGCCAAAATGATTTTTTTATTGATTCAAATGTACAAATTTCTGTGTTAGAACATCCGTTTGAAACTTTTTATCTAAAATAATTAGGGAAGTAATACGCGCGGAAAAACACTTTCCGTGATATACCTTGTATAAATTAATAACAATTTTGTGGAGTAGCTTATTCAAGTCATACATTACCACGACGCTATTTATCTCCAATACTCGTATATAAGATTGATTTAGCGTCCACTATAAACTTTAGGTTCTTTACTAACACCTAATCAATGCCTCAAATAAGCACAATTTGGTGGAGGCGCCTGACTTAACACACTCACAGTTCACTCACTCTGTTCCTCTCCTCTTTGTTAAGGATGGACCAGGATGGTAGTCTGAACATCAGCTATGATGAGTGGCGCGATTATTTACTCTACGCTCCAACTACAGACATCCACGGCCTCATCTACTACTGGCGACATTCTACGGTGAGTCATTCATCAATCATGTCATGTTGTGTGTTTGTTGTTGTGTTGATGTGCGGTGGTGAAGTGCAAGGGTAGGAGATATGGTGGTTGTGTATGAGTCGAACTTTGTCAAATTTATTATTAGTTTGGTAAGTGTGAAATCATTAAATAAATTTAAAAAATACGACACGATATTGACATCAATTTTCTGTTTTGTAAAGCAGTGCTTCGGAAATTGATTAATATAAAGGCACCCATGAAAAAATTAAACTGTTTTGCGACCCACATAGAAACAATATTATTATAAATAAAAATAAATAAATATATCATCACGCCTTTTCCCCATTATGGAAATGGCACTCTGTCGTAGCAGATATCGGTAAGTGATATATTTAAGCGTGTGCAGTGCTGTCAAATCACGGCCTCCAAAGATTTTAGTAAAGAGCGGTTTAAAGTCGTGAAAATTATTTGTCGGCTTTGAGAATCGAACTGAAATATATACAGGGTGTTCCAATTCTTTAGAAAAAATAAATGGTGGATACTACATAATATACTGATCTTGGATCAAAAGAAAATTATTATTTTTTTAATTTATAAAATTATTTATAGTAGTATGTTTTATTTACACTTTACATGAAGTACACATTTTTAGTGCCACTGTTTTCAATAATATTTTTTATATTGTTTCAACTGTCAATAAGTTTTTATTTAAAAAAAAAACAATTTGGGAAGTACTGATGTATAGTAACAAATAAATAAATTTTACGCTCTGCATTTGCAGATCTCGTAAAGTAAAACAAAATATTAGTCACAAGGTAATTTTTATGCACTTAATAAATATTTTACGCGTACTGGAATTGAACCTGGATTTCTCAGACTTCTGTCCTTCACTTTAAACACTCGTAACCCTATGTGCAATAGTAAGTAAGTACTAACAATTGACTTTATTAAATACTTAGACATGTATTATTCTGTAACATATATTTTTTTGTTTCAATTATTTTAAATGTATTGTTATGTGGTGCAACTGACGATAAAAATCATAATGTAATATCAATAATTGATTAATTTTTATGATTATACTTTCCGTTTAATAATAATAATATTTTCTTGAATATTTACAGAATGACTCACAAAATGATATGTCGGAAGTTCAGGTTTTTCAAAGTAAGATTTATGTTTTAATTTGTCTTGTTTATTAATTTCAATGTATCGATAACAGTGCTGTCTAAATCTAACTTAATCTACACTATTTTAAGTTTATAAATATTTTAACTGATCATAGTCCACATTTTAGAAATTTTCCATAATAATGTTTGGACATCTAAATATAGGCACGTGCCACAAAAAAAATATTAATGCTTGTTCTTATCAAGCAAAAAAAAAAATAAACTATTGTAATAAGGCTAATATAAATTACATTTTTAAGTGTGTGATCGTCTTAAAAGATAAATATTTTATTATTTATTGTTCATACTTATAATATACTGCGAATTATATCAGTCATATCCTTTCTCATATTTCTAGTCATATTTATCACTTTCCGCAAAAATTATTTAAACAGACAAAAGGTACAAGTACAAATTACAATACAAAGATTAAATATAATCTATGATTCGTGACGGTAAATTAATTCGTTATTTTAATTGGTTAAACAATATTTTTGTACCAATCAGATAATTTATAATCCTACATCCGTCTTTTGATTTACATTACAATATATCGATAAAATATATACGATTATATTGAAATGATAACAAGAAATTTCTAATATTCTTCGATTTATCTGTGTCTAAACTCTAATGATAACAAGACTTCAGACTTCTAAGAATTTCAACTAAACTTGAATTTAATTCATTTCTTAAAAGATATCAAAATTTTGCTCAATAAATATATACTCGTATAATATACATCAATACAATAAACATGTATACTAAAAACGTTATAAACCTTGACTGACGTCATCAAAAAATATAACTAGACGAATAACATAGGGTGTTGCTACGTTTACATGTAACCAATTTTAAATTGTATTGCGCGTTGCTTTTTTGGAGATGACAAGATTTCATTTTTCTTTGACTTCGCAGATATTTCAGAGACTTTTAGTGTATCCAGTACTCTCTAATAAATTGTAAATTAATAATAAAAATTAATGACATGGTATACTAAATTTACCTCTCGTACAGTACTTAGGGGTAAAAGCGGTCTATTATTTGTCAGATCAATGACAACTCGATATAGACAGAAATTATGTATCATGTTAACGTGCAAAATATAAAATAATTATTAAAAATGAAAAATAATTATTTTCAATACATGAATCGATAGTAAATAGAGCTATTATTCAATATTTTTATATAAGATTTGTGTTTTAATGCCTTTTTTTTTAATTGTCATTTAAATATTGCACCAGTTTCTTATAATGTTATTAAGTTTTATCAGGATGGATTAAGTTAGTTGATCTTTATAGGATGGCTAGCACAGTGGTATGAAGTCGGCCTGTGGATCCTGAGGTCCCTGGTTCGATTCCCACAGGCGACAAATTTTCATAATTTGAAAAAGCTATCCCTGTGGCTCCTCCACCACTAACATGTTTGGGGGCCGTGATTTGACGACTGGTAACCGCACTTCACGCGCAAAATATATCACTTACCGAGATCTGCTTTAGCAGAGTGCCACACCCAGTAATGGGTAGAAGGCGTGATGATATATTTATTTATTTAATTTATTATCTTTATAACGTTTTTAGTATAGTTACGGCAGTTTTGCAATTGCAGATCTCGATAGATGTGTGTTTGAATAGCCGTGGTTATTTTTATGCTCTGTTACATATTTAATGAGATTTTTACGTTACCAAGTTAAAAATATCGTCTCTGAAAATAACTTAACTAGAAACGCAAATAAGCTCGATAATTCTTACGTCGTATTTGCGTAGCGAATGTTTAAAACGTAACACCGGGGTATAAGTCAAGTATTATTTAAACAATTTAGCACTTTTAATCAAGTGCAATTTACACCTAATCGCTCCTGTCCAAATTTACTGTACTAATTTAAAATTATTAAAATGTTTATCAAATACTAGAAGGGACCGTGTGACGTCACAATGTGTGATAATTTGTTTATCATTTATTGTATTTCTTGCGAGGAGGTAACGACTTTATTTTTATTTTTAGTTATTTACTTCATTTAAATTACTGCAAGATATTTATTTATTTATTTATGACTTTTACATATTGTTTAAAAATAATAGGTATCATTAAAATTATATTTATGGTAAATATAGTTTCTTAAAAGCAATTAATGTCATTTTATGAAGTAAATATTTACAACCATAAATATATTGAATTTATTGTATAAACAAGTTATAATATAAATTAGATTTAATCGTTGTCACCTTATTATATAATTAGTTTGAAGGTTACAGGTTTATTTAGGGCAGAATAAAGTACTTGTAATTATTATTAATTAAATTAAAAGTTAATTATTGTAATAAATATTGAACTTGAACTAATTTATTAAAGTTACTTTATGTAACATGTTATGAAATATTAGTTTTGTAAATACCATACAATGTTATTTGCTATTTATAAATATTTGCAAGACCGAACTAGGCTCGTGAAATAAGGGAAAATGAAAAATTTGTAATGAAAAATAGAAACCAAGAAATAGATAATAGAAACTACTTTTATTCTCAATTTTCTTTCGAATTTTTACTCTTACAAAATAAATATATAATCACGCCTTCCACTCATTACTGGGCGGAGGACTCTACTGAAGCAGATCTCGGTAAGTGATATATTTTGCGCGTGAAGTGCGGTTACCAGCCGTCAAATCACGGCCCTTAAAAATGTTAGTGAAGGGGGAGCCACAGGGGTAATTTTAATATGGTGAAAATGTTTGCCGGCTGTGGGAATCGAACCAGGGTTCTCAGGATCCACTCAATACTATTGTGCTACTTACTCCCTATGTTTTGTTTATCGCAAGCAAATACAAATTATTTGTGAAATCTGATGCAATCCAAATAGAAAGTAGACAGTTTGCCATTATCATATGTCCTCTATATTCTAGGTTTTTATTATTCAATTCATGTAACCTGTTCTAGCAGCTAGACTGTTTTTTATTTACATAAATTATGTTTTTATTGCTTGATCATTTTTCCTTATAATTTTGTATTTGTTTGTTGCATAGTTCATAGGTAGCTATGTAAATTTGACATGTGATACAGTCACGAATATTTATTTATAAGCTAAGAGTTCAAACCTCTCTGACAAACAAAAATACGACTGTATCGTGGTTCAAATTCCACTGTAAGCTACTGTAATTAAATTAAATTCCTGTTGTGCAGAGTAGCAAATAAACGAATGACGTACAACTGTGTTTGAGTGAATTAGATTCCACCATAAGCTGCTGAATATGAAGTACCAAGAACAACTTTATAACTATTCAGAAGGGTGAATGGGGTAATAGTTCAGTGGTACGAGTCGGCCTGTGGATCCTTAGAACTCTGGTTCGATCCACACAGCCGACAAATATTTTCATCATATTAAAATTACCCCTGTGGTCCTCCCGCCACTAAAATCCTTGGGCGCCGTGATTTGATGGCTGGTAACCGCACTTCACGCGCATAAATATATCACTTACTGAGATCAGCTTCGGCAGAGTGCCACAAACAGTAATGGGTAAAAGGCGCGGTGGTATATTAATTTATTTTATTTTCAGAAGGGTTGTTTACCCCTTACAAATACCCTAAACAAGTCGCACTTGACTCCCTAACATAATCCGCAAGCATCATTTAATAAATTCATCTCCATCTACACAATTGCATGTCTCTTTGACGTCACAGTCAGTAGCCAATCCGGTGGCTTCTACGAATCACACCTCCAACATACATGACTATCAGCGTAGTCAAGGTTACGGGGGCTCGACTCTCAACTTTCGACTCGGGACTCTGTATCATACGCAGGTCGAAGTTCGACAGAGAAATGTCATTTGGGTGGGAGGTGAACCGCACGCGAAATTAACTAAGATAAGAAAAATTATATACATCATGAGTTGTAACTGGTTTTATGGGACAGATCTGCAATTGCAGACTAGTTCTACGTATTAGTAACCGTCCTACACATTTTAGTTAAAGACTTATTTAAACAGAATGGTTTAACTGTCTTAATGGATGATACTTTTTTAGCATTAGCTACTGATTGTTGATTAATAAATATTAGTTGAGAGAGAGCCACAGTTTTACTAGCTAAATATAAAAGAAACTTACTATTTCATAATTTAAAAAATAATAAATATACAAATATATCATCACGCCTTTTACCCATTACTGGGTGTGGCACTCTGCCGAAGCAGATCTCGATAAGTGATATATTTATGCGCGTGAAGTGTAGTTACTAGTCATCAAATCACCACCCCCAAATATGTTAGTGGTGGGAGAGCCACAGGGGTAATTTTAAACTTTTAAGAGGAAGGTAATACAAAAATCAGTATGTAGTAAATTTGTATGCACAAAACATAAATTTTTTCTGCATATATCAGATTTAGTTACAATTTACATATTAAGTGATAAATCATATGGACTTCATGTGGGTTATCATTCAGTTTGCATTACAGAAGAAACGCGAAAAATGATAAGACTCGCATACTTATATCATGTGTACTGAAAACAGCGACACCGAGAGCACCGAGCGTCTATTTAGTGCGGTGTCATCTGTCATGTGAACAGACCACACTCCAACAATCTGCTTATCGTGAAACGAGCACCATTCACTTATCAGATAACCTTTCACTTATACTTTGCTCTAAGCCTACTGTTACTTATTCTAATACTGATATGAACACGAAATAATACACTGTGAATTTGAGAATATTATGTTTTGTCTGCATACGAAGAATTATGTTTCTTTTTTGTGTTCGTGGAGGCTGAATGTTTTCTTTTAACCCAATTAATTTTAAAGATCTCTCAACAGTATGATAATAAGAAACTAATAATAATTCATCAAAATAGATAGCAATTACTCGAAAGGATTTAAACTTGCGTACCTTTTATAGTTAATAGGTTAATCGGGTACTATTAGTAGAGCAAAATAGCTAAACATACGTACGTAATATCATTCTATGCTCCACTAAATGAGGTAGCATGAACATTTTTTCATTAGATTCATTCTGTAATAATTTATCTTCACCAAACATTCCTATCGTGGTACAACATTATTCGCCCAAGTTCTCAACCCTTTAGAAACGTGTAAAAGTCTTTGAAACAAAATAACATCAATCCATTTAAAAATAATAATACATATACAGGATGTTCACGGACAAATATACATTCAGAAAAACGATAATAATGCGAATTTTTGATCGAATCAGTTCAAAATCGAAGATTTTGAAAATATGGTTCTATATAAATCAGACCACGAGAAATCGAATGCCGTTGAGCGCATCTTCATATCATTTTTAGATTAAGAGTTACAGCCATTTTTGACTTTTTTAAAATCTCAACTTTGAAGGCACATATCTCGAAAACTAAAAGAGATATTGAAATGCGGTTTGAACGAGTGTATTTCTCGTGCTCCAATTAACTTATACCTAAATTTTAGAAATTTTGAAAATTTTCGTATTTTTTCCAAAAATTTCCTTCATTAATATTTCAAAAAGTTGAACAAATAATGAAAATCTGTAAACACCAGGGTATTCTTCGCGTAAAAATACATAGGTATGTAAATTTTCAGTTAAAAATTCGTACAGATAAAGTTTTTATTACAAAAAAACGAAAATCGCTGTTTTTTAATTATTTCTGAAGGGGTACCCCTTAAGAATTTTACGGATTTTGGCCATTTTCAGATTTTTTGTAATAAAAACTTTATCTGTGCGAATTTTTGACTAAAAATTTACATACCTATGTATTTTCACGCGAGGAATACACTGGTGTTCACAGATTTTTATTATCTCGTCAACTTTTTGAAATATTGATAAAGAAAATTTTTGGAAAAAATTCGAAAATTTTCAAAATTTCCAAAATTTCGTTATAAGTTAATTGGAGCACGAGAAATACACTCGTTCAAACCGCATTTCAATATCTCTCTTAGTTTTCGAGATATGGGCCTTCAAAGTTGAGATTTAAAAAAAGTTAAAAATCGCTATAACTCGAAAACTAAGAAAGATATGAAGATGCGCTCAACGGCATTCGATTTCTCGTGGCCTGAATGATATAGAACCATATTATAAAATTTTTCGATTTTTCTTAACTGATTCCATTAAATATTCGTTTCTGCATCTTCAAATGGCAATATCTCTTACATGAATCAATTTCGAACATACTTCTAAAGAATATAATATTGTTTTAAGGTTCTAAATTTATATATCAAGTTTAATCGCTTATTTTGGCAATATCCTGTACCCCTAAAAGAAAAATTTTATCGAATAGTATTGCTTCAAATCCCAATATATGAAAAGTCAATCTGTTTCACCAAACTATCTGAACTAATACACAGCGACACACCCACATTGTCATAAGATAAAAATAGATTTTACATTATTTACTACATTCCGCAAAAAACATCACAGTTATATAAAATAGCTAATCGCCGCGTCAAGGCCGTTTGCCAACCTGTAGCCTAAATGTTACCCGTGCAAAAAGCATTCACCTTGTCGCCGTCATATTTGCAACTGACTTTCTATTTCACACTTCCCGTGTTCAAATCCGTTATATTTTTACTATTAGAAATAAGAACTGTAAAAATATAAAGCATTGTTTGTGTAATAAATTTCTTGATGTTAAGTATAAAAATGCAACATATTTCAAAGAGAATGTAATGCTAGAGTAAAACTGAAAGTACCGCATATTAAGTCAGCGAAAGCGGAATTTTTGCGATTACCAGTTGCGAAAGTTAAGAACAATCTTGTAGAAGTGTATTAATTATTATGACGGTCGAATTCAGTGAATGACCCAATGATACTTTAAATTCTTTTCCTGTCTTCTTAAATTTGAAAAATATTAAAATGAATATGTTACTAATTACAAAATATTTCCCATTAAACAGTGCCAGATGTAATAGTATTGTTTTATTTGTAACTTGATAGCTTAAAAGTTCTAATTTTTACGGCTGGTAACCGCACTTCACGCGCATAAATATACCACTTACCAAGATCTGCTTCGACTGAGTGCCACACTCAGTAATGGGTAAAAGGGCGTGATATATTAATTTATTTATTTTATTTATATTTCCTTTAATTTTTTAACTGTGGTTGTATTTTCGTAACACACATTATTAAATCAACATATTACAAACATCAATTTTGATCACATAAAATTAAATAAATAAAATAAATAAATATATCATCACGCCTTCTACCCATTACTGCATGTGGCACTCTGCCGAAACAGATCTCGGTAAGTGATATATTTTGCTCGTGAAGTGCGGTTACCATCCCCCAAATATATTAGTGGTGGGGAAACCGTAGGGGTACTTTTAAAATGGTGAAAATTGTTTGTCGCTTGTAGGAATCGTACCAGGGTTCTCAGGATCCATAGGCCGACTTAATACCACTGAGCTAGCTACCATATTCAATTATGAGGGTAATATATAATGTTTGCCTTCAAAAATTTGAAAAATACTAGCTCAAAAGATATACGGCTAGGTAAACAAGCTTTGTATTCAAAACAGGAACAGTTATTATCCCAAAATTTTATGGGTTCTTGGAAATGTTGGCTACTAGAACGAACAATCGATTAACGGTGACTGACTATATATTTTTATTGTCAAAATGTTCAATTCCACCAAACATACATCTGTTTCACATATCTTACATATGACATACGTTCCACAAGACTCTGTATGAGAATGTGAATGAAATGAGAATGTTTGGAGCACGATTGTCACAACAAATAGTTGCCAAATTGATTTAGCACAACACTAGTAGACACTAGTCAGTCATAGAGCAATTCTCAATGTTCCCGTTCGTCCCATACGATACGAATATTTTTATACTTGGCAATATAACAGCACTAATTCACGTGCTGTAAGAGTGTCACATTTGTCTCAAGCTACGATTTTCTCATCCATGTGACGCAAGATTTACAATTGTTTCACTGAGAATCATAGAAAAACTACTGCGCATCAGGTTAATTTATTTTTATTTTTGTCGAGATTTTGAATTGCTGACGACAATGTCTGTAGATTTATATAGTTCAGCACCGGTTCATCTATGTTTATTATAACCGGATATTTCTAGTAATGCCGCCATTTTCCTTTCGAAGAGGTTGATAAATAATATTATTTATTGGGATGACTTAACGAATTATTTTCCTGGTAAATATTTATTTAATTTCAAATTTCAAAAGAATGATTTGTTTACAACTCGTTATAATAGCTATTAATCCCTTTGATCAGGGTTGTCTTAAGTCATGCAGAGGCCCTTGGGCACATAAATTTGGGGCCCTTTTGAAAAAAACAATGTAAATGAAAACATCAGTATGTAGTTTTATTTAGTGATTTTATTGGTTATTATGGTTGGCTTTATACAAATCAAATATAAGTGAAGTGATTACTACACGTATTTTGAGAATTGAAATTACATTAATGATGATAATTTCTTCCAGGATTTCTGTTGTGCAAAATATTCTATTATGTCCACAAAGTTCTTTAAATATTTTAAAGTTATTTTAATATTTGTATAAATTTTATAGGATTAATTAAGAAATTTTAAGTTATGTATTTTTTTTAGGTTTTGTTCATTGTTTAAAATTTATTTAGAAATCTCATCTGGTTTTTATTTACATTTCAATTAAAAAAAATTCTTAGCAAAATAGCATTAAAAATTGAGCTCCTCTATTTTCCGTGTAAACAATGACCTCGGCATTTTGAGGTCCACATAAAGCCGAGGGCCCTGGGCTCTTATCGTTGTATAATATACTATTGTATACTGTGACCGGCAACAAATAATAAGTTTTCTCAAAGATTGATGTATCTACATATCTATAAGAATGTTATATTTATGTGCAAAACATTGCAATAATAATTAGTAATTAGCACAAATACACGTAAGGTAACATTGAACTTATGTACGATACAAAGCTAAAGTCATTTTCAAGGACTAAGCGTGTTATTTTTAAATGTCATTTATTGTTTAAAAGTTGGCTAATAATAATATAAGCGGGTTGGGTCCAGTATTTTTAAATTTTCTTTTTTGCTAAGAAGACCTTGACGACAAATATTTGTATATTAATTAATTAATTAATTATTTATATTTTATATTTAACCGAAAGTTCAAAATTATTATAAAAAATAATCTGATTGCGCTATTATATTATTTGTTACTTGTTATGTAATTGGAACTAATTTGTTGTTGTTAATTAATTATTACAATAATTTTCCTTGTTTATTTTGTGGTCGGAAAATTAAACTTACTTATATAATATTACCATTTGCGGTTTGTATGAAGGTAATATCAGTTAAAAATACATTTTTATTAGAATATGAAACACGTGAAATAATAGGCATTTTAAAAATGCATCACGTGCATTATTTGGCATCATTTAAAATTAATTTTGGCTGTCTACTAAATAACTTATGCCAGAATAAACTGTATCATTTTTTTTTTCTTTCAGTATTAAATCATCATAATAATATTTATCATATTTTGTACAATTCCTAATGTGTTATCTAAAAAATATAAGAACGACAAAACAAAATTGTCTGTTGCTACGGTTGCTACCCAGATTAACGTCCTTCACAAATTAAAAGAATGTTCAACAACTTTCATTTATTTTTCAGTTTACTCAAGTTCTATGTATTAATGGATAGACAGGATATCATCGCGTTCTTATCATACTCTTCATTTTTTATAAAAATCCAGTCAAGTTCAGTTTCAAAATTTGGTTTATCACTTTTATCTTATCTGTAAAAGGTGTGGCCAAATAAATTATTTAATTCAGTTCAGATCAAGGTACATTTTCCTTATTTGCGTACAATATTTTCAAATTTGTTATTATTTTTGTTTTATATTACTCACATATTACTCATTACTTTATTGATTTCAAATTGTTGTTGTTAATTAGTAATAAAATATTAGGGCTATTGTGTAAGTCTTACCATGAATTATAGTGTACAATTCTTCATTTTTTAACTTAATTCAAATTTCTAAATTCTAACTTTTGCCAACACTTGTATTATTATAAATAAAGTAAACAGTTGTAGCTGAATGGTTAGAGCTCTTATTTTAGAAGCGAGAGTATAGGCTTCAACTTACAACAGTGTATAAGGCTACTGTAATAGGATACATTTCCTGTTGTGCAAAGTGACAAAGTATTAAATTATTTATTTTAGGTACATTTTTAAACTTTGTACTTATTTAAATAATAATACAAAACATATGTTTAGCTCTCTTTGTATTTTTTTTAACTGGTTCAAATTTAAATATTGATTTATACGGTATTTATTCCTAATCCGGAAATTGGAAGAAGTGGAATATTTTAAAACAACTAACGGTATACCTACGTGTCTGTTATTTGTGTATACATCAAATATTTTAAAAGATAAATAATATGGAATTTTAGACAACAATATTTTTTGTCACTGTCTGAAGAACACATTTATATTTCAAGTTTTTATAGAATAATTATTAATATAAAATAATAATAATCATCATGCCTTCTACCCATTATTGGGTGTGGCAATCTACCGTAGCATATCTTGATACGTGATATATAAGTTATGATTACCTGATGTCAAATCGCGCCCCCCAAGATTTTAATGAAGGGGAGCCACAGGGGTAGTTTAATGTGGTAAAAATTGTTTATTGAAATTCTGTTGATTAAATTATCATCATATTAACATGTTTTGTAGTAGACTATTTTCTGGGAATAACAACATACGTATGTACGTCTGCTGCTTCTAATTATGAACAATATATTAAACAATATTTTTCAACAGATTAACTGAGAAAACCTTTGAATGTGTGACGTGTTATTTGGCACCATTCTTATCTAAATTAATACCTTTCAAATGTTTTGATTCAGTAAAATCAAAATATTATTCTCAGAAATGTTTAACATACTAATGACACAAATGTTAATATGAAGTATTAGCAAATATTTATGTTTTTCTGATAATTATTCAATTATGTATGTAGTTATCACATAATTGTTGGAAATATAAATATGGAATATGATTATATTTTGGCTGGAATATTCCACATAAAAAATGATAAACCTTTGGATTCATTTCAAAAGAAATTTACATGGTATAAATGTTTATTATTGGACAACATTAAGAAATAATAATAATAAAATATTATTTGTTTATAATGACGTATACTATTTAATCCAAATGTACATATTTTAGATAACGAACATTTCAACGTAGCAAAATTGTTTTATAAGTAATTCAAATCTCTCTGACTTCCATACCCTAAATATGACTCCACTATAAGCTCTTATAATTGGAATTCAAGAGTGTCACAGCTCTGCAATTTCAGATTTCAATCGATGATATAGTTTGAACATAAACTGCGATTACCAGCGATTAAATTATGACACCCATAAATGTAAATGGAGCGCGAGTCAAAGGGGTGACATTTACAAGATGAATAATTTATTATTTAATTTATAATCTTTTTCGGCGTACAATCGAACACTTTTTACTGATAAATAAAAAATATAGAAATTAGTATTTATCGAATTAATATATTATTTTAAATGTTTGAGGGTTGTTAAATATTCAACAAAAATGGAAAAACCAACTAGATAATAAATCAAAGATTGAATGATTCTATTCTCTTTTATAAAAATAGCTTTACAATGGATAATTTTGAAATACCTTTTTCCTGAGATAAAGTTCATTTTTTGCAACTGATCAAATGTTAGATTGATATAATAATCTTTGAAATATCACTGGAATATGAAGTTTGCTCACACGCGAACCAGTGTCGGTGAGTTCATTGAAATTGGAGGGGGTAATAGTTCCAGTGGCGTACGCTATAAATTCTTTCATTCATAACTAGAACTTTTTTATCGCTCTACTAACTATATCATAAATTGTACTAGTAAAAGAATTTAAATTAAATTAATGTATGTGATTTTACGATTGTATTTATGCCAATTATTTTTTAAATATCTTTTTTTAAATAATAATTTATAATAGCAGAATGGCTAGGACACTTATTTTATTTATTCATACTAGGAATTTAATTCCAATTATAAAAGTTTACAATGGAATCCGAATGATTCAGACACGACCTTTTGCTAGTTTAATAAATATATGTCAGCATTATAATATTTCAGAGGGTTTAAATTTCTCTGTAAATATTGTATATGTTACCAATTATGTGTAGATTTCCAAATATATATATTGTATTATATATCAGTTCTGTTTTCCCTTCGCTCGCGTTTTAAACAAACAAACCCCAAACATATTATTTGAAAATATAACTACACTTTTATGAGCAAGTAAGTAAAATGATCTGGGATACACCGCAATTAGAGTTAATTTTTGATATACTATAATGCGATCAAATAGTAATAAATGTGATATATTCTCATACCACTCTGTTCTGGATTACTCCAGAACATCAAACTTCTGGGCATTTCCAGAAGCATTAGACCTTGCATTCCAGAACCTCATAGCCATGGTATGTTTAACAAATACTTGGCTTATCAATGTACTTAAAACATTAATAGTGTTTTATACTCTTGTTTTGCATTTCAAATATAACATAAACCAAAACATTCTCCAATGCTTATAGTATGACCAACGATCATTTCAATAAATTACTTTTAAATTTCTCTATGCACAGATTTGAAAAGCCTAACTTAAACCATGAATTAAATACCTAAAAATGAGGTAATGAGGTAATGAGGTAATTTATTTCCTGTTATTGACAGTGACATTTGAAAATTTAAATTAATAAAAGTCGTTGTTGCCCTTACTCACATCCTTTCATTTCTTAACTATTACTCACAGAGCAACATTCTAAAGTATTTCTATCACTCAACCTATTTGTATTTATTATAAAAATGATATGTCAAATAGTACTTCTCCGTTTACCTGGCGTTATGCCAACTGTAGAATAAAAAGATCCCCAAAATTGTATTGTTAACATAAACATTTACTTTTGATCATTCTGTATCTATCAATATGCGTACGAGAATATATTATTTTAAGTCGATACCAAGAAGAGCATTCACAGACATTTCTTCAAATGCACATTTTACCTTATTTTTAGTACCCATGGTTTAAGTTGGGCTGTTTAAATTTGGGACACGCTGTATTCATAATGTTTAACTGGTGAAGAATTTATAAGCAGTTGCACAGTTAAGCATTTTGTATACATTTCTAAGCGAAGAATTTGTGCATGGAACAACTATCTTTTTGGGCAACTACAGTATGTATAGCCCTTCATAAATCCTTTGTCTATTTCAGTGGTTTTCAAACCTTTTGAAACCATGACCCCATGGAGGCAAAAATCACAATTATTTCGCGACCTTCTTAATTTTTATGTGATCAACATTGCAGTTTGGAAAAAGCTACTATTGTACATTACAAACATAGAAACCACGATTTAAGAAATTAGAAAAGAGCAAATTTCTTATTAAGAACTGTGGTATAGTTTCTTAAGAACTTTGGTGTGTTCGTATAGTTAGATGTATTAATTATATTTTACTATCAAGCTTATAATAATTTATTTGATGGCTAATTCCATCGTTGTTATTTAAATTTTTATAACAAACAAAGTAATCCTTAAAATTTAAGTGAAAGCGTGCAACTCGACAGATCTTTGGAAACATGTATTTTTAAAATTTGTAAATAGTATCCAACAACCCTCCTCCAATGTCTTCAGAGGTTCGTGACCCACAGTTTGAAAACCACTGGCCTATTTAAATAGAATCAATCAATTTTCAATATCTTATAATTTTTTTTTGCATGAAATTAATAACAAACGAATATCATGGATTAAATAAAAATAAAATAAATAAATATATCATCACTCCTTTTACCCATTAGTGGGTGTGGCACTCTGCCGAAGCAGATCTCGGTAAGTGATATATTTATACGCGTGAAGTGCGGTTATCAGCCGTCAAATCACGACCCTCAAAGATGTTAGTGGTGGGAAAGCCACAGGGGTAATTTTAAATGGGTGTTTTGTCGGCTGTGGGGATCGAACCAGGGTTCTTAGGATCCACAGGCCGACTTGATACCACTGAGCCATTACCACATATCATGGATTAGTAGAGATTTAAAAGAGATCTATTCAAATGTTTGCTGGTCGTACTATACACAGAGCCATATATTTATCGGTTTTTCCCCGCGGGAAAATCTTCACGTACGCCCATGATTCTCCCACCATGTAGTTTGCACTCTAGCCCGTAGATTAGCAGCAGCTGGGTGACTACAACGTTCCTTTGGCGACGAGTGGCACACGGGATCGTAGGTGTGTGTCTGCACTATTCGTCAACTGATACAGGCTATATAATGTCCGAGTATTATAGTTGACAATAACTGTACCCTAGTCCAAGATTTTATAAATAATATAGTGTTAAGTACAAGTGAAAAGTGTCTGTGATCTGATTAAGTTATTATTGTGAAAATGTATAAAGTGTTTGAACAAGAAGCTACCATCGGCGGCGATGTCTTGGAGGACTTTATTGTACTTGTTAATCAATTATTGTCCATGGTGAGTGATCATTTATCTTCTACAGTGCTTCCTTATTCATTCAAAGTGCTCTTAATGGGATATTTTAAACTAAAAATGCGCTTAAGAGATAGTTAAGAATGTGGGAAGATGCCGGTATGAACGTCTTTTGCCGCCTTGCGAAAACTACAAATAAATGTGTAAATTTACATTGTACATCTTTGGAGATTGTTTAAAACATTTAATTTGAGTGAAAGTTTAAATTTAATTGAACGTGGAGACTTCTTCAGATAGTTTTTCAAAAGTTCGAAACCGGTTTTAGAATATGAAACTGTAATCAGTTAAATAAATAAATAAATATAAATATATCATCACGCCTTTTACTCATTACTGAGTGTGGCACTCTGCCGAAGCAGATCTCGGTAAGTGATATATTTATGCGCGTGAAGTACGGTTACCAGCCGTCAAATTACGGCCTTCAAAGATGTTAGTGGTGGTGGAGCCACAAGGGTAATTTTGAATTGATGAAAATGTTTGTCCTCTGTGGGGATCGAACAAGTATTCTTAGGATCCACAGGCCGACTCGATACCATTGAGCCACTACCCTATAATTAGTTAAACATTTAAATTGCTTTTGACAGCGATGGCTACCTAAGAATTTAATTTAGACCATCTTTAAATTTAAACAAAATATAGATGAATATAAAAGACGCCAGAGATTATACAATTTAAACATTTTTAAAAGCGCATTTTAATATATTTTTAGTTATTACCCTTGTGTTTTTCTTCTTAATATTCTCGCTTAAATAAATTTATTATTTCTACAAATCAATATTAATCATTTTGTTTATATCTCTAGTTCTTAGTAACTATAAAATAAATTTGGAAAATAATAAAATGTCAGTAACAAATAAATGTAAAAGTCTGAACGACTCACAGCTGTTTTCCGTTACCTTGACTACGAATTTCTTGGGAATTTGTAATACCGCGATAGACTTAAGCGTCATCAGTAGAATAAGTAATGAACTGTTACGTCACATGGATTTACAGCGCCAACTAAACTTGTAGATCTTTATATAGATCGCGAAACGAACTGTCACAGACTTAAAAGTCGACACAGACGGATACATTTACCTTAATGCGAATTACTTCAAAAAATGAATAAATGATTACTATTCTGAAAGTATGTCAAATATACATATTCTCAGTTAGAAACCTTGTTACTTAGCAAAGACTTATAACTCTACATAAATATTTTTATCTTTATCAACGTTAGTACTTCATCTCATTGCGAAAATTATGAATTAAGCATAAACAAAATTTGTTTTGCTCTTCTAATATTGATAATTATTGTCCTGCAGTTCTGTTACTATGACGATAAGCGATAAAAACTTTTGAAAACCACTGAATGAGTTGAGTGAGTTAGCTGGAAAGATGATGACACACTATCGTAAATTTCGTCAGCTAGAGATATACGTCATTGATACCTGTAAATTTTATTTAAATAAATATTTGTTCCGAAAAAGGGCATTTTGAGCAGAAAAATATTTAAAAAATGTTATCAGGAGTTATTTTTCAGTTTTCGTGACTAAAGTAGAACAGTTCTGCAGTTGCAGATTTTGGTTACTTAAAATGGATAATACAATTAAAACCCTCTAAGATGTTAGGGGTTTATACAAAATAACGCATTTCTAGGGTTTAAATTGAGCTATTAAACTTTTACTTTTAAACAAATATTTATTATAAATTGAAGTGCAAGTTGTTTAAATTAAAGAAATTATAAATAAATATATCATCACGTCTTTTACCATTTATTGGGTGTGGCACTCTGCCGTTACAGATTCTCAAATCTACAGGCCGACTCGATACCAATAAGGCACCTATTTCATAATTTGAATTGGGGTTAAACCTATTTTATGTGATATTAAACCGTTAAATTTCTGTGAGATACAAAGCTATTTATCAAAAAATATTATGTAAAATTTCCTTATAATTTTATCACTAAAAATTCCAAGAGTAAAGTTAACAAAATTTCCCCATACCCATAAAAATATTATGATAAACAAAGCGATGACTAATTACTAACTTTAAATTCAATATATGGGTTGTTGTGGCTCTGTGATTAGAACACTCGCTTCACAAACAAGAAGAGAAATAAAACTTGTTTTTCAAAACTGATAAATTTAAAAATGTAATTAAAATTTACTGAAATATAGATTACTGTATTTATAATTATATTGATTTTTTATTACTTTCCTCCCAACCGTTTTTAAAATAAATAAATATATCATCACGCCTTTTCCCCATTACTGGGCTGTGGCACTCTGCCGAAGCAGATCTCGGTAAGTGATATATATATATATATATATATATATATATATATATATATATATATATATGCGCGTGAATTGCGGTTACCAGCCGTCAAATCATGGCCCCCAAAGATGTTAGTGGTGGGAGAGTCACACGAGTAAATTTTGAATGTGATGAAAATGTTTGTCAGCTGTGGGGATCGAACCAAGAGTCTCCGGATCCACAGGCCGACTGGATACCACTGAGCCTTTAAATAAATAACTTTCCATTATTTTGTGCTAGAGTGTTTTAAGGCCCCCTGTACTGTAATTGTGATTAATTTCCTGTTATACAGGGCAGCAAATAAACAAATAATATGTCATTAATTTATGTTAAATTGTTTTGTATTTAAGTCTCGTGGAAAAGTAATAGCTGCCTGGGTGAGTGAAATCATTTAAGTTATTATGTCGTAACATAGCACTCATCAACCACCGCACAAGTTCAAAAGCAAGGTTGTCTTAATGTATTTATTTATTATAATTTCTGTCTGAAACTTTCCAATGAAAAATCAAGTCTAGGATAGGACATAAGATACAAATAAATCAAACATCAAGTAGACGATGTAAAGTTTAATCACTTAGTAACGCGTGGCTCGGCTTTAGCTCTCTGATAGTGGAACATTCCATAGTAGGCACACATGCATGACGTCATCATGCAGATAATATTCAAAGTGTGTGGAAGGTTGCACTCGACTAATCAAATATTATGCAATACTTGAAAAATTGTTGCAATATTTTTATCGATATTAATAGCTAAGGTATTGTAGCAGCACTATTATCACAATTTAAGCGCAAAAATGTAGGTGAAATTATCACAGCTGCCGCCAAATTTCTGCTTGCAAACACGCAACAGCCGTGCAACGCTCAAATCCGAGATAAAAGATGAAAAGTAAAATATAGGGGGGGGGGGTCTAGCACTGTACTGTAATAATTTGGATTATTAACAATAAATAAATGAATGGATATTTTTTTATGAATTTTAGGTGATTGGGTAAATTCATGGGTTCTTGAGCAATGGCGTCCCATCAGGTTAGCAAATTGCTTATGATTTTCAGCGCTTGTAATTAATAAAATTCACGCAAATATGCTAATTTATTTGCAAATATTTGTTTTGTTTTACTTGCGCTGATTGTAGAGTAAATAATATTTGGCAGTATGTGGCTTTTGTAAGGTATTTTTCAAAGATTAGAACAATATGGAGATCTTTTGAAAATTCTGTATTTATGTGAATTTACAATGACTTGAGAGCTGTATTTATCATTAACCTAGTTTAATGTGTGCTTTGTATATTTTCTTATCAACAAGGGTATAACGACAGAATTTAGATTTTAATAATGTTAAATACACAATATTTTGTAATTTTTCAAGACAAAATCGATTACTTAAATGGCTGTTATTTAAATTTAGTATCTTGTGTCACGATTATATAGTATTTGAACCCATGCCAAGGAGCAAAGTACACTAGTTCATTTTTGCGTGTTTCCTAAATTTATGTTTGCGACCTTCTCAAAAGAAAAAAACAATTTTCCGCATTTCTACTGACATATTACTAAGAATATTCGTTACAAAAACAACGAAATGCAATATTCAATTATAAATTAATAATAATTTTTGACACACGAATCAATATTTGGAATTTTTTTCAAGGTTTCCGTAATGTAAAAACGTGATGGAATGGAAATAGATTTACACGTGCGTTAATTGAAATTTTGTACGAATTCTTCTGCTTTTATTTACATTAAAAACATGTGACAAAGCAGAAATCCAATTATTGTTACCTACTTGTAACGGTATTTGTCACGTTTTGTAGCCTAACAACAATTTGTAACAATTGATTGGTCTTTGTTAGAAGTAACTATGGTAATATTAATGAAATCTCGTATACATACAACTGGATTAAAAACGTTGTAATCATTGTAAGCCATGGTTAGTATATGTATTCAGTTGTTGGTACGAGTGACGTTAGGCAACGTGACATTTATTGACCCCTTCAAAATACAAGTAATTATATTGAGATGTGATGTGTTATTGTGACGTTTTATGTTTGTCTGTCCGCAGTACCTGGATGTCGGGGAAGATTTAGGCGTTCCTGACGATTTCACGAAAAATGAAATGCAGACCGGGATGTGGTGGAGGCATTTGGCCGCTGGGGGTGTTGCCGGAGCGGTGTCGAGGACTTGCACCGCGCCCCTCGACCGACTGAAAGTCTTTCTTCAGGTAACACAACATTGCAAACTTTACATTCCTTTTTCTCACATTGGAATTCATTTAAAGCCAGATTCTCAAAAAAGTTTAGTTAATCCTGAATTTTGAATTAGCTAATCTTATGGCAGTAAGATTTTAAAAAGTTAAATCAATTCTTTTTCTGAAAATTAAATGGTAAGGAAATTATATCAAAGTGTATTTAAAGTTTATTAGGAATATGATTTAGCTTAATTTGACAAATTCAAAATTCAGGATTAGTTGAAGCTCTTTTGAAAATTGGGCTATTAATATTTATGCAAATTTATCTAATTGCAATCCTGCAATTTTGCCCGCAATAAAAATTAATTTAGTGCAATAAATTTTGGAAAGTTCGCTTTAGAGAAATTACCAGTGAATATAATTTATACTCTGTCCCAACTAAGAACGCAGCTTTGCAAAGTACAAGACATATTTAACCTTCATTGTAATTGGCTAATAAAATGTCAAAATAAAGACAAGTTTACACAGTACGAAAAACAGTAATTTGCTACATTTTAATTCAAATATCGCACCCCTAGTTCAATAGTACCACAAGTTAAATTACATTTTTTATATATGTCTAACGCATAATACTTTTAGAATGCAATAATGCTACATATTCTATTAACATTTAGAAAAACATGCGATATGATAATTCTATGTTGCACGAATACAATTTTTTGCTATAATATAGCCACAGCAAAGCCACACCACGTAGTTATGGCAATATAGCATTGTTGATGTTTTACTTGTTATCACTGTTGAGTTCATTGTTAATATATCAGGTATTGTTTATAAAAATATGTTATTATTATTGAATTTGAAGTTATATTGTCTTCAGCCCCGTTGAAAATAAATACTTGAATTAGCAACAAAAATAATTATAAATAATTTTGAGGGTGGTTATAATGTATTATTAAATTTATTAATAAATAAAACAAAGATATTTAATTTGTATCTTGAATTAAAATATAAAATGCCTCTTTTCTTTGAACATGTTAATTTGTACTTACGGCACATTTGAACTAAGGGTGCGATATGTTGCATTTGAGTAGTTTGAATTTCACTATATGATACTCTACTTGTGATTAAATTCTTGTTGTGTAGAATAATAAATAAATAAATAAATAAGAATGTATAGTAATGAATAATGTGTTGCAGGTGAATTCCAAAAAACAGAGAATAAAGGATTGTTTTCAAAATATGCTAAAAGAGGGTGGTGTAACCGGTCTCTGGCGCGGCAACTTCATCAATGTACTCAAAATCGCACCCGAGTCTGCCTTAAAATTCGCAGCGTACGAAAAAATGAAACGTATAATCAAAGGCGATGAACGAAGCACCTTGGAAATTCATGAGAGATTCATGGCGGGTGCTATGGCTGGAGGCATCAGTCAAACGGTCATCTATCCCATGGAGGTGCTGAAGACAAGACTTGCGCTTAGAAAGACTGGACAATATAAAGGAATTTTTGATGCGGCTAAGAAAATTTATACCAAGGAAGGAATGAGGAGCTTTTATAGGTGAGACAGATATTAGTTAAATGTCACAAAATGATTTATAAGCATGTGGAACATATGTCGAATGAAATATTTGTGAAACAGTTTATGTTAGGAAAATTGAGGCTGAGAGATTTTGAATATAATATAAATTAATGTAGTTATTGCGTACTACTCAGCTAGCTTTTGGGAATGGTTAAGGAACTAAAATAATCCTGAAGGATTAAAAGATGTTTTTTATATGTATTTGACAGCTGGAATCCTGTAATCATCGTCTTAGAGCTGCTAGGATAATTTAAAAGATTTTAAAATAATTATAAAGGATTTTAAATCAATTTTAGAAAGGTTTGGCAGCTAGGACCCTCTTACCATCAACTTAAAGCACTCAGCTAGCTTTTTTAAAATAATTTGAAGGACTTTAAAATGTTTTTAAAGAGTTTAAGATTAAAATTAGATGATCAAATATGACTGAAAATTAACACGAGTTTGTATGGAAGAAATTATGAATGTTTGTCGAAGATTAATTGCAGAATCTAATTATTGATTGTTTTGATGGGGGCGTAGGATTATGTTATGTAGGAAAATAAATAATAACATAATTGTGTTTTGTTTCAGAGGGTACATTCCAAATATTCTGGGCATTATCCCATATGCAGGTATCGATCTCGCTGTCTATGAAACTTTAAAAAAGAAGTATTTACAAACACATACAGATCACCACCAGCCCAGCTTCTGGTTGTTACTGGCCTGTGGAAGTGCGTCCAGCACCCTCGGCCAGATGTGTTCCTACCCTCTAGCGCTTGTACGAACAAGATTACAAGCTCAAGGTAAATACCAACTCTCATTCGTTCAATTGTATTAATTAGTGATTTTTTCACACTTTAGAGTTCTATATTTAATCATTACGGCACAATAATGTTCTATACAATGATAGCTACTCTGCAGACAAAAATTATTAAATTATGTTAAGGAAAGGTGATTCAAATAAAAGATGGAACTACCTAAATATTCTCTTTACGTTGATCACTTTGACTCACAAACTAAATCTTAAAACTAACATGCATCTTATCTAATATAGCGATAAAGAAATAAGTAACTAAATTGTTAAACTAATTCATTATAACCCTAATTCGATGATCTGCAACAATTTCTCCCCTTGCCCTAAATAATAACTAGCTAAATAACTTGCTATCCTCCCTCCATTATTATATGATCTGTGACGATTAAAACATCTTTTATTTGAAGTTCAATACTAGCATATTATTATGCTATTATGCTATAGAACATAATTGTGCAATAGTAATTTAATACAGAAAGAAATTAAAGTTTGCATATGTAAATAAAATAATAGGAAAAATTATTCCTGTCTTTATATTAATTAAAATAAGAAAATTTACTTTTTTTTAAGTTCCTTTTAATACGAATAATTTAGAAACATTTGGAAAATAAAAGTTAGTTCATTTTTAGGCTGTAATAATTTTGTATTCGCTTTCTTTTCATTTATTGCTTTGATTAGTAAAAATTCAAATTTTTTCAAACAAAAAAAATAAATAAATATATCTTCACGCCTTCTACTTATTACTGAGTGTGGCACTCTGCCAAAGCAGATCTCGGTAAGTGATATATTTTGCGCGTGAAGTGCGGTTACCAGTCGTCAAATCACGGCCCCCAAAGATGTTAGTAGTGGAGGAGCCACAGGGGTAGTTTTTTGAAATTATGAAAATTGTTTATCGCCTGTGGGAATTGAACCAGGGTTCTCAGGATCCACAGGCCGACTTCATACTACTGAGCTAGCCACCCCATAATTTTAATTTTTAATGATTAAATAAAATGTAATTAGTGTTATAATGTATGGTTTTGTTTTTGTTCCAGTGACACACCCATCTCAAGACAAACAAAGCAACACAATGCGCGGTGTGTTCCAGACCATCATCAAGAAGGAAGGGGTGCTGGGCCTGTACCGAGGCATCACACCCAACTTCATCAAAGTGATGCCGGCCGTGAGCATCAGCTACGTGGTGTACGAGTACTCGAGCCGCATGCTCGGTGTCAACATGACGTGATACGGCAGCCGCTTAGGGACTTTATTTTATTTATTGCTGGGCCTGGGAACACTGCCCGAAGCTCCCAACATACCCTCCTTCTCTATATTTATTTATTATTAGCAATTTTTTACCAAATTAAATGAATTTTCGTAACTCGTAAGTGTTAGTGCTTGATTCTCTTTCTTATTAAGCGTTCGTTGTTAACTCAGTGGCGTGCTAGTAGGGCAGGCGGTTCTTGGTGCTGTAAGATGAGGATGGTATTGTCTTTTACATCTTGACAGTGTGAGAAAGTCTTTGTAAGACTGATATTATCCGTTTTATGTCAAATGTAACAAAGTGCAGACGTGTCTTCAAAACTACTACTTTTATCTATTTGAAAATGTATAGCAAATACTCAAAAACAATCATGTTAATGTTCATGTGTCTTGAAATTCATATTTGATGTATAATAAATAAGATTAACTTTTAAATATCCGAATTATGAATTTTGTTACATATATTTATTTTTTGTATTTATTATTGTAACTGAAATTTTCTTTTGTTAATAAGACAAACTTTTATTAAAGTGAAATCAGTATTAAATACTTTATGTACTTCATATTTTTTACCAATGTTAAGTGTTTTATAATAGTGACTTTTTTAAAAATAATAAACCAACTTTAACAGATTAAGTCCGTTGATATCACAGCGATCTGCTAGCGACGCCATTGACTATTTCATTGTTGTGATATATAAATCATTATTCCAACATGTTTACTGTTAAATATTTTATCACTTCTTGCATTTACCAAAGAAGATACAGTACAGTAAATAAAGTGTTTTAAAACTGAACATTCTCTTATTTCAATACTTCCACCAAACAGTACAATGTTAAAATGCCACACTCAGTAATGGGTAGAAGGCGTCATGATACATTTGTTTATTTTTTAATAGGACTAATTTACGTCATCAGAAGAATTAAACTAAATTAATTTACACGGTAAACCTTTTAAATTATATTGCATTTTCTAGTTCAGATTTTAAAACTATTGTAGACTGGTCTAAAAATACGCACTTTTTTTTGTAAAAATTCACAAAATGATTCGAAATTTAAAACAAATATTTAATGTACCACAATTACTAATCAATTGACACATCAATGATCAACTTCAATAACAGGAATTATAACTGTTTTTTTAAGCCATAAAAATTAAAAATAATTAACGCATGCAACGATAGCAAAATTTGTTTCCTTGTTTAGTTTTTCTTCAATTTGTCACTTAAATATTTCACTAATATTTTATCGTTTCGTAAGTCAGTGTTTTAAATAATTGTACTATAACTAGAATTTCACTTCCAATAAAAAAATAAAACAATTTCATAAAAATATAATTTTATAATTTCTACAAATATTTAGCGGCAGCACTGTCCAGAACCCACCACAATTCGCCATTAACAGGATTAACCCTAGTTGCTGGCAAATCTTCCCCATCAACCAAAATTCTCTTAACCATATCTGCTTTGGCTTCACCAGCCATAGCAAACACACAAAACTTGGCGTTATTAACAACAGGAAATGTCATAGTAATTCTACAGGGCGGTGGTTTCGGTGAATCACAAATTGGAGCTATCCAAGTGTTTGATTCATTCAAAAGTGGATGGTTTGGAAACAGAGAGCAAGTGTGGCCATCTGGTCCCATACCAAGGAGCAACATGTCAAATCGAGGAAGAGATTCAGAACAGAAAGTTGACAGCTGTTGGATGTAATCAGCAGCAGCTTCTGGAGCTGTCAATGAATTGTTATTATTTAGAGTGTTGTGTGAATGAGATGTAACTACCTGTTGCTCCTTCCTTGATTTTAACAAACTGCTCATCTTTTAACCCTAGTTTTGGAGCAAGATCTTTTTTATAAATGCCATAAGTGGAATCTGGGTTCTCTACTGGAACTACTCTTTCATCACAGAAACATATTTTCCATTTACTAAAATCTGTTTTGACGTTTGGTAATCCGATGGTTAAGAATTTAACTAGTGAACCACCTATAAATAAGGAATTGGTTAAATATAGGTCATAATGATTATTATTTTAAATAGTTACCAGATACTCCAACTAAAAAATAACCTTTCTCACTAATGGAATTATTTGAAACTTTTTCTATCAGTTCCGATAGTTTAACTATTAAATCTGTTTCTGTATCTGTAATTATTTTATTTAACATTTTATAGAACTTTATAAAATTGAATTATATGGAATGTATAACCTATAATTGCTATAATTGTACAGTTTGAATGACGGGACTAAAATACTGGACTTAGGTCAGATGAAAGTCATTGATATCATAAAGTTAGGTAAAGTGACATACAATAAATAATATTTTGATCATAATAAAAATTATTATGATTTGACCTCCCAACCTCCCTCCTTTCCCGTTCTTTTAAATAACGTTTTGAAATAAAAAAATATAACTGCTTCTTAATGGTTTCGATTCCACCATAAGCTGTATGTCCCTTGCAATAAATAAATAAATAAATTGTTCTAAATCAATATTTTTACAAAATAAAATAAATACAGTGAGGACCTTTTTTTAAAAAAAATGTTGACATCATCATCGTATCGAACCTAGTGGTGACTTCACCTTAAACTTTACTTCCACGCCACCATCTCCAACATCACCCGTACCGCGCAACGGATTGTTAACCCCGCCAGGGAAAATTGTCAGATAATATTTTCATAACAAATAAATGAAGCCCAACTATAGGGCAGGGATACAGCCTATAATGAAATCCGAACCATTCGAATTGCAATTGTACTTTTTGATGAAATAGTCAACTATCGTGACATGGATGTTTGGCGTTTAAACTTATGAAATATTATATTTAGGCGCAACTTAATCTAAAGGTTACATTTTATAAATATAAAATAAATAATTATACCAGCACACTATATTATTATAATTTTTTTATTTAATGTGTATAATGTATGTACAAAAATATATAATAATATTGGTATAGGCAGTAATAATACGTTTGTATAGTTTAATAAATAACATGGCTATACACTAACTATTTGTTAGTGCACAACCAAGTCCCTGCATCTAAGTATTGGTACTATATACTAACTATTTGTTCGTAGCATAGCAAAAGTCAGTTAAACATAGCATAAATAAACCGTACTGTACACTAACCATTTGTTAGCGCACAGCACAGTTAAACACCCGAACCGATAAAACCGAAACCGAAACGACGATAAATCGCGAACCGCACGCAAACCGACCGTCACCGTACGGTTAACCTGCAACGGAAACGAATTGTGTCAATCTATCTTAATTAATTTACTAATTCGAGTGTACTTCGCGACTTTAATACCTAAAATCATCCCGGGATGAATCGATGAACAAATAACACGAATCATTCGATACTACCATAATTACATATGTAATTACTAACTATACTTTTATAACAACTTCGTTATAAAAATATAGTTTTAATAGAAGAGCCCGCACGACCTCGGGGTCTTTGATTTGAGCGGCGAGTGACCTCTGAGGTCAAAGACAATTAAACAGAAGTCCGGACTTCGAGTATAAAACGAACGGACGAAACGACATCGGACGAAACGGAATAGGCATAAAAATAATTGTTGTCTTCCTCGTAACATCTTGACTAATTATTTATTGTAAAATTAATTACAATTAAATAATAGTGAAAATGATATAAGTTTTTGTCATCCCAGCGTTTGTGATTTAGTATGTCTTTATATATTTATCCATTATATCTACTGCATATGTTCTTTTAAAGTAACTATTGGATTGACTTTAACAGATTAATATTACTAGACAGTGGTGTATTTAGAAGTATACTCTAGATTCTAAAATATATACAAAGAACTGAGGGCATTTATTTGATTTATTTTTAATTATCTTTTCAATCTGTAGTAATATACTTAATTATTAATTAATTAAATGATTCCTAAAAATAATACATGACAATTCCAACTACTCACGGTTGTATTTTTGTATAAATTGAGTGTCACCCGCAACCGCTTCTAAAACAAGCCATTACTGTTCGTAAAAATTAATAGTTTACTACCAACCTGTCAGCATAAATAATAGCAATAATAGTAAAAATAAAATAAGTATTTCAACTAAAAATGTCCATTTTAAAAATGTATTTTGCCATGGAGTATATCTGAGACCGCTCCTTAAAAAGGGTGGAGCTTCAGCTTATCCCCCTCCTTAAATGCTACATACGTCATAGCTCTTCAAATAACTTAAGTTATAAGTAACTGTAAGGACACTAAATTTGTATTTTAATAAGGAATAATCTCTTATAATCTGTTAAATAATTCTGTGGGGTGCAACATATTCAAAACCAGTAAATAACCCTGTAAATAAGGGTGGAACGCTTCTGAAGCCTCTGCAGCAATTGGAGAAGCTCCCGATTCCGTTAACAGGTGGGTGTTGCTTGTACACTCTCTCTGCGTGTTAGTAGAGAGCGCTTCGGTCGAAACAGTCGATGCTTCTATCTGTGAATAAAGTATAGAAATACTGCTGAATATAAACAGGGATCTGCACGCCTAAACATGCAGATTCTGGTAGATATTACTAGCTGACGCAGGTTGAAATGAAATTATACTTTTACAAGCAAACGATTTTTAGGAAATTTGGGATTCTAATATTTTTTGGTCACGGGAAACGACCTAACTAGATTTCACCCACCAGAAAATTCATTTAGTACGTCATTTTGCAAGAAAATTGGAGAGAAAATTCATGAAAATAGTGTTCTTCAAAATATAGGCATATGAGTACTTTGGGGCGATATAATTTGATCCACGAAAACGATTAAGACCAAAATCAACCCGAAAGAAAATTAGAGGGAAAATGTTTTTTTTATCTATATTTTGGTTTCTTATTTTTCATTTTAAACTTTTCATCTTCCCTTATTTTCAGTTACTATCTATTATAATTGGGATTAAATTCTTGTTGTACAGGGTAGTAAATACATAAATAAATAATATTTTATTAAATATAATAAAAAATACAAGTAGTACAAATCAATTTGTTTATAAGCACAAACATTTATTATAACTTAATTCTATTTAAATTCAAATATATATTCGAATGATTATTCCCCAGAATAGTAGAGGAAAAATTACCAGGTATTGATTTGCTGAAATTGCTGTAAACATAAAAAGAAAACAGAATTATATTAGTTGCGTGTACAGTATTAACAACAATACTTTTTGTTCATGAATTTAATGTTTATCAAATGAAGAAAATATCTTCACGACCCCCCGAGGGATCGCGACCCTCACTTTAAAAACCACTGCTGTGGCCTACTTAGAAATGAATATAATGATGTGACATTTATTTAATTTTAATAATAAGTTGTACATAAAATTGTAGTTTACCTGAGGCACCAAGAGTCCACCCTCTGAGGTCGTAATTTTTTACAGGGACGACATCTCCACAAAGGGCTGTATATTGTGGATTACAACTCATCTCTTTACATTGACTGCATCCTTTACCCTTTTCGTAGATTTTATTACCCAACAGATTTCCAGGACTTCCATATCCTCCATAGTTGCACACCAAAAGCATTGTGTACAGTCTGAAATAATTAGTATAAATATGATATCAAGAAAAATGGCGTTAGCTGATTTGAGTATGTGGAGTATTTGTCAAATAATAGTTTAGTGACTTTGAGGGTGCGTGATTGCCATGGGCGTCCGCAGAGGAGGGCAAGGAGGGGCACTCGCCCCCCGTAGGTATTAACTAACCAAATACTCGTACAATATAAATATGTATATATACATAAAATAAAAAAATATATTGTAAGTTTAAAGAGAATAAATCCGAAGCTGACATTAAATTTCCAGCAATATTCTTATGGCCAGCTAACAACATGTTCTCTATCGTAACGATTGAGTAAGTTTAGTAAGTACTCACAAAGACAAAATATTAAAAAACAAGAATGGTAAAATTGCTAAATCGGAATTAATTGAAAAAGTGGTATCAATTTATGGAAGAGATATTCGAAGATTGTCCTTCCTCTTTAATTCAAACCCCTGACGACAAAGAATAATAATTTGTTTCACAACTTTCAATATTTTTTTGTCTATTTGTATTTATGTTATGTAGATAAAAAAATTATTTTAGAAATTTATGCATATCTGAGATTGAGAGATATAGATAGGACAGGAATGACAGGACGAGTTTATTGAATGTTTCAGGGGTTCGTGTTACCCCATTTAATTGGACATACCGTAATGTATTTAATTAATTTTCGAGAAAATGTAATTCGACAACTAAAAGAGATATCGAAATGTGGTCTTTGGCATTCTATTTCTTGCAATTTAATTAATTAAAGAAGTTAATGAGGATAAGAACAATGAATTTACTTACGACCCTTCTTTATAAAGACTGCGTCCGCAGCCAACAAATTCAGCTTCTGCCCAGATTAACTGCGTATAATGTCCAATTCTGGAATATTTATAGTTTATTACGAACAAATTATAATTTTTATTTAAAGCTATTTTATTTTGTATCATAAAAAATATATATTTACGCTGGTCCAGAATAACTAGTAGGAAATTCTTGCACAAAACTAGCACGCATGGCTTTTACTTCATTGTACCATTCTTGCACTCGGTCTGTGATGGCTTCTATTGTAAGTTTTCTTTGGTCTGAATGCCATAAAATTGCTAAATTTTGTCCTACTTCAAATTCACCTAAAACAATTTTATCAATTTGAAAAGAAGCCACAAATAAATTTTAATTAATAATTTGATCAAAAAATAGTTCAAACAAAGGTGGTAGAGAATTAATAGGCGAGTAATTTATCTTCCAACAATTTTCTTGTAGAGTGAATAGTTTAGCCATAATTTATAAAAAACTATTTTCTATATATTTCAAAAGAGACTGCTGGCGTCATCTCTTGCTAAACTCTCGAACTATATACGTGTGTAAATATTTCGAAACTGGAAAACTTTAGCGAAAAATGCTTCAAATAGAAGATGTAGAGATTAAAGAAATTAAGATATGTCATTTGAAATATTTTTTTGCACAACCCTTAGTTTAAGAAATATTTACAATTATTTGTACCCATTGGCACTTACTTGTTCGCCGACATTTGTCGTGTTTAAATTTACAAGTATTCGCTAAACACTGCGCTATAAATTCTAACTCCTTGTCCCAGTTCTGAAAAATGCACCAAATTAGTCTTCCTGAATACTATTTCATCCTGAATAATGTCTGTAACGCACAAGAACATTCATATTCGCAGCAGCAGGCTGCGATGATTCCTTTCCGGCAGCTACTTTGTTTCTTAATTCATTATGTTTATCAAGTATTGCTTGACGAATTTCATCTGTCATTGATGGAGATTGATAGTCGGTACATAAATTTGACGGGGCGCAAGACTAAATACAAAGTAGAGAAACATTAAACTAAGTAAAGAATAATACCACAATAAACAAAAATTGTCATTTTATTTATGTATTCATAGGAATGATTTTTTTTATGACCCTAGGGCTAAATATAAGTGTTTAAGCCCGCTTTTTAGGGCTAAAACACATTAAGGGCCGATTGTGCATAAACTATATTAATGATTACTCTGTGATGTGCTACTTTTTGTTTATTAAACGAATATATTTATTAGGCGAATAATTATTGCTTTTAAATATTTTTTATTAGGAGCAGTACGAATAATCATACTTTATACTATAATAATTCAATATTGCATAGCAAATGTTACATTCCAGAATGATTACAAAAGCGTGATGATATATTTATTTAATTAGTTGAATTACCTGTTCCGCCCGTGAACAAACAGTATGGGTGTATATAGCACCGGTAAAATAATCCTTGCAAGGTAATGAACAATAATCATTAAATCTTTTTGGCGAAACACTCGCGGATCCAATGACTACACTCACTTGTATTTTAAATAATATCATAATAAACAATATTGACATTGACATTACGACGATTTTGACAATGTTATTCAATGATTATTTGCTTAAAAATGGTTCAGTAGTTCGACAGATATTTATGAGTCAACGATTTTATCGCATTTGATAACACGATAAAAATAACAACGAAAAAATTATTTCCGTTTGCAAATATATAATTATTTATTTAATCAACAAGGTTACTAATACTATCTTGAAACAAACAATAGGATACGATTGACGGTTTGCAGTGTGGACGGAAGATAAGACGAGAACTATATATGTATATGCAGTGCTGGATTATAGTATAAGCTGATTAACCTATAGCTTAGAGCCTCGACACACTGGAAGTCCTGCGGAAATTGTAAAAAAATTAAAAAAACTAATAATGAAAATTTTTCTGGGTAAAAAATAACGAAGTGAAGAAACTACTGGAATATATAAGTTTGCGTATTTCTAACTGCTGGTCATTTCTAAAGATTGTCAAGAATTACTTACTTCATCTTTGAAGTGTAGTGCAGTGGCTAGTATCCCATAAGTGATCCTTCTATCGGCGACAGCGTATCCCCTCCACTCAGGCAAGTTTCGCACGCTCGACATAGGAGGTCGTACTCACAGAATTGATTCCGACCAAATCAAAGTATATACAATTCATTTTATAAAATAAATAAATAAAATAAATATATCATCACGCCTTCTACCCATTACTGGGTGTGGCACTCTGCCGAAGCAGATCTCGGTAAGTGATATATTTTTATATATTATATACGCTATATTCTGAATATACAATGGGTCTAATAGTGTCAAAATTCACTTTATTTTTTTTCTGGCAATAACCTTCTCTTCTCTTTTCAATTGTACCGTTTAAAAACAGTGGTACATACAATTATAAATGATTTACAAACGAGATTACTTTATTCTATGAATAAAGACTAATTTTCTTGAAACGGTAGCGGAGGAGGCAAAAATCTGTTGTGCGTAGGGCCCCTCATAGTGTTAATCCGGCCCTTTGTAGATGGATAGAAAATAAATAATAATAACAACTCTTAATCATAAAATCTGTTTAATACTTTTTGACTGATACACATTATAATTGAATTCAATTTCTTGTAAGATCAAGACCATCTGTTCCACACAGTGATTTGTATTTCGAGTTAGGTCTTAGGTCCTTAGGACAAGAAGTACAAGGCTTACCAACCTTGTACATTTGTCCTTTAGACAGATTAGCTGGGAATCCTGTTGTTCCATAGTTGCACACCATTGCTATTGTGTACCTATAAAATAATCAGTTATAGAAAAAAAGAACAATTTTGTTTCTGTGACTTTGTCTTACATTCTGCCATCTTTAAATCTTACAATTCCACACCCTATTTCTTCGTTTTCACCCCACATCATGCAGGAGTAATGCCCGACACCCTTCACGAAGTAATACGAATGAATTTGTTTTGTATTGAAGCTTGATACTTCGTCGTACCAAAGAGATGTTAAATTTTGAATGTGTTTCTTTAAATGCGCGTTGTTATAAATTTTATCTTTATCGGTATTACCGGTCATTGCTAGATTTTGCATCGCTATAGTCATTTTTTCTGTAAAATAACAAAGAAGAATATTGTTACAAGAGGCGATGTTTGTCAATAGAAATGGTGAATTATGCTGCGTGAATGAGGGATGAAAGGAACTTTTTAAATGAAAGTGATTGTGAACACTTACTTCCCCTATTGCAGGTTGAATGAGTAGTCGGTTGACACGTGTTTGCCCAACATTGAGCTACGTGACCCAAATCATCACTATATTTCTTTAAAAAGGAAATTAATTCATTATATTTGCCTACAGTTACCAAATTAGTAATACGTTTGAATGAATAAATATTATCAAAAAAATAGTTCAAATATAAGTTGTGTATAATTAATAGACGTATAGTTTATCTTTTAACAAATTTTTTGTAGAGTCAACTATTTAGCCAGAAATTGGAAAAAACTGTTTTCTGCATTTTTCAAACGAGACTGCTGGCGCCATCTCTTATCAACTTGTTGAACTATATACGTGTAAATTTATCTCGAAACTAGGATACGTTACCGAAAAATATTTCAAATAAAAATTGTAGAGATAGTTAAAATTAAACTATTTTATTTGAAACATTTTTTTATTTAATCCTTAGTTTTAGAAATAAATGCTATTTTATATAGCGTATGTAAGTATGATTATTTTGAGAATAAACGCCATTAAAAATTACCAGAGCATTCATATTAGCAGCTTGGGGTTGTGGGCCATTACTACCCCTTCTTTCCTGACCACTAGCTACTTGATTTCGGTATTTATTGTGCTCATCAATTATTAATTGTTTATATTCCGGTGTTAATTTTACTTCTTCAAACTCTTTACATCTTTTGTCTGCTTTGCAAGTCTGCGAAAAATATGAAAATTTCATATTATATAGTTTGTTTCATTCCGGAAGATAGCAGCATTTATTTATTTCAACTAAATATGGCAGAAAACTAAGTCACGCGGCGATCAATATTATTTATATTTATTTAATACTCTCTACAACGGGAAATCAATCTTAATTACAATAATTAGAATACACAGATTGTAGTGGAATCGGAACCAATCAGATGCAGTTATATATTTGTATATAATTAGAAGTCAGCGAAGTTTAAACCGCAAACAAATTAATTAATATTATTATAGTGTTATTTTTTTATAATACTATTTGCCGAGTCCGTAAATGAATGCAATATTAATTACATATGTAAAATAAAATAGAAAATATATTGCGGATATGCTAATAATAATTATACAATGAAAAATGGTACGTTTTTATAATAAATAGTTATTAAAAATGTAATTAAAAAATTAAACCATCAATAAAGAACCGATTGCGACATCTCATTTAAATTTATAATTTTGCATAAATGGAAAATCAATAAAAAATTGTAAAAAATTACATATCAATTGATAAATTTTCACATAAAATTATTTTCATGAACTCAGCTTGTAAATATATTCTCTTTAATGTAGGTAAGTAATCATTCTTCTGTACAATCGTCATTGTCTCTAAATATAACATTTTCTAATCATTTTTTGAAGCATTTTATTCTTCTTTACAAACATTTAACGATAGAAACATAAACTCACATTGAATCTACGTTATGCTAGCAATATTTTCATCCAGAAATTATTCTTCACCAAACTCTACATATTCAAAATTCTATTCATCTTTCATTCACACAACAAATCTTCAATCATCGTCTACACAATCTTTCACCCTACAATAAAAATTAAAAATGACTTACCCCTCTTTTACAGATCATATGTGGTTCATTCCCTTGTCCCATTTGGCAGGGTAGTTTACAATAATCATATCTATCATAATATGCTGCTCTGCAATCAAAGATCGCTACGGAAAATATTACTAAGGATGCAAAATACATATCACAATTTAGCACATTTGCTTTCGTAAGAAAATATCTGCGACTGAAGCGTAGACTACGTGGCACTTTTTATAAAGTTTAATTAATTTAACTTATCACATTTTGATAATAGATTTATAACAATTTAAATTTGAATCTTACAGTCGATAAATGGACATACATACATAATATCATGAAATGTTTCATCAAATATTCATTTAATTAATTTTGTAATTAATCTTCCACACACCAACTACATTACTAATATATATATAATATATTTGTATTCTCTATGAAAAGGAGAGCTTTCAAATCTGCAATTTTTATTTAAGACTTTCGTCTGTGTGTATCATCTATTAACAATTATTAAAAAAACGGTTTATTCTTCAACCACAATATACAACTCTGTTTGAGTGTATTTAAAACTAATGGTTAAACAGAAAAATGTTTCAAATAACATAGCTTAATTTTATTAATATCTATAGCTTTTACTTGAAACTTTTTTTGCTAAAATGCCCCAGTTTCGAGATATTTTTACACGTATATAGTTCTGCATATTGCGAAGAGATGGCGCCAGCAGTCTCGTTTGAAAATTATATAAAACAGTTTTTTCTAAATTCTGGCTAAATGGTTGACTTTACAAAAAAATTATTGAAAGATAAATTACTCGACTATTAATTCTCTACAACTTTAATTTCAACTATTTTTTGATAATATTTATTTGTTTGAACTTATTAATAATTTTGTTAGCTATATAGAAATATAAGTAGCGTTCGATTTGCACCAAATCTCAGTTAATCTCACCTCACCTCAGTTTGACAGCTTTTTTGTGCTGTTCTATTTGCACTGACATAACTGAGATCAAGTGAGACACTCACTTCCCCCCTTGCCGATGCTGCACTACCTATTTCACTGGTGCGTACTGAGATTTTCTACTCAGTTAGAGTGGGGGTAGAATTCGTTATGTTTTGTTTGTAGTTTCAATATTTGGAAGTTCTTTAATATTTTTTTTAAATTGTACATGTTATTATAAATCATGTCTCACAGCTAACTGCCAACAAAAACATCAAGCAAATCATGTGTTGTCCGCGAAATGATACTACAACGTTCGTCACGTAACTGACTCAGTTCAGACCTGTCAAAACCCGTTCGATTTGTCATCGAAAAAATATCATCTCATTTCAGACAATCTCAACTCAGTTGAAATGAACTGAGGTGAGATTGTTTGCAAATCGAACGCTACTATATTTAATTAATGACTTTTTTAAAGAAATCTCGTGACGATTTGCCCCATTCATAATTCCTTTCATACGTGCGACCCGGCTAGAAATAGGACCTTGAGAATATACTATTATACGTAACAAAGTTATTTTCAGAAATATTTAAATAATTAATTAAAAAATTAAAATAAAACCAATACACATCCAACTATTTCTGTGAAGTTCGAATTTCGCTATAACGTATAGTAATTGGAATTAATTTCCTGTTGTGCAGCGCAAGAAATAAACAAATAAGATTATTTTAGTCTCCGCCAATGTTCGCATAATTTTTTACAAACCTGAGTGAGTACTCTTGTATTGTTTACACATGTGACTGTACAAAGTACAGTAAGGTTAAATTAGTTTCGTGCTTTGTGAAGGATACTATCAGCCCGTAAAATAATTATATATTGCCAAACAAAACTATATATTATTTCTTCACCTACCAAGCTACAAAAAGAAGATAAAAATCATAATATTTTAATTATATTTTGACATGAAATAGGTGCTTTTTTCCATAAAAATTGTAGAGATAATGGCGTGAATGTTTCCCATGATTTATGCTATCATTGTTCTGTAGATTGAAATGATGGGAGAAGCAGTAGTGAATATATAAATTAACTAATTAAATATCGTAGTAAAAAACGTGTTTTGCATTTAGATGATTCGTAATTAATAATTGCTAATGAGCATACATGGAATTGACGTACTTGTTTGTACTTTATTTACTAAACATTCTTTTTTTATATTAGTATTGTTTATTTAAATTTTACAGTTAATATCTAATTATCTCGCGTTCGATTATTGTTTATAAATATTGATAAGCGATAAATTAAGAACAAATTAAAGGCATTATTCAATTAAACTTTTAATTAAACAGAGCAATAATTGAAATACTTTTCAATGTTAAAATATTTGCATGATTATCTTTTGATAGTATCATTGTATCTTTAAATTATTCAATACATTTCACTATTATTTTCATTGTTCTTAACCTTGTGGCTATTTAGCATTCCTCTTGAGTCTTCAGCAAGTTTATCTTGCGTTTATCGCAGGTGGCAGGTGGTCAATGGTCATGATTCTTGGTTTGAATATCTATAAGTGCAAGTGACATTTGCATACATAATACAGGCAAGAAAACAAGGAGATATTATGTTAAATAGATGGATATGATTGAAGATTTGTTGCGTGAAAGAAAGATTTTGAGTGAGAGGAATAAATGAGCTTCTATGAAATGAATTAAGAATGTGTGTGAATGAGGCGAAATAGGTAAATAATATTTATTTTACGAATATATAGGTATTTATTTAAATTGTATCTATATAGTAACTACAACTACAATGATACTAAGTTATATAATAATAATATAAGTATATATTTAAGATAATAATTTTATAAAAATTGTTGAATAATAATTTGTACTGGTCGACTTGTACGTCAGTTGGAGATTCAGTGTGTTTTATTTTTACCTGAAAATGATAAAATAGTATATTATTTAACAAGTAAAGAACATTTGTAGTTTTCTTGCGAGTGTAAAGTTTAATTTACGAGCGTAGCGAGTGCATTAATTTTATACGAGGAAGAACGCGTTTAACACGATATTTGTTGTGTAATGGAAAAGTTGAAATTAAAGTACTTTATGATAAATTTGTTCACACAGTTTTTCAATTCATCAAAGTTGTCTCTTTGCGGAAACAAAAACATCAACATGCATGGCAACAAGTAAACAAACAAAATAAATAAACAAATAAATATATCATCACGCCTTTTACCCATTACGGGATGTGCACTCTGCCGAAGCAGATCTCGGTAAGTGATATATTTATGCGCTTGAAGTACGGTTACCAGCCGTCAAATCACTGTCTCTAAAAACGTTAGTAAAGGAGGAGTCACAGGGGTAATTTTAAATTGGTGAAAATGTTTTGTCGGCAAAATAATAAACAAAATAATTGCCTAAATTGAGTAAAGTGTTGGTTGCTAATGAGTAAAGTGTTGCTAAGAAGTAAAACAGCATGTTTCTATGTTGATTCGTAATTAAGATGGATGTTTTTCATTAAGTACACAAAAGAATAAATTATTTATTTGTCTTGCTAACACATTGGATTATTACTATGATTTAAGTAGGAGATTTGGTGTTAATTTCGCATATTAAAAGTACACTTACCACTAGCCTCGAATTCATGTTCCAGATATTTATGAACGGGAGCAATTTTATTTTCTTTATTAACAAATCTTCTCTTAGCTTCAGTAAGATCGAGGGTGTCTGCTCCACAGAGAGCGTGGTACTTAGGGTTAGATTTTGTACCCCTTGGACACGCGGTGCAAGGTTTACCAACCTTGTACATTTCTCCCTCAATTATATTCCCTGCGACCTTAGTACTTCCGTAGTTGCAAACTAATTCTATTGTATACCTGTAAATTCATTTATTAAGGGATGAAAATGTAATAGATCATATCAGATAGGAAGGCAATGACGTCAATGACTTTGTTTGTGGGAGAACTCGTTACTAATTTTTTTTTTTTTTTTTGGGATGCATTGATGACGTAATAGCCTTCCAGTTTGATTCTATGTCTTACCATTTGCCGTTTTTGAACTTAGCAAGGCCGCAGCCGATTTCTTGAATGTCTCCCCATACCATCAGAGTATAATGACCAATTCTATCAAATTAAATATAAAAATAAATAAATATATCATCACGCCTTTTACCCCTTACTGGGTGTGGCACTCTGCCGAAGCAGATCTCGGTAAGTGATATATTTATGCACGTGAAGTGCAGTTACTAACCGTCAAATAACGGCCCCCAAAGATGTTAGTGGGAGAGCCACAGGGGTAATTTTAATGTGTTGAAAATTGTTTGTCAGCTGTGAGAATCGAACCGAGGTTCTCAGGATTCACAGGCCGACTTGATACCACTGAGCCACCAACCCCATTATTATATTTGTTAATTGTGCCCGAGTATATTAAAATGTTTTCAAGAATTTAGTTAATGTTTTTATGATCTAATTATTCGCAGGAACTAATATACATCGAAGCTACAGCCAACAAAAAGTTATATTTATTCAATAATTATTTCAAATTAATTTGAGAAAATATTTTACGATGTATTCTATAAAACGAAGCAAACATAAATAAATACTGTGAAAAGAAACATACACAAAAAACTAAATTTGAAGGTTACACGAACTCCCGTAATAATAAGCAAAGATTTTTTGTATTTTAAAAGTGAAATTAAGATAAAACAAACATACAACTTGAATAATAAAACAAACGACTTACCCATGAATGAATTTGTACGGTTTAATATGTTGCTTGTTAAATAGTTTAACTTCTTCGTACCAAGCGAAAATCATATGTTTAATATTACTTTCCAAATCATAATAAATTCTTCTGCTGGTGCTAAACCTTGAAGCGAGATTCTGACCTGCGTAGGGTAGGTTCTCTGGAAAGTGTCACACGTATTTTACAACATTTTGATTATTTAAACAATTATGGAAACGTACTTGCTCGGTGGCATTTGGAATGAACAGTTGGTTGGCATGTGTTGGCCCAACATTGGGCTATACTACCTAATTCGTCGTTGTATTTCTAGAAGAAATCAAATCATATTTAATCAGTATTATTATTATATTATTGTTAAATAAATAAATAAATATATCATCACGCCTTTTATCCATTACTGAATGTGGCATTCTGCCGTATCAGGTTTCAGTAGGTGCGGTTACCAACCGTCAAATCAGGGCCCCTAAAAGATCTTAGTTATGACGGAGTCATAGAGATAATTTTAATGTGGTGAATATTGTTTGTAATAAATTTGAGAACATAAAATTTATAATGTAAAATGAGAAAAAAAATATAAAATGTGTTTTTTCTTTTACGACACCCACAGGGGTTAGTGGATAGTGAACTATATACGGAGATTCCTAGTTCGAATCTCACTCAAGTTAAAAATTATATGAACTGTCCCATTGCGATTCGGTGAGTCTGAGCCATGTATTGTAATTGAGATTCAGTTTTTTTTTGTACAGAGTAGAATAAATAAATATATACCAATGCCATCATATTGGCAGCCTGCGGCTGTGATCCATTTACACCGAGATGTTCGTTTCCATTAGCTATTTTATTTCGAAGTTTGTTGTGTTCATCTATGATGAATTGCTTCAGTTTATCTGTCAATTCTATTGCCTCAAATTCGTGACATTTTGATCTGTCTATCTCACAATTCTGGAAAAGTAATAGCTATTTATGTACCAAGGGTGAAAACAGGCGATTCTGGCCCGTGGCATGATTATTAGTACGAGGCCCAAAGCGCCGAGGGCTAATAACATGCTCAAGAGCAAAAACGCCAATTTCACCCGTGGCACATACAATATTATATGCACAATAAAATAACATTTAATTATATGTTCAAAAGATTAAAATATGTACATAGGTTATATGTCAAAATTATATTTTGTAGAATTAAGTATTCACAATAAATAAAAATTGTCATTTTATTTATGTATCCATAGGAATGATTTCTTTTTGACCCATGGGCCAAAAACAAGTGTTTAAGCTCGCTTTTTAGGGCTAAAACACATGCTTTTTGCCCCGGTTGTGCATAAAATTATTTATTGATAAGCTGAAATTAAAAAACAATCAGAATGTAATAAAATTTGCATAATATATGTATTGGCTATTAGTGATATTGATTTTGCATGTAAAATTATAAATTTAAATGAGATGTCAGTTAATTATTTACAGTTTAATTTTCTCAGTTATACGGGTATTTTAATAATAATTATTAATTATTACAATGTATTAAAAACGATGATAGTGTATAATATTTTACATATCCTCAATATTGTTTATTTGCTTACACAGCTTACAACAAATTATAAATATAAGTAAAAAAATACATTATTTATATGTTCTAGCTAGATTAAAAAATAAAACAACATTTTTATTTGATTTAATTAGTTTAATAAAAAAAATAGTAAGCCGAAATGTTGACTAACAAAATTACAAGTATTTCTTGGTGGTCCCAAGCTACTATGTAATTACAAAGACAAAATGTCAATTGCGATGTGGAACTGAGTCTTAATAAAATAAGAAAATAATAGGAAAAATTGTTTTTCCAAACACTTGTCTAAGTTCCACAAAAGTACAGCACATCAGAATCAACTTTTATTTATTCATCAATTATCACAGTGAAATAAAATGCAAGATAATAATTACAAAACTGCATACAAGTATTTAAGTATTAAATAATGATAATTTAAATAAAACTTACCCGTCTTTCACATTTCAAATGAGTTTCTTTCCCGGAGCCATAATCGCACTGAATCTTACAATAATCATAATGATCAAAATACGAAGCGTTACAAAAAATAACCGCCACCAAAAGCACCACAAACCCTGCTAAATACATGTCTTCACCAAGATACAAACACTTCTGTCTTCTGTTCAAATCTACAAACAACGCACAACTGACAGTTTTTATATAGTTCAGTTAGTTTTGAGTTAATCACGTTTCTATAATTTTTTTATAATAATAACACTAAACACTAGCGATACCTCAGAACTTGATGATGTAAAAGTGGTTTTAAAAACAGCTATCATTTATACCTGTGTGTGTGAGATACAGTGGCGGCGGTGGGAAATCTTCCCAAGGGCATACAAATATTTCAACAATACTTGTACTTCTTCATTATTTTTACAAATTCAACATTTTATCTAGATTGACAGTAGAGTTATTTCAGAAATATTCTTTATAAGATATCTTGTAGTTTTTAGATAATTAAAAGAGTTGACTTCAACTTACATAAAAAATACAAGTGTGTGTGATTAACTAAGGTTCTAATATAAATGACTGTCATTGAAATTAAGTTTATGTTGTGTATAGTAGTAAACATTTTTTCCATGACATGCTTAAAAAATGATTTTTCAAAATTTTAAATACACTTAGGAAAAAATCTAGTACCTAAATAAATATATCATCACGCCATCTACCCATTACTGGGTGTGGCACTCTGCCGAAGCTGATCTCGGTAAGTGATATATTTATGCGCGTGAAGTGCGGTTACCAACCGTCAAGTCACGGCCCTCAAAGATGCTAGTCGTGGGGAAGCCACAGAGATAATTTTTTTTTATATTGGTGAAAATGTTTTTCCGGCTGTGAGGATCGAACCAGGGTTCCTAGGATCCACAGGCCGACTCAATACCACTGAGCCATTACTCCATAAAAAATAAAATAAATAGGTATATCATCACACTGATTCCCCGTGCCGGGTTTGTCACTCTGCCGAAACAGATCTCAGATATATTTATGCGCGTTAAGTGTGGTTACCAGCCGTCAAATCACGGCTCCAAAGATATTAGTGCACGGGGAGTTACAGGGATAATTTTTAATATGGTGAAAATTGTTTATCGGCTGCAAGAATCGAACTCGGGTTCTCAAATCCACTATTAATTAAGAATTTTCTTCTGTAGAGTCGGAAAACTATTTTCACTCTTAAAAATGTGAGAACTTTTCTGCGTATGTTGTGAAAAATAAAAATGTTTTTGACGATAGTTGCTTGTTAGAATACTGATGTTTATATAGTTGTGAGTGTTATTTGCATTCGAGAAGCAAGGTGAATCTTTGCGAAATATTTGATTTGCATCGTAGGAAATGAATACAAATGGCACGGATGTTATCATTCATCGTATCTACGTGGAAAATCATTTCATTATCGGTTTTTATATTTGCCAGGCCAGTGCGTTGCAATGCAAGCTCGTTAAAGAGAAATATTTTTCGTATAACGAAGCTAATCATTTAAATTTTAAGAAGTAGTATTCAAATAATATTACAGGCTGTTGCTGTTGTTGCTTTTCAGTTCAAACGTACAAAACTCGCTTCAAACAAAATTTAGTTGATTGGGTTCCACTATAAACTAATTTATTTGTAACTAATTATCCATTGTAATAATAATAATATTTTTATTGCAAGGGCAAATCCAGAACATTTTCAAGGGACAAAGGATACTTGTGAGTGAAATTTAAACATTTTGAAGTATTTATGATTAAATATAGATTAAATTAAACGGTTTCAGAAAAAATAGTATACATGATACTTCAGGAAAGTGTTTTACTTGACTCAGCGGATTAAAATACTCAGCTTGCGGCCTCGTATTAAAAACCACCGCTTCGTCAAGTAAAATATCACTTTCCTGACTTATTATGTAATATACTAAGACAATGAATTACTGTTGAAGTATTTTTTTCAGAAAAAAAATGTTTGAAAGATAACGATTTCAAAGCAACATTTTTTTGATTTGACTAATTAGCCTTTTGAGTAAGGAAAATACGAAGTGAATTGTTAACTATTCTTATTATTCATTAAGCATATTCTACATTTTCGCAGATGTCATATCATATCAACTTTTTAAAGGAACAGATTAAATTATATTCTTTTCATATTAAAATTGTTTTATATAGGGAAAAAAGTTTTAACGAGCTACTATTGTTTGAAAAAATGCTGTTATTATTTTCTCTTTCTCTCATTTCCAGCTGTCAGTTAATTTTACTATTTTATATACAATTCATTTCATGGAAGCTTAAAAAAAATAAAGTAAGAGAGAATTCTATAACTGATTATCTTTATATTATTGCATATTATCTGACGTAGGTAATTTATTATTATTTGCTGTTATATATTTACTTATGGGGTAGGTGGCTCAGTGGTATTGAGAACCTTGGTTCTGCTACGGTAGAGTGCCCACACCCAGTAATGGGTAAAAGGCGTGATTATATATTTATTTACTTATTTATTTATGTTGCCTTCATATCTACGCAAGCACTGGTGAATTCTATACTTATTTGAGGCAAAAAATATTCATTGTTTTTTCTACGAAATAATATTTTGAGACCGAGAACTACTAAATAAGTATAAGGAAAACGTGCACATATATCATAATAACCTATTTATTATATTATTTATAAAACAATTCCAGTTACTAGTTTATAAAATGATGGATTATATTATTGGATATCTGGGTTCAATCCCAGAATGTATTAAATACTTTTATCATCCTCAATAAACGTGCAAGAACAGGACTCCTGTACCTGGAATTAAATATCTTTTTGTACGATATGTTAATAAATAAATAAATATAAATAAATATATCATCACGCCTTTTACCCATTACAGTATGATATATTAATTTATTTTAGGACATATTATATTAGCTAGAGAATGTCAAATAGTTTCAATGATGTGAAACAATTTAAAATCATCATAAATAAAATAAACCTGAGCTAAAATTCGATACTAGTTAATCATGAACCGCAAACTGTAATTATATTATAGTAAATTTATTTCAAAATACCTATTCATCGAGGAATTTAACAAATACGTGCAACATGCGTAATTAGATTATCTGGCGTATATGTGCTTTAAATAGAACTAATTTGTATTTAAATCTATACAGTTCACACAATCTAAAATTAGAAGAATTCAATATAGTAAGCAGTACCAATACGCTTGAAATAATATAGATATAAACACCAAACTGATATCAGTGAATAAATCACTAAACAATAAAATGTATAATAAATCTTTACAGAATTTTAAAACGTCTAGGAATTTGAAGGGTTCTTCAAATATTTTAGTGATTTTTGAAGTCCCCTTGAGCATTCATCTTTCTAAAAAGAATTTTGAAATACTCTTCAAACAATTATTATCTTAAAGGAATATTCATGTAATAATTTCAGATAGTCTTTAAAATATTTCAAAGCAAATCTAAAATCCTTTTGGTGGAATGACGTGGCGAAATACTTCAAATTTCTGTAAGTAAACTTATTAATTAGGTTTATTGCGAATACATTTTAGTATTGGCATTAGCAAGAGTTCGCATATTCAAATCTGCTGACTTCATACATAATAAATATAAATATATCATCACGCCTTTTACCCATTACTGGATGTGACACTCTACCGAAGCAGATCTCGGTAAGTGATATATTTATGCGCATGAAGTGCGGTTACCAGTCATCAAATCACGGTCCCCAACGATGTTAGTGGTGAGGGAGCCACAGGGGTAATTTTAAATAGGTGAACATTTTTGTCGGCTATGGGGATCGAACCATGGTTCTTAGGATTCACAGGTCGACGCGATACCACTGAGCTACTATCCCATACATAAAATAAAATAAATATATCATCATACCTTCTACCCATTACTGGATCTGACACTCTGCCGAAGCAGATCTCGGTAAGTGATATATTTTGTGTGTGAAGTGCGGTTACTAGCCGTCAAATCAAGGCCCCCAAAGATGTTAGTGGTAACATAATACATAATATCAAAAAATACAAATGTATTATAAGCTCCTGTAATTGGGATTAAGTAAATAAAATAAATAATTTTAACTGTCAGATGTACCATTTAAGTTATTTCTCTTTGACATAAATTGAGGTTATTTTTTACTGGCATACCATTTTTTTATTTTATTTGTATACTAATTGATTTTCTAGAAATACGTTTCGGCACAATTAAATTCTCAGAATAACAGTAATTTAAACAATTTGTTTTATTTCTTGACAAATAGAAACTACTGTTAGGTTTTTTAAATAACTACATTAATTTATTTATAATTGTGACTCACATATTTATTATTATAATAGTAATAAAAACAATATTAAATATATTGACAATAAAAAAGCGTGCACAGAAGAAGTGATGAACTAACTACAATAAAAACTGATAAAAACATAAAGCACATAACGAGGTGTACAAGGTTAGCCATTTAATTTTTTTGTTTTAACATATTATTATTTTGAAATTCTAATTGAAATCAGTCAAATTGATTTCCTACTAGTGATATCACTGTTATTGTATTTCCTTTTAATAATTTTATTATATAGATAGTTGTGACTACAGCTGTGCCTGAGTGGTGATTAAATACTTATTGAGCAACGTAACAAATAAATAAAACAGACTTTGATGCAGATGCATCGACAATTTACATTTTTACGAATGTAAATGCAGTAAAAGATGTCTGAAAGCTTCGACGGCGAAGCTTTCAGCAACAAATACGGATGTAGATAACTTAATATGCGTTCCGTTATTTTTGCAATGTTGCTATTTTTTCTTGAGACTGCATATTTTGCAAAATCAAAATGCTTAAAATAAAAGATAGTTAATAGAATCGAAGGTTTAAGCCGTAGGCACTTCGTGAAACAATCGATAAACAATCTTGTTATATTTTTTGTTTAAATAAATTTTGTGAAATCACATTGTGTTTGATTATTTTATGTGTTTATAGATAATTGCAATAAAATTTTATTCTATTTATTATTAGGAGATCTACTAGATATTTTACTGTTAATTTTTCTTTCTTAAAGTACTGTAATATCCTAAGCATTCTAACGCGTAAATTGATATAAAAACAATTAATATTAACGCAACAAACAATTTAATAAACGCAAAATAAAATAAGTAAATTCAAGGAACTCACATTATCTTGATATTCATAAACACTTTTAACTGAAGTGAGAAATCCTTATTAGATATATTTTATGATCAACTTCTTACAATATTTTATTACCAATCTTTACAGTAAACATATTTATTAAACAATTAAATTCATTGACGCAAATATCTAATACATTCATGCATTCCTGGAATGTAATCAAATTGGTCCCTCACTATTTAAAATATATTAACTACGTACTAAAAAGCTGTCTCTTCGTGAAATATTGATTGTAATATTGACACTCAAGCCATCCCAAAATAGATACAGACGGGCTAAACTTTCAAATTTTCATGAATTATTTCAGCATTTCAAGAGGTGTATAGTTTACAATTTCTTGTAAAAATTTGAAACATTTTTGGTCACTTTAAATTCTTTCACATTTTGTTTCTTTCCTGCTGTGAAATTTATGCGGAGAAAATCGCTAACAAAATTTAGTAGACAAGTTAGACAGGCATAAAGTTTTAAAATTGCTGATAATAATTTTAAAAAAATGTTTGTTTATGTAAGATATCTAAATCACTAGATTTTCCGAGACGAATTTTCTTGACGAATATTTTTTTAAAAAGCACGAAGTCACATACTGATATGAATACTAGAAAGGATTAGAAAGCAAAATTCTATGAAAGTACGAACGATAATGTAGTCAGTAACTAGCTAATCTTCAGATAACAAATGTTTCTTAATTTTCCAGGCGTTTCATAATTTATGCCACATGCCAAAAAGAACTACAAATACTTAGTTGATTTTCACAGGAAGGAATTTTATAGTTATACGAATATATGTTTTGTAGTGCTCTATCAGTCATTATTTATTTACAAATTAGTTCCGATAATTGTGATTTACAAATTTGCAATTTGTTTACGGTATTCTTAAATTCATTTTCAGACACTCAATAAAAAAATGTCTGAAATATTTCAAAAATAATTTACTTCTAAAAATAAAACACTAATATTATGTACTTAATTAAAGTGAATTAATTGTTTTGTATAGAGATACTACAGACTTTGTTCTTTAAAAAGGAATTGTTGACAATATTCCCATAGAAATATAAATTAATTGAGACATTTCATTCATGACTAAAAAAAAAATTGTATCTAATCAAAAAATGTTTCAAATAAGATACGTAGAGAAAAAAATAAAGTTCAGGGTAACAGATCAAACGAGACTGCTGGCGCCATCTCTTGGCAACTTGAAGAACTATATACTTAGGTGAATATCTTGGAACTGAGGGCTTAAATCGAAAAATACTTCAAATAAATGTGATAGAAAATGAACAAACTAAGATGTTTTGTCTGAAACTTTTCTTGATTAATTCCTTAGTTATAGAAATATTTGCTACTATATCTCTACTTAACTTAATAGAAATATTTTTTGATTAGACTCAATTTTCTTTTTAATCATTAATGTAATGTCTCAATTAATTTATATTTCTATGGTAATAATGCTAACAATTCCTTTTTAAAGTACAAAATCTGTAGTGTCCCTGTACAAGAACAATTAATTCATACTTAATTAAGTACAAAATATCAGAATTTTATTTTTACAAGAAATTTATTTAATAATTTATATAACTGGTAACAAATACCGTAAACAAATTGCATATTTGTAAATCACAATTATCGGAACTAATTTGTAAATGAACCCAGGATCACAATCCACAGACCGACTCGATACCACTGAGCTACCTTCCCCATAATCATGCTAAAAGCATGATGATACTAATATTCAATATTTAAAGCATAAACTTTGCAATCAATATTGATATTGTTCTCGTCATGAAGATAAAGCAACCTGTATAATGTTTGAAACGTGTGAAATGTCTTTCATTTCTTGACAGTAGCTGCTATTAATCTTAATAAGCGCCAGGACGTAATAATTATGCTATCCTCTTTAAGTTGAGATTGATCACATTATCCTGAGTGCGATTCTTTCTAGTTCTCGTGCTTCTTTAATCATTGATAAGGATTGCAAACGTAATTGAAATCGATCCTGTTGACTACAACAATGAAAGAAGGCAAGTGAAAAAAATATGAACTTGAACTCTTCAAAGGAATTTCATGATGTTTTAATTAAACAAAATTCAATTACAGTTTTTTTACGGAAAGAAGAATTGTTTAACAATTAAATTATCTTTGCTTTAATTATTTATTTGCAACGCTGCAGTATTCCATTATTTATTTAAAAAATAAGTTCTGATAATTGCGATTTACAAAAATACAATTTGTTTACGGTATTTGTAACAATTTTCAGGCAGTAATCCATTCAAAATAAACGCCTGAAATATTTCAAAAATAATTTACTTCCACAATTAAAATTCTGATATTATAAAATAAAAATAAATAAATATTTAATCACGTCGTTTACCCATTACTGGGTGTGGCACTCTGTCGAAGAAGATCTCGGTAAATGATATATTTATGCGCGTGAAGTGCGGTTACCAGCCGTCAAATCACGGCCTCTAAAGATGTTAGTGGTGGACGAGCCACAGATGCAATTTTAATTTGGTGAAAATGTTTGTCGGCTGTGCGGATTGAACCAGAGTTCTCAGGATCCACAGGCCGACTCGATACCACTGAACCATTACCCTGATATTATGCACTTAATTAAATATGAATTAATTGATCCTATACAGGGACACTACAGACTTTTTACTTTAAAAAGAAATTGTTAGCAATATTCCCATGGAAATATAAACTAATAGACATAATGATTTCTCAAAAAAAAATTGCGCCTAATCGAAAAATGTTTCAAATAAGATAAATAGATCAAAATGTAAGGAGTATTTTCTTTCATATTTATATTTTTATAAAGTTAACGGTATAGCCAGAAATCGGCAAAATGTTAAGGGTAAAACTCAAATGAGACTGCTGGCGCCATCTCTTGGCAACTTGATGAACTATATACGTAGGTGAATATCTTGGAACTGGGGGTTCAAATCGAAAAATACTTCAAATAAATGTGATAGAAAACCAAAAAACTAAGATGTTTTGTTTGAAACTTTTTTTCATTATTTCCTTGTTTGTAGAAATATTTGCTCTTTTATATATCATGTAAAAGAACTATTATTTTATATATGAGGGATTTAATAAAAGAATATTCATCTGTAGTACAATAACAAATACAATTTAAATTCTAGCCGACTGTAGACATACTATTTTAATTAATCCTACCAGTCTCACATTTTAGTTTTTTCTTTCGACAGTAGTTTAATCTCATCAGCTTACTGCTTACCACCGAAATTTAATTTAATTTGAAAGCTCCATTCCTTAGTTACACAAAAAAATATGATTAAAATTTTACTGCATTAATTTCATTTACTTGCGAGACTTTAATCCTGAAGTTCGCAACTTGACTTTCTTAGTAAAGCGAGACGATTTTGCGACATTACTAGCTAGAGTGATTGTATTCCAAAATGTATGTATGTTATGCAACTGCCACCATAATTTGCGCTTGCAATTTTACAAAAGCTTTTCAAATCATCTTAAATTAAGCTCAGTTTTGCCATTCTAGTTTAAATAGAACTAAAACCACTCCAACTTAATAATGGAAAATAATCCTAACTAAAATAAAACCAACGTCAGAAACACATTTGTAAATGACACTTTCGCAAAATTCTCTTGAAATTCAACGTAATAATAGTGATCTTGTCAGTTTCAGCATTTCAGCTTTCAGTGCGATTGTACGAATACTTAGTCGGCAGGTTACACTCGCCGCCATTTCTAACCGCTTTAATGTCAATTACTTACAGGACATTTACGTCAATCTACTAGAGAAATAAAACAACACAGATTGCTTGTGCTAAAGATAACGTTATCTTAATAGGTGATGTGTTAGTTTTGGTGTAGCCAAACTAATTGAACTGTCAAAAAGATAATCGTTCAATTAGGTTTTTCATTTATGTACTTACTGTCATAATATTTAGGTTACTGTAGACAACAGTATATTGGTGAAATTGAGGATGAAATGTGGAATAAATGGAGAGTATGAAAGGGTGTTTGATGAGTGAACGAAAGATGAGACGTGCTTATATGAAAAGATTTATGAATGTGGATGGTGTGCCAAGATACTTAAAAATTAATATAAATCACAAGCTTATCTACTTTTTCTGCACCTTTCTTCCATTTTTATGTGGGGTATCAATTATCTTCTGGCCGAATGCCCATCTCATCGTTAACACTCTTTCTTATGTATCCGGGCTTGCTCCTCTCGGTGGTAGGGTATGTGACCAGTTCATTCGTTGTGCAGTTCACAACTTAATCTGTACGACAGCCCCTGGTTACTGCAGCCATAATTACATTCTTAAATAAATACTTTAATATATCATCACGCCTTTTACCCATTACTGGATGTGGCACTCTGCCGAAGCAGATCTCGGTAAGTGATATATTTATGCGCGTGAAGTGCGGTTACAAGTCGTTAAATCAAGGCGCCATAAAGATGTTAGTGGTGGGAGAGCTACAGGGATAATTTTAATTTGGTGAAACTGTTTGTCGACTGTAGAAATCGAACCGGAGTTCTCAGGATCCACAGGCCGACTTGATACCACTGAGCCACTACCCCATAACTATATTTTTAAAGTGTATAAACGTTCATATATATGCGAAGAGAAACATAATTGGTTCAGTATCAACAAATAACATCAGCAGTGGCAGTTGCTTATGTAGTTACGACTATCTCTTCTCTCTCCTCTCTCTTTCACTCTTCTCCTATCTCTTTCTCTCTTGTATCTTATTTCTCGGAACTTCACTGTTAGAGTTGTGTGGAACTCAATGTTTGCGTCTGTGTTTGGTTTATGTTAGGATATATTTAGCAGAATTTTTAATATGTACTGTATGTATTACAATTAACCTGAATAAACCCCGCCCGCCCTTTGTGTAACTCGATCATTATCTGTTGATGATCGATAAGTTAATGACAACCCTTATTTTTTATTATTAATCTATAAATTACCATCATTTCGGTATTCTATGATCAATTTATTTTGTTATTTCTATTTTACTTTTATATATTTCGCTCTTACACAAAACTGGCAGTATGAAAAAATATGTATATATGTGTATGTTATTAATACAAAGATAAAATACTTCTTGGAATGATAACCATTGAAAGAGGAAGTAAATATTTCTTTTTTTTATTTATTCCAAAACTGTGTAATAATAAAGTTCGTTTTACATAATAAATAACTTTAATTTCATTCGTCAAAATTGCTAGTTATACTGTTACACCTTTTGTGTCTAAGGTATATTTAATGTTCAATTTAGTTAAAAATGTTGAAAATTAATTGTAGAATTTAGTAAATGCAAGATACCTGCATTTTTAGCGTTAGGTATTTAAATTTTAAAGGAAAAATAATAATGGTCCAAATGCTGTGATTCTGGACTCGTAAGTTGCAGGGTTGATGTATTTTCATTAGGATAAAATTTCTTGCATATTTTTGTTCCAATTGCACCCTACCATTCTATATTGCAACCACTCCATAGCTCATGAATCATTTTAATGCCTTTGGACGCCTGTAGTACACATGCGCAGTCTTCGAGCACGCTGCCAGTCGCATGGCAACCGTGCACTGGGTCACACAACACGTCGCGACGCTCTCCGACGCTTCACGTAGCGTCCAGAGCGTGGAACCGACGCCGAGCGAACCACGTGCCATCAGTGAGATGGTAGACACAGAGGTTCTTACAAGTGACTATCATATTAAACTAAAGTGCTGTTAAACTATCTTTAATTAATATGTTGTTGTTTTGAAGGGGTGCAAATATGAAGTGTTGGAACAAATTAATAAATAATACTTTTGTTTTTATTTACTTCAATACAAATGACGAGGTTTTAGACAGAAATTAAATAATTTTGTAGGATGCTTGTTGTTTGAAAGTGACATTGTAAATTAATTTGAATGTGTTGTAAGAACAAAGGTGATTCAAATGATGTTACATCCTGTTGAAATATCTCTTTGAAACACTACCCAACAAATCAATTTGATTTCCGATTGAGGACTGTTCTAAACAACTGATGAAACAGCTTTGATGTTACAAAGCTTTGTCAGTAATTGCGAAAGTAAATGAAAGTGAATTACGTTACTGTGACTGTGAACTAATTGGCTAAAAAATAAAATAAACATAAAGTGAAAAAGTACAGGCTGCGATATAAATATTTGTGCTATTAATATATGCAAATACTAAGCGAGAACAATCTGAAATTTAAATAATGTAATCACGAACGTTGGGATTCTACCTTGTTTATATTCTAATCTGTTTTGGACTGAACCTGATTTAGAAAACAAATATGAGGAGAGATGTCAAATTATTTTGCAAAAGAACTATTTATAAACTTACATATTTAATTAGAAAACTATAAATGTCTAGTTAAAAACAAAGTCTATTAAACAACAGTGAAATAATAATCGCTTCATCGATTTTCACATCTTTAAAAACACAATTATTATTCACTAAACAAAGAAGAACATATACAATGAAAACAGTTGAAATATTAACTTGTTCATTATGTTTATTTAGTTTTAATAAAGTGATTTGATTGATATCGCACTTGTTGAATTGTTTGTTCGTTCAATGACCATGTACTGACGTCATTATAAACTGGAAAGCTTATTATCTCATACAGCAAGAAAAATACAATTTTCATTATTGAAAATAATTTCAAACGTAGACAAAGACGAATAAACAAACTATACAATATAAAATGTATCGATCTATTGCATGATAGAAGAGCGTGAAAGAAGAAAAAAAAAAACAATATTTTAGAGACTGTCAATATTCTTGCTGTGATGTTCAATGACACGTATTGGACAAAATGTCTGGGTTGTGACGCACACAGAACTATCAATATTAAGTCTTACTGAAAAAGTTTCAAACATCTGAAAGTACTTACACAGATTGTCTTGTCGTCTTAATAAATTTCTAAAAGATTTCATTCCAGCAGAAACTCGAACCTTAAGCTAAAATGAGAAACTGAAAACTTTAACAATTATGAACTTTATTTTTACTGTGTCCATTCTATACACAACACTTAGAAATATTATTTATAAATGTTAGTTGAAGACGTTGAAGAAACTGAAATAAAAGTTATAGACAATTAATGTATAACTACTGAACAAAATATATAATAGTACAGTTATTTTGAACAATAGTAAAAACAGTAATTACCGTTACATTAAAACATAAACGTGTATTTATCTATAGTTTTAATTATAACAGCAATGTCGTGATTTGCAGTCGTTTATCTTAAACTACATTTAAAAATTAAATACTGGTCATAAGTGATTATATTGCGCCATAAAAGTACATTATAACTATAAAAACAGTGTAGTACTTTCACTAATAAAAATGTTAACTTACTAGTGGATTAAAACCATCCCGTACTATTAACAATAATTTAGAAGCAGTTGTAGCCCAGTGGATTTAAGTTCAATAAACTGACTAATTGAGTGATTCGAATTGGAATTAATTTATATAAACTATAATAAGAATAACAACAAATCCTTGAGGATGTAACGTTCTCCAAGTGTCTAGTCCTCCCGTGGTGTTCTCCTCGTCGCCAAGGTGTTCCGAGGGTTGTCAGGACGGGGGCCCAGGCCACGTAGTGGTCTGGGTGGCCCGGAGGACGAGTCTGATGAAGAAGCTATGATAGGCGGCGGTGTTTCAGTTCTTCAGCGCGAGCGAGACAAAGAAGCACATCTGCCACCACCGCCGCTCCTGCCGCCCAGGTACAGGTTCAGGGACCTCATCCTCGGAGACTATGCGTTCAATGATGATGGAGAAAGGTGAGTAACATATTTTAAGTTAATTTATAAGATACACTCGCACTTCAATTTTAAGTGAGAAATTAGAAAAAATATTGTTATTTGTATACACTACATTCGAGTACCTGAATCCTGATCCTGTATTGTAATTGGGATTAAGTTCCTGTTGCATAGAGTAGCACAAATATATAAATAAATAAATAATGAAATTAATAAAATTCTAGTTTCAAAATTATCACCGCTTCAAACCATTACTGGGTGTGGGTACTCTGCCGTTGCAGATTTCAGTAAGTAATATATTTTGCGCGTTACCAGCCGACAAATCACAGCCCCCAAAGATGTTAATACAGAGGGAGCCACAGGGGTAGTTTTAATATGATAAGAATTGTTTGTCGGCTGTGTGAATCGAATCTGGGTTCTGAAATCCACCGGCTGAGTTGATACCACTGAGTCAACTATCCCATAATATCTTTATTTAGAATATATATAACTAAAATGAAGACAGACATGTCGGTAGATGGCACCACGGGTTGCTTCTTAGCTCTCATGTCTTGTCTACCGGCGTAGTTACTTTAACATCAGTCAGTTCAGCTTGTAAAAGTATCACAGTTCACTAGTCCCTAGTTGGTCTAGTTGGATAGTTGATCACACCATACTGATGAGTCCCTAAAGGACGAAACGCGTCTATGGTTAAAGCTGAACTGACCAGCCGTTTGATGATGACCTGATAAGTTGATTCAAACGTGCTGTAAAAATTTTGGAATTTGTGACAAGTGATGGAAATTTTGTTTTCCTATTTTTCTTATTTAATATATATAACATTATACTATGCCATATGCCTCATCAAATGGAGTAGCATGCACCCTTAAAACAATCATTAAATATTTATTTATTGCAGAACTGTGGTTCACTGAATTTGTTTTTATATAATTATTAATAGTAAATGGAGTAGATAGCACAGTGATATCGAATCGGACTGTGGATTTGAAAATCCGGGTTCGATTCCCACATCCAACAAACAATTTTCACTATATTAAAAAGTTACCTCAGTGGCTTCCTCCCCATTAACATCTTCAGAGGTTGTGATTTAAAGGTCGATTTCACGCGTAAAAATAAAACACTTACTGAATTCTGCTACGGCAGAGTACCACACCCAGTAATGGGTAAGAGGCGTGATAATGATATACTAACAGTAGAAGTATTATATTTCCATTGTCATTAGCGTATACATACTTCTCAAATATCAATAAACAATTAGCATATAGCAACGCATCTCTGGAGGAATAACATCTAATTAAAGAGTTTAACAAATGAATAAAAACGTAGTCAAAGTATTTACGAATTGAGCTTTTAGTTCGCTTCAGGGCACATTGATTTTACAGCTAACCGGTTATCTACCGTTACCGGTCGCAGGAGCTCGTTACCGCTAAACATCTTTAACAAACATACATACATAGGTCAAAAGAAGGACATTATCTGTAGATACGCATAATAACAATAACACTTAAAGGAAAAATATTAATAATTGTAGCGCTTGTTTGCGGTGAAAGCGAACCCAATTCTGTAAAATTGTGGTAATAAAAAGGAATTATTGAAACGTTTGTCGAGCGATATGATAGGTCCCACAGAGGTCTGTTTGAGAATTTTACATTTCAAATTTAATTGAAATACGCCGAGCGGAAACAAGAAGCTTCTAATTTGTTTTTTTTTTCTTTAATAAGCGTCGAATTTTTACTTGAATTATGCATATAATTTCTAGATGTTAAATAAAGAAATTTTTATTAAGTTTCTTGTGTTCCATTCTTCAATTATTCCGGTACAAGGAATTTAAATATGATGCTCATATTTATAACAATTCGTTTGTTCGGCAGTACGATGTTTTGGATAGTGTTACGGCATTCGAATCCGGAGATCCCGAGTTCGAATCTCACTCATGCTAAAATATATGAACTGCCACACTACGGTTCGTTGAGTCCCGGAGCCTGTACTGTAATTGGGATTAAGTTCCTGTTGTGCAGAGCCATACAAATAAATAAATAAATAACTAAACCTCCACCATTTTGTTTCTTCATATCGAAATTACATTTTGTAATGCACTCTCCTGTAAAACTGAAAAGTTTCTCCTGAAAATCGAACGAATTCAGGAATTCAGCACGATATTAACACATGAAAGCTACCTGCTCCCGGCTGAACATTTCGAGTGTATTGACCTATAAAGATTTATATTTTTTACTTGATGTGTAGGCCACGGCATTACTCATACGAGTTATTCCACTTTGACCCTAGAGAACTGACAGAGAAGTAATTTAGAGAAAAAAATCACTAAAAGGAAGAAAAATAATTGTATTTGACAGGAAGTAATCTAAAAGTCGCACTGTCGAAATATTAAGAGTTGTACATTTTTCAAAACTGTTCAAGTGAAAATGTTCTACTCGATAAAATAAACCACAAACCAATAAATAACTTGGCTGATGGCGTTTGTACTCAGGCATTTCTCAAACATCAACAAATATTTACGATTTTCAAATATATGCTGCTATTTATAAAACTTTGAAGTTAATTTATGTGCATCACACTCATTTCAACCCAAATTTTTTTTATTTATTTAAGAAAAAATTATATAAATATAGTAGATAGTTAGATATTTATTTGATACACAATTATTTTATACTGAAATTATAACAAAAATTAAATTTTAAACTTGGTTTAAATAACATGACATGAAATTTTGATTTGCTTTCATTTATTTAAACCAAGTTTAAAATTATTTATATGGGGTAAGTGGCTCAGTGGTATCAAGTCGGCTTGTGGATCCTGAGAACCCTGGTTCAAAACCCACAGCCGACAAACAATTTTCACTACATTAAAACTACCTCTGTGGCTCCCCCTCCACTAATATCTTTGGGGACCGTGATATTACGGCTGGTAACCGCATTTCACGTGCATAAATATATCACATACCGAGATTTGCTTCGGTAGAGTGCCACACCCAGTAATAGGTACATTTATTTTATTAAAGTTTAAAATTTAACTTTAATGGTGAAACTGAATGACAGTCGTATTAAAATTACTCTTTGTGGCCATGATCTGACGGCTGGTAGTACCATCAGTCAAAAATAATTGAATTTGGAAAAAAAATGAAATTAGTTTATAATTTTTGTTGAACATTTCTTCGCATCAATTATTTATTACAATCAGTTCTACGTCGAATACAAATCGCGAATCGGATTGATTCAGTTAATTTTCCTTAACACCCCCTTGCTACAGAGTTAGAGTTAGACAAAGCCTATATTATTCGTAATGAGAACAAACGATGCACCCTGGTATCGTGATTGTGTCAAATTAGATTTCTCCTCCCTTATTTATTCGAACTTGTTCTAATTGTTTTGTACGTTTATTTATGATTTGACCTTTGTTTGTTGCGCGGTATGGATGATAATAATAACAGAAAGTATGTCTGTGTTAAATTACTTTATAAATAGTTTAAATTGTTTTACAAAATTAGCGTAGATTCTGGTTTCTTCCCTTAATTAGGTTTAAATGAAGAAATACTTGAAAACTTAAATTAGTTCGATTTTACCAAACATTCCTCTCCTGTCACACGCTTCATCCGCATTCATCATTTCTTTCATACATGCTTGTCTCGTATGGGGTAGGTAGTTCAGGGGTACCGAGTGGATTTGAGAACCCGGGTTTGAATTATTATATCCTTGCGTTTATTGAAATTAATAGCAGCTACTATCAAGAAAAAGAATGACATTGTGTCTAATCAAAAAATGTTTCAAATAAGTTAAGTAGAGAAAAAAATAAGGAGTATTTTCTGTTATATATATTTTTTTGATAAATTGAACGGTATAGCTAGAAATAAATAAATGTTGAGGGTAAAAATCAAACGAGACTGCTGGCACCATCTCTCGGCAACTTGAAGAACTATATACGTGGGTGAATATCTTGGAACTGGGGGATTAAATCGAAAAATACTTCAAATAAATGTGATAGAAAATCAAAAAAATAAGAAGTTTTGTTTGAAACTTTTCTTGATTTATTCCTTATTTATAGAAATATTTGCTACAATGTAAATAAATTATTATGTTCAATAACATTAATAAAAAAATATATATTAATGTTTGATTCGCCACAGAAAGTATTACTTTAGCTCCTTGTAATATAATATACTATTATTTAAACATTTCACAAATCTTTCATTCGACAGACGTTCCAACACACTTTTTCAATATTTATTTCTTTGCCAAACATCTGCTGACCAAACAAATATATTTATATGAAAAGTTAATAAATCAATACAGGCTTTTAATTATTTACATCGCCTTGAAACATTTTCACATATTACAATTTTCCCTGTCATAAAAATATCTAAAATTTATTTTTGTGTAATAACCAACCTCAAAATATTATCCTGTCACCTTAAATAAAATCCTGCGATATATCAGACAAAAAACGGTGCGGTACGAATCAAGTCAGCTCTGCTGACTGAAACAAAGGATGCTTGGCGTGGAAGTAAATTGAGACAATTTGTGGTGGATGATATATGCGTACAGTGGTGCCGACTGTTGGAAGTACCAGGCATTTATTTCTAACCAACCCTTATATACTTGGTATTGAATATAAAGTTATTTGATAAATGAGGGGCCGGAATATATTGAATATATATTTTTCTTCGGGTAGTTTAAACAGATGGAAGGATATTTTATGAGGGTAAGCCACCCTCAAATCGGAAATTTAATTCCAAATGTTTATAAATTATTTTCAAGACAAAAGTGGTAAACTAATTACTTCTACGTGTTATTTATTCGAAGCATTTTGTTTTAAAATTATTTTAAAATGTTTAACAAATGGAAAATATTTATATGATGTTATATAAAAAGCAGAATACAAAAACTGGTGGCAATTGCCGATCGATATAAAAATTAATTAAATTTCAATATAATTACTGGATAGGAAAGTAAATATTATGTTTTAATTAATAAATAATTATCTGAATAAAAAATGATACATACACAAATACCATATTTTTTGCGTGTAAAATAAATTATAATTTCATTTCTTCTTTTCTGCTGTCATAATTAAAAGAAGAAGACAATTTCATTGTATTTCTTAAGTACACTCAATGTCACTAGACGTGCACCTGACTTTGCACTCGTCATTTTTTGTTCTAGTTTCATTCATAAGATTTCGCGTGCATTTAATCTTCAAACAACAAAAGAATTTAATTTAGAGCAAAGAAATCCTTCTAGTATTCTAGCATTACGTAGGAAGGTACAGTAAAAATATTGCTTTTAGAAGTAGAATAGGAACAAATAGTTGTAGCACTATAGTTACGCTCTTGCTACGTAAGCAAGAGTTCGCGAGAAAATAACTATAACAAGCGATAATTTTAGAGAACAGGATTATTTATTTCTTACGGTTAAAAAATAATAAAATTATACCGCACATAAAAGTTTAATGATGGCTATTAAAGTTTTCCTTTGATTTAATGAAGCCACAACGATTTTATATCTAATTCGTTAGTGTTTTCTCACTGGCCGAATTTAGAGAAAATTTCCCAGCGTGGGAACGAATGTAGTCAGTCCACTTTGCCCAACTATCGACTTTTTGATTGAAGCTCGCGCTCGGTTGTGACGTCATAGACTCGAGACTACGGCGAGAAAGAAGCAGAAGTTGAGTTTTGACCGCGAAGAGTTTCTGTGGAAATAGTGTGCTATGGATAGAACTCACTGGCTGTCTGACAGCTGAGTTTCGGCAAATTGATTAATCATTAACAAAGAGTGTGAAGGAAAAGGAACGAAAGATAACTAGGAATGGTTGTTTTAAGTGATTAGATTGGTATTACTTTTGAGCTTGCGTTTTTTGGTGGACAATATAAATTTTGAAAGCTTTTCAGAGTTGTTTCAGAGTATTACAAAGTTTTTCACCGATTTTATTTCTATAAGGGTTATCAAAATCGAATAAAAATAACACTTATAAACAACCAAAAGAATAATAATAAGTCCACGGGATGGGGCATGGCCCCTATGGCCCCCTCCGTTTATAAATAATTAATTGTTTTCAGATTTTAATTTTTATATCTTTAATTTGAGGAAATAAAGTGTGTACTGATCTCATAATGTTTTTGTAACTAAATAACATGTTTAAATGATGAACTTACAAATTTAAACGAGTGACTCTCAGGAAGCAAAGTACGTACAAAGTGAGGCGTAACTCAATATGGCGGTATCAAATTACACAAATTAGATGGAACACACCAGAGACGTGAAGAGCTGATTATATTTTCGGCGCTTTGTAAAATAGTAACGTGACATTCATATGAAGTGATAAGGGACTAAAATCACACCAAAAATTAAAATTCTACTCTGGTTTAAGCTACCCTGTTTACGTTATAAGATCTGACAGGGTTGTCACATTTTACATCGTGCTGTTTTGTTACACTGTATGAATACATTACACACATATTTGCGTAGATAACAAACATTAATTCTAATAGCAAAGTTTATGAGTAGAATGAATACGAATTTAATGAGATCGAGATACTGTCATATGTTTCTAAATTATTTAAAAGAAAAATGTCTTCGCATCCCGAATAAAAGTAAATTACATGCTTTCTTTTTGGAATAGTATATTACATAGTAAGTCAGGAAAATGATATTTTACTTGACGAAGCGGTTGTTTGAAATACGAGGCCGCAGGTCTGCTAAGTCAAGTAAAAACACTTTCCTGACGTATTATGTATACTATTTTTTCTGAAACCGTTTAATTTAATTAATATTTAATCATATTTAATTCAAAATGTTTCAATTTTTTGATTTGTACTGACAGCAGACGTATCCAAGGTTACAACAAAAATAACAGTCAGGTAAAATCTTTACCAGACTGTTTTGTACTTTACCAGACTGTTATTTTTGTTATAGCCTTGTATACGTATTTTACTTGACTGATTTAGCAAAAATCTACTTTCCATACTAAAATTGGTCAGGAAAGTACGCACTTTCTTGCCGGTTTCAGAAAAAACATATTTGTCGAAAGAAAACTAGTAATTAAATAATTTTCCAAATAATTATGTGGTGAAATATTATGAACGACCACATAATAATTATCTTCTGACATTTTGCTGCAAGATACAAATTATGAACATGATAAAAATGAAGATAAAATGTGCTGGCATTTAAGGAGGTGTCTGGTAAACAAATGATAGGATCGTTTAAGAAAACAGTGAAAAACGAAAACATGCTGCTTGTATAATTTATTACTTTATTTATACTGTACAATATAATAATATATTATTACATAAATTTAAAACACGATGTATTGTCGCACGAGCACGTCGTATAAAACGAGTACAATATTTAATTATTATTTTTTAATTTGTGTCATTTATTACATGGAAATTGTGCAATTTTAATTACAAAAAATATCTAACTACAATCCTCTATTACTAACTATTTTTAGTGTAATAATGAATCGGTTATTAACGCAAAATAGATTTTTTTGCGATATTATTTATTTTTCCTTGATGTCTCATCTCTGCAATTGCAGACTTTAGTAAACATGCTGTTAGTAGGAGTACCACAAGAATGCTTTTAACGTGGTCCATGAAAGATTCTGAGTGGGAGGAATAAACGGGGTAAAAAGAATGAATGTAGTATGTCAGGACAGGAATGTTTAGAGAATTTAATGAATACTTCAAAGGTTCGTGCTACTCTTTATAATGGGAACTAGTTTGATGTTATGTACGTATGTTTGTATTGACATTTATGTGTTTGGTTTAACAGAACTGAAGTAGATTAAATAACAAAATGGTGGTTGAATGACAGAACTTTCAAGCATGACAGGTTTAAGCAGCTCAGGTGCCAGCTTTCAATATATATATATTTTCAAGTATGTCAGCGTTTTTAATATTAAAAACTTGACATCAAAGAATATCGTGTCTGCATACAATATTCTTTACTTTATCTTGCATAACCGTCTACACACGATAGCTAATATTTTATATTAAAACATTTAGTTTTCCATGTAAAAAGATACACGTGATATAATATAATAATATTACGTCATACATAATATCTGTAAAAAAATTTGATTAAAAAAAGGCTATATTTCGAATTAAACAAGTGATGCACGCGATCTCATTTTTGATCAACAATATTGATCTCAAACTCGCTTTCTTATAAAATTTATTGTTTCTCGCCTCGTTCTTGAGTGAGAGTCTCAAGAGAATCTCGTTAAACGGCATTGAATTTATCGTGGTCGAATTGTCTTATAATAATATTTTTCATATCATGTTTAGTTTTTAAGATATAGCCACGGAAAGCTACAAAATCTCATGAGGTAAATTTGGAGAAACAAAATTATTCCGAAGGCTATATCTTGAAAACCAAACAAGATATGAAGATGCGGTCAACGGCATTGAATTCCTCGTGTCCAAATTGACCTAAAAACAAATTTTTACCGATTTTTATTTTTTGAAAATTTCTTAAGGGGTACCCCTTTGATTTTTTTCGATTTTAGGCCAATTTTAGACTATTTGTTCTAAAATTCTTTCCCGTACGAATATTGCAATGAAAATTTACATACATATGTATTTTGACCTGCTGAATCCAATGATAATACCCACAAATGCGTATGTCTTCTAGTATTTGACATATTGTTTTAAAACGGTTTTGTGAGAAAATTTTGGTAAAAACTTTTTGAAAAATAAAAATTGTCCAAAATTTGTTTTTAAGTTAATTGAAACACGAGAAATTCAGTGCCGTTGAGCGCATCTTTATATATCGTTTAGTTTTTGAGACATAGCCTCGGGAAAGTCAAAAATCTAATGCGAAAATTCAACTTTTCCGAAGTATATGATCTAGTACAAAAAAATTTAATGACAAATAGTAGATACAAATAAAATAACAGTAGTAGATAAACAGGAGGGTTCCGGGACCATTACGCCTAAAAAAGGCAACCCGCAATACAGGCGGTTGCCTACGGGTGGTTGCCTATGTTTTAGGGGCCATTGTCCTTGATGTAGGTCGTGGACCCCGAGGTCATTGCTCTGACCCCCGCCCGACCCCCATCGAGATCGTCCCCACCCCCATCTCCCCACCTCCCCCCAACCCCTCCGAATGTCTAAATATAGATTTGAAGTTGCATCTGTAAAAAATTAACATGTGTTCGCATGATGGTAAAAAATTAACATGTGTCCGCATGATGTTGAGGTCTAAAAAAAAAATATGAAATCATGTCTAAAAATAGATTTGCAGCTGTTGTTGATAAAAAATAGGTGGGAAAGCGTATCCAAACAAGTTCTCAAGCTGTAAAAATATTTTTTACATCCATTTGTAGCTATATATTTTGTTTTTTACGCATTTTGTTTTAGTTACATGTTGTATCTACAAGTAAAATGAGCAAAGAGACAGTGTGCTCGTTAAGCGATAATGTTATTAAAAAAATAAAATCGGCTTTAAATCTAATTAAAACAGTGGATGAAGCTGAAAATTGGCGAAAACATATAAATAAATTTATATTATCAATATCAAATTGTATTAGAAATCAAAGAGGATGTTGCAACAAGGATGAAAATTTATTTAAACTAGAAGCCAATCTCACAATATTAAAATTTTTTCGAGAAAAATTAAATCAATTTAAAAATGATCAATCAGTATCAGGATCAGGAGTATGCGGTAGACGACAACAGAATAAATTAATTTGGCGGGATGTGAAATCTGTCTTTGGAGGGCGAATACAAACAGGTGTAATTATAAATAAATTTTTTAAAGATCCAAGGATATTTTTTGAAAAAAGTAAGCGTATTTTTAAAAATAAAATTAATAATGCTCTAAAATCATCTATAATAAAAGTAAATGTAGTGTTCAGTGCGGAATTTATTATGCCTCATACAGGTGTTTTAGAAATTAAAACATTTAACACAAGCAATAAACCGATAACAAATGCTACCAATTTAAATAGTTGGTACAATGAAAACGTGCAATATAAAATATTGCGTGAACTAGAGGAATTTCAGGAACGGGATTCGGGTTGGGCGCTACATGAAATTATGCATTTAAAATTGCATATCAACAAATATACACCGATAACAGGAGGTACTTATATTGAGCTGCCTGAAGATATTAAACGAAAGCAAGCAATAGTCAACGTCAAGAACTGCGATGAGTTTTGCTTTCTTTGGGCTGTGACATCGGCGCTTCATCCAGCAGTTAAACATTCAGATCGAGTTAGCTCATATCCACATTTTGATAGAGTGTTGAAATATGCCGGAATCAGTTTTCAACTTAAAATAAAAGATATACCAAAATTTGAAGAAATGAACAATCTGGCGATAAATGTTTATACTTTAGAGAAAACTGGCAAGAAACATCTAGTTGTGCCAGTATATTTAAGCGAGAAAAATTTTACGAAAACTATTCATTTACTAATGACAAATTCCAACGAAGAAGAGGTTATTGATGATGAGGACTCAATGGAAATTGATAACAATGTTGATATTATAAAAAATATGAGATCTAACACCAACTATCACTTTATGTGGATAAAAAATTTACCACGATTGTTAAATAAACAATTGTCAGCCCGTAGAACTAAAAAGTGGCTTTGCGATAGATGCTTAAATTATTTTACAGCGGAACATTTGCTAACTAAGCATATGCAGTATTGCAAGCTAATGAACAAGTGTCGCATTGAAGTACCAAGCGATGAAAATAAAATTTTAAAATTCAAGAACTATCGCTATCAAGAAGAGGTGCCTTTTGTAATTTACGCTGATTTAGAATCAATTTTAGAAAAAGTTGAGGATAATTCGGAAAAAAATACAAAAATTATACATAAGCATATACCGTTCAGTATTGCATATTACTTGAAATGCTCTTATGATGATTCCCTTTCAAGATATAGCATGTATCGTGGAAAAAATTGTCAAGAATGGTTCACCAATGAATTGCACACAATGGCTGTTAGTACTAATAGTATAATTCAGACTTTGCAACCTATGAAGCTGATAAATGGTGAAGAACTCGAATTTGATGGAGCGAAAATATGTCACATTTGTCGAAAACCATTTAACGAAAATGATATTAAAGTTCGAGACCACTGCCATTTCACATCAAAATATAGAGGTCCAGCACATCAGTCCTGTAATCTAAATTATAAAAAATCGCATACTATTCCAATTGTTTTTCATAATCTAAGTGGTTATGATGCTCACTTCATTATTAAAAATATTGCCAAAGGATTTCCAGGGGCACTTCATCTGCTTCCAATAAACAAAGAGCGGTATATTTCATTCACGAAATATGTAAGCAACACCAAAATAAATTATCGTTTCATTGACTCGTTTCGATTCATGGCAAGTAGTATTGATAAACTGTCGATGTACCTTCAAGATTCGGAGAAGAAAATCACCAGAAGCCAGTGTACTAGTGAAGAAGAATTTAAATTGCTAACCAGAAAAGGAGTCTTTCCCTACGAATACTTGGACTGCTGGGGGAAACTTGATGCCGATAGATTACCAACTCAAGAACAATTCTACAGCTTAATCAGAAATGAAAGTGTTTGTGATGATGACTACAATCATGCTCAAACTGTATGGAATAGTTTTAAAATAAAGTCGTTGGGGGGTTATTCTGATTTGTATTTAAAAACCGATGTATTATTATTAGCAGATATATTTGAAAATTTTCGCACAAGTTGTATGCAATCATATGGACTTGATGCATTACATTACTATACAGCACCAGGTCTGGCATTTGATGCAATGTTAAAATGTAGTTCTATTGAACTTGAGCTGTTGACCGATATTGATAAAATTTTATTCATCGAGAAGGGGATTAGAGGTGGGGTATCTCAATGTGTGAACAGATATGCCAAGGCAAATAACAAATATATGGGTGAACAGTATAATTCAAATTTACGAAATTCTTTCCTAATGTATTTTGATATAAACAATTTATATGGTGCTGCTATGAGCCAATACTTACCATATAGAGACTTTGAATGGGTTAGCGATATTGATATCCATAGTATTGATTTATTAAATATTAGTAATGAATCAGACACAGGCTATATTTTTGAAGTAGACTTGGAATACCCATTTGAACTTCATGAATTACATAAAGATTTGCCTCTTTGCCCCGAACATTTTACACCACCAATATCAAAACATTCAAAATTAATTCCAAATTTGTATCCAAAATCTAAATATATTATACATTATCGAAATTTGAAGCAATGTTTAAATTTAGGTTTAAAGATTAAAAAGATTCATCGTGTTCTTAAGTTTAAGCAAAGTGCATGGTTGAAAAAATATATAGATTTAAATACAGAATTACGTAAACTTTCGGATAATGAATTTAAAAAAAATTTCTATAAACTTATGAATAACGCCGTTTTTGGAAAAACAATGGAGAATGTTCGAAAGCACAAAGATGTTAAATTAGTTACAAAATGGGGTGGTCGTTACGGCGCAAAGTCTTACATTTCACAACCAAATTTTCACAGCTGTACTATACTTGATGATGATATTTTAATTATAGAAATGAAAAGAAAAATTATTCACTTTAATAAACCAATTTATGTAGGATTTTCTATTTTAGATTTATCAAAAACTTACATTTATGATTTTCACTATAACTATATTAAAAAGGAATTGGGGGATGAAGCAAAATTACTATACACAGACACTGACAGTTTAATATATAATTTTATTAACATAAATATATACAATATTATTAAAACAGATATACAAAAATTTGACACTTCTGATTACAATGTGGACAATGTGTACAATATACCGTTAGCTAATAAGAAAGTTATAGGTCTTATGAAAGATGAAAATAATGGTAAAATAATGACGGAATTTATTGGTTTAAGATCAAAAATGTACGCTTATAAAATTTTAAATTCTAGTAAAAATATTAACAAAAGAGCCAAAGGAATTTCGAGCGCAACACTAAAAAACATAACTTTTCAAAATTATCATGATTGTTTATTTAATAATTTAACAGTTGCTAAAAACCAGTATACAATAAGATCATACAAACATGATGTTCACACAATTAAACAAAAAAAATTAGCATTAAGCCCCCATGATGATAAGCGTATTGTTAATTATATATATACTGATACATTACCATGGGGTTATAAATGTATGAGTAATATGTAAAATATATTTATTACCTACTAATAAATGTTTTTAAAATGTTATAACTGTAATAATAGGTAAAATATTACTTACTAATAAATGTGTTTCAATATTATAACTGTAATAACAATGTTAAATACTGCTTACCAATAAATGCCTTAAAATTAATTGTTTTTAATCTTCCACCACATTCACAAATATATCACCATCCTCTGGTGCCGGTAGCCCCAATATTGCTGGATAGGCACCATCATCATCATCAATGATGTCATCTTCCAGACGCCATTCCGAACCATCATCCATCATGTATGATGGTTGATTTTCGACGGGTGAAAGGGATGATTCAGAAACTCGTGGGATGAATGATTCGTGCGGATATTGAATCACGGTGGGTGATGATAGCTGTGACGATGATGACCCCTGTTGCGTTGTTGGCGGCAGCAGCTGGTCGGCAAGATTTTCCACTGTTGCGTGGATCTCCGCTTGCCTATCGTATAAGTCGTTTACGTATTTTGCCAAATACGTTGTAGCGTTGTTAATTCGATTAATCGCAATGTAATTTTTGTCGATTAATTGACTTAGCCCGTTTTGGACTTCTCGAATATTATTCAACTGAACACTGAGTTCTGTAACTAGCTGATACAAATCGTTGGATTGCATGATTTAATTGAACACTACGTATTTCACCAGACTATTACAACTGATTGTAATGTTCTTAAAGAATTTTTACATATTTATACATTCATTGGTTGTGGTGGGGTAGTGCGGGAACCCATAATATCTGTTCTCCCACAGGAGCCATATGTGTAGACAACATGTGTACTTCAGACACTTTTTGCGGGCCAATGTAGTTCAGAATGATGTGAAGAGATGCAAACATTTTATTCACACAATATTTGTCAGTTTTTATCACACATGTGGTTTCCGTTCTCCCACAGGAGCCATATGTGTAAACAACATGTGTACTTGAGACACTTTTTGCGGACCGATGTAGTTCAGAATGATGTGAAGAGATACAACACTTTATTCACACAATATTTGCCAGTTTTAACACACACATGCGATCCTCCAGGATGATGTCACCCACAGATTGCTGTGAATTGAGAAACTAATAATGTTGAAAACAAAACCAATAATCATATGAGGAATGGATAGATTGGGTTTCAGCAAATTAAATTCTTATTTTGTTTATTACATACAAATTTATTTTATTATATAAAATTACATTGCACGTACAGCACTAGTTAATGGATTATATTTAACAATTTTATCATGTAAAATTAAACAATAAGCGGTGGTTTCTGCCGGAATGGTGTCTGTTGTTTCAAAATTAAGACGGATATCAACGGCTCCTGATTTCAGTGTCTCATTTTGATGAGAGCAATCGATAACTATAAGAGGCGCTATTGATTTGAATTTATCAGGGGCCAGTACAGGTTCATTCTCCTTCCCATAGTACGACTGCTGGAACTGTGCATACATTTCATAGAGAATAGCAAATTGATTTTTATCAAAATCTAAATTTAAATTATCGTACGGATACATTTCAGAATTTAAATATAATTTTATGTTTTTTAATTTACAGTGATCAAAATAACTCATATGCGATTTTTGTTTATTTTTTTTACTTGTTTGAAAACCGATAATTACAAAACGCGGTTTTTCTAGCTGTGTTGCCGTTTTTACAGTCCAAGTGTGTTGATGGGTTTGCTGCAAAAGTGGATTTTCATGTAATTCCCAACTTCTAAAAGGGATTTCAAGTTCGGAGCTTTTTTCAATATGTTTCATGAGTATAAGACGTTCTGCATCTGCAACCGCAATATGAGGCATTTTCCACAAAACTTTTGTTAATTTTATGTGGCTTTCATCATTTTCCAGTTCACTGTAAATTGCATTTAGATCAGTATTGCTACGAATAAGAATTAATTCTTGACGCAAATTCAATATAATTTTTCGAAAATCTTCAGCAAAACCTAGTAACATACGAAGTGGAATGCAAACATTGAAATGCCCATTGTGGACTATTTTAGCTGAAATATCATCTAGAGGAGACCAAGCTGCATTTTGTAAACGTAAACTTTCATTTGTGTTGTATGAAACGTATCCTTTCATTGTTGATGAAATTCCTGGGTTTCTAGCGTTATCAATTTGAACTCCACCAATTTCATATCTAATCTCTTGAAACAAGAAAGATATTCCATTATTTATCAGTTTAGCTGATGTAGAAGCTGTTCCATCTTTTTTCACCAATTGTCCCTCGATATACAGCAGGCTATCCCACGGCAGTGTATAAACGTCCTGCTGTTGGATTGGAATTCGAATTTCATCATTGTTGTTCAATGTTGTAGATGCATATGGTTGATGTGTATGCTTTTCGGCATTAACAATTGCATTATCGAATAATGCACGTTCACTAACATTTAAAATATTTGCGCTCATTTTGTTTCACGAATACAAAATATATAATTGCTACACTTTAAAACTGAATCAAATTTTATTCTTATCCAGATAACCACTGATGTTAATCGTTTTTTCTTTTTTTCCTCCCTCACCCTATTTTCCTTTTGAAGCTCAATTTTAATTATTTATCTGATATCCTAAAGAATTTAAATAATAACTAATTGCTTGTAGATATTTAAAGTTTTCCGATGTTAGCTGATCAATAGCTGGGAGTAAACTAGACCGCTTTGCTATACTTTGTGTATTAATATAGGGCATTTTTTTGTTATAATCGCTATAGTTGTATCTAATCCCCATTTTATCGTTTTTTTAAATGTAGTCTTAACGTGATGGCTTCTCCTCTGAAATTGACGAGTTCTCCGTTCTGATCGAGTATTTTAATTGTTATGGAGCTGATGATTCGTGTATTTATAGGTAAATAGATAATATTTCCAGGTGCTTCTACTATTTTCTCCCCAGGTTCAGCATTTGGGAAAAATTGATGAATAATATGAACATGTTCATTGTTTTTAAATGATCCACTTATCAAATCACATTCAATGCAGATAGCATTAACTTTAAAAATATTTACAGGATGCTCTGATGTGTACAGTCTATTTGCAACTATAATTTGTTTTTTAAAACCCAGTATGTCACCAAAAGTATCATCCCTATTAAAATCTATATTTTTAGTGGCTTTTATTTCGCATTTAAGGGTATTTTTATTTGCTTTTATTATTAGCCCATCTTGTTTATTTAATTGCTCCACTTGTTTTCGCAAATATTTATGAATATCTCTTACACCGTATGCACCTGTAGGTATTTTAATTGTACTATTATCAAAATAAAAGTTGCAATTTTTTTCATCAATATTCGGAATTGCATTATAAGATTCAAAATTTATAAACCCCAGAACGTATTGTGAATTGTCATCTAATTCAATTGGTGGATAAATATCTGATGTTAAAACAGAATCACGACCTGAAAATGTAAATGTGTACTCCATGATGGTTCAATAACGACTGTATAACATGTATAATAATTATTTATTATAAAGAAAGGATAAGCACAAATGACCACAATTAATATCATTGTACGACTGAAATACATTATAATTATATTCTACATTACAATTGTTAAAATATAAGGATAACTCATTTGGAGGCTTTAAGTTACCAAAACTGTCAAAGTATATAACATTATTACCATATTTTTTATAGGCTACCCAATGTGTACCAGGACCATCCCAATCATCTAAATTCACAATTGCACACTCATTGTAATTGGGTTTATGTGGCAATCTATTACGCATAAAAACACCACGAAAATTTGAAATTTTTAGTTCTTTTATATACTTTAACAAGTCAAAATTGTCTAACGCTCGCTTTGGTAACTTTATCGGAAGTTTTTTTTCAATGATCTTATGTGGAGTCCAAAACCTTTTTTCCGTGATGTTAAGTATAAACCTTCACCCACAGCAATTGCCTCCATTTTTTTGTTGTGACGTTGTTTTTCTTTTAGTTGTTCAGCTGCTGCTTTTGCATCATTTACAGCCTTAGCAATTCCCGCAGCCCCGCCACTCAACGCACCTAGAGCGCTTAATCCAGCGAAAATTGGTACTAACGGTAGAATCCCTCCTTTCTTCGGAATGGTAATAATTCGGGGTGTATTCACTTTTCTTTTTATTTTACCCACTGTTTTAAACGCTATTTTTGCAGCTTTATTTAAATCATTATTTGTGGAACTTATGGATTTTTGTGCTCTTTTTACTACATCACGAAAAGATAGCGCGCTACCTCTTTTTTTCGATTTGCGAGCTGGTTTACAACCCATACCCATCTTAACTTTTGCTTTCATCGCTCCGGCAACACCTAAGGCAGCAAGTTTTTCCCCTGTAGATGCGTTTTTAGATTGAAAACGTTCAACAGCCTTTTGAGCTAACAGCTGATCGGCTTTATGTCTAGTAGACAAATTATTATCGCTAGAATATGCTATATCGTGCTGTTTACAAGCTTCATCAAGATCATTTACACCACGATCTCCACGCAGTAATCGTTTGCGTAGTTTTGTACCAGGACCACAATAATTATAACCTGGAATGTGCAGCTCAACAGGTAGTTTATTAATTACAGAATTAAGGAAACCACCACCTTTTTTAACATTTCGCAATGAACTGTGAGGTTGATTTACAAGCATCCTCATTTTATAATGTTTAATGAGCTACTGAACAATAAATAGATGTGATTGGTTATTTATATCTCAGTTAACATGCAGGTTTTGAAGCAGACACAGTCGCTAAATGTTAGGAATTATGATTTCAATGGCGAGGGTGAAAAACTACGTCATAGTGTTCTATTTCCATCAATAGTAAGATGTTTGATAGCTGGTCCATCTGGTTGTGGAAAAACGAATGTTTTAATTGCGCTGCTGGAGCATCCCAACGGTTTACGCTTTGAAAATGTTCGCATATATTCAAAGTCCTCATATCAGCCGAAATATGTATATTTAGAAAATTTACTAAAACCCATACATGGTTTGGGATACTCTGTTCATAATGATAGTACTGACATCGTAAAACCTGAAGATGCAAAGTACAATTCTGTTTTTATATTCGATGATGTGACGTGTGACAAACAGAATATAATTCGTGAATATTTTAGTATGGGTCGACATAAGGCTGTTGACTGTTTCTATCTTTGTCAAACATATACACGTATACCGAAACATCTCATTCGTGATAATGCTAACTTTATTATTTTATTTAAGCAGGATGATATGAACTTAAAACATGTGTACACAGATCACGTGGGGTCCGATATGACGTATGAGCAGTTTAAAAACATATGCTCTTCATGTTGGTGTGATAAATACGGATTTTTAGTTATAAGTAAAGAGGGTAATTTAAACAATGGACGATATCGTAAAGGCTTTGATCATTATATTGTAATATCAAATAAATAGTCTAGAAATATTGTGCAACAATCATTTCTTGCTGAGAGGTTTAACTGACAAGATATATCTAAATATATCTAACAATCCTGTTCTAACTGTTTCAGATCAGTTGAAGCTGTTTCTAATCTGTTTAAATTGTTTTTAACCTGTTTGAGCCGGTTCATAACTGTTCAAGACCTGTTCATAACTGTTCAAGACCTGTTCAAGACCTGTTCAAAGCTGTTCAAGATCTGTTCAAGACCTGTTCAAAAGCTGTTTAAGCTCTGTTCAAGACCTGTTCAAAGCTGTTTCTGACTGCGGTTAAAGTTATTTCACATTTTGAAAAGCTGGTTATACAATAATTAAAAATGAGTAAACGACTAAAACTTGATATCATAAATACACGTAATATTATTAAACAAAAACTAAACGCATTAAAAGAGGGTCGTGCCCAAGAAGAAGTGTTATTGGAAAAATCATATAAACCTGTTACGCAAACTCTAAAACAAATAGCAACTAGTTTGCAAAATATAAAAAAAGAAGAAAGAGATGTAAAACTTGAGCCAAAAGAACAGGAGAAAAAGGAGGAAGAAAAAGAAGAAGAAGAAGAAGAAGAATATAATGAAAGTTTTTATAATATACCCGCAGCATCGTCTTCAATAATACAACCAAAGTTTTTGGAAACAGAAGTATTAGCTGAGAGTGAACCAGCTTTAACAGATAAAACATTACAGGAAATGATGGAGGAACCGTCATTTAAAGAACATTTAAAACAATATCATGAGTTACCACGACAATACATTGAAGAAATGCTTACTGATACCGATAAATTTGATCATAATTATGGTGTATACCACGATCCTGAAACCGATAAATTTAAGATGGGTAGCAAAGAAGTAACAATCGATGGTAAAGACTTAATAATTGGTGGTATCCAATATGATGGGACCCCTGGGATTTATGAACTTGTTTTTAAAAAACATCCTATTGGTTTCAACACGGATGATTTAAATAATTATATTGATATGTTACACCGAACAAATGCACATCGTAGAAATCATTTACCTACAGGACAAATTCAAGGTAATAGATCATATAAATATCTACGTATTATATCCCCGCATACGCTTGCGAGATCGAGAATTCATTCGTGGGCTGGTGAATCATCCAAACGTACAAAAAGTGGAAAAGGGCTTCATATGAATTTAAGTAATAAAAATGTAGACTATATTTACTGGGATAATCCAAATGAGCTTGTCAACAGATTACAGCTACTATTGGCATCAAACGATGCTGGCAATACAAGTCATAATAATGAGATAGTTTCTATAATTGAGGAGTTATATGAGGCTAATATCCTTGTAAAATGTTAGTAACAAAATGCCACTCAATAAGTTCGGACGTCATGCTGGTAGGACTTATGATGATGATGAGTCAGATTTTGATGAGGATGAATATTTAAATATGCGAAATAGACGGATAATTCAGCTCGCGCCAGCTATAAATGATGCTGATGCGGTAAATAAAAAATTTCTAGAAGAGCAATTAGAAAAAATTGCTAGTAAACTTAATAATCATATTACAAACGCTGAAACTAATATACAAAAAGCAAACAAGATCATACGCGAAGTTACTGGTGATATAGAAGCTCTATTTAAACATTTAAATATTAAAAAAGGCGCATAAACAGCTTGTACTCTGTACTGTACGCTTGCAAAATATGTCGAAAATTAAGCGAAATATCGTTGAGGAGTTACATAAACCAAGCCGTATAAATTTCAAAAGAAGAAGGGTAATTGTTAAAGGGTTAGATGAGTCGTTTCAAGCAGATTTAGTTGAAATGCTCCCATATGCTAGGGAAAATAAGGGGTATCGCTATATACTAGTAGTTATTGATATTTTCTCTAAGTATGTGTGGGCTGAAGCAGTTAAAACTAAAACAGGAGAGGAAATAAGCAGAGCTATAAATAAAATATTTAATACCGATAAACGCATACCACAAAATTTACACACTGATATGGGGAAGGAATTTTATAACAAACATTTTCAAAAGTTAATGAATAAAAATAATATTAATCATTATTCAACTTATAGCAGTAAAAAAGCTAGTATTGTTGAACGTGTAAATCGAACACTTAAATCAATCATGTGGAAAGAATTTAGCTTTAAGGGTAATTACAAATGGGTAAATATTCTATCTGAAATTGTTGCAAAATATAATAATAAAAAGCATAGCACTATTAACATGAAACCTATAAATGTGAATAGGAAAAATGAAAAATCTCTTTTAAACAGCGTCTACAATCATATTAAAATTGTTGAAAAAATTACCCCAAAATTCCGAGTTAACGATCATGTTCGTATTAGCAAACATCGCGCAGAATTTCAAAAGGGTTACACGCCAAATTGGTCAAATGAAATATTTAAAGTCAGTCAAATAAAATTAACACATCCAGTTACATATATACTCGTTGATCAAACCAATAAACCTATTCAAGGTGGATTTTATACTGAAGAACTTCAAAAAGTTAAACATCCTGATATATATTTAGTAGAAAAAGTATTAAAACGTAAAGGGGCTATGGTTTATGTAAAATGGTTGGGTTTTAATAGCAGCCATAACAGTTGGATTCATAAAAACAACGTTGAGTGAAACATGTGGTCAACATATATATTATTTCTTTTGCTCTGTTCCAACTCATTTGCATCGTTGATTTCGTAGCATTCACAATGTACCCATATATTGTTGATCTACAAGGTTTTAAATTATCTAAAAATAATAAGTTCATTTGCAAAGAACTTGCCATTTTAAATGTTGATAATGGTGGTTGTAAATCAGAAATATTTGCTCCACCAATTCCAATCTCTGATTTGTGTAGCAAAGATAAACGAAATATCCGGTGGTTAACAAAAAATCATCACAATTTAGACTGGCAGAGTGGATATGAGCCATATATAAATTTTGAAACTACTTGCCAAAGTCTACTGACTAAAGCTGATAAAATATATGTAAAAGGACAAGAAAAAGCTAACTGGCTGGAAAACATTATCCACAAGAAAATAATTAATTTAGAAAATTTGGGTTGTCCAACATTATCTGAACTACTACATTCGCCATTGCAAATAGATTATTGTAATTTGCACATAAATAATTGCGCAGTACGAAACGTTAAAGCTTTACATAAATGGTTCAAAATGCAATTTAATATATTTGAATCATTTAAATTATTTCATGAGAATGGTGGTATTCTACATTTTATGCGTGATGAGGACATTGCATGTCTTCCACAAGAATTTATCATGATTTACGCGGGTAAACAAATTCAAGAACAATGGTCAAGGTTTCCGGATTCCTGGCGGGATAATGAAGAGTTCCAACAATACCAGAGCTGTTGGGATCATTCGTGGGATACTTTCGAGGATCAGTCAGGATGTTCAGTGGCAATGAGAAAAGATTGTATAAAATGTAAAACAAAATGTAATATTCTTAAATAACAAATAAATCTGTTTTAAACAAATGTTTGTTATTATTTATTATTTTATAAGCATCTGAAATACAAAAACAAAATAAAACAATGGTATATATATATATATTTCATTTATTGTTGCTAAAATTATACAGTCACATTACAATTATAATTAGTAATATATTTAAGTAATTATAGTTTTTAATTTTTGTTCTAAAGCATAGCTTATAATTGGCGAGAATCTTAAAATTTTTAACTTAAAACGTTCGCGGTCTCTTGCATGTTGCTCCCAGAGTGATTTTCGAGCTTCGTGATAGGCATACGTCCAAGCAACCATTAAATGTACTTCCACCTCTTCTTTAAATGTCACCATCGTTTATATTTAATAATTTAAATTTAATAATTAATTGCTGCATGTCACGATAAAATTTTAAATCACTTTTCAGTAGTTCAAGTTTGTTTAAATAATTTCTCAGCCTTTTATTATATTCTACGCGGCTAATCATATTAAACAACCACAAATTCAATATTAGTTGTCTTGCTCTTGCTGAGTTTTCCTTGTGATACAATGAATAGCTTCCCCTCGGCAGCGTTTTTATTCAGCATCTGCAGATCATCGGCAGGAATTTTGTTGAATCGTGCCCCCAAGAAAGAGCTGAAATCTTGAAACTCGGCTAGAATTCTGTCACCATATGAAGTTTTCGTTTTATCCAACGATAGCACTTGATAGTGTTTGCCCGCGTCTAAATCTGCTAGACTCCACAGTTTTTTTAGTGCCACTAGCTTGTTGATATCGGTGATTGATGAAGTCATAATGCTATCGTTCAATTTTCAGATATAACTATACATCTCTAATAGCTTACTTGAATATATATAGTAATTTATAGTCATGCGCAGTTTGATATATTTTTTAGACATGAGAACAAGCTCAAACACGCTATCTCACGGAGTTATTTTTAAATTATGCTGTCAACAACAGCTGCAAATCTATATTTAGACCGGATATCATAGCTCGACAATTTTTTGTTAACAACAGCTGCAAATCTATTTTTAGACATGATTTCATATTTTTTTTTTAGACCTCAACATCATGCGGACACATGTTAATTTTTTACCATCATGCGAACACATGTTAATTTTTTACAGATGCAACTTCAAATCTATATTTAGACATTCGGAGGGGTTGGGGGGAGGTGGGGAGATGGGGGTGGGGACGATCTCGATGGGGGTCGGGCGGGGGTCAGAGCAATGACCTCGGGGTCCACGACCTACATCAAGGACAATGGCCCCTAAAACATAGGCAACCACCCGTAGGCAACCGCCTGTATTGCGGGTTGCCTTTTTTAGGCGTAATGGTCCCGGAACCCTCCTGTTTATCTACTAACAGTAATATAATATTTTGTATAGATTACAGTTTCTAATGTCTTTTATTTCTGTTGCGCAGTTGCGTTACTAAATCAAAGCAAAAATGTAGCAGTACCAAAATGGTTTAAATTCAACTATAAGTTGAAGATCCCCTGTACAGTAATCAGGCTTCATGTCTGGCACCTGTCAAAATCTCAGGCCTCGATATAATACCATATTTACTCTCCAAACAAAAAGCTATTAATAAAATATTCCAGGTCATTCACTCCCGTAAAAACATAAAACCAACTTACAGCTAAATGGAATACATTCATATAAGCGTGGTTATGAAACTTTTAAAAGCTTTATGTTCTTGTTGAAGTATGATGAAAGTTTAGGAGTACTTACGTACAAGACCCTCGTGCGGGCATTAGTTACAATATGTGTCGTTGGTGTTGGTGTCACCACCGGCGACCAAGGAAGTGTTATTGCTTGTAAACAAAGGATTACGTTTGGTAAAACCGCCAAGAAATTAATGCAGTGTAGGTGTGTTTTACTAAGAGAAAGCAGAACACTACGATGTTGATAGCATCGTGTTTTAATGTTGTTTTATTTATTTATTTATTATAGGGTGGCTAGCTCAGTGGTATGAAGTCGGCCTGTGGATCCTGAGAACCCTGGTTTGATTCTCACAGGCGACAAAAATTTTTCATAATTTCAAAAACTACCCCTGTGGCTCTTCCACCACTAACATCTTTGGGGGCCGTGATTTGGCGACTGGTAACCGCATTTCACGCGCAAAATATATAATTTGGTAATAGTCACGAAAGATCTGTCAAATTATTTTCAATTTATTCTCACTGCCTTGTCATATTATTACTGAAAATTTGTAATCAGTTGTGAACTATGATCGAATTAGAATTTTCTTTCATTTACTATTCTATTTAGTAAAAAAATCTACTTTATTAATTGCTCTCTATAAATAATTATATAGCAAAGTAGGCTATATAAATTTAAATTGGTTTTACAATTTAATGCCTCAAATTAAACCTAAATATTCGGTAAATACTCTAGACAGAATATATGAGAAAATTACGTAACATGGACACAAATACACGTTGTGACATTTGTTTCATACAACATATGTACGTTTGTAACCTGGCATTAAAATCTAAATGACCTAATTTTATGTATTAACCAACTTGAATCGAGTCCAAAGTGACTGGAACCGCCAGATTCATTTCAAAACAACGTAAATAATTTATAAGCAATTTCGGTTAGTTCCGTTATGCTGTTGTACTTGTACCAACAATAGCCTCAAATTTCACTCAAAATATATAAATTTATGACGCTAGGGATTACAGATAGTTTAAAACAGGGACAGTATATTTCCGGTAGTGGCATTAATTGATAAATAAAGTTATAAATTAAAATGTTAACATTAATTGACTGTAAAATTAGTCATGTGCAATGTTTGTTGAATAACAGATGCATGGACTAGAAATAAAAGAAATATATACGTAATGATAGTGCAGTTTTGGTGGAGGCGCAACTGCATTCATCTCCGAGACAGCTGTTGTACTAACAACTAACTAGTAACTTTGCTTTATCTAACGTTGCAACCTTGTATATTGTATAGCATATGAGAACATTGTGCAAACTACAAATTATGGCTTCCAGGTTGTCGAGGAATTGTTTATGTATGACGGATTGTGTGGTTGAACCCTGACTGCCATAACTAACATGAATTCATGAACGAGAAACTTTGTATTTAAATGTCCATGCTATTTAACTATGAGTAAATCCATTTCATGATATTATTACAATTAAACTGACTAACTAAAACTAATGCTGATCTCTGAAGTTCCCAATCCATTATCCAGCACACTGAGCTATTTATATATTTACTATACTATTCAACAAGAAATAAGTCCCAATTTCAGTAGCTTAAAGTGGAATCAGAACCATTCAAACACTGTTATATTTCTGGTTGAAGTCAGCGTAGATAGAACTCTTGAACTACTCGTGAAAATAAAGCACCAGCGCTCCTATTTTGAACAAAAAGCAACCAAATACAAAAAGATTTAAGATATCTTCTCACCTACTATATTTTTTATCAAACCAGATAAAAATAAAAACCATTTCGAAGCCTAAATACACATACAACAACTTGAAAAGCGTATCGGGTGAAACGGATCGTATAATCCCGGGTCTGAATCTGTGTTAAGGGTGCAAACTGGCTTAAATCGTGCGTGAAAGTAAGTTTTTGTACATGCCTGGGCACAGAATTGATGGCGTGTTATTTTTTATTTTCACCCGAGAAAATTCTGTGTCGGTATAAAAATTAGACCGATTCTTTTTTTAGATATATCTCAAGGCAATTTGTAAGAATCATACCTACATATCACGCTATGTCCTATTAAATGGGGTAGCACGAATCCTTGAAACATTCGTTGCTATTCATCTTCGCCAAACATTCACATTTATAATTATTTTTATACAAGCTCGTTCAGTCAATATACCTTTATTTATTTATAGATCGTTCACCCTTAATTTGGCTAACATACCTAAGAATTCATGCTACCCCATTTTATGTAATATGGCGTGATATATTATGTAAGTTTGTTTATTTTTGTTTCTTACTAACTACTGTTATTAATAATGCATCTATCTATAACCAACTATAGAATTTTAATTCTTCTTTAATGAAACCACCGTGAACTTTACTGTGTTATCTAGAAGAATAATTCAATACCTGTCGGTGGAGAACTGTTATTTACCGCTTTTTAATTTCCGTTGTTTCGATCGTTCGTCGTTTGTTACGTAAGAACATTTCGACCTAAAAATTTCAACGAGTTTAGGGTGTGAACCATCGCTAGCTTCATCAGTGTGAGTTATTGGAACGTGACATCAACATTAAATTATATTATTGTTTGTTTGTGCTAGAAGAAGAAGCAGTGACAGTTATTGAAGTTTATTTAATATTTATAGCACTAAAATGAAGAAATCTATATTATTATATAAAATGCATGATTATCATAACTATACTGATTGCTTTTAAAGTAAAATAAATGCATATTATCGTCACGTACTTTAACACTGTTTTTTACTTTTAAAAAGTCAAAGTATATATCAGTAGGTTTCAATCAAAGTGCCTAGCAATTTTCTTCAGACATTTCCATTTCAAGATTAGATCTTATCAATTTCAGAAGGAATTCAGATTTGGAGATTTTACGAGAAAATAAAAGAAATTGATTTTAAGCAATAGTTCAATGGAAACGAATCGAATTATGGAAATGAGAACTTGAGTCGAATTTCCTTGATCGATAAATGATTTTCCCCATATTAAAATTACCCTTGTGGCTCCACTACCACTACTGCCATATTCAAAAATAAATATGACATGGAGGGATGGTATATTAATATATCTATATTATCGAAAGTAGAAATCATAATATAGAATCATGTAAAGGGTATTAAAATATCAATAGCATAATCTTTCTAATAAAAATATTGAAGCCGAACATTGATAATTAAGAACCAATAATAAATCAAAGCTTCTTGTGTATAATATAGACATCACTTTCACAATGTAACGGTGCTTGATAAAGCATTCATGTTTGACACATTTAATTTCCTTATAAAGGAGCTTCATTACAAATTTACATAATTGTTGTCCGTATCATATCCTTTCAAATTTTCCACTGTTTCTAAAACGTTCCGGAAAAATGCTTCAAGTAAAACTAGTAGAAAGTATTTTGTCCGACAGTTAATCTAAAATCGGAATAATAAAGTAATGGTAAATCATTGTTTTAAAATCAATGGAAACATGAAGTTCTTCTCGGGGCAAAATATCAAAATAAGACAAGAGGGTATACTGGAGTTTTACCACATTTTCTCTAAAATACTGTAGAATCGTTTGACAGCGGGAAATCTAGATGCCGCCTCAAAATCTGAGAATTTTGTGCTACTCGTAATCCCAGGGGTAAACTAAATATCATATGAACTCAGTTTGAACCAGACTCCCCAAGGATTTATACTTGAATCAAGTCTGGCTTATTTGCATATTAAATAACTTGTTGCTGACTTTCTATAATTACATAAATAGCTTATTTATTTATAATCTATATTTAGAACATTTTTATAGATTTTTTGGTTGATATAAATTGAATGCATATACTACTGATTATCTGGTGATTGTGATATAAATATATTACATTTATTACTTATTTAAATATGACGTTATTAGTGAAGTTATAAATAGAAGCAGATATGAAATATTAATTTTACTTATCTGCTGGTCAGAAAAAACCATGAAATATATTTTTAATAATATTATATTTACTGTAACTATGTACTTGGTTTTTTATTTAGTTCGTTACTTCTCTACAATTATTTAAATAACTATTATTTATTTCTCTCTTTAACAATGACAACAAAAACGCGGTGATTTTTATATATAATTGCATGCAATGGTGCGCAAGATTTATCGCAGCACGCAATGTATAATAAATAGTTCATGCCTGATCCTATAAACAATGTTTAGAGCCTGTTTCCGGTACAAATCTCGCTGATGTTGTATAATATGACCATGTTTAAATAATGCATGAGTATGAACTACACAAAGTTCAGATTGAAGTGATTATAATGTGAATTTAAACTTGAAACTGCATAACCGAAGTTATGCAGTAACGAAATATTTGCATTTGGGTCTTTATTTCTAGTAAAATTATGAAAGGAAAATTTATTGCAGGTTGAATCTAATGAATCTAGTAAATATTCTAAGGGTTCGTGCTACCCTAAGTGATGGAAAAATGGGTAATAAACGATGCAAAATATTCAAAATTTTGACTCCAAAATACTGTTAACTTTTGAATTGAAATATTACTTAAAGAAATTGTAATCTTTCCAAAATCATGGTAAAGCTGAGTGTAACCGCACGCAAAGCTAAAATAAATCTATTTTAACAAGCTTCAAGCTTTGAGGCTTTTCTACCACCACTTGTTTCAAGTTCTAGATCTGCTCCTCGGTTCTCCAAATAAAGAAAAAAGACATCTGTGCACCTCGAATCACATACACGGGACATATACAAACAGTAATATTTCAAAATGAATATCTTCAGTTGTACTCACAGGGTAGAATAAACCCTAAAAGTTTGTAGTATTGATCCTGTAGTACATGATATATGACGTGGAAAAGAATTTAATAAATATGAGGACATAGAAGGATGAAGGCATGTAAAACATACGAAAATGGATGAGAAATATAAATAACTCATATCATACGTAGGTGTAAAATGTTGTTAAAATATTTATTACCAGTTTGTTATTTATCTGTTATGTTTTTGTTATAATTATCTGCCTGTTAAATACAGGTAGAATACATACAATTTATATTACTATTAGTTAAAATTACTTAACAATCGATTGATAAATCGGGCATAGACGTATATCAAGTAATCAAGTATATCTAAAAAATACTGACAGGTTTGATATATTATTACCTGCTTTTAAATATGTTCTTAAATTATTTTCGAGGATAATACTCTAAAAAATAGCATATGACCTACCATGAACTGTAAGTGACAGTTTTTAGGTCAAGAATGTAGTTTGTGAAATCGAGACCTAAAGGGTTGAGATTTCCTAAACATTCGCGACCTAAAAAAATCACTTTGAGTTCGAGGTTAGCAAGCTATTTTTTACAATACTTGCACAAATAGAAAGAAAAGAAAAATAGGTTTCAAAATTGACAGCTGTCAAATTGTTGTCAAAATAAATAGGACCTAGATATGTAATATTTACTTACTCTCCACGGTGGATAGTAACAAAATATTATAGTCCTGATGTAACCATGGAAACAAGTCTGTAATAAAAGTTCCACTTACTGTGTTTGAATTTTGTCATTAATAGGTAACTTACAGTACAAGTATTGTAAAAAATATATATAATTATTATTTTCTCGACTATGTCAGAAAATAATATTTTCTTCCCTTACATGAGAGAAGAAAGTGATAGTTTTCATCACAGGGAAGAAAAGTAAAGCTATATGTATGGTAACAGGAAAATTATTATATGCTTTATCATCAGTGACATCCAAATAACATTTTTTTTTTATAGAGAAAAATTATATGTGCATATAAAATAAATAAATAAGTATATCATCACGCCTTCTACCCATTACTGAATGTGGCACTCTGCTGAAACAGATCTCGGTAAGTGATATATTTTGCGCGTGAAGTGCGATTACCAGTCATCAAATCACGGCCCCCAAACATGTTAGTGGTGGAGGAGCCACAGGGATAGCTTTTTCAAATTATGAAAATTTGTCGCCTGTGGGAATTGAACCAGGGACCTCAGGATCCACAGGCCGACTTCATACCACTGAGCTAGCCATCCCATTTTATGTGCATATGTGTCAGGTAATTTATAACACTCGCCTTTGGCTTGGGAAATGATACGACACATTCGAGAAAAAAAAAGTATGACACTTGATATAAAAATAGCTACGAGTATTTTGTGGTGGAAATACAAACTAAAAATATAAATTAATATTATGATAAAGGAGCAATTAATTAAAGTAGATACTCATATAACGCCTTCTCTAAAAATAGTCAAAAATTTGCATAGAAAAATAAAACTAACTACATATGAACGTAGATAAGAAACAAGTGCAACAATACTAACAACAATAAAAAATAACAGTGTAATATATTTTTCCCGTGAGGAATTTATATTTTGCAGTCACGTTCTCTCACCTGACGAGAATAGTCGTAGCTTGGTGCTAAAATCCAGTGTAGTTTGCCATGACCATTCGTGTTTAGCATAGTAATGGTTTAGTGGAGCAGGAAACGAACCTCTAACTGGAAACGCAAACCTTGAACATGAAACGTGGTCCTTGATTTGCCTACCGTGACATTTGACCCTAATTTATTTCACTGATTTCGTGAAATGTCATGTCAAAATATACGCAGACATGGAAATGTCTACTTCGTAAATATAACACAAAATATAGCTGGCTCAATGTTACCGAGCTGGCCTGTGGATTTGAGAACCCGGGTTCGATTCCCACAGACGACAAATAATTTTCACCACATTCAAACTACTCCTATGACTCCTTTACTAATATCTTTGGGGATGAAGCATTCAAGAAAACAAAGTGTTGCCATTTTCGAATTTCCGGGTTCTGTGTCTTCTAAATCGAGTTACCAAAACTCATTAAGCCTCAATGAAACGCCACGTGCGCCATGTTTAATTATCCGGCTTTTCTCTTATGTCTGGCATCAAATATTCAATAGCATTCACCCGGATAAACACTCCTGTGTAAATTAATTGCTGCGGCGATTTTTAATGAGCACTGAACAAATTAATTTACATTTAATTGTAGTCATTTCAATTGTAAATCAATTGCAACTAAATGTAGTGTGCATTAAACAAAATACTATATTGTTATTTGTGTAGTATTGCGTGAAACATTTTAATGTATTTCTTTAACAGTCACTTGTTAAACCATTTAAATAAAGTTATGAGTGTAACAACTTAAGTTGTATAGTCTATAAAAATCTGTTATATTATTATCCTTATTTGGAAACCGGAGATAGAAATGATTTCGAGGCGAACGAATCGCGTGCAGAATAAAAGAAGTCGGTCACTGTTTTAAGCGCATTCGTTCGTTACTATTCATCGCGGAAATGGCCGGAAAATCAATTACACGAGATTATATGCTTCGTTTCCGCGTTTTGCTAAACTGGCAGAAAAACTGATGTACTAACAAGTTTCAATTATGAATCTAGAACTCCATTCAGAATTAGAATATAATACAGTTACTTGCTAAGCTTCCACAATTTGAAATTAATCCCAATTATAACACAGGAGAGTTAAAAGATTATACAGAGTGATCAAACATAACTGTTTCAGTTGGCAATACAAAAAATTGCTTGAAATTGGTAACACTGATGCATACATATATTTCCTGTTGTTGATAGTGACTTAATTTATAAATAAAATCCTTGTTTCCCTTACTCACATCCTATTATTTCTTAACATTACTCACAGAGCAATAATCTAAAGTAATTCTAATACTCAAAATCCTATTAGCTATCAAGCCCCTAACATAATCTATTTATGTTTATTTATGGCAAATAGCATATCTGCATTTACCTGACGTTGTGCAAACTGTGGAATAAAAAGATCCCCAGAATTATATTACCAACTATAAAAGTTACGTTACGATGCAGTTGTATTTGGTTGAGTGCTCTTTAAATCTTTTTATAAGGATCTGTAATTACAGAGCTTTCATGTTTCTCCACTGTCATTCAAAGGATCGAACGTATGGCCAAAAATAAAATGGTCACAAAAATTTCCTTGAAATATTATTTAATTTAGAATTCAAATTTGAATCGTGGTGAATAAATAAATAAATTTCCCTCTAAATTTACATTTTCACTTATGAATCGCCTTCCACTACCATCTCAGAATGTCACATTAAGTTAGATTTTCGACTTGTATATAGTATAGTTAAATAAATGCATAAGAACTTAATCCATATGTACCTAATATATGCTGCAAGATAAAGTGTTTAATGGATAAGGCAGGATTACAATTATTCGATGAAACGTGCTTATAAATATTAATGAACCGCGTTATATTACAGGATACTTAAAGGATTTTACGAGTTTTATTTTACAAGTATCCTTTGTAAACTTAAATTTTCGTGGCAAATTATTTTATTATCTATTTGATTTTGCTACAGTAATGCTGACAAAAAGTTTTAAATAAAAACACAGACTATCTAAAAATACGTACACCTAGCATACAGATGTTCCATAAAAACTATGCCATAGGCAAATAAGAAAGAAATATGATTTTGAAACTGTTGCTTTTCTGACTACTTTACAGGGAAACTGAATTAAATTCTGCTTCTAAATACATGCATATATATTTTCCGTAGTCAAATGTTTCAAAATTGCTTAAATAAAAGTACTTCTGTGTATCTGTTATTTCGAAAATAAATTAGGAACGTTCGATAACAGATTTTCTGTCCCGTAATTACGATAAATTTCGTTGCATTAAATCTGCAAAGATCAAGTATCTTATTAATATTCGATAGTAAATCCCTCATTATTAAATATTTAATTACAAATTAATAACTGCATAAATTAATGAATATTCTATTAAACATTATTTTCATCCTTGCCACATAATTAAACATCCTATCCACTTTATTTTCATTCAATCTCTCTCTCACATCCTTTTATATTCCATGCTAACGTAGTCGCACTATTCAAGTATATAATATACACGTTCTACTTTCATTTACCCCGTTGTGAGCAGTTAATAGCATGGAGCGATAGTGATGCTATGTACAACACGGATTTCCTTTCAAAGGACTAGAATGCAGGAGTTCATTCATTGATGCATGCTGTTATTGAAAATAATAATGCTGTAGACGATGGCGTACTGTGAATATGGATAATAATAGAAGATTAATACTATGGTTTGAAGAAATGGTACAATTTTAGTAAATCTCAGATTAAATTTCATATATATTGTTAAGTTGAATTTCGATTCAAGACCGGAATTTAACAATAGTAATAGTTCATATCCCTGTTTTAAATATATAGAACTGTAGACTGGAAATACGGTGGTGTTCCTGTTTTACAGAGTAGAATAAATAAATATATATTTAAGGGAAAATAATCGGGTATGTACAATAATTTTATTTTCATTTCTACTGAGATTTTTGATGAGCCATATCTTTAAAACTACATAAGATATTTTAATTTTGTTAACGCCATCAAATTTGCCTAAAATTACTTATGTTTCAAAATAAAAAAGAGTAAAATATATTGACGCCAACGCCAGCAAATTAATGTTGAAAAATTCCTGCTGAAATATAAAAAAATATAGGAAATATTCGAGGTAGGTTTTTCTGTTGGATATATTGCTATTTTAGTATTACATTACTGAATTTGTTTACTTTTCGGATATAAGTATTTTCATTTCATTTGGAATATAAATAACTAATGATTAGTTAATTAATTATTGATGTACTCAGATATGAAGTAAATATTTAATGACACAATGTAATTTGATAATTCGGATTACCCATTATTTAGTGACATAATATTGTTATAGTCATTTTTATTTCATCTCATTAATTTAGTAAATTAACCCGTTTTTGCTTGTGCCATTCCTTTTTTTTATAACAAAATTAAGTATTTACGTAATTTACCAATTTCTTTCCCCTAAAATCACTTCTCATAATAGTCGAGCTTAATACTAACTAAAATTGTAGTTAGAGCAGTGTTTAACTTTTGCTTGTAGGGCGATTGTGCTACCTACGGAACCAAACAAACTTTTAAAATGAAACAGAGTCTTTTAACATTTCATTTCAATAGAGCAATTTGCAATTAGGTACATTTCAGATTCATCTTTGATACATTGCATTTGTAGTTAATGTCGATTTGTTTATTTTCTATATAAAAGATTAAAAGACGTTTTGCTTTTAAATACTCATTACTTCCATTACTACCTTGATAATTACTGTTTATTGTTATAGCTAATGTACCTGTCATCAACGAAAACATTGCTCTATATTTAAAATTGTTGTTGTATTATTTCAACAGCTAATTAACTTTTAGACAGCTACATGGCGAAAATTATACATAAATAAACTTACTAACAACAATTTTTATTTAATTGCAATCAAAGGTTGTATCAAATAACAGAGATATAAAATTTAGAAAATAACGTCATTTTAGTTTGAATACAACACACAATAAATTTTGTCTTCTTTTATTATAAATGTAAATAAATATAAATATATCATCACGCCTTTTTCCCATTCCGGGGTATAGTGTAAATAATATTAATTCGATTTATTAATACCTTTCAAATGTCATCAGGTTGAAACTGCAACCCTAGTCTAAACTGCTACTCTTTGACAGCAAAATTATATTTATATTAGCTATGGTTGTGTTTAAAAAATATTTTTAATATTAATTTAGGTTTCTGTGTCAATTGGACAATAAATTAAAAATAAATTGACATAGTATTTAAAATGTAAATAGAAATAATGAATAATTCAAAACATGTAGCGTGTATTGTATCATCTTGTATTAGAATTAAAATCCTATATACTAATAAATTTTTAAATCAGATTAGTAGGTCACTGCAATATAAATAGAACTTTTACAAGAAAACTAATAATGAATGTGGATGGCATGCCAGAACAGAAAAGTTTAACGATTACTTGCAGGATGAACTTAAATGTTCAGTATAGGTTGCAAGGGTTCGTGCTACTTCATTTGATGGAACAACATGCACAATTAATATGTTGAACATCTTTAAAAGTTAAAGACAATTTCGTAAACCACTGTTACTATTGCTAGTTTGAAATTTAGCAACAAATAACTGTATTATCATAAATTAATTAAATTTTCCTGTTAGCAAATATCGTCGTCTTTGGTTGTCATTACGGTTCGCCGCAGGAATATGAATATTATGTGGGCAGATACATTCATCAACCCTTTCATGGCAAATCAAACAGCTCCTAACAGCTCTTGTGTGTAAAGGTTTGTTCACAATTAAAGTTGTCAATACCATTGCACCGACATGTAATCAAACTTTGAATTGACAGACATTTCCAACCCCCAAACTCGGTGGATGAAAATGAAAATAATAAATAAATATATTGTACGTACATTCATAACATGATGCAACTATTAAATGGAGTCTTTTTGAAACATTCCCTCGACATTGATTTATTCCCAAGTCGTTCTTGAAATTTTTCACCCTCAATTATATACAGACACCATTCTATATTCCAGGAAATACGGTAACACGAACCCTTGAAACATTTATTCATCAGATTCATGTCGTGCCACACGACACTTAATTCATATTCATTTAAAAAAATAAATATATCATCACGCCTTCTACCCATTACTGGGTGTAGCACTCTGCTGTAACATATCTCGGTAAGTGATATATTTTGCGCGTGAAGTGCGGTTATTAGCTGTCAAATCACGGTCCCTAAGGATATTAGTGAAGGAAGAGTCACAGAGGTAGTTTTTAATCTGGCGAAAATTGTTTCGTGATTGCGGGAATCGAAGCCGGGTTCTTGAATCCACAGGTCGACTTGTTACCACTGAGCCACCTATCCTACATTCATTCCAATATGCTCGTTTATTTTTCACACTCTTATGCCAATGGCACACTGGTTGAGGAGCATCAATGAGCGTCGAGGAACTAATCGATGAAACAATAGAAGCGCTCTATTTTCATCGAGGAGTTCCTCGATGAAACGATTGTGTCTCATTTCACACGTATTATTGTGTCTCATTTCATGTTAGCGTGGGCTGTCATTTTGGTTTTGCTTTGTGCTATTTTTTCGTGTTCGTTTATTTTATCAGTCAGGGTGCGTTCTGTTGTTTCATCGATGAGTTCCTCGACGCTCATTCATGCTCCTCGACCAGTGTGCCATTGGCATTAAATAATAATAACTTACTTTTGTAACAACTAATAAATGAGTTTGAAGAGTAGTTCAAAATTTGTTGACTTGAAACTTGCATAATGTTAAAAAACACGTTTATTATATTAGCCAGGAAATTAGAAGTGTTAATTAAAAAGTTGTCTACAAAATTAAGTCAAACGACTCGAAAAACAATAAGAAGAATGATGCTTGAGAAGTTAATTATTTCTCTCGGCTGCATTCAAATAAAAATTAAAAGTCGACAGTTGCTCTCGAATGAAGTTAACTTACAAACAGAAAAGTTGAAGTTGTGATGAAAATAAAGTCATCACGCTTCTTTACTCATTCTTGGGCGTGACAGCTCTGCCGTTGCAGATCTTGCATGTGATAGTAATAGTAAGCGAAGGAACCAAACAGATTTTTGCAATAAAAAAATGATATTCAAAATCGTTTTCTAACTTCGTTACATTAATTATTCTGTAAACTTTGAATATTGATTGGATTTTAGCAAGTATAAATAAGATGTTCTAGTTGTTATTCAATGCACACCTAAAGATACATATGAATAGGTACTTGATAAAAAATGCATTAAGTTCATTTATCATTTTCCCCCATTTTCGTGCCAAGAATATCAATAAATTAATTTATTCTACGCATTTACATACGTTGGTATACTTACTCAAATTATTCTTGAATTGTAGAAATATCTGAAAATGCATTATTAATATGTGTTAGATTGTAAATCTTTTAATAATTCATCGCAATATAGTATAAAATATAGATAAGTTATGCTATCAATAAACCGTCAAAATTTAACAATGATATTATATAAACTAAAATGTAAGTTGATGTCGTGTATATGTTTTTGAAGTTTGGCAACATTACACCTGAGTATGACAGATATGAATTGTTCTTAAATGTCAAAAACATTTGTGAGATAAAAATAAATAAATTTGAAGAGTCTTTTTTATTTCACACACAAAAAAGCTCTCACCAAAATTTTAAATAGTAATAGGTACGAAAGGTTATTGACATGGTCCAAAAATTATTGATTACCTATTCAGTTTCAATATTTATTTAGTTATTTGTAGTAGATTATACTGGAAACCGAACCACTCAGACACAATCGTATTTTTAGGATAGAAGTTATATTTATTAATTTCAGTTGAAGTCGGCGAAATTATTTAATAAATAAATATATACCCATTACTGGGTATGGCAGTCTGATCTCGATAAGTGATATATTTATGCGCGTGAAATGCGGTTACCAGCCGTCAAATCACGGCTCACAGAGATGTTAGTAGAGGGGGAGCCACAGGAGTAGTATTAATGTGGTGAAAATGTTAGTCGCCAGTGGGAATCGAACCAGGGTTCTCAGGATCCACATGCCGACACGATACCACTGTGCCACTTACTCCATTATTATTATTTAATAAATGCAAGTATTCTCTCGGTTTTATCCACAGAACCACAACTTATTTTAATCCTATTAATCTAAACTTTTAAATTTTCTATAAGTTAATGTATGTATGTTTATCAGCGAGAAATACATATATGTGAAACTTGTCAATATCTTTTGAATATATTATTACATCTGATGCGCGAGGTCTTTGTGCTTAGTCCAACAAAACCGTTAAAACTCACTTAAATCTGAGCTTTATTTACACAATCCAGTTTATTTACATTGTCAATTACTTTTCTATCGGTAGTGAATTTGATGAAGAACTATAAATAGATCCGTGTTTCTTTATACACTCACACACCGAAATTGAAATATCTCAATTCGTTTGGGGTGCTATTGTGTCTACAGTACCGATACGCGAGTATTGATTGACTTAGTCACGACACAGACACGAAATTGTTGAAATGTGTATGAAACCTAAATTGATTGATCACCGAAAAAACACTTCACTTCTAATAAAGATGTCAAGAGGCACACTTGAGTTATTGCAAATGAATAATTAGGTTTTGAATAGAGGCTAATTGAGATTTTATTTTTAGCAGTGCGTACAGAATGATTAATTTCTTATTTATTTATTGGGCTGCATAACAGGAATTTTATCTAACAGTTTATAGTCAGAGAGCTTTTCAACTTTAGCTTGTGAAATAATGTAAATAAAAATTAAAATATTATCATGCCCTTTATCGTTTACTGGGTGTGGCACTCGGCCGAAGCATATCTAGGTAAATTATATATTTATGTGCGGTTACCGGCTGTCAAATCGCGGCCCCTAAAGATGTTAGTGGTGGGAGAGCCACAGAGGTAATTTTAATGTGGTGAAAATTGTTTGTTGGGTGTGGGAATCAAACCGACGTTCTCAAATCCACAGACCGACTCGATACCTCTGAGCTACCTACCCCATTAAATGATTTTTTATACGCGTGAAGTGCGGTTACCAGCCGTCAAATTACCGCCCCCAAAGATGTTAGTGGTGAAAGAGCCACAGGGGTAATTATAAATTGGTGAAAATGTTTATCGGCTGTGGTGATCGAACCAGGGTTCTTAGAATCCACAGGCCGACTTGATACCACTGAGCCATGTTTGTCGACCGAGGTTCTCAAATCCATAGGCTGACTCGATCAAGATCTATGGTTGCAGAGCTTTCAAATCCATTTATGATATGTCACTGAAAACTCTCGCACAAGGAATGGCCGCGCTACCAGGCACAACTGTCTATTTTTCATTAATAAAATATTTTGGTATAATTATACATCTGTATTTAACAGTTCTGCAATTACAGATCTCGGAGATAGTACATAAAAACATTTATTATAAATATATGTATGTAGTCCAGTTCTTCAGCTATCAATTGCAGGTTGTATACAACATAAACAAGTGTAAATCTTACAGTTTTATGTAGTATTAAGTGTTATTATCATTTATATACTAATTCTTGGCACTAAACTGCTCAGCATTCCATATTTATTTCGATAAATAATAATAGCAGTGAGCTATGGAAATGTTGCCAACATCTTAGAGTGCTGTGAATCGAAGTTACCTGTCATTTGTCAGTGTTTCGCGTATTACAGTGACTTGATATTTAGTGTTTGACATTTCTTAGAATTGTATTACAAATGTAGTGTTTAGTGCTTTAGTGCTTGTGTTAGTGATGAGACAATTAGTGTAACATGAAGCGACCATCGTTGCAATCTTTTACTAGCCTTGGCAGCAGGTAGGAAGTCATTTGCATTTTTAGGTTATATTTAGTAATTAATAGGATTATAATGATTTATTAAGACATGCTGCCTTCATTATCACTCAAATTAACTTAGTAAATATTGTTTAATATTACCAATGACAGTTGTAGCTTATAATTAGCGCATTTGCTTCATAAGCCAAATCGGATTACACTATAAGCTGTAAGTTTCTTGTAATGTAATGCGGATTAATTTCAACTCTTGTTAGTGAAATGGCAGCTCTATAACTGACCCTATTTGAATCTATTTATTATAAAATTGATATCAGCTGTGGTACAAATGATAAGCAAACTTCACTCTATACATTATTCGCAATTATAATACAATGAATGTGTATTAATGTATGTTTCAAAATAATTTGTTGCTGTTATTAAATACGGAACTTTATATTAAAATGAATATTGCATTATAATCGTAATCGGTAGAGTTGTGATTTTGCTGTCAACAGTATCGATTTTATGCCAACAGCGATGATGAAATATTAAACGTTGATATTTAATCACACTTTTAATAACTTGCGTTTCTATACATTAAACCTAGTGCTTCAAAAAGTTGAGACCAAGGCCAGCATCAAGTTAATCTTTGGTCTTAATCTCGAGTTTATTTTAGTAAGTCTAGTCTTGGTGTTTCTTGGGTCGTAAATATTGAAGTTTCGATTTAGCTATAAAATACAGAAACTCTCTTGGGCATTTTGACGTTTAAAATAATTTAAGGGTGTCGTAGATGGCACAGTGGTATCGAGTCGGCCTGTGAATCTTGAGAATTCTGGTTCGATTCTCACATCTTTGGGGGCCGTGATTTGATGGCTGATAACCGCATTTCACGCGCATAAATATATCACTTATCGAGATCTGCTTCGGCAGAGTGCCACACGCAGTAATGGGTAAAAGACGTGATGATATATTTATATTTATTTAATTTTATAAAACAGGAACCCTAACCTAGGGTAAGATACGGCATATTGCTAATTTTAATTTCGCATTTACACAAATTAAGCTCTTAGGAAGTGCTATAAAACTAAAATGACAAAAATGAAATTTGGGCGATTGTCAAATGATTTTTTAAAAGTAAACTTAAATTAAATGGGGTTGAACTTAAGCTCTCAAAGGTGAATTGATGGAATTTAAATATTTATCAGTTGCTGTTAGGAACCACTTACAAATTTTGGAAATAGACACATTAAAATCATTATTTATAATAAAGGACATTAATAATTTAGTAATGACTATCAATTTTCACTCTGCCAGAGTTAATAATTGTTTATCACGTTTGTCTTGTTTAATTTCGAGTTATTTACGGCATCAAAACAGATTCAAGTTTTACTCACCCGTTCTGTCTGTCAACCTGTGACTTCGAGTATTATTATTAATGTACGTATAACCGCCCTGATATTAAACCGTTCTAATTTATCATAGATAAATAAAACTGTAATATTATCAAAGGTATTGGTCCAATACAATTTAGAGTTCTCGATGTTCTGTTTCTCTCGGAGGTGGTTTTTAAGTCCCAGAGCGGTGCTAGAGGTGCCAGTGTATGACGATTTATTCCGCTAGCTTACCAACCTGAAATATGTGAATTATTTTCGGGATAATCCCTTGAGATTAGCAGTTCTAGGAATAGATTAACGAATGGAACACGGGAACATAATTGAAATGCTATACATTTATAAAGACTGTAATCTCATCTATATTAAAATGCAATAAGGGTAATAAGGGTAGTTGGAAATATAAATAAAAAGAAAGTGGTAATGAAAATTATAACATTGTATTAAGTTTGTATTTTAATTAATTGCTCTCAATAGTAGCATTACAATTAGATCCGGTAGTACGGTGGCGAGGTTACATTTACGGTTTTCGAATTGAGAGATCCTGAGTTCGAATCTCACTATAGTTAAAAATATATGAACAACCACACAGCGGCTCGGTGGATTCGGACCCTGTACTGTAATTGGGATTAAGTTCTTATTGTACAGAGTATCAAAAATAAATAAATAATCAGTATTAAATAATCGGTGCGAATATTGTCATGTGTATTTTAATACTAAACACATGGTACTATCGTATATCAGGAGTTGAAAATTAGGTGCGTACTATAGTAATGTTGAATGGAAGATATTATAAACTTACTTCAAATTGATACATAAATTATATGATAAAAAAATTAATTTGCATCTATGTAACCTGTAAAGATAAAATATGGGTACACTGTAATAATTGTAATTAGCATATACGTGTAAGGATATATTTTATGCAAATTATAATTATAATAAATAAATCATGGTCTTTCCCTGCAATTATGCTATAAAGTCAAACTATGATAAAATAAGTCGAGACCAACATTTTATAATAAATATTACCGTACTTACTCATTAGTAGTATCTGGAAAATTTATTATATGAGTAACAGAAAAAAATATCGTTGCTTTTTATTAATTATTATTTTTTATATAATTTAACTTTAAGATGTAGAAGCTCTGCATATTTAGATTTTGGTAGATTACATTTTTAATTGAAAAATTGTAACAAAATTAGTTCGTATCTAGTGACACATTATTTTAAATTAATCGTTAAAGTGGTACTATCATGGAAGCATATACCTGTACTTTTGTATGAGACTGTCATGATAGAACCACCCTAATGAGAAATTTTTCCTTTATTAATTTCTGAAATCGTGGTTCTATGTTTAATGAGCGTTATTAAATCAGGTTTTTTCAAATTGCAATTTTGAGCACATAAAAAGTAAGAGGATCGCGAAAGAATAATAGAAAAGTTTGAAAATCATTGCAGTACAGGGTTCGAACTCACCTAGCCGCAATGTGATAGTTTATAAATATGTAGCTTGAGTGGGATTCGAACTCGGAATCTTCGGATTAGTACGCCGTAACGCTAACCAATCCATCGTCCTTTTTTAGAACAATTTTGTATCTCTTACAACAGTACTCTAAATTGAAACCAAATCAATAATAAATGGTAACATGACACATTTCCGGTAACATAAAACATTCACTAAGAAGTTAGTTACAGTTTTTACTATGTTGCATGTAGATAACAAGCTACTAATACACTTACTACACGAGTACAACATTTCTATTTCAATCTGTACAATCATTTTATTTTGTATTCGACATCAACATGAATAATTAGAATCCCGCTTGGTTATTAATTAGTTTCGCGTTTCATCTTTACTTCTTAGACAAGAGAAGATGTAGTGTGATAGTTTGTCAAGGTGTCACTCTTGTTTGTTGGCTTTATGATGATTTAGTCGACTTTGATATCAAGTTTAACTACCTTGGCAGGTGGTATGTGTGTTTGAGTTGGCAACACTGAGTATAGAGCTATGGAATAACAGTCAAAGGATTCGTTCAAAGATAGATGTATATGTATGTTCTATAAATAGATCAAAAGGTTTCATTTGCAATATTCTATAATAACATCACTCTTTGTTCCATCAAATGGGGTAGCACGAATTCATTTTTCCTACCACCTTCAATTATATTTATTTATTTGTGCTACTCTGTACAACAGGAATTTAATCTGAATGAGCTCCTATACCACAATCTAAATAATAAGAATGAAGGATAAAAACATAAAATATATAATGAATAATGGCTATTAGTGAAAAAAATTGTTAAAAATAATGTTTTACATCAGAGATATAAGCGATTAAAAATATAGTGACGTCCCATGTTCGGAAGCGCTCATTGGCCACAAATATTTTCCTGTAAATAAGAGTCATATGCGAAGTAGAACGTAACTAACTATGACATCTCAGCACTGGCTTTTCAAACTGTTCGTCGTTTGCTCATATTCAACACGTTGTATGTTTATTACTATAATTTAATTTCTTTTTATTGCAACTTCTATAAAATATGATTTTCAACATATTCAGATTATTTAACAAGAAGTATATTATTTGCACTCCTTGACCGAAACAAGTTAAGTACCACTGAACCGAACTTGGAACGTCACAACTCCAATACAAATCTTTAAGAAATCATATCTCTTATAATATAAAGAATTTTCAACCCCCGTTTTCACTAATCGTCATAGTTTATCATGCTTCATCAAAATAAATAAAAAACAATAGGTATAGGACCCCATTAGAGTACAAAATTCTATGTAGTTCATGTAATACATATCTCTGTCAATTTCACCTTAATACACCAGTTTTAGTAATCTTTCTTTGGACATACACTAAATTTAATCTGCCACAACCCACATTAAATCAGTCACCCTCCAAATTTATTTCACCCCAAAAATAATCTAATCTCTCAACTAGTTTTAATTCACCTGTCCAGACTGATCCCGCCCACTGTACTTTCCGAAGCATTAATCTCATCTGAAGAGGTCACAGGTCACTTGTGTTCCTGCCCGTGACACGTGGACTCTTCCTGTCTCCTGCTACCTGTCCATGCCACGTGGCATTGTCCCTGCTCCTTTGTCAAGGCCTCTATTGTGGTAAAAAATTACAGAAGGATAATTTCAGATCCTCCGGGAGGAAACGATCATTTGCTGTCCTGTCCACCTTTTCTTTCGGTAAAAAAGAGTAAAAAAAAAAACTTTGTGATGTTTGTCAGAGAGAGGGATATTGTTTACGAGCTTGTTAGGGTTCTTCGGTGGTCCCCAAACGGTGGATGTGGATGGAAAAATAGACGATAAAATAAAATCGTTTTAGAGCTTTTTGCTTTGTAAGTTTTTTGCGGTGGAAACTATTTTATCATGGTCGGGAGAGTGACAGCTCGTCAATAATAGATCTTAGTTCAGATGAAATATTTCTTGACAAACTAGGATTCATTGTCTTTTTCAAATAATTTATTTTTTAATGAGATCTGCTACAGCAGAGTGCCACAACCAGTAATGAGTAGAAGGTGTGATGATATATTTGTTTTTGAAAATTACAGAACTTTTTACGTCTTAAATACATTTTTGTACACACGAAAGTTTGCTGATTGTAAATTTCAACTTAGTATTTATTTGTTACTCTGCATAGTAGGAACTTAATCCCAATTACAGTAGCTTATATTGTAATGCGAACAACTCGGACAGAATCGTATATTTGCAATATAAATAGAAGTCCAACTGCTCTGGATTTTGCTAAAACTGTAACTTTCTTGTGCTATAATTGGGATTATTTTTATGTCGTGCATCGTAGGAAACAAATATAAATTTTTCTTATAACTTAAAGTATTTTATGCAGAACCAGGCTGTAATTCATGTGTTTTAAACTTAAAAAGCGGGCTTAAACACTTCTTTTTGACCATAAAAAAATAATTCCTATGGATACATAAATAAAATGACAATTTTTGTTTATTGTGAATACTTGATTCTGCAAAATGTGATTTTGACATATATCCTATGTACATATTTTAATCTTTTGAACATATAATTAAATGTTATTTTGTTGTGCATAAAATATTGTATGTACCACGTGAGAAATTAATGTTTCTGACCCTGAGCATGTTATTAGCCCTTGGCGCTTTGTGTCTTGTGCTAATAATCATGTCACGGGCCAGAATCGACTGTTTTCACCCTTGGTACATAAATAAGTATTATTTTAAAACAAATAATGTTGAGAAATATAAAATAAATTGTACCTTTTAAATTCAGTTTCATTACATTAACTCGCTGTTATAAAACTACTTTATCCTTTTTATTCCTGTTATAAATAAGCCTGCTCCTTTCTTCATTCACCCACCTTCATCTATTGTCCTAGTCCTTCAAGCAGTTTTACAATGCTTTACTATCCTTTCATGAAACAGTAGGTGATTGTATGCACTCAAAGGATTGTCTTCATTTCCTACTGACTGTAAAATGATCCTGGCGTGTATACTGCTAGTTGTAACAGCAGGAACACGGTGTGACGTCACGGGTGACCTATAGCAGAGACAGAACTCCTGAATAAAATAACATCGCTACTGGAGTCGCGACAACGCGACTACTAAACTTAATGTTCAACTATAATGAAATATTTAAACGGTGAATTTGCGACAGGAGTGATTTTTGTATTTCTGTAGTGGTAGGCGTGATGCTAAATTACATTTTAAAATGAAACTTTGTACGTTCACAAATTCATTTATTTTTACGACGATATAAAAACGTCATTATGCTGAACTTCACATTTTAGCATATTTTTCTTCCTTAAACATAAAAAACTAACAAAAATTGTAGTATAACATTTGAAAAATATTCAGCTTCATCTACATAATTTATGTGAAGAAAAACAAATAAGAAAACAAATAATTCAGAGTTTGTTTTACCCAAATATATTTTTAGAAACATGCAACGCTATGTACATTCGTTTGATATTCTGTTTTTGATAGTAGACTGTGCTCCTCTGAGATACAAATGATAAATTACAGAGATAATAGCTGTTGTAAAACGGAAAATATTACGTCCCTGAGCAAACTTTATCCAGGGCTGTATTTCAAACTGTCATATTAGTAAAACACACATTTAAAAATACATAGCACAGAAGTAAACATGGAACATTTCTTTATTACTTCCAAAATAATTCAAAAACTGGAAGAGATATGCAACTGCAGACCTCAAAAATCGATTCTATGGAAAATTTTACATAGACATGAAAAAAAAATCCTGTTTTCTAAGTGTAGTAGCAATAATAATAAATAATGATTAAAAATTGTTAGTAGCATATTTGTCTTTTTCAAAATAACTAAAAAACTAGAAGAGATACGCAATTGCAGACCACAAAAATTGAATCTACGGAAAATTTTACATAGATATGAAAAAAAATCCAGCTTTCTAGGAGGAAAAATAAGCATAATAAATAAATAAATAATAATGGTTAACTTTGCACAGCCCTTTCAATTGTGTATTATATTTGTATTCCCTATCCTTCCCATGTTAAATCTTATAAATTTTATAATATTTGACAACCTAACCTCACATTTAGTTTCAAAATGCATTAATTTTATTTTTAAAACTTAAAAATTTACTCAAACACATATAGATAGTGTCTATATCACCTCAACTTTAATTACCAATAGCGACATTATCGATATATTGAATATTAATTTCATATTTTGTGATTGAAATTTCATTATTTTTCATTATTATGAAATATAGGAGCTTACTTGGGCATTTTGACGTTTAAAATAATTCAAGGGTGTATAAAACAGGGACTCTAACCTAGGGCAGAATACGGCATATTGATAATTTAATTTCGCATTTACAGTTCTTCTAGTAGGAATAATTCAACGCAGTTTTTTTCTTATCTATGTAAAATTTTCCGTAAATTCTAATTTTGAGATCTGCAATTGCGTATCTACTTAAATTTTTGGGTAATTTTGAAAATAAAATATCATTTTTTAAAGTGTTGATATGTTGTTAACAAGAAGTCATAGCGAACTGCGGTTTTAAGAATTGTATTTAGCAAGTTGAAAACTTTGTTTACAAAAACATTCAATTGTTTATACTAAATTTGGATGATTGTCAATTGTTTTTCTAAAAGTAGTGTACACCCTATCGTGTGGGGTATCAAATTAAATCTCTTGGGAAGAGCAGATCAATTAAAAAGACAATAATTAAATTTGGGCGTTTGTCAATTGTTTTTTATACACATTTTAGAAATCCTATCGAGTGTAGTATCAAATTAAAGCTATTAGGAATGACAGTTTAACTAAAATAACAAAAATGGAATTTGGGCGATTGTCAATTGTTTTTTTAGAAGTAAATTAAACTCTATTGAGTTTGATATTAAAATAAAGTTCTCAAGGAGGATTGTGCAACAAAAATTTAATTTGAACGTTTGTCTCTTGTTTTTTTGTAAAATTTTTAAAAATCCTATATTTTGAGGCATCAAATTAAAACTCTTAGGAAGACTAGTTAAACTAAAATGACAAAAATTAAATTTGGGCGTTTGTCAATTGTTTTTTATAATAGGGTTGAATTAAATCTTTCAAGGATTGACTAATAAAATTTAAATGTTTATCAATTGTTTTTATACTATACATACAAATTTTGGAAGTTATCACATTAAAATATCTCCGTCTCTTTCTTAATAATGAATCTTAACAATTTAGTACCATCTGTCAGTTTCCATTCCGTCAGAGTTCATTACTTCTCACGGTTGTCTTGTCCCATTTCAAGTAATTCGCGGCATCGAAACACAGAATCTGTCTGTCAATCTGTGACTTGAAGCTCTCAGTGACGTCTCTTCGTTTCTCATCGAGATACGTACGCATAATCGTCCTGACGTTAAACCGTTATAAGGCTGTCGAACTGGAAATTATTATAAGCTAAAAGAGAGAGAGATAGAGATGATATGCTTTGCTTTGTTCTCTTGACGTTTGTATTATTTTTTACCCCTTAAAGCAGATAGATTAATATAGGGGTGAGCTCATCGATGTTTTTACTACTTTAAGGGAAGGTTTTCATGCTTGGTTATTATGCTCGGTGTGTGAATGAAAGTTTGGTGAAATTGAGGGTGAAAGATTGCGTGGATGACCTAGAAATGAATGGATGGATATGATTGATATAATGGAGTAGATAGCTCAGTGAAATCGCGTCAGTTTATCGATTTTAGAATCCGAATTTGATTCCTGCAGTCGACGAACTTTACTCTGCATTAAAATTATCCCTGTATCTTCCTGCCCACTAATAAGCCAATATTTGACGGCTGGTAACCGCATTTTACGCTTTAAAGATCAAAATATGCATAATTATGTAGAAATATATAAGGAATTAAAAGGTGAAAACCCCAATTTCATATCTAGTTTCATATTATTTTAAATTAACCGTAAACAGAATCAAACGTGCATCTAAATAAATAGTATCTATTTTTTATTTCATTAATCCTTAAAATTTAAATAAAAGCTTGCAACGAGATGAATCTTTGGAAACATGTATTTTAAAATTTGTAAATAGCATCCGACGACCCCTCTCCAATGTCAACGCGACCCTGCAAGGGGTCGCGATCCACACTTTGAAAACCACTGTAATAAACTATTTACAAAGTGCCATGCAAAATAAAAGCAATTATGAATGTGCTGTACCAGGATAGGAATGAATCTAACAGGAGTAGACAAAATGGCGTAGTAAAATATTTATTTGAAAGTTGTTTGCAATTCTTTTTTTCCAATTCCCACGGTTTCCAAAACATGAATAAATTTCCCATTCTATAACAAAATTCCAAAAGTTTGATTGGAAATAGTTGAACGCTACCACACTACACAACGTAACACAAACATAATACAATTCATCTCCAAGTTCGCAAACATTTAGCAATGTTGTTCCTCACATGAAACGTTGGAAGTTAGTTTCTTAAACGAATTATAGTCTAACTAACCCTTGATGTACGAGTAAGATTGGCAATCATCTTCGAGAGGTAGAAACATATTACAGTCGTTTACTCTAGCTGTACACTCCGGACAATAAATAAAATTAGGATTGAAATGTTACAAAGATATATTTATTCCGAATTTTTTTTTATCTATATTGTACAAAATGTAAAATCCTCTTTTGTGAAATCGGTTTAAATTTAAAACTCAATGTTCCGCTTTTGTGAATAAAAGTTCTATTGTACTCCTTGGGACTTATGTCAAGAAGGATATTTATGTATCTAACATACAGAAATAGAACTCAATGTAATGTCCACAAGGAGTAAAGGATATCTTAGGATAATATGCGCTGTATTCTTACATTTGATTTCTTTCTAAAGAGATAAAGATAGTAGAAAGAAGAATGTAGTTATTCCTTTTTATAGGGATCATTTAATTTCTTGAATGTGATTGGTTGTTGAGTTTCATTTTAAGGACGAATGAATTTGAAATTAAACTTTTCTTTACTTTGATGATATTTTATCTTTTGTGTGTTACTAATTGAAAATAAATTGAAATTGTTCTCATTTGTATCAGAAAATATAATTGTTTGATCACTCAACAAAAACGTCGAAATTTGACATGAATAAAATTGAATAGGAATAATAATTTGATTTATTAATTTATTCATATTTACACAATTAAGTTGATTTAGATTTCATAAGTATGGAGAAACACGTCGGCCTGTGGATTTGAGGACCAGAGTTCGATTCCCGCAGTAGACAAACTTTAATCCACATTAAACTTACTCCTGTGGCTTCCCCACCACTAATAACTATGGAGGCCGTAAATTGGTTGGTACACTCAATTATGGGTGCAAGGCGTGATGATATATTTATTTTTCGTGCTTTCGGGAGTATATAATCTACTTTATTCTCTCTTTTCAAGGACTGAAATGCCACTTTTGAGAACCCGGGTTCGATACTTACAGCCGACAAAAAATTACCCCATGTGGTTTCCTCCCTACTAACGTCTTGGAGTACCGGGATTTGACATCTGGTAACCACACTTCACGCGAAAAATATATCATTTAGTGTGCCATACCCAGTAATGAGTAGAAGGCGTAATGACATATTTATTTTATTTTGTATGTACCTGTAATATACTAACATATTTTTAGAAAAATATTAAATTGAAATGAAAATATTGTAAGGCGCCTCCACCAAATTTTGCGCTGATTTATTTAATGTACTTCAACTGAAAAATTGGTAAAATTGAAAGTGAGAAATTGCGCGGACAATTTAAGAATAAATGGATGAATAAAATTGAGGATTTGTTACGTGAATGAAAGATGATACGAGCTTGTATAACAGGAATTATGAATATAGGTGAAGCTAAAGTGGTGTTGGATGAATCAAATATATGTTTCAAGGGTTTGTGCCACTCCATTCAATGGGTCATAGCGTGATATTTATTTCAAGTTAAGGTAAAATTAAACTGGATGTTAACGCAAGATGAATCACTTTATACGTAAGAAAAGATATTAATAGAAAATAAATGGTAAGGTCTCAGTTCATATTGATTACACGTAACTTGAGGAGAGACCTCAAACAGGAAGAGATTAAAGATAATTACTCCGTTTACTATAATAGTACTAATCAATATTTAGATTCTGGTATTCTAGTCAAGAACACTCCAAAGCCTCGAGCGTGAATTAAATCTATTGTTTTCACTAATACAAAAACTTGTATTAACAAATAATAATAATAATAAAATATATCATTACGCCTTCTCTCATTACTAGGTGTGGTACTCTGCCGTAGCAGATCTTGGTGATACATTTATGCGCGAGATGTGCGGTTACCAGCCGTTAAATCACGACCATTAAAGATATTAATGGTGGGGAAGTCTTAAAGATAATTTTAAAGCTTTAAGTTAGTAACCGATGCAGAAAATATCGTTATTGTTGTCTACCCAGAAAAATATTTATTACCAAGATATTTTTAACAATTGGTACACGTGTACACGTGTATATCTCGAGCATAAATATTTTTGTTATTGCAGAGAAAAATACTTCAAATATACGTAGAAGTATTCTTGTTTGTACATTTTAAATGAAATATTTTTTAATAAAATAACTCTAAAACTGAAGGTTTTAAGATCATCTAAAAATACTTTTTAAACGTTTCGAATTATGAAGATCTGATTAAAGTAATATTTTATTTTTGTTACAGGTAAGAACTTTGCAGTAACTCATTTCTTCTCAGAATAAGATAATGGTATGTATTAATACATAATATCAACATATTGTTTTAATAAATAGTCGATTTATGCTATATAATTGCTATTATTATTTATTTATTTACAAAGATACAAAATTGAAAATATATCCCAATGACAGTACTTTGTATAGAATATGAACCACTGGGATATAATATTTCTTTTTCTGGTAAGTAAGAGTATAACTAATTGTACTTCAGTGTCCTAAATAAATACATAATTTACCGAATTCTGCTACTATAGCACTTTTATATACCTGAAAAGGTAGATGCAAAAATAATATATAAATAAATAAAATTTCTATCAAGAAATATCTACCAATAGTGTATTCAGAATTCTTCAATCATTACATATTTCTTTGAACAAAGCAACATTCCGCAAACGTTCTTTCCATCTAGTCTGTCTTATTGTATGTTTCTTATGCTCGTCTGAAAATGTAGATACATTTCCTTTCATGTAGACAAGTACCTTCTAAAAAGGTCGGGATCGTCTGTAAAACGTACAACCCATTCGCAATCAAATTTAAAGTTGCTTTACAAAGTATACTATCTACCAGGTGATGTTGTAGTTTTCATGTTGTTTTATACATGAAATATTTGAATACAAGTTGCTGTTTATCAAGGAAAATAAGCGGGATTTTCTGAGGATATTTGTATCGACAATGTTTGCTGATGGTATGTTTCTTATGCTGCTTATAAAGGATTTATTTCCAAAGGATTGGTGTTATTGTTGCATGGAGATGATACTGCTTCTACATTTTTATTTATTTCTGTTCTTCGTACTGATATGCATTCAGTGCTGGTTTTACATGTTTTGAGATTTGATGCAATTATGTTTTTGGGGCATCTGACCCTTCAGCCAATATTAGAAAGCAGATTTGGTGTTCATAGACGATATATACAATTTAATTTACAGAAATTTAAATACCTTGGTGTAGAGCAGTGGTTTCCAAACTTTTTGGAGCTGTGATCCCCTTGGAGGTAAAAATCACAAATAAATACTTTCGCGATTCCCTTACTTATTATGTGATAAAAATTGCATTACAAAAATAAAAACACGATTTTAGAAATAAGTAAAGGAAACACTCCTCACTAAGAACTTTTTTATAGTTTCTTAAAAATGTAATGTATTCTTTACGACCAGTTGCGTCGCTGTTACTTAAATTTGATGTGTTCTTTAAATGAACAAGATTTGATCGAGACGAACTGTTAAATGAGTAGTTTAACATTAGTATTAAACATTTGATTCGATATTTTTCATTTAAGTAATCCTTAAAATTTAAGTGAACGCGATGCAACTGGATGAATCTTTGAATACAAGTTTTTTTTTTAAATAGCATCCGGCTATCTCCTTTAATATCTCCCCGACCTCCCAGTGGGTCACGACCCACACTTTGTCTACAGGTATGCTTTATTTAAGAGATATTGACATATGAACTTGTAAATGTGAATTTTCGGTTGAGCCAGTTTACAAATCGAATGAGTAATCGATTGCCTTTGAGTGCTTAATTATATTTACAAGTTTTTTGAGATTTAAAATTAATATGTAGATTAATTTAGATGCATAATTTTATAATCTAAAATTAAATTACTTTTTTAAAGTAACCAGGCTAATGATAGAAAAAAATTATTTCCTCAGTTTCGTGGAAGACCTTGTATACTAAAAAACACTTGCGTACGATCAATTTGATTATCCTCGTACAGGTTTATCTCAATAATCTCTTACTTAATGTAATGAAACGTACTCTAGCACTTCCGATAATATGAAATACTCTAGGTTGTTAATCCTCCTACACGATGAAAATTTGCATATTGTATATTCGCGTTTACAGCGTAAAGGACTAACACGGGATTATGAGTGGTCGAAGGGTCGTTATTATATTTATAGGGCGAGTAAATTCCGACAGAATACATATATCGATGATATTACTCAAGGGTCTAATCGCGATTAACGAATAGAGAAGCATGAACAATATGTAACTACTGTGGAAATTAGGTATTTGTAGAATTTATGTTCTGATCGTGTGTGGAATATATGGTGCATGATAGGGGTGAGATTGAAAAGAATAATGATAGAAGAGTGAGTATGTATCAGTGTAAGTAGAAAAAATAATAGAAGAAATTGAAGGTGGGAAATTGTACGGATAATCTAGAAAAAAATTAATGAATATTAAAAGTTTGTTGCTTGAACAAATGAAGCACGAGTTTGTATGAAAAAAAATGTTTGGTGAAGATTAATTACAGGATGAATCTAATGAAAGCATCATGGGGTTCGTGCTACCCCATTTGATGGGATACAGCGTGATGTTTTAGTATGTAAAAACTCCCAAACCTTTAAGACCAATTTACAATTAATTCCACATGGCTCAATGCTACCGAGTCATCCTGTGGATTCGAGAATCCAGGTTTGATTCCCACATCAAAATTACCCTCTCCCCCTACACTAACATCCTTGGAAGCCTTTGGCGGCCGGTAACCGCACTTCACGCGTTAAATAAATACATCACTTACCGAGATCTGTTACGGCAGAGTGCTACATCCAGTAATGGGTAGAAGGCGTGATGATATATTTATTTTATTTTCAAATGAACCCCATAAATCATCATTCTCCTCCATCAATCTCTTTCTAATCGTGTCAATCATTTCTCCTCTATTTTTTCCGAGTACTACTTAACGTCTATAATCCCCTCTTCATGGAATATGAAGTTCAAAACTCATAAGCCATCGTTCATATTTAAAGGACAACAATACTTCCCTTCTTTCCCCTCTGTCGTTAATTAAAGAGTTATCGAGGATGTACTCCGAATCACGTGACCTGAAAGGACAATCGAAACCGCGAAAGCGCGCGCATTTTGTTTATCGATTTTGACAGGACGAAGTTACGAGGGTTGAACATAGAGGGTAGTTGTGGCGCTGGAGCGCTACTCAGAGATAGTTTGGACATTTAGTACTAGAGGGCGTGATGAATAAGATTCAGGAAAATTTTAGGAGTGTTTGATAAATACAAAACCAAACTGTTTTATAAATTTTTTAGGGTTTCAGCCTGACATAGCAGATATTAATAATATAGTTTTGTAGCATGCTCTTTTCACATGGAAGTGTTTTAGGACTCAAATCTTGTTGATTTCATCTTATAAACAAAAATGCAACTTCCTCCAAGTATATTAGATTCTGGAATCTAGCTTATACTGATTGTTATAAGCTATTTTAATCCAAATTAATTTCCTGTTGTGTAACGTAGTAATAAATAAAACAAAAAAATTAATAAAACGTACTGTCTGTTTATGTACCGCTAAAATTTTTCTTTTTTAATATCTTAAGAATATAAAAAGCATGTTAAATGGCGGCATACATTATGTTTCTCATTAAATAAAGTTTTAATTATCTGCTAATAAAACAGAACATTATCTTACTAATATTAAACAAAATTACTTTTATGAAGAAAAATTACTAAACTTTATTTTTATCGTCTTCCTCCGCGGTCGTTTAATAAAGATTTATAATTTGCAAAAATTTAAATTTATATTTATGTTGCTGTTATCTTTGTTTAAACTTGTATTATTTAAAAAATACATTACTCTTTAGGGACAGGTTAAATATAGCTCAGTAGTTTTCTTGATATTAATATAAATAATATGTTGAACTAATTTTTAAGTTAAACTGAATTTATTTGTGTGAAAATTCTTTTGAGATTGCTTAGAACTGGAGTAGCTATTTGTAATACTTATTTTTTACTACTATTGTTATAGTTAGTGCTGGGAGATACTTCTTGCTAAGTACTTATTTCTTTAAAAGGTTTAAAAATGCACTTAGTTTATTTTATCGTTACAGCGGATTTATAGTATCTTAAATATTGAACTCTGAGTAGTGATAACAACTTTGAGAAGATGTAACTTCAAAACTAAAGGCGATATCGAAATGCGATTTAACCATTCCATTTTCCTACTTAAATTAACTTCACAAGCTTATACGTAGAGTTAGAAATTTTTGAGATTTGTTTAGTACGAGAAGCTACAACTCAGGATACTTCATTTAATTTGTTATTGAGAATAATTCCGTTTGTATTTAAAACTCATTTTTATTTATTTGTTACTTTACACAAAAGGATCTTACTAGTTACAGTAGCTTATAGTGGAATCCGAACCATTTAGACACAATTGTATTTTTTGGATATAAATTGGAGTCAGCACGACCTTTTGCTTATTAATTAATAAACACAAATTAAACTTCGGTTTTATACACTGGTCTACGATTTGATAAAAAAATATATCGTTAAAATTAACTGTGTAAAGAAACTCAATTAACATTTTAATTACAAAAGGCCATTCTTGCTTTTAAATTCGCCATTTGTTTCTCTAAAGACTGATTAGTGTCTCACAAAATTACCCTTCCATTTAATTTATTTTCCCCTAAAAGAAAAAAAAAACTAATTTTAAAATCCTAGTGATTGCCACATACCAGCTAATGTGTTCGACTCCTACATCTATATCCCTCCAGGCGCAATTGGAGCATGTATAGGTTCCAGGCTTACTTTAATCCTTTTTTCATCTCTTTAATATGCATTAGCTCGTTTGCATAATCGAGCAATGAATATTGTAATCGATATTCAGTTTCAGTGGTGCTCGCGGTAGCTAATGTTTTGCACATGCTAACTATGTGTTTCCGCTCGGTGTGAGGCTACTTCCGGTTGCAGTGGCTCTCAAACAAAAACGAGACGATCGCAAAATGTTTCTGTGTTGTTAGCAGAATAGTGTAAGTTAGATGAAATGGTTTAGACAAATGTCGAATTGGTGAAATTAAGGGTGAAAGGTTGCGTGGATGATCTAGGGTCCTATAGAATAAATGGATGGATATGATTGAAGGTTTATTGCGTGAACAACTACCCCTGTGACTCCCCCTTTATTAACATCTTTGAGGGCCGTGATTTGATGGCTTATAACCGCACTTCACGTAAGGCGTGATGATATATTTAGTTATTTTTACGAAATCTGAGATGAGACTGTATTAAAGGAACTATAAGTGTGGTTGTTTGGCAAAGATTAATTAATATTGCAATGGTATGTAGTTTATGAATTCAAAACTTGCTAATTGTAATTAATTAGAATCATAACTCTGTCCAAGAAGTATGAACTTTGTTATAAATCGATGAACGGTAAATTGGAAAATCCGAGTTCGATTCCTAAGACAAAAAATTGATTTTCAACTCATCAAAAATTACCCCTTTTGCTTAATTACCCAGATCTGCTACAGCAGAATGCCACCCCTAGTAATGAGTGAAAGGCATGATGATTTTGTTATTTAATTATAATGTTACTGTAGTTTGTGAACTTTTAGTTTTATGAAATGAAATTTCAGTATTTCTGTGTTATATTATTTACACAATTATAATCCAAGCATGTATGGTTTATTAACAGTGTTTAATTATATATGCTTGACCGTTTACGAGTTGAGTTTAACCAATTCAAATAACTACATTTATTTAAATTCCTTGACATGTACAAATCATAGAAATTCTACAATAATTTCAAACAGAAATTAAATCTTTTGCATATTATCATAGAAAACATTCAAGTTTAAATTGATTTTTAATTAAATTCTAATGTTTGTACAGACAAGTTCGTAAAATGACAGTTTCCTCCCGATGTAGAGTGTCATTTGTTTGTAACGCCATCCATATTTCACGTAACAGCTGCTAGGATAATCCTTGTATTTTACATAAGCACGTTTTTAGTGCGCGCATGCAGAAATTGAAAAATTGGCATCGTTTGTGCTACGCTACGATGCGGTTTTTGTCGCGTATAAAACCCTAACCTTTTTAGTGTTATTTTGCCACGGAGAATTGGATTAATGCCAGCCACCATATAAAGTTCACCACTAAATAAATTTAAATTCTTTTGAAAGATAAGTAACTTATAAAATACTGCATTGCCGTTTGAAACTTCTTTCATGTATTATCAGTAATAATATAACAAGAGAGTGAGAATAAATTGAAAATAATTTGATAGCTCTTTCAAAAACTGGTTGCCAGGTAATTGTCACGAAAGCCCGTAGGGCTTGAGTGGCTATTGCCAAATGGCAACATGTTTGAGAAAGATACTGGAGAATTATTTTCTAATTTATCCAACTCTCGAGTTATATTTAATTAGATTATTTTTTGACTCAGCTGTTGAGGTACATTCATCCAACTTAAAAGATTTTGAACAAAGTTCATATCGATTGATAACTTATTAATGTATTCTTGGAAGTTGTTTCCAAAATTTGTTGGTGTATTTCTGTATCTGAAATTGAACTAAATCGATATTTTTCTCTCATTTTACTTGACGCGTTGACAGTTTTAAATAATTATTTGACAACTACCTATCATTTGTTACAAACAAAAAAGCACCTACAGAGATTATTCCTGGGAATAATCACAAGAGCTTTATTCTCAGTATAATAATGACAGGATTGGTGAAAACGCAGACACGTGACATACAATGAAGTATTTCATTGGTTTTGAGAAACGTCAAAAAATAATCAGTAGAACATAAAATCCAGACAATATACAAAATTCAAAATGCAATAATAATTCACTAATTATTTTTAATATTAGAACACATTCTTGGTGATTTATTTTAATATTAAATCCTTCATTCGCGACTTAAACAATCTCTAAGCCCAAAATTTTAACTTTTCCACTGACATACGTATACTTACAAAAATAAAATGTGGCAGCACGAACCCTTAAACATCGACATTAATAATTCCTGTCATACAAGCTCGTTTTATCTTTCGTTCAGGCAACAAATCTTCAATCATATCCATCCATTTATTCCTATACCATCCACGCAATCTCCCAGCCTCCTAATTGACAAAAAAAACCACTCATCATAAATAATTCTGTAATGAATTTAAATAAAAAGAAAATTACATCAGCCCAAATTTTTCCATTACGTACATATTCATTAACATTTTCACATTATCTTGTGCAAAATACCAGAAAATTAAACTTGAAAAAGCTTTTAGTAAAATAACGTCTCTGAAAACAAAAACCTGAAACATTGCTCCAGGCAGTAGATTTGCATGAACCATGAACCAATTCCTTCTCTTGATTGCAAAGTGACAGGAATTCGTTCCTGCGATAAATTGCCTAGTAATTGAAATAAGGATTAAAGCTTTTATTTTAGGGGATAATGTTTATCTTCACTACTGAAATTATTTCGGTTTTATAAGGGTCATTGTCTTGCAGGAAATGAAAACATTAATTTTATTTCAGGTCTGTAATAATTCTAATTGTGGTTAATTAAGGGTAATTTTATTGTAATTTTAAAAGACCCTGGACATATTTACCGCTGTGTTAATAAATTAGTTTATAGAAAATGCTTAAAGTAAGAGTTGTAGGAAATTTAGTTCTTTATGTCTTATTTATGAGGAAGTGACTCTGTGGTGAAATTTGTTTGTCGGCTGTGTAGGAGTCGAATCAGAGTTTTCAAATTTACAGACTGACTCAATATACATAAATCGAATTTGTTTTAAAACAAATTGTTTTTGTGCTGAATTAAAATTAAAAAGTAATTTTCTTGTAGCTACAGTTAGTACACGTGTATGCAATTGCTTTAGTGTTGCAATTTACTTCTTTACATCGTCTTTCATGAAAGAAAGATGTTCAGTACAACCAAAAAGACAATTTGCTCTCTAAAGACAAGTTTCCCGATACATCGCAATAGCTCTCTGACCACGCTACGTGCAGGAAATTTATTGCTCTAAAATCAGACCGCTGTTAGAATGATTGCAATTGCGCATTTCAGTACATTTTCAGTACATTTTCAGTGAAGAAATATAAAAAAATACGTCAAAAAATATTATAAACAAGACGTATTAAATGCGAAAGGACGTGTTGAGAATAAGAATAGGTATAGTGGCTTTTCTCGGATAAAAAACGTGACCAAAAAGATATTATGAAGTTGTTAACAGGCCACGAAAGTACTTAAGATCACTGTCTTTATGTTTAAAACATTATATTTATCATTCTTCACGTTACAAACTTAATAATAAATAAATATATTGCCACGCCTTCTACCCTTTATTGGGTACGGCATTCTGCCGTAGCAGATATCAGTAAGCGATATATTTTGGGCATGACGTACGATTACCAGCCGTCATATCACGGCCCCTAAGGATTTTAGTAGAGAAGAAGCCACAGGGGTAGTTTTAAATAAGATAAAATAAATATATCATCACGCCTTTTACCCATTACTGGGTGTTGCACTCTGCCAAAGCAGATCTTGGTAAATGATATATTTATGCACGTACTAGCTGTCGAATCACGGTCCCCAAAGATGTTAGTGGTGGAGGAGCCACAGGGGTAATTTTAGTTTGGTGAAAATGTACGTCGACTGTGGGAAACGAGCCAGGATTCTTAGGATCCACAGGCCGACTCATACCACTGAGCCATTACCCCATAGAGATGGTTTTAATTTGGTGAAAATTGTTTGTCGGCTGTGGGCATCCAACCAGACTTCTCAAATCCACAAGCCGACCCGATACCACTGAGCCACCTGCATATTAGGGCTTATTTATTTTGAATTGTTATTTACTTCATTTTAAAAAGTGCTAGGTATTGTAAAATTATAATTCCTAAACTATTACTTAACTAAATCAACTTTAGCGCTATAATATAGACTTGTCCAGAAATAAAATTTTCACTAATAAAAACGCTGCCATTTGACCACATTTAGTTAGACGTGTATATATTTTGTGTGTGCTTTCAATCATATTTATTTTTCTCTTGACATTGCAAGTAATCATTGAAGTATATCAACCTTGCACTTGATGTCCAGATGTCGGCAAAAAATCGAGATCTTTCTCTCGATTTATCTAGCAATTAATTACTGTCACGTAAGTGACTAATTACTCGTGTTAATTACAAGGAGCGTGAGAAGAACAATTAGCTAATCTTGTTGCAGTGCCGAAAGTGTTGTTAATTAACTAATTACGTGCGTGTTGAATATGAGACACGATGACTGAACTCTGTGGTCTTTTGATTATAAATCTTTTCTAGTGCAGCTAGAACAAAAAGATTTGATACTGAATTACCCTAACTTTAGAGATTTTTTTTTAAACTAAATTTTGAAATATAAGGTAACCGAAACCAAATTTTCTAAATTATTGATTCATCATTTTATCTATTAGTTTTGATCAACTTTATGGAGTTCTTTAAAATTGTTTATGTGTTTGTAAATATTTTATTATCAAAGTGCACCTGATTGGTAATTTTTTATGCTTGTTTTATATATTCAATAATATATTTTTTCTGAAACCGGCAAGTAAGTGCCCACTTTTCTGACCAATTTTAGTATGGAAAGTAGGTTTTTACGAAAACAGTCAAGTAAAATACGTATCCAAGGCTACAACAAAAATAACAATCTGGTAAAGTATAAAATAGTCTGGTAATGATTTTTCCTGACTGTTTTGTATTTTACCTGACTGTTGTTTTTGTTGTAACTTTGGATACATAGTCTGCTGTGAATTCAATTCATATCAAGAAATTTAAACATTTTGAATTATTTATGACTAATTATTGATTAAATTAAAGGGTTTCAGAAAAAATGGTATACATAATATGTTAGGAAAGTGATTTACTTAAATCAGCGCTTCGTCAAGTAAAATATCACTATTACTCAACCTATAATTTCACACTTGATAGTATTTATTGAATACAAACACAAGAAAAATACCATAATAGAAAAGAACATTACAATGCTATGCCTTTCTTGCAAATGGTGGCATACCCCCACCACTTTCCTAACTTCTACGCATCAGCTATCCACTGTTTATATAAATACTTTGTGTGGACAGTATCATACATGAAATTATGTAAATATCATCCTTGTAACATCTGCCATTTTGTATTGTCATTTCAAGTATTCAAATTGTTAAATTTAGAAGGTACGCAGTCCCTATTTGCTACTGTACAAGTTTAATGAGTTTGAATATACAATTGTGGAAGCTACGTACGAATGGGACTTAAATATTATTCATTACGAATCCAATTTCATTGGTAAACATTTCTCTTGCGCTGTCTGTCCAAAACTGATAAAATATGTGTTTGTTATTCGCCCTGCGTGCAACTTTACGAATCGTGATTTATCACAGAATTGGAATGTGAACAGAAAGAAGAATTTTCTACAGATTTTAAATGAACCGCAAAGTATGGAAGGAAACTGGAAAGTTACAAAAAGTCAAACTGTTTTTCAATCGTTACAACAACATGTTATGGAAAACATTAATTCATTAGATTCATTCTGAAATTAATTTTCATCAGCCATCCACATTCATAATTCCTTTCATATAAGCTTGCCTCATTATTCACGCAACAAACCTTCAGTCATTTCCATTCTTTTGTTTTGATGCCTCACCCTCAATTTCACCAACATACACCATCAAACTAAAACGATTAATATTCAATCAATATACTCCAAATGCTACCCCTTCATGATAGGATAACAAAGGGTGACAAAATTCAAACTTGTTTATATGACATACAAACCACTGAGGGGTAAACGCAAACATTGTCCCTACATTTCAATTTAGTGACATTTTATTTTACTGGTATTGTTTCAATTTCCCCAGACATGTACCCCTATTGAAATGCGCATATGGAAGCACCCTTGTGTTTTACATAATGCATTTTACATCACTATTTTGTGATATGTCGAAAAACTCGTTGATTTCTTTTTATAACAAGAAAAACAACTGAAGTCGAATACTTCGAAATTTACTATAAGCTGTAGGGCTGTAGAAAGGTGTTGTTGAATTGTAGGGGTTGCAAACTGGCGGCTTATGAGCCCTCGAAGGCTTTTTAATCGACCCGTGCCCTTAATAATTTTTTTAATTTCACTTGCAGCTAGTCATACAAACATACATATCTTCACGCTATATCCCATCAAATGGGGTAGCACGAACCCTAAAATCACTCAAAAAACATTCACTCATAACATTCATCAAATAATCAGTCCCCGTCAAACATTATCATCCAAACACACCACCCTCACATCAACCACATTCATATATCCCTCCATATAAACTCATTTATTTATTACACTCGAAATCATACTTACATAACAAACCCTCAATCACATCCATCCAATCGCTCCTATTTACTTATCATTCATCTTCTTTCTTCGACGTACATAACATATGCATAAAACATCTCAAATTACCCGCGCTTACTCCTAACAACGAATCTAATAACGAATCTAACAGCTAGTCGATTTTTATAAACATTATTTTATGCACAATCGGGCCGAAATTAATGTATTTTGGCCCTAAAAAGCGGGCTTAAACACTTGTTTTGGGCCCTAGGGACATACAAAAATTATTCCCGACAATGACAATTTTTGTTTATTGTGAATACTTGATTTTACAAAATGTCATTTTGACATATAATCTATTTACATATTTTAATCTTTTGAACATATAATAAAATGTTATTTTGTTGTGCATAAAATATTGTATGTATCACGGGTGAATTTAGCGTTTCTGACTCTGAACATGTTATTGGCCCGCGGAGCTTTGCGCCTCGTGCTAATAATCATGCCACGGGCCAGAAATGCCTGTTAATAACTATTATAAATGAGATATACGAGTAGTATAATTAAATTATGATCTATTCGATTCGATTCGATACCACAGAGCTAGCTACTCCATAAAATAATAAAACAACAAAAAAAAATATTATATTTGAATTTGTTTGTACATATTTTAATACAGAAAAAGTAATATTGATTAGGGCCCGCTTCACTTTACGAGTACACCTAACCTACTGGCCCTTTGCCGCTTTTAAATTTGCGACCCTTGCTGTTCTGTAAATTATAACGTAAAATTACTTGTCGCAAAATTAAGTTACTCAATGTTACGAATTTGTATAACTTATTGCTGAAATGAAACACGTAGGGCAAAGGTAACTCTTATAATATAATTAAAAGTGACTGGATCATTTATATTAAACCATTGCTACTTTACTTCGCGTAGGCGCTAAAATCGTTTAATAAATTTTACTTATTTCAGCCGTGTCCTGAAATTTGAATTATGATGCTAATCTGTAGAAATGTTTACTTTTAAGGTGAATCCTAATTGAATCTGAAGTTGGCCTTCCAATGCTGATTTTTTATAAACAAGATATTATTGTAATTATAAATTGTACATACTTATGAAGTTAAAGGTCAAAATTATCGTAATAAATTTGTAACTATATAATTTGACGTGTCAATATCATTTTATGGGGTAATGGTTAAGTGGTATCGAGTCGTCCTGTGGATCCTGAGAACTCTGGTTCGATCCCCAAAGCAGACAAACATTTTCACCAATTTATAATTACTCCTGTGGCCTCCTCACCACTAACATCTTTTGTGGCCGTGATTTGACGACTAGCAACCGCACTTCGCGCGCAAAAATATATCACTTACCAAGATCTGCTTCGGCAGAATGCCACACCCAGTAATGGTTACAAGGCGTGATGATATATTTATTTAATATAATTTTAAATTTATTTGTCTTGTTCTATTAAATTAGTTTCATATCTTCTTAGTTCTACTAACTTTAGTTCATATTTAAAATGCAAAACTTGATTTAATTGGACATGTAATATTTCCACATGAAATGAAATTATTGGAGAACTATGTATAAAATAGAAATTCGTGAGAGCGTATGTCATGTTCACGTTCATACTCACGTTCCGAACTTCTGTTCGACACGAAACTTGTAAGTGAATTTCTTAGTAAACTCTGACATTTGTTTGTGCAAATTCTTGGCATTATTAACACTACTTGAACAAGAAATTTCGCCCGTATAATTCTTGTTACTTGTTCTTTGTTGTTGTCTTCGTGTTTACACCAAGTGAACCAAAAAATATTTCGTGTTGATTGTTGTTCATTAAACTACTTGAATTTCTTAATGATATTAATTAAAATTGACGAATGGGGTAGGTAGCTCAGAGGTATTGAGTCGGCCTGTGGATCCTGAGAACCCAAGTTTGATTCCTCTAGCTGACAAACATTTTCACTACATTAAAATTACCCCTGGGGCTCCTCCATTACTTACATCTTTGGGGGCCGTAATTTGTCGGTTGGTAACTGCATTTCACGCGTATAAATATATCAATTACCAAGATTTGCTTCGGCAGAGTGCCACAACCAGTAATGGATAAAATGCGTGATGATATATTATATTTTTATTTTAAAATACTTTAAAAGTTATCTAAAATTGATAGACTGACAAAAATGTATATTTCTAAATATAATATATATAAAATAGACAAAAATTCAATAGTTAAAAGACCAATTTTTTACTTAAACGTCTTAGATATAATATATAGAACAATATTTAATTAAAAAAAAACTTTAGGTCATGTACGACAAAAAGAATCATTCCTGCTGAAACTTTCAAAACGTCATATCTTTAAAAGGACAAAAGATATTTTAATTTTATTTTTAATATTAAATTCATCATGATTTATGTATTCTATCAAAATAAAAATGAGTACCAAATTTTGAGTCAAATTGCAGTGAAGTACATTCAAAAAATTCCTGCTCAAAATTTTTTATCAACAATATCTCTAAAACTATATTAGATACTTGAATATGGTTTGCAGTGTTTGATTTATCATAATTAAGTTTATACTTTAGTATAATATTTTTAGATTTAACCAATTAATTTGAATAGAAAATAGGAAATAAAAGTGAAGGTATAGTAACTGCAGTAACTTTTAATATAAACGAAACACATTTGATAGATGTACTCAAACGTCGTTTTTTAAAGGTGATCATATTATTTTTCATTGAAATATGTAAAAAAGATACGCTGTTTAGTATTCAACATAATATTCGTGACTTTTTTGTATTATTTTTTGTTGTAGAAATTTTATGAAAATTTGTTTTAATCCCTAGAGGATTTTAAATTAAAATATATGCTTCTGTAAAATATTAACAATATATTCTGGAACAAGCTTTGAAATACAATTTTTATATTCAAATTTTGTACATCAATTTTAAAATAAATTATTAGATTACTTTAAAATTCAAATTAGATTTCTCTCAAACTAATAACATTTTTGATTTGCAATTCTGTCATGTTTAAAAAATGGTATTCTTTTGTTACCCAATGATTAATCATCAATTTCATGACATAATTAAAAGAGATAATGTAACTAAACCGCGTTAAGAAAGACAAATGAAAGTAAAACCAATATAAAAGCGCGCTTCCTTTGCACTGTGTAGGGAAAATATGAATGAAATTGCGTAGCTCTTGTTTCACAAGCCCGCGCTTTTTCAGAATCAATAATTCCAAGGGCGGCGTGATTTTCACGGGTAGCTTAATAAGAAATTCAAGAAATTGAAACATATATTTTTTTTAAACGACATTCTATTATCTTTGTTTTATAAATCTATTTTAAATTTATAATGCAACTTGCTTCAAATTAATAAGTTTATTTCTTTATTCTACTTTGTACAACATGAACAATCCCAATTACAGTACCTACAGGTTCCGGACTCACCGAGCCGCAGTTCATTTATTTTTCGCTAGACCAGAATTCGAATACAGGATCTCTGGATTCGCATTCTGTAACGATACTCACACCTCTGTACTCCCAGACAAGAATAATATAAATTTAGACAGTATGCAGACGAAGAAATCATTTATTTTGTATTATTTATAATAAATTTAAAAACAAAACAACTAGATTATTTAAATTGATTGGAACTGTTGTTGATTTAGTTGAGAGCTTTACTCAGGGTCTGTAATAAATCAGTACATTTTAACATTAAAATATGAACAAATAAAAGGGATTTCCAAGACTTAGACTTACTTTCCAGTGGTGGACATTTCACGCACTTTCCATTTTTATCACGATGATATCCGCTAATACAGTAGCAACCATATTCATTCGTACAATAATATGCACAAATCATTCCTGGACATACTTCATTACATCCACACTTTGTAACATTGTGCTCATTTGGTCCACATGTTACTACACATAATAAATATTACTATTTGTTTTTTACGCAATAAAAATTGTACTTACAATAAGCGACATGTGCTAAACATAGCACAATAAATATTGTGCTGAAACCAACAAAATTCACACCCATGATGAAATAAATGCAATTTGTTGTAATTTTTATTTTATACTTCTTGGCTTTTAAAAGTAGCTGATCAATGTGTTGTTAACTCAATAAAAATTATACTTATATTTATATAGTTTCTTATATTTTATCTAATTATTTTTTGTGTACTTATTCTAGGTAGGTATTATTTATGATAATATATGCATATGAATCATAATTGTTATTTTGATAGGGTGACAGTTGATTAAAAATTATCATTTCTAGTATAGTTAGTGCATTGAATATTACCGATAATTTTTTTGAACACTTGTGCATTTGTTGCTACGGAGTGAACAGTGAGAATCTTGTTTCTGGGAATATTCAATGCACGTATTATATTCGATAAGAATATTGTCCCATGAAAATATTATAAAAATATCAAAATTAATATTTTTGACATGCTTATAATAATACGAGTATATTCATTCGATCATTATATGTCAGAAAAACTAGTTGCTAGGTAACTAAAAAAATAGAGTTAAATTGTCAATTTTTTAAACAGAAAATTATCGCTTATCAATTCACTCATGGGGTAGGTGGCTCAGTGGTATCGAGTCTGCCTGAGGAACTTGAGAACCCTGGTTCGATCTCTACAGTCGACAAACATTTTCACTAAATAAAAATAACCCCTGTGGCTCCTCCACCATCAACACTCTTGGGGCCGTGATTTGACTGCTGGTAACCGCACTTCACGCACATAAATATATCACTTACCGAGATCTGCTTCGGCAGAGTGCCACACCCAGTAATGTGTAAAAGATGTGATTACATATTTATTAATTCATTCATTTCTCTGACAACGTGGTCAAATAATGAAACGCTATTGGTTGTTTAAAGTCACAGGATTATATTCAAGGTAATTTTCTAATATTGGTAATTTATACCTTGTATTAACACAATTAAACAAGTACATAATATTAACTTAAATACAATATTTATATTGAATAATTAATCATATTTATGGATGAACTTCAGATAGAAGTTTTTTTTTCGCAATTACCAGTATTTGAACTACTCGTAGAGCAGTAGCCTTCATCACAGACACACACATTTTCTATACAATATTGAGGACAAGGTCTCCCTATAGGGTATTCACAGCTGTCCCTACAAGGGCAGTAATCCCCTAAATGAGCATGGGGACCACATGTTTCCTCACTTACTTGCACTGAAATAAATAATAACCCTTTATAAAATATTTCATTTTAATTGTAGATGCTTACAATAAGCTACTTGTACCAAAACTAACAATATAAATATTTTTAGACTTATAAAATTTGTAGCCATCTTGCAGTCAAACATTCAAACAGTATGTTAATACGGAAATACAACTTAGTACCCTAGTTATATTGTTCTCATATTTCGTATTTCTTTTGTGCGATACTAAATGAATTATTATAATTAGTTCTCATTATCACTTTTTGTAACAATTATAATTTATTGTTTTTTACATAACATATCTTAAAAATAGCGACATTATCTGCATATTTATTTCCAACTATCAAACATTTTTACATAAATTATACGTAGAACTGAATTTTCCATTACTTTCATTTTGAAGTATTTTATTCTAGAATAATTTTGAAACTTTTTGACAACAGGATATGTAAATATAGCAATTGTCAGTATTCTTCGGTAATATAGTTTTCAAACTTTTCAAACTTTCCTTTAAGGCAAAAATTACAAATAGATTTTGCACGCCCCTCTTTCTTCTCTCTAACAAAAATGGACTGATATAGACAATTTTATATATAAATAGGAGAAGGATTAATACCATATAAATGTAAATATAGAGGAGAATACTTAGTATTAAATAGTCTGATAAAGTTATAAGCGAACAAGTGATGGATAGAGTAGAAGAAAGAAGGACCCTGTACGAGGCTATTTTGAAAAGAAGGAAATGTGATTGTTCCGAGTGTTGTGAAGTGATTCTCTAATGAAGGATGTAATAGAAGGGATAGTAGAAGGAGAGAGTAACAGAGACAGGAGGAGAAGAAAGTTATTAGACGACCTGAAATAAGGAAGAAGTTATATAGAAATAAAAAGGCTGACTATGTGTAAAAGAAGTTGGAGAAAGCATATAGGATCTGCGTCAAACAGATAACTATTGATGATGATGAAAATTGGACTTTATAAGAGATTAATTTAATAATATTCTTTACACAAATAAAAGCACGATTTCAGAATTAGTAAAGGAAAAATTTCTCATTAAGAACTAGTATAGTTTATTAGGAACTTTGATATGTTGATATAATAATTTGTAGAATTCACTGTATTTTGTTTTCGACCTTATAATAAATTATTTTAATTTAGAAGGAACCCGGGCATCACCAAAATTTTTACGTTGTAAATTTAACTTAAAAATTATCATTGTGCTTCAAAGTCATGTCATATGACAAGAAATTTAAATGTACTAAGTAATTAAAGGTTCTGGTTATTTATTTAAACAATAAATGATTACAATAGAACAATACATAACATGATAACAAATAACAAACTACAATACAATTACTACAGAATATAGGTATATGTTTTATCTGAATTCTTTCACTTCCACCATCGGCGATATGGTGCCGGGCACTCATCAGGGCGGACACACTGGCTGGTAAATATATCCCTGGTGTAGCCTTGGATACACTGATACCCAGGTACACACGGCAAACTACGTCTACGGTGCGGATATCTGCAGGTCGGCTGGAGGTTCGCACATTGCACAAATTCTTCGTGAGTTTGATTTAAGTTTCCTGGTGATTGAAAACAAGTGATTATTTACTCGCACAACAGGGAATTAATCGTAGGTATTATAGTTGAATCTAAACCATGTATTTTTAATTATAGTTATAAGTAGATAGCTCAATGGAATCGCATCGATCTATACAGAAAGGTACTAGGTAAAGGTAAACACAGGAATTCAACATGTAAAATCATTATGTTGTAATTGTCTGCTTCCCTAATTATTTTAAGCAAAAATGCTTCAAATAAGAGTTTTGGGGCATAAAATTCTGCAGCTAAATCTATACATACAAGTTATTTATGCACTAAGGGTAAAAACAGGCGTTTTTGGTCCGTAGCATGATTATTAGCACGAGGCGAAAAGCGCTTAGGACTAATAACATGCTCAGGGTCAGAAACGCTAATTTCACTCGTGGTACATACAATATTTTATGCACAACAAAATATCATTTAATTATATGTTCAAACGATTAAAATATGTACATAGGTTATATGTCAAAATGACATTTTGCAGAATCAAATATTCACAATAACTACAAATTTTCATTTTATATATGTATCCATAGGAATGATTTCTTTTTGACCCATGGGCCAAATAGAAGTGTTTAAGCCCACTTTTTAGGGCTAAAACACATGCTTTTTGTCCCGGTTGTGCATAAAATTAATTTTGTATGTTTTATAACGGCACAAATTAGATCTGAAAATAACGAAAATTGCCCAAAACTATCGATAAGCATAGAATTGAAACAAAATTTTAAAAAGCGTTTGACGTTTTATCTGTCAGTACTTTCAAAATAAATAAGGATAATAATATAAAGAGATTTTGTATAATTTTGTTTACAGCCATGTGAACAAATAATTGTGTTTGTGTCAGTTAAAAATAATCCAGTTCACTCAACATAGACGAAGACAAAAACAGCGAATGAAACTTTAGTTATAAGTTGAAGGCAGAGGTCAAATTGAAATGGTTTGTTTCTATATTCCCTTTACAACCTTTCAGTTTTTCTTTATTCTCTGTGGCCCAATATAATTTTAAAATGCTCGTTGTGACACCTACCTGATTGAGGGCAATAAGCATCCCCGACACATTTTCCAGTGATGGGATCTTTTCTGTAACCAAGATCACAGACGCAACCACCGTCTGAGGAACAGAAGGGTGCACAGCTAAAATCAGGTGTCTGGCATTTGTTCATGCAGTCGCAAACCAACATGGAGTAGTGCTCGTGTTGACCACATTTTATAGCTGAGAACAAAAACAGATTTTTTTATTAGTATTCTGCACAACATGAAATATATTCTTCTGTTAAACGTAATTGACAAATTTTTTTCAACAATATTAAAATTACCCCTATTGGTCTTCCGTGAGTAATATCTTTGAGACGGGTTATTTGATGGCTAGTAACCACACTTTACGCGAATAAATATATCACTTATCGAAATCAGTTATAGCAGAGTGCCATATAAACGTTTTATTTAATAAATGTTTCTAAATTATTTTAAATAAAAGTGCTTAAATATTTAGTTCTCCTTGGCTGTATTTATTTGGCATTTTTAAAGTAACCCAGTATGTTATTTTTGTTTAATTGACACGTTTTAAGTAACCTAGAACAACTGCCCCATTTATTTTGGTGGGTTGGCAGGTTGAACCCATTTTCTATCTCTTTCAAATCAATTTGTGTTCCTTGCTATCTGTGTTGAATTGATGGCATTACAATTTGAATTTAAGCAGATGTCACTTAGAACGTGCATTCAGTTTTAAATTCATCGCTAATATTTACAATTGACACTAGATGCATCATTTATTTGGAAGTAACACGAATTAGTTCTAGATCAGTTCTGGGTTGAACCTAAAGTTCCCAAACAAATACGGCCCTTGAAGCTTTTAGAAATGTTTGATAGCAGTTTTTTTTTTAATACTTACATGAGACATTGACGCATTCGTAATTCACCGACCAATATTTTGTAGTGTTAGGGCAGAAATCTTCAGAAGCTGTACCATTGAAGAATAATGTACAATTTTGTGCTCCGTTACATCTAAATAGAAATAATTAATTTTAAACATATATTATGGGGTAGGTGGCTTAGTGATATCGAGTCGGCCTGTATATTTGAAAACCTGGGTTCGATTTCCACAACAGACAAATTTTGTTTACCATATTAAAACTATCTCTGTGGTTCCTCCTCCACTAACATCTTTGGGGGCAGTGATTTGACAGTGAGTAACTGCACTTCACGCGCAAAAATATATCACTTACCACTTAAAAGGCGTGATGATATATTAATTTAAATAAATCAAGCCAGTTACAGTATTCAGCTTAGTTTTTAAACAATTTAGGAGACGTTAAAACAACAGGATAGAAATATTTGTCGGAAATTAATTATAGGATTAGTAAATGTTTCAAGGGTTCGTGCTAGTCTATTTAATAGAACAGTGCGCTGTTAATATCAAATGTTGAACGTACAAAGTGGCGAAGATCTCGGTAGCATTTGCCAAAGAACAGTTTGCTTCAGTGAGATTTCTGTTATTGGATGGACAAATCGTGGCGTTTTGTCTCCCGTAGAAAGCACTAGTGACATTTATTATTTGACCACTGGAACAGCTTAGTTCATCGGTGGTGTCTTCACATAGATACGTTTGGCTGCTGACCACTAAAATATATTAAGCAATGTACATATTTATTATTTTCACCATATTAAAACTACCCCTGTGGCACTCCCTCCACTAATATCTTTAGGGGCCTTGATTAGACGGTTAGTAACCGTACTTCACGCGCATAATATATCACTTACCGAGATCTGCTACGGCAGAGTACCACACCCAGTAATGGGTAGAAGGCGTGATGATGTATTTATTTATTTTATGCACAACCGCATTTTTATTTACTTATTTATTTAATTACAGTATAGTATTTTGACTCAATATATTTTTAGTTTAAGTGGGATATGAACACCGTAACGTTAACCACACCACCATACTTTTTAGTTATAAGTTAGAAGTTCGGATACTAATTTCAACTTAAATAAAAATATTACAATTGGGTTTGAATGGTTCTGTTTCAACTAAAAGCTATTGAGGAGGAATTCCTGTTGTGCAATGTAACTAATGAATACTTACAAAGTATGTTTGCGAAACAGACTACAAAACCAAGGATATAAAACATCATGTTTTAAATGTATTCACTAACAGTCTTCGCAAATGAACTCAACTAACTACTGGCTTACCTTAGACACACGTTCGTATTTATTGTGTATTTTATCTGTATGAAATATGTGGTTTTTAATATGTTCCACATTTCCGCTAACATGAGTAAACATTTTTAAAACTTGAGCACATTACTAGCGCTATTAATCTGATAGTAGTGACTTTTCAAAAATTTATTTGCTTTCGTGAAAGGAACATAACACATCACGAGTTGTTTTCAATGTTAGTTAGTTCAATATTAATGAGGTTGGTTATCTAGACAATGATTTGTTTTTACCATCACCAAAAGGAAAATACTGTCATTTGTTGCGTAAAGAATTTCACCAGAATATTGTGAAATGAAGGAAATACAACATTACAATTTTCATAATTTCAAAAGCTATCCCTGTGGCTCTTCCACCACTAACATCTTTGTCTGAAAAGAATTTAAAATCATTTTTGGCAGTTTGTCTGTTTTGAAATTCGTATGATAGTTTTCATGTATCCATGGATACGACAATACACTCTTACACTGCTTATTGTCGCTCGGCGAACGGCCAATGTTCACTTTCTGCTTTCAATTCACAGTTGAAAAAGTCTATTTTCTGCTCGGTCGCACTGAACATTGGAAAGAGTTATTTTCCACACTCATTTTGAATGTTAATGTAAATAAAAAATATTTGTTATTGTTAACATCTAAATTGAAGAAATTGAAAGTGAAGGGTTACATGGACGATCTAAAAGTAAATAGATGGGATATGATGAAAGGTTTGTTGCGTGAACGAAAGATGAGACGAGCTTGTATGAAAGGAATTATGAATATGGATGAAACGAGATGTAGCAGAATAGAAATGTTTCACCGAGATTAATTGCTGACTGAATGAACAAATGTGATTATTGCAAGTGGTTCGTATTGACTTAGTTGATGGAGTGTTCATAAAAAATATTTTTAACATTTTATAATTTTTATTATAAGTGCAAAACGTGCAGTACAATATATTTTTTATTATTTTCTATATGCTCCAAGTGCATTTACAGATGTGCAAATAAGAAAGAACATTTTAGATATTTTACTTGTATTAATCATCAAAATAGAATTGAATTAAAACACAGAAGACTTCGTCACCATTTTCATAATCAAATTAAGTTGATGTTTATTTCCTAAACAAAATAAAAATGTCATTAAAATATTTTCATAAATATTTAATTGTTTTCAAAACAACTTAATAATGCTTTAATTTGTCAAACGTTTCTGAATAGAGGAAACTTTTAAAATAAAATTGGTACATAATATAGTGCTCCGTATTTAACAATTTCTTTTAGAATAATTTAGAAACGTTTGATTTTAATAAATGTAGAAGTTGTTTGGAAAAGAGTACTTACTATACGCATATAAAATCAAAACGGAGTAAGACGTTAATACTAAAATTAATATAGCTTTTAGCAAGCAGAAACTGATCATACGTGTTACAAGTATAATGAAGTGGAGAACAAGCGAAATATTTTGTTATATCTTCCCCATAGCATTCTGTAGTAGAAGTACTGGTATTTATAGAAGATTCAGTACTATTAGATGTAATAGAAGAAACAGTAGTGGTATCATTAACAGTAGTGGTATCATTAACAGTAGTTGTAGTAATAGGAGAAGTAGTAATATTAGAAGTAGTAGTATCAGGAGAAGTAGTAATATTAGAAGTAGTGGTATCAGGAGAAGTAGTATTATAATGTGAAACGGGATTGAACAAGGAACAGACAGCTTCACAATCAGGTATTGTTATAGATAAAACCAGGACTATTTGAACTCTAAATCCGAAAGAACATGTAAGTGTCACATTAGAACCCGGAGAAGCAATAATAGTGTGATAATCTGGAAAAATATTCATTGAATTAAAATATTTAAAAAAATACTAATAAATTCTGTATGTATATATTTTTCTGAAACAGGCAAGAAAATGCCTACTTTCCGCACCAATTTTAGCCTGGCAAGTAGGTTTTTACTAGAACAGTCAAGTAAAGTACGTATCCAACGCTACAAAAAAATAACAGTCTGGTAAAATACAAAATAGTCTGGTAAAGATTTTACCTGATTGTTATTTTTGTTGTAGCCTTGGATATATAGTCTGCTGTCAGTACCATTCATATCACAAAAATTTAACATTTTGAATTATTTATGATTAAATATTGATTAAATTAAATGGTTTCAGAAAAAAATAGTATACATAATACGTCAGCGGATACCCAGCGGATTAAAATACTCGGCCTGCGGCCCCGTATTTCAAACAACCCCTACACCAAGTAAAATATCACTTTCTTGACTTGTAATATACTATTATATAAATCAATCGTAAAAAAATAGTATATATAACAAGTAGGAAAAGTTAACATTCTCGAATTCCTGTTGCATTGTCCTACAATTGTTACCATCGTCCAATAATATATTACTTTTCGTACTAGTTACACAATATACTATGTTTGCTGTCTAACAATCTGAATTTAATTAAGAGACAAATATTTCAAATAATTAATGAAGGCAACTTTTATTTGAAACATTTTCCTGCCATATTATTTAAGAATCTTTGGACAGCGTGACAGTTCTTCTGTCTTGTCAAGAATATTTAAAACTACTTTAGTTATAGTTTGATCGCATATCGCTATAAATACTTACCATCTGTGGCATATGCCAGCGACAACGCCGCACAGAAAATGAAAACTGCTATCAATTTCATATTGTTGTTGTTTGTTACAAGGTACAAGGATCTTGTGATGAATATGAACTATTATACTAGCTTTATATAGGTCATTCTTATCAAAGTAAGACACGAGTTTAGTTTTGCGAGGGTGGAAATTACTGAAATTACTTACTAACATAACATTATTTGACACTTTTATTACTATTTCTTTATTGGCTAGTAAAAATTACAAAGAATACTCTTTGTAAGGTGCAGAAGATCAGGAATATTATATATTTTCAACTGTGAAATATTTCTCAATTATTTTAGAGCAATTAGAAAAATGCAAACAAATTTACTTTCTACTATTTTTATTTGCAGCATTTGTTTTTCAAATTATGCTGGTATGTTTGACAACAGGGCATATATGATGCCAAATATGACTAGTTAGTAAGAAAATACTGTATTTGTTTTGAATATTTGACATCTTTGCATATGCAGAATATACATACTGTATATTTCATGATCCATACGCCCAATTGGATAGCTGAAGTTGGCCCCGAAATACAGATCCTTTGAAACAAGATATTGTTGTTATTTAGGATGAAACATTATTGTATCTGTTACCGTTAATTTGTGAAATATAGTATTAATTAATGCAAATTTTGGCAAAAAAAATATATAAACTTGCGTTTATGGAGCGTGCATTTTACAGGATTAGGGTTTGTTTTTTAGAAGTATGAGCGAAGCGAACCTTGCCAAAAAAGCGTTCTAATATGGACCGTTAAGTCCAAAATATCACGTAATTTCTCCTTAATTTAGTGTAAACTTTTTATTTATAACAAGTTAGTAATTAATGGGGTAGCAAGCTCAGTGGTATCAAGTCGGCCTGTGGATCCTGAGAACCCTGATTCGATTCCCACAGGCGACAAACAATTTTCACCATTTCAAAAAAAAAACTATCCTTGTGGCTCCCCCACCACTAACATCTTTCGGGGCTGTGATTTGACGGATGGTAACCGCATTTCACGCGCAAAATATCTCATGTACCGAGAACTGTTTCGGCAGAATGCCAAACCCAGTAATGCCCATGCTTTGACCATTTTAAAATTGGCCGGTAAGAAAAATTGTTTAACCATTAATATGTTAATCTTTAATTATCTCGAAACAAGAGAAGATGGACTTACACCACTTTGAAAATAAACGGTCCATATATAAAATATCTGGTGAGCCACAGTGGTAATTTGTATAACAATGTATTTACTTCGTAAAGTAGCAATTTTAATGAGCAATTATTAAAATCCATATAAAGATAATTCCAACTATAAAATAGTTACGATAATATTTATATTTGAATATTCTACACCCTCGCAAAATTAAACCTGTTATTTTTATGATAAGAAGGTCCTATAAAATGCTAAAAAAAATGTTCCAAGTCATCAGAAGGTCCCAAATCACCAACCAGCAACAAAACAGCATAAAAATGAAATGTTCGTCAGTTTTTGTCATCTGTGCTATTTTGTCGTTGTCATTGACAACCGTGCAAACATGTAAGTAACATATGTTAATAAACTATTTTTATTCTTTGAATTATGTATAATCTGAGTTATTAAGCTATTACGGTCGAATTACTAGAGTACTGTGAGTATATGAATATTGTTATTTCAATTCACAATATAATTTCAGACATGATAGCTGCGCGTAATGGAACGCAACCTACGATAACATGTCCTCCTAAGACTTCCATTTATATTACTAGTGCTACATACTTTCCTAGTGGAGCATGTTATTTATTCTGCAATGCAATAGCGAAAAGTTTTTCAATACCACAAATACTTCCACCTTTTAATTTTAAATCACCAACCACTTGTGCTGCAATTGATATTTTGCCATTGATTACTAAAAGGTGTTGTACTATGTTATTTTATTTTTTACTATATAATTACAGTAGCTTATAGCAGAACCTAAACCAGTTGTATTTTTTATATATTTTGCAAAAAATTTAAGAGTTTATATCATACAGAATGATGATCGTGACTCTCGTGCTGAGTTGCATGAAAGTTTTATCGGTTCATTAGCAACTAACGGTTCAATAAATTTCAGAAAATCGCCTTTGATACTGTTCCTATATAAACAGTTCTTTAACTAAAGAGCTCTTTATTTTTTTCTTGCAACCCAGCATCGAACATAGGGATTTAACATGTACAATCATAATTTTGTATTTTTCCGCTTTCCTAATTATTTTAAACAAGAAAACTTTACATAAAAGTTTTAGGACATAAAATTCTGCATCTAATATAATAAACAAAATTAATTTTGCATGCTTCGTAACGGCACAAATTAGATCTGAAAATAACGAAAATAGCTTCAAAACTATCGATAGCCATGGAATTGAAACAAAATTAAACAAATGTTTGACCTTTCATCTGTCAAAATAAATGACATCATAAATAAGGAAATTATTTTGACAGATTTTAGCCTGGTGAAAGACAAATTACAAATAATGACAATACTTTCGGCTAACATGCAGTATCACTGACAAATTTTTAAACTTTCCCCCACGACTATAATGACATTTACTTATCAGTGATCCTAAAACTTTTTTATAGTGGAAATTTTACATTTTGTGATAGTGCATTTTAGCCGAACAATTTATCTTATTGAGGGTATAAACGAGCTTGTAAGAAAGGAATTATGTATGTAGATGAAACAAACATTTGTGCGTTAGTGTTATATTTTATTTGTGTGCATGTGTAGCTTAACGATTGTGAAATATTTTAGTTGTTCGCCAAATGGAAATAAGTACAATACTTGTACTTTAAATCTTACACTTGGTATATATATTCCTCCTGGTTGTGAAGGATACTTCGCAGTTTTCTACACATGCCTATCAAGTAATGTATCCAATTTTACAACATTCATCAAAATATAAACAAATTTTTATTTTATAGATTTGATCGGTTAAGACAGATCTAAGGATTTGAAGAATGCTTCAACCATAATTTGTTGTGGCAACAAAGGGAATGATTTTACTAACTATTTTTTTTCTTTGATAGTTTGCACTATGTACACTTTGTAAGTGAAGTATATTATGTACTTACTTATTTGCACCTGCAGCATATGAAAACATAAAAAAATGTAATGCACAATAATAAAGTATAAAATATTTAAATATACTCCTAAATACAGTATTCCTATAGTCGTAAAACGTTACAACAGGTTGAGTTCCATCAAATTAAGAAGCATTAAACATCCTTTTTATAAATTTCTCCTATAATTAGCTACATATTTGTTTTTATACAACATCGTCTCATCTTTCGTTCACGCAATGTACCATATCCATTCATACAGAATGATAAGTAAGGAATATTGATATTATCATCTAAAATAATTTCTATCCCATTAGCTCAGTGGTATCAAGTCGGCCTGTGGATCTTGAGAACCCTGGTTCGATTCTCACAGGCAACAAACAATTTTCATCATTTTAAAACTACCCCTGTGGCTCCTCCACCACTAACATCTTTAGGGGCCGTGATTTGACGACTGGTAACCATACTTCACGCTCAAAATATATCACTTACTGAGATCTGCTTCGGAAGAGTGCCACACCTAGTAATATGTAGAAGGCGTGATGATATATTTATGTATTTATTTTATTATTATTATGGGGTAGTGGCTCAGTCGGCCTGTGGATCCAGAGAACCCTGGTTTGATTCCCACAGGCGACAAACAATTTTCATCATTTTAAAACTACCCCTGTGGCTCCTCCACCACTAACATCTTTAGGGGCCGTGATTTGACGACTGATAACCATACTTCACGCCCAAAATATATCACTTACCGAGATCTGCTTCGGCAGAGTGCCACACCGAGTAATGGATAGAAGGCGTGGTGATATATTTATTTATTTATTTTATTATTATTATTATGGGGTAGTGGCTCACTGGTATCGAGTCGGCCTGTGGATCCTGAGAACCCTGGTTTGATTCCCACAGGCGACAAACAATTTTCAGCATTTTAAAACTACCCCTGTGGCTCTTGCACCACTAACTTCTTTGGAGGCCGTGATTTGACGACTTGTAACCGCACTTCACGAGCTAAATATATCACTTACCGAGCTCTGATTCGGCAGAGTGCCACACCCAGTAATGGATATATTTATTATATTTTTAAATAATTGCGGATATTTTGTCAAGGTCAGATATTATTGAAGTACAAAAAAAATATGAAACATTTCTTTAATTTTGTATCAATTCCTTGGTATCGATAGATTTGAGGCAATTTTCTTTATTATCAAATCCAATTTTACAAAGCATGCAAAATTAACTTTGTGTATTGATTTAGCTGTAGAATGTTATGCTTCATTTGATGCCAATCTTGTTACATAAATAAATAAAACTAATATACCTCCAATGGCAAAAAAAAATTCGAATGAAAATCAGTATGTACTTTTATTTAATGAGTTTACTGGTCATTATGGCTAGCTCTATACAAATCAAATATAAATGAAGTGATTACTACTCATATTTTGAGAATTGGACGATTTTTGTTGTGCAAAATCTTTATCGTAAAAGTTCTCTTAAATATTTTAAAGTTATTTTAATATTTGTATGCATTTTATAGGATTAATTAAGAAATTTTACGTTATATATTTATTTGAATTATTTTTTTATATTTAGTGAAATTTTATTCACTGTTTAAAAAATATTTAGAAATCTCATCTGGTTTTCGATTTACATTTAAATTTAAAAATTTTAACGACCATTTTTTAGCAAATTTGCACTAAAAATTGAGCTCCTCTATTTTCCGTGTAAACGCCGACCTCGACATTTTGAGGCCCCCATCAAGCCGAGGGCCTTCGGCTCGTGCCCCATATGGGAAAGACAAAACTGCGTTCATGTCAAAATTCCCTCAGATATGTTCGCCATTTTGTCAGCATCACATTGTATCAATTTCTAATCCTGCGATGTTATAACAAGGACAAACATTTAACTAGATCTACGAGACAGATATGAACCCAAGTGTTGATCAATTCACTCATTGTCATTCGTTGATTTACACAATGAAAGCTGATAACAAACTATCTGGTCGATTGTACGACATGATATTAATTAGACAAGTACGTTAACACGATAATTACACAGGGACACCGCGCAACGGTGAATGAATAGAAAATCAGGCGCTTTGAAACGATGGCAAGAAAGGAACCTATTTTGGGTGAGAATTTGATAGTCTTTATAAATAAATAAAGGTATTATATGCAGTTGTGCCACTATAGTTACACTGCTGCTTTATGAGCGAGACTTCACGGTTTTATACCTTCGTTTATTTTAACATGAGGTAGTGGCTTAGTGGTATCAAGTCGACCTGTCAATCCTTGGTTCGATTCCCACAGACGAGTAACAATTTTCACCAAATTAAAATTACCGTTGTGGCTCCTCCACCACTAACATCTTTCAGAGCCGTGATTTGACGGCTGGTAACAGCACTTCATGTGCTAAATATATCACTTACTGAAATCTGCTTCGGCAGAGTGCCACACCCAGTAATGGGTAAAAGGCGTGATGATATATTTATTTGTTTACATCAACTTATAATCAAAAATATAACTGCGCTTGAGTGGTTCAAATTCTATTATAAGCTACTTGTAATTGCGATTTCATCTTACGCAGTGTAGCAAATAAATATGAAGCATACTTTGTATTTAAGTGTAACTAGTTCGAATCCCACTCAAGTTAAATAAATATGTTAACTATCACACTGCGGTTCGGTGAAATAAATCAATAAATAAATGAACTTGATATATTTACAACCCTGTAAAATATTTTAAAGTTTAAAGTTTCAAATAAAAATGCAGATACAGATACATTTTTAAATTGAACAGGCAGTTTTATTATAAATAAAGCATTTAAAATCAGCGGCAAGACGCTTGTCGACGCGCTGTTAGCTGGAACGCGCATCATATTCAGACTGGTTTCGCCGTCTAAACTTGTTCCCTGACCCAAGCGTCTGTACTATGCAAATGGCGATTTATTTCAAGTGTTTGTCTGACGTTTGTGCTGTGTTTAGTGTTATTTCTTACTGAATTAACTTAGTGTAAAAACTCAGAAGTGCTGCAATACTTTGTCCACCCCCAGGGATAGTAACTTCACCCCTAGTATTAAGGTAAACACTACAAAGTGTCAATTATAGTGGTGGCAATGACATTACGATAGAGACAATGGTTCAATTTTCTCATTTAATGGTACAACCGTCTAGTAATTGAATTGTGTGAAGCGAAACCACAGCACTGGAGATGGGGTAGCTTCGGAGAGTTATTAGCATGACACGATATCTATGCGTTGTGTTAATATGCACACTATCCGTTGTGGATTCTATTCTAGTGTAGATGATATTGTAGATACTAGTTTACGAGATAGTAAGCTTTATTAGTAAATACGAGGGTGGTATATACACTCTTCAAACATCCACCTATAACTTTATTTATAGAATATAAGAACATAATAAAAAAATTAGTTTATTTAATTCGAATTTAACAATTCCTTTTCATTAGAAATAATTTTTGAAAAAGCAATGAGCGTTCGCCGGGATTTGAACCCAGAACCTTTCATTCGCATGATGACTGCTCTAACCAATTGAGCTACAAACACTCGGCGAATGTAAAGTTACATGGGTTGCATTAATTCGTTACAAGTCAACAATCTAGTATGCGTTGGGTGATATTCCCTGAGTGAATTTATTATAACAATTTGTCAATAAACAAATTCTTATAATAAATTCCTTTTCATGTCCCTGTCAGTAAGTAAAAATGATACTTTTCGCCCCTAGGGAACAAAGTAAATTAAAAATAAAGTCATATCCATGGCAACTAGAAAATAACTTTACGTTAGTGACGTCCAAAATGTCGTGGTCAATAGAATAAAAATTTACTGATGTATAAAATGTAAGGGTAGTTAGTCTCTCAAGATAAAACAAATGATATTGTCGTCAGGCACAGTTGACGCGTTGTTTAATGTCGGCTAGTTCCTGCTGACGCCCCAAAGGGTTTAGTGACGACAGAAATAACGACAGCAGGAATGGTTTCCGTTTGCGGCTCGTTTCATTATCTCACTCATAATTTGCGTCATTATCTTTTTTTCTCAAAAATGAAATTGTCATTCGTTTATATGTAGTTTTATAAGATATTGGGGTATCCAGTCGGCCTGTGGATTTGAGAACCCGGATTCGATTCTCACAGCCGACAAGAAATTTTCACAACATTAAAACTACCCCTATATATTATAATGTATTTACTAATTCAATGTTTATTTGTTTGTTACAGGTAAGCAATCTCCAATTATGTTTTTCTACTAAGTTTCATCAAAGGTATGTGGTCTTCTTTTATAACAAATAAAGATTATTTTTAAAGTTGCAACTGTTTTTTACGTGAGATTCCCACGAAAATTTGATTCAACAATTCGCAATTAATTCTTTATTAGTTAAGTATCTTTAATTTAAAGTGTAGCACGGAATAATAGTTCCACGAATACTTACTCAACCAATAAAAAAGTTAAAAGTAAATCAACTTAGCTTAGAGTTCACCAAAGAAATTCAGACATGAGAGTAAATTTATTTTTACAATACTTGTATTGTAAGTTATCTATTAATGACAAAATTTAATCACAGTAAGAAGAACTTTTATTACACAGTGGTTTCCATGGTTATATCAGGACTTTAATATTTACTTACTGTCCACCTTGAACTGTAAAGAAATATTACATATCAAGGTCCTGTTTATCTTGACAACAATTTGACAACTGTCAATTTTGAAACCAATTTTTCTTTTCATTCTATTTATGCAAGTATTGTAGAAAATAGCTTACTAATCTCGATCTGTAAGTGTTTTTTTAGGTCGCGAATGTTTAGAAAATCGAGGCTCGAAGACCTAAAAACTGTCACTTACAGTTCATGGTATTTAATATACTATTTACGGATTTTACAAATTAAAATAAAATATAAGACAATTATCTTCGACAAAGAAAATTAGGTTGAAATTCAATTTCCATTTTGATTTTTCTACAATTACGATTTTAAATGTACAAGATAGTTTGTTTACGTTTAATTTTATCCAGTCGTCTGTTCCATGACGCGTCTTGAACATCTTCTGTTTTTTCTCCTCTTTATTCTTCGTGAATTGTGTCACATTTTCTCTTTACTTTCTTATTGCTCTGTCACATATTTGCTTTTTGCTTTGGGCAAATGCTTTCTTTCAATGCACTTCCATCGTTGACTTTACGGCAAAAAATACTGACAAGAAAGGGAAGAAATATTGAGCGTAATTGACTTGGTTGGTTTCCTGTTCTGGGAATTTTTATCCATTTGGAGATTCTAAACATACAATTTACTTTATTGCGAACGCTGTAGAATATATTTCATGATTCTGATTGACTGCAACTTATAATTTTATGGAGTAGGTAGCATAGTGGTAACGTGCCGGCCTGTGGATCCTGAGAACCCTGGTTCGATTCCCACTACCAACAACACATTTTCACCATATTAATACTACTCCTGTGGCTCCCCCTCCACTAACATCTTTGGGGGTTGTGATTGACGACTGGTAACCACATTTAATCCGCAAAAATATATTACTTACCGAGATCTGCTCCGGCAGAGTGCCACACCCAGTAATGGGTAGAAGGCGTGATGATATATTTATTTATTTTATTTTATAAATATAAATAAATTTATATATCATCACGCCTTTTACCCATTACTGGGTGTGGCACTCTGCCGAAGCAGATCTCAGAAAATGATATATTTATGCACGTGAAGTACGGTTACCAGCCGTCAAGGCACGACCTTCAAAGATGTTAGTTGTGGGGGAGCCACAGGGGTAATTTTAATTTGGTGAAAATGTTTGTCGGTTGTGGGGATCGAATCAGGGTTTTTTGGATCCACAGGCCGACTCGATACTACTGTAAATGAGATATAATGGTGGAATTCTGTGAAAATCACAGCAATATTTATTGATAAAGAGAAAATATTTCAAATTCGTTGCGATTTTGTTCATTATTTACATATTTATGGATCTAAAAAACTTATGGTTTTACACAGAATTTCACCATAACTTTCTGTTGTACAGTGTAGCAAAAAAATTCAAAAAAATTATGAATAATATTTATTTATTTATTTATCCTACTCTGTACAACATAAACTTAATTCTAATTATAGTACAGAGACCATGACCACTGAGCCCTAGTACGGTAGTTCAAATGTATTTAGCTTAAGTGGGATTCGAACTCGGGATCTCCGGAGTCGAATGCCTTAACTCTATCCACACCACAGTACTGCCGGACGTACATATTTTTATCGCAAAGTATAGTTACTAAATAAAACATTCTTTACAATATTTGTGATATTATAGTGAATAAATTGAAATGAAAATACGAGTAAACAGATTATATTTTCAAAGTTTTAGTTTTAGTAGTAAATAAAAATGATATATTGGAGTGATTCATGAAAGTGAATTTATTATTTATTAGTTTTTCTATTTATATGTATAGAAATTCCATGCGTCATAGTAATGCTTTTTTAAAAAAACAAACAAATATATAAATCAAACATACTCAAATTCTTATATAACATATTTGTGAGTCTGTTAATTCGCATTTCCATTAGTTTAATTCCTCCTTTGGTCAGTGTAGGGAAAAATTAGCACAATCCCTGACATTTGGGGTATTTTTGCAATGTAAATATCCCTAGACATTAATTAGTATTTCACTGTTGGCTCGATTAACTCTCCTTAAACATGTATCATTCATTTTCTCTGTTTCTACCAATCTACCATTTACCTAATTCGGTGACGTCAGTTCTGAAATAAATGGCGACACAAATCATGAAGCTTAAGGGAAAATTAATATATATGTTTATAATTCCTTTTCTGCGATTGGTGATTGTGAATGGTATTAACCAATCGTTTTTTGTTGTTGGGTTTATGCTAGTTATTGAGGGATTGTTTTTTGTTGTTATACAGTTGAAATTGAAGGTTTTTATGGTATACATTTATATAATTAAATAAAAAAAAATTAAACCATATATAAAAGTATAAAACACTCAATGTAGATTCACAAAATTTATTAAACAAAAAATATTACAATTTTGTTTATCGACGGTTGTTTCTGCTAATGGCCCAATAAGCTGAAATCGAAACTTCAATTCTAAATATTTTTTTCTGAAACCGGCAAGAAAGTGCCTACTTTCCTGACGACTTTTTGTACGGAAAGTAGGTTTGTACAAAAAACAGTCAAGTAAAGTACGTATTCAAGGCTACAATAAAAATAACAGTCTGGTAAAGAACAAACCAGTCTGGTAAAGATTTTACTTGACAAGTTTTTTAGTTATAATCTTGGATATGTAGTCTGTTGTCAATACAATTCATATCAAAAAATTTAAATATATTGAATTATCTATGATTAAATATTGATGAAATTAAATGATTTCAGAAAAAATAATATACATAATACGTCAGGAAAGTATTTTTACATGACTTAGCGGATTAAAATTTCGAACAATCGCTTCGTGAAGTAAAATATGACTTTTCTGATTTATTATGTAATATACTATTACTTTATTTATAAGAATAAACGTAACTTTATCGTACGATAATTTTCCCGCACGGTGTGAAACCTACCATTTCATTCAATGTTAATTATTGTGAATTACAATATCAATACTATCCATATGAATGATTTGCCTAATTCTGTGGAAAATATATCCATCACATGATAAAAATATGATCCTCTTTACGGAGTGCCGAGCGTCAAAACGTGTAGTCATTTATTCTTAACAAAACCATCAACTTCAACGGCATACAAAACCGAAAGTGAAAGCAATTCATCTTGGGAATACGAACGAACTGCGACCCACAAGCCAAGACTCAAGCTAGAATGAAAGCTTAGCGCTTTTGCGAGCTTTCACCAAGACGAAAATGGGTAATATGTGCTGTGGCTTTTTCACTAGATTCACTATTGGCTTTGTTTGGTATTTGATTGAAATTTATATTGAACTTAAGAAGGGTGGAATTGGATTTCAGCTGAATTTGTTGTTGAAAAATGCATCATTTATTGTGATCTGATTTGCAAGATGAAGATTTCAATCATCATTCAACAATGAAATTCATTAAACAGCCGCGATATGTACACTTTTTTAACCAGTTAAAAAGCGAAAAATTTTATAATATGGTTCTATATCACTCAGACCATGATAAATCGAATGCTGTTGAGCGCATCTTCATATCTGTTTTAGTTTTTGAGTTATAAAAATTTTTAACTTTTTTTAAATCTCAACTTTGAAGGCCCATATCTCAAAAACTGAAAGAGATATTGAAATGCGGTTTGAACGAGTGTATTTCTCATGCTCCAATTAACTTAAATGCAAATTTTGAAAATTTTGAAAATTTTACGATTTTCAAAATTTTCTCGTATCAATATTTAAAAAAGTTTAAGAGATATTGAAAATCTGTGAACACCAGTGAATTCCTCGCGTGAAAATACATAGGTATGTAAATTTTCAGGCAAAAATTCGTACAGATACATTTGTTATTACAAAAAAACGAAATTCGCTGTTTTTTCAATTTTTTTTAAGGGGTACCCCTTAAGATTTTTACAGATTTTGGCCAATTTCAATTTTTTTGCTTTAAAATTTTTATCCGTACAGCAAAAATTCTAAAAATTTGCATACCTATGTATTTTCGCTCGAGGAATTCACTGATGGTCACAGATTTTTCATATCTCTTAAAAATTTTGAAATATTATCTTTACTTAACTCATACAATGTAATCTTTTTCTAAAGGAAATATGACTGAAAAATGACATGCTAGTGGAAGCTGCTTTATCTTCAGACAAAATATGAAGGCATCTTCATTATTCCTAGTTAAAATATGTAACTGAAAACCAAAAAAACCCGAATTGAAAATCTGAAACCAACGAGAAAGGTAATTTAAATTGTTAATTATCTTCTAAACTTCAACATCGTTATATGAAGTTTCAAATTCAACCTGAAATAATGAAAATATTTATTTATTTATTAGAAAATGTTTTATAAATAAAAGAAAGTAAAAAAAATGTCATCCTTTCCATAAAATTTAATGTTGTTTCAATGATGTTTGGTGACACTTTAATATTTTCATTCGATCTCTTTTCGCATATACGTTCTTCTGACCGCCATTTTATCTTGCTATTAAAATAAAATAAATAAATATATCATCACGCCTTCTACTCATTACTGGATGTGGTACTCAGTCGAAGCAGATCTCGGTAAGTGATATATTTTGCGCGTGAAGTGCGGTTACCAGTCGTCAAATCATGGTCCCTTAAAGATGTTAGTGGTGGAGGAGCCACAGGGATAGCTTTTGAAATTATGAAAATTGTTTGTCGCCTGTGGGAATTGAACCAGGGTTCTCAGGATCCACAGGCCGACTTCATACCACTGAGCTAGCCACCCCATTTTTGCTATTCATCTTTTTTATATCACATATAGAAGATAAAGTAAATATTTGAAACTGAAAATAATTTTTTATTAGTTTGCGCATATCGATATTTATATTTATAAATTATTTTACAAACAATATATAAACTATATCAAAATTTACATAATATTGATACGATTAAATTTGTTATATTTAATTTGAATTGCACTGATTCATTTATTTATTTATGCTACTTAATTACAGTACACGGTCCAGACATACCGAGCCGTAGTGTGATAGATAGGATTCGAATTACGTAACGCTACTAACACTACCATACTGCCAGTTTAATTTAGATAAATATATGGTAGTACAATGCTAAATAATTTCATTTTCTTTGGTGTTTGTTGAGAAACAAAGCTTAAGATAACGAAATACAATCAAGTATTACAAGGAATAAGAAGGTACGCAATTCTATATTTTCTTCTGCGTTGTCTCACTGTCTGAAATATAAGACAACAAGATCAGATCCATCTGAAGAACATATAAAATACTCTGACGTATCTTTCTTTTCCACAAGAAAAAAGAGAAAATATTCTTATAACTCAAATAAAGAAAACACGTACATTGGAAAATATTTTCGCTGACAACAGAATTCCTGAAATTAGATTAGCGATTTATCATGAAGACAGCTGTCATTTAATTTAAACTAAATATATGAACAAGGGTTAATTCAACCCTAAATTAATCATAATATAATTTTGAGAATAACTTCATTTTTGAATCAAGGACAAACAAAATACCAACGAGACTTCTATCTGGGGTAATATTTCAAATATATATAAAAAAAAAAAATAATATATCATCACGCCTTCTACCCATTACTGGGTGTGGCACTCTGCTAAATCAGATCTCGGTAAGTGATATATTTTGCGCGTGAAGTGCGGTTACCAGTCGTCAAATCATGGCCCCCAAAGATGTTAGTGGTGGAGGAGCCACAGGGATAGCTTTTTCAAATTATGAAAATTTGTCGCCTGTTTCAAATATAAATAAAATAAATACAGCATCACGCCTTTCATACATTACTAGATGTGGCACTTTGCCGTTAGCATATATTTATGCCCATAAAGTCAAATCACAGCCCTTAAAGGTGTTAGTGAGAGAGAGCCACAGGGCTAATTTCAATATGGTGAAATTTGTTTGTCGACTGTAGTTATAGAACCGGGATTCTCAAATACTCGATAGCACTTAAGTTTTTAATGATTGTTTATCAAATAAATTTAACTTAAATAAAGTTCAGGATAAGATAAACTTCTTTGAGAATTCAGTTGAGATTATATAAATGTATTAACATAGCAAGCAGTAAAATATGGTGGGCAAATGGCAAAGTAGGAAAGTGGCAAAGCATTAGGGAGTACTGAAGAATATCTGATTAAATTTCTATGTATTTAATCGGATTTTCATCCCTTAGAGATGCGTGCTTTGCCTTATAAACAAAGAACTTACGCCTAAAATATACAAATCTTGGAAGGTTATTTTAAATTGAATATAATTTGCAAATTGTAAATTGCCAACGAAGTAACTACTAAAAGACAAACAATATTATGTAAAATACTTAACCCTTCTATAAATAATTGACAACCCTTATTTTTATGATCACCACCGATATTCTGAGACTAAAATAACTCCTTCTGTTATTTCTATTGTACATTTATGCATTTTACTTCCGTACGTCAGCAGTATAAAAATATTATTTTTAATCATACTTTTTACGAAGCTATCAGTAAACTGTCATATATAAAATAAATAAATATATCAGCACGCCATCTACCCATTACTGGATGTGTGATATATTTGCGCGTGAAGTGCGGTTACCAGCCGTCAAATCACGGCTCTCTTAGATGTTAGTGGAGGAGGAGCCACAGGAGTAGTATTAATGTTGTGAAAATATTTGTCGGCAGTGGGAATCGAACCGGGGTTCTTAGGATCCACAGGCCGACACGATACCACTGTGCCACCTACTCCACAAACTAAACTGTCATTAGGTATATTTATTTTTTATATAATTCCATCGAGTCTGGCAGTACAGTGGTGTGAGTAACGTTCGGGCATTCGAATCCAAAGATTCCGTGTTCGAATCCCCCTTAAGCTAAAAATATATGAACTACCACCCTTTGACTTACTAAGTCCAGACCCTGTACTGTAATTGAGATTAAGTTCCTGTTGTACAGAGTAGCAATAAATAAATAAATATGTAAGTAAGAAGAATGCTTAAATATAACAATAATCTACAAAATAATCATAAAATAGAAAAGGTTGTCATTAAATAATTAACAGTTGTAGAATAGGGGAATAATTCTGTTTACTTTGAAAGATAACTCATCTATCAAACAAGTGACAGTTATGCTATAATTTTCACACATATTTTCTCTTTGTGTTGAACGTTTTCATTTATCAAAATAACAAAGAAAACATAACAAAAGACTTGAAACAACTGCAGAATAATTTTCTCTCAGCCTCAGAGAAAATAATTATTTTCTACTTCATGACATTTACTTAAATTCTTCTTAATTCCAATTACCCTTAAACACCATAATTCACTTAGTATTTTACCACCTTACAAATACCAAAAGTCAAAATAAGGTTAACCAAAATATACTCCTTCCCAAAGACAATTCATCCCTTCTCTGAGCCCTATTTCTTCTTCCTCTTCTAGAGAAAATCCCGTACCGTGCATGTTGCTATCAGGGTTGGTAAGCTCCCCTCATCAATGTAGAACCGCCCTAGTTCTGCAATTCTCGGGCATAGCATGAGGAAATCCTCGATCTTGTTCGTTCCGAGGAATTTCAGCGTTCATGTAACTTGTCTCAAGGAAAGGAGGCTGTGGACGTGATAGAATGATACATGAAATTGCAAGATAGGTCAGTTGTTATTATTGGAAGGGTTGACGGGTAGTTATAAGTTACACAGAGTTTGATAGGAGGGTGAAATATAGTGATTACTTTGTTTCATAAATTATTTTATGTTTTGAGAATGTGGAACTTAATTTGAACGAAAAATTGGTAAAATAGTACTGGTTGGTGGTGAAATTAAGGGTGAGAAATTATGTGGCCGATCTAGGACTAATTAGATGAATATGAAACGTATTGAATTGGTTTGAAAATGAACTAATGAAATGAAAACTAATTTGGTACTTTTTTACTTGTGAAATTATTGTGATTATTTTTTGACGTTTCTCAAAACCAATGAAATGCTTCATTGTATGTCACGTGTCTGCGTTTTAACCAATCCTGTCATTATTATACTGAGAATAAAGCTCTTTGGTGATTATTCCCGGGAATATTCTCTGTAGGTGCTTTTATGTTTATAACAAATGATAGGTAGTTGTCAAATAATTATTTAAAACTGTCAACGCGTCAAGTAAAATATGTGGAAAAAATCGATTTAGTACCATTGTAGATACAGAAAATTGAAGGATTATGCTTGTTAAATTATTACGCAAATATAACTCATAATATGATAATTGGAAGAGGAAATACAGTTCGTGCTACGCACTCGCTATATTTCGATAAGAACTAATAGTTTATGTCAAAATATAATTGGCAATTAACATATCACTTGTTATATTAGTTATGATTATAGGTTTGTAGTTTAAACGAAAGAAGCTTGTATGAATAGAATGATTAATGAGGATTTTGAACACTTAATGGCCCTGTTTAAGGGCTCTTGCTACCTCATTTAATGAAACGTAATGTGATTTATGTATGTATATATGTTGCTTTCCTGATTTCTCGCTAAAATTACCACACTGATTTATTTCTCTGCTGTCAGAGCTACATGCAAATTTTCAAATGTATCATTTATGAAATTTGCATATTATTAAACGTGCTATTTCCTTGTTTATCGATTTCTTAGTAGTCTCGTTAGAAATCTACAGTCGACAGCCTTTTCGAAACTTTGTTTTTCAACCTAAATTCGTGCATTAGTGAACCTTGAAAGAAATTTGGTTCTAGATAGAATAAAGTTGCGAAATCACTTTCGATAATCGATAATTCGGCACATGTAACATGGAAGTGTTAAACTTCTTCCTGTCAATCAAAACATTCTCTTGTAGATTTTATCTCGAGCGCTATCACGAGAATTCGATCAGATTGTTATCTTACATTATGCTACGAAGTAGAAAGAGATTATTATACAGTCGAAAATGGCAGAAAGTGTCCTTGCCGTTCTGGCATGGTTATTGCTCTCGGCTACGCCTCGATCAAAAATCTCCATGCGCGAGCGGAAATTCACACACTTTCTGTTCGAGTTGTACATTATATTTTTTCTACGGCCATTTAAAAACGCTTGAAAAGAAATTAATAATATAAATTTAAAGTTTATGACAGAAATATTCGAGAGACGCCCGGACTCGAACCGAGGACCTTCAGCTTGCCGGGCTGATGCTTTAACCACTAAGCCACGGCTCCCCTGAACGAATAGGCGTCAACCGAATTTATCTGTCATAGTGTCTAACACAGCATCCTTAAAAAATCAGATTGTGTCGCTACAGACGAAACCCGTTGTCAATTCCTGTGAGACATAGGAGTCTTGGGATCGAAACAGAACTTTGATATGTAATATTTACTTACTCTTCACGGTGGACTGTAAGTAAATATTAAAGTCCTGATATAACCATGGAAACCACTGTGCAATTAAAGTTGCACTTACTGTGTTTAAATTTTGTCATTAATAAGTAACTTACACTAGAAGTTTTGTAAAAAACTATATTTTTGATAGTTTTTCTGTTTAGAAATTCGGGCGACAGTTTTCATCTATTCATGGATACGATGATACACTCTTCCATTGCCGCTCAGCAAGCGGCAAATATCAACTTTCTGCTTTCAACTGACAGTTGGAAAAGTTTGTTTTCTGGTCGGTCGTAGAAAAATACTTTTAATAAAATATCATGCATACATAACATAACGTACTCACTATGTTTTATCAAACGGGGTAGCACGAACCCTTGAAACATTCATTAGATTTATCTATATATTGCTGTCCTGATACATCATCCACATTCATAATTTCTTTCATCTTTTGTTCACGCAACAAACCTTCCATCATTCACTTATTCCAATTCCCTCAATTTCACGAATAATGTAGTTATTTCTCAAGTAATTAGTACATTTATAATTTCATTTTATTTCTGTCATATTTAAATTAGAGTACGACTGCTTTTACTTTCATAACTTTATTATAAACTAAAATAAATTTCGTGTCAATTACTTCGTCTCCCAAAATAATATCACCCATATCACTTAGTCGTATCATAGCGCAGTTCTATATCAAATTTCTTCCCCCAAAAATCAATTTCCTCCATTTCACCCATTAGTCCCGTGCACAGATGCAGGCAGCACTTTGTCCCTATTTCCTCGGGGGTGGTAGCGACGGTGGCGGTGGCGGCGGCGGCTGCTTGCTGACCTAGTGAAGTGACGTAGCGCGTACCGCAGTGAGGACAGAGCCGGGCTCGCAGTGAGCAGCAGCTTTCCCGCCACGAGTTCCATGCCGCCCCCACCCTTCATTGCTGCCTCCAGCAGCGACGATCGATCCCCCGCCACCGCGCCATACAGTGGCGGGGCTAGGGGAGAGGATCTACTTGCAGATCTTTCTATAGGTACACTTATATCGCAGAAGAATCTTCCACAAATTTATTGTAAATTTCTTTTTATAATTTTTTTTATTGGCTAAAAATGACATGGCAACTTATTGAACTAAGGAAATACATTGTTATAACTGTAGTTTTTACCACATTAAGATTTTCACTGATGTTCTTCTATCACTAATATCTTTAGTGGCCTTAATTTGATTGTTCGAATAAAAGAAATAGATATTCTTCAGACGTGGATATCTCACTCTCACCTCATCCTCACCTCTCACTTAAATTCGAAGTAACTAATGCAACTAACTCAAATTATGCAAATTCTTGACTTGGTTACTTCGACTTTGAGTGTGAGGTGAGAATCAGGTGAGGGTGAGTCAAGACTGTGAATTTGAGCCTTACAATTTAATTATAAAGGTAACACCTTGAAAATATTATTTTTAATTTAAAGAAGTAACGCCCCATTTGCTTTTATTTATTTGCACATTAGGAACTTAATCCCAATGGATTCTGGATATTTATGGAGTTGTTGGCTCAGTGGTATCTAGTCGGCCTGTGGATCCTGAGAACTTTGGTTCGATTCCCACAGCCGACAAACAGTTTTCACCACATTAAAACAACCTCTGTGGCTCCTCCACCATTACCATCTTTGAAGTCCGTGATTTGAGGACTGATAATCGCACTTCACGCGCATAAATATATCACTTACCGAGATCTGCTTCGGCAGAGTGCCACACCCAGTAATGGGTACAAGGCGTGATAATATATTATTATGATTTATATATATATATAATATTTATCGCACTCGCCAGCGAGATTTGAACGTACGAACCTTGCTTTTTAGAAACCAAGAGTAGAAAAAACTTTTAGTTGAATTCGTAAGCTTCCAGGGTTAGCTGACATATACTTCACAGTAAAAATGATGGACGCAGAGTTTTGTTTTTAAATAATAGATCAGGTTTTATTATAAATGAAGTTATGGGAATTGAGTTTGTTTAGGGATAAGGTTATTTGTCTTCCAGGTGTTACGACAGAAAATAAAACAAGGATTTGTATAAAAATAGGATAAATAATGCAGACCTACATACATAATATTTATTTACTTTCTTACTCTGCACAACAGGAACTTAATCTCAGTTACAGTAGCTTGTAGTGTAATCCGAACCACTCAGACACACAATCGAATTTTTTTTATATAAGTTGAAGTCAGTGAGATTTGAAAGCACGATCTCTTACTTGTTAATTAGCAAACGCAAGTTTTATCCATTGGACTACGAATGTCTTACATTCCATTAAATGGGGTAGCAATAACCATTGAAACATGCATTCATTCTGCAATCAATCTTTGCCAAAAATTTCCATACTAGTGCACCACTTTAGTTTATTCCACATTTGTAATTCTTGTCACACATGCCAGATTATTAGTAGCATAGTAATGCTGTCACCTCACCAGCGAGAGTATAAAACAATCGTCAACTAATTACCTGAAATGCAATTGTTTCTAAGTGGTTCCGATTCCACTATAGTTACTATAATTGGGATTAAGTTCCTGTTGTACAGAATAAATTAATTGATCCTGCTTCTTGATTGCATTTTCTTCTTCTTATAATTCGTCTCAGGACAGGAAACAAAATGGGAATGCAATTTTTCGCTGTGGAATTTCTTCATTCTTCCTTAAAGAATGTTCTTGTAAGACGCATTATTCTGGATGAATACCAAACTAATGAAACAGCAATTCGAACTAGTATAGAATTTCTCTCACATACTTCAAATTTTATTGTTTGCTACTATTCCAATCAAAATTGGCTGATTCATTTCAACAGTATTTTCAAATTCTTTAATTATTCATTGATGTTACATTTGTTAAATTAATTGAAATTTTTAATTGATGAGGGAAAGAACTGTCAGACTAGGAATTGCACTGAAATGTTACAACAATGCATTGATTATTTATTGGATTAATTAAACAAATTGTTAGTCATACATACATACAAAACATCACGTTATATCCCATCAAATGGGGTAGCACGAACCCCAAAATTATTCATAAAATATCTACTCATTAAATTCATCAAATAATCAGTCCTCGTCGAACATTCTCATCCTAACACACCACCCTCACTTTAACCACATTCATAGATCCCTCCATATAAACTCATTTACTTATTACACTCGAAATCATTCATCATATAATAAACCTTCAACCATATCTATCTAATAACTCCTATTCACTTAACATTCATCTTCCTTCTTTGTCGTACTTAACATATGTGCAAAACATCTCAAATTACTCACGCTTACTCCCCTAATAACGAATCTAATAACAAATGTAACATCGAATCTACAAAGATTGGAAAAGGCGAAAACGATTACCTGCGCATGTATTTGAAAGAAAATTCTACACAATGCATTAATTGCAAATGAAACAAAAATAGAAGAAAGGAAGGGAGTGTTGCTCTGCGCTTGTTTTTGAAAGTGAATTCTACACAATTTCAAATCAAATCATTAATTTGAATTTATTCTATTTATGCATATTTATTTAAGATACCATTACAATTTTATGAATTATGAAAAATTGGTTTATTACCAAAATTACAAGTGCATCCACATGGTTCGAATTCCACTATAATTTGTTGGCTAAGTTCCGGTTGAATAGCATAGCAAATAAATAAATAAGTATGTGAATTAGCGTATTTAAAACTTAAATATATGATTTCTTAAGCGCGTGAAAAGTATTGTGGATGGTGTAATCGTACAAAGCTTGTGGATAAAGAATTCATTCGCTTTGCGGTAAACGTTGTTCTTTTTATTCTTCTCCTGATGGTATTAGTTCAGTTGGTAATGTTAGCATCTCGTTACTGAAATGAGAAGACTAAGAACGGATAGAATCTACTTTAGTTTCATTTACATTTCCGAAGCTTTCGAATAATTTATTCATTAAATACGAAATGGTCTGGACCTCAAAGCACATTTTCGAAAAGAATCCAATTGAAATTGTACCCATTTTAAAATTGAAATACTATTACAATTTTATTTTTAAAAAAATAAGTATTGCTAAAGTAATTAACAATTAAAAGTAATGTTTTATGTAATTGAGCTTTTTCTGATTGCATTAAGGTAATTTGATATCTGGCATGTAATTGTAATAATTTTATAATCTAGATAAGTTACAGATAAAAATAGCCTTAATGACTTTAATAAGTTTAATTGGTTGTCATAAATAGATTAGCTAATTTTATTGTGCAGTATGTAGCAGTAAAGTATAGCGTAGTAAGTTTCCAGAACAGTAATAGAAATTAAAGTTTGGCGCCACCAAAATGTACTCAACCGTTCTACACTCAAATTGAAAGTAAATATTTACATTGCTTTCAAACAATGATTAAAGTACGCTTTAAATGTTTTAATATGATTTATTTTAAATTAATAATTTAGGACATTCCATTAACATGTTTTAAATTGTATAGGTGTAATGTGCTTAATAGGATGGCTGATCTTGGAACCTTAACATTGATATTTTTGTGTGTGGCACTCTGCCGAAGCAGATCTCAGTAAGTGATATATTTATGCGCGTGAACTGCGGTTATCAGCCGTCAAATCACGGCCTCCAAAGATGTTAGTGGTGGGTAAGCCACAGGGGCAATTTTAAATTGGTGAAAATGTTTTTCGGCTGTGTGAATTGAACCAGGGTTCTCAGGATCCGCAGGCCGACTCGATACCACTGAGCCATTACCCCATTATTTTTGTTATATAATAATTTTGAAAACATTAAATATTAACATTAATTATTTCGAAATATATATTTAGTAATTGAAAAACAGTTGTGAGGGAGGTAATACAAAATTCAGTATATTTATGAATGACTTTTATCTCATTAAATTTGTATTCCGTTTGAAAATAAAGTGCGGTTTTTGACGGTCGTTTGCATATTTTATTTTTTATGAATTCAATAATGGTCATATCCATCGAGTCAGACAACTCACGTCATATAAACCGTGACGTCATGTCTTAATTAGTATACATGAGAGTTTGCAACACGCTGCAAAAATAGGGTAGAATAATTTTTTTAATAATTACTATTAAATAGAAGAAAATATTGCCTCATTAATACAATTTAGTGGTTAATAAATTAAATATATGCTCTTCGCTTTGTATGGTCAAAGCTTTAGGACTTTTGTCATTGAACAACAAAACAAAAATAACAACAACAAATGACAGTGCCGACAGTTCAGTGTTTTAAATAGCAATAAAAAATTAAATACATATTTCATAATACCTTTTATCCATTACCGTTATGCACGTGAAGTGCAGTCAAATTACGGCCCCGAAAGATATTAGTGGTGAGGGAGTCCACAGGGGTAGCTTTAATGTGGTGAAAATTGATTGTCGGCAGTACGACTCAATATCGTTGAGATACCTACCCTATAATTATTTATAGTAATGGTTTTAAATTTATATTAACAATAAAATATATTTAAAATAATATGAGGTGACTTCAGTATTTGTTTTTAGTTTAGACATCATTTGGAGTAACCATGGAAACATCTTGTGTCTTTTTCTTATTAATTTAACGTTGCATATATCTTTCATTCTTTCATTATTTTTAGAGAGCTTCTGTAGTTAGAGACGGGTGCTGAATTTTGCTGTAAGTATTTAAAAAGACAAAGAAAAATTAAAATTATCTTAAATAAAATAAATAAATATATCATCACGCTTTTACTCGTACCCATTACTGGGTGTGGCACTCTGTCGTAACGGATCTCGATAAGCGATATATTCTGCACGTAGAGTGCGGTTAGCAGCCGTCAAATTACGGCTCCTAAGAATGTTAGTGGCGGGTGTACCATATGTTTAATGTGGAGAAAATTGTTTGTCGGCTGTGGGAGTTCCACATCCACAGACCGACTTAATACCATCCAGCTACCTACCCCATAATGATGACGTAAATTTTTAGACTCGAGAAATATTTTTTTTTGATGGCTCTTTTTAATTTTCTAGTTTATTTATTATAAAAATATAATAGGTACTATTTTGGTAGGTATATCCATATTAAAATAATTAAAACAAAGCTCTCATACTATTACAACTGGAGAAAACACCCCCAGATACTTCCCCAATACCACAATTGAACTACTCCCATTTAATCAGATACCTATTACGCTTGCCTATCAATATCTCCATCACCCCCTTCTTGTAAAAAAGCTCTGGTGCGCCACTGTCCGCCTCAGCTCTAACGCACCCGCGCGAGTGGTGTTCCAGAGGTGGGGGCGGCTCCGAAACATCAGTATCCCAAACAGTCGCGGCTCGCGGGTCGCTTCCACCGTGGTCTACATCTGTCTGTCATCATCTTACTAAGTCCGAGTGTCATCCGGCCAACAGTGCAGTGTGGTGCAGTGCGGTCTTCCTCAAAGTGCACTAGTGCAGTGTTAGTGCAGCTAGTGAAGGTGTGAAGTTGGAGTTCAAGTTGGGGATGGTAACGATTATGTAACGTGGGGGATGAATTCGTTGTTATAAGAGATCGATATTCTTGCTGTTTTGATTAGGATTCAATGCTGGCTTTGTTGAAGGATGCTTTTATTTTTACCCCTAATTTTTGTTAAACTATTAAAAATATATATGCTGGTAGTTAAAGGGGCAAAACGCGATTGCTGAAGCGCCGGTTTTCTTACTATTTAGTTCAGGATTTAGGGGCAGTCTTAGTTGAAGAATTTCTATTGTCCTTTACCCTTAATTATAATATCAAATAAACCTAAATTATTTTAGAAAAATTTGCTTCCAAAATGGTCGAAACAAGATTATTAAATCACCAATATTCTTGCTATATTAATCTAGATTTAGTACTGTCTTAGTTGATGAATTTATATTATCTTTTGTCCTTAATTATTGTTAAATAATCCTTAATTATTTTAGAAAAATATCCTTTAAATAAAATTGGTAGACAGAGATTGCTAAATTACCGATATTCTAACTATTTTAATCTGGATTTAGTATTGTCTCAATTGAAGAATTTCTTTTATCTTTTGTCCTTAATTATTGTCAAATAATCTTCAATTACTAAAAAAAAATTCCTTTAAATAAAAGTGGTGAAAAGAGATTGCTTAACTATCGATATTATTGCTATTTTGATCAGGATTTAATACTGTCTTAATTGACGTATTTATATTAACTCTCGTCATTAATTTTTGTCAAATAATCCTAAATTACTTTATAATAATTTGCTTTAAATAAAAGTGGTAAAAAATAACTAAACCACCGATATTGTTGCTATTTAATTTAGGAGTTAATACTGTATTAGATAAAGAATTTCTATTGTCTTTTACACTTAATTATTTTATATTATTCTGGAAGAATGTTCTATAAATAAAAATGGCAGAAAAATATTGCTTAACCATCCAAAGCCTTGCTATTTTATTATATAAATTCGGGCCCGTTCCTGGACACTGGAACAAAGGGAGATCATTCAGCTGTCAGATAAATGGCAAATATTCATAGAACAAATTGTATAAATTATATTAACTGTCATTTATTGGTACCCTTTTTATGACACTTATCTCATAGTTATGCTGTATGTCATTTTATCCTCGATAAAAATGTTTTGTCGGCTGTGAGGATCGAACCAGAGTTTTTAGGATCCATAGGCCCACTCGATATCACTGAGCCATTACCCCATATAAATAAAATGATATAGTAAAATACAGGGTGTTTAAAAATACGTTTTACTATATTCTAGAAGTAGAGAAGATTAAAATAAGAACTTTTTTATATAACACATGGTCGGTTGTATTTTTAAATAAATAAATAAATAAATATATCATCACGCCTTCTACCCATTACTTGGTGTGGCACTCTGCCGAAGCAGATATCGGTAAGTGATATTTTGCGCGTGAAGTGCGGTTACCAGTCGTCAAATCACGGCCTCCAAAGAAGTTAGTGGTGGGGAAGCCACAGGGGTAGTTTTAAAATGGTGAAAATTGTTTGTCGCCCATGGGAATTGAACCAAGGTTCTCAAGATCCACAAGCCGACTTGATACCACTGAGCTAGCTACCCCATTGGTTGTATTTATAAAAGCCTGAATGCTTGCCCTACAAATATGTAAAACAAATTTTTGAACATTCTGTATGATCACGTGTAAATAATTTGAATTCCACTATTAAGCTACTGCAGTTAATAGTACATTACGTACCATGATCTGTAAGTGACAGTTTTTAGACCAAACGTTCCCGACCTAAAAAAATCACTTATAGTTCGAGGTTAGTAAGCTATTTTTTACAATACTTGCACAAATAGAAAGAAAAGAAAAATAGGTTTCAAAATTGACAGCTGTCAAATTGTAGTCAAGTTAAACAGGACCTTGACATGTAATATTTACTTACCATTCAAAGTGGACAGTAAGTAAATTTTAAAGTCCTGATATAACCATGGGAACCACTATATATAAAGGTTGCACTTACTGTGTTTAAATTTTGTCAGTAATAGGTAACTTACTGTACATGTATTGTAAAAAATTAATTTCCTGTTGTGCAGCGTAACAAATATGTTACTAAATTCAATCCTAATTCTCTAACAAAAAGCCTCTAATGTTCCTCTTTATACAAGTCTTTAGAATCTCTTTGATGCAAATACAAATATCTTCTTCTTCTCTTTTAACTGTTTCAACTTTACTTATCTGCTCATGTTGGAAAGCTCGCAATGCATACTGCTGTGGTACTGATAAGCTTTAAGCACCCTCTTTATCAAATTGATGGTTTTCAAGATGGAACAGATATTTACTTTTTTTCATATTTTCGTTATGCCTTTGATGTTCCGATAATCCAGTTGATAAAAATTTGCTTATTTAACTGGATAAATATTTGTACAAAATTTTAGTTTCATATTAAGTAGATATGAAAGCGAATAGTAATGTTTAATCAATGAATTTTAATTAAAATACTCATAGAACTCGTTGTTTTGACACTATTTTTAATATGAAGTATTTCTCTTATTTATTCTTTTCATTAATAAAAAAATCATATTAATTTTAAACTGTTTACAAACCTCGCTAAATTCAATTTATATTAAATATACGACTGTGTCTGAATGGAAATAATTTCCTGTTGTGTAGTTTAACAAACCAATAAATAAATAAACGAGGATCATATTAAAATCAGGAACAATTTAATTTTCCATTAAATAATAAACCGGGTGGTGCTTGCTAAGGGTGAACATAGGGATTAAACATGTAAAATCATAATGTTGTAATTTCCTGCTTCCCTAATGCTTTTCGGCCTGGTTGTAAAAAAAAGAATTTTGAGTATTGATTTACATACAGAATTTTATGCCCTAAATGATTTATTTAAATCTTTTTTCCTGAAAATAATTAGGGAAGCAATACATTACAACATTATGATTTTACATGTTAAATTCCTATGTCTATCTTTACCAAGCACTACCCGTTATAAGTTCGCTTGAATAATTAGAACAAATAATGTTTCTATTTTAATTCAATTTCCATGATGAAGGGTTCATAAAAAGTTAGCAAATATATTTGTTATTAAGTTAGTTTGTAGAGCCATTAAAGGATTTAAAGTAATAAGCAATTAAAAGGTCTTTACTGCAGTTGTGATAAAACTGCAGTCAAATTGCTTCATTGCGGTACTTTGTGAAATGAAACTAATCCCTCAATCAATAATGTGACACTTCCATTTCACCCAGTCTAGAATTAACCAAACACAAATTTTATACCATTTATTTTACTATCAATTAACTAAATACTGCAATAAAAATTAATTGTACAAAGTATTTTTCAAATAGACATTATAGTTCTTAATTTTGTTCTAAAATAATTGAGAAACGTTTAACAGCGGAAAATATACAAAGTAAAAAACTTTTCTTATAATTTATGCACGTAAGTTTGAAGTGCAGTACCGTACTAATTAAATTTCAAACTTTTAATCTGTCATCAACAACGTCATCGCCTACAAATTTAAGACAAAACATCTCAAGGTTGGTGACGACAACCCAACAAATTATTATCATTCTTCTACACAGATGCTTCACTTTTAATTGATTTACTTAATTAATTAGAGAAGATGCGTTGTCGCGATGGCGACATCCTTCTTTATTAATCCAGATAGAGTTTTGACAGGTGTGGCTTTCAGGTTTATTCTGCGAAACGAAATTGATTCTATGTTCTAAAATTAGAAAAGCGGTTTTTATTTTCGAATTAAATTGGATAACTTCATTGGTAATTGTACATTCTCTAGAGGATAGTAACCTTGGATGCAGTCCAGTTTGAAATTGAAATTTTTGTCTGTGTTCCAAAATTGTTTATTTATTTATGGGGTAGTGGCTCAGTGGTATCGAGTCGGCCTGTGGATCCTGAGAACTCCGCTGCGATTTTCACAGTTGAAAAACAATTTTCACCAATTAAAAATTACCCTTGTGGCTCTTCCTTCAGTAACATCTTTGAGGGCTGTGACTTGACGGTTGGCATTTCACGTGCATAAATATATCACTTACTGACGTCTGCTTCGGCAGAGTGCCACACCCAGTAAAGGCGACGTGATTATATATTTATTTATTTTATTTAAATAACATGATGGTCGTAGTATTTAGATTAGATAATTAATTAAACAATGCGTTAAATATACTCAAATATGTCCTTGAAAAATATAATTTAAAGATTGGACTAAATCGGCAGGATGCCGGTTTCAGTTGGATTCCTGCTGCTTTTGAAGTTTTGTTCGGGATAAAAATTTTAAACGGATATTTGATTAAACGGTCATCCGGATTTTCACAATGAAAGAAATCCGGGTACCGGATGCTTTAAAATCCTAACTTCCTGTTATCCAATATCCGTTGACAGTCGTACTTATTAATTAGTAATCGCAAGTTTTGCCCCAGTTTTATCCATTGGACTTATTATAAATGTAAAGCTTGTTCAAATTTAAAAATAATGTAACTTGTCTTGCCCGACCCTTGATTTTCTGGCAGTGATTTATCCCCAACGTTTGGGGGAACACCAAGCTAGAATTGTGGCTATCCTGCTTTGGTGATAATAAATCTCATCAAGGAATCCCAGTTGGCTAATAACACAACTTGTGACGTTTAGAGTCCGTGGTTCTACTGACGTTTAATAACAACCCCTACTCTAGTGTTATTTATACCCAGCGAGAATCCACCCCCGGGAAGTTTGGGATATATCCTCTGGGAATTTGTTTTTGAGATGAGATGATGGCTGGTGATTCGTGGTTGATGTTTTTGGATGATAAACGATGTGGATTAATGGTTTGAGTTGTATTAACGGTTTCAAGAGAAGTATTTGAATTGTCGATGATTGTTTGACGTAAAGAATAAATCGTTTGGTTTAAATATTTATGAAACAATTTGTAGATGATGTACAGAATGTTAGATATTCTCGTTGTTTTAATGAAACGTTTCTAAATTTTATACAAGAAATACCAACAGTTGTACTTCCATAATTACACTGTAAATTCAATTTCACTAGTTCAGAGTCCATTTATAATCTTATTTATTTATTTATTTATGCTATTCTGTACAACAGAAACTTGATCCCAATTACAGTACAGCGTCCGGACTTACCGATCCGTAGTATGCCAGTTCATATATATTTAGCTTGAATGGGATTCGAATTTGTCTCAATTTAATGATAATTTGTCAATTAAACTTTTTTACCCATATCAAAGTTTCAAAGTTCTGCAGTTGCAGAAGAATTTGAAAATAAAGGTAAAATAAATATATCAACACGCCTTCTACCCATTACTGGGTGTGGCACTCTGTTGTAGCAGATCTCAGTGATATATTTTGCGCGTAAAGTGCAGTTACCAGCCATTATTCACGGCCCACAAGGATGTGAGTGGAGGAAAAGCCACAAGGGTAGTTTTAATGTTGTGAAAATTAATTGTCGGCTGTGGAAATCGAACCCAGGTTCTCAAATCCTCAGACCCATTCGATACCAATGAGCCACTTACCCCATAACGGGTACGTTATTTGGTACGTTTTATAGTATATTACGTACCATGAACTGTATATGACAGTTTTTAGGACAAGAATGTAGTTTTGGAAACCGAGGCCCGACGGGTCGACATTTCTTAAACATTCGCGATCTAAAAAAATCACTTACAGTTCGAGGTTAATAAGCTATTTTTTTACAATACTTGCACAAATAGAAGGAAAAGAAAAATAGGTTGACAGCTGTCAAATTGTAGTCAAGATAAACAGGACCTTGATATGTAATATTTATGTAGTTACTGTTTACGGTGGACAGTAACTAAATATTAAAGTCCTGATATAATCATGGAAATCACTGTGCAATAAAAGTTGCACTTATTGTGTTTAAATTTTGTCATTAATAGGTAACTTACAGTACAAGTACTTTAAAAAATACATTTCTAAACAGACAAATTTCGTTTTCAGTTTAGGTAGATTTCATACGAGTAATTCAGATTCCACTATATGCTCTATTGTACTTGAAATTAATTTCCACTTGTGCAGAGTAATAAATGAATGACAAATTGATTTCAAAGTATCATATTTTATATGCAATAAAATTTGTTGTAAATATTCGAGTCCAATATTTAAATTTCAGCTACTAAATAGATTTTAGAATCCATAAAAATAAAATGCGTAATTCTGCGATACCAGCACATTTATTATTCAATGGATCAAAGGTTGCCGCTCGTATTTAACAATTGTCCTGTTTTACTGCATGCTCGATAAAATATGTACATAATTTTAGCTCATACACAGTTTAATTAAAATGGCTGTAAAATGAAATATTGTAAAAATATGTAAAGCTTACAATATTACCCATGTATTGTAATTAAGACGTAAACTCTTGTTGTACATCAAACCCAGGTTTCCTGGAGCACAAGCCATCGCGTTGATTTCAACTTATATAAAAAAATACGATTGTGTCTAAGTGGTTCGGATTCCACTAAAAGCTTCAGTTTAACAAACATATAAAAAAAATAAATATAAATTCTGTAAAAGCCTGAATAATACATTGTTTAAATTTCATTATTCCTGCACAGCAACTTGAACAGCGTCAATGAAGTCCATTGTTTCACCCTGGTAGCGTGAGAGCCACCCTGAATATCTGTTACATGTTGTTGAATATGTATTGTGACGTCAGCACGGTAGAGCGCAAATGGCGGGAATACATCACAGGTTGTAGGAATCACGCAAGGAGCAAAGTTCTGATAGCTCCATTTGCTTTAAGAGAGAATGAACATGATTTCAAGTGAGATAATTTAGAAGGTATTATTTGTGAAACATATGTTGAATGATAGTCACAACGATTATTCTGTGAAAAAATAAATAAATACATTTTATTGGTCATTTTTAGACGGAAAGTTATATTTAGTAAAATAATATAAATATAGCATCAAGCCTTTTACCCATTACTGGGTGTGACACTCTGCAAATTTCGATAAATGATATATTTTGCGCGTGAAATGCGGTTAACAGCCGTCAAATCACTGCCTCCAAAGATGTTTGTAGAAAGGGAGCCATAGGGGTAGTTTTAATGTGGTAAAAATTGTTTGTCAGCTGTGGGAATCGAACTCGGGTTCCTCAAATCACGGCCCCCAAAGATGCTAGTGGTAGGGGAACCACAGGAGTAATTTTAATGTGGTTAAAAAGTTTGTGGGCTGTGGGAATCAAACCAGGTTTCTCAGGATCCACAGGTCGACTTAATACCACTGAGCCACCTACCCCATAAATAATAATAATAATAATATATAACGCATCATAATTTTTATACATTATATTTTATGTTTGGCTGCACACAATTTGAAGTACGTGAAAAGATACAAAATATTTAGAGATATTTTATTCATAAAAAGAGTTATACGATACTAAAATTGTAAAGGGTTGCGTAAAGGACTCGGTGATATAAATATTTTTATTTTCTTTTACCAGTAGAAAAGGATACAGTTTATTACACATAGCCGTAAAAAATAACACACATTTTGACAAAATACTTTCCATTATTTGACGTGTTTAGTAATTTCAGTTCGTCAAACATTTGCAAATAATTTTGTTAAATTATTGTGTGATTGAAATTAAAAAGCCACAAAATATTTTTCAATCGAAATAATTGAAAAATTAACGAGGGAAGTGAATAATCTCCCCAATTTAAATTCACAAAATAAATTAACAAACTGATCTCATTTCAATTGTAAATAAATTTATGTTTATATGAAATACAATTTTATAAGCCCTCAATATTTGAATATAAAAATAAAATTGTATGCAAATTTTTTATGGGTATATGAAAAAAATATCAAATGATATAATTAAAATAAAATAAATATATCATCACGTCTTTTACCCGACAGGGTGTGGCACTCTGCCGTAGCAGATCTCGGTTAATGATATATTTATGCGTTGAAGTGCGGTTACCAGCCGTCATATCATGGTCTTGTAATTCAAACAACCGCTTCGTAAAGTAAAACATCACTTTTCTAACTTATTATGTGATATATATCAACATTTATAGTAAAATAATTAAAAAAATATATTTATTTTGTTATTCGGCACAACAGAAATTAATTCAAATTAATGAAATCAGCGAGGTTTGACCTCTTGTTTACTAATTAATAAATACAAGTTTTACCTCAGCTTTAGCCACTGGGCTACGATTGTTTGTTGTTAATTATTACAATTAAATTGTTTGTTTGAAACAAATTGACATGTAACACTAATCTAATGTTAATTACATATAATCTAATTATTGCGCAGGATATAATATTTATCGAACTTTTCATATACATATAATAACGTCCAGGTCTTTATTAATTATCCTTCACAAATAATTAATTTGCACTAATAGTTTCCAGTAGCCGCAATTAAAATACAACATCAAATGTCAATTACAAGATTAGTGATACATAATTAAATTTGGAATTCAATTTGTATCGAAGAGTTGCTCATCTTTCTATGCCCGTCCTTTCGGTAGATTGGTCCTTGTTTCTGATTGCTTCTTCTTTATTTTCTTCTGCTCTTTAACCCTTTTCAATCGAGATTCATCCCTTTGAAAACGAAGTAGGTACTTTAAACTTCGCACTTGGATCGTTTCAAGGAAAGGGACTTCTGAACTTGATGCAGTATTTATGTTTTTAATTAAATTTATTTATTTATTTAGTACTCAATCTCAATTACAATGGCTTTTAATGGTATCTGAATCACTTAGACACTGCTAAAATCCTGTTACTAAATATGTTTGTTTTATGTTAATTTGATATTTCTCGCGATCTTTCAAATTTTATCTAGATAAATTTTATCTAGATAAAAGTTATAGCACTATAAAATAATTTAGGTACGATTATTCAACATAAGTTAATAATAAAAATAAAATACAAAAATAAATATATCATCACGCTTTTTACCCATTACTGGGTGTGACACTCTGCCGAAGCAGATCTCGGTAAGTGATATATTCATGCGCGTGAAGTGCATCAAATCACAGCCACTAAAGATGTTAGTGGTGGGGAAACCACAGGGGTAGTTTTAATATAGTGAAAATGTTTGTCGACTGTGGGAATTGCACGAGGATTCTCCGGATTCACAGGCGGACTTGATACCACTGAGCCACCTACTCCATAAATTTAATAATACTTTACCTTATAAACCAAGTCACATAATTAAAACAATAGCTATGTTTTAATCTTTTAATTAAATAATAATATCTCCTTCATTCAAAATTCGCTGACGCAGCGGTAAAATAATAACCTTCCTCTCGTCTTCCTACTCTTGTATGCAGGGCGACATTCGCGTAGTGCGCATTTGCACAAGTGGCGTTGCTACTACCTGCATACCGTGACCGTGTCGTGCAAAACGAAAAGCTCGTGTCTCTTACTCCTTGCTGGATTTATCCTGGCGAAAGGACGATTTACGTTGTAAGGTAAAGAAGAACCTCTTGCAAAACTGAAAATATAGTTGGAGTCGTGCCAACCCCCTGAGGGGATAGTGCGTCTTTGTCGTGTCTTAGACGGTGAAATTAGTTGGGAAATTGTTGCTTTGTTTGTAAGGGTTGGTGGTATGGGGTGCCTGAAAGACTTGAGTGAAAAGAAAGTTGGTTAAATTAGCCTAATAAGGGACTAGTAGATATCTCATTTAAATTTCGTTGACTTTAAGTTATATAAAAATATGATTATGTCTAAGTAGTTTGGATTCAACTATACGCTATTGTAATTGGGGTTAAGTTCCTGTTGTGCAGAGTAATATCAATTAAATATAATATTTTTTTCTTTATTAGGGAAGTTTTATTATACTAAATATACATTTAGACTGCCATTGTTAGTAGTACTACTGACGATGACTGCGTGACTTCCCTAATGAAAAGAATATTGTGTTGTTTATAAACATTTATCTTTACACAGCCCTAAACTATATATTAAGCAAATAAATAAATAAATTTAAATATATCATCATGCTCTGTTATACATTTTAGGCTGTGGCAGTACTGCACTTGCAGATCTTAGACTATAGTATATGTATATGTGTGATGTAGAGTTACTAGTCGTCAAATTATGTCCCTTAAAGATATTAGTGAAAAAAAAACTACAAGGTTAAATCTTACAATAGTTGCGTGACAATCAAGGGCACCTCCACCAAATAATTTTGATAGGAACTAATAATAATTTCTTTTCTTAAAATTAAATTTATCTTTTCCTATTCCTGGGTAGTAGTTCTGTAATTGAAGATCTTGATATATTCTAAATACATTTTTGGTCAAGTTTAGTTTAGTTCATTGTCCTTATCAAATAATTTAAAATACAAACAAAATTAGATTTTTTTTAATATACATAAATATATATATATATATCTATATCTCTACGCCTTCTTACACATTTTTAGCTTTGATAGCTCTGCAACTGCAGATCTAGATACAGTTTAAATATATTGCTTAAAAATGAAAATTTAATAATATATATCACGCCTTTTACCTATTACTGGGTGTGGCACTCTGCCGTAGCAGATCTCGCTAAGTGACACATATATGCGCGTGAAGGTTGACAAATAACGTCCTTTAAAAATATTAGTAGAGGGGAAGCCACAGGGATAATTTTAATGTGGTGAAAAATTGTTTGTCGCCTGTAGGAATCGAACCCGAATGAATTTATTGATGTTCATTACATGCTGACTTGAATAATAAATCGTATTCCACTGGGTAAATCCACTGACTTCATCGTATATAAAAAATACGATTGTGTCTGAGTGGTTCGAATTCCAATATAAGCTACTGTAACTGCAATTATTTTTCTGTCGTGCAGTATAATAAATAAATACATAAATAAATAATAAAAACAAGAATAAATGTATAGTAAATAGAAAAATACAGCCATGGTTTGTTGTTTAAAAATAAAATTTTTCTTTTAAAAATATCTACAGTAAACTAAGTTTACTTTCCTCGTTCTATTTTTGTTTGTGTTGTATAATAAAATTGCCTTAAATTACCCCCATACGTCATACAAACGCTCGCAGCATCCTGGAAGACACAACAAATATATTTCAACTTGCCAGACATCACAACAACCATTTGTACACTTTTATTCCTCTATACACAAGTACTCTCTTACATTCTTCTCATTGGTTCTCTCTTGCTTGCCGCACTGTTGTGCTTCAATCAATTCTTCAAACATCACTTGACGTACTTTTCAAAGAGTTCAAATATAAAATCACTAAAGACAGAATGCTTCAAGCATCAAGCATCCTACTCCGTGAAATCGTTTGTCGATGTGCAAGGAACAGTTGTCCTGCTCCTGCCTGCAGGATAGTTCGCAGTAGCAGGATAGTTGGATGTCTGCCAACACATGCAAGCTTTGAACTTTGAGGGAGCTTTGAGATAGGGGAAGGACTTTGAAAGACGTTGAAGGGAAAATAGAAATTAATTTGTTATTCTGGTTCTATTATTGTAGTACCATTGCGATTCTGCAGTCCTGTATAATAATATTTATTTTCTGAAGTCTGAAAACATACGGAAAATAAAATATAATATAGAATCCAATAAAAATGAGTGATCTATAGAAACATAAAAAGTCATTTGCAATGAAATTAATTAATACTAAAAATAACCATAATCAACAAAAAGCAGTATTAAACTTAAATAAAAACTTTTCCTTGTAAAGTAATAAGGGAAGCAGTCAGTGTTGCATTATAGCATAAGCTGACTAAGTTATAGTTTAGGGCACCGACACATTGGGGGCCCCGCGGAAATTGCAAAATGGATTAAAAATTAAAAAACTAATAATAAAAATTTTTTCTGGGTAAAAAATAACGAAGTAAAGAAACTACTGGAATATATAAGTTTGTGTATGCCTACCTGCTAGTCATTTCTGAAGGTCGTCAAGAGTTAGTTGATTTTGTATTAACGGCGAAAAATTCGCGTTTACAACACTTCATCTTCGAAGTGTAGTACAGTGTCTAGTATCCCATAAGTGATCCCTCTATTGGCAGCAGCGTACCCCCTCCACTCAGGCAAGTTTCACGCGCTCGGCATAGGAGGTTATACGTCAGTATCGTACTCACAGAATTGATTCCGACCAAATCAAAGTATATACAATTAATTTTATATATGTCATAAAATATATTATATACGCTATATTCCGAATATACAATGGTACTAATAGTATAAATATTCATTTACTTATTTGCCTGGCAATAACCTTCTCTTCTCTTTTCAATTATACCGTTTAAAAACAATGGTACATATAATTATAAATGATTTACAAACGAGATTACTTTATTTCATGAATAAAGACTAATTTTCTTGAAACGGTATGGCAGGAGGCAAAAATCTGTTGTGCTTAGGGCCTCTTATAGTGTTAATCCGGCCCTGGAAGCAATAGTAATGGAAAACTTATTTCCAATGGCACGGTATTTATGGGATACTCTGTATATTATAAGGCAGTCGACCAGTGGACGACTGAACAATATCACTTCTCTCCAACGTTACCGTTTTTTGTGTCAAGAAAAAGTTCATTCTGTGAAATATAGCACAATTCTGACATTAATGGCAATGTTTTTAATGCTTGAGTTCTGTTGGATAAAGGCTTAAATTAGATTTGTTTGGTTGCAATTATTTTGAATTCGTTGGCAAGCAAGCGAAACGAGAGATGTTCAGAGCAAAGATGAAAAGTGTTATTTACAAAATAATGAACATTTTTGTTGTTGTATTTAACTGTTTACGTAATTTTTAATTAGGAATAATGTCCAGACCTTTAAATTTTACTGCAGGAGTTAATTTTGTAAATGTATTTTAAATCTAAAGTATTATAAACTTTATATTTTATGAGGTAGGTGGCTCAGTGGTATTGAGTCTGCCAGTGGATCCTGAGAACCTAGGTTCGATTCCCACAGCCTACAAACATTTTCACCACATTAAAATGATCCCTGTGGCTTCCCCACCACTAACAACTTTGGGGGCCGTGATTTAACGCCTTGTAATCGCACTTCACGTGCATAAATATATCAGTTATCGAGATCTGCTTCGGCAGAGTGCCACACCCAGTAATGGGCAAAAGGCGTGATGATATTTTTTATATTTTATCGAAATCTAAATTATTTTCTATTTTTTGGTATAGTATCACATTTTTCCACCATTTATATTTAAAGAATTTTTATCAAAAATCTTTCATATTATTGGAAGCATTTTTTACTGGGTTTAAAAGTAAATAATCCTATCATGATTTAATTATATTATAGCAAGAATATACGATCAGTTTATAGTATTCTACGTTTACAGAATCGTTACTAACTCTGTATTATTTTTGAGAAGTTATTAACAAATTAAAACAGCTCCAAACTTCTAATTCAAGTGCATGAAAAGTCTAAGAAGCTTCACATGAATCATCCAAGAATACATTAAGCTTTGATCTTCAGATCAATTTTCAAACTTACCGTCAAATTCTTCTATTATAACTTCTGCATCATCTGAAGCCAAACTTTCGAAGTATCGACCGCCCCCGAAAATGGGATTGCCCAACGCATGCCGCTGAAAAATACTAACCATTCCGACAAACACATCCCTTAGAATTATCCCTCATCATCCGCAGAAACAATCCTACCCTTACAACATAAATTAATCAAACTTTTGACGGCTGAAATTTAATTTAAATTTTGTTTGGAGAAAGTTTTCCATTTGAATTTTTCATAACTTTGCATTTAAATGTAAATAATATATAAATATATTATATTTATAATAATGTTCTTCCAAATTTATTAGTATTTAATACAACTGCGTAGCAGAAATAGATATAGTTAAATCCATGCAAATTGAGCTTCCAAAGGCCATAATTACAGTTGCCAATTGTTACTACTAGAAGAAATATATACATACATACGTAACATACGCTTTATCCCATTAAATCGAGTAACACGAACCCTTGAAACCTTCAATCGATTCTTCCTACATTTTTTTTTTCATTACAACCTTGTCTCTTTTTTATTTCAATCATATCCATGCATTTATTCCCTAGGGATTCCAGCAATCTCTTACTCTCAAATCCATAAATACATTTCACACGCTTAAACCATCTCAATTGATATACATTCTTTCTTCTCTCAATAGCTACTATAACTTATTTAAATATCAATATAAAATTATAGTTATTTTGAACTACAACTCTGTCCTTTCGTTGCATATGGTATAAAACAAAATATCTGAACTATATTCAGATCTAAGTACAACTCTAACATAAATTAAACGAAATTAAAATGAGTTCTAACCTCAAAAATTTTCCTCTTTAAAGTGCCAACCCTTTACAATCATTCTCTCTCCACCGAACCCCAGTGTCCCCCCTTCCTGCGATGTCCCTCTCCCCGCTTCCCAGCTGATCTCTCCCCCTGGTCCTCCTGCTGCACCAGCCTCCGCCGTGGCGGGAACGCGTCTCTACTCACGGCCTCCAGGCCAACAGCGCTGGTGCTACGAGATGCTAGCACCAGATTCGCTGAGTGACCTCGCCGATGAGTCTCCTCCTATCCTGGTGGAACCTCTGGAGGAGTCTTCGTTGGATAATGATGAGGCGGAGCCGGAGCCACAGCTCATGACGACGGTGCCTATTATGAGAGTGAATTTTCAACCGGAAGCTACAGAGAGGAGACATAGCAAGAGTGTTTTTCTGCCGAGGAGTCGAGCGAGGAGTATGAGTGCGTGGAGTGATATTAGTAGGAGCAGTTGGAGACTGGACGACAGGTAGATATTGTAGTTGCAATTCGTAGATGTAGATGGATCTGTAGTAACACTAATATTAAGAACTAGAACTTCATTCTCATAACAATGTTACTAATAAATTTTCTGTCTGTAACAAACAAAAAATAGTATATTCAAATAGTTATTTGTTTCATTAGGACTAAAAATACGAGAGTATGAAATATTACGAGACCCAAAATAGTATGTTTTTACGAACGAACAGATAATATCGTAGACTTTTTCATCTTTCGAGCGACAATGTAAGAGTCACAAGCACCTCCACCAAATAATTTTGAATGCAAAAAATGCTTATTCTTAATTAAGATATATAAATATATCAGTAATACTCTCAAAGACAAATAACAGTTCATTAAAAATTTAAGATAATTGAATAAGTAATTAAATTTGAAACTATTGATTATTGGCAATTCAAACTTTATATTTATTTAAACTAAAAAGAAAAGAACTTTTGATATATCTATAGAAGTTTGAACTTTTGAACGACGTTACTTTTCTTATTGTTTTCAAGATTCCAATAATACCAACCTTGAGAGCTGAACAAAGAAACAACTAAATTAAATCCAATAAAGAAATATTATTTGCTACGTTCAGCAAGAGAAAAATATTTTTTCTAAGTAAAAAGAAAATTCATAAAGCTTACCTTTTTGTTGCCGTTCTGCGGATAATAACTGGTACATGTATTTTATTAGTAAATTAATCATTAACTAAATCATCACGGTTTGTACCTATTACTGAGTGTGACACTCTGCCGTAGCAGATCTTGGTAAGTGATATATTTTGCTCGTAAAGTGCGATTACCAGCCGTCAAATCACGTCCCCAAGGTTATTAGTAGAGGAAGAGCCACAAGGGTAATTTTAATGTGCTGAAAATTGTTTGTCGAAGCCGGGTTCTTAAAGTCACCTAACCCAGTATAATAATTAATGTAATATATTTTAACTATTTATTGTAAGGAGAGTTTCAAAATCTGCAATTTTTATTAAGACTTTTGTCTGTGTCTATTATTTTTTAATAATTATTTCAACCACAATGAACAACTCTGTCTGAATGTATTTATTTCGAAAATTAAGGGTTAAATAGAAAAATGTTTCAAATAACATAGCTTAATTTTATCAATATCTACAACTTTTATTTAAAACTTTTTTCTCTAAAATGCCCCAGTTTCGAGATTTTTTTTACACGTATATAGTTCAGCAAATTGATAAGAGATGGCGCCAGCAGTCTCGTTTAAAAGTTACATTTATTAGTTTGTTCAAAATTCTGGCTAAATGGTTGATCCTACCAAAAAATTATTAAATAATAAATTACTCGTCTATTAATTCTCTGCAACTATTATTTAAACTATTTTTTGATAACATTAATCAATTCGAACTTATTACTAATTTTGTTAGCTGTTTAGAAATATATTTAATTAATGTCTTTTTTATAGAAATATAGTGATGATTTAGGTCAGGTAACTTTAAAGACGGAAATTTTATTATAAGTTTAACAAATAAATGAAGATAATAATAATAAAAAATTATTTTGACAGTTTTAAACAATAAAACATCAAACATTTGTTTAATTTTGTTTCAATACCATGGCTGTCGATAGTTTTAAGACAATTTCCGTTATTTTCAGATCTAATTTGTGCCGTTACAAAGCATGCAAAATTAATTTTATGTATTGATTTATTTCAAGCTTTTTTGCCTAAAATAATTAGGAAAGCAGTAACTTACAACATTATAATTGTAAATGTTAAATTCCTTTGTTAACCCCACCAAGCTCCACCCTGCATACCTTTCTTTTGATATACGTTCCATGACATATATATTTATCAAGTAAAAGATGATTGAAAAACTTCACGAACTATACTCCGACAAATAAATTTATATTAGGTTTATGTTAGAGAAAAAAGCAAACTGCAAAATGAGAAGTTATTTTTATGTTTATGTATGCTTCTCGCGTTCTCAAAACGAGAAAAAAATTTCTCAATATGACGGTTGTGCATCACCATCAACCAAGCCTTCTTGATGCTTCGCCTTCATCATTCCTCGCGATCTAGTGAGAATGCTAAGTAGGTCGTGGCAACTGTTCACACTCAACTTCGCTTTTCATTCCAATGATTAAAACTCTGTTATATTCACTTGACTTGGTAAAGCTTGAATTAGGTTGTTTTTGATGAATAAATTATAAGTTTTCTTTGGATTTCGCAGAATTTGTTTTCAAATTGCATATTTAAATAAGTTATTGCGGGTGAAATGAGAATTTAAGAATTGCCAGAGTATTTATTATTGAATTAAAATGGAGTTTTCACTGAAGCCAATTTGGTTTTCGGATGCTGGGTTGTAGATTTATTCTAAAACCTAGAATTATACTTAAATCAATTATTATAAGAATAAGTATATACAGGGACGTCTTAGGCCATGCAGGGACCCCTGGGCACACAATTTTTGGGACCCTTTTAAAAAGCAGGGGTACTAGCTCAGTGGTAACAAGTCGGCCTATGGATTCTGAGAACCCTGGTTCGATTCCCACAGGCGACAAACAATTGTCACCATTTTAAGAAAAAAACTACCCCTGTGGCTTCCCCACCTCTTACATCTTTGGGGGCCGTGATTTGACGCCTGGTAAACGCACTTCACGTGCAAAATATATCACTTACCGAAATCTGCTTCGGCAGAGTGCCACACCCAGTAATGGGTAGAAGGTGTGATGATATATTTATTTTATTTTATTTCTTTTAAAAATGTAAAAAAAATATGTAGTTTTATTTAAAAAAAAATACATAAATATATCATCACGCCTTTGACCCATTACTGGGTGTGACACTCTGCCGAAGCAGATCTCGATAAGTGATATATTTTTACACGTGAAGTGCTGTTACCAGCCATCAAATCACGGCCCCCAAAGATGTTAGTGGTGGGGAAGCCACTGGGGTAAAGTTTTTTAAATTGGTGAAAATTTTTGTCGGCTGTGGGGATCGAACCAGGGTTCTTTGGATTCACAGGTCGACTCGATACCACTTTGCCATTACCCCATTTTGTTAGTTTTAAATAAATGAAATTTCTATGACAATTCTAGATTTGTCACCCTGTGTTTCATATAGTTTACCATGCTAAGCATACAACAAGGAAGACTGAACTTTATGTAATGTTTGTTGAGTAACCGCTGCGCTTCTTTAGGGATGCGTGAACCGTTTGAGGGTGTTTATAACATTCTGTAACAACGATTTAACTAACACATTAAACCCACACGCCTATTAAATTCCGCAGAAATTTCCTGACAAGGTGAATAAATATATCATCGTGGAGTCTACCTTCACTACAATTTACACTAATATCCAGGTTCTTACAAGGGTGCAAATGTACAAGGGTTGTAAATAATGAATAGTAATTAATACCCAAATATAGTTTAAACGTTTACCAATAGTGGTTGCGTAGGTAGTACTGTAGTTTCACAAGCAAAAGTTCCTTAGATTCAAATCCTTTCGGTTTCAACTTACATCCAAAAATATAACCGTAGCTTCATAGTTCTGGTTCCACTATAAGCTACTGTAATTGGGATTAAGTTCCCTTAGTTTAAGCATTTACTACTAGTTGTAGCAGAATGGTAGCGCTGTAGTTTCACAAGCAAGATTTCGTAGATTTTTAACTTTCGCGACTTCAACTTATATCCGAATAATACGATTGTGTCTGAGTAGTTTGACTTTTACTATAAGCACTGTAATTGGGGTAGGTGGGCTCAGTGGTATCGAATCGCTCTGTGGATTTGAGAACCTCGGTTGGATTCCCACAGCCGACAAACAATTTTCACCACATTAAAATTACCCCTGTGGCTAACCCTTCACTAACATATTTGAAGGCAGTGATCTAACGGTTGGTTAAGGCACATAAATATATTACTTACCGAGATCTGCTACGGCAGAGTGCCACACCCAGTAATGGGCAAAAGGCATGATGATATATTTATTTATTTATTTAATTGGGATTAAATTATTGTTGTAATGGAGTGAGTAGGTGGGCTCAGTGGTATCGAATCGCGCTGTGGATTTGAGAACCTCGGTTGGATTCCCACAGCCGACAAACAATTTTCACCACATTAAAATTACCCCTGTGGCTAACCCTTCACTAACATATTTGAAGGCAGTGATCTAACGGCAGGTTACCGCACATGAGTATATCACTTACCGAGATCTGCTACGGCAGAGTGCCACACCCAGTAATGGATAAAAGGCGTGATGATATATTTATATTATTTTATATACTTGTTGTGCAGAGTAGCTAATAAATAAGTAATTTTTGACGTAAAAAAAGAGAGATAATAAATCAAAATTATTCCCTTTGCTTTTCAAACAAACAAATCTTATTGGCAATATTTTCAAATAGGGTTCACTTTACTGTTCAATTTACTGTTAAGGAAGAAAACTTGTTTTCCAATCAATAAAACATGGGACGATATTTTACATCTTATTCGAGATGTCAACATGCTTTAGACATATCGAATTTGCAGTATCCCCGGGGAGATGCACGTGAGATAAGAATTTTCCTCTGCATATATTTCAAAATAGCAAGCAGATAAAATATAGAACGGGTTAAAATTTATGATATCTTAACATAAAAAAAACAGTATATACTATGGATACAAGCAGTTCCGTCTTTTCCATAAGGGCACACGGGGCACGAGCCCAGGGCCCCCGGCCTGATGGGGGCCTCAAAATGCCGAGGTCGTCGTTTACACGGAAAATAGAGGAGCTCAAGAATTGCCGTTATAATTTTTAAATTTAAATGTAAATCGAAAACCAGGTGACATTTCTAAATATTTTTTAAACAGTGAACACAATTTTGCTACACCTAAAAAAAATGTATAATTTCTTAATTAATTTTATAAAATGAAGACAAATATTAAAACAACTTTAAAATATTTAAAAGAACTTTGCGGATATAATAGAAGATTTTGCACATCAGAAATTCCGGAAGAAACTATCATCATTAACGCAAGTCCAATTCTCAAAATAGGAGTAGTAATCACTTCACTTATATTTTATTTGTATATAGCTAACCATAATAACCAATAAAGTCAATAAATAAAAGTACACATTGATGTTTTCAGTCACATTTTTTTGACTTTTTAAAAGGGCCTCAAACTGTGTGTGCCCAAGGGTCCCTGCATGATCTAAGACGGCTCTGGATACAACTTCATCTAATCTTTCGTTCGCGCATCAAACCTTCAATCATATCCATCCATTTATTCCTAGAAATCCTAGATTATCCAAGTAATCCTTCACCTACAATTTCACCAAGAATTTTTATCTATATTTACATAATTATTAATTCACAAATAATTTACTGTCATCCCTTTGAAAACAACGTCTCTCTACGCCACTGAAAGCCCGTATCACAAGTTAACAAACAAACAAGAGCGCCCGCTGAAAGTGGCGGACGGGTACGACACGCCAATTATTTCTGACACGCAGTGAACTAATTGGAAACCGCAACTGAATGAAAAACACAAAGAATCCTACACAGATTCACCGTGTTAGCTAAACAAAATAATGGCGACAAAACAAATTTAAAGTTGCTCGAAAATAAATAGCTTTGTTTCGGGGTACGTTTCATGAATATGGAGCAGGATACGAGGGGAATTAACAAGTAAATAAATAAATAAATATATCATCACGCCTTTTACCCATTACTGAGTGTGGCTCTCTGCCGAAGCAGATCTCGGTAGGTGATATATTTATGCGCGTGAAGTGCTGTTATCAGCTGTCAAATCAAGGCCTCCAAAGGTGTTAATGGTGGAGGAGCCACAGGGGTAGTTTTAAAATAGTGAAAATGAATTAACGAGTAATACTGATAATATAAATAATATATCATCACGCCATTTTATTTATTTATATGTGAGGTTACCAGCTGTTAAATCACGGCCTCTAAAAATGTCAATGTTGGAAATGCACAGGAGTAATTTTATTCCGGTAGAAAATTAATTTTAGTTACTATAAAACAATTTTAAGTTTCATGTTTGTGAATAATATAAGTTTAACATGTTTACGAGACTGTGCTTCAGTTTAAGAATTTAATAAAAATTTTAGTATCGTGTAAAAGAATTTAACATAATTTAAGTTTAAAAATAAAATGCATACCTATGATGTAAAAATAAAGATATTCTTCCTTGTTATAAAAGAACATTTGACATTTGATATTAAAATAAAACAACAGAAGTTTTGAGACTGTTTTCTCTCTTGTTGTTTATCTGCGAACATTCTTCAAAAATACAAAAACTTTGCAACATAAAATGAAATGATGCAAGTATAAAAACAATTTCCTCAACAAAACCTGTATACGAGATGTAGGAAAACGAGTTGTTCAAATGATCGAGTTGCTCTATTTTTGTGTCTTTTGTCTAGAGTTAGACTATCTAGAAGTTCAAATGTAGATTCAATACTCGTGTCTGACTTTTTACAAATTATTCGCATCTAATGAACAATGTGAGTGAAAATTAATTCTTTTTGTATATCTTTTATTTCGTCTTTATTAGGGATGAAATCATACCATTTTAGTATCAAAATAACCACACAATTATTTCAAGATCTGCAATTGCATAGTTATTATGATCATTACAGTTAGTCATAGTTCAGTGGATCTAATTAAAGTTACTAAGGTCTTCTAGTTTAATTAATGTTTAAAAACGGATGAGAAAATTTTAGTTTAATAAGTAATAAGTTAATTGAAGCTTCAAAAACCCAATGCCGTTGAGCACATTTTCATATCTCGTTTAGTTTTTGAGACAGAGCCTCGGGAAAAAACAAAATCTGAAAATTGAAAAAATTCGATTATTCCGGAGACTATATCTCAAAAACTAAACAAGTTATGAAGGTGCGCTCAACGACATTGAATTTCTCGCCTCCAAATTGCCTTGTATAAAAATTTTTAACGATTTTTATTTTTTTTAAATTTCTTAAGGGGTACCCCTTGGATTTTTATCGACTTTAAGCTAATTTTAGACTATTTCCTCTAAAATTCTTCCTCGTACGAATATATAAACGAAAATGTACATACATATGTATTTAAACCCGCTGAATCCAGTGGTGAAATCACTAAGTGTATACGTCTTCTAGTTTTTGAAATATTGTTCAAAAACTGTTGAAAGAGAAAATTTTGATAGAATTTTTTTGAAATTTAAAAATTGCTGATTTTTTTTTGTATAAGTTAGTTGAAACACGAGAAACTCAATGCCATTTAGCGCATCTTCATATCTTGTACAGTTTTTGAGATATAGCCTCGGAAAAGTATAAAATCTGATGCGATAAAAATCTGCCTGAGTAGTTTTGAATCCACTATAATTGGGATTAAGTTCCTGTTTTTCAGGCGTACAAATAAATAAATAAGAACAATATTTATTTGTATACGAAATTATTTGGTGGAGGCACAATTGACAGCATTATTATATTATTTAACTCTGACTCTCAGTCTATTAAGGGGACATAATTTGACAACTGGTATCCATCCTTCACGCATTAAAATATATGATAGATCTTTATCAGTAACAGCAGAGTTGTTACATCTAAAAATCTACTGGCAATACAGTTAGTATGGTTAGCCTTACGTTCGAATCTGATTCAAGCTCAAATATATGAACTACCACACTGCGATTCGGCAAGTTCGGACCCTGTACTGTAATTGGGATTAAGTTCCTGTTGTACAGAGTAGCATAAATAAATAAATAAGGACATTTAAAATAATATTTTTCTCTTATAAATTAAAGTCCGCGAGCCCTCGCATTCGCAGAAACTGCATCATAATTTTACTTCTACTGCTCGTAGTATATTTAAATTCTTTTTATAATTTTTATAGTGGACTGAACATTTCCAATTTAACTTTGATATTAAACTACACTGCAGTTACATTACATTAACAAACATTGTGTTTTCATCTGTCTAGTTTTAAACTCACATTAATTTCCGTCCTTTATTTCTTTTATGAACGTTCATACAATAGCGTCAGTTATCGGGAACTTTTTTAAATGGTGAGACCAGCTCTCAGGTTTGCAATTATGAAAGTTTTATGATATGCTGTCACCTCTTTTAAAGCGGAACATGTATTTCAATGATGTACGATACACTACGAAAATAAAAAGGTTCATAGATGATTCATATTTTATTTATTCATTTGTTACCCTGTATAACAGCAAATTAAGCTTAATTGCAGTACAGGAAATTTACAGTGGAATCTAAAAATCTCGGATGCGATTTTAGTTTTAGTTGTAAGTTAGAATTATTACAAGGATAATAAGTACGTCGAACGGAACAGTATTTTTACAATACTTGTATTGTAAGCTATCTATTAATGACAAAATTTAAACATAGTAAGTGGAACATTTATTGCACAGTGGTTTTCATAATTATATCAGAACTTTAATATTTACTTACTGTCCACTGTGAACAGTAAGTAATTATTACTTATTAAGGTCCTGTTTATTTTGACAACTGTTTGAAAGCTGTCTAATTGTGCAAGTATTGTAAAAAATAGCTTACTAACCTCGAACTGTAAGTGATTTGTTTAGGTCACGTATGTTTGACCTAAAAACTATCACTTACAGTTCATAGTACGTAATATACTATTTGTGTATCTAGTAGAAAAAGTAATATATTTCCATATTTCCGGACGATGGTGAAAAGTTGTGAGACGTGGAAGTCCGGGAAGACATTTTCTTATTTTGTACACATACCATTTTTTTTTTAAATTAAGTTTAAATTTGTTTTAGTGAAGATATTAAATTATTTTTATAAGTATATAAAGTAAGTTACAAGCTTGAATGATTTCTTTAGCAGCTTTATTTCCAACAAAAGCTTTATTAAGAGGAAACAAAGCGAAACGTTCATTAAAGAAATTAATTTATAAAGTATTATACACTCTGTTTCAACACTCTTCAGAGTGCATTAACTAACTTCAGTCTTCTGTCTTTTAAATGAGAGGATGATTTACTTTAATTATTTTTGTACTTTCTTAAATACATCATCACGCCATTGCATCCAGTTCTTAGTGTGGCACTCTACTATTGCGGATGTTAGTGATATATTATAAATAAATAAATAAATATATCATCACGCCTTTTACCCATTAGAGGATATAGCATACAGCCATAGTAGATCTCGGTAAGTGATATATTTTTGCACATGAAGTGTGGTTACCAACCGTTAAATTACAGCTCCCAGTTAAAAAAAATGCTAGTCTTTTATAAAGTATTTTTAATCGCCATTAAAAATAAATTATGAAACGTTCATTACGCATTTTTGTAAGGGATGGCTAGCTCAGTGGTATGAAGTCGGCCTTTTCATTTCATAATTTGAAAAAGCTATCCCTGTGGCCCCCTCGCCACTAACATCTTTGGGAGCCGTGATTTGACCGCTGGTAACCGCACTTCACGTACATAAATATATCACTTATCGAGATCTGCTTCGACAAAGTGCCACACCTAGTAATGGGTAAAAGTCGTGATGATATATTTCTTTTATATTTATTTTTTTAATTTATAAAAACCAACATTTGATTTACTTAGAAAGGGCGGCAAATTGGAGACCTCCCTGGGCGGCAAAAGTTCTAGGTACGCCGCTGCAAAAAAATATAGTTGCTTGTTTACTTGTTTACTTGTTACTTAGTTACTTGGTAACTTGTTGGTTACTTACTTATTTATAGTTATATTTTGTTTATTTCATATTTTATATTTTCCTGACTAACATATACGTTTGGTGTACCGAGACTTCGAATTAAATAAATATTTTACTTAAACCAAAAATTGTATCAATTATGAATTCTGAAACTTTTTTCATAAGTTACAATACGAAACATGTCTGCTAACTGTGACGCATAAATTCTTTCTCAGACTCATTTCTTATCCATCAAAACCTTCAAAACAACCCTTAGAAACTTTCTCAAAGTCATCATTTAAATTGAGTTCGGTTCAGCAATTTGCCATTTCTCTTCTGTGGTCGCACTAATCTGATCCCTGTTCCTTTACAATCCTTACCAACCTACTCTTAGCTTCTTCAACCCTCAACTGGAAACTCTGACCCACCCTCTAGCATAGCTGGACATGCCACACATCGAACTACCCTGTGTTGTGGAAGAAAGTTAATTTCTCTGAAATGTAATGTGTTTATTAAGGATGCTAGTCGTGTTCGAGGGTTGTAGCTTAGGGTGAATGGTGAATGCTTGGTGAATGATAATAAGGGTGTGTTTAGATTCTGGAAAATATATGATGATTAATATTGATTAATGGTGCGCGACTTAAATTGAATTTTTATGGATGTATTATGGCATACTAGTCAGATAAACGTTTGTTATTATTTAGGGTTGTTTCTATGTAAATAACTGAAGATAGATGGGCGCGTTTAAACAATAAATGTAAATTTTTTGATTGAAACAGTTTAAAAATATTTTTCTTTTTATTATGGTTCTATATAAATCACACTACGAGAAATTGAATGCCGTTGAGCGCATCTACATATCTTTTTTAGTTTCCGAGAAACAACGATATTTGTCTTTTTTATAATTTCAACTTTGAAGGCTCATATCTCGAGAACTAAAAGAGATATTGAAATGCGGTTTGAACGAGTATATTTCTAGTGCTCCAATTAACTTATAACGAAATTTTAAAAATTTTGAAAATTTTATTATTTTTTTTCAAAATTTTCAATTTTCAATATTTAAAAAAAATGAAAAGATAATGAAAATATGTGAACACCAGTGAGTTCCTCTCGTAAAAGTACATAGGTATGCAAAATTTCAAGCAAAAATTCGTACAGATAAAGTTTTTATTACAAAAAAACGAAAAATCACTGTTTTTTAATTATTTTTGAAGGGGTACCCCTTAAGAATTTTACGGATTTTGGTCATTTTAAGATTTTTTGCTCTACAAATTTTATCCGTCGAGCAAAAATTCTGAAATTTTACGTACATATGTATTTTTATGCGAGAAATCCACTGGCTTTTACAGATTTTCATTATCTCGTCAAGTTTTTGAAATATGGGCAAAAGAAAATTTCGAAAAAAATATACAAATTTTCAAAAATTTCAAAATTTCAGTATAAATTAATTAGAGTACGAGAAATACACTCGTTCAAACCGCATTTCAATATCTCTTTTAGTTCTCGAGATATGAGTCTTCAAAGTTGAGTTTTTTAAAAAGTCCAAAATCGCTGTAACTCTAATCCTAAAAAAGATATTAAGATGCGCTCAACGGCATTCGATTTCTCGTAGTCTGAATTATATAGAACCATATTTTAAAATTTTCCGATTTTTAGACTAGTTCAACCAAAAAATTCGCATTTCATTATCCGAACTTTTGCGGTCATGACTCCGACGATTAAAAAATGTATATTTTGCGGATCAAAATATACATCTCTACGCAGAAATATATGTGGAATCGAATGGTGAAATCCGCAATTTAATAACTAGTGTCATATTTTAATTAATCTTTAAAATCTGTATCATGAAAGCATTTGCGACAGATTTTAATGAAATTTAAACATGCTATTTTTCATGAGTTTCTATATTAGTATGTAAATATGTTGTTTTGTTTATAACCTATACAATACATAAAATTAAATACTTGTTTTTATAAGTAATTGTAATATTTATTATTAAATCAGTCTTTTACAAACTGATATTTTGATCACATATAAAGTAAGGCGATCGCGAAAGAATATATTTGTGATTTTTGCCTTTAAAGGGGTGATGGCAATAGTGCAATAGGGCAATAGAATAATACATGCTTTGCCTTTCTTGCAAATGGCGGCGTACCCGTAACACTTACCCCACTTTTACGCATAAGTTTGCTACCCAGTGTTCATATAAAATCCTTGACTACAGCTTATAGTGGAATACGAAATACTTGACCTCCTGAACTCTTGTTTATGAAGATATAGCGCAACTATAATGCTACAAATCTTCATAATGACGTGATTATTTATTTATCTTATACAAAATTTAGCAATGGATAGATTTACACATATTTGTCACTAAGATAATTTGTTTAAAAATAACAACAATAGAAATATTGCAAAACAGTTGATGAAAACAAAGGCTTATCTCTGTGCAATAAAATGTTATCAGACATTCAAAATTATATTTACCTTAATTAATTTTTTATCTATACCACAATTTATTCCCTATCGCGTCAAAATAAATATCAAAAATTGATAAAATGTAAAACATATATTATTTTTAATAAGTAATCAGTCAATATATCATTTTACTTACGTGTAGCTCAGAAGAAAATTGACAGTTTTATAGAGAACTTGACACAAATTTTGATTGATACGTTCTTTACCCTCAAGAGATCAAGAAAAACTTGCTTTACAAATATATATTCAGTGTTTGATATTTTCTTGTCACTCACAATATTTTTCAAATTTAATTTATTGTTAAAAATGATTCATCAATCAGTTAACATATCTAATATTAATAGATAAAAGTATTGATTAAATAAATGAAGCATGACGTATCATTTTTGTCATTAAATTTTTATTCAATTTTATAGAAACAATAGAATTTACAAAATAAATACTATTATTAATGTTCAAACTATTTTATCAATTTAGATCTTGGTTATACTGTTTATAATACTCCCACATTTATTAAAAATAGTATTAATAATATATAAAGCACCCAAAATATCAACTAACAAACAAAATATCAAATATCAGTCGTTCTTGAAGAATGCAGTTTAAAGTGCAGTGAGTGTACCAATTATCTCTCAAATCCTTCAATCATGTTGAAGAAAAATGGTGGCAACATCTGTGGAATGTGTATAACTCTACAACAACCAATATTTAACAACAAGATTTCCAAAGCTCTTGTCAACAATGTAACATTTTGTTGTCCATTTTATGAAAATGGTTGTAAGAAGAGAATGATCGTACAAGATATGAAACAACATGAAGATAATTGTCAGTACAGAACAGTTGAATGTGAGAGTCCTCCATCTGGAAGTTGCTCGTGGAAAGGAATTCATTTAAGATATCTGGAACATTTGGAAGATGTACATGGCGAAAGTGTTATTGTAATAAGTGCTATTACTTTACGAAGCATATATTGTAGTAAAACTTAATTTTTCCGTGCATAACATAATATGGGGTTGGTGGCCTAGTGGTATCAAGTCGGCCTGTGGATCCTAAGAACCTTGGTTCGATTCCCACAACCGACAAACAATTTTCACCACATTAAAACAACCCTTGTGGCACCCCCTCCACTAATATCTTTGGTGGCCGTGATTTGACGGCTGGTAATCGCACTTCATTCGCAAAATATATCACTTACTGAGATCTGCTTCGGCAGAGTGCCACACCCAGTAATGGGTAAAGGGCGTGATGATATATTTGTATTTATATATTTATAACATAATACATTCATAATCAAATGATATACAGGAAATTTGGGAACAAAGCTTTGATGACGTCATAGTATCGCTGTTTACTCTAATAGTTATTTATGTACCAAGGGTGAAAACTGGCGTTTCTGGCCCGTGGCATGATTATTAGCACGAGGCGAAAAGCGCCAAGGGCTAATAACATGCTCAGGGTCAGAAACGCTAACTTCACCCGTGGTACATATAATATTTTATGCACAACAAAATAACATTTAATTATATGTTCAAAAGATTAAAATATGTACATAGGTTATATGTCACAATAAACAAAAATTGTAATTTTATTTATGTATCCATAGGTATTATTTTGTGTGTGTGCCCACTTTTTAGGGCTAAAACACATGCTTTTCGGCCCGGTTGTGTATACACTATTTTATAAACTAGTGTGCTTTTATTTGTTTAATGGAAAATAAAAATTAGCTTTGTTCATTTGACTAATGATTATAATTCTATTGTTATATTCAATTATTCTAATCTATTTATCGTACAGCTTTTGATAAAAGTTTTAATATACTTAATAGAATTAAAATCATTATAAAAATTACTGAAACACGTACTGAAATCTTGTTATTAATTTTATTAAAATATAAATATTATTTGCAATTGTTTTATACCTAAAAAATATCAAAGATAATTTTAATTAATTATTATTATAATACCAAACAATTTGTATTAAAAATAGATGTGAGATATGTTATCTATATCATTTTTTTCTTCCTATTTACTTTTCATATAAACAATTGATAATCAATATTCAGTTACATGAAAACTTTGCTGAACCTAAGTTGAACTACCTGTAAAGATGATAGAAATTCTACCCAACATCTTAGAAAAACTAAAGTGTAGTGAGTGTCACGAATACCTTTCCTGCACTCCAGTGTTCGTGAAAAAAAATGGCGATAGTATCTGTGGTCGATGTCCTGCTAAAATTGAAACATTTCGCAACAAAGCTTACGAGGAAGTAGCAAGCCTGATCGTATTTCCTTGCCGATACAAGAGAGATGGTTGTCAAAGAAAGCTATCAGTTACAGAAGTTACAAAACATGAAGAAATTTGTGAATTCCAAAAAATGTCATGTCCTACTGCGATCTGCAATTGGTCTGGATTTAATACAGATCTTCTGCAGCACTACAGGGAGAATCATACCGACATGGTGGTTGATCATCCTTATATATTCAAGCTTGATGCCACTAAAAATAATGAGAAGAATTTACTGACATCTGTGTTTGGATTTTTGTTTTTAATACAAGTTAAATGCAGTTTAGCAGCTAATGTAATATATCATACTGTGAGGTTAATTGGACCTTCTAAAGTTGCTTCACAGTTTAAATATTATTTAAAAGTTACTAAAAACAATCAAAGATCATTGGATGACTATGCAACAGTTCAACAGATGTCAAAACTTGGAGATATTACACTAAATTCAATTGCATTTGATATAAAAGGATTGGAAGCAATTTTTAAGGGTTTCCAAGATATTTGTTGTTCTTTATTAATATCAAGACACGAATTTATCTGTATATTATGCTCTAAAACCATTAGTGAAACCATAACAAATATTACTAAGGAATGTGCAACATTTTGTGATAAATGTAACCCTGCTATACCAATCACAGAAAAAGATTTGAAACATTGTGTATCTGAGGTAGATGGTTGTACTTACAAAGGCAATGAAAACAACATGCAGAAACATATTCAGTGGTTCTGCAAGTTTGGGATTAATAAATGCCAGTTTTGTAACCAAGTATTTAAATCTGATACAAGAGTATATCATTTAATGAATAAATGCGAGCAAGTATTAGTTATTTATTCGTCTAATGCTATTAACGAACTTACTATAAATGAACAACCAGTTGTTTTGAGAGTAGCTGTGTTTGAAAAAGAATTTTATTGTGTTTTTACTAGTAAAAGAAAAACTTTAGTTGTGAATGTTGTAACAGAGAATCCTAAAGAAGATATGTGTAACTTTTTTATTGAAGTTGCTGTAGATTCATATAAACTAAATAGTAAAAATAAAAATCAAAGATTAACGATGTCTGATGAAGCTAATAGCGATTGGAAGGGTACTTTTAATGTTGCTAATGTTACTACTGATGTTAAGTTCTATATTAAGAAATGTAAATGATTATTGTTAAATAAATATATATATGTAACTATGTTTTAAACAAAATGTTTTAGTTTTATTCAGTTGCCTTAACATGTTGAGATGCTCCACATATGCGAAACGTATATAGCATGAAAGATTAATGAAAGGTGTATAGTAGTGAATGGATTGATGTGAAGGTTTGTTGCATGATGATTAAATGAGCAGATGTGGTTGAAGCGAGGAAAGTATGTTAGATTGAGAATATTTTACGAAAACTGATTATTTGATTAATTTGATGAGTGAATGTTCTATAGAATATTCTGGGGTTTGTGCTATCCAATTTGATTGTATGCCTTTACTTGTAATTGGGACTAATTAATATTAGTTCACCTATCGATGTAGTTGACAACTTCAAATTCAAACAATTGAATTTTCAACCGTCACACCAATATCACCGACTAATACAAAATTCCCTAATTTTAAAACTCATATATCTATGTATATATATATATAAAATTAATAATTTTGTGTTAGGGTAAATGTCAATGGACATAATTCTCCTCTTGTTAATTTAATGTTATACTATTTGCGTATTGTCCAAATGCGACAGATTGTAAATTAATGAACAATACATTTTTTATTTAAAATCTACTTAAATGTCGCAAAATTAAAAAACATAGTATAAATAACTCATTTCATAAAAAGTAGATTATTGTGTTCGGAGGGTATCTTCTCACAAAATAAAATGACAATTCTGAAACTCTTTCTTTAATATATTATTATTGAGAGGCTTCTAATCTCATATGAAGATCAAACACAAGAAATTTAAATTTTTGGATATTTATTGAATGATCAAAAGAAAAATATAATGTTTTATCAGTTCATCTTAGGGTCGGGGTGAGAAAAATCCCTTAACTTGAAAACTGTTTGAAAAGTAGAACTCAAGTTTGCTAATTTTTTACAGGTCAACCGTTGCGATGACCTAAATTTTTAGAGTACTTACTCATTTTACAAATGACCACTGCCATTTCATTATACAAATTAATCATGTTCTAATTGTATTCTCTTTTGTTACAGGTGAGGAAATGGTTCTTTAAGTTTTCTGTTCTTCTTTTTCAAGTAAGTTACAACGATTTAAATATTATTACACATTCTCTTCAAATGATTCTCCAACTTATATACAAAATACGATTGGCTCTGAGTAGTTTTAATTCTAAAGCTCCTTCCACACGGAGAAAGTTGACTGAGAAACATTTTAGAAAGAAGAAATAAAAAAAGTATTTTGGAAATCTGTGAGTTACTCTTTGATATGAAATAAGTAAACTACTGCGCCATTAGCATGAAGTTAGTTACTTTCCACAATACAATTCGACTGATGTTATTTACAAATAGCAATATCTTAAATTGGTTCGTATCCCTGTCAATCAATTGGTAAATAAATTCAGTAGGCGCCTGGGGATATTGTTTATTTTCCTGTTTGTTTCGTCCGAATCACATCACTTGACGGTGTCCAGTTCAATGCACATGTCCAGTGAGGTACATTTCATTTCCAATGAAATCACATTTAACCCGGATCGCGGGAACAATGGAACAAAGTCGAATGGGACAGTTTTTCCGGAACATTAAACAATATTTGTATGGTAATTGCTAAATTATATTCTGTTCATTTAGTAACTGTTAGAAGATCTTTTAGTGGTGTTTTGCTATTGTTCTGTGTGCAAATGTAATAAGGAAACCGGTTATAAATTGTGGTAACCGGAAACGGAATTAGGAGATGATTTTCTCGTTGCTGTTACCGCTGAGGATACCGCAGAATTGTTACAGATTTAATTAAATTATTTTGACTGTGCTAAATCTTGACAGTGCTAAATCTTTTTGATATTGAATAGAATTTTAAACGGCTATTGTATAAAAAAAATATTCTGAAGATTTTTAAAACCAATTTATTCCATTATGGGTATCGAGTCTGTCTATGGATTTGAGAATCCGAGTTTGATTCCCAGCCGACAAACAATTTTCAACACATTAAAACTACTCCTGTGGCTCCCCTTCCACTAACATTTTTGAGGGCCGTGATTTATCGGCTGGTAGCCGCACTTCGCTTGTAAAATATATCATTTACCGAGATATGTTTCGGTAGAGTGCCACACCCAGTAATGGGTAGAAAGCGTGATGATATATTTATATTTATTTATTTTAAACTACTTCTCTGGCTTCCTCTCTACTAACGTCCTTGGGGACCGTAACTTGGCGGCTGGTAATCTAATTTTACACGCAAAATATATCACTTACTGAGATCTGCTACAGCCGAGTGCCAAATCCTGTAATAGGTAGAAGGCATGATAATATATTTATTTATATACCTTAAAAAAATTGTACACTTCAATCTTCAAAAAAATATTCAGAAAACATTCATAATCAGTTATACAATCATGCTAATAAATTAGTTTTTTCAAAGAAAATTCTAATAACGTTTCAGGCAGTAAAAAATAGTCATTTTAACGTACATTTATTTTTGCGACCTTCCTTCACAAAATAATTGAGTCCCGCCCTGATAAATCAATACTTATAAAACTCCCGCTAAAATTCAAGTCTAGCAGAGACATCAACCTTTTTCCCAGGACTCTTGCTATTTAGTTCCCGAGTCCTGCCACTGCCATCAGCGCGCTACGGTACTAGGCGTTGCGACGTCGACGCTCCTAGTTCACCTGTTTTCCGGCAGGTGGTTTCGGAACGGCGTCGCAGGTAACGGATGATAGTAGCGCTTTTGATCGGTAGTCGAAAACGAGCAATGCGAGCTTCATATACCTGCATATAGAGCGACGTATTGAACATTGAGGTTGAAAATTTAGACGTTACTTTGTATAAAATGAATTATTACGGATATGAAGCATGAAGTTATAAGGTTCAAATATCGCAACAAATGAGTATATTAATTATTTTGATTAACTGATTAATTATTCATCGAATTAATTGATGGGGTAGGTGGCTTGTAGATTTAAGATTCTGGGTTCCTTCAGCCGACAAACAATTTTCACTACATTAAAACTACCCCTGTGGCTCCTCCACCACTAACATCTTTGACAACCATGATTTGACGGTACTTCACATATAAAAATATAAATATATCATCACGCCTTTTACCCATTACTGGGTGGGGCACGCTGCCGTCAAATCACGGCCCCCAAAGATGTTAGTGGAGAAGAAGCCGCAGGAGTAATTTTAATTTGGTGAAAATGTCTGTCGGCTGTGGGGATCGAACCAGAGTTCTCAGGTTCTACATGCCAACTCGATACAACTGTGCCATTACCCCATATAAGTATATGACTTACCGAGACTTGCTACAGCAGAGTGCCACACCTAGTAATGGGTAGAAAGCATGATGATATATGTCTTTAATTTTTTATTTAATTTCTGCACTATTATTTAAAGTAAACCAAAATTTATATACGTATGTATATCTTGATTTTACTTTTAAAATGTTAGATAATTGTTGAATAAATTATAATCATATTTTGGTGTACCATGCAACGTTTGTTGTGAACATATTTTTATAACATTTTAATTATTTTCTTTTTGAAGAAGTTTTTAAACTAATAAAACAAAAAAGGTTGCAAGTGTACGTTGCAGGTAGTGATTATTACAGCGAGCTGTATGAAATGAAGCTCGTGCTTATACTCCACAGAATTTAATTTCTTGGTAAACTTTTAACAAATAATCAAGCTTCTATACTTGCACTTTATATTCGCCTTTGTGTTGGAAATGTAAGGAAATTTGTTTTTTTTCTAAATAGTCAAAGTTTCAATTTGTTGAAGACTGAAATATAAACTTAGAACTTTAAAGAAATACAAAAATTCCTCTAAAGGTATATTCAAAAACTAAAAGAGATATAAAACATCACGCTTTCTACCCATTACTGGGTGTGGTACTCTACCGAAGCAGATCTCGGTAAGTGATATATTTATGTGCGCCAAGTGCAGTTACCAGTCGTTAAATCACAGTCCCTAAAGATGTTAGTAGTGGGGGAGCCACAAGGGTAATTTTTATTTTAGTGAAAATGTTTGTCGGCTGTGGGAATCGAACCAGGATTCTTAAGAACCATAGGCCGACTCGATATCACTAAGCCATTACCCTATAAAGAGAGATATGAAAATATATCATCACGCCTTCTACCCATTTCTGAATGTGGCATTCTATCATAGAAGATCTCGTTAAGTCATATATTTTAGGCGTAAAGTGCTGTTCCCTGTCGTCAAATTATAGCCCTCAAAGATGTTAGTGGAGGAGAAAGCACAGGGGTAGTTTTAACAAAATGAAAAATGTTTTGTCGGCTGTGGAAATCGAACCTGGGTTCTCAAATCCACAGGCCGACTCGATACCACTGAGCCACCTACTCCACTAATTAATTTAATTTTACATTAAATCTTATAGAAATACATCAAGCTGCAATAAATTTATATCGAATACGTGTTAACACTAAAATAGCTTCAGACAATAACTAAATTAATTAAATTAACAGCTGTAATAACACGTCTATTAATACTTAAATCCAACTAAAATTCAAGATGCAATGTTCTACTTTAATTGCATTGTCCTTATGCAAGAAGGTCCCTATTCACAGACCAATTACTCGCTATAATTAATATGTAAAATTTGATCTCCCGAATCTGTAGGTCGTATAATAGGCGTCTCGCTTGGTTATATGATGAAAGAGACTTGAATAATAAATATTTACATTAGAATAGAGAAGTTTCTAAATCACTGCAAAACCTGCAAGATTTTGTTAAATAGTATTTAAACTAGAGGCTTAATTAAAAAAATTTGGAATAGAATAGGTTAGTTTTGTTGTTTGTTACAACTTTTATTTGAAACATTTTTCGATTAAACCCTTCAGTTTTAAGAAATTTTTATTTATATATAGTTCAACAGTTTTTTCAGAGATGGCAGCAGCAGTCTCGTTGGAAATATCTTATAATACAAATTTGTGATTTATGGCCAAACGGTTGATTTTACAAAAAAATTGTAATGAAAGAAAATGTCTGCCTATTAATTCTCTACAACTTATATTTAAACTAATTTTTGATCAAATACAATAATACCAATTTATGCAATGATGAATATTTTTCTTTCAAATGCGGGAGTTGCTAATGGAACTGTATGAATTCTATAAATCTTAATGCATGTTCTGGCATATTTTCATGTTGTTAATTCGGTCACGAATTCGTGTTGAATCAGATTTAGTTGGATTATGTTGTTGTCTAACTGGAATTGCAATACGAACGTGATAATTTCGAATCAGAATTTCATTACGGGGACAGCGTACATTTCAATGTTATTTATAATTCTGCTGCGTTTAAAATTTACATTGTATTTTGTGTTTATTAATTTTTAATTCAAACTGTACTGAATTATTTATATGAGCGCTATCACCACATGTGTTTAATTTTGAAAACCGTCTGGGTCAAATCTACCAACTTCATCATTTAACATGTTCTTGTAATTGAAAATCAATATTCATACCTACTCATATTTTATCTAGATTTACCACAATGAAAAATACATAAAATAACTCACATAATATCTTGCTAGGTTCGATTAAAAAGGGTAGCATGAATCCTTGAAATTTTCACTAGATAAACAAATAAATAAATATATCATCACCCCTTCCACCCATTACTGGGTGTGGCAATCTGCTGTAGTACATCTCGGTAAGTGATATATTTTGCGCGTGAAGTGCGGTTACCAGCCGTCCAAACACGGCCCTCAAAGATGTGTAGAGGGGGGAGTCACAGGAGTAATTTTAATGTGGGAGCAACCCCCCCTCTTTTGGGCTTATTATTATTTTTAATTTTTTTATAATTGTTATTATTATTCGAGTTTGATAACCCTTATAGAAGTAAAGTCGCTGAAAAACTTTGTAATACTTTGAAACAATTCTGAAACTATTTAAAATTTGGATTGTCAGACATGTACCGAGTTTTTCAGACTGTTTAAAATTTAAAAAACTAAGAACAGAATACAAAATACATCCAGATATATATTACACACAAAAATTACAGAATTGTCTATCAGTATTGTATGTTTTCCTTTAAAAAAGCCCTTGAAAGTTTTCTAGATCCACTCTTATCCTGCAATTATCCTTGTCAAACATTTATAAATATCTAAACATATCCGGCAGTACGGTGGTGTGGGTAGCACTATGGAATTCAAATTCAGCGATACCGAGTTCGAATCCAACTCAAGCTAAATATATATATTAACTATTACACTGCGGCTCAATGATTTCGGACCCTGTACAGTAATTGGTATTAACTTCCTGTTGTACAGAGTAGCATAAATAAATTAATAAATAAATATCGTTCATATTCATAATTCCTTTCATACAAGCTGGTCTCGTCTTTCGTTCACGCAACAAACCTTCAATCATATCAATCAATTTATTCCTAGATCAACCAAGCAATCTCTCATCCTCAATTTCGCCAATCTTTCATTCGACATACGTTTTAGTTAAACTAGTATGATGTTATATTTATTTATGTTAGTTTGTAAACCATCTAATTCTAACATTGTGCAACGTCGTTTTTCTTTGATAAAGTAAATTTTCGCAGCAAACTCATTGTCGACGGTACTCGACCTTTAATTAAAATTAAACTGACAATTTGAAGTCTGCAGTTTACTTGGTTCGACGGTTTGAGCTGTAAATGAATTCTTGTCGCTGTGCACAGATCTTGATTAGTTCTGATTGTGCGTAAAACGGTCCGCAAATAAAACAAATTAAAGTTTACAAGGCGACTTGATTGGCTGACGCGATGGTGATGTTCTGATGCCCAAGAGGCGACGGCAAGAACGAGAATCTCAGACGATTTCGTTCGTTTCGTTTGTTTTGTTACTATTTCTGTTGCTACGCTACTTGTCAACTTGTTTTAAACTTTTACAGTTTCACATGCTTTCAGATTTAGAGAATTATAGTTGATAAAAGTTACCCCAGTTTTATACTTGTTCAATTTAACTTTTTTCTTGAAATATAAAATATATTTTCATGCCACTTTATCTATTTTTAAGTGCGGAATTTTGCTATTCTACATAATAGAAACTTAATCCTAAATTATAGTAGCTTATAGTGGAATCCGAACCACTCAGACACAATCTTATTTTTAGCATATAAGTAGAAGTTAACGAGATTTAAACGCACGATCTCTTGCAGTTAATAAACGCAGGTTTTTGTATTTATATTTAAGCGTAAAATACCAGCTGTCACAACAGGACCCTCAAATGATTAATTAAAACAAGCCAAAGAGAATTGTTTAGGGATAAATACAACGCCAACATAAACTTCAGAATTTATTTTGTAAAAATGTCTGTCTGAAAGTATTTCAGAATTTCTTTTTGAACTTTAGAATATATTTTCTAAGAAATACAACTTTCTGAAATCTATTTTAGATTTTTTTGAGTGTATAAAAGCCTCAGAATATCTTAATAAATAAAATATAAATACATATGTCATCACGCCTTTTACCCATTACTGGGTGTGGCACTCTGCTGTAGCAGATCTCGGTAAGTGAGATATTTATGCGAGTGAAGTGCAGTTATCAAACGTCAAATTATACCCTCAAATATAATAATGGAGGGAGAGCCACAGGGGTAGTTTTAATGTTGTGAAAATTTATAGTCGCTTATGGGAATCCAACTCGAGTTCTCAAAATTCACAGGCCGATTCGATACCACTGAGCCACCTACCCCATAAAGATAACTGTTTAAAAAATGGTTCAAGAATATTTTAGGGAATTTCGTGGCTTTAGAAATGTTACAGGATTTTTTGGGAAGATTAAATGTTTTAGTAAGATTCATAAATTATTTTAGAGACGTTGGCTGTCTGATAAATGTTCTAATATATTTCTTTGGAAAAATGCCTGCCTAAAAAGCGATTCAGGATTATTTTAAGAAATATGGATAATTTAGAAATATCATAGATTTTTTTTGGAAAGATGACTTGAAGTACTTTTTTTGTATATTTAGTATCTACTATTAACATTTTTGGAGGCCGTTATTTGACGGCTGGTAACCGCACTTCATGCGCATAAATATATCCCTTACCGAGATCTGCTTCGGCAGAGTGTCACACCCAGTAATAGGTAAAAGGCGTGATGATATATTTATATTTTTTTTAATATTTTAGTATCTATGTAAAAACCGTAGAAATGACGGTAATTATAAATATTTCATTTGTTTAATTTCATCATTAACACATGTTTAAATTCCTGTTCTGCTACTTTATAACGGTATTTAATAAACGCAAACAAATTATCACAGCAGGATTCTCTTTATTACAACGCATTCTTAATTTGTATAAACAAACAAAGGAGTTTCAAATCGCGGAAACAAGTGATTCGGCTGCAAAGCATACACTGATTATTATTTACAGTGGCTGAACATAAATCAAACTCTTATTTCCATAATCCGCTTAGCAACTTCATCGCGTTGTAATCCATCAACATTTCAACTAATCTGATATTTAGATCGGATCTTTCAGTCTTGCCTGTTGCTTGTTATTTCCTTCTTTTATTTTTATTTCCTTAAGTTGGTAAATCTATCCTTACGTGTTTAGTCTTTGGAAGGTATTAAATTTCACGAATATATACTACAGAATTGAAGCTTCCTAATTGTGTTGTTCTTTCATTAGTGAAGTTTGTAAACTTTAATTCAAAAACAAATAAAAAACACCTTGTCTGGTAGCTCGTATTTCACTATACGCTGATTTATTTCCTGTTGTGCAGTGTTACAAATAAATAATTTTAATGTTCTAAGGCTCAGAATTTAAAGCTCAGAACATCGAAATATCGGGTTTATGAAGAGCGGACCATAGGCGTTGAACATGGGAATAGCTATTTACATAACTAGTGCGCGAAGACATACTTTGCACCTCAGCGCAATTTTAAAGAACGGGCAAAGCGAGTGCTTTAATTTTGCGCAAATGGTGCAAATGACATATTCGTGCACGAGTTTTGTACAATGCTTTTTGTAACGAGCAAAAATTATATAACTGATAATGAGAAAAGTTCTCAAATTTGAAATATGAATTTATATTGACAGTTCAGGACATTTGTTATTTGAAAAGAAATTGTTTATTTTTTCTTGTAAAGCTTGTTAAAATATGTCTGATTGATGGCGTTATAAGCTAATTTGTCTATTTCTTTTATAAATTCCTTAAAAAGTGTTTATATAAGTAGTTTCAATTACTTTGCGCACTGTTGCGCAAAATCAAACATTCCATCAGTTTCCAGGGTAAACGTGGCAGATGAAACGTCAAACATTTGTTTGATTTTGTTTCAATTCCATGGCTATCGATAGTTTCGAGGCAATTTTGCATCATATTCAGACTTAATTTTTGCCGTTACAAAGTGTACAACATTAATTTTATATATTTATTTAGATACAGAATTTTAAGCTTTTCAACTTTTATTTGAAGCATTTTTATCTAAAATAATTTGTGAAGCAAAGCGCAATGAAAAACTATTTTCCTGTGTTAAACGCCTACGACCTGCTTTTTATGATACATCCAGTATATAATTTCGATGTCACATTTTGTCTTTGTATTATTTCAATAGCTGCCAAGTAGTTTGCGATTTTTGTCGGTAGATGGCACCACGGGTTGCTCCGTAGCTCTCATGTCATGTTACTGGCTTACATAGTTTAACATCAGTCAGTTCAACTATGACGGTATCACATTTCACTAGTCCCTAGTTGGATAGTTGATCGCACCATACCGATGAGTCCCTAAAGGACGAAACGCGTCTATGGTTAAAGCTGAACTGACCAGCCGTTTGTTGATGACCTGATAAGTTGATGCAAACGTGCTGTAATTTTTGTGGAATTTGTGACAAGTGATGGAAAATTAGTTTTTTCCTTATTTATTAAGATATATTTTCTGTTTGTTTGATTAAATCTATTTGAAATACTAAACCTTATTTTTTAGAACAAGTTTCTAAGATTTTTTCCATATAATAAAATTCCTACCTTCTCAAATTTCGAATGTATGTTAAATCCCAAGAAAGCAATAGAAGTTTCTTTATCAATCAATTACTTTAAAACATTCGTGACGTAAAGAGCATGCTCATATTTCACGTCCGGCTTCTTGAAAAGCCCTCAGCTCTCATAATGAATACGGAGTGACTCGAAATTCACGACTCACGGCTCTTGAGGTTTCTGTAATTGAAGGGTGCCTACACAGCCGCTAGTGCTGCCACCTTTGAAAGGTCAAGTGGTGAGACGTTGTACGAATATGTAACAATACAAGAAGAAGAATGCAAAGAGAAGGACAGCTTTGAGGAGAACTAGAACTGTTTGTTACCAAATTAAAATTATTGAAGTAAACCGCGAGCTTCAATTCTCTACTATGTGCTTGTACGTAGACATTAGAAAATAATGATATTTTTATGTAGTATTTTTTGTAAAATCGTACTATAATATTAATGTGATAGTTACCAAGGTAACAACAGAAAATAAAACCGATTTTTCTGACCAATTTTAGTATGGAAAATAGGTTTTAACAAAAACAGTCAAGTAAAGTACGTATCCAAGGCTACAATAAAAATAACAGTCTGGTAAAGTACAAAACAGTTTGGTAAAGATTTTACCTGACTGTTAATTTTTGTTGTAACCTTTGCTACATAGTCTACTGTCAGTACAATTCATATCAAAATAATTAAACATATTTGAATTATTTATGATTAAATATTGATTAAATTTCGTAATTAACAATCAAGAAGCCGTGCGTTCAAATCTCACTGACTGCAACTTATATTTAAAAATACGATTGTGTCCGTATAGTTCGGCTAAGCTACTGTAATTGAGATTAAGTTCTTCTTGTGCAGAGTAACAATATTTAAAAAGTTCTTCTATAAAATCAGATTACTGTCGTTGTATGCTTTATATTTATCGAAGATAATTCCTAGGCTATATTTCCTTGGACGGAAATTGAATACTTACAATGTGTGTAGTAGTTTAGAGCGTAGGTTTTATTATGTAGATAGCGTCTGTTTCTCGTCTCTGTGTAACGTGTTGAACGCCACTAACAGAAGAATAAATATTTGTATCCAAAAATAACTTCGTTTCTTCAGCGATATTGTAACCTGACACCATCATCTTACATTACACACCTAGGTACCCACTTGATCAATACATATATATACACTCTATACACAAAAACACATTTTTATTACCAAGATTATTCTTTAATTTTTATGATTATCATGTACGGACTTAGGTTTGAAGTTTGCACCTGAATATTGATCTCGGTAAAACAAGTTATTATTGTTATTATTTATTTATTTATGCTACTCTGTACAACAGGAATTTAATCCTATTTACAAGATAGAGTCCGGACTCACCGCGCTGTAAGTGTGGAAGATTATATCTATTTACTCGTAGCTTACCGTAGGCGAGAGAAATATTAATCTGGGGGATTAAATGCACTCCCACTATTTTTCACACTTGCTTCATATATTTCGAATTAATCATTAATCATTAATTATTAGCCCTCAGATGAATATTTTCCTCTCCTGCGGCTCATGAAATAATCTTAACCCTCAGGAGTAAATTACGCACTTTAATCCCCTAGTATGGGGTAATGGTTCAGTGGTACCGAGTCGGCCTGTGGATCCTAAGAACCCTGGTTCGATCCCCACAGCCGATAAACATTTTAATCAATTTAAAATTACCTCTGTGGCTTCCCCACCACTAACATCTTTGGGGACCGTGATTTGACGACAGGTATATATTACTTACCAAGATCTGCTTCGGCTGAGTGCCACAACCAGCAATGGGTAAAAGGCGTGATGATATATTTATTTTTATATTTTGTATATATATATATATATATTATTATTATTATTATTATTACTGCGTCAAAATTTTTTAAATTAAAATAGCAGTTTAATATTATGTTATACTTAACTGTTGATAACAAAAATTAGAGTAATCGGATCGATCTCGGCAAATTTAGCTGCTCAAGAAACAATTAAAAGGGTAAATAGAAACAGGAGATGAGACTAACGAAAAACCAATTATAAAGTACGGAAATTAATACTGGAGTTAATCACTTATTGATGAACTAATTACAATGTTATTAATTATATTACCACAGATTTTATACTGACCTAAATTATCTTAATAATCAAGTAACTTTCTTTAAAAATTTTAGAAAGAACTAATTTTTTTTACTATTTTTATTTGAAATATTGTACTTGTTTCAGAGTTCCATTCTATCTATAAATAATTAATATAATACTGTTTTTACAATAAAAATATTGTTGTACATATAATACATTATAAAAAGATCATTAATAATTAAATATATTCGCAATTTTCTATTTTCCATTTTCATAAACAATTAATTATTAATAAAATAAATTTTAAATAACGTTTATACAATATTTAAATTTTCCATTTACTTTAGTTAGCCAACACCCAAAACAAAACAATAAACCATATCAAGTCCTTTACAATTACCATTCTGCAATCAACCAAGTTCTAAATCAAATTACAATTAACAGTAAAAGTAACGGATGTTTAATAAGTCTTGTAGTCTTGGGTGGCTATGGGCTGGAAAACGCATGACTGTACTTTATTCAAACAATTTAACCTTAAACATCATCATTTATTTGACATTAATTAAAATAACACAATTATTTATTTTTGAACTGTCTTACAGTAAAATGTTTACTCAGGAACAAAAAATATTTATAGTGAAGTTTTATTTTCACAATAGACAGCGAAATGAAAACGAAATTTCACTTTCCTCATTTTGAATGACGTTTAACGTTTTATTTAAGGTTAAATTGTATGAATAAAATATAGACATATGTTTTGCAGCCCATAGCCACCCAGAACGACAAGACTTATTAAATATAAATAAATATATCATCACGCCTTCTACCCATTACTGGATGTGGAATTCTGCCGAAACAGATCTCGGTAATTGATATATTTTGCGCGTGAAGTATCATGGCCTCCAAAGATGTTAGTGGTGGAGGACCCACAGGGGTAGCTTTTGAAATTATGAAAATTGTTTGTCGCCTGTGGGAATCGGGCCAGGGTTCTCAGGATCCACAAACCGACTTCATACCACTGAGCTAGCCACCCCATAATACTTATTAAATATAAATAAATATATCATCACGCCTTCTACCCATTACTGGATGTGGTATTCTGCCGAAGCAGATCTCAGTAAGCGATATATTTTTGCGCATGAAGTGCGGTTACTAGTCGTCAAATCACGGCCCCTAAAAATTTTAGTGGAAGAGAAGCCACAGGAGTAGTATTTAATGTGGTGAAAATGTTTGTCGGCAGTGGGAATCGAACCAGGATTTTCAAGATCCACAGGCCGACACGATACCACTGTGCCACCTACTCCATAACAAGACCTATTGAACACCCTCTATTATTCAGTGTCAAGCGTTTTCCATGCATTTTCGTGCTTTCGTTCTTTATCAGCTTGATAATTTACCCTCCCTCGTTAAGGGGGGTTGGTTGGACGGATGCATGGTTGCAATGTGATTACAGTGCATGTAAATGAACTGGTTTAACCGCATTTAACCTTTGCCCTTGTTTTATAACATGGTAACATTGTAATCGATAACTGGATTATGTGATAATGTATTCCGTATTTGGAGAATTTACTTACATGCTTCGTTAAGACACTGTTGGGACTTTGTTGCTTTTAAAATTGTTTAGGTTAGTGATGTACGCGAGGCGAGAAGAGAAGTAGAATAAATTGATCTCGACTCATTTTCTTATCAGTAATATCGATCTTAGTTTTGCTCTCGCATGAAATTGATCTTATCTCGCTCGAGAATTTAATGAGAGTCTCGCTAAAATTAAAACTAAACGACATTGAATTCCTTGTGTGAAAAGCAAACTTTTTGCGATTACATTTTTTGAAATTTCTGTTGAGCGCATAATATAATTGTATTATTACAATATTTTCATGTAAATTATAATACTACAAAATATATTAATTACATATTTTCATGTAATAGTTATTGGCATATGTTTCAAGGGGTCGTGCTACTCAGTGAAATTAGAACTGAAATAACATTTGGGAAAAGTCTATTTTTCCGAATTCCAATCCGCCAAGTATTCTGAACTTCACTAAAATGTCATCCACTAATATCTAATTATACCGTCAAGCGGCCCGTTTCCCCTATGATGAATAGTTCACAAACCGACCACAGCACCGTGAAGTCGTGCTAACGAGGCATTTGATCCCGTCAAATTGAGATTGCTGGCTGTTGAAAAACCCGCTTGACGCTTCTGACAAGCTGGCCAACCGTAAGCCTGTTATGAAGTGTTGCTGACCCTTGTCTCGTCTTGTTTTGTTCCGGTTGGTAGCACTGGACAGAACAGCTCGAGTGATATACCCCTAGGTTTGACGGATAATGAATGGAATGGATGAATGAGGTTGATTTCTTCTGTGAACTAAATACGTATTTGGAATTAAGATTCAAGGGAGGAGATTATCATATTCAATTTTGTAGGTTGATACTATTTGATATTCCACCACGATACGATAGAAGATTAATTACATGTTTTCTTCACTCACAATACTCTATTATTCCTAAATTATCCACACAATCTCTCACCCTTCTCTTCACCAACATATATCTATTTCACCAATCTTTCATTCGACATACGTTCTACATACCGAAACCATAGCGCCACCTCATTCCAGAAACCAATCAAGGTTTTATCCCGACGCACCCATGTGTAAATTACACACATCATGTACCTATCTCGTCCACCGGTCACTGTAACCGCTACCGGTCCGATGACCGTTCTTTGTAGCGGTTATAACCAGGTTATAACGGACACGCGTGCTCATATTCAGATAGTATTTTACTCTAATAATTCCGACCTAACAAGCTGTTAACATGCGCGATTAAATACATAATTGCTATATATAGTGAGACGCTAACAGGGTAATCATACTCTATTCAGCCTGGATTCTACATTGGAAGGACTTGCGCTTGTGTAATGAGGTTTTGAGTAGTTTGGAGACATAATAGATAATCATACAGCATTTGGAAAGGTTTTTTTCTTTATAACTTGTGTCTTTCGACCAAAAATTCATTAATTTAAATAACAGTAACTTCAACTTATAATGAATTAAAATATATCATCACGCCTTTTACCAATTACTGTGTGTGGTATTCTGTCGTAACAGATCTCGGTAAGTGATATATTTATGCGCGAGAAGTGCGATTACCTACCGTCGAATTACGACCCCCAAAAATTTTAATGGAGGGAAAGCCACAAGAATATTGTTAATGTGGTGAAAATTGTTTATGGGCTTTGAGAATCGAACCGATGTTCTCAAATCCACAGGCCGACTCGATACCACTGAGCCACCTACCCCATCAATCTGTGCATCTAATATTCTAATTTTAGTTGAGTTTCCAACTTGAAACAATGCAATCACCGAAACAACTTCATTATAATAATTACTGTCAATTATTACAACTAAGATCTCTACTAAATTAATCGGAAGATAGTAATTCGACCTCTTGATTGATAACTCCCAGGGGTTGTTTCATAATTAGCGGTTATACATCCAGCAGATGGTTGAACGGTTCAATAAGGACGGCTTGGCTGACATTCAAAACAAACATGAATCACAATCACAGTGTTTATCGACGGAAATGGCCCTTTATTATTCAGTTCCCGGGTGAATTGTGTTGCGAGAGACCAGAGAGTACATTTGTTAACCGCGGTTTTCACTTGATTCAATTCCAGTCGGATAGCGATGATAATGGTACGATATTGAGAGATTGAGTTGGTTGAGTGTGCAGTTCAAGTGGAATGTTTTTTGAATTTAGAATGGAATTTGTAATTTGGGGTGAGTGTGCTTGCAATATTTAAAGTTGTACCAATATGTGAATTTAAATTCCACTGCTGACAATTGCAATTTATATTGTATCTTTCCCTATAGGAACAGAACAAAAAAATAGTTCCAATTATAGTACACGGCCATTGGTGTCCGTTTCAAGTACATTATTTGTTATGTTGAAATAGTACTGTACTTAAAATTATGCACAGTTTTGTAGAACAGCATTTAATAGTTACATTAGGATTAATTACTCCATGGGGTAGTGGCTCAGTGGTATCGAGTCGGCCTGTAGAACCTGAGAACCATGGTTCGATCACCGCAACCGACAAACATTTTCACCAAATTAAAATTATCCCTGTGGCTCCCCCACTACTAATATCTTTGGGGACCGTGATTTGACGGCTGGTAACTGCACTTGTGTGACATATTTAAATATAAATAAATAAATAAATATAAATATATCATCATGCCTTTTACCCATTACTGAGTGTGGCACTCTACCTAGTCAGATCTCAGTAAGTGATATATTTACCCTTGTAAAATGTGGTTACCAGTCGTCAAATCATTACCACCAAAGATGTTAGCAAATGAAAAAATATATTTCCAGAAACACTAGATTTACATAACTCAAATTCATTCAGAAACAGCTCATTCCCGGCCTAGGCCGGCAAAAACTAGGAACTTTGGTATGGTTAGCATTGGCATCTTCTGAGTGTCAGTTTCGGTGATGTAAACATAAAAATTCCCTAGCATTTAATATGTGACTAATAAAACAATAATTTTATTTAAATCGGCTCAAAAAATGTTGTGTATCATATGTCCAGAAATTGTTATGCCAGCACTCGCAAAATTACAGTTTCTGGCCTTATGACACAAATAACTATTTATAGGGATATTTTACTTAAACAGAATAAATAATGACAGGGAAATTAAATTGTCATTTCTAGGAAATTATAATTAAAACTGCTTTCATGTATTTATTAAAATTATATAATGAAATATGTATTTAAAAATATAATACCAATAATATGTAACTAATTATTCTCTCATAATAAATATTTGGAAGGATTCCCAGGACAACCAAGTTCAACATGAACACAGAGAACTAGTTCAAAGGTTTCACGTTATTTTTGAGGGCAGCACCTGCACCTGTCGACATTCTGTTTTCATTTTTAATTTAAAAACTTTGCCAATTAAAAGTTGTTGACTGCATTGGAAGGATCGATTTATAATTGACACTTCTGTTGAAAGAGCAACGACCATTTTTGGTATTATTTACTACTCCGTACTACAGGAATTTAATCCCTATTAGTAGCTTATGATGGAATCCAAACCACTCACACACAATAGTATTTATTTTATATTAGTTGAAGTCAGCGAGATATAAACACACGACCTTTTGCTTGAGACAAAAATGTTATCTCAATCCACAAGAATACGGTAACCTGTAAAATGAAATTTTAAACAAAATAGCTTAAGCTGTTAAACAATATTTTCCTAGTTTGGAAAAGTAGGTAAACAAAACAGTATTATTTTATATTTTGACGACTAATAGTTAATCACTTTAATGACGATATTACAAATAATAATAATAATAATAATATAGTCTTATCGTAGCTCTTTAATTCTCGTTTAAAGCCCTAAAATAGGTAGTCAGTTCAGCCATCTATATCCTGGAAGATCTACCTTGACACCGCTAATAAAAGTCAAAGACCGGAAGTGATTTCACGTGTGCGCTGACCTGTTAAAAATGCAGTTCCGGGTCCGAACCCCTGTAAAAGCTTCTCCATTATGCAGCAGCTGGACAATCGTGGAAATTGTCTGTAGATAATTTTATGAAACTTCCAAGAAAGTTGATGATTCGACAAAAGTTTTACGGAAGATAAAAGTTTTAGTGGGTGTTTAACACACTTTAATAGCACGAATTTATCGGGATGATAGTAAGGGAGAAGGTCACCAGTGAGAGTGAATACGAATTCAGTAGGAATAGATAAGAAAATACATATAGCTAATCATAACTTTCATAGACTCCAATTTATACTAAAAAATACGATTGTATCTGAGTGGTTTGGATTCCACTATAAGTCCTATAATTAGGATTAAATTCATAACTTCAAACAAATTAGCCATATTGTAGATTAAAAAACAAAGTGGCAGCAGTCCGAATTCAATCTATTTCTATTTTATTAGTTATTTATGTACCAAGGGTGGAAACAGGCGTTTCTGGCCCGTGATATGATGCTAATAACATGCTCAGGGTCAGAAACGATAATTTCACTAGTGGTACATACAATATTTTATGCACAACAAAATACCAATTAATTATATTGGGTAATGACTCCGTAGTATCAAGTATTCAAAGAACCCTGGTTCGATCCTCACAGCCGACAAAAACATTTTCACCAATTTAAAATTATCTCTGTGCCTCCCCCACCACTAACAACTTTGGGCGCCAGGATTTGACTGGTAACCGCACTTCACGCGCATAAATATATCACTTACTGAGATTTGCTTCAGTAGAGTGCCACACTCAGTAATGAGTAAAAGGTGTGATGATATATTTATTTATTTATGTTCAAAAGATTAAAATATGTAAATGGATTATATGTTAAAATGACATTTTGCAGAATCAAGTATTCACAATAAACAAAAATTGTCATTTTATTTATGTACCCATAGGAATTATATTTTCATGGCCCTAGGGCCAAAAACAAGTGTTTAAGTCCGCTTTTTAGGGCTAAAACACATGCTTTTCGGCCCAGTTGTGCATAAAATATATTTAATAATAATCTAGAATTACGGTAAAGGTTTTCCGCGAATTAATTTCTTCATTTAATTTAACAAAATGTCTGATATTTCAAACCATTCAACGGAAGGAGTTAAAGTGAAACGTTTCGAATAGTATTTACCGAACAATTCACAATTTAATGGATTGCATTAATGCAACGTCACTAGAAAAATTCAAAGTAAAATATTTGTTTTTATAACACAGGATTTCTATTTACAGATTTAAATTTATGCACAGTTTAACTTAAATAATGAAATAGGGAAGAAAAATCACGTAAAGCACAAATAAAAGAAAAATAAGTACTTTCGGTGTCGCATTTTTTGCTCTGTCGAACGTATATTAAATACTTTAGAAAAAAGTACTTCAAATAAAAGTTTTAGATCATTTATTTCTTCGTAACTTTAATTTAAAGCATTTTTTCTAAAATAGTTTACAAACATTTGACAGCGAAAAATATACTTTGCCTTTTAAAATAATTTGAAAATGCATATTAATAATAAAATCGGTAAAAAAAAACAAATCTTAAGAAAATGGTGTATTATAAAATGAATATTAATGATGACATAGATTAATGATATTTTAAAGACACTTCAAATTGATGTTTTCCAAAGCATACTACAATTAAAATTGATGTATGTAAATAATCAACATATTCTTATAACAATTAATATACCAGAGAGTTTAATAAAGAGAACAATTATTATTTATAATATTTTTTCATGAGCCTGACAGAAAATATTCTTACCTTAAGAAAAGAAAGTGATAATTTTCTTCCCTATGAAAGTAAGAAAATGTTTCTTCCATATCCATGGTTTATAATTGGAAAACAACGTAATTATTTGATATTAGTGATATCCAGTTGACATTTCTCAAGACAATAATAAAGAAAGTATCATTCTTTTATAAAACAGAACTGTCGGAAAGAAATACCTCAGAAATAAATGTTATTGTCAATTGCACCAACAAAATTAAAATCTTAAAAACCAATCAAATCTTCAACAGCAATGTCAATTATTCAATAAGACATGTAACTTCGATTTGCTATTATTTAAGAGTGGCTAGCTCAGTGGTATGAAGTCGGCCTATGAATCCTGAGAATCCTGGTTCGATTCCGACAGGCGACAAACAATTTTCATCATTTCAAAAGTTATCCCTGTAACCGCACTTCACGCGCAAAATATATCACTTACCGAGATCTGCTTCGGCAGAGTGCCACATTCAGTAATGGGTAGAAGGCGTGATGATATATTTTATATATAGCTTTAAATAAAATACCTTCCAAATTATTGAGCTTATTAATTTCAGTTAGTCACGTAGTTTTATCTGAATTGATATAAATGAACCAATAAATTAGGTAAAATCTAGGTAACAATTTAACGCCAAACATCATTATTCCCAATCATGCACTCCTTCCATTCTCCATAATTTTTCAATTCCCATAAAACCGACAGCATAAAACGATTATTTCAATCTTGCTTCAATTACAATTTCCTGAAACGGAAACAAACATCCCTTACACACGCAAGCAAATCACAAATTTGCCACTGAAGTACAATATACACACTACATTCACAATACATGATGATTAATTAACAGTGATTTGTTTTTATTACATAGAAGAGAAAAGCTGATGTGGTATTGTTTACAGGAGATTGTAGTCTTTTCATCAAGACATAAAAGACAAATTTTAATCTAGTTTACGGGAAACAAGAACCGGTATTGTTTCATCACACAAAGATATTGCTAGGAAGCCAAGTAATAAACTGTTTGGGGAGAGTGATAATGGTGGGGCGCAGGAACGTATTAAGGGGGTTGATGGATTTTATAAGAAATGTAGGAATACTTTTTAAAATGTATACAGTCGTCTAAATTGCCCTAATAGCTAGCTGAGTATACTAAAACGATTGTTAGAGGATCTCAGATGTCAAAAACTTCTTAAAACTGTATTCAACCCTTTAGAATTATTTTAAAATCTTTTGAACTATCCTAAAGACTAGTGGAGTGCTCTAAGACGATGGCTAAAAAATATCAGGTATCGAATAATAAATAGTGTCTTAAATCCTTTAGAATCATTTTGAAATCTCTTAAACTGTCCTGAATGAGAGAGAAGTGCTCTAAGACGATGGATAGAAGATCCCAGCTGTCAAATAAGTTTTAACACTTTCTTCAACTCTTTAGAATCATTTTCAAGTCTTTTAAATGATCTTAAAAGCTAGCTGAGTGCTGTAAAGCGATGGCTACAGAATTTCAGCTGCCAAATACAAAATATTTTTGCAGTATTTTAAACTGTTCTAAAAATTAGCAGAGCGCGTCAAGGCAATGGCTACATTTACCCTGTAATTAATTTCCGCCAAACATTTCTATCCTGGTAGAGTATCCACATTTATAATTCCTTTCATAAAACCTTGTTTCATCTTTCGTTCACGCAACAAACTTTCAATAATATCCATCCATTTATTCCTGGGACATCCAAGCAACCTAACCCTCAATTTAAACATTTACAGGTTTTTCCAATCTTTCATATGTTTGTAATATATTTGTTTCTTGTTTCAGGTAAGAGTCCATTTCATTTCAACTGAAGAAATGTTTCTCTGCAAAGCAGTAAGTTATTTAATACATATTAACTAACATTTAATTGCGTATCAATTAAAGAATAAATACAGGAATAAATTATTCTTGTAAAAATACAATTTAATATTAATATTATACGATAAGTATTACGAGGAAATGCGCATAATTCTTTTGAAATAACCAAGTTTATTGTTATTTTAATCGATTAAGAAAGTAATTATATAATTAATATAAAAATGTTTCACGCGTAAATACAATTATTACTTAATCAAAAACATCTGCTGCATCCCTTCACAACATACGCGTGTATGTTAATGTATTTTTACCACTGACCTTGTCATGTAATAGGAGAGATCAATACAATAATTATTTGAAGCTCATTGTCATAAGAAATGGATAATTGTCAACGTGAACTTCGTTTCCTTCCTGATATAATTTCATTTATTATTAATTCCTGACAACCTTGAATTTAATAGACTGAATCAATAAAGCTTTTTATTGTCACCAAATACAGAATGAAATTATTATCTGTTCTCTTTTATACGACAGTGAGAATCTCGTTTGTGGATTAGTTTCAAAAAGAATTTTAAATTTACTTTTTTTTATATGTAATACTACTACTCAGGATTCGCAATTGCAACTATCCTTTTGTAATGTAACTTTCAAAGACTGTTACTTAAAATCTAGTAAAGGTAATTTAATTCAGGTTAGAAATTTGAAGACCTCATAGGTTTTTAAATATGTAGACATAATATTAGTTATTTTATATGATGTATAATAATTTTAAAAACGTTTATCTAAATAGTGAACTGGTATTTTTGAAACTTAAATTATGTAGTTCAACTTTGAAGGCTTGTTACTTAAAATTTAGTAAAGATAAAAAAATTCTGTTAAAAAAATTGAATTTTTCATAGTTTTCTCAATATATAAACATAAATTTAGATTTTTAAAATGATATTTGTTTATTTGACAGATATTGTTTAAAACTAAACATTTTTTTGGAAATGTAATATTTTATGAAATATACTCAAACATTTGGTACAAGATATCACTTTGACGACAACTTAAGCCATAATAATTATGTTTTGGTAGTTTAGCTTTTATACTATATTTAATAGCAGTTCCAATAAATTATTGATTATTACTAAGTACTATATGAAAATTTTAAATACATCCCTGTGTTATTATTCGGAGTTTGTAACTGTACTGCAGTGACCCATATATTTTAAGCCAGACAAGCTAACGTTTGTCTGGAATTTTCAAATGCAACATTTGATTGGGTATTTGGTAATAGACTCTTGGTTCCTATGAAAATAAACCACAACCATAGAATCATGTAAACGTCAACTTTTATAATCTAGTGGAACTATACTAGTTTGAAAGATTGTAAATCAATTTCTAGTCGAGATATTTAAATTCGGTTTAAAAATTTAAATTCCCACAGTTTTTAGGTATGTGGCCGTATTGACAATTTCACAAATATAATTTTTGTATTTCATATAGAACCATCAATCATTTAACTGCATATCAAAGAACAAACTGTCAAAAAATTTTGCGACAAAATTTCAAGTTGACTTTTATAAATTAATAATGTTACTATATACTAGAATTATTGGTAACTAACTACCTGAATACTGGAGGTATAGATAAATAAATAAGTTAATTTCTTCTTTGTTGAATAATTCGAAATTACGATGGAAGTTCTAGAACTAAATACAAGCCTTATTTCGTTGTTAATTGCGAAATTTGATACGAAAGTCTGCACGTTTTCTTTATTTTCCTGTTCCACAATGCTTGTTTAATCTTCTTTTCAACTTTTCCTAAGAAATAATCAACAAACTATTGTTCGTATTCGGAAGAAGCTGCACAAATAAATTCAACATTTATAAATCAGATTTATAAAGGTAATGTGAATACATTTTAATGCTATTGTTGATATTTACCGAATTTACAAGAATTCAAAAGATATTTTGTCCAGCATTGTACCTGAATATAATAAGTACAAATACTTTCTTTCCCTAGAAGACAATAAACAAATATTTAACTTCAACTTTTGGTAGAGATTATTTTTCGTTGTCAAATGCTTGTAATAAAAGCGATAGAAAATTTAGTTTGAAACATTTTTCTGTTAAATATTTAAGAGCTGAAAATATTGCATTTATTTAAAAGGTGATAATGGGCTTCCGTACCTTAATCAAAATAACAAGAATGAAAAAACATAAAATATGTATTGAATAATAGCTATTAGTAAAAAAAATAGTTAAGAATAATGTTCTACATCAGAGATATAAGCGATTATAAATATAGTGACATCACATGTCCGGAAGGTTCTCATTGGCCACAAGTATTTTCGCGCGGTAAATAAGAGACATATGCGAAGTAGAACGTAACTAAATATGACATCTCAGCACTGGTTTTTCAAACTGTTCATAGTTTGCTGGTATGTACGTGTTCAAAATGTTATATATTTATTACTATAATTTAATTTCACGTTCTTGGGCTTACAACTACAATAAAATATGATTTTCAACATAGTAAGATTATTTTTCAAGAATTCAATCGTATATTATTTGCACTCTTTAAACGAAACAAGTTAAGTACCACTGGACCGAACTTGGGACGTCACAACTCCAATACAAAACTTAAAAAATCATATCTCTTGTAATATAAAGAATATTCAACCCGCGCTTTCACTGATCGTCATAGTTTATCATGTAGTTTTATAAATAAAAATTAATAAAATATAAGTACATGAGCCCATTATTGAACACTTATCGGATTCAAGAATGACTAGATATTGAAATTGTAGGCAGAAATTAATTATGAAATAATTGAAACGTTCATATGAATGTGGATATTATTAAAACTATAAACGTGATGTATATTTCTGCATGAAGTAATTTGAATATCGACAGTTATAACTATAGATGATGTGACGTGTGTGATTTATAATAGGAAGTAATATTTTATTTTAAGCAGTCCTGCTGCAGCAGGAGGAACTAACAACTGCAATGTTGACAGGCAATAACCTAGTCGTGGTTACAGGAATGTCGTATTTATCTTTAGATTCCAGGAAATATTAACCCGGTTATATCTTCAATTGCCTGCAGATGCAAATAGAATGTTTGCTTAATTTACCAGAATAATATCCGTAGGTGTTAAACCATAAAAGTTTCAGAGAAATGTAGAGTAAACTACAAACTTGTTACACATTTTGTATTTTTTAAGAATACCTGTTTTACTAATAGTTAGAGAGCTAGGGTGCAAAATAATGTCTCATTTTTTCCAGTGACAGAAATAGTTTTTTAATAGATGATGTCATGATAAACATGAAAAAAAGAAACGGATGGCAACTATAGACGGCGCCGATGTGAATGCGCCATTTTTAAGGGTGGTTGTTGATCCCTACACCAGTCCACTTTCAGAGCTTCTGTCACCAATGAGCAACCAGCAATAATTTCTGTCAATAATTTTTTTGTCATGTATTCATCGTGAATAAGTAGTAATATATCACACGACACCATAAAAATTGCCTACTTTGACCGGTTTTGTTGCGCATGCGTCACCGGCCAAAACTTCTGTCTACCATTTTTATTACTTAATTATACCGAAGTCTATAATTTAAACAGAAAATTAGTCTGTAAAAAATATGTCAACAACCACCCTTAAAGACGCATTCAAATCAGCCAGCCGTTCCCAAATCTAATTTTCTTTTTTCATGTTTATCATGATATAATCTATTAAAAAAACCATTTCTGGCACTGGAAAAAATGAGACATCATTTTGCACCCTAACTCTCTAACTATAAACATACACAACCAGATTCTCATCAAAGTTTTAGCTAATCCTGATTTTTTTGGTATTAGTTAATCTTTTGGTAGTCCAACTTAAACAAAAAATAATTCAATTCACTTTTCGAAAACTAATTGTAAGAAGATTATATTAAAGAATTTTTTTTTTTTGGGAATATATGGTTTAGCTTAATTTGACAAATCCAAAATTAATAATTAATTAGAGTATAGCTAAAACTATTTTGAGAATTGGGCTGTTCAATTTTGTTAATGATGTACTCGTTGGCTACAACTTATAACCAAAAATATAAAACTATATTCGCGTGTTTCTGATTCCAGCTGTAGCTGTCCTAGATTCACGCGTTAATTAGAACTAAATTTTTAATTAACTTTTTCTTGCATAAAATATAATTCTTAAAACCGCGAATGTTCTCACAACATACCTAGATACCTTGAATGATTTTTACGTAGGAAAACAAGGTATAAAAATAAATACACTTTTAATTAATGTCTTTTAAAAAAGAAGCATTCCAAAAATTCTTCATTAAAGTTCAAACGTCCGGCTTGGGATTAATGCAGATGTTTACAAATTAAATAGAGAAAATTCACATATAAAAATATGTAGATTTTTATTTATAATATATAGACGATCTAGAAATAAATGGATGGATATGATTGAAGGTTTGTTGCGTGAACGAAATATGAGACGAGGTTGTATGAAAGGAATTACGAATGTGGATGAAATCATGTTTAAATATGGAAATCCTACTTCCTTTGTTATAAACATAAAGAATTGAGGGTGGAAGATTGCATGGATAATATCGGAATAAATAAAATAAATAAATATATCATCACGCCTTCTACCCATTACTGGGTGTGGCACTCTGCCGAAGCAGATCTCGGTAACTAATATATTTTACGCGTGAAGTGCGGTTACCAGTCGTCAAATCACGGCCCCCAAATATGTTAGTGGTGGAGGAGCCACAAGGATAGCTTTTGAAATTATGAAAATTGTTTGTCGCCTGTGGGAATCGAACTAGGGTTCTCAGGATCCACAGGCCGACTTCATACCACTGAGCTAGCCACCCCAATAAATAAATAGATAGATATAATTGAAGGGATGAAACGAGATTAATTGCAGGATAAATCTATTGGGTTCATTCTACTTCATATAGATGGTACAATGTATCATGTTATGTATGTCTGTTTAATACATTTACAACTAGAAATGTTAAAGTAATATTTAGAAACAGATGAAGACGTTTACAAGGTCATAAAGCTATCAGAGTAGTAAAAAATATCTCGTATTTCATTTTGCAAGAAAATCTCTTCCCTTGTATTATATATCTTTGCCCTTTTCCATTATTCTTTTTCTGACTTTAACAGTTTAAAGCTCGGTTTAAAGTATCAGCGTTCACTTAACTCAAATTTTATTAACTATTAACTACAACAATGTCTCTTTAACAACCTGTGATTTAAAATAAACTTAGAAAGACGAAAAATATGAAATTCAAATTGAAATACATCTTGCGTACGTTGAGAGTGTTTCTTTACTGTCTTTTTATTCTTTTGTATTTTTTGTCTGTACGTTTTTTAGTTTATTCCATTTTTAGATTTTCTGACAGTGAGATATATTATTTTTCTTGTATCGTTATCCACTTTTACACGTGACATGAAAAGAAAGAAAAGAATCTTATATTATCGTACTCTGTACTTCAATAAATTCGAAAATTGAAAGGTTCAAGAAAATATAAAAATAGATGGCTCTGTGCTGAGTATAATTGGGACTGATTTCCTGTTGTGCAGCTTAGCAAATATATTGACTTAAGGATTATTAACTAAATGGGGTAATAGTTCAGTGGTATCGAGTCGGCGTGTGGATCCTGAGAACCCCGGTTCGATTAAAATTATTCCTGTGGCTCCCCCACCACTAACATCTTTGGGAGCCGTGATTTAACGGCTGGTAACCGCACTTCACGCGCATAAATATATCACTTACCGAGATCTGCTTCGGCAGAGTGCCACATCCAGTAATGGATAAAAGGCGTGATGATATATTTATTTATTTTTAACTAAATTAGGTACTTGAGATTTAAAGGAGGAAAAATAAAAGTATATTTTCTATTTCTTTCTAATGTTAATAATAAATTTCTTAATACTTTGTAACAAAAGAAAGTTTTTTGTCGATATTTCTCATCTTCGAGTCGAGGACAATAAAAATCAATATCGAGTCATTATTGGCTTTTGTTTTGTTTTTATCGTTCATTGAATATATGTTTAATGTTTGCTTCAATTTATTTATTTTGATAGATTGATAATCTTTCTATGCGAGTGAATAATCGAACATGAACATTATACACTTGAAATAATGCACGATTTATTGTTATAGCTATATGGGTTTTGATATTAACATAAATGAAAAATTACCACTATTTCTAATAATATTAGTCCTACACAAATACTAAATAGTATATATCAAAGGACTAAATTGCGTAATTTAATCCTGACGGAGAAGTACAACTGAGGGATTAAATGAAGTTTTGTTTTAATGAAAGATTGATTTTGATTACCTGTCAATGGAATAAATTTAAAAATAATTCCTCCGGGATTAAAAGTGACATTTCAGTCCTTGTAAAGGAAGAATGAAGTAGGTCATTTACTACCGGAAGTGCAAATAGTATATTACATAATAACTCAAATAATTCCTTGATCTAATATGTATACTATTTTTAATTTAAAATGTTAAATTTTTTCCTAAGAATCATATTGACAGCAGAATACATATACGTACTATACCTGACTGTTTTGGTAAAATCTACTTTTTATATTATAATTGGTCAGGAAAGTAGATTATTTCTTGTCGGCCAATATTTTTATTAACTATAAATAAAAATAGTCGTAAAAATAAACATATCATCACGCCTTTTACCCATTACTGGGTGTGGCACTCTGCCGAAGCAGATCTCGGTAAGTGATATATTTATGCGCGTGAAATGTGGTTACCAGCCGTCAAATCACGGTCGTGTATGTTATATTTGAAATACGTTGATGTATGGAGTAGTTTGCTCAGTGGTATCGAGTCGCACTATAGATATAAGAACCCGGGTTCGATTCCCACAGCCGACTAACAATTTTCACCATATTAAAATTCTCCATGTGGCTCCCTCACCACTAACATCTATGAAGGCCGTGATTTAACGGTTGGTAACCGCACTTTACTTGCTTAAATATATCACTTACCGAGATCTACTTCGGCAGAGTGCCACAACCCAGTAATAGATAAAGGCGTGATGATATATTTATTTTTTTTACTTTATGAAAAGTGGATTGATTGAAGGTTCAAATACGATTGTGTCTGAGTGGTTCGGAATCCACTATCAGCTACTGTAACTATAACTAAATAACTAAAAATACAAGTGCATTTAAATTATTTAAATTCCATTGTAAGCTGCAGCTATACTGTCACTAAGATTAATTTGAGTCATTAGTAGCGCGTAACAGCTCTACAAGCAAGATTACTTCCAATAGTAAACAAATACCAAATTCTAATGACTCCGCATTAAAAATTTCCAAACACGTGGCTGCTCAGCTGACGTTCCTCTCCTCTCAAGCGTCGCGGCGCCGACGCTCAGCCCGCGGCGTCGTCCTGCGCATGTCTCGCTCATCGCGGCTGCATGCTTTTCACTCCAAAACATCCGTGCTAGAGAAATACACGTCTGTCGGAACACCGTCGCGAGAAATCACACCTTATCACTTCTCCGAGAAGTCTTTCTCTACGTTTACAAAACCCTTGTGTTTGTGGGAAGTGAACTTGGGGGGCTACGCGTGAGAATGTTGGGTTATGTCGCGTGGTGAAAACTTTGAAATTGTTTTGTGATCAGGGCAAGAACAGCTGACTGGGGTGATATGTGAGATTGTATACACGGGATTTATTTAAAGGTATGTAAGAGATTGTTGGCCTGTGAGAAGTAGAAATAAAACGCATGGGATGTACTGAAGTTTCTGCTGATTGTAATGCATTGCTTTTTTGTACTAGTAAACTTGCATTTCTGGATTTATTTTATTTAAAAAGGGCGCTTAATATTCCCACAGAATGAATTATGTATATGATTAAATTTGTAGTTAACTTACTGCAGTTTTATGCAGGATTAAAGTTATTAAATTAGGAGTAGTAATAGGTACAAAAATAAAAATATACTAACTTGGCTTGATAGAATTAAAAGTTTAAAACGCAAATAAAAAGAAAATCACGGTTTAATTAAACAAAATCTCAAGTTTGGGATTGTTTTAAATATTTCAAATTATTGGTCCCAAAACTATTTGCAAGATAAAATTAGGTTGTTGGTGTTATAGTTAGTTTTGACTTATAGTTAGTGCTTCATATGTCATATTACGTTGCATTTTTGTCCTGACCAATTCTCGAAAGAGTTTTAGCTAATCCTGAATTTAAGATTAGTCAAATTAAGCTGAACTAAATTTCTAATTAAGTTCAAATAAACGCTAATATAATCTTGTTACCAATTGGTTTTCGGAATGTGAATTGGATTTACTTAACTTATAGTCGGAGTAAAATAAGATTGGTTAACCAAAATTTCGGATTAGCTAAAACTCTTTTGACTCGGTAACAGAATTAAAGATCCCTGCAAATGATTATAATTTATTTAAAATAATGTTTTATAATAATTATTTGTACAACTAGTAAAGAAAACAGTCCTTTCCATGAATTTAAAATTTGATGCATGATGGCAAAGCCGGAATGTAACAATGAAATGAGGGAAAAAAAGATGCTTTTATTATATGTTATACACAACATTTTTATGCATATTAATATTAGATTGATTTTACGAAGATAGAAATAGAAAATCATTTTGACAGATGTCAAAATGTTGATAGCATATTAATCAATTTTAAATATCTTTAAAAAGATAAATAAATAAAAGTTGTGAAAACAAAAATGAAATTAAATTAATAAGAAATGAAGTACTTTCTTTTTTGTTATTATTTCTATTGTCTACATATCTGATTTATCAATCGATTGTTAAATAAATATTAACTAAGAGCAATGTAAATTATATGTACCAGGTAAATAATTATAACAGAAACATAACTGTTGAATGAAAAACAGAGCCTAAAACGGTTAAAAAATGTGTCACTTCCTATACGATTTTTCGTTAAAAGATAATGTTTTAATAAACAATATCTAAAAACATATACGAGTATTATTATAGTTTTTCTCAATTTACAATTAATGAGTTTACATAATTCATTACAACTTATAATTTCAAGTTTTTTGTGTCACATATTACAGATAATTTTTTGCAAAAAACAATTGATTTTATATAATCAGCCTTTTAACTAATAACACTCTGTATATTTAAATAGACTATAACAATTTTTTGAAACTGACAAACAATAAATATGTAGTTGTTGATTTTTTAAAATGTAAATAGTAATGTTCTTTTAAATTAAATATTTCTATTTTAGTACCTATATATATTTTTTTGTTACATAACATGAACTAGATTTGATTAACAAATTATTGATATAAAATGTGTAATAAAAATAATAACTGAAACATACAAAAATGTAATAATATAAATAAATAAAATATATATATTTATTATTTTAAAGTTCAGATGGAATTTTAGTATTTTTTACTATGTAATATTTTATTTTTAAACGCATATAAAACTAACTTTCAAGAAACGGTGTACTAAATATTTATATAACGTGTTGAAGTGTTTAGAAATTATACAGAATCAAATATTTTTACAAGCATTCGAACCGAATTATCAGAAGAACTTTTCTCATTATTCATCGTAATTTTTTTGGGTCAAATGGTTTTAAATAAGTTTAAAGATAAATAATTCAAGTAAAGGTGCGGAAAACTAATATTTATTTTAAGTAGTTTTCTCCAAATTTATTTGGTAATATTTGGGGTAATGGCTCAGTTGTATCAAATCGGCCTGTGGATCCTAAAAACCCTGGTTCGATCCCCACAGCCGACGAAACATTTTCACCAATTTAAAATTACCCCTGTGGCTCCTCCATCACTAACATCTTTGGGGTGATTTGACGGCTGGTAACCGCACTTCACGTGCGTAAATACCGCACTTACCGAGATCTTCTGTGGTAGAGTACCACATCCAGTTATGAGTAAAAGACGTGATATATTTATATATATTTATTTTATTTATGAAAGCGAACAATATATGATGGGTTACGTATTTTGCACCAAAAATTGTGGTATGAACCGTGTAATAATAATTGTAGTTTTAATGATGTCAAATGAATAATTAGTATTCATGGACATTTTATGACAGCGCCTCGAAATCTAAACGTACTTAGCCTACTTTTAACATGTGTAAATCAATACCCGTCAAATATGAAAATACCACGAGTTTTGCCTGTCAAAATTAGGCTAAATAGTCATAAATTCCACCTGTCTTACCTGATTATACACATACGTTCCATTACAACGACAGTGTATAGTATACAATGCTTTGTTGCAATTACTCTAATAAGAACAAATGAAACAGTCTTTTGTCTTATTGAAAAACAAGTTTTCTTTTTTTTTAAACAGTACCATATGTTTTATTATTATCTCGCCAAATGGTACAGAATAAAATGCACTTTTGACCCTTTTAAGATAATTTTAGATTTGATTATTTATTTCAACTCGTACAGGAATTCGAATTATTTTGCTGAAAAATACTGAAAACAAATCACAGGGTGTTGTAATGTTTTTCTGTTTATTTTCGTAGCGTGTCTGTCATGTATACATTTCATTATTTATTCAAATATGATGTATAGAAGTATTATTATAATGGATGGGTTTTAAACCTCGTTTAACGTATCAAATGATAAAAATCTTTATTTCTTTTTGATGTTGACGAATTTTTGTGAACGGATAAAATCTGCATACTGGCATATTTATTTAATAATCTTAAAATATTCAGCATACCTACTGTCAGTTTATGAATAGATGTTCACGGTGTCTGACCTAAATTACTTCAACTTTCAACCTAAAAAACAAATGCCCCTGAATGGTGAAAATTCTTCTATAAACAACAAATTACCTATACTGTAATTGGATTTTATTTTCTGTTATGCAGCATAGTAAATAACTTAAGTTTTTATTGATTTTTGATGTAGTAATCATTATTTATAGTTTATTGTGGTAGTTATTTGTGCTATTAGTGTTAAAAGTGTTATAAAGACACTTTAATATGAATGTTGCATATACTATATTCTTTTTCAATCGAGCTTTAATTAATTATATTAATTTTACTGAGTACATTTCAAACATCAAAAACATTTATTTAGGTAGAAAAGTTAAATCCTAGAAAATTTAATTAGTTTTGTAATGGGGTAGGTAGCTCAGTGGTATCGAGTCGGGCTGTGGATTTGAGAACCCGGATTCGATTTCTATAGCCGACAAACAATTTTCACTCCATTAAAATTACCCCTGTGACTCCCCATCCACTAACTTCTTTGAGGGTCGTAATTTGACGGTTGGTAACCACATTTCACGTGCATAAATATATCACTTACCGAGATCTGCTACGGTAGAGTGCCACACTCACCAATGTGTAAAGGGTGTGATGATATATTTATTTAATTTTTAATTTAATTTAAGTTTTTATTTGGCGCCTCCACCAGAAAGTTGTTATTATTATTGTATTTCGAAAGTAAATCTACTAGTACGTAATATAATCAATTTGAAAACATAAAAAGTACGTTATGAATAGTAAGTTCAATTTTTGATTTAATTTCTCAAAAAGTATTTGAAGCAAAATAATAAGAAAAAAATGGTAAATTTTTATTTTATTTCAACTTGAAAATATTGTGTTATTTATTAGAATAAAACTTCAAACATATGTATAGTACATAATATGTATGTATATATGTAAAGAAATGGGTGTTCAGATATCAACTTTAAACTCAATTAGGTGCATAAATCACTTTAACAAATCATAGATCAGTAGTTGTAATAGAGGTAAAACTAAAAACAATCAAGTGGTTATGCATTTAAATCTCGCTAACTTCAACTTATATCTCATAAATTCGATCGTATCTGCCTGGTTCAGATTCCACTTTAAGCTACTGTAATTGGGGTTAAGTTCCTGTTGTACAGAGTAACAAAAATAAATAAATAAACAAATTCTCTGTACTATCTACCTACCTCTCTATCACATAACATAGTAGGTGCTAGATCATCAACAGTAAACAACAATAAAAACTATAACTCTCCGCAATAAATATTCCATAGACAGATCAACTAATCGCAATAAATCCAGCTTGACAACTTGCTCCCAATGGTAGTTTTTACTCGTCGGACAAATTGACGTGTTCCCGGGTTCAACCAGCCACGCAGCCAATGTTTTAATGCAGAGCGGCAGTCAACCGTGCCAGAGACAAGTATTGATGTTCCCTATTTATATATAGGTGTCGCACCATGCTCTGAGAAACATCCTCGTAGAGTTTAACAAAGAAAAATCGCTACTGGAGGTGTTTTTCTCTTTCTGAAAGTGATGAGAATATTCATAATGTAATATGAGAGATTTGTTTGTCTCTGGTTCAAGGGTAACTAGATTTCTTTGAGAATATGATTTACTTAAATTTTTAGTTAGGTTATAAATCTTATTGTTTAAACTGTCGACTTTGTATACACAGTAAACTAAAATTAGTATAGAAATTATAAAAACTTCAAAATATTTATTAGATTCTGCGACAAACATTTCTATCCTGGTACTTTAAACAAAACTTTAAACTATTAAAGTCGGTAGAAGAATAAAAGAAAAAGATATACCTATATAATAGAAGAATGGGAAACGTTTTTATATTATTATGGGGTAATGGCTCAGTGGTATCGAGTCGGCCTGTGGATCTTGAGAACCCTGGTTCGATCCCCACAGTCGACAAACATTTTCAATTGGCTCCTTCACCTCTAACATCTTTGTGGGCCGTGATTTGACGACTGGTAACCGCATTTCACGCGCATATCTATATCACTTACCGAGATTTGCTTCGGCAGAGTGCCACATCCAGTAATGGGTAAAAGGCGTGATGATATATTTATATTCAATATTTTAACTTGTAAATACATACATAACGTCATAGTATACCGTAAGAATGAGGTAGCCCAAACCTCTGAAACATTTACTGAAAAAATTCAATACATTTACTCTATAATCTAAACATTTTCTACAATCTAACCGAAAATAGACATTTCCAACTGTCAGTTGAAAGCAGAAAGTTGATGTTTACCGCTTTCCGAGCGGTAATAAGTTCTTGCCGCTCGCCGGGCGGTAAAGTAAGAGCGTATTATCGTATCCATGGATACATGAAAAATCAGAAAAACTATAAAAAATAATTTTAAATTATTTGTCAAACGTTTCAAAATGGTAATAAAAACAATTTTGTGTGCACCTCGAGTAAAAAGTGTCTTTACCACTCTTGCATAAATGTTCCTCTCGGCTATGCTTCGATCAACAATCTCCATGCACGAGCGGTAATTGGCTACTATCGCCTCTAGGTACAGAAATAACTATTCTACATTCGTAATTCCTTGCTTATAGACTCATCTCATCTTTCATTCCTGCTACAACCCTTCTTATCTTCTTACATCTATCTTAAACCCTTAAAAAATATTTTATAATGTTTTAAACTGTCCTTAAAATAGCTAAGCCTGTAAAAGCAATGGCACTTTCATAATTCCTGTCATACAAGCTCATGCCATCTTTCGTTCCTACAATCCGTTTATTCCTAGATTGCCCACGCAGTTTTTCACCCTCAACTTCACCACTAATTCATTTGACATACATTCTACGTGCCCATACGATCTCAACTAACAATGCAAAATAAATCTTTCATCTAATTATAGTTATCATAGTTTCTAAATCAAAAAGTTTTTGATCTTAAGATGCTACAGTAAAGTTCAGAAATAATTATGAAGGATTAAAGCATAATTCCGTAAGATGGATAATCTGTAACAAAGTTATAGAGTGCTTGAAAGTAGACAGTAGACAGGTTTGAATCTAATTGTATGATTTTCTCTTCAGCTTCCATCTAACCGCTTTATTAAAAACTTGTAGCAGAGATTATTAAATTTTGTATTCGATTGAAATCGTTCAAAACATGTTGATTATTCCGAAAGTTCGCATAGTATTTAGTATATTATTATAAAGTACTAGTAGTTGGGACTGAAAAGTTAGATTCGAGGTTTAATATATTTATTTGACAGTAAAAACGTTATACATTTGTTTGAATTTATTCCAGTTCCATGACTACCTAAATTAGAACTTTAAAACTAAACTTTAACTGTGATAAAATGAAGTAAAATGTATACACTAATTTAATTCTCTACAAATAACAAAGTTAGCTGAAATTTCGTGAAAATATCTTTTCATGATTTGTTAGTGTACACAACAAGAATTTAATCCCTTTTACAGTAGTTTATAAAGGAACCAGAACCACTCAGATATAATTGATAATTCAACTTTTTCAATAGAAAAGAATGGTATTTCAGAAATGTTTACGTTACTATGGTTACGTCATCGTTTTTGGTTCTAGGACCCAAAATAACATTTTTTGCAATACTTGTACTGTAAGTTACCTATTAATGAAAAAATTTAAACACAGTAAGTGCAATTTTTATTGCACTTTGGTTTTCATGGTTACATCAGGACTTTAATATTTACTACTCTCCACCGTGAACAGTAAGTAAATATAACATATCAAAGTCCTGTTTATTTTGATAACAATTTGACAGCTGTCAGTTTTGAAACTTATTTTTCTTTTCCTTCTATTTGTGCAAGTATTGTAAAAAATAGCTTACTAACCTCGAACTGTAAGTGATTTTTTTAGGTCGCGAATGTTTACTACATTCTTAACAACTGTCACTTACAGTTCAGGGTACGTATTATATTATTTTTTACACGCATTATTCAAAATAAGGTTTACATTACCTTGGAATGGTTATATCAGGAATTTAATATTTACTTACTGTCCACCGTGAACAGTAAGTAAATATTACATATCAAGATCCTATTTATTTTGACAACAATTTAACAGTTGTCAATTTTGAAATATATATATTTTTCCTTCTATTTGTGCAAGTATTGTAAAAAATAGCTTACTAACCTCAATCTGTAAATGTTTAGAAAATTTCGATCCTTCGGGCCTCGATTTCCCAAACTACATTCTTGACCTAAAAACTGTTACAGTTCATGGTACGTAATATATTATTTACTACAGTTGTCATGATGATAATAGATATTTACGTTACATGTACTGAAAGTTGAACTTTACAGTACGAGTAGGCAATTTTCAGAGCGAGCCGTAGGCGAGATTTGATTGCGCGATTTCTTTCCTGTTAAATAATAAACGTTTTTCCTATAATATGCCGGCCTAATATGAATGAGAGTAGAATAAAATACTCTAAATTACACTCGTATATTTCCTTGATGATATCAGTATGTATCCAATTTAGTTCTCGTATTACGTAGAACAATACTCCACAAAAACACTATAGAAATTGCTGGAAAAAAACAAAATAATCGAAGCGAACACGTGTTATTTGTTATGTGGTTTCGATACACAATCGAAATTATTAGTTCAAGGTCTCCTGCTACCATTTAAATCAAGAGCTTGGACACGAAATGTAACCTCGAGTAATGAAAGTATTAAATATGAAAGTTACAGCTACTAATTGCAATTAAAACTTAGTAGGAACGCTTGAAAATAAAAAGAAAAAGAACTGGGAATAAATTTAGATTTACGCTGAAATTAAAAATAGTATTCGATGGAAAATAATAGGGTTTTATAGCAAATTTATTGGATACAAGTTGGAGTCAGAAAAAAAGAATATTGGTAAATAAAAAAATAAATATATCATCACGCCTTCTACCCATTACTGAGGGTGGCACTCTGCTGTAACAGATCTCAGTAAGTGATATATTTTGCACGTAAAGTGCGATTACCATCCGTCGAATCACGGCCTCCAAGGATGTTAGGAGAGGTAGAATGACAGGGGTAGTTTTAATGTGGTGAAAATTGTTTGTCCAAGAACTTAATTTCAATTACAGTACAGGGTCTAGGACTCACCGAACTCTAGTGTGGTAGTTCATATATATTTAGCTTGAGTGAGATTCGAACTCGGGATCTCTCGAAAGCCGTAACGCTACCCACACCGTACTGCCGTTTGAATTTACGCCTATACTTAAAACAAAGACTAATACTATAGCTGGGAATGGTGTGACTTTATTACGTATATTAAATATTTCAAGATTATGACAAACGAAAAAAACAGTGACTATGTTAAGAGCTATGAATCAGGCTTTACTATAGTATGAATCATCTTGTCATTTAATATATCCTACTAGCCGTCAAATTACGCCCCCAAAGTTAATACCGGAAGAGTTACTGAAATAATTTTTTTCTGAAACCGGCAAGGAAGTGCCTACTTTCCTGACCAATTTTAGTATGGAAAGTAGGTTTTTACAAAAACAGTGAAGTAAAGTACGTATCCAAGGCTACAACAAAAATAACAGTCAGGTAAAGTAGAAAACAGTCTGGTAAAGATTTTACTTAACTGTTATTTTTGTTATAATCTAGGATACGTAGTCTGCTGTCAGTACAATTCATATAAAAAAATTGAAACATTTTGAATTATTTATGATTAAATTAAACGGTTTCCGAAAAAATAGTATATATAAAATGTCAGGAAAGTGTTTTTACTTGACTCAGCGGATTATGTGAAAATCAAATTCAGGTTCTAATTTTCACAAGAAGGTTAACGCTTAAAACACGGTAATTTCAAGATCAATATTCATTAAATATTAAAAAACATCTGTAAAATTGTGGAAACAATTCAAGGTTGCAATATTTACGATTATTTGGATTTATATCGCTATTGTAACTTTTATGAGTTTTGATTTCCATCCTTTCCATTACTTTTATGATTCTAGAACGTTTCCACATTTTACAACACTTATTGAAGCTATCTACATACACCAGGAAAATTTAATTTTCTTTTTATTTCACTCACAAAATTGATTTCTGGTTATTTATTTTTTAACTAAAAGCAAATATGCATCAGATTTACAATCAGTGCAATGTTTGTTGTGAAAAATACGCAAATTTGTATTTATTTGCTTCTGTTTGAATTATGAGTCCTGTATTGCAATTAACTTTGCACCAATGTACGCATATATAACGAGAAAATTTGGCCCAGTAATAAAAGTTTTGTATGACATTATATTTCTATTTGTAAATCATGTAAAGCATTTAGTTTTGTTTACTTGTTTACATACACAGGTAATCACACAAATTTAATATAGTTGAATTATATTTATTATATTTATATAGAGTAGATGGCTCAGTGGTATCGAACGGCCTTTGGATTTGAAACCCCAGGTTCGATTCCTACAGCCGACACACAATTTGTACCACATTAAAATTATACCTGTGAGATCTGCAGAGTGCCACAGCCAGTAATGAGTAAAAGACGTGATGATATATTTATTAAATAAAGAGTTAAAAAGAATCTCCTCGATCACGCAAAATACAAAAGGACTATTTCCTTTTAATATCCGTTAGACTTTCATTTTAAAATAACTATTTTCAGTAATAATATAATAAGAGAGTGAGAATAATTTGAAAATAATTTGAGAGACCTTTCGAAAACTTGTAGCCAGGCAATAGTCATGAAAGCCGGTAGGGCTTGAATGGTTATTGCCAAATGGCAACAAGTTTGACAAAGATACTGGAGAATTATTTTCTAATTTATTCAATTCTCGAGTTATATTCAATTAGATTATTTTTTGACTTAGCTGTTGAGGTCGATTCATCCAACTTAAAAAAAATTGAACTGGGTTCATATCGATTGAATACTTATTATTGTATTCTTGGAAGTTGTTTCCAAAATTTGTTGGTGTATTTCTGTATCTGAAATGGAACTAAATCGATTTCACATATTTTACTTGACGCGTTGACAGTTTTAAATAATTATTTGACAACTACCTATCATTTGTCACAAACAAAAAAGCATCTACAGAGATTATTCTCGGAAATAATCACACGAGCTTTATTCTCAGTATAATAATAAGAGGATTGATTAAAACGCAGACACGTGACATAAAATGAAGCATTTCATTGGTTTTGAGAAATGTCAAAAAATAATCCATCAAAAACTATTCGCTATTTTCTGTGCAATTTTATTTTGCATCAATAATATTATCTGTTATTGTCAATTGTGCAGAATATGCAGAACGATATAATTAATTCATTCAATATTTCGGAAACAATACTTGTAAATTATTATAGAGAGCTATTGACTGTGAATTGATAACGTATAAATTTGATTAGGATGTATCTAGGGAACAATATCTATTTGTGGATTGTCGATATCAAATATATTCATGTCATAAGTTAACACAGCGCAAGAGGATTCACTTCTAATTACGAATGAGTGCTTGATAGACGTATTAGGGTTGATTAATTAAAGACAAAAGGTCGTGCGTTCAAATCTCACTGGCTTCTACTTATATAAAAATATACGATTGTGTCTAAACGGTTCGGTTTCCACTACGAGATACTGTAATCGGTATTAAGTTCCTGTTGTGCAGAGTAACAAATAAATGTATGTTTTATTCTGTTTTAAATTATAAGTCAGTTTTAATCACAGTAGAAATAAAAGAAACCAACTTTTAAGAAGTTAATAACTCAATTACGTAACTTTACATATAGGTACAATTAGTAATATGCAGTACTAAAATAGAGCAGATTTCATACTTCATTAGACAAAATGGCGTCCAATTATGTAACGAAGGGTGTTTCAAGTCTTAATTAAAATAATTATGATGGGTTTTGCATTACAGATCGTTTTACGGATTCGTGGAATTATTTTCTCGTTATTCGTTATGATTACATCGGCGGTAGTGAATAGTTAGTGAAGTGAAGCCCGCTAAACTTCAGGGAATATCACGTGACACGAGCCGTGTAAATTATTTCATGTTGCTATGATTAGCTCATTTGTAAATTAGAATTTATGCTATCCCAAAGGAAACATAGAATAAACGATTTTTGATCATTTCAACAAGACCTCTAGCGCCATCCAGTGGGATATTAAACTCGGCAAATGTACGAACTAAACTTTTATCACTACAAAATATGTTAAAACTTACCAATGATATTGAGTAACTAATTTGTTTTATTTTTTCTTCCCTTAACAACGATTCTAAAATGTTCTTACTAATGGGACTAAAATACACTTTTTCCAATCGGTTTAGTTATAGGAGAAAAGTTTACTTTACTCCCATCGCTCGACCAAGCAGAAAATAGTCTTTTTCGACTGTCAGTTGAAAACGGAAAGTTGACATTTGACGCTCGCCGACCGGCAATGTAAAATTGTATCGTTGTATCCAGGACTAATTGAAAACTGTCGTCCGAATTTACAAAAAAGTGACACTTCAGTCCTTGAACAGGAAGAATAAAGTTGGTCATTTACTCCCGGAAATGCGAAAAATCTATTACATATTATTTTATGGGGTAATGGCTCAGTGGTATCGAGTCGGCCTATGGATCATAAGAATCCTGGTTCGATCCCCACAACCGACAAACATTTTCACCAAATTAAAATTACCCCTGTGGCTCCCCCACCACTAACATCTTGGGGGCTGTGATTTGACGGCACTTTACACGCTTAAATATATCACTTACCGAGATCTGTTTCGGCAGAGTGCCACACTCAGTAATGGGTAAAAGGTATGAGGCTATATTTATTTATTTTAAATATTATTTTAGATATTTATTGTTTTGATTGTACCTCACAGGGACCATTTCCGCCCGGTTTATCTGTAATAGTTTATTCATTTATCACATCATTACCAGACGAATAATTATTTGAATTAAATAATAATTTCATTGAAATTTAATTCCGCCGAATTAAACTACAAATACACATTATAGATAATGTCACATATGAGTGCCTACCAAAGTTTTAAATGAAATTATTTTATTATTTAATAAACTAATTTTAAAACGCAATTATTGTTGACATTTACCCATTGCACACTATATGATCTTTCATATTTATAGACGAACCAAAATAGTTTGTAATTTAGATTAACAGTGAATTTCTAGACGATAATGTAAATAAATAAATCTTATTTTAGAAATTCTATTTGTGTCTCCAAGAAAATAACAATATTTACATTATTTATTTCAACCTTACTGATTCACGAAACACCACTACGTAAATTTAATTATTATAGTAAATAAATAACAGTTGACCAATTCGGACATGAGAAATTTAATACCGTTGAACGCATCTTCGTATCTCGTTTAGTTTTTGAGTTATAGCGTCGGAAAAGTATAAAATATAATGAGGACAAAATTTGCAATAATTCAACTTTCCGGAAGCTATATCTTAAAAACTAAACAAGATATGAAGATGCGCTTAACGGCTTGTGTTAGAATTAACTTATAGCAATTTTTTAGCGATTTTGGCGAAAACTTTTAAAAACATAAAAAGTGCTGAAAATTTGTTTACAAGTCAATTGAAGCACGAGAAATTCAATGCCGTTGACCGCATCTTCATATCTTGTTTTGTTTTTGAGATATAGCCTCAAGAATGTCGAAAATTTGATGAGGTATTTTTTTTTGGAAAATTGAACTTTTCCGTAGGTTATATCTTGAAAACTAAACAAGATATAAAGATGCGCTCAACGGCATTGAATTCCACGTGTTCGAATTCACTTATAAGCAAAGTTTTAGCGATTTTTATTGTTTGAAAATTTCTTGAATTTTTTTCGATTTTAGGCCATTTTCAGACTAATTGCTCTAAAATTCTTTGTCGTACGAATATTAAAACGAAATTTTACATACATATGTATTGTGACTCGCTGAATCCAATGGTAAAATTCACAAGTGCATATGTCTTTCAGTTTTTGAGATATTGTTCAAAAACTGTTTTATGAAAAAATTTTGACGAAAATTTATCCACTAAATATTTTTATTTTTGACCTCCAAAGATATTCCTGAAATTAATTTTAGGTTGTCAAAACAAGTTATTGACGAATACTTACAAATTGGTAAAGATTACTATAAATATCGTATAATTAATATCTTTTTAATAAAGGTTTATTTCTATTTCACCGGTAAATCTGTTTAATATCGCTATAATCATAACGTGTCGGTATTCAGTAAACAATTATTATCATAATTTTTTAACTTTATCCATCAATCATTTTTGTTACGACATTCTTTGTCGTTTTGAAGCTCACATATGGCGTGACATATTTCTCACGAAATTTAACGATATTATACGCAGTAGGAAAGCAGGGTAAGTTGATTTTATTACCTGTTAGAATCGAATTAATAAATAATAAATATTAGTCTCCGAGGCCGCGTTCAATCTTTTACTTCATTTTTATAAGACAACTTATACCGGGTGGTGTTTGGAAAGGGTGATTATAGGATTCTAACATGTAACATCAAAATGTTGTAATTTCCTGTTTCCCTAATTATTTTAAGCACAAAAGCTTTGGATAAAACTTTCAGGACATACAATTCTTCAGGTAAATCAATACACAACAATAATTTTGCATGATTTGTAACGGCACAAATTAGATCTGAAATTGACGAGAAAAGGCGTGATGATATATTTATTTATTTTATTTATTATTCAAAATAAGGTTTACATTATTTTGGAAATCGATGGAAAGTAATTGAAAAGACACCAATATTTAAACTCTTGTTGAAATATCTAGCAACCTATTGTTTTGTATGGAAAATATGAGTAAGTGACAATTTGCTTGCACCTATTCGAGTTTACAGAGCATAAATAATTCATGAAGTCGCATTAAAGTCGGGCAGCAAATTACGTTAAGGGAGTAAACGTGGAATTTGCATAACTCTTGAAAGATGATATTAGTTGCTTCATTCAGCGCTGCTGAAATATAAAAATACAACCGGTACAACGGCTTAAACGGACGACTCATATTTACATTTTAATATAAGCTGAAGCATACTCCCGACGTTTACAACTTGAAGAATATTGGGGGAATGTTTTATATTGTAATAACACCAAGAATTTAGAGCACTGTGTAATAAAAATCATATAATTTCAAGAGAAAATACCTCTACAACGCTACAACCAACGAGATGTCAAACCCGGGAAATATGTTAACTGAAGTGTCACATGTCAAACATGACCAGTAATAATAGGTAATCTAGATAGCATTGGAAACAGTAAAATATTCATAGATTTACTGTCATTTGAATTGAGAAAATATGTTTTTTATTACTTTTATCCAATCTAACTTACATTACTGAACTAGATCGTTAATTTATTTTGCTGTATTGCTTTGTTAACTTTATTTCCAGTATTAGAGTTACAGATTCTAATTTACTTTAATACAGTGGTTGTCAAAGTGTGGGTCGCGACCTCTCGGGGGGTCGCCAATATACTGGAGGGGTTCATCGGATGCTATTTACATATTTTAAAATACATGTTTCCACATATTCATCCCGTACTAAACTTTTATTTAAATTTTAAGGATTAATGAAATGAAAAATATAATATATACTATTTATTTAGATGTTTATATTCACGTTTGTTTCTGTTTACGGTTAATTTTAAAAAAATATGAAACTAGATATGAAATTAGGGATTTCACCATTTAATTCCTCATATATTTTTACATAATTATGCATATTTTGATCCTCAATATATATTTATTTTAATCGCCGTTGTCTGATCTGCTAATTAAAATGGAAATTTTTGGGTTAATCCAGTTTAAAAACAGAAAAATTTTAAAATATTGTTCTTTATAATTCAGACTATGAGAAATCGAATGCTGTTGAGCGCATCTTCATATCTTATTTAGTTTTTAAATTACAGCGATTTTTGACTTTTTGAAACGCTCAACTTTGAAGGCCCATATCTCGAAAACTATAAGAGATATTGAAATGCGGTTTGAACGAGTGTATTTCTCGTGCTCCAGTAAACTCATTCTGAAATTTTAAAAATTTTGATAATTTTGAAAATTTATTCAAAATTTTCATTTCTCAATATTTCAAAAAATTTAAAAGATAATGAAAATCCGTGAACATCATTGAATTTCTCTCGTAAAAGTACATAGGTATGCAAAATTTCAGGCAAAAATTTGCACAGATAAAGTTTTTATTACAAAAAAACGAAAAATCACTGTTTTTTAATTATTTTTGAAGGGGTACCCCTTAAGAATTTTACGGATTTTGGTCATTTTAAGATTTTTTGCTCTAAAAATTGTATCCGTATAGCAAACATTCTGAAATTTTACATACGTATGTACTTTTTTGCCAGGAATTCACTGGTTTTCACAGATTTTCATTATCTCGTCAACTGTTTGAAATATAAACAAAAGAAAATTTTGAGAAAAATTGTAAAATTTTCAAAATTTTTAAAATTTTAATATAAGTTAATTAGCGTACGAGAAATACACTCGTTCAAACCGCATTTCAATATCTCTTTTAGTTTTCGAGATATGGGCCTTCAAAGTTGAGATTTTTAAAAAGTCAAAAATCGTTATAACTTTAAAACTAAAAAAGATATGAAGTTGCGCTCAGCGGCATTCGATTTGTCGCAGTCTAAATGATATAGAACCATATTTTAAAGTTTTTCGATTTTCCGCTAGTACAACAAAAAAAATCGCGTTTTCATTAACAGACATTTTTGCGATTAAGACTTCGGGGATTAAAAAAAAATATAGCCGTTTAATTTAATGTCTTGTTTAATTACCAATTATAAAACAATGTAAAAAATAGCTCAATAATAGCCACAACTTTGGCTGAAAGATTTCAATAAAAATGTAAATAAAAATTATCATACTCTTGATTCTAAAAACCCAATCATTAAAATTATGTTTAATAATTTTTCAAACCAATTAATTTACATATTTTACTGCTCTGATTATACGAGCAAATATCCTGTTAAAAGTCACCATAAATTCTCTCTAAATTCCCTAGTGACAAAAAATTACGCAAATAAAACCGTTTGACAAGTGATCTGGAACAACGCTGAAACATTCAGCAATGTTCCACCATTTACATTCTCGATGAAAAAATACAGGAAGCTTTCAGTTTCATTCTTCCAACTCGCTGATGTTTTCTATTTACATAAAATCTCGTCGAATGCGACTCCAATAAAACCTACGGATGCGGAAATGTGCACTTTTGTCTACATGATGACATGCGCAGGAAATTACCAATGCGAATATGCTGATTTGAATGCAGTTTCAGTTTAATAATAGCTGTATGCTGAATGTGTGAGATTAATATTGCATTTTTGTTGTTTATATATGAGAGATGATGGACTGGCTCGAAGTAGAAATGTGTTTAAAATACTTTAATAGAGTGCAAGTCAATAAAATGGTAGTAAAACTTATGCACTAAAAAATTAACAACTTCCTTTATGTTTAATCTCAGATGATTCCTCTAGATCAGTGGGTTTCAAACTTTTTAGAGTCCCTTATTTTTGTTTTATAAGAGTAGGCAAAAAATTAGGAATGTTTTTTTGTTCATTTTATTAAATTACGCTATCAAAATACAGAGTGGTCAAAAGGAATTGTTTTAGTTGGCAATAAAGAAAAACTATTTGAAATTAGTAAGCCTGGTACATAAATTAATTTCATGTTGTTGACAGTGACATTTAAAAATTTATATTTATAAATATATCATCACGTCTTTTATCCATTACTGGGTGTAAGTTACCTATTAATGCCAAAATTTAAACACAGTAAGTGCAATTTTTATTGCATAGTGGTTTCTATGGTTATATCAGGACGTTAATATTTACTTACTGTCCACCGTGAGCAGTAAGCAAATATTACATATCAAGGTCCTATCTTGACAGCTGTCAATTTTGAAACCTATTTTTCTCTTCCTTCTATTTGTGCAAGTATTGTAAAAAAAGCTTACTAACCTCAAACTGTAAGTGACAGTTTTTGGTCGCGCATGTTTAGGAAATCTCGACCCTTTGGGCCTCGATTTCCCAAACTACATTCTTGACCTAAAAACTGTCAGTTACTGTTCTAGGTACATAATATACTATTTATTTCCTGCTTGTTATTACCAAATAAATTATTGGGATTCCGAATTCAGCCTCTGGGGATTTTGTTTTTAATCTTCATCTCGTTCATTGATTACAGGATCAGTTTCTAAATTGATCGTGTCCCCAAGGACACACTTGAAGGATATCTTAGGTCACTGAACCTCTCAAAAACTTACAAAAAGAAAACTTACAGCAACACAATACATAGTTTTCTACTTGATATTACTTTAGTTAAATAATCATTAAGTTTTTTATGGGATAGGTAGCTCAGTGGTATCGAGTCGGAAAGTGGATTTGAGAATCCGGGTTCGATTTCCACAGCCGACAAACAATTTTTGCCACATTATAATTAACCCTGTGGCTCTCGCACCACTAACATGTTTGGAAGCCGTGATTTGACGGCTGATAACCGTATTTCACGCGCATAAATATATCACTTACCGAGATTTGCTACTCAGTAATGGATAAAAGGCTAGAACAAAATTAACTCATCTAAAATACAGGAATAGGTAAAACCTTTCTTAAAAATTGAACAATATAATAATTTTAAAAATTTGGTAACAGAATATAGAGTATTTTTATGTCATTTATGTTAATTTATCTTTAATGGGGTAGTTGGCTCAGTAGCATCGAGTCCCTGTACTTCCCCCTCTACTAACATTGGTGGGGGATCGTGATTTGACGGCTGGTAACAGCACTTCACGTGCAAAATATAGTACTACTAAGATCTGCAGAGTGCCACACCCAGTAATGGGTAGAAGGTGTGATGATTATCATTCAGTTTGGGATAGAAATATTTAATTGTAAGATGGGTTAAATGAATAAATGTTGAGTGAATGTTTCAAGTGTTCATGCTACTTTATTTAATGGGACATACCGTGATGTATAAAGTCTTCATTAGGCGAATGAAATAATATTTATGAATGGAAATAAAACTAGATCTCTCGAATAGCAAATGAATGACAGTGTTGAATTTATAGGCTATTAAATCCTGATTAAAATAAGACTATAAATATGTTTATGTGATTTGAATTACTTGCTTCAGATATTGATATGTACTAACATTGTACATTGACTTGAATATGCAGTTTAATCAACTGTATTTTTATTAACTTCATGCTGAAAATAAAATCTTAGTACTTTTTCTTTGTCGCTGTATTTAAAAAGTTATGAAAAATATAAAATGAGACATGGCTTCAGCTGCTTTATACCTAGTACTAATTAATGTTCATTAATAATCCTCTCTTATAAGAGTAAAACAAACTAAATCCCGCCGCCATTTTAAACCAAATTAAAACTTACCTTCTATTTAACACTACAAAAAAACTAAATTCCACTTACAGAACATCTACATTAACATTCATCTCAGATTCTGCTCGCAAAGTGCGACAAATACTTTTTTTATTTCTAAAGTTTAAACAAGTTGTTTGTTTTGCCAACTTCCGGAAGAGGGTGGTGAAATAGTGATTCCTCTTTCGGGTAGACTTGAGCAATTACTCCGGTAACAGATGAAGATGAAATCAGCGGCATGGACGTGGTAATTGTGTTAGATGCCTTTAATTAGTTTGCACTTTACGGCGGATGCTCAAACCGGAGAAACTAGAAAACTTTCTTATTTGTTCGTAGACATACATAGAGTGACCAATATAGGATCTTCCTTAATCTGCTTTAACAAAAATAGCCCGTGATTTTACTTGATTGATAACATTTTTTAATTACATTATTTTGTTATCAACATGACATCTCTTGATTAATTTTTTAGTTTGCTCAATTTGATAAATAAATAGATATCACTAAAACATCTTAATTATTTATAGTCACCCTATATAAAATATCCATTGTTAAAACGTACATTATTAGTTTGCTAACATAGTTGGACAGTTATTTGCTATATTTTATTCAAATTAGTTGTCCAAATTTAATTAGACACTGCTAAAATATAAAGTTAATAGTGCTGAATCCAGTGGTGAAAACCGCATTTCAATATCTATTATACTTCTGTAGATATTGATTTGCAGCAGGAATTTTACAAATCTACTTTACTGCCGTTTGCAGCAAAAAATTTTACTCAATTTTATTTTGTTAGTTACTTTAAATTATGGCAAATTTAACGGTGTAAACATAAATAAAATATCTTTTGTAGTTTTAAAGATATGGCTCGCCAAAGATCACAGCAGGAATGTAAAAATATTTGGTTACGCTTGACCTATATTTTTTCTACCCAAATATTATTCTGTATTCTGTATCTAAGTAGTATAGGCCAAAAAAAGTCTGTAAGTTATTTATTTTATTGAATTTTGGACCTAAATCCAAATTACATATGTTCAATTTAACCAGAAATGTTATATTTAAATATAAGAATACTTTTGCAACAATACCAATAAATTTTAGTATATTTACGACACAAACGTAGCAAAATTGTGTGATATAAATTTTACTTTAATTTTTTTATCTTACGTATGGGGTAGGTGGTTCAGTGGTATCGAGTCAGTCTGTGAATTTGAGAACCTCAGTTCGATTCCCACTGTCGACAAATAATTTTCACCACATTAAAAGTACCCCTGTGGCTCCCTCCTACTAACATCTCTGGGGCCGTGAGTTGATGGCTGATAACCAAACTTCACGCACATAAATATATCACTTACCGAGATCTGCTACGGCAGAGTGCCACACTCAGTAATGAGTAAAAGGCGTGATGATATATTTATATTTATTTTATTTATTTTACGTATTGTAGTTTATCTTATTTATTTATTAAAGTAAGACTGCTTTTTGTAGTCTATTTTTCAGCAATAATTTGCTTATAAATAATAAATTTAAAATGGCTGTACTCGAGTATTTTATTTTCTGTCAGTTCTTTTAAAGTCAGCAATTCAAGAAAAGTACCTCATAACTTGAAAATATAACAATTTTTATTAGATTTTGAAGTGAATTTCTATTTCTTTCCAAAGCTAAAATACATCAAAAATGTAATAATACCCTGAAGATGATAAATTGAAACCCCAATAAATTACAACCATCCCCTAAATCAAATTACAATCCAATCATCCCCATCGGAAATCAATACCCAGAAAAATATAAAAAATTCAAACATCTCGCGCCAAAACAAAATGATGATCGATGAGCACACATCACGCTCACGTGACCTCGACAGTCAACTGACAAATCCCGCTCGACTTCCTGTCAGCCATGACGACAGGAAGTGTCGGTAGGGGAGGCTGGTAGCGACGCTAACACCCTCTGTTGCGGGTGACAGGTACTCGGCACTGCAGTGTCAATGCAAATGTGGTTACGGCTCACCCGGGAATTCATGCTTTTATCTTCGCGATTTTTCTTTAAAATATTTAAGATGTTGACGTGATGTGTTTAAAATATTATTGTGGCAGATCTGCAATTGCATATTTACGAGTAGTTGATGCAACTTGCGTCTTCAATTTCAACTTATAAATAAAAGAAAAACTGTTTATAAGTTCTCTAGATTTTATTACAAGCTACTGTAATTGGGATTAAGTTCCTGTCTGACATTTTAATTAAGATACATATTTTTAAGTATTTATGGGGTAGATGGCTCAGTGGTATCGAGTCCGCCTGTGGATCCTAAGAACCCTGGATCGATCTCCATAGCCCATAAACATTTTCACCAATTTAAAATTCCCCTGTGGCTCCTCCACAACTAACATCTTTGGAGGCCGTGATTTAACGGCTGGTAACCGAACTTCACGCGCCAATTAAACTGTTCTGTCATTATAACTTAATATCCAAATCGGGAAACAGGATAACTATTAACTATTAAATAGATATAATATCCCTTTAACTAGCTTATTATCCAGATAATTGTAATCCAAACTAATTCTGTATACGAGTATGTATGTACTGTACATGTACTTGATAGAGTAAAGGGAACATTATCTGGTATTAAATTTAACAGTGGATTAAATATTGTTAGCGTGTTATACATGTTACTTGATCGAACATTAATTACTTTAAACTTTAAACTATACTCTAAGTATTAAGTACTTTAAGTTATACTACAACAAAACTTAAGTTTTAACAATGAAATAGATAAGTATACAACAATTGAAAATAATTTGACACATCTGTCGAAAACTTGTTGCAAGGTAATAGTTACGAAAACCCGTAGGGCTTGAGTGGCTTTTTCTAAATGGCAACAACTTTGAGAAAGATACTAGAGAATTATTTTCTAATTTATCCAACTATCAAATTACCGTCCACAAAGATGTTAGTGGAGGGGTAGTCACAGGGGTAATTTTAATGTTATAAAAATTGTCGGCCGTGGGAATCGAACCGAGGTGCTCAGAATCCACAGACCGACTCGATACCACTGAGCTAGCTACCCCATATAATAAAATAAAGTTACTGACCTTTAATCTGTATTCATACTACCATAACTATATTGTACTAACATTTCTGTCTTATTGAATTAATTTTTATTGAGTAAAGATGAAAACAAATAACTAAACAGTATTTAACAATTTATGTAAATTCAGTTTCAATAGCATGGCTGCAGACAGCATTCAAACCCGATAAGATACAACTGTGCTACCATTGCAAACACGCTCGCGTCTACAGAGGAAATAAGTTAATATTTCCATTTCCTGTTTGAGGTTTTTCACTGCTAGACTGTTGCAGTTGCGTGAAATAAACGCAAGTTACTGCTTCAGATATTTATCGTCATTTTGCATTCATGTTTATGTTAACTGTCTCTGACTTCCCGTAAGTGTAATATTATACCTTAGGTATAAACTATATACATACATTATACCTAGGTGGCATCAAATAGGGGTAGAACGATTTCCTATCATACAAGCACAGGCACGTCTCACTAAATGTGTTCAAGTGCTTTTTATCTATGACATTTGTAGTTCTGAATGAATTGCAGCGCTAATATCAATTTAACTCATGGGCACTAAAAATAAAGGAATTATAATTCCACCATACACATTTCATCCCCAAAAGAATTAATTCACAAGGCAAAAATAATTACAAGTCCAAATTTATCATTCATGAACAAATATTTGACATTAGCGCTAAAATGCAGACTAGTCCAAAACTATAAATTTCTTAGATAAAATTGTTTCCTTTGAATACTCGTACATTTTACTTAGATGTCTGTATACCGGGTGTATCACAAAAAGCGGGCCATAAAAGCTTACATGGGAAAACCGTTTTTTCGTGTGCATTTCTTTATTATTTTAGACAAAAATATTTCAAATAAAAGTTGTTGAGCTTTACATTCTGTATCTAAATCAATAAATTATATCTATTTTCTATGTTGTGTGACGGCAGAAATTAAATACGTTAATTCATAAAAAAATGGGATGGCTGGCACAGTGGTATGAAGTCGGCCTGTGGATCCTGAAGTCCCTGGTTCAATTCCCACAGGTGACAAATTTTCATAATTTGAAAAAGCTATCCCTGTGGCTCCTCCACCACTAACATGTTTGGAGGCCGTGATTTGACGACTGGTAACCGCACTTCACGCGCAAAATATATCACTTACCGAGATCTGCTTTAGCAGAGTGCCACACCCAGTAATGGGTAGAAGGCGTGATGATATATTTATTTATTTATTTATTTTATTTTATAAAAAATATAAATACAAGTTTATATGGCTACTTATAATATTCAAATATAAATTAATTCTTTCTCTAAGTCAAATCTCTCTTTCTGATCATTAAATTAGCGGCATTTTCCGCATCATATCTCTCGAATTCACATAACTACAAAGATAAGGCTGATTAACTTGCGCCAGTGGTTTCAATCTGTCGTAATAGGGAAATTTTCGTCTCTTGTGAAGTTTGAACCGAGAAGGATGAACGGTGAACAGTGAGAGATGCCGGTAACGGGAACGAACCGGGAACACTATCAAGATGACAGATAGCAGTATCTGCCGTTGGCCTAAAGATAAACGCAACTTCGCTCAGAAACATTCGTTAATTTAGAAACGTTAATTAATTAGTTCGCAGTTTCGTAAAATGGAGGGAGATTCTACCACCACCACGGAAACTTAAAATTAGGGTTGTTTTATAAGCTAACTGGTACTTGGGGGAGAAATTGGATATTTTACTAAACTATTAAGATAAATACAGCCCATAAAATGGGGTAGCGTGAAATTACTATCTTGACATCACTTTCGATTTATAGCCATATCTCAAACAAAATATATAAATATATCATCACGATTTTTACCCATTACTAGGTGTGGCACTCTACCGTGAAGTGTAGTTACCAGTCGTTAAATCACTGCCCCTAAAATGTTGGTGGAGGGGGAGCCACAGGAGTAATTTGAATGAAATGAAAATTGTTTTTCGGTTATGGGAATTGAACAGAAGTTCTCAAATCCACATGCCGAATCGATACAACTGCGCTATGCGCATAAATATATCACTTACCAAGATCTGCTACGGCAGAGTGCCACACCCAGTAATGGGTAGAATGCGTGATGATATATTTATATTAATTTTTTTCTGAAACCGGCAAAAAAGTGGCTACTTTCCTGACCAATTTTAGTATGGAAAGTAGATTTTTACCAAAACAGTCAAGTAAAGTACGTATCCAAGGCTACAACAAAAATAAAAGTCTGGTAAAGTACAAAACAGTCTGGTAAAGATTTTACCTGACTGTTATTTTTGTTGTAATCTTGGATACGTAGTCTGCTGTCAGTACAATTAATATCAAAAATTTAAACATATTTTGAATTATTTATGATTAAATAGTATATATAAAATGTCAGGAAAGTGTTTTTACTTGACTCAGCGTATTTAAAATATCACTTTCCTGACTTATGTAATGTACTGCCGGTTTCCTTAGTCGATGTTACTTTTTTAAGGCTTAGTTATAAGTGACTAGCTTATAGCGCCCGAGTATGATTCATACAAGTAACTGTATTTTTTATTTAACGGCAAATCATACTTTGTCGACAGGAGGATTCGAACTGACGAACCTTGGTTCGAGAAACGTCACAGTATGTTAAGAGATGTGCATTAACACGCTCGACCACCGCGCCTTTGATAATATACTATTATACTTACATACAAATTTTTCACTTTACAAAATATTTTGTAATGTAATTTAAAGAATATGTATATATTGAGAAATATTTACAAATATCACCAATCCTTTTGTATTAGAAATTTTCTAATAGCAAATAAATTATTTATTTACTTGAAATAATTAAATTGAGAGGCAGCTGTATAGTCAGTCTTTAATTAAACAAATGAAACCGTAATCTCATCATAATCTAATATTGTCCTCCACGCGCGTAAATCTAACTGTCCCTATAAATTCCTTCAAGTTTTCTCTGTCCTCTATTGACCGACGTTGTTGTCTTGCTAAGAATAACCCGATATTAATCCAATAAATTTGTCTATCTCACCGTGGCTAACTAGCCATATAGCCTCAGCACAGCTTGGCGTAGACCTCCACATCACCTCTGCTGCTGTCGATGTGGATGAGGATGGCTAAGAATAGCATTCAGATCGATATGATACCAAATCTGCAGCTTTACTGTGAGCGAACCATCGGCTGAATATTGCTATTGTTCTCGCGAGTTTGATGCTGTTAAACTAAATGGGATAAGGTTTTTAAATGATTTTGGAAGTTTTAAAAAAGCGTTGTTTTATTTAGGTTTATAAATAAAATAAATATAAATATATCATCACGCCTTTTACTCATTACTGGGTGTGGCACTCTGTCGAAGCAGATCTCGGTAAGTGATATATTTTGAGCGTAAAGTGCGATTACCAGCCGTCAAATCACGGCCTCCACAGATGTTAGTGGAGGGAGAGCCACAGGAGTGGTATTAAATGTGGTGAAAATGTTTGTCGGCAGTGGGAATCAAACCAGGGTTCTTAGAATCCACAGGCCGACATGATACCACTGTGAAGTACCGTCAAATCACGGCCCCCAAAGATGTTAGTGGTGGAGGATCCACAGGGGTTATTTTTAATTGGGTGAAAATGTTTGTCGTCTGTGGGGATTGAACCAGGGTTCTTAGGAACCACAGGTCTACTCGATACCACTGAGCCATTACCCCATTAGTAATTAAATAATGTAAATTAATAAATATATTATTACGCCTTTTACCTATTAATGGGTGTGGCACTTTGCCGTAGCAGATCTTGGTAAGTGATATATTTATGCGAGTGAAGTTCGGTTACCAGTCTTTAAATCATGGCCCCTAAATATATTAGTGGTGAGAAAACCACAGGGGTAGTTTTAATGTAGTGAATATTGCTGTGGGAATCGAACTTGGATTCTTAAATCACCTACTCCATAATAATTAAATTTATAAATCGGATTAAATATAAATTTAAGTTGAACTAACAATTTATTTGTATCCGGAATAAAATGACTACCACCTACCCCAATAAAATACTGTGCACCTTTTCGTTTCATATACCGTGACCTATTCAATAATCATTTATCATGCTTCCGGTTATCAGCTATTACAACCCCACGACTACCCTTGGTCAACCCTTGCGTGTTTCATGTATAGTTGAAGATTGCAGCTATTTATATGTATATGTATGTGTGGAATTAAACCACGAACCTGTGCCTGACAGGCCAGCGAAGCTGTTAACAAAATATTGAACCACCTGTTGACTTTGTAAACTCTATTATACTAAATAAATATACGGTACGTAGATTGCAAATAATTTGTTTTTGAATTTTAGTTGCAAAGAATCAAGAAAAAAAGTTCATACACTTTTAAAACATTAATTAAACTTTGTCCGTGTATTATATCTTTTATTTGTTAGTAGTAAATAATAGTATATTACGTACCATGAACTGTAAGTTCGAGCCTCGATTTCCCAATCTACATTCTTGACCTAAAAAAATCACTTACAGCTCGAAGTTAGTAAGCTATTTTTACAATACTTGCACAAATAGAAGGAAAAGAAACATAGGTTTTAAAATTGACAACTGTCAAATCGTTGTAAAAATAAACAGGATCTTGATATGTAATATTTAATTACTGTTCACGGTGAACAGTAAGTAAATATTAAAGTCCTGATATAACTATGGAAATCACTGTGCAATAAAAGTTGCACTTACTGTGTTTAAATTTTGTCATTAATACGTTTCCATTAAAGGGAAAAAGACGTGATGATATAGTTATTCATTTTATTTTATTACTAAATTTTTTTTATATAAAATGGTGCTAAACTTTAATACTATTTCTTCCATTTTCTCTCAAAGTTTTAATTTGAAACCCTCAACTATGACTCAACTTAAAATAAAATAAACTATAATATATATACACATTCTTGGAAGTTCTTGTAAATGTTAAGTTTACAATACATTTCTGAGTAGGACGACTACAATAACGTTGTTGACAAGATAAAATATTCTTGAGTTCAAATCTTCTTATATATTATACGAGTAGTAAAAAAGTTAAACTAATAAAAATGTTCCTTTACATCTTTGTACTCTGATTCAAAGCACGTGTACAATTTTAAAAAGTGGTACAATTGTATTTTGATTTGTTATACTTACTTACTGTTTACGGTAGACAGTACGTAAATAAAAAGTCCTATGGAAACCACTGTGCAATAAAAGTTTCACTTACTGTATATAAATTTTATCATTAATAGATAACTAACAGTACAGGTATTGTATAAATAGTATTTATTTATAGATAGCTTATACCCACAAATCGTATTTATAACTGCCTGAATAAATATTATAAATAGAGCTAGAAAATAATAATTCTGTAATATTTGAATTCTCAATAATCTAATTTATTCATGATTATGTCTAGTGTTGCCGCTTGGAAAAGTTGTATTTTCCGAGCTAGAAAATACGATTTTCTCATTCGACCTTTGCCTCCCACGAGTACAGCATATTTCCCTACGTCTGCTTTAAAGCTATCTCTTTTTCTCTTTCACTTCTGTTATCCCATGACGCAGATGGGTGCATCTGTTTGTATATGCGTTGAATTTTACTCAATTTTCACGCTGTATTTATTTGAATTTTCCCACTGCAAATTCTGATAAATTTTATTAAAATACTTATTTGTTTTTCCGAAGACTACGTCCACAATCAAAGAGTTGTGGCTCTCTTACTAGAAACATGATTCTTGAAATTGGTTTAGAATTCCATTATAAGCTGTAATGTCCTACATAAAAAATAAAATATAAATAAAATAAACATATCATCAAGCCTTCTACCCATTACTTTACCGTAACAGATCTCGGTAAGAGATATATTATTGCGCGTGAAGTGCGGTTTACCAGCCGTTAAATCACGGTCCCAAAGTTGTTAGGGAGAACCACAAAAAATGATTTGTCGTCTGTAGGAATCAAACCAAGGTTCTCAAATCCACAGGCCGTCTCGATACCACTATGCCACCTACCCCATAAAAAGAATTAGAATATAGGGGTCGAATTGTGCAGGTTGTAGATATAATTGCAGTTTAGAATAAATCGAGGATCGTACGAGAATAAGTCCAGTTACTGATGGTCTAATTCCGGTATTATGAATGCTTTAATCTATGCCGCGTGTACATGTGGAGGTCCGGGTGCGCCGGATGAATGTGTTTGTGTTTACTCTAGACTCCGGTGACACGTGGGATTTACCGGAATGAAGTAGGGACAACATGTGCTGCCTCTTGCGGCACGATGTGGATTTAAATTAGAAGAAACAAATTAAGGTCGACGGTTTGGATTATTTGTTTAGTTTTGTTATTTAAATAACTATGGATATTTGGATGATGATGTGCAGTTGTAGCTAATTGGTTAGCGCTCGTACTGTAAGAGATGCTAAATATTCTTCTTGTGATGTTATCTAACATAATTTATAAATAAATATATCATCACACCTTTTATGCATTACTGAATGTGGTACTCTGCCTAAGCAAATCTCGGTATGTGATATATTTATGCGCGTGAAGTGCGGCTACTTCCGTCAAATCACGGCCCCCAAAGATGTTAGTGGTGGGGGAGCTACAGGGGTAATTTTAATGGTGAAAATGTTTGTCGGCTGTGAGGATCCAACCAGGGTTCTTAGGATCCATAGCCCGACTCGATACCACTGAGCCTTTACCTCATAACATAATTTATATATAAATAAATATATTATCAGATCTTTTATCCATTACTGGGTGTGGTACAGTAAGTGATATATTTATACACGTAAAGTGTGGGTACCAGTCGTCAAATCACAGCCCCAAGACTATTAGCGATAAGAGAACTGCAAGGATTAAATATATTTATCAACTATAGGAATCAAGCTCGGGTTTCCAAAACCACAGTCCGATTCTCATGTCCTTGTTGTCCAATTATCTTGCCTTTACTTTCCTTCTCTTAGGGATGAAAATGATCTCTTTCTTCTCTGAATTTAGGGAAGAAACTGTTACTTTCTTCTCCTTTCACAAATCTTTTTGTATACTCGTATTATCTCTTGGTAGATGTGAATGCTTTTTTATATCTCTCTTGTTTATGTTTACATATGCGGTTTGTAGTACTTTCGTCTCTGACTACTCGTTATGTGCGGTTGCGTGCGTTGCCATGTCAACGGAAATAATTAGGTAGAAGTAGAGTGCATCCAAACACGCATTCGTTACATCAGTGTCCGAGAAACAATCCATTCATTCACGATGCAGATGACGCTCTTTCGATCTGCCTGTAATTTCCGTAATCATATATTTATCACTGCGATTAAACTGATTACAGGGAAAAAGGATAGAGATGCATTTAATAAATTAATTTATATATTTCCTACTTTGAACAACATCAAATTAATCTCATTTACAGTAAAATAAGTAGAAAATATTAATATTATCTCCGGTAATAATAATTTAATCTAAATCATTGAAATATTGTTCCGACGGTATATCATTATGGATATTTTGGCGAAACACGAAATCTCTGTCTGATCGGGAATATAATTTATGTGAAGTAGTTAGCGAAATGTTTAAATATTTATTTGAAAAGAATCTTGTCTAGACGTCAAAATTTGACATTTGACTAATCTTATAAAGTGGAATTAAGAATAAAACAAAAGTTTCAACTTTTTAAAGTTGTCAAATATAAGTCTTCCGCCTTCAAAATGTTTTCTGATTTATTCAAGCACCAACTTTCTTCAAATTAAATATTTATATAAATCAGAAACAAAACCCAAAAGTGTCGACGGTCTTGTGAAATTTTTATGGCAAAGTTTTCCGTTTCACTTCACACTTGCTATATCCAAGAACTTATTCTTTAATCCATAAGAAAATATTATAAGATTCCTACCTTTGTACTTTATATATTTATTTATTTATTCCACTCTGTACAACAGGAACTTAATCTCAATTACAATACAGTTTTAGAACTTACCGAGCCGCGATGTGTTAGTGTTTTTAGCTTGAGTGAGATTCGAACTCGGGATCTTCAGATCCTAAAACCATAATGTTAATCACACTACCGTACTGCCGGCAAAATCATAAATCATATCTGTTTTAATTAATTAATTAATCAATATGATAATAAGAAATAGTGCAGAGAAAAGGAAGTTGTATATCTTCTGCACTAAACTTCAGGCACTTCCGGGAGTAAATGACCTACTTTTTTCTTCCTTCTCGAGGACTAAAATATCACTTTCAATGGGCTCATATTTTAAATTTAATCCCGCCAGGTTTAAATTGTCAGGTAAACAGGTATTATCGTAACAAGTATATTATAAACCTTATAATATTTCACTTTGTTTTTTTACCTAAATTATATAAAAATTTATATAATGCTGTCATTATATGGTATATGTCAAGTCTATATCAAAATTAATTATTAATTCAGAATGTATGCTTGGAAGTATGAAAGCTAGTGTATATACCTGTACAGTACTGAAGTCCGTTTAATCTCTCAGATGATTTTTGCGCATGAAGTGCGGTTATGAGCCGTCAAATCACGGACCCCAAAGATGTTAGTGGAGGGGGAGCCACAGAGGTAGTTTAAATGTGATAAAAATTGTTTGTCGGCTGTGAGAATCAATCCCGGGTTATATCTAAAATAATTTGAAATATGGAAAATATAAAATACCTAAAGTGTACCTTAATTATAATTAAAAACGACAGCAGTAGAAACTTTCCTTTGTAGTAATATCTTTCCACACACGTGAAGAAAGACAATATCATTGAAAACATAAAACAATCAATATATTTCATACAATAGTGACACGTATTCTATTGTTAAACAAAAAACAAACAATAATAATTTTATCAAATTCATTTGTACATAGTTTAACTTAGTTTTCTCTCCACGCTACACAATATCAAGTTCAATTTCAGAAAGTTGTGCTTGACGTGTGCAAGTATACCTAAAAGCTCAAACTGAAAGCTGAACTTTCAGTTTGACTTTGTAATAACAAAGCTAGTCTTTGTACTCTGATGAAGCTTTAGAATTTGTTAAGTTTTTCACAAAGTTACCGCGCTTTTCAGCAATATTTTAATTTTAAAATTTGTTCTATTTACGTAATAAATATTAAGGTTTGAATAATGCACAAAATATGACGGTTTATATTGTTTGTTTCAAATATAATTTTTATGGGTTAGTGGCTCAGTGGTATCGAGTTGATCTGTGGATCCTAAGAACCCTGGTTCGATTCCCACAGTCGACAAACATTTTAACCAATTTAAAATTACCCCTGTGGCTTCCCTTCCACTAACATCTTTGGGGGCCGTGATTTGAGGGCTGGTAACCGCACTTCACGCGTATAAATATATCACTTACCGAGATCTGCTTCGGCAGAGTGTCACACTCAGTAATGGGTAAAAGGCGCGATGATATATATGATATAAATATTCTTTTTATAGGTACAATGTTTTAAAAATCACTATATTCCATTGATTTAACAGCAACGTAGCGTAGTATAGTTTTAATTTGGTTGTCATGTCAAAATTGGAAGAAATTGACATTTTAATTATTTTTTCTCTCAGTTTCACTCGATAACTCTGCGGTTTCAAAACAATTTATTTTACACTTATTTATTTGCTACTTTGCACAACAGGAAATTAATTTCAATTATAGTAACTTATAGTAGAATCCGAATCACTCAGGTACAATTAAATTTTGAAAATATAAATTAGATTATTTATTATATGTAAATATTTATATATTGTATCATATTTTTGGAACATTTTTTGAAGACAGGTAATTATAATTGTAATAATTATGTTACACTAGTATTAATTATCTTTGTACACATTGTTCCAAACATTTTTACGGTCGCTGGTTTGTAAAGGAAACAACGTCATTTGGTGATGACATTTCCGTTACAAAAGATCAAATAAAAATTGTGCTGTCGCATTTTAACAGTAATGTTATTGATATTTTCTACGAGCAGTTTTGCTTTGAACTATAAACTGAAATACAATTTTCTGCTCGCCATGGACTAATAAAACTTATATTTTAATGTTATTTGAAATAAACAAATGCAAATCGAATGTTTAACCGCTGTCTACCATCGATTTACTTTTATTTATTCAAACTAAATTTGAAATTTTAGTTTTATTCAAGAAATTAGCAAGAGTTTGTAATTAAAACATATAAATAAATAAATATGTCATCACGCTTTTTACACATTACTGGGTGTGGCACTCTGTCGAAGCAGATCTCGGTAAGTATATTTATGCGCATGAGGTGCGGTTACTAGCCGTCAAATCATGGCCCCCAAAGATGTTAGTGGTTGGAGAGCCACAGAGGTAATTTTAAATTGGTGAAAACGTTTGTCGGCTATGGATACTTAGGATGCACAGGCCGACTCGATACCACTAAACAATTACCCCACAATAAAATATAGGTAATTGTAATTCACTATTATTTATTTTACTCTATACAATAATTGCTACCATTTTGCTACAATTATTGTAGCAAAATGGTAGCACAGATGTTCCAAAAGCGTGTAACTTATATCTAAATATATGACTAAGTCTAAGTGGTTCAGCTTCCATTATAAGCTACTGTAACCGAAATTAAATTCCTGTTGTGCAGTGTAGAAAATAAATAAATGTTATATTTTTGTTCAGGCGCGCCTCGAAAAATTTCAATTGCCTCTTACAAATAGATTTAAGTTTTTTATCCTATTTTCGGTCCCAATTCTCTGTAAATAAGATTTTGTCTTATTGAATTTTATACCTGGAATAACTTTTATAACCACACAAAATGTAATAAAAAATCAATCATAACAATAAAAACTTCTAAATTACTTTCAGGTGCCTATCTAAATATGTAATCTAAACTAAGACATTTCTGATTTAAAATAACAATGTTTTTATTGATATAAATCTCTCTTATAAATGCATCAGTGTAAATGTCAACAATGTGTGTTAAAGCAATAATTTCATATTATATGTTTGTTTGATTTCATTATCGCAGGCAGCACGCTATAACTTAATTTAGATTATATATTACTGCATTATTATTATGAAAAAATGTTGACAAAAGAAACATGGCAATCGATAATTCTATTTCAAACAGAAAAAATGTAACAAAGAAGCTGATTCATATTTAATTACTGCCATGTCATATTATATTACATATTAAAATGTTAATGATATTATAAGATAAAAAAAATATTTCTAAAATGAAATTTTAACACTGCAATTTTATCTTTGATATTTTACATAATATGTACGTAGCAACACGATATGTTCCATGAAATGTTGTAGCATGAACCCTTGAAACATTCCTTCTTATAGTGGAATTCTGTGAAAATCCATAAGATCCTTAAATCTAAAAATGGTGAACAAAATCGCAACGAAGCTTACGACTTTATGAAATATTTTCTATTTATCAACAAATATTGATGTGATTTTGTTCGGTATTCAGAGATTTACGGATCTATATACATATAGATCAATAAAATAAATGAATAAATATATCATCTCGCCTTCTATCCATTACTGGGTGTGGTACTCTGCCGAAGCAGATCTCGGTAAGTGATATAGTTTTGGCGCGTGAAATGCAGTTACCAGGCTTCAAATCACTACCCTCCCATAGATGTTAGTAGAGGGGGTGCCACAGGGGTAATATTATTGTGGTGAAAATTATGTGTCGGTTATGAGAATCGAACCAGGGTTCTTAGGATCCACAGGCCGACTTGATACCATTGAACCATTACCCCATATATAGATAAAATAAATAAATAAATATATCATCACGCCTTCTACTCATTACTGGGAGTGGCACGCTGCTGTAGCAGATCTTGGTAAGTGTTATATTTTTTGCGCGTGAAGTCCAATTACCAGCTGTCAAATCACGGCCCCCAAAGGTGTTAGTAGAAAGTGAACCACAGGAGTAATTTTAATGTGGCGAAAATTGTTTGTCGACTATTGGAGGTTCTCAAACCCTCAGGCCGACTCGATACCACTGAGCCACCTACCCCATTAAAGGTAAAAAGCGTGATGCTATATTTATTTTAATCTGCACAACAGGAATTTAATCCCAATTACAGTAGCGTATAGTGTAATCCGAACCACTCATATACAATCGTATTTTTGTAATACAAGTTGAAGGGACCGAAATTTGAACGCACGACTTACAATTACTATTAATCCGCGGTATTTAGTAACAAGGACAAACAACAAAGCATTCACTAGTTAATCACTCTAATTGCACGGTGCATATGACTCTGTTTATAATTCACCAACACTCTCCTCTTAATCTCCTTGGCTTGAGAGGTCAAAGGATTCAAATTTTAAATATTTCATTATCTTTTCGCACGGATCAAATGCTACCAAATCATTCTCAGAATAATTATGTGAATAATCCAATTAACTTTCGACCGATATTTGCATAGCGGCAGAATGGTTAGTCCTGGGTTAGAATCCTGCAAGGATCATACAAACTACACACCCTTGATTTAAATGAAGAGAGAGAATTAGAATAGAATGTAATAGATTCATTTTGAGTACTAGAAACTATAGTTACTAAATAAGTTAAATAAAATATCTACAATGATTTAAATGCAGAATATAATTATAATAATTTAAATAAATATATCATTATGCCTTTTACACATTACTGAGTGTGGCAATCTGCCGAAACAGATCTCGGTAACTCATACATTTTGTACGTGAAGTGCGGTTACCAACTGTCAAATCACGGCTCCCCAAAGATGTTAGTGGAGGAGACCCACAGGGGTAGTTTTAATGTGGTGGAAATTGTTTATCGGTTGTGGGAATCGAACCTGGGTTCTCAAATCCACAGGCCGTCTACCCCAACAATAATGTAATTATCATCTGTAATGGGGTGGCTAGCTCAGTGGTATGAAGTCGGCCTGTGGATCCTGAGCACCCTGGTTCGATTCCCACAGGCGACAAACAATTTTCATAATTTCAAAAACTACCCCTGTGGCTCCTCCACCACTAACATCTTTGGGGGCCGTGATTTGATGACTGGTAACCGCACTTCACGCGCAAAATATATCGCTTACCGAGATCTGCTTCGGCAGAGTGCTACACCCAGTAATGGGTAGAAGGCGTAATGATATATTTATTTATTTTATATTGGGTTGTGCATCAACTTCAGGTCGGTCACGTGTCTGCCCACAACCCGCTACGATTTGTCATAAATAATACACGATAAATTCAGCACAGAAAACATTAAATAATTGTTAACAACCGAAGCGTATAACTAAGAACGATTCTTTTCAAATCTCTTCCCAAAAAAAATATTAGTTTTGTTGGTGACGCAGTGATCGCAGCCCAAACAGCTGTTTTTACAGCACAATACGTCACATTGTCGCGTGAGTGCCCGCATTAGTAAAAAATTATATTTGGAGCGATCATTGAAAAGAAATATAAATAAACAAATAAAGAAAAAATGAGCAATATTGATTTTCATAACACGAGTGAACCAAATAATTTAAATGCATTTTGTTTAACTGCAAATGTAAACAAATATAACTAGAAACACAGCCGTTGGTAAATAATCAACTGGTGTTTATGTGTGCTAATGATACATTAAATGGCTTCAATCCTGCAATCCTGCTCTTCAAAACAATTGCTGCAATTTGCAAACATAACAAACAACTTTATACAAAGCTTCAGTTTGCAATAAATACATTTGAGAGCTTTGTAACAAGCTTTGTTAATTAATTAGATTGTTTCGGAAAAGAAATTATTTCTGTCTTCAGTGTTGTTGTTACAGATTAAAGCGAAGGATCAAATTACCTATTTCCTAATGAAACAATTTAATTGCTACAGCAAATAATTATTTTAATTGACGTCTCAAATATTATAAGATGAAGACTTTATATTTTATCGAGGGTAGTTAGATTAATTAAATTAATTAATCTATCTTCATGAAGGTTTTCATTAGTACTTATTAATTTATTAATTAATTAACATAATTGACATAAAAATACTATATTTTCTGTTGGCAAACTTTTAAAATTATTATTTTGTACGGAGTAGGTGGCACAGTGGTATCATGTCGGCCTGTGGATTCTGGAACCCTGGTTTGATTCGCATTGCCGACAAACATTTTCACCACATTTAATACTACTCCTGTGACGTTCCCTCCACTAACATCTGTGGAGGCCGTGATTTGACGGCTGGTAACCGCACTTCACGCGTAAAAATATATCACTTACCGAGATCTGCTTCGACAGAGTGCCACACTCAGTAATGAGTTGAAGGCGTGATGATATATTTATTTTATTTTATACTTTATACTTAACAACCCGATTATCAAAAAAGTTTTAGTTAACCCTGTATTTTAGGTAAGCTAATTTTATTCTAGTCCGATTTTAAAAAGTGAATCGAAATAACTTTTCAGAAACTAAATGGTAACAAGATTATATCAGAGTTTATTTAAACTTTTTTGGGAAAATCATTTAGTTAAATATGACTAAACCAAAATTCATGATTAGTTAAAACTCTTTTAATAATTAGGTTTTTAATAACTTTAAAAAAATATATATCATCATGCCTTTTACCCTTTACTGAGTAGCAGATCTCGGTATGTAATATATTTATGCGCCTGAAGTGCGGTTACCAGCCGTAAAATCACGGTTCCCTAAATTGTTAGTGGAAAGAGAGCCACAGGAGTAATTATAATGTGACAAAAATTATTTGTCGGCTGCGGGAATCGAACCCGAATTCACAAATCCGCAGGCCGACTCCATACCACTGATAAATAAAAACGATGCAATACAAAATATTTTATTTGAAGTATTTGTCTTTTAAATAATTTAGCAACGTTTGATTTAAATACAAAAATATAATATTTTCTTTATTCATCATTATCCTTATCGTAACCTTGTCAGTCGCCTATCAAAAAACATAAGCATATCTTTATATTCATCTGTTTCTTATCAAGTGAATCTGTGTCTGCGTTATTTTCGTGATCATTTGTTTTGTTTGTGACATGGCGAGTGCACAAAACAACCGCGAGCAGAGTGCGCGAGTTTCTTTTATTTAATTTTTGTTATTTCTCTGCTTTTCACCTGAAGTTTCTGCGTCACAGGAGGCAATTAGTCGCCTCTTGGCTTTACAAGGATTAGACAGAGACAGAGATAGGGAGATAGAATAGTAGAAGGGATGTTTTTACCACGTGACAGGAATACAAATTAGCTAGACTCGCAGTTTTAGAAAAGAGAGATTGAAAAGAATGTGTGGCATTTAAGATGACTTGGGTAGGTGGATCTTTGAACGTATGACAAATGAAAGATTGGTTGGACAGTCTGGAAATATATACGCACTAACTATTTAAACCAGTAGTTTTAAACTTTTCGGCGCCATATAATTTAAAGCCCAAGATATCGAATGCCGTTGAGCACATCTTCATATCTTTTTTAGTTTTCGAGTTACAGCGATTTTTCATGTTTTTGAAAACTAAAAAAGATATGAAGGTGCGCTAAACGGCATTCGGTTTCTCGTGTGTTAAAATATATTAACAAAATTGAAAATTTTGAACCAACTGAAATTTTCGATAAATTACTTTTCCTGCGACTACTAAGAAAGCTAATTGCAGAATGATGCAGAATTTAGAAAAAAATACTGAATCGAATAAGCAAATAAAAACAAAATAGGTTCCCATTTAAAATAAGAAAGTTGTACCGCGTATTTTGAGAAAAATAATAATTTTGTTAATTGGAATACACTTACAGGCAGATTCACAAAACGGATTAGCGCTAACACCGTTTTTAATATTATCTATAACTCTTTTTCAAATTAAAACAGATTAAAAAAATGAACTAAATTTGATGCTAATTAACTCTCTTTTTAACTTAAGTTAAAATAAACTTGTTTGGTACATTGAAAAGAGAGCTAAAAACGAAATAAAAATGGTGTTAGCGCTAATCCGCTTTATGAATCTGCCTGTTACAAAACGGCATTTCTTTGCCAATTTAACCAACCTTGTAGCTCTTATAGTTCTCGAGATAGCAATGGTAGCACAACTAAACTGAACACCCTGTATAGTGCTCCAGAAAAGGTACATAATTTTCCATTTTCCAATAAAGTTTATAATAAGGAAAACAAGACTTAATCCAAGGTAGACATCACTTTGTCTCCACTTGACTTATAGCTTGATAATGCACTGCACTATAACAAAATAAAACAAGAACATTTTGTGTGTCAAAGTAGCTGCAAGATACGCTCTCGTATTACACCTAAATCTAGCAAGAATCTTATTAGATTTCCCGTGTACTGTACGTGAACATAAATGGCAAAGTCGAGTGGAGGAAACGCGGGAAGATTGGTTGGGTCAAGTATCGCACGAGAGTACGAACATCATATAACATGAGGACGGGGATGTTATGTAAGCAGAGAGATAAAAACGACTATATCATAAAATTGCGTTCAAAGTTATGCAAGTAGTAATTATAATTAATAGTTATTAATTGTAAGTACTAAGTTAATTTTTAGTTACAATGCGATAGATATATTAAATTATTTATCAAGTATTTTTAAATTGTCCTAGAAAAAATATTGTGTGTACCTCGAGCAGAAAGTTGTCCTTACTGCTCTTGCAAATTGATGGAATAATGAATTTAGGAAATATTTATAAAAAACAAATATATCATCACGTCTTCTACCCATTACTGAGTGTGGCACTCTGCCGAAGCAGATCTCGGTAAGTGATATATTTTGCGCGTGAAGTGCCGTCAAATCACGGCCCCCAGAGATGTTAGTGGTGGAGGAGCCACAGGTGTAATTTTTGAAATTATGAAAATTGTTTGTCGGCTGTGGGAATCGAATCAGGGTTCTCAGAATCCACAGGCCGACTTCATACCACTGAGCTAGCCACCCCCATAAATAAATAAATATCATATAATAATAATATTTCTCCATATTATATTATTTTCTTTACAAGCTTCGTTTTTTAAATGGCATGAAGACGTCCCTGTTAGCCTCGCCTGCTGCGATAGAGACATCACTTGAAAACCGATGTCGTTTTATTCAATATTTATCGATAATCAGCTCAATCAATAATCAATAACGAATGAGACATGAACTATGAACAAATATTGACTTTGGCAAATGTTCATCCGATGGTACTCGTAACTTTGAAATACGGGAATGTGCTTGTACAAAATATTTTTTCAATAATGGAATTTATGATTTTATACATATTTTTTCTAGTTTTCATTTAGTGGAATTTAATGTTCCAGTTTTTTGTGGAAATTTAGTTAATTACTAGTTTCATTTATTTATAAAATATTGTCTCTATTTCTTTTATAAATGCCTGAAAATTTGTGTAGAAAAGTACAGTTAGTGTTTTAATAGTCAAAATATAGAACCATAAAAGTAGGTGTTTTTTTAATTACTTTGAAGTACTAGTGCGCAAAATCAAACTTTACTTCAGTTTCTAGAGTACAAAAATGACATTCCAAATAGTATTTCCGCCTTTACCTGACATTGTGCCAACTTTAGAATAAAAAGATGCAGAATTGTATTGCCAATTGTAACAGTTACTTCTGATTACCCTGAATTTTGTTACTGTGCACAACAGGAACTGAATCCCAATTATAGTAGCTTATAGTGCAATTCAAACCACTCAAACACAATCGTATTTTTTAAATATAAGTCAGTGAGATTTGAGCGAACGACCTCTTGATTTTTAATGAATAAACACAAATTTACTTCAGTTTTATCCACTAGGGTAAATTTGCCTGTAATATTACAAAAGCTTTTGAAAACTGCAACCACCCTAAAAATCAAAGACTCTATACTTCACCCTGTCTGAAGCTACGCTGTTCTAGTGAAGTAGCTTACCCAGTAGCTCACCCTTTGCGGTTGTTCGCTGCTCCACAGTTTCCTGACCTTTGACATGATTGCGGTTCGTGGTTCACTGCACCCCAGTTCCCCTACCCTATAAATATTCACCCTGTAAACCTCTGTACTACATACAGACGCGTGCATTAACATTTTAATAATTTCAATGCAGTGAGTTCCGGTTTGCGTCTAAGATGGAGATGGTTTGAAGCTGAGCTAAATTGTTAAATTTCATTTTGAGATTTGTGTTAGAAATTAGAGTTAATTATTTAATAAGAAAGAGGATTAATTGTTGATTAACTAGTGTCTAAGAGAAACGACAATTGTAGTTGAATGTAATATATCATAGTTTAATTTACATAAATAATATTTATTTATTTATTTATTTAATGCACTGCATAACAGGAATTTAAAGCCAATTACAGTAGCTTAACATTTTAACTAATATTCTTGGGTATTTTTTATGGAGAAGGTGGCTCATTGGTATCGAGTCTGTCTTTGAATTTAAGAACTCGGGTTCGTTTTCCACAGCCAACAAACAATTTTCACCATATTAGAACTACCCCTGTGGCTTTTCCTTCTTGGGGGCCATGATTTGACTGCTGGTAACCACACTTCACGCGCATAAATATATAACTTACCGAGTGCCACACCCTGTAATGGGTAGAAGGCGTGATGATATATTTATTTATTTATTTTATTATTATTATGGAGTAGTGGCTCAGTGGTATCGAGTCGGCCTGTGGATCCTAAGAACCCTGATTCGATATCCACAGCCGAGTAACATTTCTACCAATTTAAAATTACCCCTGTAAAATATATCACTTACCAAGATTTGCTAGGGCAGATTTATATTATTATTGACCACAAAAATCACTTATTTATTTTTGTTTCTTATATTGAGAAATTAGTGAAAGGCGTGATGTTATATTGATTTAAGTTTGAAGAAAATATTAAGGCGTTTTAACTGTTAAACAAGTATATTTTCATTGTAGAATTTATTGCTAAATTCTGATTGAGTCACACAAGAATTCAAATAGCTTTCTCAACAATTCATGAGTTGTGTTCATAATCATTCATTTTTAAATATAGAACCAGTTAAAATGTTTAGTTAACTAAGGCTACAAATATTTTTACCCACTTTGTTTGATAATAATCATCACTCATTCGTCAATCAAGATTTATATTTTCTTAAAATAAATAACAATTTATTAAAATAAATGAAAATATCATCACGCCTTCTACCCATTACTGACAGTGGCATTCTGCCGTAGCAGATCTCGGTAAGTGATATATTTATACGCGTGAAGTGCAGTTACCAGTCGTCAAATCACGGGCCTCAAAGATGTTAGTGGAGGGAAGTCACAGGGGTCGTTTGAAATAAAATAAATAATTATATAAATATATCATCACGCCTTCTACCCATTACTGGGTGTGGCACTCTGCCGAGGCAGATCTCGGTAAGTGATATATTTTGCGCGTGAATTGCGGTTACCAGTCGTCAAATCACGGCCTCCAAATATGTTAGTGGTCGTTTTAATGTGGTAAAAATTGTTTGTCGGCTGTGAGAATCGAACACAGGGTTCTCAAATACACAGGTCAACTCGATACCAAAAATAATTAAAATTTCATTCAGAAATATGCGTTCATAAGCTAAACGACTGCATCTAAATGGACCAGATGCCACCATAAACTACTGTTATTAGAAATCCTGTTGTACAGCGTAGCAACTGTTTCAAAATGTCGCGTTACGAAACCTAAACAACTCAGGTTGCATATCAATACTAACACTATACTGTCATGTCACATTTTCTCATCATTATTGTGACATTTTTCATCTGCAGCAGGAACTGAAAGACGGCTGTGAAAACTCTATTGTCAAATTTTTCCATCAAGAGATTGTCATGCTTTTTTTTCATTCCGCATACTTGATGCAAAATTATTCACAGATTCATCTTCCGCATATTTTTTGTTTATTATTTATTTTCTTCCACTCAGACCAGATTAATTTCAGGAGTGTTGAAAGCTTGTATAATTGAATTTGACAAATTAAATTTTTAATTAATTCTACCAGACGCGAGGAAATGAAAGATATTAATCATTCTTGACCTAAGAAAGTGTTTGACGGACGTATTATTTAATAATGAAATTATTTAAGTAATTTCATTAAAAATAAATTAATTAAAGCAACGAGCTTTCATTTGTTATAGTTTGTCATTAATTTAATGAATTTGAAAGGTAATTTATGTTAGAAATGAAGTTACCTTTTTTTCTACAGTGTTACATAAAAAAAGTTTTTTATATTATTTGTGTCTCTCCAATAGTTACAACGTGTTTGCGAATTACATACATGCTTTGAATGTTAAGTATATTCAGGAAGAAGTTGAACAATAAATTTACTTGAAAAATTGTTACTTCGTGACTAACATATCCGGCAGTTTTTCATTAAATTACGTTGAAACTTTTATAATACTGCAATGTATCTTTTCTTTTAAAGTACAAACAATATTTATCAGTTTTTTTAGTACTTACAAGCTGATAAATTTACATAGAAACCATCAATATTATTTTGAAATTTATTATATTTTTATTTGAAATAGAATCTGGGGGTATCATAATTTGACGGCTTGATACTGCTTAACATTGTAACATAATATCACCTACTATGATCTGCAATTGCATGGTATTAGAGAAGCTCAACGACGAGAAATTAATGCATTTAAAGGCGCCTCCACCAAAAAATATATTGTTTTAAGAACTTTTTATTCATATCTCCAACTGCAGAATTTTAACATAAATATATAAATAAATAAATATATCATCTTGCCTTTTACCCTTACTGGGTGTGGCACTCTGCTGAAGAAGATCTCGGTAAGTGATATATTTATGCGCGTGAAGTATGATTACCAGCCGTTCCATGACTTTTCTCCAATTTTTTTTTAATATATTAGATACTACATAATTAAAAATGTTTTAACTATTTATAATAGTACATCAAAATTACAATAGATATAATTGCCAACATAAATTTATGTGTCAAAAATAATAACGAATTCGTTAGAAATAATTATGACGATTATCTAATAACGAACAATGTTACAGAATAGAAAAATAATGAATATCGTTACAGTGTGATAACGAAATCAAATATAACGAAAATCGTAATAATAACGATCTGTTATAAAAATATGTTACAGAATAGGCCTGTTATTATCATTTAAAATATTATTCGTGTCCGCATAAATCAATAAAAAACCCCAAACAATTCTTTCCGACTACTAGCTCCATCAACTCTGCCGGCGAGTAGACAAACTACAGAAAAAAGATAACCTACCCCATGCGACATATCGTGCGCAATTCTGCGCACACACATAAATTTACACGGAGGAATCTAATCAATGTGTCACTGACCGTCCTGCATCCTCCCTGTATTACCGACAGTGCTGCCGACCTGCATTCGTTCATGACTCGGCCGGTAATTTAATTTAGCAGGGGGTGTTGGATGTTGACGTTGGTAAGGGTTGAACTTAAAACGTGGAAAAAAATTGATTGATGAATTTGGATATTCTTTATGTATTAGGAATTAGTTAATCAAACTTGATTGAAAAGAATTTGATTGCAATGATAATGATTTTTTAAATTGGGTCGGTTTAATTTTAAAATGAGTCAGATCTAAATTTACTGATTAAAAATCATCGTTAAATAATACACGTACCTAGGTCAATAATTTTGTGTATATTTGTTAGTCACGTATAGAATCTAATTAACTAATTAATTTAAATAGTAAACCAATCACTCTAATATACAAAATGAATTGAAACCTATTATCATTTGTTCCGCATCAAACAAATTACAACAAAAACTAAACCAACAATCGAAGCAGATGCAATGAACATTTTTTTGTTAGATAATGACACAGATTGGTTAGTTGATGAGCGCGCAGGGAAATTGTTTATCGGAAAGAGATTACGTACGTTGTTGTCCATCAGATATCATGACATGATTCATTTAATTGGCTCCATTTACGTATCACATGAAAGGGACGACTAACTAAGCTATGGATGGCCAACTGTCATTGGCGATAATTGTAATTGTAACAGAAATTAAACAGCTTAGTTGTTTATTGGACTGTACTTAGGATTTAAACACTAAATGCTAAATGTTGTTATACTAAAACGTTATCAAGAACGACTGACGTCATCAAAAAAATTAACCAAATGAATGACATAGAGTGCTCCTATGTTTACATGTAATCGGTTTCAAATTTTATTGCCCGTTGCTTTTTTGGAGATAACAAGATTTAATTTTTCTATGACTTCGTACACATTTAAGAAATCGTGGATCTACTAACTTTTATTTATTATTTATTATTATTTGTTTTATTTATTTATTATTTATTATTATTTATTTTATTTTCGTTTATAATTTCATTATAAGTAACATGCTAATAGTGCAATTTTAAATAATGACTTCGCTAGATTGTACGTTAATAAAGTTTGAATTCTACCTATTCGTATTTAAATTTCCTATTTGCAATGCACATTAAAATCAGAACAAGTCTAATGAATATTTACCTTTAGGGCTTGAAATAATTTCTTTACCTTGGAAACCATACACCACCGGTAACCACAGCAACAAAAGGAAACAATGGCGTATAATACAATATAAAACATTGTATTGTAGTTACAATGAAGCTTATCTGCCTATTATTATCATGTCATTAGTATTATGTCATTATTTTGACATGAAACTGCCATATTCTCATATCGACTTTTTCTTTATAATTGAATTCTTTTTTTTTCTACGCGTTTATTTATTTACTGCGCTGCACAATACGAAATTAATCAGAATTATTTATTTAGAAACACATCTGAGGTGTATAAGAACATATAAAACATAATTTTGGGCGCTGCCACCAAATTTCGTCTCAATACCACGGTTCTAATTTCTAATCCCATCTAGTGACCTTTGCCCGTTAGTTAACAAGCGCTTCGGCAGCTTCCGGCTCGACTCGTCAATAGATTCACTCCTGCAAGTGACAACAATGCCATTCATCCTGCATTGTTGTCCTGCTGCCGTACAGATGCCATGCTCCATCACTAGAGATCACAGATAGCTTAGACCTTTTGTCCTCGAATATGCTTTTACCTTCTCGCTGCCTTTAATATACCTGAGATGTTTTTTTTGCATTGTTTACCATTTCTTTTTATTTGTCTGTTATTAAATATTTTCAGAAAAATATTTCTTTCATTCGGCAAAAACTCAAATATATTAAAAAAACTTTAAAAATTTTATAGTACAATGGGCTAACCCAACAAAACAGCGCTTTAGAAATATGTTTACAATACTTGTACTGTAAGTTACCTATTAATGACAAAATTTAAACACAGGAAGTGGAAGTTTTATTACACAGTGTTTTCCATGGAGTTTAATATTTACTTACTATCTACCGTGGACAGTAAGTAAATATTATATATCAAGGTTCTGTTTATTTTGATAACAATTTGATAGCTATTAAGTTTGAAACCTATTTTTTTTTCCTTCTATTTGTACAAGTATTGTAAAAAATAGTTTACTAATCTCGAACTGTAAGTGATTTTTTTTGGTCGCGAATGTTTAGAAAATCTCGACCCTTCGAGTCTCCATTTCCCAAACTTGATCTAAAAACTGTCACTTACCGTTCATGGTACGTAATATACTATTAACGCATATAAATTTTATCCTGAGAACCCTGGTTCGATTCCCACAGGCGACAAACAATTTTCACCATTTTAAAACTACCCCTGTGGCTTCCCCACCACTAAAATCTTGGGGGGGGGCTAATTTGATGGTTGGTAAACGCACTTCACGCGCAAAATATAATACTTAGCGAGATCCGTTTCGGCAGAGTGCCACACCCAGTAATGGGTAGAAGGCGTGATGATATATTTATTTATTTTAATTTTTTATGGGGTAATGGCTCAATGGTATCAAGTCGGCCTGTAGATTCTAAGAATCCTGGTTCGATACCCACAGCTGACAAAACGGTTTGAAGGCCGTGATTTGACGAGTGGTAACCGCACTTGCATAAATATATCACTTACCGAGATCTGCTTCGGCAGAGTGCCACCATCATTAATGGGTAAAAGGCGTGCTGATATATTTATTTATTTATTTTATTTTATTTTTCTAGGTAGCTTAATATATAAAATAACCAAATTTTTGTGAAATAGCCTATTGAATGTTATGTTCTATTTGTTGTTCATTCTCAAAATGGATAAATGGACAAAAGTAGAAAAAGCAAAATGTGTAAAAATATTTCGTATGTGTCTAGGAATATATTTTACATTTTAATGAGATCCCACAACGCTTCTTATGTTTACTGCAAAGCTCTGACGAATATATCAAGCATTTGTGATATAGTATTCCCTTACCTTTTGTATTATTCACTGTATGCGGATAGATAACATCGCAAATAAAGCTACAAATATGGAAAAATATTCAACACTCCAGAAATTTACGTACGGGAAATTTTGAGGCTGTACCTCATAGACACAATGGAATTATTCATTTACTTCACTAACGTATGCGGAAACGTCAAATACTTTTTTTCGTTTTACAATGCTCAAATTTATTCTGCTATAACTCTTGAACTATTAAGTTCTGTTTAACAATACAACTGTTATAATCTGAGCCCAGATTAATTTCTCTTACGTCTTAAACATGCAACTCAGCACTATTATTTGTCTTTTACTTCCAAACAATGCGTCTACCTTGCACAATGTTGCATATCATTCCTCGAGAACAACTGTGGCGGATCTCGGATAGTTTGTCATTCAGTTGGCGGAACAAAGAACATTAGAACAGCGTCACACATGTGTCCAACTTCACAGTTGTTCTGGTAATTGACTTTGAAGAGTGAATTTAGCGCAACGCCAAAGAGAGCCTCACTAATAATTAATCGTGCTCTCAAAGCGTTAAACACGACTTGTTTTAGTGTTTTAGTTTAAATTTGTTGGCACTACTTACAGGGAATTGTTGACTTTAAACTTCAAGAAGAACTTTCAAATTTCCTTCAAAATTTGGTATCGCATGTTATTTTACAGAAATCAAGTAAAATGTAGCCCTCGTATTTTTTTGTTATTTATTTATTTTGTATTTAATTAAATGCAGTAGTATCATATCGGTCTCCACATTAAAATTAGCCCTGTGGCTCCTCATCCACTAACATCTTTAGGGGCCGTGATTTGACGACTGTGTCATTACCCTATTATCACATTTATATAATGGCACAGTGGTAGCAAGTCGACCTGTTGATCCAAAGAACCCTGGTTCGATCCCCACAGCCGACAAAACATTTACACCAATTTAAAATTATCCCTGTGGCTCCTCCACCATTAACATCTTTGGGGACCGTGATTTGACGGCTGGTAACCGCACTTCACGCGCATAAATATATCACTTACCGAGATCTGCTTCGGCAGAGTGCCACACCCAGTAATGGGTAAAAGACGTGATTATATATTTATTTATTTTATTTTACATTTATATAAAGCATTTTGAAAAAGCTATCCCTGTGGCTCCTCCACCACTAACATGTTTGGGGGCCGTGATTTGACGACTGGTAACCGCACATCATGCGCAAAATATATCACTTACCGAGATCTGCTTCAGCAGAATGCCACACCCAGTAATGGGTAGAAGGCGTGATGATATATTTATTTTATTTTATAAAGCATTTTTTTATAAAATTATTCAGAAACGTTGAACAGAAGAAAATACACAAAAAACTAAACAAATCTTATTTCAAATTTCCCTCTAAATCTCGTATCATGCAGTATTAGGCACCTAAATATCGATTTTTATAGAATTTATTTTATTTAAATTCGCAGTTAGAACTTGTCTTTCCTGCGAAACCGGTGCGAACGAAGCTCTATCCGAGTACTCAGTATTGTTATCACTGTCATGGAAGTAGTGTCAGTGCAGTGATGTGTAGTGATTGTTTTGACTGATTTTGGGGTATTTTCTATGGAATTTGGCGATATAGGGTTGCAGTTTAAGGTCAGAATTATATATTTAACGTTTTTTAATATTATTTATGCATAAATTTTGCTGGTAAATCATGTAGGTAACCTGCAAACTATAAACAAAATTGTTACAAGTGGATTAAATATTAGTTTTATCTTTAGATGTATTAATATTATTGTTATGGGGTAGCTAGCACAATGGTATCAAGTCGGTCTGTGGATCCTGAGAACCCTGGTTTGATTCCCACATGCGACAAACAATTTTCACCATTTTAAAAATTACCCTTGTGACTCCCCCACAACTAACAGCTTTGGAGGCCGTGATTTGACGGCTGGTAATCGTACTTCACGCGCAAAATATATCACTTGCCGAGATCTGCTTCGGCAGAGTACTACACCCAGTAATGGGTAGAATGCGTGATGATATATTTATTTATATTTTATTTAATATTATTGTTGTGGCTGAATAGTTAACAAGTTGGAATTGTAATTAGAAAGTTAGGTGTTGAAATTTTGATAATTACAATTTATAACCTAAAAGTACAAGTTAATAGCTTGATCTGGGCTATAGATTTATTTTTATTTACTGCTGTTTTACGACAAAAGAAAGAAATAAACCAAAATATACGGTAGAGAAAATATAAAAGTCATAAATATCCAATAAGTATTTTATTTAGTGTAGGTATTTTAGAAAACGAAAATTTAATACTTTAAAGCTTCTGTCGGCAGCTAATATGTGAACTATATATCACTAAAGCTTAACTCCAGGACCTAATACAGAACGTGCTTTGATTCTCAATTATTTCTTATATTCTCACCTAAAAGTTGGTTTTAAAAACCTACCAAGAAATTTACTATTTCATTTTATATTTAATGGGGTGGCTAGCTCAGTGGTATGAAGTCGGCCTGTGGATCCTGAGAACCCTGGTTCGATTCCCACAGGCGACAAACAATTTTCATAATTTCAAAAGCTACCCCTGAGGCTCCTCTACCACTAACATCTTTGGGGGCCGTGATTTGACGACTGGTAACCGCACTTCACGCGCAAAATATATCACTTACCGAGATCTGCTTCGGCAGAGTGCCATACCCAGTAATGGGTAGAAGGCGTGATGATATATTTATTTATTTATTTTTATTTTATATTTAATTTCATAGTGCAATAGAAAAAACATATCTACATTTTAATAACAGGCAATCAAAGCTCAGTGAATTAAATCAAAGTTATACTTAGGGTTATTAATTAACAAACAAGAGGTCGTGTGTTCAAATCTCGCTACATACGTACAAAAAAAAAACGATTGAATCTGAGTAATTCGGCTTCCACTATAAGCTATTATTATTGTGATTAAATTCCTGTTGTGCAGAATAATAAAATAAATATGGAGTAAGTGGCTCAAGTGGTATCGAGTCGGTCTGTGGATCCTGAGAACCTCGGTTCGATTTCCACGGTCGACAAACTATATTCAACACATTAAAATTATCGCTGTGGTTCCCTCTCCACTAACATCTTTGGGGGCCGTGATTTGACGACTATTAACCGCACTTTACGCGCATAAATATATCATTTAACGAGATCTGCTTCGGCAGAATGTCACACCCAGTAATAGGTAAAAGGCGTGATGATATGTTTATATTTCGAATCTTTCATTCGACATACGTTCCACATCTCAACTGTCAAACTCACAATATGATGAACAGTATCTTCGTAGAAGCGTTTAGAAATTTTTGCAGATTTTGTGGAATTTATTCTTCCTACTGAATAGCTTTTCGCCTTACTGATTTTATTGATTCGCATTATATTCAGGCGAAATATCACGTTCACATGGCACGTGACGAATTTATCGAAAGTTTACATTTTTTCTGCGGTAGACGGGAAGAATGCTATTGACAAATTTCAATACGCCACGTGACTTAGTTTTAAATATATATTTTACTACGCACAACAAGAAATTAATCCGAATTATTTTGCAGGGAAGCTACAACTTACAGTTAAAAATGTACTCAAATTTAGTAAATCATGGAAGAATAAAAATGTTTACAGAAAATTTTAATTTATCGTTAAAAAAATTCACTCAACCGGTATCGCATGAAGGCCGTGAAGTCAGAAATTAAAAATTATAATATTTATATTTAATGCGGTAATGGCTCAGTGGTATCGAGTCGGCGTGTGAATCCTGAGAACTCTGGTTCAATCCTCATAGCCAACAAAACATTTTCACCAAATTAAAATTACCCCTGTGTCTCGCCCAACTCTCTTTAGGGACCGTGATTTGACGGCTTGTAACTGCACTTCACGCACATAGATACATCACTTACTGAGATCTGCTTCGGCAGAGTGCCACACCCAGTAATGTGTAAAAGGCGTGATGATATATTTATTTATTTATAATTATTAATTTCTGACACCAATCAGCTCCTGATGATGACCCTTGTGGAGTTCGAAATGGATTGAGTGAATTATTTCATCGATAAATTGATTTCCATTAAATATTTTTATTTTGCCATTATAATCATTGTTAAGAAGCTTTACTTATTATAGTAAATAATGTCTATCATTTCTTATACAGTAATATTTACTGGAGACAAAGTAAAGCTACTATATTTCAATAATGCATATGTAAATAGCAGTCTGGTATTGATTTGTTAATAAATGAACAGTTCAGGTGATATGACACGGACAAAGAACATTGAAATGCACTTACAGTTATGTGTTACTCAGTTTATTTCTCTTTTCTTCATTTGTCACAAATTATTGATCTAGATTATTTGATATTTCTCTGAAACTGTTTTGACATTTATGTCTTTATACTCATAGAAGAATATTTGATGGAAAAGGGAGAGGGTGTGTGTCAGTTCAGATCATTTGGAAATATGGAACGTATGTCGAATGTAATTTAAAAATGTAGTCATCGTCTTATTGCATTCATTTAATCTTTAGGATAGTTTAAAACTCTTTAAAATTATTTTAAAAGGTTTAAGATTTGAAAAATATTTAGCAGATAAAATCCTTACGTAAACGAAATACAACACGAACTTATATAAATTACAAATGTACTTGGTTGAATTATGAATTTAAGGATAATGGTATATTACATAATAAGTCAGGAAAGTGATGTTTTAATTTCCATACTAAAATTGGTCAGGAAAATAAACACTATCTTTTTATTTTTTTATTTTATTTTTATCACTCAAATAAGTGAAGAAAGTGATTTTTAAAAATACCTTTCTTCTCTGGGAAATAAAAATAAATTCGCATTCATGACAACTAGAAAAAATAGTTGAATTTGAATTAGTGACATCCAGGTAATATCTCTTTTCTGAAACCGGGAAGAAAATGCCTACTTTCCTGACCAATTTTAGTATAAAAAGTAGGTTTTTACTAAAACAGTCAAGTACGTATCCAAGGCTTCAACAAAAATAACAGTCTGGTAAAGTACAAAACATTCTGGTAAAGATTTTACCTGACTGTTATTTTTGTTGTAATCTTGGATACCTAGTCAATACAATTCATATCAAAAAAATTAAAAATTTTGAATTATTTATGATTAAATATTGATTAAATTAAACGGTTTCAGAAAAAATAGTATACATAATACGTCAAGAAAGTGTTTTTACTTGACTTAACGGATTAAAGTACACGGCATACGGCCTTGTATTTCAAACAACCGCTTCGTCAAGTAAAATATCACTTTCCTGACTTATTATGTAATATACTATAAAGATAATAAATCTTATATAAATTTCTAATTTATTTCTCGGCTCAGGAAATGAAATGGTACCTTTGGGAAAGAAATGCCTTACTTTATTTCCTTAGTATACAGATAAATACATATAATATCTGCTTCTTTCTGTATGAGGCCATTTAATCAATAACAAATGAATCCTCTTAAACATATTGAATACCTCGCAATTGTTTGATTTAAAAGCACCCATATAAAAGAACGTGATAAACCATTCAAAAGAACTAATCAAAATTAAATTCTTTCAATCAAACGCGATTCTTATTCCGAATACCTACGCTGCCATGTAATCAGTTCCTCGCCATGCATTTTAATTTAAATAATCTCAAACTCGAAGCTAGCTATTCCACGAACGGAAACGAAACGGAAGATAGATGAGGGCTGATTCTACGAAATGTCGCCAGAAATGAACATTTCGAGATGAAGATAAAATTAGGACACTAACTAAGGGCAGTTGGGGCATCATATTAAATGGTTAGAATTCCACTATAAGCTGTAAGTTCCACTGTAACTAGATTAATTTGTCTACGATATTGCATCGCAAGAAATAGTTTCAGCGAAATAAAATCTCAATCAAGAATGATTGTTATTTTGTTTATATATAGTTATTTAATTTTAAAATAAAATTCATCGTTATGTATACATATTTTAAATCCCCCCTGCCCTCTTGAGGCGCAATAGAAAAGTTCGCCTCTAGCCGCAAAATAACTAGCGCCGGCCCTGCCCTCCATACAACCTCATTTATTCCTCACTCTTGGAACGTTTCATGACGCAACAAACCTTCAATCACATCCGTCCATTCGCTTCTATACACCTGTTCCATTAATATTTCATTCGACTTACATTTCACATGCACAACTTTGTGAAAAACTTAAATTATTACATAAAAAAATAGTAGAATGTAACAAAGAACCCTAAATTTCTGTCTATAATCGTTCGCTGAAGTTTAGTTCCGTTGTTGCCGCTAGTGGCGCTACGGTAATTTATCCCTGGCGAGAGAGAGAGATTTCCTTTTCCGGTTGTTGGGTTTCCAGGCACGTCACTTCCTGACCTATGGCCAATAAAACGTAAGACTGATCCGCTGATGTCGGTGTCGGAAATAACATTCAACTCAACGTTTTATTTCTTTACCGGGTTGCACTTGCAATTTATCTTTAGTAGTATGTGGAAAGACATATATGTACGTATGCGACATGCAGTATATTGTAAGTTTATGAAGAATATTTTCGTTGGAAACAAAGAAATATTTATCGGCCCTCACATATGTTAGTGGAGGGGGAGCCACAGGGGTAATTTTAATGTGGTGAAAATTGTTTGTCGGTTGTGGGAATCGAACCGAGGTTCTCAGGATCCACAGGCCGACTTGTTACCACTGAGCCACCAATCCCATAATTATTATTATCGGCAGGGATAATTTAAAAAATATCGCATCAGAAAATGGGATTCAGTATATTTAGTGCTATGATTTCGATGCGATATTTTTAATTGATCCCGCTGATAATTATTGTGAACTTTATACGGAGATGTTTAACGGGCTTTAGATTTAATTAAACTTTTTTAAATTTACAGAATGAATATTAAATTATATTGAATAAGTTTTCGTTTTATATAAAGTTTCATTTGAAAACGAAATCTTTTAACGAATGCTGTAATAAATGAAAAGCCAAAAATAATGTGTCTTCTTAAATGAATTCCGAAGCATCCTTATAAATGTAGAAATACAATTAGTTAATTGCAATAAAAAATAACCAAAAATACGACTGTCTAAATGGTTCAGATTGCGCTACAATATGTAGGTCCCTTCTATACTAATGAATCTCATACGTGATACAGTATATTAGTCTTCAAATGTCACCTGTCATATTAATTAAACATTAATCTTGGCAATTTCCCGCAGTGCGTCGCTAGCTTCGCTTACCTTCATCCTTTTCCTTCTAGCGCATGTCACCTGACATTTCATCCTGCTGCGTAACTACGTTTCTACCGGAGTCACCGGAGTTACCGGAGTTTCGTATTGTGTTGCTCTATTTCTAAGGATTTCAATTTCGACCAATAATACGTTTAATCTGACTGTGTCCAACTGAGAGCATCTCACGCAGAGTTGGATTAAGGACATTTTGGAAACTATTAGTAGCAAAATTCAATTATAACTCTAGATTTTAATTTCAAGGAACATATTTTTCACAATAAATAAAACATAAAATAAAGATCATTGGGGTAGGTGCTTGATTGGTATTGAGTCAGTCTGTAGATCCTGAGAACCCTGGTTCGAATCCCCACAGCCGACAAACATTTTCAACAGATTAAAATTACCCCTGTAGCTCCCCCACCACTAACATATTTGAGGGCCGTGATTTAACGACAGGTAATCGCACTTCACGCGCATAAAGATATCACTTACCGAGATCTGCTTCGGCGGAATGCTACTTTCATTAATGGGTAAAAGGGGTGATGATATATTTATTTTTTTATTTTATTTATAAAATAAAGATGTATTAAAGTTAGTAGAAGACTAAGTAATTAAGGCAATGGCTTAATCAAGGTAAAACTTGAGTTTACTAATTAACAAGCCAAAGGTCCTGTGTTTAAATCTCTCTGACTTCAATGTATATATAAAAAAATTCGATTGTATCTGAGTGATTTGGATTCCACTATAAGCTACTGTGATCATCATCATCAATAGTTATCTGCTTCACGCAGATCCTAAATGCCTTTCCACCACAGTAATACTACCCTTGTAGCTCCACCTCCACTAATATCGTTAGGAGCCATGATTTTTCGCCTTTACGCGCATAAATATATCACTTACCAAGATCTGCTTCGGCAGAGTGCCATATCCAATAATAATTAAAACACGTAATGATATATTTATTTAATTTATATGTCAGTGTACTTAATACGATTCTGTAAAATAGTAAATATGGCACACGTGCGCAAGTCAACAGCTTTAAACATAATTTGCATATTTCGTGAGGTCACTTAGACAATGGTAAGCTCAGCTTCATGTACAGTTTTGCATCGTTGTCTGTAAGCTTTCATCAAGCTGTAACTACAATGAAACTTTCAGTTCAATAGCAATTCTACCTTTTTCTACTATGATAATATGGATAGTTGTAGCACTTTGGTAGCGCTGTTACTTGACAAGCCAGAGTTAGAACTAGCTTGATAAAATTAATCTGTTTCTGGCAAAGATTTCTGAATTTCTTTTTGAAATGAAAGTTTTCTGTCCTGTCCATAATTGCGATAATTTAATTACTTGCACAAGTGTATAAAGTCATCATTGTTGCCAACGTTTCTTTGAGGAAAATGAAATCTGAATGGCTCTTGAGTTGATGAAAGGGGGAGCACCTTTAGCTATAATGAATTATAACGTTTAAAGCGCGCATTATAAAGCTTTCATTTGCTAAACGTCAAAATGTTTTATACTCTTTTTACAAGATAATTACCTATAATTTAGTTTGTGAACTTTACAGAGTTACATACAATTATTGACAGTTTAATAATGTTATTAATATTATAAAAGAAATAAGAAATATTCTTTGCTATAGTTTAGTTATTTAATTATACTGATTTATACAGACTTACAAGATGGAAACGATGTAATTGTGTCTTAGAATAATGAATTGTTTGTTTTCTTATTAAAATGTCTAATAAATTTTGGGGTTGTAAACCGTTTCTTATCACCCTCAAAATTTATACCTGTTCTAGAACAAAAAGTAACAAACATACTTTATACTTTAAAATTAGAAGACATAAATTCATGTTATTATATTTGTGACGGTTTTATTTTAAATTTATTAACATTTTAATTTTAATGCTAAATGGAACTTGCTTTTTAGCATTAATTAAATATTATTATTATACTAGTATTAGCCTGGTTGTATGCTGTTGTAGAAAGCGTTAGGGCCTTTGACTTTCGTCAATAAATATTATTATTATTATTATTATTATTATTAACATTCTGCAACTGAATCAATACACAATGGTTATTTATGTAACAAGGGTGAAAACAGACATTTCTGGTCCGTGGCATGATTATTAGCACGAGGCGCAAATCGCCTAGGGCTAATAACATGCTCAGAGTCAGAAACGCTAATTTCACCCGTGGTACATACAATATTTTATGCACAACAAAATAACATTTAAATATATGTTCAAAAGATTAAAATATGTACATAGGTTGTACGTCAAAATGACATTTTGCAGAATCAAGTATTCACAATAAAAAAATAGTCATTTTTTTATGTATCCATAGGCAAAACAGAAGTGTTTAAGCCCGCTTTTTAAAGCTAAAACACATGCATTTCGGCCCGGCTGTGCATAAAATGTTTTATGCTTTATCTTTCAAAGCTGTCAAAATAAATGCAGGTAATAATATAAAGAAATTATTTTGACAGTTTTGTCAGCTGGAACGTCAAACATTAGTTTAATTTTGTTTCAATTCCATTGCTACCGGCTCAATTACTTAAAAATAACTAACTCTTTTAATTGTCTCCAGCAACATTTTAAAACTTTATTTTGCTCATTTAAAATAATTTTATAAGAAGTGTTACAACGTAGTATGTAGTTGTTTTTCTGAATGTACTTTTAATTAATGATAGAGCACTCGACGTCACATTTAATCTTGGACCGTTCCTCTTTTAATTGCTACACGCATATCTCTAGAAAAAATTCATTACTCTTTCACTAGAAACTTAATTACACCAGAATATTTTCAGCTTTCATTCAAACTCACATAGAATTTAGATTTGCAGCAAAAAAATATTTTTTAAATCTTCTTATTGGAGATACTCTATGTAAATTGTTTTTAAAGTTTTTACGAACACTTTTAATGACATAGCAGTTATAACGAACTTGTAATAAAAAATACAGGTTTAGATTCTACTACAGAAAATCTCAGCCAAGTGGATAAAACCAATCTAAAACTTGCGTTTACTAATTAAACAGCAAGAGGTCGTACGTTCGAATCTCTTCAATTAATATAAAAATAAAAATTGTATTGAGTATTTCGGATTCCATTAAATGCTTTTTCTTCTACTCATCGCCAGCCTCTTCATTTCAACATAACTTCTTCCTTATTTCAGGTCGTCTACTATCTTCCTCCTCCTCCTGCCTCTTTTACTTTGTCCTTTATGGGATGGCTAGCTCAGTGGTATGAAGTCGGCCTGTGGATCCTGAGGTCCCTGGTTCGATTCCCACAGGCGACAAATTTTCATAATTTGAAAAGCTATCCCTGTGGCTCCTCCACCACTAACATGTTTGGGGGCCGTGATTTGACGACTGGTAACCGCACTTCACGCGCAAAATATATCACTTACTGAGATCTGCTTCAGCAGAGTGCCACACCCAGCAATGGGTAGAAGGCGTGATGATATATTTATTTATTTTTATTTTCTATTACCTCCTTCATAATAGTATCCCTTCTCAACCACATTCTCTTCCTGTTCAAAATAGTCTTATACAGTGTCCTGTTCTTTCCAACTTGTTCACTGCTAACTCTACCAGGCCACTTAATACCAAGTATTCTCGTCCATATTAATATTTCCATGGCATCAATACTTTTCATATCTTTTTTTAAACTGTCATACCCGTACAACATAACACTCCATACAAAACATTTCGCTCTTCTGTTCCGTATTTCCAGATCCAAATTTCCAATCAATATTCTACTTTTCTTCCGATACACTTCTTTATCAATCCCAGTACGCAATTCTTTAGCTTCTCCAGTCGTCTGTTACTTCCGTTCCTAGATATTTACAGCTTCCAAACTGAGCCAGGTTTTCTTCCCTTACATTTCTGCCTCACCAACTCTCGTAACTTTAGTTTTCTCCTGATTTATATATAAATATAAAATATATCATCACGCCTTTTACCCATTACTGAGTGTGGCACTCTGCCGAAGCAGATCTCAGTAAGTGATATATTTATGGGCGTGAAGTGCGGTTACCAGCCTTCAAGTCACGGTCTCCTAAGATGTTAGTGGTGAGGGAGCCACAGGGGTAATTTTTTTAATTTGTGAAAATGTCTGTCAGCTCTAAGGATCGAACCAGGGTTCTTAGGATCCACAGGTCGACTCGATACCACTGAGCCATTACCTCATTTTCTGATTTATAATAAGCCTAATATAATAATTAATTTCGTCTTCATCAAAACCTGTATATTACATAAGATGACACTATATTCCATCAATTGAGGTAGCACAAACCCTAAAATCATTCATAAAACATTTACTTATTAAATTCATCAAATAATCAGTCCTCATCAAACATTCTCATCCTAACACACCATCTTCACTTCAACCACATTCATAGATCCCAGTAACTACTATAACTGGGATTAAGTTCCTGTTGTGCAGAATAACAAATAAATAAATAAGCTGGAGTATCGCTAAACTATTTAGCATATAGTAGTGCACTCACTACATATAATATATTTGTTTTATTTAAAGCACTGATTCGAAATAATCCTGTTTCCTCTTCCAGCAAGGACTGCTTGCAACCCTTGTATTTGCACATTCTGTTTGTTGTTTGTGTAGTTATAGCATGGCTAACACCCGCTAGACTGTGAGCTTGCTCTGTAATTACAATGCGTTGTGAATTATATGTCACCATGAACTGTGTATGGGTGAATATCACTGTATGTGTGTGTGTGTGGGGAGAAGGCGTGTTGACAACTGTTGAATTACATATAAGGGTAATTACTAAGCGTCTGTTGCATTTGTTTTGGTAATATGATGAGAGGATAATTGGTGCAATACGATCGTTAAGATTTTCTCCTATCGAATGATTCTAAATAGTTTTGTTATAAAATACTTTAGAAATATTTCAGTTTGTTTCTTAATTTCAGGAATATGAAAGAAGATATCTGTAGGGTTATTATACGAGTACTTAATAAAGAAACTTAATCTTAATTTTCTTGTCTAACTTTGCAGACAATATTGTTTTGAACTATTTAGTAGAAACATAGCACGGGACGATAATTGATTCATACAGTGATGTTAGTTAGATTACATTGTGTTCTAGTTCCATTAACTTTTTTCAAGCTATAGGTATGTCTTTCCCGAAAGCTTTTATCGTTCTAATTGATATACTTTTCCTTTCTATTTTGTTATTTTGTAATTACGTGTACATTGGTACACGTAAATTGAGACAGAATTAATTAAATATAAACGTATCGTGTTTCTACATTTATTTTACCACTTTTTATGCACCCAGCAGGTCAAAAAAAGACAAAAAAAAAATACGTTAGTAAAAGTTTTATAATAAGAGATATAATTTTTTTAGTTTTTAGAAAGACATGATAAATTAATGTTGAAAAAAGTTATAGTAACATGCGAACTAATAAATTTCATTTGTTTTTCTTTTGTTTTTTAATTTGTTTATCTGTCAGTTATAGTTTGTTATATGTATATAAATTAAATTGCCAAATTATCGGAATCAAAACGGTTTATAATTTTATTTCGAATTTTATACTTTTTTGCGTTTTGCGAAATTTATAGAACTTTTATTTTGATAGTTATTGATTACACTGTATGAATTATAGGAAGTATAAATCTTTCGTACCACCAAATACCCTCTAATCCAGTGGTTTTTAAACTGTGGGTCGCGACTCTCCGATGGTAAAATTTATGTATTCAAATATCCATCCAGTTGAATGCTTTCACTTAAATTGTAAGAATTACCTAAATGAACAATATAAAATCATATGTTTGGCAGCAATAATAAATAAACAATCGTAGCTCAGTGGATAAAAGCGAGGTAAAACTTGCGTTTCTTAATTAGCAAGCAAGAGGTCGTGCGTTCAAATCGCACTGACTTCTACTTATATCAAAAAAATACGATTGTGTCTGAGTGGTTCGGATTCCACTATAAGCTGTAGGCCCCCTGTACTGTAATTGGGATTAGGTTCCTGTTGTGCAGATTAACAAATAAATAAATAAACTCATTAGATAGTTCACCTCGACAAGATCTTTTCATTTAAGGAAAAGTTACAAACATTTACTGTACGAAAGTTTTTAATGAGAAATTCTCCTCTTCATATTTCTGAAAACATAGTTCAATATTTGTAATGTACATTATTAAATCTGTTTTTTACAAACTGCAATTTTTATCACAGTAAGGGGTCGCGAAAGAATTTGTGATTTTTGCCTTCAAGGGAGTCATGACTCCGACAAGTTTGTAAACCACTGCGCTAATAAATCGTGACAAAACTGCAACAATGTCATTTTAATTCTCATAGCCGTCACGATGTCAATGTTCTTCTTCCGGCTGCACAACCTGCGTCGCGAGCAGGAGGAGAAGAAGAAGAAGAAAGGCAAGCGTGTGCGAATGCCCAACGCTCTGACGTTGGCGCCCAGCCGTCTCTTCGAGCGGACTCCGCTCACGCCCAGCGACAGCCTCGACGAGGTCGCGCTTCAGATACCCAGGTGCCATCTATGTTCAGTGTTTTAGGTACCACCAGCTTATCATATCCTGTTGTTTCATTCTTGGTGTGAATGATGATGAGGAATGATTCAGTATTGCCAACAAATAGAAAAAAAAATATTCATTAGATTCATTACGCCTGTGATTCACCATCCACTAATATCTTTAGAAGCCGAGATTTGATGGTTTGCTACTACACTTTGCGGGCATTAATATATCATTTACTTAGATCTACCACATCCAGTAATAGGTAAAAGGCGTGATGATATACATATTAATTTATTTTATTCATCTTTCACCATATATTACTATTCTTCACTTCATCCATATTCATAATTCATTCAAATGAAAATTAACGTTGCTGTTAAAATTTAAGCTGTATTTAACGATAAATGCGCATTTAAAAATTTGTTAATTCTGTCAGAATCATTTTAAAGTCTTTGAAACTATCTTAAAAACTAGCTGAGTCATCTAAGACAATAGTTAGAGAATCCTAGCTGTCAGGCGCGGTGACCGAGCGTGTTAATGCATATCCCTTAATATACTGTGTCGTCATTCGAACCAAGGTTCGTCAGTTCGAATCCGCCTGTCGACAAAGTATGATTTGTCGTTAAATAAAAAAATACAGTTACTTGTATTAATCATACTCGAGCGCTATAAGCTAGTCACTTATACATATGCCTTAAAAGAAACATCGACTACGGAAACCGGCAGTACTGCTTTATATTGTGTTAAATCTTTTAGAATATTTTTCAAGTCTTCTGAACTAACTTAAAAACTACCTAAGCTCTCTGAAGTGATAACTACATTTATCTTGCAATTTTTGCCAAGCATTTCTATCCTGGCAAACCATCCACACTCATAATTCCTATCATACCAGCTCGTCTCATTTTTAATTCGCGCAACAAACTTTCAATCATCTCCGTTCATTTATTCCTAGGGATCCTAGGTCGTCTATGTAATCTCTCACCCTCAATTTCATCAATCTTTCATTCTACATACATTTCGCATTCTTCTAAAAATATAATTAATAAATAATGAAAGAGTAAAAAATAGAAAATAATAAAAAGTTGGCAATGCTAGATTGATGCGATGTTTGCGTGAATGCGTGATATTATGATTATTTGTTCCTGATTTTGCTCCAGTTATTTTTTAGTTTCATGAGTGGTTCTACTGTTTTTCTAATACAGTTTTCTCAGCTGTTTTTATTCCTTTATTTCGCAGTACACTTGATTGATGATAATTTAGAATTATGAGTATATTTAGTTGTTAAACCAAATGGGATTTGCAAATAATTTAGTTAACTATTATTTTCAACGTATACTGAATTTATTTATGCGCTTTTTATACTTTTAAGTTTTACAGAAATATAATATGTACATAAATAGTTCTTAAGATAAGAAAATTTTGTTTCTTACAAAATTTTAACCTTTGGCAGTATCGCTCGGATAATTTAATTTATTTTTACATTGTAATATTTCTTATAAACGGATTATCCGCCAAGTTCCAATTTCATTAATCTCCGTTACATGAAAGTAGAAAACTTGAAACTTTTAAGACGCTTTTTAACTTCGTTAATTAAGTAATATTAAAAATTTATTGCCATTACTTTGCCTTTGAATTATCGTAATTTTCAGACATTCAAATCTTTACTTTGAATTAATTTCGTCTTGATCAAAACCTGTACATTTTGTGCATACATACAGACATAACATTACGCTATATCCCATCAAATGGAGTTGCACGAGCCCTAAAATCAATCCTCCTCAAACATTATCATCCTAATACATCACCCTCACTTCAACCATTCATCACACAACAAACCTTCAATCACATCCATCCAATCACTCCTATTCACTTATCATTCATCTTCTTTCTTCGACGTACACAACATATGCTCAAAACATCTCAAATTACTCACGCTTACTCCTTTAACAACGAATCTAAAACCGAATCTACAAAGATTAGAAAAGATGAAAGCGATAGCCTGTGCTTGTTTTTCAAAGAAAATTCCACACAATGCAGTAACTGAAAATAAAACAAAAGATAAGGAAGGGAGTGTCATCCTGCGCTTGTTTTTGACAGTATATTCCGCAGAATTGCAGTTGAACACTCTATATAAGAACTGAAAACCAATTGAAAGATAAGAAAGGAAGGAAGTGTCGCCCTGTGCTTGTTTTTGAAAGTAAATTCCACACGATTGCAGTTAAACACTCTATGTAAGATCAGAAAACGAATAAAAAAGATTAGTAAGGAAGGGAGTGTCGCTTCTGCGCTTGTTTTTATTGTATAGGTAATAATAAAATACTTTAGTGAAATACCAGGAATGCGTGATATACATATGACACTTTATCATTAAAAAATAATCATTCATACAGTTTAGTTTCTATAAATAGGTATTCTAATTACCTCGTATCTACAGAGATAATTACGCAAATATAATGAATAATGCATTCATACACGTTTTGTATAATGTAGATAACGACATTTAATATCATGAAAATTGTGGAAACATTTATAAGTTCTTAAATAATAAAACTACCCTTATACTAATACATATATCTAAGTAATCGTTCTGATGTGGGTAGAAAGCATGTTGATATATTTATTTCATTTTACAGTTATTGTTTTTTTATTTTTTACAAAATGTCGAAACCAATTGAAATGTTTGTCTAGTATCAGAACTTTGTATTGTTTACAGACATCAAAGATATCATATTCAATTTTTTATGAGGGTTTTAAAGTTTACAAACAAATGTAAATTTTTTCTTTGCTTTGATCAGTGAACTGTAAAGTTTTGTATTGTTCGTATTTCTTAAACTTCTATCCATAGAAAAGAAAGCTTTTTCGTTTCTGTCGATGGATAAAGTCAAGTATATGCAGTCTTTGAAAACTGCCGAAATATGAGTAAATAATATATGTTGCAGAGATTTCATGTCCGGCTGTAAAAATGACCAACTTTATTTCAATGTTTTTGAAATAATCTATCAAAAATAATGTTATAATTATTTGTCTATGCTACTCTGTACAACAGGAATTTAATTCTAATTACAGTACAGGGTGCAGACTCACAGAGCGGCGGAGTGGTATTTTATATATTTTTAGCTTGAGTGGGATTCGAACTCGGGATCTTCAGCAATTATTGCGTTGGATAAAACTTCGGCAAACAATTATTAAACAAGCTTACCGTAGCAACAAGTATATTATAAACAACAAAATATTTTTCTTTGTTTATGGGGTAATAGCTCAGTGGTATCAAGTCGGCCTGTGGATCCTAAGAACCCTGGTTTGATCCCCACAGCCGACAAAACATTTTCACCAGTTTAAAAATTACTCCTGTGGCTTCCCCACTACTAACATCTTTGGGGGGCCGTGATTTAACGGCTGATAACCGCACTTCACGCACTAACACATACCAAGATCTGCGTCGGCAGAGTGCCACACCCAGTAATGAGTAAAAGGCGTGATGATATATTTATTTTATTTGTTTATGTTGTCTAAGTTAACTAAAAATTTATATAATGCTGTCAATATCAAAATGCATCATTAATTCAAAATTTATGGCTGGAAGTACGAAAAATAGTATATATACCACAGGATTAAAGTGCATTTAATCCTTCAGGTGATTAGTCCCTTGATATATAATATATTGTTTTGTAAAATAATTTTTAAACTTATGACAACGAAATAAATAAAATGTCAAATGGTCCGAAAAAAAAGTGTATTATTAATTAATGTTGCACTTTCTTATATTAACCCCCAAAATTTGTCTACTACATCCAAGTGGCTCTGTTTATAAGCTACTATAATTTAGATTAATTTCCTGTTGTGCAAAGTAACAGATAAATAAATAAATCAGGTCTGAAAGTGATAATTTGTTGCCGATAAATTTGTAAGGCGCCTCCACCAAAAAATCAAACAAAATATTTTTATTATAAATTACATAAATTTATCCCGAACTAACATTAATAAATGCTATGATTTGACAACTGTATTATCGCCAAAATAATTGTCAGAGATCTATCCCTGCAATTGCAGATCTTCTACCATCAGAAATAATACAAATCTTTTCAGAGAACCAGTTTATATTCTTAGATAAACAATTTATTTTCTTACAAGAATAAAATTATTTTACCCGAGATAAAAATACAAATCTTGAATTGAATTTAGCAGGTAAATGAGATATCTTACTCAGAGAAATTTGAAAACAAAGGAATACGTCCTGCATAATTAAATAGTTCATTATGATAAACACAGAAATTGCATTTAGCATAATTTAATATGTAAAACAGACATAGCAGTGAAATCAAATCATGCTTTTGTATCTTATTTTAAAACATATTTCGTAGAATATTTTCTTTTGCGCGTAACATTTTTCTGACACCGTTTTATCCCTTTTAATATACAAAGAAAATTTTCCGCACGTCTATGTTTTGAACCCAAATAAAAAAGGTTATACGTGATGGAACTGATCGGTTCTCCATTTTCACATTTTTCAATTTTCATAAGTCTCTTTGATGTAAAGTGAAAATGACTGGTCAGCTATGTAAAAGTCACTTTACATTCGAAGATATATTTTTACATTTCTTTGAATCTTGGTCATAAAGTACAAACAAACAAAAAAGTGTAGTTTTCAAAGACTTTAAATATTTAACATTGCACTATTTTATTGTATGGGTATTTGTAGAAATCATTGTAAACTTCAAATTATGTAAAAAATACTGTTATGTCTACCTGGTTTGGTTTTCACTTTAAGCTGGAATTAATAAATAAAGTAAGTAATAGTATATTACATAATAAATCAGGAAAGTGATATTTTACTTGACGAAACAGTTGTTCGAAATATGAGGCCAAAAGGCCGAGTATTTTAATCCGCTGAATCAAGTAAAAACACTTTTTTAACATTTTATGTATATAATTTTTTCTGAAATCGTTTAATTTAATCAATAATTAATCATATATAATACAAAATGTTTGTGTTATGAATTGTATTGACAGTAGACTACTTATCTAAGGTTATAACAAAAAAACAATCAAGTAAACTTCAAAACAGTTAGGTAGAGTTTTAGCAGACTTTTTTTTTTGTTGTTGTAACGTTGAATACGTAATTTACTTGACTGTTTTGGTAAAAATCTACTTTTCATACCAAAATTCAGAAAAGTAAACACTTTCATGCCGGTTTCAAGAAAAAATATTGTATTTGTTCAATGCACGATGTTCTCGGTCCAACATTACAAAGTCATTGGTGTCGACTCGCCGATAACGCAGCAAACTGTCAATATCGAACTGTCAATACACGACTGCCATCTACTGTAGCGTCCTGAATTTTCAGCGTTTCAGTAGATAAAGCTATCGACTGAAAATTGAAGCGCGCCAACGTTCAATACTGAAACACGGAAAATAAATTCGAAAAGGTATCAGTTAATTACTTTCGATACTGAAACTGAAATAAATAAATAAATATATCATCACGCCTTCTACCCATTACTGGGTGTGGCACTCTGCTGAAGCAGATCTCGGTAAGTCATATATTTTTGCGCGTGAAGTGCGGTTACCAGTCGTCAAATCACGGCCTCCAAACATCTTAGTGGTGGAGAAGCCACAGGGATAGCTTTTTCAAATTATGAAAATTTGTCGCCTGTGGGAATCGAACCAGGGACCTCAGGATCCACAGGTTTCAAATCTTTTTGATTTATTTATTAATGATACATAAATATATTTATAAATTATAATAATAATGGGCAGTAATCATTTGGTATGGATTAGAAATTATTATTTATTATTAATTTTAATATTTATTTATTTATTAGCTACTTTGATCCATACCAAATGATTGTTGGCCACTAATGTTATAATTCATTAAATATTTATGTACCATTGCACTTAATTGTGTTGTTCCCTAATTAAAATTAAATAGTCTATCGACTTTAATATTTTATAATTCAATTAAATAATTATTTGACTTAAACTTTTATGCTGTTCTTTAATCAAATTATATATTACGTACCGTGATCTGTGACAGTTTTTAGGTTAAGAATGTAGTTTGGGAAATCAAGTCCCGAAAGGTCGAGATTTCCTAAACATTCGCTAACTAAAAAAATCACTTACAGTTCGAGATTAGTAAGCTACTTACAATACTTTGAATTGATATTTCTGCAAAATTATACCTAGATCATAAAATACAGTTTTCAACTGAGGTAAAACTTGAATTTTATTGTCATGAATTTAATTACACATTACACTTATTAAAATTAAAATTTGTAACAATATCAAGTAAATATTTTATGTCATTACACTAGAAGTATACTTAATCAAGCATTGTTTCATGTGAAATTAATATAAAACTAATATTATTTTATTGTGATTTATTAAAATAATTAATTTATGATATAATAGCTATTAAAAACATTATATTTTTATATGGAGTAGGTGGCACAGTGGTTATCGTATCGGCCTGTAGATCCTGACAACCCTGGTTCGATTCCCACTAGCGACAAACATTTTCACCACATTAATACTACTCCTGTGGCTCTCCCTCCACTAACATCTTTGGGGCCGTGATTTGACGGCTGATAACCGCACTTCACGCGCAAAAATATATTACTTACTGAGATCTGCTTCGGCAGAGTGCCACACCCAGTAATGGGTAGAAGGCGTGATGATATATTTTTTTATTTTTTATATTTTTCTAATAACGTCTCCGGAAAATAGATAGCATTGAAATAATACATTTTGTGCTTTTAAAAGCCTCTGAAAATATTACTACATTATTAGAAAATTACTCTATTTTTCTTTGTCACTTTCTGAAGGTTTTTTCTTACAGTAACATTTACTTTAACAAATACACACGTTGTAAGAGCGCATTAAATAAATTTACCTCATATGTTACACAAATCACAGTAAGTACTGTACATAGTTCACAATTTCATTTATTTATTACAAAATATTTGTTTGTTATAAATTAAAAAATGACTCTAATCATCACGCATTCTACCCATTATTGGAAGTGGCACTCTGCCGTAACCGATCTCGGTAAATTATATATCTTGCGCATGAAGTGCGGTTACTATCCGTTAAATCAATGCTCCCAAGGGTAGTAGTGGAGGAGGAGCCACAGGGGTAGTTTTAATGTGGTGAAAATTGTTTGTCAGCTGTGGGAATCGAACCCGAGCCACTTAATATAAATGAGTCAAATGGCAAATTAAATACAACCGTTATTGTCTTAAGCAATTTTTTTAGAATTTTTAATTAATGAACCAACAATGAATCCTTGCTGAAGCAATTACTATCCTTTGCATCTGTAAACAACATCCTTCAGAAAACAAAATTAGTGAATTTCGTTTCCATGGTTACAAGAAATTGAAGTTGTAACATGATTAAACAGTGTCGGGTAAGATCAGCATTCGGCCCAGTTTCTCTCCCTCGGCGGATAATCGAATTAACCACAGCGGCGTCGGTGGCGTCGCCAGCCGCAGACTTAAAGTTAGCGTAGCTTCGTAAGGTAACTTGTAACTTAAACTCGGTCAGCGTAGCGAAAACGCCAGCAAGCTACGGTCAACTAAATTTCTGTCCAACGTCGTGTTTGTCAAAAAGTAGATAGAAGTTTATGCTAGTTTCACTTTCGGGAGAATGGGGAATGTTTGGACAAGGGTGGATTACTGATCTGGGATTCTAGAGGATTGAAGAAACTTTTTGATATTTTTTTTTGTTGGTTAAAAACATTGTTATGTTGAATTTTTCTACTTCAGTAAAAAATTAAGGGCTCAATATTTTTTTGGCAAGTGTGGGAATGGCTGTCTTTATATTTAGGAAAAATACAGGGTGCATCTTTTATAGGGGCACGATAGTTCAAAGTCATTTAAATAATAATACAGTGCTTTAATCATTTTTGCAGTATATACATCAAATTACAATTAATTAATTGATGTAGAATCGGACTGTGGTTTTTGAGAACTTGGGTTCGGTTCCTACAAACGATAATTTTTACTACATTAAAATTATCCCTGTGGCTCCCCTACTACTAACATTTTTGGGATCGTGATTTGATAACTGGTAGCCACAGTTCACGCGTTTAAATATAACACTTACCGAGATCTGCTACGGCAGACTGCCACATCCAGTAATGGGTAAAAGACGTGACGATAAAATATATTTTATTTCTATTAAAATTATTGTTTGAAATGTCGCACGAACTTATATAAGCATTTTCATAAAGTAATCATTTGTATTATACAAATATAATTTTGAGATTTCTAATGAATTGTAAAATAATATTCACTCATTTATTCTTATATATTTATTTATGCTACTGTGTACAACAGAAACTTAATTTCAATTAACAGTACAAGGGCCGGACTCTCCGAGCTGCAGTGTGATAGTTCATGTATTTTTAGCTTGAGTGGGATTCGAACTAGAGATCTCCGGATTCTAATTCTGTAATGCTACACGCACCACCAAATTGCCGGAGTAATATGTTTAAAAATCCAATTACTAATATATGTATGGGATGGCTAGCTCAGTGGTATGAAGTCGGCCTGTGGATCCTGAGGTCCCTGGTTCGATTCCCACAGGCGACAAATTTTCATAATTTGAAAAAGCTATCCCTGTGGCTCCTCCACCACTAACATGTTTGGGGGCCGTGATTTGACGACTGGTAACCGCACTTCACGCGCAAAATATATCACTTACCGAGATCTGCTTCAGCAGAGTGCCACACACAGTAATGGGTAGAAGGCGTGATGATATATTTATTTATTTTATATATGTCTATCAAGATCGTTGAATGCCATAACGATTTAATCAAGAATAAAATATTTATTGATTATAGAAATTAGTTTTATGTTAAATAGACCCGAAAAACGTAGCAGGGTTAGTTCTATATATCAGTATAATTACAAGGGTTAATGAATTAATTTTTAACTTTTTCACAAAGATAAAATCATAGAAACTAATCAGTTGGATTAAAGAGTGAGTTATTAAAATATTTTCTTGTTTTTCTGTCATTAAAATAATTATACATCATTTATTATTAACACAATAATTACTCGAATTAAACAGCAACATGGTAAATTAAGATTAATACAGTTTATATCCATCACATTACCCCTAACTAACATCTTTGGGGGCCGCGATCTATCGGCTGGAAACCGTAAATCACACACTAAAATATGCTGTATAACTAGAACTACTACGCAGCAAAATTACCTGCTGATTTATTTATTACAATTTCAACATTTACGGCATGAAATTTAATTGCTAAATCAAATTATCTGTGTATCTGCCCGGCTTTTATTTCGTGTAATTTTAAACGATTCGTGATTTATTTAAGCGGAAAAACACATAAAAAACGTGACGATAAACACCCATCAAATATTGCTATATTTACGTAGAAGCATTGATCCAAATGTATGGTTTTATCACCCCTTTAGTGCACGATATTTTTATTGTAGAAAAAAATATATGTTACATTGTTACAAAATGTTATCTAGTAATGTATTAGCTATAGGTATGGGCAGATTGTAAAGATAGTAAACAATGATGATTACTATAGATAACAGTTTCTATAACAGCAAACCGCGAATAAATAACTAAAAAGTATAAAAATAGAAGCAGTTGTAAATAAAACAATTCTTTGCACAACAAACAAAAATGTCTATTTGCAGATCAAATTAAATAAAGTTTTTACACCCCTAGCCCAGAACAAATACACTGAGGTATCTCTATATTTCTCTGTTGTATCGTTCTCTTTATTATGTCATGTTCATGTTATTTATATTCACACATGCTAACCACACACGCAGGTAAATAAATAATCCTTGTACCTCAGAATTTTTAATTAGATTACCGTCTGTAAACTTTACAAAATGTTTATATTTAATTGATTTTCAAATGTCGTTGGTTACATATACATAACACTTTATTTGTTTGCATCGAACTGAAAGTATTTTATTTATTTATTTCAAACAGAATGTTTATATTTTTAATATAACTGTAGTTTTAATAGCAATCTTTTATTCTAAATTTGTTACACTGCACAACAGGAAATTAATCCCAATTATAGAACATGAGACCAACAGTTTATAGTGGAATCCATACTACTCGGATACAATTGTATTTTTTATAACAATATTTTTATGTAAATTACTATACTATACTATACTATAATGTATTAAGTACAAATTAACAATTAATTGAATAGTTATTTGTATATGTTTCAAGGATTCGTGCCACCCAGTAAAATAAGAACTGAAATAATTAATTTATGGGAAAACATCAACTTTTCCCAAGGCTATATCTTAAAAACTAAACAAGATATGAAAATGCGCTCAACGGCATTGGATTCCTCGTGTTCGAATTGACTTGTAAGCAAATTTTTAGCGATTTTTATTTTTTGAAAATTTCTTAAGGGGTACCCCTTTAGTTTTTTCGATTTTAGGCCAATTTCAGACTATTAGCTCTAAAATTCTTTCTCGTACGAATATTACGGCGAAAATTAACATACATATGTATTTTGACCCCCTGAATCCAATGGTAAAATCTCCAAATGCCTATGTCGTTTAGTTTTTGAGATATTGTTCAAAAACTGTTTTATGAAAAAATTTTGATGAACATTTTTGAAAATTTAGAAATTGCTGAAAATATGTTTATAAGTTAATTGCAGCACGAGAAATCCAATGCCGTTGAGCTCATTTTCATATCTCGTTTAGTTTTTGAGATATAGCTTTGGGAAAGTTTAAAATCTGATGAGGAAAAATTTAGGAATAAATCAACTTTTCCGAAGATCATATCTTAAAAACTGAACAAGATATGAAGATGCACTCAACGGCATTGAATTCCTCGTGTCCGAATTGACTTATAAGCAAATTTTTAACGCTTTTTATTTTTTGAACATTTCTTAAGGGGTACCCCTTAAGTTTTTTTCTATTTTAGGCCAATTTCAGACTGTTTGCTTTAAAATCCTTCCTCGTACGAATATTACAACAAAAATTTACATACATATGTATTTTGACCGGCTGAATCCAATGGTAAAATCCCCAAGTGCATATGTCTTTTAGTTTTTGAGATATTGTTCAAAAAATGTTTTATGATAAAATTTTTATGAACTTCCTTCAAAATTTAGAAATTACTGAAAATATGTTTATAAGTTAATTGAAGCACGAGAAATCCAATGCCGTTGAGCGCATCTTCATATCTCGTTTAGTTTTAGAAATATAGCTTCGGGAATGTTTAAAATCAAATGAGGAATATTAGAACTGACTTATAAGTAATAGCTATATCTATAGATAACATCTAGAGTAGTATCTATACTACAGACAAGTATATGTGATATTTTTTATATTCGTATCTATTTTTATAAGTCACCGAGGAATCCAGTTACCTTCCTTTTTCCTTTATTAAAAAGGATACGCCCATTTTATAGCATCATATATAGATGCGTTACTGGCATATAAAAGTATGATCCAGTTGCCAATCTCTTGAGAATGCCATAAAGAAGTTTTTCTTACAAAAATACAGCTCGCCGTGATTAGAAAGCCCCTCCCAATTATGGGTAAAATAGCGTGATAGAAACATTCTTCCCGACTTATTATTTTTTTCTCATGCAATTTCAGAAAGAAATAATAAAGGTCTAACCGCAGGTTCGTTAAAAATTCTTTTCATATTTCTTCATCTATAACAACACAATGTTCTGATAAATATTTTACAAACTTTTGATGAAAAACTTGGCCGGAACAAGTTAAATGCTTTGTGTAGACTTTTATTGAATTGTATACCTAATTTATTTTGCAATTATCTGTAAGTAACTGAATAAAAAACGCAGGAAAATAAATTATTAAGTCAGATCTTGATGATTGCTTTCTTGTAGAGTAGGAATCGATGGAGAACGTTAACTTTTCATGGGTTTAATTCCTTCTGGATTGTTAAGTACTTGAAACTTTAATTTTTAACTGTCGTTTTAAATTTAGATTGAAGATATTGAGCTATGTTTAGCACAAATATATATATATATATATATATATATATATATATATATATATATATATATATATATGAAAATAATGATATGAATTTGGTAATTAAAATCTGCTCACGGCATTTAAAAACGTACGAAAAAGTATTTTAGTACCAATCTGAAATTATAAAAATATCAAAAATAAAATCGTTTCAAATTTGCTAAAAAAATATGTTTATAAGTTAATTTGCATCCTAGGTAATTAATGTCGTTGCCCGCATCTTCATATCTTGTTTTTTAACAAAGTTGAATTTTACCTTTTACCATATTTTGTAGTTTTTTAAGAATATATTTCAAAAACTAAATAAGATATGGAGATGCGCTTAATGGCATGAAATTTCTCGTGCTTCAATTAACTATTTTCAGCAATTTCTGTATTTTCAAAAATTGTCACCAAAATTTTTTCATATATGAACAATATTTCAAAAACTAAAAAAAAAATATGCACTTGGGACCTTTACTATTGGATTCAGCGGGTCAAAATACATATTTATGTATATTTTCGTCGTAATATTCGTACGAGAACGGATTTTTGAACAAACAGTCTGAAATAGGCCTAAAATTTTCAAAAAATAAAAATCGCTAAAAATTTGCTTACAAGTCAATTCGAACACGAGGAATCCAATGCCATTAAGCGCATTTTCATATCATGCTTAGTTTTTAAAATATAGCCTTCGGAAAGTTGTATTTTATTTATTTCAGTTTTTATTTTAAGGGTAGCACGAACCCTTGAAATATTAATTAGATCAATCAACAATTAATCTTTGCTAGACCTCCACATTAATAATTCCTTTCATACGAGCTCGTCTCATCTTTCGTTTCTGCAACAAACTTTCAATCAAATCCATTCATTTATTTCTAGGATCTTGCATTCGACATACATTCCACATGGTTACCAAAAACTGCTAGTTACAATGTCACCCACAGCACAAGTTTCCAAAATATCTGTTTCATTTAATTTTATTTAAGTTAAACTTGCATGAAAAGCCTTAACCAGATTTGTACTTTAGCATTAGCTCTGTGAAATCATCTTGAAATTCAGTTACATAAGATTAGTACGTCTCTTGTCAAGTTAAACTCAGCTTTCCACCGCAAAAGCTCTCCCTACCGCACAAGGAGATTGCAAGAATACTTACGTCAATTTAATTGAGCACCATCTAATTAGCGAGTTTACATAAACGACAGAGAACGTTGGTTACTTAGTATGCATAACATGTGGATATTCCAATTATTGTTTGAATAGGTTTCTAACAATAAAAGAGATGCTATAATACTTAAAAATGATGGTTAACATAGCTTAATGATCGGCTAATGACCTGTACTGTTTATTTTTTAACAGACAAAATAAAAATAAATAAATAAATATATCATCAAGTTTAATGTCGAAAAAATAGTAAAATTCGTCTAATGAAAATGCGATTTTTTTGTTGAATCAGTGGAAAATCGCAAAATTTTAAAATATGGTTCTATATCATTCAGACTATGAGAAATTGAATGCCGTTGAGCGCATCGTCACATATTTTTTAGTTTTTGAGCGCATTCAAATTTAGCTAATGACAAATTATATTTTAAAAAAATAAAATTTTTGCCGTTTCTGTTATCTAGAACAACAAATAAATAAATAAATAATTAGTGAAACAGTAGTTAGCACCATTTGACAAAGTCTATACCTAAGTCTAATCCAATCCCGTCATTGTTTTTATGTCGGATGGTTATCGACGCAGGATGGCGGCGGCGTCGGTGGTGGCGTCTGTTGTAGCGGCGGCGGCGTCATGGTGGCTCTCACGAAGCGTCGCGCCGCTCGACACGCAGTGGCGCCCGACGAGCCAAACCAGCGGGATCGTAACCGCCGTCGCGACGTTCATAGGTTATGTGACGCGCCGTGAAAGAGTGAGGTTAGAGTGATGTGTGGTGGGGATATATGGCCTGTCATGGCGTCTCAATATTATGGTGTTAGAAAAGAAAGAATTATTGAGATTCGGTCTATTCATAAATACTGATAAAAGTTTATTCGCTTTACTAACTTTCATTGTACTTTATGTGTTTGTATATTCGCCGGTTTGGGGTACAAACCTAACTAATAGTTATTTATGAACCAAGAGCAGTAATTCATGTTTTAAAATCGCTGGTTTTATTTGTCCAAAAAAGCATAATACCTTTATATTCACTTAATGTTCGCGGTACAAACAGTTTTCTTTTTATCAACAATTAAAACTAAATTCAAATGTCTTAATAATGTTCTAAAATGTATCTTTCTAATGTCTTACTATAATATAACAACTGATATAATAGCTGTAGTCCATTTGCCACTTGGTTCATTTAAATCAATTCAGATAAATTAGATAATTAAATGAACTGAATTAAGCAAACTGATACACTAATTGGTGTGAATTACTTCAAAGTAAATTAGAATCAGTTATTCTAGTACGGCAAATAAAGTCAGTGAAGTAATCCAGCGAAATAAATAAGTGATCTGGTTGAGTAAATTTAAGTTAGATCTGATCCAAATGGCAAATGGAATGCGCCGTATAATTACCGGTATCATTTTGACGTGAATGATGAATTTTTATAGAAATGGCAATATAGCGAGTGCGCTACACGAACTGTATTTGCTATTTTATGTGTATGTAAGGATGTAGTGACATACTTACTGTGCTGATGGTAGAAAAATTATTTATTTGCGACACTCCCTTCCTTTCTTATCTTTTTGTTTCATTTTAACTTATTGCATTGTGTGGACTTTTCTTTCATATACAAGTGAAAGCTATTGCTTTCATCTTTTCTAATCTTTGTAGATTCGTTGTTAGGTTCGTTATTAGATTCGTTGTTAGGAGTAAGCTTGAGTAATTTGAGATGTTTTACACATATGTTATGTACGTCGAAGAAAGAGGATGAATGATAAGTGAATAGGAATGATGTGATTTAAGGTTTGATTGTGATAAATGATTTCGAGTGTAATAAATGATTTCAAAAAGCTACCCCTGTGGCTCCTCCACCACTAACATCTTTGGAGGCCGTGATTTGACGACTGGTAACCGCACTTCACGCGCAAAATATATCACTTACCGAGATCTACTTCGGCAGAGTACCGCACCCAATAATGGGTAGAAAGCGTGATGATATATTTATTTATTTATTTAAATGATTGAGTTTATATGGAGTGATCTATGAATGTGGTTAAAGTGAGGGTGGTGTGTTTGGATCATAATGTTTGACGAGGGCTGATTATTTGATGAATGTAATGAGTGAATATTTTGTGAGTGATTTTAGGGTTCGTGCTACCCCATTGGTTGGGGTATAGCGTGAAGATATGTATGTATGTATTAAATAACAGAGAATTAATCCCAATTACAGAACAAGGGACCTACAGCTTATAATGGATTCTGAATCATTCAGACACAGATGCATTTTTGTAGTTACAAATTACATACTCTCTCTTGTAGAGCGAGAGCGCAAATATAGTGCTACAACTGTTTGTAAAATAAATTATTGATAATTAAATACCACAGATACTTTTGACAGCGAAAAATAAAGTTACTCAAGCTTAAAATTGACCTTTAGGTAATTGCAGTAATAGAGTTTTCTTTCAATAAAATTAATTGAAATTACCCCTGTGGCTCCTCCACCCCTAACATCTTTCGGACTGTAATTTGACTGGTCACTTCACGCGCAAAATATATGACTTACCGCGATCTACTACTGTAGAGTGCCACACCCAGTAATGGGTAGAAGGCGTGATGGTATATTTATTTATTTAAATATTAAAAAAATATAAATATATCAGCACGCCTTCTACCTATTACTGGGTATGGCACTCCACCGAAGCAGATCTCGGTAAGTGATATATTTATGCGCGTGAAGTGCAGTTACCAGTCGTTAAATCACGACCCCCAAATATGTTAGTGGTGGAGTTTTTAAAATAGTGAAAATTATTTGTCGCCTGTGGGAATCGAACCAGGGTTCTTAGGATCCACAGGTTGACTTGATACCACTGTGGTAGGCTATCCCATAAATTTATGTGTCCATAAAATTATTTAATGAAAGCCTTTTAAATATATCAAGAAAGAGTTCAGGCATTTAAATCTCTTTGACTTCAACGTATTGCATTATAAGCTACTGTAATTGGGATTAAGTTCCTGTTGTGCAGACTAACAAATAAATAAATCTTAATAAAAAATATAATCTATGCACCCCTACGTCAAAATAAACATTTCAACACTTAATCCTTTTGACAGTTTTGAACCCTTGCTGTCATTGAAGATTTACGTACAAAAGTTGACGCCTCCAAAATTAAATATACGAGTAGGATGACCTTTCGCGTACGTGTCTGTAACACAGTGCAGCGATGTACGTTATAAAAAGTTATGAAAAATATCGTATGTTTGGCCAATCGTAAATTATGTGTTTCATAGTTATAATATCGTTACAAGAAGAGCCAGATAAATTTATGAATCCAATTTTGCCTTCTTTACGAGGGTAAATACTAATACGACGATATCAAATTCAGTATTTCATCGTAAAAATATTATTACTACTAGAATATTATTTGGAGATGTTTATACAAAATTTTATGGCTAAATATTTACACATGATTAACTTGTAATTGATTGTAATTCCGAAATTATTTTATAGCTAGTTGCACCAACAAAACTAGGTTCAAATTATTAAAAGCAAATCAAAGTTACATGTAAATAAAATAAATATATCATCACGCTTTCTACGGTTTGCACATTACTAGGTGTGGCAGTCTGCCGTAGCAGATCTCGATAAGTGATATATTTTTGCGCGTGGAGTGCGGTTACCATTCGTCAAATAACGACCTCCAAAGATGTTAATGCAGGAGGAACCACAGGGGTGGTTATAATGTGGTGAAAATTGTTTGTCGGCTGTGAGCATCGAAGTTACGAGTACATGTCACATGGAATAATTTATATTGCTTTCAAACATTCGATTTGTTTATATTTATTTAAACTAAGTGTACAATATAAGTTTTGTTGGTGCAATTGGCCATAAAAGTAGACTAAATCTTTATTTCGTTCGCCATTTTGTGTATACAATTTAAAATTTCATTGACTTTGCGTCTACCATGTTCCATGTATGAATGCAGCAGAGAGGTAATTATGACGGTGTCTTATCACTAATTACTTCGAGAGAAACCCAATTTAAATTATCTAAATAATTTTATAGATACTTGCTGTCATTTTAACGCTTTGATGGATAATTAAAATTGACAGTTTACGCGTATTATTCAATAATATATTTCAAACGACTACACAATTACGTGAAATAGAAATAATTATAACTGGATAAAATTTGAGTTTAATATAAATGATATTACTGAATATTTCGTTACTTTACAAATTTGCTGGTATGCTTTTAATCAACTATTAATACACATTAATAAATGATTATACTAATTGATGTTCCTGATGTTTACAAATAAATTAACACAATGGTGAATAAGATAATTATTTTCATTAAAAAAATTCTGGTATATGTTAGAAAAACTTTGAACCTTTTTCATATTCATCGAATTTAATTACTCAGATGGAAGCCTGGATGAATATAATCATCACGTTATCTGATATTGTTCTATAAAAAGTTTTAATTACGCGGTTTCCCAATGCATTTCCCTTTTGTAATTTCATAAAGAAAAGATAGACTTTGTACTGACTTTATAAATACATAGTGATCAAAAGGAATTGTTATAGTTGGCAATACAATTCCAGAGATCTTTTTATTCCACAGTTGGCACAACGTCAGATAATGGCGGAAACGCTATTGGACATTTCTAATAAATACAAATAGGTTATGTCAAGAGTCTGACAGCTAGTAGAATTTTGACTTTTTAAATAATAGAAAACTAGAAATAAATGTAATAATAAATGTACTCAAATTTAAATTTTAAATGTCACTGTCAACAACAGGAAATGAATTTATATATCAGGTCTACCAATTTCAAGTAGTTTTTTTTTATTGCCAACTGTAACAATTCCTTTTGATCACTCTGTACATCTACTGAATGGATGAAGCAGGTGTATTTTGGTTAAATTTAGGGTGAAAGATTGCGTGGATGAAATAGTAATTAATGGATGGATATGATTGAAGGTTTGTTGCGAGAATGAAACATGCGACGACATATAACAGTACGGGGATATTTATTCCGGCGTCTGGCAAAGTTTTCCTGTATAGTACGCTTGTGAAAATAAATAAACAAACAATGGTTATGCTATCATCAGATATTTTTATCAAAATATTACGTCTTGTCTGACGTTTATAAATGAAATATAAAAATAAATATAAATATATCAACACGCTTTCTACCCATTATTGGGTGTGGCACTCTGCCGATGCAGATCTCGGTAAGTGATATATTTGTGCGCGTGAAGTGCGGTTACTGGTCGTTAAATCACGGCCCCCAAAGATGTTAGTGGTGGAGGAGCCACAGGGGTAATTCTAAATTGGTGAGAATATTTTGTCGGCTGTGGGGATCGAACTAAGGTTCTTAGGATCCACAGCCAGACTTTATACCACTGAGCCATTACCCTGTAATAAATGAAATATAAATAAATATAAATATATCATCACACCTTTTACCCATTACTGGGTGTGGTATTCTGCCGAAGCAGATCTCGGTAAGTGATATATTTGTGCGCGTGAAGTGCGGTTACCAGTCGTTAAATCACGGCCCCCAAAGATGTTAGTGGTGGAGGACCCACAGGAGTAATTTTAAATTGGTGAAAATGTTTTGTCGGCTGTGGGGATCAAACTAGGGTTCTTAGGATCCACAGCCAGACTTTATACCACTGAGTCATTACCCTATAATAAATGAAATATTAAAATTTTATTTGAAACACTTTTCTACACATTTAGCAACTATAAATTACTGAAAAATGAAGATAGTTAACTGCCAGTTAGTGAAAAAAATTTATATTGAGACGCCTATGACAAGACCTCAAATATCTTACTCGACAATTTCTTCCAGTTTATTTACTTCTAAATTCCATCTTTGTTGTAGTTTCCAAAATGTTTTCCGACCAAATAATTGAACCATTAAACGCTTTTAATATTCAAGTGAACCGAAAGTAATAATGCAACATGAAATATTTTATATAAATAACTTATATTCCAATAAATAATAAAATATTAAACACAGTGGTCCAATATTAAAATGAGTGTAATAGAAACTTGTAGAAATCTTCGCCAAAGAATAAATTCTGATGCGACGTAGTATTTAAATGAAGAAGTGGATTCGAAATCTTATTTCGGTAGTTTTGGAAGTGCAACATGGCGGCATCGAGCCGGTACAGTTCGTATAATTGTTTGACCAGTTGGGATAGCTATGATAAAATACCCAGGTAAATATTAACAATCTACATACAGAGTGGTGCTTAGTAAGGGTGAACAGGGATTTAATATGTGTAAAATGAGGTAATTTGTACAATTTGGTACCAAAATTATTTGCCGAATACTTCAAAAATAAATAAAAATATCATCACTCCTTTTACCCATTACAGCGTGTTGCACTCTGCCGTAGTAGATCTCGGTAAGTGATATATTTATACCCGTGAAGTGCAGTTTACAGCTGTCAAATCACAGTCCCCATAGATGTTAGTGCACGAGGCTGTGAGAATCGAATCAGGCCGACTCGATACCACTGAGCCACCTACCCCGTAACTGTTTTATTAAACTGCAATATTCAGAAAATATGGAGTTAATAAAACGTAGATCAAAGATGAAGACGCAGACCTTTGTTATGCTTAGATGATTTTTGTTTGTTTATTTTTGTTCCTTTTCAAAGATCTCTAGAAATATTCGAACTAATTCACTTATTGTCATTTGAATCGCAAATTTGAGGACGCTTCCATTAATTGCTAATTATAATTGGTAATTCAGTACCGTAGCTTTAATGTTTCAAGGGTTCGTGTACCCCAGATAAAAGGTGTGACAACATATTATTTATCTGTATATATTTTCAGATTGAAACCAATGTGAATTATTCATAAGATTCAGTTTCACACTTTACACAAATTTAAATAACATCTAAATTTCATCTATTCATAAATACAGTATAAATTTATACACTGTAATATAATTTCGTACAAGTTTGTTATAATTTTCAAACTCCTGGTAAACTTAATTTTCATGTAAAAGGAAAACTGTTTCATGAGAAGGAACACATAATACCTACTCCACATCCAAATCAACTTAGACTTCTTGTATACAAAATATACGCCCGTTAGCTGCTGGTAAAATGCTTATTTAAATACTTAAAACATACTAATTGCAGTAAACAAATTATACTAGCAATTTAACACTTTATAACTAGTAAATTATCCTGATAACAACAGTGTAACTATAAACAAGTTTATGTCTTTCAATTTTTCTAGAAGTCATAAAAATTGTCGTATTTTATAAAATAAAAAAATGTGTTGTGTTTACAAGTTCAAAGCTGAACAAAGAGTCAATTTTACGAGTGAAACCTTTTTTACAGTTGGACAGCAATTTATTTCTTTCTAGAAGTGTGTGATACTCCCCTTTCCGGCAGGAAATACTCATGGGAAAACAACAGAGTTAATTAAAATCTGCCTCGAGCAAAAAAATATTCAAATCAACGTGGCATCCGTTTAATGAATTTTTATTTAACCTTTTTGGTATCGTTACTTTGTTGTTTCCCGGTTTTTGAGATGGTAACTTTGATATTATATAGACCTATTTTCAGGTTCAACAACAGAAAATACAATGCTTTAACATATGTTTAATTCATCATTTGATGAAGCATATAATTTGAAATACTTTTTGTAAAGTAAAAGTATAACATAATAAATCAGGAAAGTGATACTTATATCAGCTGAGTCAAGTAAAAACACTTTTCTGATGTATTATGTATACTATTTTTTCTGAAACCGTTTAATTTAATCAATATTTAATCATAAATAATTCAAAATGTTTCAATTTTTGATATGAATTGTATTGACAGCAGACTACGTATCCAAGGTTACAACAAAAATAACAGTCAGGTAAAATCTTTACCAGACTGTTTTGTATTTTATAAAAAAATAAATAAATATATCATCACGCCTTTTACCCATTACTGGGTGTGGCACTCTGCCGAAGCAGATCTCGGTAAGTGATATATTTATGCGCTTGAAGTACGGTTACCAGTCGTCAAATCACGACCCCCAAATATGTTAGTGGTGGGGCAGCCACAGGAGTAATTATTTTTTAAATTGGTGAAAATGTTTGTCGGCTGTGGGAATTGAACCAGGGTTCTTAGGATCCACAGGCCGACACTATACCACTGTGCCATTACCCCATTTGTACTTTACCAGACTGTTATTTGTGTTGTAACCTTAGATACGTACTTTACTTGACTGTTTTTGTAAAAACCCACTTTCCATACTACAATTGGTCAGAAAAGTAGGCATTTTCTTGCCGGTTTCAGAAAAAATATTTGGTACAACATTTTGGTACCAAATTACACAGATTACCGCTATTTAGTATTGGTACGACTGTGGATTTGAGAACCTGGGTTCAATTCCATCAGGGGACAAACAATTTCCACTATATTAATATTACTCCTGTGGTTTCCCCTTAACTAATATCTTTTGGGGGTCGTGATTTGATAACTGGTAATCGTATTTCACGCGAATAAATGTATCATTTATTGAGATCTGCCACGGTAGAGTGCCGCATTTTGAATAGAACAGTATTAAAATATATTTTAAAGCAAAACATTCTACGAATAAAGCTTATACTTAAAACCGTGCCAAGTAGAAAACAGTATTACTTTTGATCGCATTGTAGTAAGTAGCATTACTGCTCCAATTCTTTACGTAATGTTGAAATGTTCAAAGCAAAGATAAAACGAAAACCAAAGAAGCAGTCATTTTCTTTTTACGTGAATGTGGTTTCAGATAGTTCCACGGACAGCTCGTAAAAAGAAAATGGCTTCTACAAAACTTCTGCGTGCCGCCATAAAACACGAACACATACAAGACTTGGTCCGTGTAAATTGCAGTATCCTATTTTCATAAATCATTTTAATCCTGTGACTTTATACTTTAATTTTTCTTGGCAAATGTAGAATAGCATTTGTTATGACTTTCTACGCTCTGATTACGATCTTCATAATTTATTTTAATCAATAATGGCGCCCGCTTTCTTACTTAAAATGTAAAATGTACGACTTATTTTACATTCACATTTATTCATTAGATTTATCCTTTGCCAAATATTCCACACTACATTCACATTAATAACTTTGTTAAACAATCTTCCACATTCAATTCGCCAAACATTCTTATCCTAGTAGTACATCATCCACATTCATAATTCGTTACACATAAACCTTTATTTATATCCATGCATTTATTTTTAGGTCGTACACGCATTCTTCTACTCTCAATTTAACCAACATTCGCTTATTTCAGCAATCTTTTATTTATTTCTTTTTTACAATACTTGTACTGTAAGTAACCTATTAATAACAAAATTTAACCACAGTTAGTGCAACTTTTATTGCATAGTAGTTTCCATGGTTATATCAGGACTTTAATATTTACTTAATATCCACCGTGAATAGTAAGTAAATCAAGGTTCTGTTTATTTGGACTACAATTTAACAGCTGTCAATTTTTACACCTATTTTTCTTTCCTTCTATTTGTACAAGTATTGTAAAAAATAGCTTACTAACCTCGATCTGTAAGTGATTTTTTTTAAACTGTCACTTATAGTACATGGTAGGTAATATATACTATTTGTGCTAAGTTAAAATGTAAAAAATTTGAGAAACACTGAAGCGAGTAAATCTGTGTCTCTTACCTGAAGCGGTCATCGACATTTGACCTGAATGATCAAGGACCTTACGTTATCCATTAGTATTAAATAAGCAAATATCTCAAACTACAGGCTGTTTATTCAAATAATTATTGTTTGTAATTACTTCTATTTTAATCTGTTTTAATTGTAAATTATTGACAGTATTGTGTAAAAATGGAATAACAAGTAAATAATTAATAATAATGTGTAATGTTTATGAAAGGTTTCTTATCGTGCCACGTGCCATATTTGAATTATTTATTGAGTGCATTTATCGATCTTCAATTTGTTGGAACGAACGTGGCAATGAATAAATTAAATATTGTCTCATAAGGGACTTTAGATGACGCACTTGTCGTCATTTACTGAACGCCACCTACACAAATTACCATCTTATTTATTTATAGAAACGCTTTCAACACAAATTTTATTCTTGCCCTTGTTTACATTTTCCTTTCTTATAGTATATTACGTACCATGAACTGTAAGTGACAGTTTTTAGGTCAAAAATGTAGTTTGGGAAATCGAGGCCCGAAGGGTCGAGATATCCTAAACATTCGCGACCTGAAAAATCACTTACAGTTCGAGGTTAGTAAGCTACTTTTTACAATACTTGCACAAATAGAAGGAAAAGAAAAATAGGTTTCAAAATTAACAGCTGTCAAATTGTTGTCAAAATAAACAGGACCTTGATATCTAATATTTACTTACTATCCATGGTGGATAGTAAGTAAATATTAAAGTCCTGATGTTACCATGGAACCACTGTGCAATAAAAGTCCCACTTAAGCTACATTCACAAATCGAAATTAGTTTTTGTTTTATGTTTTCCATTTATGTTTTAATAACCTTGTAGTCATGTTACCTTATGCAGCCATTCACAAATCAGTATTTAGTTTTTGTTTTAACACAAAAGTTTGCAAACTCCAAACTTATGTTTTAGTTTTACGTTTTATACTTAAGAATAGACCAATAGGACGAAACGTAGAATGATATAGTGATATATACTTGTCTCTTTCTATCATCCTTCACATTGACAGTAACCTAAATTTGTTTTTATTTAAGTGTCAAAATGAATGAAAATAAAAAGATTTTAAGTGTAGTTTTGCTAATCAAATCATCTAAAATAGTTTAATAACAAATTAATACCTATCTTCTTTTTACAATAATATTTACCATGCTCTTCCAAAAAATACGAAAGTGAACAAACTTATGACAGCACGTGTAACTTAGCATATCTGATAGTTGCATTTACTGTATTACCGATCTTCTGAGTATAACCGAAATTTATGATAGATGTCACTACTAACTAAAACCGACAAAAGCAAAACTATTTGTGAATGCCACCTAAAAACACACTAAAACATAAAACATAAAACAAAAACTAATTTCGATTTGTGAATGTAGCTTTACTGTGTTTAAATTTCGTAATTAATAGGTAAACAAGTATTGTAAAAATAATGTTTCTAACAAAAATATTCGTAAGTATGAACTAAAAGTACGCTGATTCCACTTGTGAAATTTTCATAATCATATCTTTAATAGATTATAAGTTAGAATCGATAAAAAATGCGTGTGTTTTTTCCAAATAAATCGTAGAAAATAATAAAAGGAAAGTTAGGCTACCTCCACGTGGTTAGACACAGCTGTGTTGCTAGTAGCTTTTAGTAAATGACAGTTCTTGAGGTCATTGACCCCGAGACACCTCTTTCTAATAAGCTAGGTATGCAACCACAAGGTTGATGAATACTTTTATGTATTATGGGATAACAGTCACCTAATATTTGTGTATCAAGTCGGCCTGAGGATCCTAAGAACCCTGGTTCGATCCCTACAGTCGACAATTTTTTTTCACAAATTTAAAATTACCCCTGTAGCTCCCCCACCACTAACATTTTTGGGGGCCGTAATTTAACGGCTGGTAACCGCACTTCACGCGTATAAATATATCACTTACCGAGATCTGCTTCGGCAGAGTGCCACATCCACTAATAAGTAAACGACGTGATGATATATTTATTTATTTATTTATTTTTATAAAATTAATCGTAAATACAGTTAATAATAGGCATACTTTATTGTATTTTAGAACATAGTAAAATAAGTAAATTATAATTACATTTGAAAAATATCATAAAAACAACATAAATATAATTAGTGAATAATATAACATAGTAATAACATAAAATACACATATAATCTTGCAGAACAAAGTCATACTATAATATCTCACTTAGTTTTCTTTATTTTTGTAATCCTTAACTCAAAACTATAACTGCTAAAAACATCAGTTCTATTTTCATATTTACTTTGAACTTGTTCACAAATTAAAGCAACAATAGGATTATCAGCATTCGATTTAATATTAGCCAGCCAATCATAAGCCACAGTATTCGAATAAAAAACCATTTTATATTTCTTTTGAAACTTATCTCGAGGATTAATCATTTTTAGCACACACTCATAATCATAATTATCAGTTTTTGAAACATTTGATATAACTTTAAATTCTAAGTAACTTCTAGTAAAATTCCACAAACAAAGAAACATAATGTCTTTAGTAATTAAAATTCCTGAATACTTATCATTTAAACTTAAATTTGACATTTCCATCACATCAAAATGGACATCACCTCTGTGGAGAGTAAAATAATGATTGAATAAATCCGTTACGTTACTGTCACACATAGTACAGGTATTTTTGGCAAACTCACAAAACCATGTTTCATGTTTTCGTACATTAATTTCTTTATCATTATACAAACAACCTACACCATTTTTATTACATTTTGTATTAGTACTCAAATTATTATCAATATTATGAATCTTATTACAATCATCACACATTTCATTTTTTAAATCAGTAACCAACAAACTTTTCTTACAGTCAACACAATGAACAACATCTTCGTTTTCTATTATTGTAATTTTAAAAGTAAGGTCTTCTAAACGTCCTAATAAATTTAATAAACTTTGAACATCAATCTCTTTTAAAGGATCATCATATATTTGGAAAAATTCTTGTTCTAATACATTACAATGTTTAAAAAAATTTCCTCGTTCGCTGAAAATCTCAAAATTATATTCATAATGTTTACAAAGATTAGGCTGATTAATTAACCTAACACTATGCCAATATTTAGCCGAAGATACATTATATTTAATTTGAATTAAGAATAGTTTATTAGCAAATAGAGTTAGCATATTATTTTCGCAATTCCTCGCGATGTTAGGTCTAACATTACAAGGATGTGTTAATAAAAGTTCTGGATGATCTTTCTTAAAATGTTCGTTAAGTTGTAAACGAGATCCAATCCACGTACAGCTACCAGATGGCAGTACTGGGCATTTAAACTTATGGTAAACACAGTATAGTTCATGGTCTTCTAATTCAGACATGAATGAAGTAAAGTCGCAGCCATCTTTCTTGTAGCGACATTGAAATAAGATTGCTGATGCTAGCTTTTCGTATGCGTTGTTTCGAACCATCAGATGTTTTTCTTCTTTGTTTGGTGAGCAACGACCACAAAGGCTATCTCCATTTGGTTTTACCATTATCGGAGTGCATGTTAAGTAGTTATCACATCCGGAACACTTTAGGTCTTTTTTGATGCTTTCGTCTAGTTCCATTGTAGGGATTGGTAATGCTGCAAATGAAATGTAGATGTAGACTTGCTAAATGGTACATACAGGATGTTAAAAGAAAGGTAGAAAAACTTTGAGGGTATACCGAGTGTCTACTTTTTTTTTGTTATATATGAAATACATTTGTAAAATTTTCAATCGGCGATAGATTTATCTCCTATTAATTTAAAAAAAAAGTGTAAATACAAAAGATTTAAAAACTGCATTAAATGAGTTTAAATTATTAATATAATAAGTACCTGTCCTAAAATATTTGTAAGCTATTTTCAGAGTGCTATACAAAATAATAGTATATTACGTACGATGGGGTAGCTAGCTCAGTGGTATCAAGTCGGCCTGTAGATCCTGAGAACCCTGGTTCGAGTCACACAGGCGACAAACAATTTTCATCATTTTAAAACTACCCCTGTGGCTTCCCCACCACTTATATCTATGGTGGACGTGATTTGATGGCTGGTAACCGCACTTCACGCGTAAAATATATCACTTACTGAGATCCGCTTCGGCAGAGTGCCACACCCAGTAATAGGTAGAAGGCGTGATGATATATTTATTTATTTTATTTACCTACGATGAACTGTAAGTGACAGTTTTTAGGTCGGGCCTCGATTTCCTAAACATTCGCGACCTAAAAAAATCACTTACAGTTCGAGGTTAGTAAGCTATTTTTTACAATACTTGCATAAATAGAAGGAAAAGAAAAATAGGTTTTGAAAATTGATAGCTGTCAAGTTGTCAAAATAAACAAGACCTTGGTATGTAATATTTACTTACGGTTCACGACGGACAGTAAGTAAATATTATAGTTCTGATAAAACCATTGAAACCACTGTGCAATAAAAATTGCACTTACTGTGTTTGAATTTTGTCATTAATAGGTAACTTACAGTACAAGTATTGTAAAAGAGAAATTATTTTAATTTTTATATTGACAGATCTGTCAAATGATTTTTATTTTTATTTTGCATGATGCAATTTAAAGATGGCAATTTAAATTTATGTCTATCTCGTGCCAGAAACATACTATATTAATAAATTTGGTCTCATTGAATCCAGTTTTTAATTAGGAACATTTTTTTGTACACACACTTTTTTCTAAAATTAATAGCGATAAATCTATCGCCAATTGAAAATTTTAGCATTATATTCCGAATATAACAAAAAAAACTAGATACCCGGTATACATTTGGAGGTGCTGACATACTATTAAAATATAATTAAATAGAACTGTGTTCACTGCGTGTAAAAATAATTGGTACGCCACTGTGGATGATATCACTTTTACCAGCAAAATTTACGCGTAAAACATTTTGCACCTACTTTAATTGCATACCGTTAATATTCATGCTAAAAATAAATGAATACGTGTTATAAATTTACAATACATTATTACAAATAGAGATAAGCAAAAAAGAAGCATTCTATATTCATATTAGACCTTGAAAAACTTTCAAACCTTTCTACAATCTATACACGCCAATAACATTATTTTACTGAAGATATTTTATATTAAAAATTAATATATTTCAAATTAAAATATCTACTTACAGATTATTTAAATGAATGAAAACTTGAGACACCTCAAAAGTAAAATGGCGAACGATTAAACGAAACTAATCGCTATCATGCTGACAACAGACTAGTAAGTGTTTGGATTTTAAACTTCTATTCTTTGTTGAGATACGTTGTACGTTTATCTCAAGGTTACGAGTAAATCAAATATTAAACAAATATTACTGATTAAAATTTTAAAAAAATTATCATTATTTTATTATGGGATTACAGATAAATAATTTAAATAAATATAGTATTATGCCATTATTAACCAGCCGTCAAATCACACTCCACAAATATAATAAAAATAAATAAATATATCACCGCGCCTTATACTTATTATTTGATGTGGCATTCTGCCGTAGCAGATCTCAGTAAGTGATATATTTTGCGCGTTACCAGCCGTCAAATCACCGCTTCCAAAGATGTTATTAGAGGGGAAGCCACAGGAGTAATTTTAATGTGGTGAAAATTGTTTGTCGGTGGTAGGAATTGAATGTGGATCTTCAAATAGATAATCCATAAACAAGCATAATTAAATCACATTTTGTTCCAAAAAATGGGGTTGTATGAACCCTTGGAACCTTCACTAGATTCATCCGAATGAAACATTCCTATCCTAATATACCATCCACATTCAAAATGGGGTGGCTAGCTCAGTGGTATGAAGTCGGCCTGTGAATCCTGAGAACTCTGGTTCGATTCCCACAGGCGACAAACAATTTTCATAATTTCAAAACTACCCCTGTGGCTCTTCCACCACTAACATCTTTGCAGGCCGTGATTTGACGACTGGTAACCGCACTTCACGTGCAAAATATATCACTTACCGAGATCTGCTTCGGCAGAGTGCCACACCCAGTAATGGGTAGAAGGCGTGATGATATATTTATTTATTTATTTTATTTATTCAAAATACCTTTCATACATGCTCGTCTCATCTTTCATTCACGCAACAAATCATCAATCATATCCATCCATTTATTCCTAGGGATCCTGAAAATCCTAGATCATCCACGCAATCTCTCACTCTCAATTTCACCACTCTTTCATTCATCATATGTTCCCCAAACTCAAACATACACCTACTCTTTTAACTACATTCCTCTCAATCTTACATTCACCATTCATCATACATACGAAATTCGAATCCGGAAATCACGAGATCGAATCCCACTCAAACTAAAAATATATGAACTACCACACTGTGCCTCAGTGAGTTCGGACCCTGTACTGTAATTGGGATTAAGTTCCTGTTATATAGAGTAATAAATAAAATAATAAATAAATATTTTTGACGCAGATGGTATATTTTTACTACCATTTTATGTCTTATAGATAGATTTATGTTATGTTTTTATATGATGTGTTGAGAGGTTATCAAAGGAATTCAATTATAATGACAGAGAAGAAAAGTCATCGCGCAATATTATTAGCTTTTCTTTTCTCAAGTATTTTCCGTTCCTAATAAGACGTGAATTGATTGGCTGAGAGCTCTTGGCCATTTGTGGGATTGACTGACGACTTCTTTTTCAACCCTTGAACGCCGGTTGATGTATTATTGAATGGTCATAATTTTTTGTCAAATATCTTCAAAATGCCTTGGATTTTTATCCTCTGTTAACACAGAGTGATTCATAATATACGGAACAGACTGAAAGTATAGCTAGGCTGGCCTAAAATAATGTCTTTTCCTTAATAAACGAAAACTCACTACCCAAAAATCATATCTTGTTTAGTTTTTGAGACATGACCTCGGGCGGGAAAGTCGAAAAACTGAGTTGTTGAAATTTTTCGAAAGTTCAACAATTCCTCAAAAACTAAACGTGATACGAAGTTGCGCTCAACGGCATTGAATTCCCCGGGTCCGAATTGACTTATTAGTAAAATTTGAGCTCATTTGAAGCAGTTGATATTTTTAATTATTTTTCCATACATATGTATTTCGACTCGCTGAATCCAATGGTCAAATCCCCAAATGCGTACGTCTTCTAGTTTTTAAGATACTGTCCAAAAACTGTTTAGGAAAAATGAAATGGCAAAAATTTTTGGAAATTTTTAAATCGCTGAAAATTTGTATACAAGGTAATTGAAGCACGAGAAATTTATTGCCGTTGAGTCCATCTTTATATCTCGTTTAACTTTTGAGATATAGCCTCGGGAAGGTCGAAAAACAGAGTTGTTGAAATTTGAAAGTTCTACACTTTCGGAGTCTCTATCTCAAAAACTAAACGTGATACGACGTTGCACTCAACGGCAATGAATTCCCCGGGTCCGAATTGACTTATTAGCAAAATTTTGGCTCATTCGAAGCGATTTTAGTTTTTTGAAATTTTTAATTATTTTTCCAAGCTCTAAAACTCTTTCTCGTACGATTATTGTAACGAAAATTTGCATACATATATATTTTGCTCCGCTAAATCCAATGGTTAAATCCCCAAGTACGTACGCCTTGTAGTTTTTAAGATATTGTCCAAAAACTGTTTAGGAAAAATAAAATGGGGAAAATTTTTGAAAATTTTAAAAATCGCTGAAAATATGTATAAAAGTTAATTGAAGCACGAGAAATTCAATGCCGTTGAGCGCATCTTCATATCTCGTTTAGTTTTTGAGATATGACCTCGGGAAGGTCGAAAAACTGAGGTGTATAAGAATTTTGTTTCTAAAATAATTTAGTAACATTTGATATGATATATTCAAAAAAATATCGTAATTAATTTAATTTTGTTATATTTAATGACAGAATGCACGTCAAGTAATTAATGTATATTAATTTTTTTGAAATTTTTAATTTGGTCAAAACTAAGAGCTTTTAAATTAATAGGAATTTTCTTTTGTTTCAGAGTGCGAGTCGAGTACTACGTCAATGAAAATACGTTCAAAGAGAGACTTCAACTTTACTTCATTAAAAATCAACGCTCAAGTAAGTTATTCTTCCACTATTTATCTACATTAATTAACTATTAATTACTCATTCATTTATGCTTTACATTATCTTCTTCCTTATTATAACAATAACACTTTATTTGATCTTAAAATTTCCGGCATGTTACATTTTCTGCTGCCAAATGTTTGTAAATAATTTTTCCTGAAACCTGCAAAAAAGTGCCTACTTTCCTGACCAACTTTAGAATGGAAAGTAGATTTTTACTAAAACAGTCAAGTAAAGTACGTATCCAAGGTTACAACAAAAATAAGTCTAGTAAAGTACAAAACAGTCTGGTAAAGACTAAATTTTTCAATTGAAGCATTTTTTTCTAAAGTAACGTATAGATATTTGGCGTCAAAAATTATGACAGTAAAAAAAAATTAATTCTGAAAATCATCATTTATCAATTTCCAATTTCAGTACTGAATACAGTATTGTTAATTTTGTATTCGATTCAAAAACAAGACAGGTTTTAATTCCAACGGTTTATAAATGAATATTTCTACTCTGAATAAATTAGATTGCAGGTTATGTGTTAGTAATTTGTTATACATGTTATTTCAGCATTAAACTGCGACGGAATAAATATTTCCCGGTATAATTACCATTTATATTTTATGTGAAAATAATCAATAATACACATTACTTGCATTTTAATTTATAAAATAGTACAATAGCGATAGAGTACTACAGAAGTTTTTTAACATTTCCGCAGCGTTTATTTTCCACTGTAAAAGTTATTTGTGTACCTAGGGCAGAAAGTAGTCTATTAACCATGTACGAGCGGCAAGCACACTTTCTGCTCGAGGTGCACACAATATTTTTTCTACCAATTTAGAAACGATTGAAAAAAAAATTAAATAATTTTACATTACCAACTTTCTGTTTTCAAATGATAGTTGGAATTGTCTAATTTCTGGTCGGCCGTAGAAAAATACTTTTTTTACAATACTTGTACTGTAAGTTACTCTGTAATGACAAAATTTGAACCTAGTAAGTGACACTTTTATTGCACAGTGGTTTCCAGGGTTATATCAGAACTTTAACATTTAATTACAGTCCACCGTGCACAGTAAGTAAATATTACTTATCAAGGGCCTGTTTATCTTGACAACAATTTAACTATTATCAATTTTGAAACCTATTTTCCTTTGCCTTGTATTTCTGCCAGTATTGTAAAAAATAGCTTACTAATCTCGAACTGTAAGTGATTTTTTTAGGTCGCGAATGTTTAAGAAATCTCGACCTTTCGGGCCTCGATTTCCCAATCTACATTTTAGTCCTAAATAACTATTAGAAATGTTTAAGAGCGGAAAATATACCAAAGATTGTTATCTATTATCTTTAATTTATTGCTAATATTCTGTTAGCACAAACTGTCAATATATTAAAAATCTGTTTCTTTTGTTCCAGGTTTAAGAATAAGAATCGCCAATCTTTTATTTAAATTATTAACATGTGTTTTGTACATGTTCCGAGTCATCACCGACTTGGATCCAACTTATGCAGCATGGTTAGTATATTTTACCATTTTCTTTCATTATAGAATTATAAGAAAATATGTATTATTGTACAAATATTATTTGGCAATCACTAGAAAATGAAAGAATACGACTATGATATTCAATTTATCATTCAATGTCAAGCAAAAAATTTCATTATTGATTATTATTTTGTTTATGTTATGATTAATGTTTTTGACACGTCAATTGTTATTACTTTCCTTCTGTATTATAAATGATGAAATTACATTGCAATATGTGGTCGGTGGTTTAATGGTATCGAGTTGGCCTGTGTATTTGAGAACCCGGACTCGATTCCCATATTCGACAAACAGTTTTCACCACATTTATACTACTTCCGTACCTTTCCCTCCATTAACATCTTTTGGGGCCGTGATTTGACGGGTTGTAATCGTACTACAGGAGTAAAATCTATCAATTACCGAGATCTGATATGGCAGAGTGCCACACCCAGTAATGGGTAGAAGGCGTGATGATATATTTATTTATTTTATTTTTACATTCTAATGTCAATATGTACTTGATGATTTTCATAATAGTTTTTACGTTATTTTCTTATTTCTATTTTTATAAATAAAATAAATATATTATCACGCCTTCTATCCCTTACTATAAGTGTGGCACTCTGCCGTAGCAGATCTCGGTAAGTGATATATTTTGTGCATGAAGTGCGGTTACCAATCGTCCAATTACGTCCCCAAAGATGTTAGTACAGGGGGAGCACAGGGGTAATTTTAATGTGGTGAAAAATATTAATCGGTTGTGGGAATCGGGCCGAGATTCTTAAATCCACAGGCCGACTCGATACCACTGAGCTACTTATCCCATAATTATTTTTATCATGAACTAAAATAGCTTAATCATAAAAAAATATTTTTGCCTTTTATTCATTTTTGTGGGGGCAGCTCTGCAACTGTAGATCTCATTATATACATTTTTCCGTGAAGATATATTCTGCTATCAAATGCATCCTTATTATTTTAGAAAATAAAATAATTAATAAAGATTTTACTGCTGATTTTCCGCAATAATCATGGCCGCCATCTCCATAGCTCACCAGGCCGACTACAACTTTTTCTTTTTTCTTTCTAGTTACGGTTGCAAGCCGGGCAACAAGTCCGACTTCCTGGAGTCGAGGATCTTGACAGACGAAAAATTCCAGGAAAACCCCATCATCAACTGGGACGCCATCTGGTGGGTGAACCGACCTCTGGAGCTCTGGATCGTCCAGGTGGTGTTAGCTATGATCAGTCTCACCGAAGCACTTCTACTCGCCTACCTCGGATACAAGGTAAGAAGAAGAATCATATATTTTGTAGTTATACTAAAAACGTTATAAACATCGACTGACATCATCCATCCTGATAAAACTTAATAACATCATAAGAAACTGGTGCAATATTTTAAATAATAATTTAAAAAAAAAAGAATTGAAACACTAATCTTATATAAGAATATTTAATAATAGCAATATTTATAGCGTTTTGAGTATATTTGGATGAGATTTTAAAAAATGTTAAATTTGTTTTAATATTTTAATATTCGTATTAATAATGTCCGTAACGCAGCTTTATTAAGAAAGGTTTACTATTTTAAGTGTTTTAAACTGTTTTAAAACGTAGCTGAGTGCGCTAAGGCGATGGCTAATCTTTTCCAAACATCTTAATTTATAATTCCTTTCATACAAACTAATCTTATCTTTCATTCAAACAAACCTTCAATCACATACATCCATTTATTCCTAGAAATACTTTTTTAACTTTCCATGTAATAAGTGTGCTACGTCGCCATTTTATTGAATTAAATTTGTCAAAACCACGTATTATCAGCTCATCATCCCCTAACGCAATTTGATCCTCCACTTTGCTTTTCAATTGTTATTTTTTACTCAATAAAGCGCTTAAGTGCCGCGCTGGCTTTGTTCCAAGCCTGAAGCGCATTCATTTTTAAATTTGCACCGCGACGCCGCCGTACATACATCAGGCCGTCGGGACGCCGGGCGTACATACGCCAAGTGTGTCATTAAGGAAGCTACGTTAAATGTAACTGGGTTACATCGTACTGTTGAGTGGTAAGCTAGAGCACTTTGTGCTTACGTCAGAAATGAAAAGGATAGAGAAGAAATTTCGGATTTTATGACGCGGTTTCTCAACGACACAAGACAATTGTCATTTGCAAAAGCGACATATTTTTAGAACCGCTTGAAATAGTTATTTGTTACATTAAGACTGAAAGTACAATATAAATACAAATAAATAAATATATCATCACGCCTTTTACCCATTACTGGATATGGAACGTTGCCGAAGCAGATCTCGGTAAGTGATATATTTATGCGCATTACCTGCCATCAAATCACGGCCCCCAAAGATGTTAGTGGTGAGAGAGCCACAGGAATAATTTTAATTTGGTGAAAATTGAGGTTCTCAGGATCCACAGGCCGACACGATACCACTGAGTCATTACCCCATACAATTGTCTATAAATAATAATAAGTAAAAAATAAAATAAATATAACATCACGCCTTTTACCCATTACTGGGTGTGGCACTTTGCCGAAGCAGATCTCGGTTAGTGATATATTTATGCACGTGATGTGCGGTTACTAATTTTCAAATCACGGCTTCCAAATATGTTAGTGGAGAGCCACAGGGGTAGTTTTAGTGTGTTTAAAATTGTTTGTAGGCTGTGGGAATCGAACCAGGATTCTCAAATTCACAGGCCGACTCGATACCACTGAGCCACATACCCTACACAAGTGTTTTATCAAACTAAACCTAACAAATCGTTATCATTTATGTTTTTTGTCCCGTAATTTGTCTACCATTTTGTAGAACATTAAGGGTGATTTATTTGCGTGGCACACGACACACATTTACTGACACAAAGGGCACATGGCTTGAAAATTATTCGCTGGCGAGAAAAAGCGAACATCAAGAACTGAAGACACATTCACAAGATTTATATTTCTGAAATTTTCCTTACACTTCAACGCACTTCATATTCTCAAGAGCAGGGTTGTACTTCAGTATTTTAAAAGGAGGGTAGACTACGCACGTTAATTATTATTGTACAGTGAAATATATACCACCAAAATAAAAGTAAAAAATGCTTCTTATTTAATTTTTCTTATTTTTTTAATGGGGTAGGTGGCTTAGTGGTATCGAACCGACCTGTGGTTTTGAGAACCTCGATTCGATTCCCACAGCCGACAAACAATTACCCGTGTGACTTTCCGTCCACTAACATCTTTGAGGGCCGTGAATTTGTGGCTGATAACCGCACTTTACGCACATAAATAACTTACTGAGATTTGCTACGACAGAGTACCACACCCAGTAATAGGTAAAAGGCGTGATGATATATTTATTTTATTTATAGTTTGAAGTCAACGAGATTTGAACTCGGAAAACATTGCTTGATAAATAATACTATTCCTTGTCTTCTTGTTACAAAGTCTACGATGTATGCTTTGAAGAACTTTAGCTTTTCGTCTTATCGTGTTGAATATATTTCAGACAAATAAAGTCCTTTTATTATGAATATATTTACATAGAAAATCAGTGTAACTACCTGTTTTAATTACGACACGAAAGCGCACAAGGAATGTTAAAAACTAGGAATAAACTTCCTAGAATTAATCAGATTGTTTCTAAACTGACAAACTTCTTACATTACCCAACCAATTTAACAACTTTTCAATTAAATGCAATATTTACACTTGAACTGCGATGTCGTCATTATCGACGCATAACTTATAAAATAGTTTCTGGAAAACATCCATTAAATACCTTACAATATTTCCTACAAGGAGCAAATCTTAAATGCGCAAAAATACACATACCTAATTTAGTCTACCGTCTCATACATAAACTATTTTTTTGCAATACTTTTACTGTAAGTTACCTATTAATGACAAAATTTAAATACAGTAAGTGGAACTTTTTTGCACAGTGGTTTCCATGGTTATATCAGGACTTTAATATTTTCTTACTGTACACCGTGAACAGTAAGTAAATATTACATATCAAGGTCCTGTTTATTTTGACAACAATTTGACAACTACTAATTTTGAAACCTATTTTTTTTTCTTTCTATTTGTGCAAGTATTGTAAAAATAACTTACTAACCTCCAGCTATAAGTTATTTTTTTTCCAATATTTGTACTGTAAGTTACTTATTAATGACAAAATTTAAATACAGTAAGTGAAACTTTGACTGCACAGTGGTTTGCATGGTTACATCAGTAAGTAAATATTACATATCAAGGTCCTGTAAACCATACTTCACGCGCATAAATATATCACATACCGAGATCTGCTACGACAGAGTGCTACACCCAGTAATAGGTAAAAGGCGTGATGATATATATTTGTATTTATTTATTTTTAATAGCTTTTATTTATTTAAACTAAATTTAAATTTTAAATTTTTGTGGTACAATGGACTAAAAGTATTTTAATACATTTCTAAGGATGGCGTATCTGCAACTGCAGATTTTAATACGTGTACACATACAAGCAAGAGCAGAACAAATAAATTGATTGATTTCCTGTTGTGCAGTGTATTAAATAAATAATATATCATCAAATTTTTTACTCCCTCCTGGGTTGTGAAACCTCTGCATTTATAACCCCAGTAGATAACACATTTTTCCCGGAAATGCGATTACCTTCCGTTAAAGATGTTAGTGGAGCAAAAGCCCGACGGATGGATTTTATGTGCTGATAAGTTTTTAATGTAGTTTAGTATCAAACCCAGATATCTTAAGCTTCAAACCATCACATAACGCGCTCAACTATCAACACCATAAAAGATTAAAATAGAAAAAAAACGTCTAAATAAATGTATTCAAATGGCAAATTTTATCAATGACTGTTGTAGTTTTAAACGAGTCTGTATTGCAGTGCTACCCTCAGTAATGGGGTAGGTGGCTCAGACCCGTGTTCGATTCCCACAGCCGGCAAACGATTTTCACCACATTAAAATAACCTTTGTGGCTCCCCTTTGACTAACATCTTCGGGGGCCGTGATTTGATAGCTGATAACCGCACTCAGGGCCGTCTTAAGTCTTGCAGGGGCCCTTGGGCACACCGAGTTTGGGGCTCCCATCAAGTCGGAGGCCCCCACTTCACGCGCATAAATATGTTACTTACTACTGTAAAGTGCCACACTCAGTAATGGGTAAAAGGCGTGATGATATATTTAATTTGATTTATTTATTAAATTACATAGTTCGGGTGCCACTATAAGCCACTATAATTCCAGATATGCATACCACTAAAATATATGAATAAAACAAAGTAAATAAATAATAAAATAACGCAAAAAGTATTCTTCTACACAAAGCTCATCACGAACCAATATTTTAAGTATTTTAAGTTTAGAGCTTTTTCTAGTACTGCGCAAACGATCTGATAAAGCTGTTTCGATTTTCCGTCGATTTGAATGTCAATAGAAATGAAGCTGTGCTACGTGACATTATCATTCTTTACGTTACGTCCAACGTTACGCTGTTTGAATTTACTATGAATATGCTAATGTTGTATGTGTTTCTGTGTGTTTCAGGGGAATATATGGCAGCAGTTACTATCTTTCCATTTTGTACTGGAGCTTGTAAATACTATTCCATTTATGTTAACGGTAAGTACGTTTTTGTATTTGTAATTTTTGTTGCGACGCAGAAACTTTTTACATTTTAATTAGTTTTATTTAAATAGTAGCTTTGAAGTGCTTTAATTTATTGTAGAGTAATTATTTTTGCATAAATTTATAGTTTGTACTTCAACAAATTTGTTGTAATGAATTATTTTCAATAGAACGTGTAAATTGAATTTAAACATTAATTTTATAATTTGTTTATGTTAGTTGAATTGTTGTACGTGTAATTAATTATCATGAACAAATTTAATATGTCAAATAATTAAGTTAATTTACAATTTAAATTAGGTAATAACATATTTGGCATAATTTTAAATAAATAACATTAATATAGTCAATATAGCTGCCAGAGCTGGGACGGTTACACAATAAAATTGTGAAGCTACAGAGCTAATCTTTAAAAATGTAGCAAAGCTACTGCTGTTATACTAAAAACGCTGTAAAGATCGTCTGACGTCATCAAAAAATATAACTAGATGAATGACATATGGTGCTGCTACGTTTACATGTCATCAGTTTTAAATTTGATTGCTCGTTGCTTTTTTGGAGATGACAAGATATCATTTTTCTTTGACTTCGCAGATATTTTAGTGACCGTGAAACTTTTAGTACGTCTGATAATCTCTAGTCAATTTTAAATTAATAATGAAAATTAATGAAATATATACTAATTTACCTTTCGTACAGCACTTAGGGATAAAAGAGGTCCATTATAAGCTGCTTTAATTAGAATTACGTTGCATTTGTATAAAGTGGCATATAAATATAATTTTAATAGGTTTGTGTGTAATTGTTCTGTTTCAGCTTTTATACCCACCAATGAGAAACTTATTCATTCCAGTGTTTCTCAACTGTTGGCTTGCGAAACATTCGCTGGAAAACATGTTTGTAAGTATGATTATATCTTTAGTTTACAACATTTACATTAGGTTTTATCTCAATCGGCATAATGCACATTCTCACACTCACAAAGATAAACATTTTATTTCTTTAACGATACAACTGTTCTTATCTAAATTGAAATCTTTATTTCTTACAAATGTTATAACCCATACTTTTTTAATAGTTTCCATAAAGTTTGACTGCACGTCAATAAAACACAAAAGATATATGTATCCATTATTTATACTCATAATATAACAATTTGGTTTTATTTGTTGACAATCATTTACAACATAGGAATGATTGGAGATTTGTTGCTTAAACTTAGATGAGCTTGAATAAAAGAAATTATGAATGTGAATAAGATGAACGTACCTAGTCTATAGTCCCACTAGAGTATGAAAGTTGACGTTTAAATTATTATGTAATTGTGGTTCTTTTTCATATGATTGCGTACGAAAAAAGTTTGAAAGAAATATAACTTTTAGGTATTTTGCTATGAAGAACCTAGACTTATAAGAAACCCTAAGTACGTAAGTAATATCTAAATAAATATATCATTACGCCTTCTACCCATTACTGGGTGTGGCACTCTGCCGAAGCAGATCTCGGTAAGTGATATATATATGCGCGTGAAATTATTGAATATTACTAAGTAGGTACTTCACGGTATGAATATCTTAAATACATCCCTGTGTTGTTATTTGACGATTATAACTGTACTGCAGTGAACCATCTATTTTATGCCAGACATGCTAATGTTTTTCTAGAATTTTTAAATGAAACATTTGACTGGGCATCTGAAAACAAACCCTTGGGTCCTATGAAAAGAAACAACCAGATAATAAGTTAAACGTCAACTTTCATACTCTAGTGGGACTATACCAAAGGATGATTCTTCTTCTTCTTCAATCATTTGTTTCATTATATGTTAGTTAAGTTAGTGAGATACATAATGATATGTCTGTTTTATTTATAAGTTTTCAGGTGTATTTTAGTAACAATTTATTTTTGTTTGTTTTTCAGAATGACCTGCACAGAGCGATGCAAAAATCGCAGTCGGCGCTTTCACAACAGCTTATGATTTTATCCGCAACTTTACTTTGTTTGGTTTTTACAAGGTAAGAAACAACCAGCGTTTATTTTACCTTTTATTTGCTTGCAGTTTAAACTTTGACAAAAAACAGAAAATTATTTGTGCCGTGTACAGATAAACCAGCAGGAAGTAAACCTCGAGCGCTTTTATTCCGGTAGATATTGCTTTTTGTTCGTACAAAATAAACAAATATAGGAAAACAATATAACATATAATTTAATACTTACTTTTCTGTTCATAACTAATTTAAAGACAATAGAAGACATGTTTTCGCAGTACTGTAAACCTTTCCTACGTTACCTAGGTTACTTATAATCATTAGTCAGTTATGATGGAATTCTGTGATAAATTCATAAGTTTATGTATTCGTAAATCTGTAAATTATGATCAAAATCACATCAATATTTATTGATAAGTAGAAAATATTTAATAAAAAAAATATGGTGACCGTAAGTATATGTCATTATTTTTTCTAATTTATTGAAGCATCTATATCATTTACCAAGATACGCTACGACAGAATGCCACTCCCAATAAAGGGTAAAAGCATGATGATGTATTCATTTATTTTATTATTTAAATTTGGCATATTTTGTAGACTTTAGTGAACATAGTTTCCGAGTTTCACTTGCCATTTGTGGCGCTATATTAATGTGAGTTAGTTTTAAACACACATTATCTATTCTAGAACTCTCTATCTTTAACTAAATTACCCTAACTACCCACTACCCTACTTACTTACAACCACGTCATCCAAATTCTCCAAATTCGTCCAAATTCTATTCCGTTTATTCGAACAAGTCAGCAGTCATGTAGCTATCATGTCTTTCGCGTTGTGGGTGGCACTGATGGCAGTTGGGAGCTCCACATCAAATTAGCCCCTTTCTCCCTTCCATGTTTCATCCCCAACCCTAACCCTGTGACGTAACTAGTAACAAGTAACGAGCACTCAGGGAACACGAGCAGGAATCCGGTGTAATGTCATTACGACACAACACGAAGGACTGCGGACACGCCCGACTGAAGGGTTGATTAGGAATGCTGTTTTTTGGTAGGGGCTGATTTTGGGGCTTAAATTAGAGGGTAAATAAAACTGGGATTGGGGCATTAATATGGATAAGATTTAGAATTAATTTGTTGTAAATGACAGAACAGTAGAAATGAAAACAAGTCAACATTTTCAACAACACGTTTTACAAATTAATCTTCAACAAATATTTTTACACCACGCTTCATTCACATTCATAATTACTTTCATACAAGGTCGACTCAGCCTTCTTTCACGCAACAAACATTCAATCATATCCGTTAAGTTATTCCTAGGTTTTCTATGGAAATCTCTCACCCTCAATTCATATTTTTTATATTTGTACCAGAGTAAGTAGAACTTACATATTTCAACCTGATTTCATCAACATTCATAATTATTTTAGTACAACAGTAAAAACTCGTCTGATCTTTTGTTCATGCAACAAACCTTCAATCATATCCATCCATTTATTCCTCGTTCACGAAATGTCTCACCCTCAATTAATATTCATCAAGAATTCAACTTTCATTTCAGCAACATTCATAATTCCCTTTTTTACAAGCTCATTTTATATTTCGTTCAAACAACAAACCTTCAATAAAAACAATCCATTTATATTTCTCTCCCTTCTTTTCACCAATCGCAACAAAAAATGTTAGACAATGACAGTACAGTGATATGGGTAGCGTTACGGAATTCGAATCCGGAGATTCCAAGTCCGAATCCAACTCAAGCTAAATATATATGAACTAGTGAATTGGGATTTAATCCTGTTGTTCAGACTAGCATAAATAAATAAATAAATAAACTGTACCAAACTAAAAATATACAAAGTTTCATTGTAACATTTAATTATTAACGTTATAATTACCTGTCAAATTGTCGTACACAACATCTGTGCCGGAAATGCAATTAACGGTTTCCGATTAAAACAGTTTCAAACTAATATCAATTATTATTTTCTCTTGCACATTTTCATTATTTTTTCGACATACATACATAATTTTACGCTGTATCCTCTCAAATAAGGTAGCAAGGACCCTTTTAATCCTACAATTAATCCACATTCATAATTCCTTTCATATAAGTTCGTCCCATATTTTGTTTACGCAACAAACATTTAAAAGAAATAAATATTATTATGTACTTCGTACGCACTACGAAAGAAAAGAAAATTATATTTACTTGAAATTGAGTGTATTTTTACACGTAACAAATTTAGTATTTTATGACCTTAATATACAATTATGGGGTAATGGCTCAGTGGTATCGAGTCGGCCTGCGGATCCTGTGAACCCGGGTTCGATCCCCAAAGCCGACAAACATTTTTACCAAATTAAAATTACCCCTGTGGCTCCTCCTCCACGAACATCTTTGGGGGCCGTGATTTAACGGCGGATAACTGCACTTCACGCGCATAAATTTATCACTTGCCGAGATCTGCTTCGGCAGGCGTGATGATCTATTTATTTTTATTTATTTATTATTTTTTAATATACAATTAAATATAGTATAAATCTAAAATTTCGGTAGTTGTTTTTGTTGTTTTTTTTTAATTATAGCCAACCTATTTATAGAAATACTCATATGGTATATTACTTTTTCATCTTATTCAGTACATCTATTAATATTATTACAAATTTGAAATATATATAGAATAAAATAATGTACAGAACAAATTTCCACACGTTTTGCTGTTATCATGTCATTAGCATCATTTTTATGTATCTCATTAAAAATTCATTCCGTAATTTCCACAAGGAAAACAAAAGCAACAAACTTGCTACATATATGAACTAAATTACTATTTTACAACCCTCTGAAACTTACAACAGTAACATCCCTTAGATGTTACAACAAATTACAGTCCATACTTGAACTTCAAATTAGGGTATATCGATATAATTTCATTATGTGTATGTTTCCAATATAGGTTTGTGTACAGTAGACCAACATACCTATGTGGTATCATGATTAAATTGCAATTAAAGCAGCCAATTAGTTTTCAAATTACTTCGTCAAATATTTCTATTCTGTCACACCATGCTCCATCAACATTCATTTTTTTTTTCATATAAGCTTGTTCTTTCGTTTTATCTTCAATATTATTATTATTAATATGGGGTGGCTAGCTCAGTGGTATGAAGTCGACATGTGGATCCTGAGAACCCTGGTTCGATTCCCACAGGCAACAAACAATTTTCATAATTTCAAAAACTACCCCTGTGGCTCCTCCACCACTAACATCTTTGGAGGCCGTGATTTGACGTCCGATAACTGCACTACACGCGCAAAATATATCACTTACCGAGATCTGCTTCGGCAGAGTGCCACACCCAGTAATGGGTAGAAGGCGTGATGATATATTTTATTTATTTTATTATTATTCAATATTTTTTTCTAGATAGTCCAAACAATCTATCATCTTCAATCAAATTCGTCCTGCAATTAATATGTGATAAATATTTCTATTGCTAATTGCTAAACAATTGACAAACGCTCAAATTTAATTTTTATTATTTTAATTTAACTACCCTTCGTAAGACCTTTAATTTGATGCCCCACTTGATAGGTTTTCTAATATGTTTACAAAAAACAATTGACAAACGCTCAAATTTAATATTTGTCATTTAAATTTAACTGTCCATCCTAAGAGCTTTAATTTGATACCTCACACGATAGGGTTTAAGGTACATTTAGAAAAACAAATGACAATCATCCAAATTTAGTACAAACAATTGTTTTTCTGAACAAAGTTTTCAATTAGCTAAATACAATTTTCAAAACCGCAGTTCGCTATGTCTTCTTGTTAACGAGATACGACACTTTAAAAAATTATATTTTTATTTTTAAAATTACCCAAAAATGACAGTAAATATGCAATTGCAGACCTCAAAATTGGAATCTATGGAAAATTTTATATAGATAAGAAAAAAAACTGCATTGAATTATTCCTAGTAGAAAAACTGTAAATACGAAATTAAATTATCAATATGCGGTATCATACTCTAGGTTAGAGGCCCTGTTTTATACACCCTTGAATTATTTTAAACGTCAAAATGCCCAAGTAAGCTCCTATATTTTATATAAATGAAAAATATTGAAATTTCAATCACAAAATATGAAATTAATAATCAATATATCTATAAAGTCTTGATTGGTAATCAAAGTTGGGGTGATATAGACACTAATTATATGTATTTGAGTAATTTTTTAAGTTTTAAAAGTAAAATTAATACATTTTGAAACTAAATGTGAGGTTAGATTGCCAAATATAATAAAATTTATAAGATTTAACATGGGAAGGATAGGGAATACAAATATAATACATAATTCAAAGGGCTGTACAAAGTTAACCCATTGCATTACTATTTATTTATTTATTATGCTTATTTTTTCTCGTAGAAAGGCGGATTTTTTTTCCATGTCTATGTAAAATTTTCCGTAGAATCTATTTTTGAGATCTGCAATTGCATATCTCTTCTAATTTCTGCGTTATTTTGAAAAAGAAAAATATACGAAACAGTTTTAAAATATTATTTAGTATTATTGTTACTACGCATAGAAAATAGGAATTTTTTTCCATGTCTATGTAAAATTTTCCGTAGAATAGATTTTTCAGATCTGCAGTTGCATATCTCTTCTAGTTTCTGCGTTATTTTGAAAAAGAAAAATATATTAAACTGTTTTAAAACATTATTTAGTATTACTGTTACTACGTATAGAAAATATGATTTTTTTTTTCATATCTATGTAAAATTTTCTGTAGAATCGATTTTTCAGATTTAAAATTACATATCCTTTCGAGTTTCTGAACCATTTTGAAAGAGAAAAATTGTACTAAACCGTTTTAAAACATTTTTTGTTACTACCACCTTCAATTAAATTAATCTATAATTAATTTTCGTCAATCATTCCAGCCTATCACACCACGTTCGCTTCATCAATATTCATAATTCCTTTCATACAAACTCGAAACAATAATAATATCCATCCATTTATTCCTAAGCCACAATCTATTATAACTAAATTATAGAAAATAATAATATCTTTATAGAATAAATCTTAGACTATTATAACTATGTACGTCAAAGCTTTCAAGCAAGCTGTATCAACTCATTCAAGTGTATTACAACATTAATTTTAGTAGATTCATTAACATAAGTAGATTGATAAAATTATCATGCTTCCAAAGACACTTAAGGCTTTTGTGCACTCGTAATCCAACGAGCACTTTGATCCTTGTGCTTGTCTCAAATGATTAGCGATTTTACAGTTTAATATAATAATGATGCTTGCGTAATGAATTGAGAATTTTCATAATTGGAAAATTGTTTTGTTTTCAAGAGAGCTATTTTTAGAAGCTAGGGAGATAGTTTTATCCACGCACAACTTACTAAAAAGTAATTATAATCCTGTTCGTGGTTTTAATTAAAGCAGACTAAAATGATCCATCAAAATTAAGGTAAATATCATAAAAAATATATTGCATAGATTATTTTTGACGTTTCTCAAAACCAATGAAATGCTTCATTATATGTCACGTGTCTGCGTTTTAACCAATCCTTTCATTATTATACTGAGAATAAAGCTCTTGTGATTATTCCAGGGAATAATCTCTGTAGGTGGTTGTTAAATAATTATTTAAAACTGTCAACGCGTCAAGTAAAATGTGTGAAAAAAATCGATTTAGTTCCATTTCAGATACAGAAATACACCAACAAATTTTGGAAACAACTTCCAAGAATACATTAATAAGTAGACAATCGATATGAACCTAGTTCAAAATCCTTTTAAGATGGTTGAATCGACCTCAACAGCTAAATAAAAAAATAATCTAAATAAATATACGAGTAACTCGAGAGTTGGATAAATTAGAAATAATTATCCGGTATCTTTCTCAAACTTGTGTCCATTTGGCAATAGCCACTCAAACCCTGCGGACTTTCGTGACTATTGCCTGACAACAAGTTTTCAAAAGACCTGCCAAATTAATTTCAATTTATTCTCACTCTCTTGTTATATTATTACTGATAATAGATTACAGGGCGTCTGAGGAAAGTTCGATGACTGTTAATCATGAGAACCACGGTTTAAGTGAACAATAAAAAATATATACTAGAATTGGGATATTTATGAACTATAATCACGAAACAAAGTCATTACTTTTTTATAACACCAGTTGAATATCAGCGTTTATAATACAATAATCTATAACAGTGATTTTCAAACTTTTCGCAGCTATGACCCCACTTGGAAGCAAAAATCATAAATATATTCTTTCGCGACCTCTTTTCTTTTAATGTGATCAAAATTTCAGTTTGTAAAAGGCTGATTTAATAATGTATATTACAAACCGCATTTCCATATCTTTTATAGTTTTCGATATATGGGCCTTCAAATTTGACATTTTTAAAAAGTCAAAAATCGCTGTAACTCAAAAACTAAAATAGATATGAAGATGCACTCAACGGCATTCGATTTTTCATAGTCTGAATGATATCGAACCATATTTTAAAATTTTTCGATTTATAAACTGGTTCAACCAAAAAATTGGCTTTTTCATTAACTAACATTTTTGCAATCTCTTGATTAAAAAAATATATATTGAGGATTAAAATATGCCTAATTTTAATTTGGTGTAAATTGTTTGTCGGCTGTGGGAATCGAACCGAATTTGTATTGCAAGTTTTAATTGACAATTATAATTACCAATAATAATTTCTAGTTGGAAAGTTGTGAAACTATGTTAAATAAAAAAATATTTCCTATAATTCATTATCAATTTTTTTCCTTCCATCAATCACAATATTCCCCTTTCAATAACAATAAATCAGCATTATTGTGAAACATACATGGCCCCAACATACGATTGAACGTAGTTCTACCGCCTACTAGAATAGCGCACACACATTCCACAACACACGAACATTGAGGCACCTGTCGCGTGACTTGACATCCGAAGGCGTTATCGATCTACACCTGGCAACATTATCATTATTAATTCCACATATAAACAAACACACGCACCTAAATATCTACCGAGTTCGTCAACACGCCCTGTTGAATATACTAACGAAATATACAGACAACTTTCCACACTGGAAAGACAATGAAAATTGTGGAAAGAAATATTGGGAATAGGAGGAATAAAGAGTAATACAAAGACAAAATGTCTTTGTCTTTGTATTATTTCAATTGCTGTCAAGCAGTTTGCGATTTTTGTCGGTAGATGGCACCACGGGTTGCTCCGTAGCTCTCATGTCGTGTACCGGCTTACATAGTTTTTAACATCAGCCTGTTCAGCTAAGACAGTATCACAGTTTACTAGTCCCTAGTTGGATAGTTGATCGCATCGTACTGATGAGTCCCTAAAGGACGAAACGCGTCTATGGTTATAACTGAACTGACCAGCCGTTTATTGATGACCTGATAAGTTGATTCAAACGTGCTGTAAATTTTTTTGTGGAATTTGTTTTTTCCTACTTTTTTCTTATTTATTAGGAATAAAGAGGCTTGTGAGGCTGGATGAAGTGCGATAAGAGAGGGTAGCAAAGTGAATTTAATGGAGGATAAGAGAACGATGAATATTGTTAGCGATTTAATATGAATTATCATCAATAGTTATTTGCTTGCCGTGGGTCCTAAATACCTTCTCCAACACTTCTATACATAGCCAGCATTTTCATTTCAACTTCTTCCTTCTTTCAAGTCATCTGTAGTCTTCTTCATCCTCTTGCCTTTTTTATTTTTTATCCCAATTAGAGTACAAAGAACCTACAGCTTATAGTGGAATCCAAACCACTCAGATCCAATCGTATTTTTTATATAAGATGAAGTCTCTTGTTTGCTCATTAAGAAACGTAAGTTTTACCTCGCTTTTATCCACTGCACTACGATTACCTTTACCTTCTACAGTCCCTTCTATTACGTCCTTCATTATGGGGTAGCTAGCTCAGTGGTATCGAGCCGGCTTGTGGATCCTGAGAACCTTGGTTTGATTCTCACAGCCGACAAATCATTTTCACCACATTAAAATTATCCTTGTGATTCCTCCTCCACTACAATCTTTTGGGGACCGTGATTTGACGACTGGTAACCGCACTTCGCGCGCATAAATATATCACTTACCGAGATCTGCCCCGGCAGAGTGCCACATCCAGTAATGGATAAAAGGCGTGATGATATATTATTATTACAGTATCCCTTCGCTACACATGGCCCAAGCACGTTTTCCTCCTTGTCAAATTAGTCCTTTTTTTTCTCCTACTCTTTCCCTAACTTGTTCAAATGTATCAAAAATTCGGGCTGTCTATTTTGTAATGAGACATAGCATGACAATTTAAAATATTTATATGTGAAAAAAAAAACAAGGCGAAAGATCAAAATAGATTTTTCATGTCTTAACAATAAAAATACATTATCGTCATGGTAATATGACAAAACAAATATTAATTTTAATATTTTATATCAGGATGCTTTATAATGTAAATCAGGTAATTGTTATTTCATTTTCACGGTTTAATAACAGAACATACACTGATTTTTATAGATAAAATAATAAATTCAAATAAGTCGCGTGATGTAATTGTTTGAATGTATTGTTGCCATGACATCCAAACAAAACAATTCAATAACATTAATCATTAAAATATGAGCCAATCTGTTCTAAAAATATTGACGTGTAAATAAATTTTCTCTGTCATCATCGCCTTCATTCTGAATTCAAAACGATATCAATATTGACAAAATGATGCTGACATTCTGACGTATAGTTTGAATTTTCTTGTAAGATATCAGCACAAAATGCTCGTACTCGTCAGGCGATGAATTTACGTATCATGTTATCGCTTCAATGACTACCTTTAACTTCTTGATTCGATTCTTGGGACTGTGACAACATTTATAGGACTTACAAACTAAATAATCTCTATCTGTATCGATTTCTAAGATCTAGAGCTATTTTCGAACATGTTCTGTTATACTAAAATGGTATATCTGATATTAAATGCAGATGGGATCAGATTAGCTTAATAAGTGGCCAGTTAGCTGCTTCAAAACTTACTAATTCTAATAGTCAAACAATACAACTGCAAGGATAAAAACTTTGAAGATTACTGTAAACTGTAGGTCCTTTACAAGCTGTAAAGTGAGAATATTTTAGCTAGAATACATGCAAACAATAATACAAAAAAAATCGAATGTCAGATTGAGAATAATGCTGATGAAAAAATATGTATAATATATGGAATCTCAAAATGGAGATGCGTTTTATTAAGCCGTTGAATTTATGAAATGGTTAGGAGCAGAAGGGTTGAAAAAATTACTCCACTATGTTTGGATTGCTTGGCTTTTGTACCAATAAATTTTTAATAAATAATATTTATAGGTGACGACGTTTCGGGACTATGGGTTGGTCCCATTTTCAAGTCAACAAAAAATAATAAGTTAGTTAAGCATAACAGTTTACAATAAAAATATAAATAATTCCGTGTGGAAAAATATAGTCGAAGATTATAACATGTTAAAACGGTGGTAAACAACACCGTAGTCAAAACAATAAAAAATATGTATGTCACATGACATGGTTTGGGTGTATGGAATTTATGTTGTATGAAAGATTGGTGAAATTGAGGGTGCGGGATTGTGTGGATGAATTAGTATCCCTAGAAATAAATAAATTAATGAATATGATTCCAGATTTTTTTGTGTTAACTAAAGATACAACGAGCTTGGGTAAAAGAAATTATGAATGTTGATGAAGCGAAAGTGGTGTATGAGGATGGAATGTTTGGATGAATTTAATTGAGGGTGAGAAATTGCGCCAACGACCTAAGAAATAAATGGATGGATTTGATTGGAGGTTTTTTATGTTAACGAAAGATACAGCGAGTTTGTATGAAAGAAATTATGAATGTTGATGAAGCGAAAGTGGTGTGTGAGGATGGAATGTTTGGATGAATTTAATTGAGGGTGAGAAATTGCGCCAACGACCAAAGAAATAAATGGATGGATTAGATTGAAGGTTTGTTATGTTAACGAAAGATACTGCGAGTTTGTATGAAAGAAATTATGAATCTTGATGAATCGAAAGGGGTGTATGAGGATGGAATGCTTGGATGAATTTAATGAGGGATGAGAAATTGCGCCAACGATGTAAGAAATAAATGGATGGATATGATTGAAGGTTTGTTATATTAACGAAAGATACAGCGAGTTTGTATGAAAGAAATTATAAATATTGATGAAGCGAAAGGGGTGTGTGACGATGGAATACTTGAATGAATTTAATTGAGGGTGAGAGATTGCGCCACCAACCTGGGAAATAAAATGATGGATGTGATTGATAGTTTGTTACGAGAACGAAAGATGATACGAGCATGTATGAAAGGAATTATGAATGTGGATGGTTTGCCAGGATAAGACTGCTTGGCGAAGATTAATTGCAGTTTGAATTTAATTGAGGGTGAGAGATTGTATAAACGACTAGGAATAAATGGATAGATATGGTTTAAGGTTTGTTGCGTGTACAAAAGATAAAACGAGCTTGTATAAAAGGAATTATGGTTGTGGAATGAATAAATGTTCACTGAACATTTTAAGGATTATGTATGTACGTAAAAATTGAGTACAATATTCTGTTAACGACGTGACCTTTTCTGAATAATAATATATGACCTGTTTCTTAAATCCTTTTAAAATTATTACATTTTCTACGATTTTAAATCGTATACAGAATTCAGATTGTGCCTCCATGTAAAATAGAACATGCATATTATATGTTATAAAATAGGTCATAAAATAAAACAGTGGTTACAAAACTGTACTCAACTAGTATTATTCTGTATCATAAAATTTAAATGACCGAAGACGAAAACCTTTTCAAAAGAAATCATTACACAGTTGTCACTTTAAGTATTTTTGTTTTAAATAATTTCGAAACTTTTGATGATACAGAGTTGTTCTCAATTTCAGTTGCTAGAGTATAATAAAATTGTCATTTATCCAGTAACGTCATCCAGGTTGACGTAATGGCAGCTTCAGGAGTACTAAAGGGAATTATAACAGAATGAGGAAAGATAAATTATGACGCCTAGTTTTACTGCGAAGCTAAAACAGAATATAAATTTTCATTGTAGCAATGCAACATAAACTGTTCCCTATTTGCTATTATTTCCAAATAATGTTTAAATTATGTCTGACGTAAATATAAAATGTTTTCTGCAATCGATTGATGTAACTTTGATTGATTTTTCAAACGAAAATAGATGTAAACATATATTTATAGCATGGACGATGATTACGTGGGTGAAAATTAATTAATCTTTCGATTTCAATAATCATAATTTGTTGCGCGTAAACAGAAGCATTTTTTTTGTCTGACGCACAAACAAAGCAATTTGAAGGGATGATTCATTAGCTCAAAAATATGTTCAGCAATTCCAATCTCCAGCACATCGTTTGACATGAATCTTATTTTTTTGTTTGATGCTTTATTTCTTGTGTTATGTGCAAGAGAATTTAATGAAATTTTAGTTAGATGCTAATATACAGGTATTGTTAATGCACAACAAAAAATTTGATTTATACATCTTGAAATAATAGTCGTTGAAAGAGGTAATAAATATTATTATTTAAAATTGTTATTTTATTTTATGAGGTAGGTGGCTCAGTAGTATCGAGTCGGCTTGTAAAAATAATAATTAAAAGAAAAAATTGTTGTCAACGGCCATGGCTGCACTCGTTGGAACTGATCTAAGCGATAACGCGAGTTAAGTAACGTTGCGAGCGGGTAGTACTTGAATGGGTGACCGTCCAGAGAAAACCCGCGTTCCTGTTGACCATAATACCTAAAATGCAGATCAGGGCGGAATGGCGGCATATGACCTAAGTAGATGGACCGCCAAAGAAGCCACAGAAAGAAAAAAAAATTGTTATTTATGTACCAAGGGTGAAGCATGTTATTAGCCATCGACGCTTTGCGCCTCGTGCTAATAATCATGCTACGGGCCAGAAACGCTTATTTCACCCGTGGTACATACAATATTTTATTCACAACTGAATAACATTTAATTATATGTTCAAAAAATTAAAATATATAAATAGGGGGTCTATGTACAGGGAAATTAGTACTACAGAAGTCAAAAGAGCTTTACGAAAAACAATAGACAATGTTGTCTGACATTTATTTATAAATCACGATTTTGATTTGTTTGAATAACTGTTGCTTGGCAACTTTATACCTCCTAGGATTATAATAGTTAAATTATATCCGGTTTTGAGGGCCAAGAAACAAGTTTATAATGCCAAAATAATAGTTATTTATGTACCAAGGGCGAAAACAGGCGTTTCTGGCCGGTGGCATGATTATTAGCACGAGGCGCAAAGCGTTGAGGGCTAATAACATGTTCAAGGTGAGAAACGCTAATTTCACTCGTGGTACATAGAATATTTGATTCACAACAGAATAACATTTAATTATACAGGCTGTTAAAAAAGTTCCGGGACGGTGAAATGTCTCGAGAAAAACACATCGAATCAAGAAACCAAAAAACACGTGTTTCATATTTTGCAAAAAAAGGCTTGTGGCTACTTGTGATTATGTTGATTTTTTTATTTGATTCAATGTTTATTTCTTGTGATATTAGACCGTTTTTTACTTTTCTTTCAGAATCATGTCAAAACTTATTTTTGCGTTTAGAGCGCCATCTATTCCGAATTGGAAAAAAAGTTTCAGATAAAATTAACTTATTTTTTTTCGCAGAATACGAATCTGTAATGAAATAGGGGTTCCCATTTAAGGTTTCAACGTTGCCCCCCGCCCCACCCCTTGGGGGTGGGGGTTGGGGTTTGTGTTTGGTGTGCTTAGATAGGTTTTTGCAAAATATGAAACACGTGTTTTTTGGTTTCTTGATTCGATGTGTTTTTCTCGAGATATTTCACCGTCCCGGAACTTTTTTAACAGCCTGTATGTTCAAAAGATTAAAATATATAAATAGGTTATATGTCAAAATGACATTTTGCAGAATCAAGTATTCACAATAAACAAAAAATGTAATTTTATTTATGTATCCATAGGAATTACTTCTTTTTGGTCCATGGGTTTTTAGGGCTAAAACACATGAATTTCGGTCCGGTTGAGCATAAAAGTAGTTTTGGGCCAAATGATTTTACTTCTTATTTCAAACATGCATTTATTCTGAGTTGATCTTATTTAAGTATGTAGTTCTTTTTAACGTTTTCAATTTACGATGTGAACTATAAAAAGAAAGACAGGTTTAGTTTTTCCCAGACATTTAAATTGGATTTCTTTATACGAACTAGTTCAATTTTCTGAGAGTGAACTACTGCTGTGAATCAATTTATTTTATTTCTCTGCATATCGTACCTATTTCTAACTATTTCTAAGTGTGGTTACCAGCCGTTAAATCAAAACAAACAGTTAGTTTTTAGTGAACGTTAATGTGCAACATAAATTAATATTAATATATCATCACGCATTCTACCCATTTCTGAGTGTGGCACTCTGCTACAGCAGATCTCGGTAAGTGATGGAGTGCCGTCAAATCACTTCACCAAAATATTTGAGTAAAGGGAAAGCCACAGAGGTTGTTTTAATGCAGTGTAAATTATTTGTCGGCTTTGGGAATCGAACCCAAGTTCTCAAATCCACAGGCCGACTCGTTATCACTGTCCCACCTACCTTATAATATTCTTCTATTCTAATATCATCCTAATATTATTTATAGCCTTCAAGTTTACAATTTCATTGAATGTGAGTGTATCTCTTAATAGTTTTAACTCTGAGTGTATCCACTAGCCTCAAGCACGTGCAAGATACAATTTGGCATATTGGCAGAGATACTAATGAGCATGATTGTACAATATGATCTATGATGCGTGGTACATTATTCACGCACAAGTGGCCGTACATTGACGAAGCTTTAATCGATATTAAGTGCGTACACCAGACATACGTTACGTCAACAAGCTCTATTAACGTGTGATTATGTACGGGAATTAGTCATGGTGTAATGAATGTGTTTATGGGGTGGCTAGCTCAGTGGTATGAAGTCGGTCTGTGGATCCTGAGAACCCTGGTTCGATTCCCATAGGCGACAAACAATTTTCATAATTTCAAAAACTACCCCTGTGGCTCCTCCACCACTAACATCTTTGGGGCCGTGATTTGACGACTGATAACCGCACTTCACGCGCAAAATATATCACTTACCTAGATCTGTTTCGGCAGAGTGCCACACCCAGTAATGGGTAGAAGGCGTAATGATATATTTATTTATTTTTTATTTAGTAACAGTATTTTCAATCGACTAAATGTTCCTGAATTAGTTGTGGTACTCTGTACAACAGGAACTTAATCCCAATTTCATTACAAGGACTGGACTCACCAAGCCATCAAATAATAGTTCATATATATTTAGCTTGAGTGGGATTCGAACTCGGGATCTCCGGAATCGAATGCCGTAACACTATCCACCGTACTGCCAGAAAAATTTTAACTGAAATGTCTAGGGTCCTTGTACTGTAATAGGAACTAAGTTCTTATTGTACAGAGTAACAAACAAATAAATAAGGGATGATGGAAATAGTTTGATAGTTAAATACAGTACGACTTTCTACTTTCATGAATATAAAAATGTCGTCTATATTATGCTGTTATGCACAATAAAGGACAAAGGACATGCATATAATACGTAATACATATATTTTTTTATCTAGTATTGTATCAGAATGAGTCAGGGAAAAATGAATACAATTCAAGCTTTACAATTAGTTTTTGTTGGAAATAAAATCGAATCATAAATATAAATATTATTGAAATAAATAAAATAAATATATCATCACACCTTTTACCTATTACTGGGTGTGGCACTCTGCCGTAGCAGATCTCGGTAAGTGATACTACGCAAAGGGATAATTTTAATGAAGTGAAAATTGTTTGCCGTCTGTGTGAATCGAATCGAGGTTCTCAAATTCACAAAATGACTCGATACCACTGATCCACCTACCCCGTAATATTATTGAGTTAGAGAGTAATTGGGCAATCGTAGCCCAGTGAATAAAATCGGGGTAAAACTTAAACTTACATCCAAAAAATACAATTGTGTCCGAGTAATTTTGATTCTTCTATAAGCTACTAAATAAATAAATAAATAAATATATCATCACGCCTTCTACCCATTACTGGGTGTGGCACTCTGCTAAAGCAGATCTCGGTAAGTGATATATTTTGCGCGTGAAGTGCGGTTACCAGTCGTCAAATCACGGCCCCCAAATATGTTAGTGGTGGAGGAGCCACAGGGATAGCTTTTTCAAATTATGAAAATTTGTCGCCTGTGGGAATCGAACCAGGGACCTCAGGATCCACAGGCCGACTTCATACCACTGTGCTAGCCATAAGCTACTGTTACAAATAAATAATCAAGGGCGGATCGACGGACGTGGCCATGAGGCCATGCCCTCCCTTGGGCTTAATTTTTTTGAGTTTTTTATAAGTTTTATTTTTTTTAGTTGGTTACTCTTATAGAAATAAAATCGCTGAAAAACTTTGTAATACTCTGAAACAGCTCTGAAACGCTTTCAAAATTTGGATTGTCAGACATTTTCCGAGTTTTTCAGACTGTTTAAAATTTAAAAACTAAGAACAGAATACAAAATACATACAAATATATATATTACACACACAAAATTACAGAATTGTTTGTCTGTATTATAAGTTTTCCTTTAAAAAAGGCAAACTGCCCCTTCCCCTTAAAAATTTTCTAGATCCGCCCTTGTAAATAATTACTGCAATTCTAATTTCCTGTTGTGCAGCGTATCAAATCAATCATTATAATAAACATCTTCTTCTTGTTGTTGTTGCAGCGTCTGCGGTATCCAGCACTTCCAGCGCGCTGGACATCGTCACCTCAACCTCTTTCAATCAACCTACTACGTGGTGGTGACCTTCAGCACAGTGGGCTACGGAGATTTCGTCCCGGATATCTGGCCATCGCAGCTCTACATGGTCATCATGATCTGCGTTGCGCTCATCGTGCTCCCCACTCAGGTTAGAATATAGGTCAAACTGGCAGGATGATTGGTTGAGGAAGGAATGACGAGAGATGGATTCTTGAACATTTAGGGGAGGTTGAATATATGAAAATGTTATAGTAAATATAAATGTTTCATTTGGATCATTTTCTAATGTTTGGATATATTACAAATAATGAGATATATAAGTTATAGTATTTCCAAAAGATTTTAAATATTTTCCGTTGATAAAGTTTCTAAATTATTTTAGAGTAAAACGGCATGAACCCGTGAAACATACATTTTTATTTTTTAGATTCATTTTTAATTTAATCTGTGCCAACCATTCCTGTCACACCATCCACATTCTTAATTTCTTTCAAATAAACTCGTCTCATCTTTTGTTTACTCAACAAACCTTCTAATTAAAGAGCTAGGGTGTAAAATGATGTTACATTTTTTCTAGTGCCAGAAATGGATTTTTTTAATAGATTATGTCATGATAACCATGAAAAAAGAAAATTAAATTTGTTTTCGGGTGGCAATTATAGATGGCGCCGATGAGAATGCGCCGTTTTTAAGGGTGGTTGTTGATCCCTACACCAGTCTACTTTCAGAGCTTCTGGCACCAATGAGCAACCAGCAATAATTTCTGTCAATAATTTTTTTGTCATGTATTCATCGTGAACAAGTAGTAATATGTCACACGACACCATAAAAATTGCCTACTTTGACCGGTTTTGTTGCGCATGCGTCACCGGCCAAAACTTCTGTCTACCATTTTTATTACTTAATTATACCAAAGTCTATAATTTAAACTGAAAATTATCTTGTAAAAAAATTGTCAACAACCACCCTTAAAATCTATAGTTGCCACCCGTACCCAAATCTAATTTTCTTTTTTTCATGTTTATCATGACAATCTATTATAAAAAAATCATTTCTGTCACTGGAAAAAATGAGACATCATTTTGCACCCTAGCTCTCTATCAATTCAATCATTTGCATCCATTTATTCTTATGTCGTCCATATAAGCATATAAACTAGACACACACATCCCAATTTGTAATTGAAGAATTGATCTCCAAAATACCTTGCATTTTTCTGCTGCATTTCTCCGGCAACAAAATAGAAACATAACAATGTTAATGAAGTTATTAATCCAAAACAGATGCATTTGAAAACATAAATAATAATCCTCACTGACATAATTCCCCTAAATGTCAAGGGTCAAATGAAATATTGGTGTTGGTTTACACTATACCCGTGACTAGGCCAATAGATCCTAGTAATGTGTATTTTCATCTCGCTTCATTGGCGGATAGATAAAATCTGAACAGGTAACCGACTCGCAGGGATTGTGAAAGTGTTTGGTTTTACAACAAGCATGTCAAGCACAGTTGACGATCGCACTAAATTGCATTTCATGTTTCACTGCGGCAACTTTTCATTACGGTTGATGTAGTGTTTAGCAGCCATACTCGAACTTGAAATGAAAATGCTGGATTGCTTTACTCTGGAACGCAATATCGACTCGATTTATTATTCTTTATTCATTGATCGTTGGCGTCAACACAGACGAGTTAAATTATTTGTCGTAGTTAGTAATACTAACTCCCAGATTCAATTTGGAGTTAACTAACTACAATTATCTACCGAGTGATCAAAAGTAATTGTTTCGGTTGGCAATACAATTCTAGGGATCTTTTTATTCTACAGTTGGCACAACGCTAGGTGAAGGTGAAAATACTATTTGATTTGTCATTTTTAAAATAAATATAATGGAGTAGGTGACACAGTGGTATCGTGTCTGCCTGTGGATCCTGAGAACCCTGGTTCGATTCCCACTGCCGTCAAACATTTTCATCACATTATTACTACTCCTGTGGCTTCCCCTCTACTAACATCTTTGAGAGCCGTGATTTGACGACTAGTAACCGCACTTTACGCGCAAAAATCTATCACTTACCGAGATCTTCTTTGGCAGAGTGCCACATCCAGTAATGGGTAGAAGGCGTGATGATATATTTATTTATTTATTTTATATAATAAATACAAATAGGTTGAGTGATAGAAATACTTTAGATTATTGCTCTGTGAGTAATCTTAAGAAATAAAAGGATGTGGGTACGAGAAACAATGATATTTATAAATTTAAATTTTTATTGTTACTGTTAACAGAAAATAAATTTATATATCAGTCTTACCAATTTAAAGTAGATTTTTTATAGCCAACTGTAACACATACGATTGTATTTATAACACCTTCTGGGGGTCGTGATTTGATGATTGGTAATCACACTTTACGCCCGTATCATTTACTGAAATCTGCTATGGTAGAGTGCCACACTCAGAAATGGGTAAAAAGTTATAGTTAGTGTTTCATATGTTATATTAGGTTGCATTTATACGATAATAATCAGATATTTTTGCGAATTAAAAACAGAATTAAAATTGCAACTAAAAATTGTCTAATTTTTTCATTCTTGCTTTTGTTTAGATTTTGATTTATAAAAAATGTATTCAACTATATAAGAACATAAAAATTTATCTTAATTATGAACAAAACCACGCTGATTTCATTCGTGTACTCAGCATGTCCATATCTTTAACAGTTTCAAAGTTAGAATCATTCAAAAATGCTTATATTTTTCCAAAAAAAATCGTAGAAAATAAAAACTGGAAAGTTAGGCTGCCGCCACGTGGTCAGACACAGTTGTATTGCTGGTAGCTTTTAGTAAGTGACAGTTCTTGAGGTCATTGACCCCACATCTCTTTCTATTAAGCTAGGTATGCAACCACATGGTTGATAAATACTTTAGTGCATTGCGGGATAACAGTCACTCAAAAATACGAAAGTTAGGCTGGTCGCACGTGGTCCGACACAAAGGTATTGCTGGTAGCTTTTAGCTCGTGAGATCGTGGACCCCGAAACTTCTCTTTCTAATAGGCCAGGTATGCAACCACATGTTAGATGAATACATTAATGTATTGTAGGGAAACAGTCACTCAATATTTATTTTAATTTGTTTGGTAGCAGTTATAGATGTCTAATTTTATTTTCCGCTGTCAAAGGTTCGTAAATTATTTAGAAAAAATGATGATATATTTATTTATATTTTTATTTATTTCATGAATAATTTCTACATTTTCGAAGCTGTCTTCAAGCAATTTCTAAATGAGTTAGGTACATTTTTGTTGCACCAAACACGCATTCAAATTTCATGTGCTTGTAAATACTTTATAATAATAATACTAATTAATCCAGAGCTGAGCCATTGTTCACAGCTAAGGTGAACATAATCGCACCAATTTAATTGTAGAATAACTGTCGTAATTGTACTTGTAGATGACCTTAACACTGAAGCAACATGAAGAACATTGCAGCACTTGCTTCATAAATTTCCTTTGTTATATTCATGATTTAAAAAAATGTGTCTAATCAAAAAATGTTTCAAAGACGTTAAGTAGAGACAAAAAAGAGGAGAATTTTCTTTCATATATATTTTTTTATAAAGTTAACGGTATAGCCAGAAATCATAAAAATGTTAAGGGTAAAAATCAAACGAGACTGCTGGCACCATCTCTCGGCAACTTGGAGAACTGTATACGTGGATGAATATCATGGAACTGGGGGCTTAAATCGAAAAATACTTCAAATAAATGTGATAGAAAATCAAAAAACTAATATGTATTGTTTGAAACTTTTTTTGATTTATTCCTTAGTTATAGAAATATTTGCTCATTTATATGTAGGGTGTTCAATTTAGTTGTGCCACCATAGCTATCTCGAGAACTATAAGAGCTACAAAGTTGGTTAAATTAGCAAAGAAATACCATTTTGTAAGTCTATTACAAAATTATTAACAATTTTTTTTTCGACCAGTGTATCACTAACTTTGTTTTCCCGTTAACAAACATTCATATTGCTTCAGTGTAAAAACAACAAAACTATTTGAACAACAAACATTGTTAAATAAAAATCTTGTAGTATTTCCTCGCGTGGTAGTATCTTCATCTTGCTAGGTCTTCCAATTTCAATCGAACGATGTGTTCTTTTGTATTTTTGCAGTTCGAGCAGCTGGCCTTCACGTGGATGGAAAGACAGAAACTCGGAGGGTCGTATTCTTCTCATCGAGCGCAGTCAGAGAAACACGTGGTGGTTTGCAGCACCACGTTACATGCAGACACCATCATGGACTTCCTCAACGAGTTCTATGCACATCCGCTTCTCCAGGTCAGTATAATACTTCGTATGAAATTAAAGAATGAGTGTGGGATTGAATAGATGATTAGAAATAAATGGATGGATGTACCAAATTAAGACATATGCTAATGCGAATTTATGGTTGAACCAGTTCAAAAATTAAATTTTGTATTATTATATTTATATCTATTTTAGATTTCGAGTTACAGCGATTTTTGTCTTTTTAAAATCTCAACTTTGAAGGCCCATATTTTAAAAACCAAAAGAGGGATTTAAATGTGGTTTAAACGAGTGTATTTCTCGTGCAATAATTAACTTACAATTAAATTTTGAAAATTTTGAAAATTTTTCAATTTTGAAATTTTTTCTTCTAGGACTACTACGTAGTGCTATTATCGCCGATGGAGTTAGACACCACGATGAGGATGATCCTCCAGGTGCCTATCTGGGCACAGAGAGTCATCTACATCCAAGGTTCTTGTCTCAAAGATGGCGACTTGGCACGAGCAAGGATGAATGAAGCCGAAGCCTGTTTTGTCCTTGCTGCCAGAAACTACGCAGACAAAACTGCCGCAGTAAGTAAAAAAAATGATTTCAAATAGCTACAGAACAATATCAACAAATAAACCGCAAACTGCTCCAAATAATATAAAATAAATATTGTTCATTAGTTCAACAAACAAGAGAAACTTTTTCAGAAGCGTATTTTTTGTTGCGGTGAATATATTTCGTTAAATAAATATAGTTTTGTTTATACAGTTTTTGGAAACGGGGTTGACAGATATAAATGTTGACGATAGGAAAAATAGAAATAAATCACACATCAAAAAGGCAGAATTGAAATGTCATTCGAATAAAACACGAAAGATGATTAATGATGTATTTTCGATCGACTGTTAATCTTCGTTGCTAAGTAACATTTTTCATAATTACAGAAACACTTTCATAAAAATTAGATTGATTACACATATAAATATTATTATTATGGGGTAGCTAGCTCAGTGGTATCAAGTCGGCCTGTGGATCCTGCGAACCCTGGTTCGAATTCCGCAAGCGACAAACAATTTTCACTATTATAAAAACTACCCCTGTGGCTCTTCCACCACTAGCATCGTGGTTTGATGGCTGGTAATCGCACTTCACGCGCAAAATATATCACTTACCGAGATTTGCTACGATAGAGTGCTACATCCAATAATGGGTAGAAGGCGTGATGATATATTTATTTATATTTATTTATATTAAGAACTTTTACGTATAAGATTTAGAATAGATTGAATATTTAATGAGAAATCATCTGGAAAATTATTTACAAACGTCATTCACACAGCCGACAAATAATTTACACCACATTAAAACTACCCCTGTGGCTTTCCCTCCACTAACATCCTTGGGGACCGTGATTTAGCGGCTGGTAAAAATATATCACTTACCGAGATTTGCTACAGCAGAGTGCTACACCCAGTAAAGGGGAGAAGGCATCTTGCAGATTGTTTTAAATATTTTAAAATTGAATCTTTTTTCTTTTCCAGGACGAACACACTATCCTGCGATCGTGGGCAGTGAAAGACTTTGCGCCCAACGTGCCGCAGTACGTGCAGATTTTCCGTCCGGAGAACAAACTACACGTGAAGTTCGCAGAATTCGTAGTCTGTGAAGATGAGTTCAAATACGCGCTGCTTGCTAACAACTGCACGTGTCCTGGGGCGTCCACGTTGGTCACGTTGCTTCTCCACACCAGTAGAGGACAGTAAGTTAAATTACTTTTATTATTTAGTAAGAACTAAGTTCATGATCGGTGTGACATCATCAGTATTGACTTTATAAGACATATTTAATAAATTTATGGGGTAATGCCTCAGTGGTATCAAGTCGACCTGTGGATCCTGAGAACCCCGGTTCGATTCTCACAGCCGACAAACAATTTTCACCAAATTAAAATTACCCCTGTGGTTCCACCACCACTAACATCTTTGGGGGCCTTGATTTGGCGCCTGTAATCGCACTTCACGCGCATAAATATATCACTTACCGAGATCTGCTTCGGCAGAATGCCAGACCCAGTAATGGTAAAAGGCGGGATGATATATTTATATTTATTTATTTATTTATTTGAAATACTAACAGACAATCGCCCAATTACAAAAGTTAACAGAATTGAACTTATTATAATAAATAATAATAAAAAGTAGACTGTTTCATAAACAGCAAATTAGAACATTTATTTAAGTTTTTATTTGACAGATTTATTGACTCATATTCAGAATCAAATAATTTATTTACATAGGAAAAATATTGGTTTGATTACATTATATTTACAAATTTTTCGTTTGTTTCCAATATCTTTGTTTTGAATCGTAATTCTTGAATATTTAGTCTAATTGGACCATTTCTTTGTACTGTTATTTTTAATTGAATCAATCTATTTGAATTACAAAGTTCATGTGATTGAATGTGATGAATTTATTCTGTTTTTTTATTTTTTTTACGCGCACATTTGAGCGAATTGTGGAAACGGTCTTTGGAATAAATGAAGTAAACGTGACTGAATTTTTAAGGCATTGAATTTTTTATATTTACTTAACCTATGGGATTTCAACATCGTTGAATTATATATATATACAGAGCGATAGGATTCGCTGAATTTGCGCACGCAGAGTTGTGAGAGAAAATAAATAAATCATTACGCCCTTTATCATTTTTAAACGTGTGTTCCAAATCGCTCTTCCATTGCAGATCTTTCTAGCGCACTGTGCAATAATAATGTCATTTCGCATACTACAAATATTTGGCAATATTTGAGAACCCGAGTTCGATTCCCGCAACCTACAAACTTTACTCCACATTAACAACCGATCCAAAATTCGATCTGAAATCCAATTCGGTATCGAGTCGGCCTGTGGATTTAAGAATCCGGGTTTGATTCCCACAGCCAAACACATTAAAATTACCCCTGTTGATCCCCCTCCACTAACATCTTTGAAGGCCGTGATTTGACGGCTGGTAACCGCACTTCACGCGTATAAATATGCGCCACATCCAGTAGTGGGCAAAATGCGTGATTATATAATAATTATTTTTTTATTCGGATTGTAACATAAATAGTATACTTTAAAAATGAATAGAATAAAATAAATAAATATATCGTCACGCCTTTTACCTATTACTGGGCGTGGCACTCTGCTGAAGCAGATCTCGGTAAGTGATATTTTTATGCGCGGGAAATGCGGTTACCAGCCGCCAAATTACAGCCCTTAGAGATGATAGTGGAGAGGGAGCTACAAGGGTAATTTTAATTTGGTGAAAATTGTTTGTCGGCTGTGGGAATCAAACCGGGGTTCTCAGGATCCACAGGCCGACTCGATACTACTGAGCTACTACACCATTAAATAAATAACCTTATCTAAATTTCCCATCTTCAGCTCTGGAAATGAATCAGCATTTTCTTCCCTTAAAAATCACCATAAACTAGCAATATTTCCCTTGTTCCCACAATAAAATCATAGCAACCTCTCTTTAATATTTATATAAAAAATATCAAACAATATACAAACTTGCTTTCCGATATAATACCACAAAATATCACTTTTCCTGTCGGGTTGCTGTTCACGTGCGTCACTGACACACATAATCCAACCCGAATCGTGGCGAAACATTCTCATAGCTGTAGCATATCGGTTGAATTTCGGTTTGTGTGGTAAGTGTCGTGAAACAAAACGTCCATTGGGATTTATCCGACGCGCTGGTGTGACAGAATCGTTTCCGGAGCTTTTCTCCTTCCTTTCGGTCTCTAGTGGAACCCTGTTGTGGTAGCAATATAAAATATTGACTTGGAGAAAATCATAGAATATATCACCATGCCTTCCATCTACTTATATATTTTTCGTTTTCTAACGATTATAAATTATTTTAGAAAAAAAACTTCGGATAAAAATTATAGAGAATTAAGTCTTCCGTGGTTTTTATTTAAAGCATTTTTCTCTAAAATAATTTATAAATGTTTGACAGCGGAAAGTATTCTATACATGTCTGGAAAATATTCTAATGCGTGTTTTATTTTCAGAGAAGGTCAACAGTCGCAAGAAGAGTGGCATCGACTTTACGGCCGATGTTCCGGTAATGAAATCTACCACATTGTCTTAGGAGATAGTAGGTTCTTCGGCGAGTATGAAGGCAAGAGTTTCACGTACGCCAGCTTCCACTCTCATCGAAAGTGAGTACCTACTGATTTCTAATCTGGAACAGTTACCAGTTTCAAATCTCGCTCATTTACACAAAAAAATAATAAATTGTAATTTATAGAGCACCTAAATATCGTAGCATAAAACATGCACCGAAAAAAATCATTAAAAACTTCCAAACGAATTTTCAGTGTTCAATGTTCAAATTTCAAAGTTTTATAGGTGATAAAAACTTTTTAAATCCGAAACAAAAACTTTCACCTGTAAAATGTAATCTACCTACTTTTAATGTCCTGAAAATAATAATATACCTTAAATTTTAACATATTGCTAGCCAGATACTGCGTAGTACTAGTAGATTGAAATAATTCCAAATTTCCAGCTATTACTCGTACCCAATTTTGGGAACGTTGTTGTTGTAAATTGTTTAAATGAGTTTGAAATTAGTTGGGGTGAGAAATAATTACAACTGACAAATACAATATTGTCCGTTAAATTCCTTGGAAACTAATTTTCGTAAACTTGTAACAATTGTTATAAGGGATTTAATAATATTTCACCGAAATACATTTACAAATTCGTCTAATGAAAATGCGAATTTTTTTTGTTGAACCAGTTGACAATCGAAAATTTTTAAAATATGGTTCTATATCATTCAGACCACGAGAAATCGAGTGCCGTTGAGCGCATCTTCATATCTTTTTTAGTTAAGGAGTTACAGCCATTTTTGACTTTTTTAAATCTCAACTTTGAAGGCCCATATCTCGAAAACTAAAAGAGATATTGAAATGCGGTTTGAACGAGTGTATTTCTCATGCTCCAATTAACGTATACTGATATTTTGAAAATTTTGAAAATTTTACAATTTTAGTCAAAATTTTCTTTTGCCCATATTTAAAAAAATTGACGAGATAATGAAAATCTGTAAACACCAGTAGATTCCTCGCAAAAAAATACATATGTATGTAAAATTTCAGAATATATGCTCCACGGATACAATTTTTAGAGCAAAAAAACTAAAAATGGCCAAAATTCGTAAAAATCTTAAGGGGTACCCCTTCAAAAATAATTAAAAACAGCGATTTTTCGTTTTTTTGTAATAAAAACTTTATCTGTACGAATTTTGGCCTGAAATTTTGCATACCTATGTACTTTTACGAGAGGAATTTATTGGTGTTCACAGATTTTCATTATCTTTTCAATTTTTTTAAATATTGAGAAAAGAAAATTTCGAAAAAAATATGAAAATTTTCAAAATTTTCAAAATATCAGTATAAGTTAATTAGAGCACGAGGAATACACTCGTTCAAACCGCATTTAAATATCTCTTTTAGTTTTAGAGATATGGGCCTTCAAAGTTGAGCTTTTCAAAAAGTCAAAAATCACTGTTACTCGTTAACTAAAATAGATATGAAGATGCGCTCAACGGCATTCGATTTCTCGTAGTCTGAATTATCTAGAACCATATTATAAAATTTTTCGATTTTTAAACTGGTTTTACCAAAAAATTGGCATTTTCATTACCCGAAATTTACTACTCCATCTATCTGCAACTACAGCTCTCAAATCTCGAATCAACTTCAATCCAAACATCTCACGCCTTTCTTTTATTCTTCCCCAGATACGGCGTCGCCCTCGTAGGCGTCCGCCCTGCGGAGCTCCCCGAGTTCTACGAGGACACCATCCTCCTCAACCCAGGTCCTCGTCACATCATGAAGAAGAGCGACACATGCTACTACATGTCCATCACCAAGGAAGAGAACAGCGCGTTCGTGGTGAACCAGCAACACATCAATAACAACGTTAGCTCGGAACCGGTAATTGTGACATCAGACGAGAAGGATGGTGGTGCTAAAACAACAACGACCACAACAACAGCAACGGGAAACAACAAGACTGACGGTACCGGCCCACCTCAAATCATACTGCAAGTCCCAACCTGTGTCAGTGAGTGTTGTGTCATGCATGGTTGTCTTTGCAGGGATCTTATGGTGACACTGACGAAGATGTCGGTGAGAAGTGAGTCTTGGTGTGAGTCTCTGTTGATGCTTCTTTCCTTTCTTGTTTCGTGGTGGTGGGTCTTTACTTTACACTAGTTCGTGAACTATATATTATCGCTACTAAACATTGAACAATATAATATCTTTATTGTTGACATTTTGGTCGAACACGGGATCTTAAGACTCAAATGCCGTAACTCTACCCACACCACCGTACTGTCGGACATATTTTACCTACGTTTAAGTATAAATAATCCAAACTGATTTTAATTTTAATATGTTATTGCTACAAGCATTTTAAAGTGTTTTCAATTTTTTAATCATTTTTAAAGAGAAATAGGTGCAATCTATAGCATACTGTGTGTAAGTAATTCGGCTTCTATTATAAGCTACTGTAATTGGAATTAAGTTCCTGTTGTACAGAGTAGCAAATAAATAAAAGCACGTACTTCACTTATAAAGAGTTCGTGAGTTCAAATCTCGGTGTCTTCTACTTATAATTAGAAATACAGCTTGGGACCGAACCTTTCGCTATAAGTTGTATATAATTTTTTTTATATAGTTCACGAATTATTTATATTAAATTTGTTATAATTGTGTCAACTTATTTTATTTTGGTCTTACTAAAATTATTTATGTTTGATTTAATTTTTTAAACATAATAAACTACGTAAACAACAAACTAACTAAATAATCTCAGAGAAAATCGTTCAAGTATGTATTGATTCCCTTAGTGTACCAAATATTTTTTCGTGTGTTACAAAATATAAAGTTCCTTGCATATTGTTGTTCTTGAATTGATTGTACTGTTACTGTTTTCAGTAAGTGTTAAATTTTGTTATGATCTGGAGCATGTCTTGTTATGGGTTGTCGGAATGGGATCTTTTGCTTTGTACAGGCTGTGCAGAAAGTTCAATTAACATCTACAACAATAATACAAACATTTCTTACTTTTTTAAACAATAACATTGATGTTGGTTGATCTTTTTTGCATCTTGTATATTTCGGTTTATTTTTTTGGGATAAAAAATTAATAACATTCAATATTTGATAGATCTACATAATTTTCATGAATAAATTATTATTATTATAACTATTATTGATTAACATCTCTTATTTTTAATTTGCTATGTAAATTTATGTTTCCTGTTTTTCAATAGAGGCTTGCACCATTTTAATTTACAATATTTGCTTCTATTATTTAATGTTGTAAATAGAATTTATGTACAATTTTGGCTACGTGAAATATTTGCTAAGTATTGCTTTCGGTGTCATCACAAATGTACAAAACAAGAAAATAATGAACAGTAAATATCGCAAACCATAGCAGCTTTACACGATTGTAAATAATATAATGTGCTGAATTGCACTGTACTATAAATCATTAAAGCACGTAGCTGATTGGTTAAACACGTGGCAAAATTCATAAGAGCAACATTTCAAGCAAAACAGAAAATACATTTTAAAATAATATATTATTAAGTGAAGTCAAAGAATGGAAATGTGAAACTTGAAAGTGAATTTGTTTTGAATCTTTTCGAAACAAGATTATTGTTATAATAAATATTCATCATTGTCAAGTTAAAGATTAAATGTATTGAAATAAATTTGAAAATATTAAATTTATATGCAAATAATAATGAAAAATGGTTTCAAATAAAAAAATAAATATATCATCACGCCTTTTACCCATAACTGGATGTGGCACTCTGCCGAAGCAGATCTCGGTAAGTGATATATTTCTAATCACGGCCCCCAAAGATGTTAGTGGTGGGGGAGCCACAGGGGTAATTTTAAATTAGTGAAAATGTTTGTCAGCTGTGGGGATCGAACCAGGGTTCTTAGGATCCACAGACCGACTCAATACCACTGAGCCATTACCCCATAATTTCAAATTTTAATTCAAAATAAATAAATAAATATATCATCACGCCTTCTACCCATTACTGGATGTGGCACTCTGCCGAAGCAGATCTCGGTAAGTGAAATGCGGTTACCAGCCGTCGAATCACGGCCCCCTAAGATGTTAGTGGAGGAAAAGCCACAAATTAAAATGATTAGAGAAACAAAAAAGTTCACTTCCGTTAAATTAGCTGTATTAAAAAACTATATTAATAATGGGTTCCATCGGGCTTAACTTACCAAAAATATCATTCTTTGACTTCACTTTCACGATCTCACCCCCTAAAATCTAACCACAAATATTTCCACAGCAACATTCCCCGACACATCCGGCGTGAGCGACTCTCGCACTTGTCTCAAAGACAGCTCGCCGGGGACGCTTACCATCGACACCTCGGTCACCAACAACCACCTGGACATACCACGCGGAGGCGACAACCCCAATCTACTAAGCCCTGAAGTGTTAAATCAACGACGGGGAAGCCGGCGACCAAGTATTCTCCCAGTGCCGGATATGTTCACCAGTTCCACGTTGAACATCTCGGCTGAACCCCAAGACGAAGGGGATGAAAGTGAAGATGAGCTGGAGGATGATGTACCCTGGAGGTCGCCTAGTGAGAAAATTGCGTAAGAGGATTGTGATTTGTATGTTGCATGGTTGGTTTGTGGTATATGTAGACTCCACTTTGTGAAGGGATAATAAGAACTCACAATTTTTATTTGATATATCAATATTTAATTTGATCTTAATTCATTATTGTACATAGTTATTTTTACTGACGTATTTGTTGTGTAAAAAATGTGAGTTCTCCTGAAAGTAATCGTCTTCTTCTTTTTGGGAACAGTAGTTTTGATTCTCATGTTTTGTACTAGCTGAAGTAATTTTTGAATCAATTTTTACTTAATAGTTTTTTAGGATTCAGCATAAACTACTGTTTTGATCTTTGTCTCTGATAGATGCTTTCTCTTTGAGAGCATACCATGTATATACAACTGTTTTTACTACTTTAGAATGCAGTCAAGAGCTCTGCTGTTCAGCACTCTTCACTTCTATCATAATTCTGTTCTGTTTCTTCTCTCTTTGTTCAAGAAGAACTATCACAACAAAAAGTAATAGTACAGCTCTTATCTATTAAAGTTTAAGACACATATTTGATTGTTGCTGTTAACAGTTCCTAAATTAATATATATATATAAGATCACACTATGTCCCATTAAATGAGGTAGCAACATCCACATTCAAAATTCACTCATTCCATCCATTTACTCCTAAATCGTCCAAACATTCTTAAACCCTTCATTCTTTCGACATTCTTCAACATTCTTTTCTAATAATTCAGGAAATTTTGACAGCATAATCTCTCATGCGTTTTTTTCTTGATGTTGTAAAATCTTGTGATAGTTCTTCCTGAGTGACCCTTTACAAACAGTTCCCTCTCTAAACAACCCTTTCACACAACATTGTACATAAACCATGGTCGTCACAACAGAAGCACGATCGTGTGACATTGCACGCTATATCGCTGTTTGTTTATTTCCCTCGTGCCCTGTGCCTCTGGTGTCCCGCACCCCTGTGTGCCCCTGTACACCCCGACAGGTCGAGTAGCACTGACAGCCCCACCTCGCCCGAGGGCCAACGGCACAGACCTGCATGGCATGGTGAAATCGCACGGTAAGTCACAAAGAACAGAAGGTGTAGGTGGAGAACCATCGGGACTTAGATTTCAATCATTACCAGAAAAAATACGGAGTAGTTACTTTATTCATCCGCTGGTGAAAATTCTTTAATTATTTTAACGAGAATGCTTCATATAAAAATGCAAATACATATTAATTTCAAGTTGTTTTTTTTTTAAATAATATAAGGCATTCGAATTCCACGATCTGATGTTTTATCCGAACTTCGAATCGGATTGTATCGGATCTCTGATCGAATCGTATCGAATCTTGAATTGACTATGATCGGATCGAATATTCAAGATTTAAGATTGATATTTAAGACTTTACCGTTACTAAAAGTTCAGATTACTTAAATAAAATAAAATTAAGCAAACTTCGTGAATAATATTTATATCTTTATGTTGTTCATGAATAAAGAATAATAGTTCGAGTTATAAATGTACATATAATAAAATATAATGACGATGACGAATCTGGGAAAGTTTCTGGAATATTTCAATATTTACAATTGCTTGTAGTATCTTTTTGTTACCCATCTAGCTTCCAGTAGCTTAGCATTTTTGTACATTCTTTTTACATATTTCCTACTCTTTTTCTGAAATGGTTTACTTTGACAACAACCATTTCTCTTTTATCAATTTTGCTTTTTTTATTCTTCACCACTTTACAAATTTAACTCCTTCCTAACTAAACTGTATTTTTAACAGTATCGTAAAAGGATTTCCTCCAGTTTCACCGTTCATCGGAGTGAGTCCAACACTGTGTTACCTCCTGAAGGAGAAGAAGCCGCTATGTTGTCTACAACTCGCGCAGATATGTGAACACTGCAGTTATAGAAACGCAAGAGAGTATCAATGGCAGAATAAGACGATCATCTTAGCTGCTGATTATGCGTCGAATGGGATATATAATTTCATCATTCCGTTAAGAGCGCATTTTAGATCGAAAACTTCGTTGAATCCAATCATTCTTCTGCTGGAAAGAAGACCTGACATTGCGTTTTTGGACTCTATTTCGTATTTTCCTTTGGTTTACTGGATGCTTGGCACAATTGACTGGTAAGATGCTTCTCTCTTTTTGTTGTCACTGATTTCTTGAATTTAATCCGATTAATTAATAATCTTTGGTGATATTTTATGAGTTCTACTTTTGTGTGTTTACAGTTTAGATGATTTGCTAAGAGCTGGTATAACTCTTGCTGAAAACGTGGTAGTAGTCAATAAAGAACTATCTAATTCAGCTGAAGAAGATACCTTAGCGGATTGTAATACGATAGTTGCTGTTCAAACTATGTTCAAGTAAGTAATAATTATTTTCTTTTGTACCTATAAGTTCTACAACTGCTGTGAACATGATGGTTGTGAGCGGGCGTGAGTTCGCATAGAATTGTTTTCTTGTTGTGTAGTTTTGATTGTGTTCTGTTAGATTCTTTCCAAGTATCCGAAGCATCACCGAATTGTCTCAGTCGTCCAACATGCGCTTCATGCAGTTCCGAGCGCACGACAAGTACGCTCTGCACCTCTCCAAAATGGAAAAGGTACACCTGGCTGCCCAGCTACTAACTGCTGGATATGATGACGATGAAAGGGTGCTTGTTCTGGTAACCCTCCCATTTCACATTACTTCTCTATTATTTCCTTTTGGTTTCGTTACGTTTCGTTTGGCAGACAGGAAACGCGATTGCGCGGTAACTAATTACACACCGGAAAATACATTCAGAATCATTCAACTCTTACTTGGGCAAGACTTCTTTTTATTTTAAAGATACTACCTATCTTAAACATCAGCTTATTATAATTACCTCTGTTCGAGTAAATATCGTGAAATAATAAATAAAGAAATGTTTTTTTTCTTCTTTAAAGTGAACTGAATTTAAGTCCAAATAATTGTTAATTAACTTCACTGTCATTGTGCTTTCTTATGATGATTTTCAATTGTTTCATAGCATGCAACCAGTGTGGCTTATGTTAAGTTTAAAAACAAAGAACCTGCATCAAAATGATTGCCTCATTTTTTATTATAAAACTTATAGTATATAAATTTTGTAATAAAATATGGTGATAGATTCGATGAGGATTCTTGACCTGTTATGGTATATTATATTTTTCAAATTAAAATTAATGAATGCGTATAACAAACACATCCGAAATAAACCTATTATTGTTCCACCAATGTTAACTGTTTTATGCATGACATTCTTTAAAAAATATGTAATATAATACACTGCTTCGCTTTTTATCTTTTATGTTTATTAATATTTATTTTAAACGTGATGTTCACACTGCATCACATCGTATTTATAAGTATTTAAATATTAAATATTAAGTTGATGTTAAATCTGTACATGATTCTTTGTCACATCATTTATCTTTTCGAGTAGAACTATCGTGCAGATGTAACATCAGCTTCTAAGATTTAAGTCTTGCATGCATCATGTAACAATCTAATAAGAAGCAATAATGAAAGTAATATTTTCTATAGAATATTTTAGTAAAACAATGGATCAAAAGATAATATATTACAGTTGATCTAACGTAATATTTTTACAGAGAGAAAAGGAACGAGGCTCACATATCTCTTATATGTTCCGGTTGCCTTTTGCGGCTGGCAGTGTTTTCAGCGCTAGTATGTTGGACACTCTGCTCTACCAAGCTTTTGTTAAAGACTACGTTATTACTTTTGTGAGATTGCTTCTTGGCGTTGACCAGGCTCCAGGATCTGGCTTTCTCACTTCGGTAAATAATTCATAAACAGACAGAGAACACAAAGATAAATTGACAATTACAATTTAGTTACGCACGAATTATCACTCGATCCATAAAATCAATTGATTATTTATAATGGAGTGTTTGTGCCAACAAAATATGTCGAATGAAAGATTAATTTAACATCTGTATGTTAGTAAAATTGAGGGTGAGAGATTGCTTGAATTATCTAGGAATAAGTAGATGGATATGATTAGTTTTATTGAGGAAACGAAAGATGAAACGAGCTTGTATAAAAGGAATTATGAATGTAGATGAGCCATCGTCTTAGAGCACTCAGCTAGGTTTGAGGGTTAAAAGGTTTAAGACAGTTTTAAGAACTGTATGATAGATATGATTGAAAGTTTGATGCGTGGACGAAATATTCCAAAGTAGAAATAATAAAAATAAGCTTAGATGAAACGAATTATGAATGTGGATGATGAGCCATCATCTTAGAGCTCTTAACTAGCTTTCACGGTCTACTTAAAAGAGGATTAAAGGGTTTAAGACAGTTTCTAAAACTAGATCATGTATATTAATAAAGTTCCGAATGAAATAAATAAACGAGCTTGTATGAATGGAATTATGAATGTGGATGAATAAAAAAGTGTGTCAGGATAGAAGTGAATTAAAGTTCAGTGAATGTTTAATTTGATATAAAAATTTTACACTCCAAATGCAAGTCAAAGACAAGTAAAACACTTTTAACCATGCACACTTAGCCTCGGAAATAAGTGTCTTGTCCTTACTAGATGAAGATCACAAAAGAAGACATGTGGATCCGTACATACGGGCGGCTCTACCAGAAGCTCTGCTCCACCACGTGCGAGATTCCCATCGGAATCTATCGTACCCAAGACACGTCCGTGTCCGACTCATCACATGTGAGTATGAGCGGACGCAGTTCTGGCTGGAGCAGCTGTGTGCGCGTGCCATCCACAGCATCGGTGAGTAGTCAGTTGCCAACACCCAGATACCCTCAACAGAAAGTCTGTTTCAATCAATATATCTCTGCCTAAATGCCTCACTACTTTCTTGCTGTTTTCTTGAGGCTTGTGTGCGTTGCACTATGTCAGGGTGCGATTTCATGCTTCTTGTTTATTTTATTATTATTATTATTACACATTTTTATTTATAACACAGTTATTGCTTAGTTTGGACACTGATTAAAAAGTCTTAAATTTAGTTTTGCTGTGAAATAATTTAGAAATTAAATTAGTTATCTTTTAGTCAGTGTTCAAGCTAGCGGACTATCATTTTTTATTTGTATAATTTGTAAATATTACTAAATAATATATAAAACCCTAGAATTAATTTTTTCACAACCCGAACAGAAATTAAAATTTTCTTTCTTCAATTAAGAGAAGAAAGTGATGCTTTTCATCCCAAGGGATCCTGTTAAAAGAATAATAAATCTTATCTAAATTTTCCTTTCTGATAAGTGAAAATATTATATGTATGTGTGTATATATATAAAATAAATATATCGTCACGTCTTCTACCCATTTCTGGGTGTGACACTCTGCCGTAGCAGATCTCGGATAAAAATACTATTGTTCTATTTTTGTTTAATATAACTAACATTAAATTTGTTTTGATCATTCACTAGTTTTTCCGTCTCCGGATAAAATTTCCAATAACTTTCAGTAAAATAAATTTAAAAATATCTCATCGAAGTGCCATTTTCTGTTGCGATAATTTTTCAATTATTATCGTGCCAATAGTTATCCGAAGATAGAAAAACCAGCCCTTATTGTTTCATATTTATATATTTTATTATCAATTTTAGTTGCATTATTATTTTGGTTGCTTGAATGTTTTATTTTTAACTAATAATCACATTTTTGTTGCAATTTTGTTTACGTTCACACAACTTGAAAGTAACTTGATCCAAAATTGAAGAAAAATTATTTAATTTCTTCAAAGAGATGAGGATCACCCACTATTAGCATGAAAGGGTGATAGTTACTTGATGGTGCGCCGCACCCTGGCATGAGTGAGTCTCTGGTGACTGGGAGCTGGCGACCTGAACCACGTGATCACCGCGGAGGGCACGCACACGCAGGATATCTGTCAGCAACTTAACTAACTTGTATTCTTACTACGCATGTGGTTCTTCGTTCATGTCTCGTACTCATGTATGCTATTTCCCGCACGCTAGAAACGCTCTTTGAATACAGCACACTTTCCAGGTAAATTACTATACATTGGCCCTTATTTTATTTTATAACTTAAGAAATTAAACAAGATTGGATGTTAATATCAACATATTGTGTTACGAAATCAAGATTCTTGAACAAGAAACAAAGAAAATTAAGCAATAAAAAGATTTTGCTTTCAATTCTGTATGAAATATTTCTTACTGCAATAATTACAATATTAATTAGTAATTTACGCAAAAACTTAGGCCCAGAATTTTTTTTGGCCTGAATTTTCAGAATCTACAGTGTCGAATTAGGGACCTACGGCCAATTATTTAGTCTCTCGTTATAAAATACTTCATAAAATATTATTTTTCGAGTTGTAAATTTCGTGGATTTGCCAATAGATGGCAGCACGAGTCTCGTTTTCTTAAAAAATTAATAAATTATTCATGTTTCGAAATGAACTTGTACTGAAAAGAAATATCACATTGTTATATTGTTATAAATTAAACAACAGAAGTAATTTTTAACATATTTATTGTCCTTTTAAAACTATATACCAAAATGCTAATATTTATATTAAATTATTATTATTCCAACACATTTTTAATAAATGACTCTTATCTATATTTTCAAAACAAAATGGTTTGATATTTAAGTTATATACATACTTAATGATTTATCTGGAAAGGATTAGCACAAGAATTTGAACTAATTATTAACTTAAAAATTCTTCAGCAGGTTTTCAAATGTATATATTGTAAATAACAATTGGTTGATTAGAGTAAAATTAGTAAATTAGATCAAATGAGACAGTTATGTCATATTCATTACTTGATGTATCCCTTACATACTCATTTAATACGTTTACAACTTTTTAAATCTGTTTTAGTACAATTTTACACATAGCTTGTATACATTTTACAACAGAATTTGGAACCAATATTCACTGTTAGTATGTATGCAAATTAAGGTTGATTAATGTTGTCTAACAGTTCAGAATTTTTTTAAAGATAAATGTTTTAAATAAAAGCAACAAAGAACTTGCTTTTCTGCCACTTATATTTGAAACATTTCTTCTACAATAATTTAGGAACGAAGTTAATAATTCTAATTGACATACTATCGGTCTGATTCTAACACATATTTCTTGTTTATGTTTAATGTATAGATGATTCAATGTTTGTGATGTCCAAAAATTCTATTATTGTTAAAAAAATATGTCTTCAAGCTAAATTCGAATTCTGGTGGTTTTATCTCCGTTAACGTTAAAATTAAATTGCTATTTATCAAGATCTGCAATTGCAGAATAATTACATATTTCTCATAAAAATAGGGAACATTTATACATTTTATTCATCCTATTAATCTTCGCCAAACATTCATATTCCGGCACACTACTTTGGTTTCATCTACAATTCATCATTTCTTACATTCATCTTTAATCATATGCAACAACTATGTCATAAAACTGTCTTTAGAAATATTTTAAGGTGTTTTAAAATGTTGTAAGAGCTTAGCTGAGTGCTTAAAGACGTTGGTTAGAGGATCTCAACTACTAACTACTTCTTACACCAATATATCTTGAAATTAACAATATATTTAAAACATCAGAATTCGAACAAAGGCGATTGTCTCCCCGTAACATAACTGTCTCAGATTATCACGCACATCATAGTGAATGCCGTTGTGTGCTCATCCTGTACTTTGTACTTCTCTAACTCGTAGTGCACGGAATCTAGAAGGGCTTCTTGTTTCTTTTCGCTAGCTTGACGAGGACGTAGGTTCTGACAGAGTGGGAGTCACGTATCGCCCCAAGCGGGGTACCAACTGCCTCGGCTGCACTCACAAAGACAACTCCATGGTGAGTGTGGCCCCAAGCGATCCCCTGGCTTCGCGGATGGAGATGATGTCCACGGAAAGCAGATGAATTACAGTAGATGACGTTAATCTACAAACAAACTAGAATGTCTGTGTTTCGATTTCAGGCAAACATTAATCATAGAAACAATCATCTAAAAAAAAAATGGAAGCACTTTTCTGAGAGTCAGCTTCCCCAAAATAAATTCTAAAGTCACTCTCAAAAAAAAATTCTGATCTACATCTCAGATAATCATCCAGAAAAAATCTGAGTTTATGAATAACAGCTATCGACCCTAAAACCGCATTTTTACGGAAAAAATATATTAAAATCTCATCATTTATCAAATCAATAATCAATTACAGAGTTGCTACACCCAGAATTGGCTACAAAACATGGCGAAATGATTGTAAAACATCTAGAGAAAGATATGAACCAAAGTTGTGTTTTGTTGAATGAATGAGAAGAATGTATGATATTTAAATGTTTGTTAGAAATTCATCTGTTTTCCGAAGGTCCTTCAATTGGCTTGTAAGGTTTCTAATTAGTCTTAAGCTAAATTATCTTTAACATTTAATTTACAAGCACAAAGCATTCTTTGCTTGCAGTAAAATGCATTAATCTATTCAGCATGAAACTTTCTAAAGAAGAACTTAACCAGATTGGCGCTAATAATTGAAATTATCATCAACTAAATCTGGTTAAAGTCTCATTGCTTCAAATCATATTCTTCTACTAACTCTAACTCTACTGGATGATAGCATGAACACTGTCTGGTCATTCAATGAATCGTACTTTGCACGAGAAATGAATGAATTCAACAGGAACTGAATGAAATTTAATCTAACTTTCTCTTGCAATTTTTACAAGTTTTTGTTTTGAAATGCGTTGTTTTCTCACTGGAATAGAAGTTATATGATTTGATATTTATCTTCCGCAGGGGTTCAAAGTTCTGTAAGAAAGTTTTCTTGTTTCTTTGTTTGAAAACTCTTTCAAAGTCTTTATCAGGACGTTAAAATTTTTGTTGCTAAGCTGTTGCTACTGTTTACTATTTACAAGTGACTTAATAGTTATTTATTTCATTAGGACTAAAAGTACAAGTTTTCGAGTATTTTTTTAGCTACAGATTTAGAAAATTTCGTAGATTTATTAAAATTAAAATGAAACAAATCGTTACTATGAGAACTGTAATAAAAATGCTATTTTTGGTCCTAGGATAAAAAAAACTATGACGTATCCATGGTAACATAAATATTTCCTGAAATAACGTTCTTTTATTATAAAAAAAAATTAAAATAATAGTGTCATATTCAAGTGGGTGAAAAAATATAAACATCTTAAGTTACAATTACATAAGGAAGTATTAAAATTAAAATGATTTCTTACAAATCTTTGAATCATTTCATCCACATCACTGTACATATCTCCACATACCTTCTGTTCTCCTGGTGTTCAACTAACAATCTTCTTCATCTGGTTCTGATAGTACTCCATCAACATGGTGGACGAGGCTCGTGACAACCACGAGCAGCAGATCGAGCGTGCAGAGATCGCAAATCTAGTGCGTTCACGTATGGAGAGCCTCAACTTACCAACGGTGGACTATACTGACGTTAGCGAGAAGAGGAATAGTCTTAGTTACGTCATCATCAACCCCAGCTGTGACCTCAAGCTGGAGGAGGGCGACATCATGTAAGTAGAAGAAATTGAGGTAGATGTTTGAAGTTTTTAAATTATTTTCTTGAGTATAAACTCAAGAAGATTCAAACATTCACAATTAATCTCTGCTACTTGCGCTTCATCCACATTCTTAATTTCTTTCATATAAATGAAAGAAATTAAGAATGTGGATGAAGCGCAAGTAGCAGAGATTAATTGTGAATGTTTGAATCTTCTTCTTGTAGCTACTTGGTGCGTCCAAGCCCCTTCTCCGCCCAAAAAACCTTCGAACGTCACAACAGCCGCCGAAAATCCAACATCAGCTTCTGCTCTCAATCCCTGCTTCAGCAAATGTCAGCAGCAGCTCCTCCAGGTAGCAGACGAGGCTCCGGGTTCGGCTTATCCGGATTCCCATCTCCAAGACCACCACCATTAATCAACCAACAGAAATCAAACTCTTTGTCTTTACCAGACAGTCCAACAGTTGCCGGTTACCAACGTGGAAGATCCAACAGCTTAAGAGTTGTCGATGACATCTTATTAAGAAGATCCAACAGTCTTCGACAAGGTCTAACGAACGTAGGTAGTGCAAGAAGGAAGAGCAGTTTGGAAGACATTGGTTTGAGTCATTTTTCATCAACGAATCACACCAATCCAATTAAAATTGCATTGAATGGAAGTATTGGATTGGAAGTAACACCTCCAGAAGAAGTTAGTGCACCAGTGTTATCCAGTAATACCAATTTATTGATAAATCCTCAACCGTTGAGCTTAAGTGGCGCTGCTAGTACCTTAGGTATATCAACTTCCGGTAATTTAGCAGGTGGTAGCAGTCCTCTAACAATGTCACAACCTCTCAGTTTAGGAATAAACCCTCCGAATTGTTCATACCCTGAAACAGGTCCTCAGAATACTATCTCATCGACGCAATCAGGACTTTCCAGTTCTAGTTCTTCTGATCCTCAACATTTGCAAGGGACAATAGTATGATATAACCTAATGTGGGGGAGGAGATTGAGCATGATGCAGAAAAAGTGGCTCTGATGAAAACCTACGTAGCTCTCCTACCTTCACTAAGTGTGGTCTGGTTAGATCGCTAGCTTGTATTCATAGTTACAGTTAGACCAGACCTGTTTAACACCATTTGGCCTTACAACTGAATGTTTATTGTCTTAGATTTATTTTTTGGTTTGTTGAGGATGATGGGAGCTAGCTTACTCAGCGGTATTTTGTTTTTATGCTGCAAGAGCTGTGTTCGATTATCAGTTGTCAAATGTTTCTAAATTAATTTAGAAAAATATTCTTCAACTACAGAATTTAGCTCTCTATTGCTGGGTTGCAAGAAAAAATAAAGAGCTCTTTAGTTAAAGAATTGTTTATCAAGTAACAGTATCAATAGCGATTTTCTGAAATTTATTGAACCGTTAGTTGCTAATGAACCGGTAAAACTTTTATGCAACTGAGTGGTAATCTTTTATTTGAAACATTTGACAGAAGAAAATATAGGATGCCGAAAAATGGGATTTTTAAAAACATTTCCCGTTATATATTTTCTGCTGTCAAACCTTTATGAATTATTTTAGACCAAAATACTTCAAATAAGAGTGGTAGATAATTATCTTCTCCGCGTTTTTTATTTGAAGCACTTCTCTCTAAAATAATTTATAAATGTTTGGCAAAGAAAAGTATAAAATGTCAAACTGATATGCTTTTTAAATTATTTTTCCTACTATTACTACGATAAGTTTACAGTTGATAACGTAAAGTTTATGTTTACTAAGGAACAAATATTTTATCGTGCGCTTAAAAAGACAAATTTAAGATATTTTCACTCATTTTTGACTAAACTATGATGGTTTGTGAAGAAATAAAAGACTAAAACAGAATTTATTATTTATTTACTTCGATTGTACATATTGTCACGATTACAAATAAAACATGAATTGATTGACCGTAGATTGAACTAACCGAATATAGTTATTTTCTATTTAAAAATATCTATTTCTTGGGAAGTTTCTGGAACTTAATTTTACGACTGTTAATATTTTGATAATATATTTAGAAGCTTGTCAAACTAATACTAAATACTCAAGTACAACACAATACAGATGGAAATGCAATATTTTCTATAAATTTAGTGCTTAATTGTTAGTTTAACAACGAAAAAATATAGAAATCTCAAAAATCAAATAGTAATTCAATAAAAATCAATATTTCTTTGTACCTCTAGACGATGGTGCCATCTACCTAAAAACAACGTGCAAAATCAGTACTAAAGTATTGATCGGTTTATCGCATATATCCGAGAGGTACAAGCAGTACAAATAGTTACCTGTTTATAGTGCAGCGGGTCGAACGCAGCTCTTGCCAGTTTCAGCATATCAGCACGTGGATATCAGCCATTTCTGTGTCTTAATGAGTTGTAAACAACGACGCGTGTTTAGTTTTTTGCGCATCGTGTATTCTGAATTTCGCTTAGTAAATGTCAGTGACAAAGTGTTGTGTTTTGACAGTGATCTGTGACTTGAATTAAGCTCAATGTTTATTTCGTTTTGTACATATTCTTGAGGGTATCTTCCAAGTTGACAGGCGAGATGTCAGCGGTTATTGGCCAATAGTTCTCAGTATATTTGTTCAGGTATGTTGAAAGAGGGATCAAATATAGTAGTTTTAGTGTAATTGTTGGTAAACTGATCCTTTAGTTGCCCGTAAACAGGGATGCTAAATCTTCTTCACATTCTGCAGGTATCAGTTTATCATGTGCAAGACGCTATTTAAACGACAAGTGCATGTTTTAAAAACTATTAGACGGATTTTCAATTAATGTTGCTTGTTTTCTTATCATATATCGGTAATAATAAATGATACAAACATTTGTTATTACATAACACATTTTGGTTTGTCTTAATGATCAGTGACCGTCAATAGTTGGGTCTACATGACAGTATTATGTTTAAATATTTCTGCACAACTTTTTCGATAAATTACTCCAGTAAGTTACTTTAATTTTGTAAAAAACATGTGTTGGGTTCGTAGCTTAACGCAGAATTAGTGTCTTTTGCAAAATCGAACTTTGACGATATTTTACTTGTTTTATACTGCAAATAAATTGGAATCTAATTGAAATTCTTGCAACAAAAATTATCTCTGTAGCTCTATTTTTACTAATATTTTATTTATGGACAGTTGTGGCACTGTGGTTAGAACAATCACCTTACGAGCGAGAACTTGCGAGTTCAAACCTCGCTGGTTTCAACTTACGAATATAATAAAAAATAAAACTGCGTCCCAATTATTCGCTTTTTACTAGTAGTAGCTTTATTGTACTGTCATTGGATTTAACATTACTTTTTTTAAGTAGTTGTAGCATAATGGTAGCACTCTAGCTTCACAAGCTAAGGTAAATGAATACCAGAATATAAAACCAAAATTACTTCTGCCTCTTGGTGGTTTAAATTCCACTATAAGTTGTAATTATTTTGTGTATTTCATTTGACTAATTTCAGGCAGTTGTAGCACAATGGTAGTGCTCTAGCGTCACAAGCGAGTGTTTGTGATATCAAAAATTGTAACAAATATTACAATCGCGTACGAGTGGTTCACATTCTACTATAAGTTGTAAATTTCATTTGATTTAATTTCGCAAATTTCGGGCAGTTGTAGCGCTATGGTAGCGCTGTAGTCTCACAAGTGAGAGTATGTGATTTCAGAACTTATAGCTAAAAAAAACTGCGTTCGAATGATGCAGATTCTCTTATAATTTGTAAATTGCCCTCTACTGTCATTGGATTAAATCCAAACAGTTGTAACACTATGGTAGCGCTCTTGCTTCACAAACGAGAGTGTATGAATACCAAAATTACAATTGCTTACGAGAGGATCAGATTCCACTATAAGTTTTAAATTTCCTGTAATTTCGTTGGCTTTAATTTCACTCATTTTCGGCAGTTGTAGCACTATGGTAGCGCTCTTGTTTCACAGGCGAGAGTGTGAGAATTCAAAAATTATAATAAATACAACTGCGCCTGATTGGTTCATATTGCACAATAGTTGTAAATTTCCTGCGCTGTCATTGAATCTAATTTCTAATTTTAGATAGTTGTTGCATAATGGTAGCGCCCTTGCTTCACAAGTGAGAGTGTGCGAGTTAATTTTTTTTAACTAAAACTGCGTTGGAATTTTTTCGATTTGCAAATTTTCTTTACTGTCATTGGATTGAATTCAGGCAGTTGTAGCACTATGGTAGCGTTCTTGCTTCACAAGCGAGATTGTGTGAGTTAAAAACTTATAATTTGTAAATTTCGTGTACTGACATTGAATTTAATTTCACTAAATTTGGGCAGTTGTAGCATTATGGTAGCGCTCTGACTTCACAAGCGATTTATAACCAAAAATAGAACTACGTCCATATATTTTCGATTCCAGTATAAGCTACTGTAATTGGAATTAATGTCCTGTTGTGCTGTCGTTTAAATAGCGCGCGTATTTAACAAGCAAACTTATAAAACTTGACAAATATAAGCTGAGCATCCTTGTTTCATAAATGTATTCTTGTTAAGCGCTCATTGATAACTAAACTTATTTCTAAATCAAAATAAATGAAGAATAATTTATCTTAAAAGTATTAAACATTTCATTAACTAGAATTTGATATTATTCAAAATCAAAATAGATTTTTGAGCGCTTCATTTCCACATGTAACATTCTAGTTGTAATTGTAAATAATTTATTAGAGAATTGTAATGAAAATTTCGAATACTAGTAGGTACTTTTTCGTACCATTTACTAAAATTATAACGTTTCGCTAATAAACCAGTATTGTGGCACAGAATATTATACGATTAGGTATTATTAGATAGTTAGGCCTGATTGATATTTGAACTATTCATTTTCTAAGCGGCTTTTTAGGTAGGCTACCGTCCATTTAAGCTATACTAAGATATTAACTTATACTTTATTCAGGAAGAAAGCTGAAGCGAGTGATTTTCATATTTAAACCGCATTGTTCTTGAATAAAGTGTAGGTACGAGTTTCGTTTATGCTTTAGCACAAAGACAGTTTATCCAATTTTGAACACATGTCCACTTCAATCGAATTTTAATATTAGAAACAATTTGCTGTCATTGGTGACCTTGAAAGTTGATCTATTTATTTCTAGCACAATTTTAATACTAGTTTTATTCTGAGTAAATAAAATATAACTATTCTATGACGTCATAAATTTAAAAGTAAGATAATTATAGCAACATTTGTGGGGGTCGTAAATTGACGGTAGTTGACAGTAAAAAATATGTCATCCACTAAGACTATAAGAGAAATTTTATGAGAGAAAGTAGGATTATTTTTTTGGCTCTTCCTCCAGTAATATCTTTGTGGGACCGTGGTTTGACGGCTGGTAACTATACTTTAATAATTTTTGTTATTGGAAACTTGGATACGTACTTTACTTGACTGTTTTAGTAAAAATCTACTTTTCATACTAAAATTGATCAGAAAAGTAGGCTTTCCAGTTTCAGGAATAGTATATTACATAACAAGTCAGAAAAGTGATTTTTTTACTTGTCAAAGCGATTGTTTGAAATACAAGGTCGTAAGGCGAGTATTTTAATCCGCTGAGTCAAGTAAAAACACTTTCCTGGCGTATTATGTATACTATTTTTTCTGAAACCGTTTAATTTAATCAATAATTAATCGTAAATAATTCAAAATGTTAAATTTTTTTGATATAAATTGTATTGACAGTATATTACATATCCAAGGTTATAACAAAACAAAAAAAAACAGTCAGATAAAATATTTACCAGACTGTTTTGTACTTTGCCAGATTGTTATTTTTGTTCTAGTCTTGGATACGTAATTTTAGGAAAAAAAATTTACTTGTAACCGAAACGTATTGACTGGACTTTTTCAACAAATTCAAGCCGTTAAACTCGAATTAAATACTACCTTCATTAATTATGATATAATATGAAGTTCTATGTGTTCCACAGGAGGAAGTTGTGACAAAATGGCGTGATGACATATTTTGCTAGAACAGAGTGCCCTCAGTAATGTTAAAAGTCATAATGTTATATTTTATGAATTTGGAATGAAAAGCTTAGAATGAACATTTTATAAAGTAAGATAATTGAGCTATTATTAATGAATAAATAATAATCTTAGAACGAAGACTGTTTTACGGAGAGGTCCAAAACAATTAAAATACACTACGGATTGAAAATATATAAAATATAACTCACATATCTACGACATTGACGATATAATATAAATATATTTTTATATATTATGAACTGGAAGGATACTAGTTAGGGAATGGGTGTATACTTGTCTGTAGTATAATATTGTATTATTGCCATATGCTTTGGTATCATCGCTTTATTTATAGAGATAATATAAACGGCGTAAAGCCAGTATTACACGTCAGTCTTAAGATATTGTAGGTATTTTATAAATAATAACATTGTATATATAATCATTTTTGGTATTGACGCTTCAGAGATATTAAAAAACACGTATTCAGTGTATAGTTATACCTAGAATGGTTTGCAAACCTTTACATTTACGTACTATACTTACTATTCTATAGTTTTGAACTTTTTTAATATCTCTGATTTTTTATATTAGTAAAATAATCTTAAGCTTAAATACATTTAACAATTAATAATGGATTGAAAATTAAATACACAGTGGCTGCAAAACTCGATTTTGACAGATTTAAATAATACAGCGAGTTACACGAAAACTACAATCATTCTCTCACAAATTATCTTAGAGATACATTCTTCTTGAAACAGGGTCGTCTTAAGACCCTCCAGGACTCTAGACAAACAAAATGATAAGCCCTTAAATGGGGTACTTTTTTTATACACAAATAATAGGTACTTTTATACGACCATGACAGAAAGTATGCCATTTTAGCAGTAATTGTACTTTCCAAATTGTTTCCAAGAGCAACAAGCGAGAAAATAACATTGCTATTTGACTTCAGTAGCAACGATAGGACAAGTAACATTTTTGCTAAAATTATTTTAAATTATTTTTGAAGTGTTTTTAAATGGTCGTATAAAAAATATTGTGTGTATCTCGAGCAACAAGTATCTTTGCCGCCCGCGCATGGAGATTGTTGTATGCATCAATTAACTATCTTCTGCTCTAGGTACACAAATAACTATTATTTTCCTAGAAGAGAAAGTAGTCTATTACCGCACGAGCATAGAGATCGAGGAGCACGATAATTTAAAAATGCTTCAAAAATAATTTAGAATTTTTTTACAATTTTTCTGTTTTGAAATTCTATAAAAATGTTGACAATTTTCTTTTATCCATAAATACGATGATGCACTCTTACTTTATCGCTCGGCGAGCGGAAAACATCAACTTTCTGCATTCCGCTGACAATTGGAAATATCTACTTTCTGCTCAGTCTTAGAAAAAGTATTTTTTTGAGCAAAATACTTCAAATAAATGCGAACTAAATTTTCTGTCAGTTATAAGTCAAACATTTGTAATTGTTTGACAGTGTTATTAATAAAATATTTAATATTGGGCCCCCAAAAATGTCGGGGCCTCAGTATTTGTTTTGTCTATTTTACAAAGTGTAAAGAGGGCCCTGTTTGAAGCATTTGTTTTTAAAATAATCTGGGAAGCAATGGTTGTATAAAAACTGTTTCTGCATTTGTGTAACAGCTGTATGTAGTCTAAACATAAATGTTGAATTATATATATTTTATGTAATGTATATACGTGTAAATAAGTGAAAAAATTATATAGAAAATGTGTTTTTACTGTAGAGGATTATAAAAAATAAAAATAACCATTATTAATACAGGCTTGTGAGTTAGGAAGTAGTTTTTTAAAAAAAGAATTAAAGTTTTTATAAGTATGTTAATTGATAGTCTATTGTGATTTATCGATAATAAATTATCAAAAGTAGAGTCCCCTTTTGAAATTTGTTCAGGTCCGCCACTGTGTTGGGAACTGTAGTTCTGTATAACCTATATTGCACAGTTTACATTCGTAAATCAATTGTAGAATTACTTTCAATTATAATTACGCTTAACTAACTTCATGTACAGTAATACTCAGTAATATTAGCACTTAATTATATACATTGTATTTTCAAACAAGTGTTTTCTTTCAACTTTTATTTTAATCTGTTTGTACGTACAACTGTCTTTCTGGAAATTCTTTACAAGAAAACAAAAATTAATAGTCAAATTCTAAACTCGAGCCGTTAAAATCGATAATATTTCTGCAAAATAATTTCCAGAAAGGACATAGAACTATTATAATTCTGTCAAGAACTTATATAATTACTGCCAAAACAATTAATTTAATATATATAGAAACCCTAATACATCACACCAAATTTTACACACAGCCGACAATTTTCACCACATTAAAATTACCCCTGTGGTTCTCCCTCTATTAGCATGTTTAAGGCCGTGATTTGACGGCTGGTAGCTGCACTTCACATGCATGAATATATCAGTTACCGAGATCTGCTACGGCAGAGTGCCACCTCCAGTAATTGATATGAGGCGGGATGATATAATTATTTATTTTTATTTCTTTAATGAGCTGTTAGTTAAGGGTTATTTAATGCCTTGATTCTTACGTATAGTCTGATGTAACTGAATACTTTATTTGTATTTGTGCTTTGGTTGTGTTTGTCACGTTGAGTGACATTTGTTCGCGGTATATTAGTGTATTATGTGTACGAGTGTTGTGCATCCCAAGATCAGGATTCGTTGCTGTCACAAAGATACCAACTAAAGAGAATTTTAATTGGTTTATTTATTATTTTCAGTTTCACTATTATTCAAAATAAAAAATTCATACTATTCTTCATCAAATGGGGTAGCACAAATTATTGAATAATTTAATAGATTCATCCCTGCATTTAATCTTCGTCAAACGTTCCATAATTCCTTTCATACAAGCTTGTCTCATCCTTCGTGTAATAAACATACAATCATATTCATTCATTTATTCTTAGGGATTTTAGATTTTGCACGCAATCTTTCACCCTCAATTACACATATATTATTCCACCAATCTTTCAACATTTGTGTATCAATGTATCTTAACAGTTAGTAATCACAAAGAAGTTCTTGGCAGTCTTACAAAAAATTAAATAACAATCTTGACAGAAATACAATAATAGTTATTTATGTATCAAGCGTGAAAACAGACATTTCTGGCCTGTAGCTTTGCGCCTCGTGCTAATAACATGCTCAGGGTCAGAAACGCTAATTTTACCTGTGATATATATACAATATTTTATGCACAACAAAAAAACATTTAATTTTAAATTCAAAAGATTAAAACAAAAAACAGGTACATTTATATGTCACAATGACATTTTGTAAAATCCAATATTCACGATAAACAAATATTGAGAGTTTGTTTATGTATCCATAGGAAACTATTTTATTATAGCTCTAGGACCAAAAACGAGTGTTTAAGCCCGCTTTTCATGGCTAAAACAAATGAATTTCTACCCAGTTGTGCATAAAATATATTTTCATTCTTAACGCGTAAAATAGGTAAGCTATAGATAAATTTATCATAACACCACACTCAAAATAAAATCCTTAAAAATATTTACTGAATACAGGTTTTTATACTTTTATGGGAAGCACTATTACATGAACTACTTAATTTGTCTTTTATTCTATAGTTTATACCAAAATTGACATTTAAATCATACGAAAATTTAAACTTATACCTAGTTTCACATAAGATGCATCCTTCCACATCGCTGTGATAGAAATTCTATTTCAATCAAGGGCGGATCCACGGAGGGGCCCATGGCCCCCATAGCCCCTCCTTGGGCTTATTATTTTTTTTTTTATTATAAGTATTATTATTATTCGAGTTTGATAATCCTTATAAAATTGCTGAAAAACTTTGTAATACCCTGGAAACAATTCTGAAAAACTTTCAAAATTAGGGTTGTCAGTCATTTGCCAAGTTTTTCAGACTGTTTAAAATTTAAAAACTAAGAACAGAATACACAATACATACAATATATATTCCACACAAAAATTACGGAATTGTTTGTCAGTGTTATACGTTTTCCTTAAAAAATTCTAAATGGCTCCCCACTCCTTGAAAATTTTCTAGATCCACCCTTGATTTTAATTTATAAAATTGTAGATATTTAATTAGTAATAATACATTTTAGGTGAAACAAGATTACATACATACAATGTTATTAATTTTTAATAATAACTGGAAAATTTTAAAGATTATAAGTATAATAAGTTCATTATCACTTTTATAAGGAATGTTTGGTATGTTACAATACTGTTTAATATTAATCAAAGAATTAATTGTACCTTAAATATTTGTTAGTACGCAAAATTTAACTTTAAAGTGAATCGTTTAAAAATAATACGCACTGTGCACGACTAGTGTAAATAAAAATAACTATATTTCCAAAATACTACTGTTCTAACAGTAACAGACAATTTATCAAATTATTTGAGCTAGTATTAGGCTCAATTTTAGTACAAAGATTAATTATATACGTCTAATTACTTATTCAGTACGGAATAAAAACACAAATCTATTCGAAAAAAACAACAACAAGAATAACAACAAATTTGTACCGTCGCCAAATAATTTTGCATTCTACAAAATATGAACCCTGCAGATTTAACTTGTGCCATTCTTAACAAAAATTATTACTAATTTTATAAAAAATTGGATACTTACAGTAAATTACTAAAAATTTGGTTACATTAATATATGATTGCCATCATTCCTATTATAATGTGGACGTACAGTTTCACAGCACGAATCTGATATTTCAATACACACCAGGGTCGTCCCTACATCATTTTAAAACAGGGGCAAGTATTTTCCTTCATTTTGTACAGCCCTGATTTTAAGTTGTTCATTGTAAAATAAGTATAAATATGTCTTAACTGCAATTTAATACTTTGGCTGTTTAAAAAATTTAAAGAAAATTGTTTTTCCCCTATTATATAACATGGAGACTGCAACGTTGCGCAAAGCAACCAACCTCCAATAAATAGCTTGTATCTTTTATATAAATAATTTTAGAGAAAAATGCTTCAAACAGAAAAGGTAGAAAATGTAGTTCTCCGACAATTTTATTTGAAGCATTTTTCGTTAAAAAAGTTTAGAAACGTTAAACAAAAATAAACGATGATAAATGTGGTAGTGTCTTCCTGTTGCAGCCCCTTATAAAATAATCTGGGGACGCCCCTGCACTTAATTAATATACCAGTGGAGTACTACTAGGCAGGAATGTAGTTTAAATATGCGATACACCACTGACTATTGGACATTTATAGTTTTAAACATTATTATTACAGATAATAAAAATCATGAAATGCACTTTTTACTGCCGTAACTATTAATTATTATTTATTGAAATCAGTTGTATTTAGCATAACTTATACTATCTTCAGAAGTACTTGACAATGACGTCACAAAAATATGCATTACGGTGACGTCATTATGAAGTTTACTTAGCAGTTACTGGTGTTTAATTTTCGTTATAAGTTTACTGCAAAAGGCTGTAGTATTGAAGGCAAAGAATTACGGTAGTTGGACATTGCTTTAAGCCTCACTCACAGTTTTAACTTAGTACAGATCCACCACAAAAAGTATTATTTTAGCTCCTTGTAAAATAATATACTTTTAGGTTAATATAACAGCAAAAATGTAAGGTTAGATTTTGTACTTAATACAAAGACTAAAACTGTAGCTGGGAAGGTCTGACGTTATTACGTATGTCAAACCTTTCAAGGTTATGACAAACGAGAAAAACAGTGAGTATGTTAAGACCTGTGAATGAGGCTTTAATATTTAAGCTATTTTCAAACAAATTATTGAATCTTTATCAAGATATGATATACAGGTGTGTAATACTGTGGCATATAATGCCATACTGTGCATCAATTGTCAAATATATTATTTATAAGATTATTTAAAACTTTTAAGAATATAATTGAGATAATATCGTAAACAGCAACAATAATAATAAAGGTAGATTCACATAAACTGCATATTTCACTAGCGTACAAAAAGTAATTAAACATTTGACATGTGTCAACAGCGCATCGTCAACGGCGTGGCATATCCATGTGAATATAGCTTTAAGTATTTTCTGATCAATACCTTTCGCGCACTTCAGTCCACATCTACCAATTTGACAAAACAACAACAAACATTTAACAAGTGACAATCAAAGAGTGGAACTGAAGGGCGAGGCACAAGACGAAGACAACGAACAAGTCAAAACATTTGAACAACAAACATGACAAAAACCAGTCGTGAAATCGTACCCCTTTAATCATCTAACCCCAAACACCGGTTTCTGTCATTTGATCGGCTTAGGCACATTGTTGGTGTATTTCCCTACATAGTTACCTTTCGGGTTGTAGTTGGCAACAACGAACGATTTGCCATTGTTCTTACCTTTCGCTAACGCAATACCAAACTCGGAACTTTCTTTCCATACCATTTGGGTGAAATGACCAGCTCTGGGTGTACGGGATTCAACGCCGAAAGTGAAATCTTGGATTTCTTCGTACCAGATTTTGCAGACTTCTCTTGGGGTTGGTGTTGAGCTTGGGTCGGAGGACCATACGTAGAAGATGTTTTCACCGTATTTGCAGTCGGGTCTGTGGGCTAGTTTGCCCTCTTTGGCCAGGTGGTTTGCCCATTCTTGCGCGTATTGGCACATCTAGAAGAGAAATGATCATTTTTACAATACCTTTACTGTAAGTTACCTATTAATGACAAATTTAGACACAGTAAGTGGAACTTTTATTGTCCATTTGATTTCCATGGCTATATCCACTATGGACAGTAAGTAAATATTACATATCAAGATTTTGACAACAGTTTGACAGCTATTAATTTTGAAACCCATTTTTCTTGTCCTTCCATTTGTGCAGGTATTGTAAAAAATAGTTTACTAACCTCGAACTGTAAGTGATTTTTTTAGGTCGCGAATGTTTAGACTCTTGACCTAAAAACTGACACTTACAATTCATAAATAAATAAAATAAATAAATATAAATATATCATCACGCCTTTTACCCATTACTGGGTGTGGTACTCTACCGAAGCAGATTTTGATAAGTGATATATTTATGCAGGTGAAGTGCGGTTACCAACCGTCAAATCACGGCTTCCGAAGATTTAGTAGTGAGGGAGCCACAGGCAAATAAAATATAACTAATATTGTTATTCTGTTGACACTTGAGTGCAGAAAACAGTCACTTTCCACACGAAAATAAGCCCAGAAAGAGAGTACTTTTCGCCCTGTAGTAGAAAAATAACTATTACTCACATCCAGGTTAAGTTTTAAGTCAGGTACACCATGTTTCCTCCTATACTCATTATGTAGCTTTAAAGATTGCTCAACAAAATGATCTTGAGTTGCATCACAGCCATTAGTTAGCAGTTTGTCCGCAGCAGGACTGCCAACTTTTGGAAGAACGTTTTCCCTGAAACTCCCAATATAATTTCCAGCAGGAGTGTAACTAGCCACCACGAATATCTGTCCATTGCGATTCTTTTCAACTCCTACCCCTAGTTCTTTACTTGCTTTCCACACCACTTGGGTGAAATGCCCAGAACGGAGGTCGGTGGGTTCTTTGGTAAAATCGTGGCAGGTGATTTCGTTGTACCAGGACTCGACGGGCTCTTTACCTACGAAAGAATAAGAAAAAGATATTAAATCTTCTGTAATAATATAGCCCGTAAAAATCACTTACAGTTCGAGGTTAATAAGCTATTTTTTACAATACTTGCACAAATAGAAGGAAAAGAAAAATAAATATATCATCACGCCTTCTACCCATTACTGGGTGTGGCACTCTGCTGAAGCAGATCTCGGTAAGTGATATATTTTGCGCGTGAAGTGCGGTTACCAGTCGTCAAATCACGGCCCCCAAACATGTTAGTGGTGGAGGAGCCACAGGGATAGCTTTTTCAAATTATGAAAATTTGTCGCGTGTGGGAATCGAACCAGGGACCTCAGGATCCACAGGCCGACTTCATACCACTGAGCTAGCCATCCCAGAAAAAAAAAATAGGTTTCAAAATTGACAGCTGTCAAATTGTTGTCAAGATAAACAGGACCTTGATATGTAATATTTACTTACTGTTCACGGTGGACAGTAAGTAAATATTATTGTCCTGATATAACCATCGAGACCACTGTACAATAAAAGTTGTACTTACTGTGTTTAAATTTTGTTATTAATAGATAACTTACAGTACAAGTATTGTAAAAAATTGTATAAGTAGCATCCGACAATCCTCTTCACAATTCACATTTTGAAAACCACTGTACTAGATAATACCTTTTTTTATTTACCTGTAAGGGTGTAGCTAGGATTAGACGACCAATAGCAATAGATATTCTGTCCATAACTCGCGTGCTTGCGATGTTCAATTTGCCCTTTGGCTGCCAAATGTTTCGCCCATTCTTTGCTCTCTCTACACATTCTTCTATTCAGTTTCACTGGTTCCACTCCATGCATCTTTCTGTATTCATTGTGTGCATTCAGGCACTCAGCTTCGAATTTTAAATCGAATTCATTGACTCCTGAATAACGGAATACATTTATTATTCACACGGTATAAATTATTTATTTATATTGTTTACGAGGACGCATTTATTTAGTTCTTGGAATTGATTAGTCATTAACAGATATTTTATTGCTTATTGCTGTTTGGAAATTAAATTGTTAATAAATTAAATAAATATATTACTGTGGATTTGAGAACACGAGTGAGGTTCCCACACGTGATAACTTATCTTACCACATGATTATAAATAAATATAAATAAATATATCATCACGCCATTTACCCATTACTGGATGTGGCACTCTGCCGAAGCAGATCTTGGTAAGTGATATATTTATGCACGTGAAGTGCGATTATCAGTCTTAAAATCACGGCCCTTAGAGATGTTAGTGGTGGGGAAGCCACAGAGGTAATTTTTAATTTGGTGAAAATGTTTGTTGGCTTTGCAGATCGAACCAGGGTTCTTAGGATCCACAGGTCGATTCGATACCACGATACGATACGATTATTATTTCTTTAATTTGCTATTTTGCACAACAGGAACTTACTCTCAATTATAGTAGCTTATACTGGAATTCGAATCAATCAGACACAATGTTTTTGATATAACTTATGCATGACAGATGCAACATCTTCAGGGATCATGATTTAACGACTGATACATGTAAAAATATATCTCTTTTCAGATCTGCTACAACAGAGTGCCACACCCAGTAATAGGTAAAAGGCGTGATAATATATATACACATTTATTTAAGTATTGTTTAGAAATATTAATAAACCATTTTAGTACAGACAAATTTGTTGATGCACAACAGAAAATTATTCCCAATTACAGTGCAAGGAACCTACAGCTTATAGCGGAATTTGAACCACTCAGATGTACTTATATATTTAGTTATAAGCTGAAGCCAGCGAGCTTTCAATCCGCAAACTCTCGCTCCTGATACGACAGCGTAATGATTGTGCTACAACTATAGTTAAATTAATTTGTCTTTATTAATTCCAAATACAGTAGCTTGTAGTGAACTTCGAACCATTCGAATAGAATAATAATTTTGGTTAAAAATTGAAGACAGATTGAACTAGCAAACTCTAGCTTGTGAAACGACAGCACTACCATGATGCTCAACTATTTATTATTATTTACAATTATAATTTGAGAACCCGGGTTCAATATCCACAGCCAGCAATTTTCATCACATTTAAATTACCCCTGTGGCTTCCCCTCTACTAATATCTTTGGGGGTCGAGATTTGTCGGTACTTTACGCGCATAAATATATCACATATCGAGATCTGCTACGACAGAGTGCCACATCCAGTAATAGGTAAAAGGCATGATGATATATTTATTTTATTTTATAATCATAATATCTCAAATATTCAACAACATAGTTCATATATCATTTCGATGTCTTTATTTAAAAAAAAATAAACCTATCGAGTCATTTAAAATGACGTATATTTAAAAATAGTGTAGCCCTTCAAAATGTCTTCATACTAAAATGGTTTATTAATTAACTCAATATGAAAACTTCTTAATTAATTGTAGACCATCACCAAAAGTTAGAGCTGTATTAGTAAGATCCAAAAAACCAGTCAAAAATAAAGTTATAAAAATATTTATTTCCCAAAAGGAAGGAATGAATGGAACACAGGATATATTAGTATCATTTATCAACATTAATATAAATAATCTTATAAATACAAATATCATAAAATAAATTCAATATAATATAAAATTACGATAATAGATATTTGGTCCAACGAGACAAGTTAGTATAAAAATAAAGATAAAGTTATAAATGTTTTTTCGGTTTTAACGCACCAGCATGCGTCTTTTCTCCTCCAATTGGGGGGACATTTCCCGTGAAAGAGCCAATCAGATTTCCCGGAGGGTGATAGTTGGCTACTACGATGAACTTGCCGTCCTTGGACTTGGCGTAAGCTACCCCAAGTTCTTTGGACCCCTTCCAGATCACTTGGGTGAAGTGACCTGATTGTAAACTTGTTGGTTCTATTCCAAATGTATGGTCCTTTATTTCATTGTACCTATAAAACATATCAATTGAAAATTTAATTAAGAAAAATATAAATTTTTATCTTTTTCTGAATGCTGAATAAGTGAGATTATCTTTAAAATTAAAGTGCAGGTATCAGACGTAAATTTACGATGTATAAACTTGAGATCTGCAATTGCAGATATATTACACCAATAATAGGGTAATGGTTGAGTAGTATCGAGTCGGCTTGTGGTTCCTAAGAAGCCTGGTTCGATCCCCACAGCCGACAAACATTTTCACCAATTTAAAATTACCCCCCACTAACATCTTTGAGGGCCGTGATTTGACGACTGGTAACCGCACTTCACACGCATAAATATATCACCAAGATCTGCTTTGGCAGAGTTCCACACCCAGTAATGGGTAAAAGGCGTGCTGATACATTTATTTTATTTATTTATACCAATAAAATAGTGAAAGGAAAATAAATAAATATAAATATATCATCACGCCTTCTACCCATTACTAGATGTGGCACTCTGCCGTAGCAGATCTAGATAAGTAATATTTTGCGCATAAAGTGCGGTTACCAGCCGTCAAAGCACGGCCCTCAATGATATTAGTGCAAGGGAGCCACAGGAGTAGTTTTAATGTGGTGAAAATTGATTGTCGGCTGTGGGAATCATATTAATATATCACTTATCGATATCTGCTATGGCAGAGAGCCATACCCAGTAATGGGTAAAAGGCGTGATGATATATTTATTAATTTATCTGGCATCAGCTAGAAAATCGAAAAGTTTTTCTTCTCGATTTGTTCCATATACGCGAGTAAAAAAGGAAATGGAAAACAAAAGAGCACTCGTAAAGAACAAAAGCATCCTTGAACTCTGTTCAAGTATCCTTGACAAAATCCCTAAACTTAACAACGAAAAAGTCACTATTTGATCTCCTTATTACCAACTATCCACTGGTTCTCTCCCAGTCGGCAGGTAGTGGGTGTCACTGCTCCAAAAACTGAAAATATTTTCTCCATAATCCTTGTTCTCACTGTGAGTTAGTTTCCCTCTAGTGGCGAGGGTATCAGCCCATTTTTGACTGATTTGAGAGATGTGTTTACTGAGTTTTAAAGGCGGTACGCCATGTTTGGCGCGGTATTCGTTATGGGCGGCTAGGCAATCCACCACCCAAGCGTGCTGCGTTTTCTGAAATAGATTAGAATATTTTTAATTTTGCATTATTTTTTATATTGTTGTCCTTAGGATACATATGAAACTACCCCAAATATGTGCGAAGTTTTCATTGCAGTATACGCCACGTTGGCAAAATAGAATTAATTTGAAAAGTTACTATATTCGGAAAAACTTTAAAAAAACGTTTCTGACCCGCGGCATGATTATTAGCACGAGACGCAAAGTGCCGAGGGTTAATAATATTCTCAGAGTCAGAAACGCTAATTTCACCCATACTTTATTTTATGCACAACAAAATAATATTTATCTGTTCAAAAGATTAAAATATGTACATATGTTATATGTCAACATTATTTTATTTATGTTTCTATTTTGCCCTAGGGTCAAGCTTTTTAGGGCTAAAACACATGCATTTCGGCCCGGTTGTGCATAAAATAAATAAATATATCATCATGGCTTCTACCAATTAATAGGTGTGGCACTCTGCCGTATCAGATCTCGGTATGTGATATATATCGCGCGTGAAGAACGTTTATCAGCCGTAAAATCACGGCCCCCAAGGAGGGAAGGGGAAGCCACAGGGGTAGTTTCAATGTGGTGAAATTTATTTGTCGCCTGTGGAAATTGAACCCGGGTTCTCGAATCCACAGCACGACTTGATACCACTTAGCCAGTTTAATTTTATTTCAACTTCATAGCGATCGATAGTTTTGAGACAATTTTCGTCATCTTCAGATGTAATCGTTACAAAGAATACAAAATTAATTGTGTATATAGATTTTGATGTATAATTTCATGCCCTAAAAGTTTTATTTGAAGCTTTTTTGCTTAAAATAATTAGGGAAGCAGGAAATTAGAAAATTATGTTTTACTTGCTACTGTTATTGTGTTTGAGAGTCACTGTCACCACCCTCTATCTATTGCTGTACAAATTTTTTTTAAATCGTCAATCGTGTTCATTCTTTCATTTTCGGAATAATCCGACAGGTGAGGGATCTATTCATTATATTTACTATTATAATGATAAATAAAAATATCTTAACGTTACCGAACAAGTTCTAGCAATATTTTACCAATTAGTTTACATCGTTGTACAAGCTATATTCTCGTTGCGTAGTCGAGTGCGGGCCATTGCTGTGATCAAAATGTTTTCTGTGTTTTAAAAAGTGTTCTAGTAAATATTTAATAATATTTTAACGCGTAAATTAGCTTGAATTGTACGTTATTATGCGTATTAGTGTGTGGTGTATAAAAGAAACGTTAATATATGAGTGGTAGTGCTGTGGAATAGACTGGATGGACCTCATAGGATCCCAAAATGTGCTGATTTGATAATGGACACCGTGGGACGAGACCGGTAGCTGATTCCTGCTCAAAGTATGAAACTATATTATTATTATTAACATTGTTTAGAATTCATTACGAAAAATAGAACAGATTTGTAATAGTTTATTACGTAATAAGGCAGGACAGCGACTCTGCAGATTAAAATACTCGGCTTGCGGCCTCGTCAAGTAAAAACATTTTTTTAAACTGCTGAGATTGGGAGGGTTATACTGCAGTTAAGTCCGTAATGAGCTCCTATACCAATTTTTTATTATTATTATTATTATGGGGTAATGGTTCAGTGGTATCAAGTCGGCCTGTGCATCCTGAGAACCCTGGTTTGATCCCCCACAGCCGACAAAACATTTTACTAATTTAAAATTACCCCTGTGGCTCCACCACCACTAATATATTAGGGGGGCGCGATTTGAGGGCTGGTAACCGCACTTCACCTGTATAAATATATCACTTACCGAGATCTGCTTCGGCAGAGTGCCACACCCAGTAATAGGTAAAAGGCGTGATGATATATTTATTTTATTTTCTACTCCGCAAATGTCTCTTATTTACCGCGCGAGAAAACTTATTTCCGAGTTTGTGATGTCACTATATTTTTAATCTCTAAAATAAAACATTATTTTTAACTATTTTTTCATTAATAGTTTTTATCCTAGCCCATTCAAATTCAATTTGTCAATATTTGTTAAATAAATTATTGAATGTCAGTTGATCAAGTAAGTATACATATTTTGTAGAGAAGTAATAAAATTAAAAATTAGTTCAGTTTTTGTCCGCGGATCGGTTTTGCTGTACAAACAATTGCCTAACGTTTTAAATGTCAAATTTGACATTGCCAGTAATTTGAGTTGTCGAATGTTGTGCTAAATAAAATACAATAAATAATAAAAAAATGGGTGCTGAAAATGAATCTTTTATTTAAAACTGGCAGAAGAATATTGAAATTGATTGCAGTCTTTTGGAAAGTGGTCTCACCCGGTCAATACACGAACTTTTTCTTTGTTTTGAACCCCTTGAACCCCTTGAGCCTCTTGTGCCTTTTGAGTGGCGCCTTTTTATGTGTAGCCTTTGAAGCCATGTTTTGTGTTTAACTGCGATCTTAATTGAGGACACAGATGAGAACCTCGGGGAGGGCCTTGCGGGCTTACATGCAGGCCCTGCGGGCTTACATGAAGGCCCTGCGGTATCCATTTTTTTTTCACTTTTAATTTTGATATAATTTTGACACTGACATTTTATTAACTGTCAATTCGTAGCCTACCTTATAATAATACGATAAAATTACATTTAAGGTACCACCCGAAAATTTAGATATTACAGGGTGCGTTTTATATTGAATGGCCTAAAAAATAACCCTTATTTTAGCGACAACTTGGCACACAATTTCTATATCAAGGGAGGAAAGTTCGTTCCGAAGATGCCGTATATCTTGGGGGTCTATTCTAAGCTGTATTCCATTTGCCACTTGGTTCATTTAAATCAGTTCAGATAAATTAGACAACATGACTAAATGAACTGAACTAAGCAAACTGATGCATTTATTGGAGTGGATTACATCAAAGTAAAGTAGGATCAGTAATTCTAGTACTAGAAATAAAGTCAGCGAAGTAATCCAGCGAAATAAATAAGTGAACTGGCTCAGTAAATGTAAGTTAGATCTGATCCAAATGGCAAATGGAATACGCCTCTAACTGATATAGCCACTGTGGCAATGGTAGCCACATCGCTGAACAACAAGGATGTACCTGGCGGTATAAATAAAAAAGTCATCGATGATGTTATCATTTAGCCACATCGCAAAATTATAGCGGGAGCTGGATAGGTCCCGCTATGGTCATTGCCACACTAACTGTTATTCGATAGTTAATTTTTTTCTGATTTGTTTATTTATAATAATTTTCTTTAATGACAGATACAGAACTCAAATAGATAAAAAAATAAATATATCATCACGCCTTTTACCCATTACTGGGTGTGGCACTCTGCCGAAGTAGATCTCGGTAAGTGATATATTTATGCGCGTGAAGTGCAGTTACCAGCCGTCAAGTCATGGCCCACAAAGATGTTAGTGGTGGGGAAGCCACAGAGGTTATTTTAAATAGATAATGCATTTATATCATGAAATCAAACAAATATGACAATTTGACATGAATATTTATAAATAAAAGGGCTGACAACTATACTATATTTTTAATGCCAATATTAAAAATATAATTTCCTAATTTGTTACTAAGTCCCGCTATGAAGACATTTGAGTATAGTCACGGAAATATAGCCGTAGCCATAGCCACATCGCGCTATGAATTAGAAAAGACCCCTTGGGCCAAAGACGAAGGATACAAAGCATATTTCCTTCCCTAAAGAAGAAAGTAAATAAAAAGTATCACTTTCTTCGGTTAATTGAAGGAAGAACATTTTATGTTATTCTATATTTTTAGCTGTCAAATGTTTATAATTTATTTTAGAGAAAAATACTTCAAATAAAACTTACGCAAAACTAAATAATCTCCAACTTTTATTCGAAACATTTTTTTCTAAAACAATTAATAAACATTTGACAGCGCCCTTAATCTATGATATCCTTACCTTATCTTGTGGTGGACTGGCGAAGATGCCTCCCATTTTTCCTTTGGGTGATCCGGTCTTGGCGGGTGAGCCTAACCTAGACGCAGTTTTCGCAGTGGGTGATAGACTTTCTCTAAATTCACTTGGTAGCTTATCATACACGCTCTTTTTCTCAACACTAGTTACTTTTCTTTCTGTTCGGTTACCTCTGAACGTCTCGTACGTTTCTTTTGTAACCGTCTCGTATTTGGGCTCCTTTTAAAACAGAAATTATCTTGTTATGGGTTTTTATTGTTTTATCGAAAAGATTGAATTAATCATTGATTAATTGGTGATTGATTGTTGCTAGATTGCTATCGTTAATTTTACAATTAATACAATCAGTTTGATTTGATTTCAAAGTTCCTGTACTTCATTTTGAAGATAGGTAGATAATTTACAGATTTTTGAAAAATTGTTGTAGTAACAATAAATAGGTAAAATTGTTCTACTAAATAATGAATGACGCACATACAGATAATAAGATAACATTTTTAACTTACACTCTTTAATAAACTATAGTAAATGAAACTGAAATGATTTAATATATTTATTGGAAAACTATAAATCCCAGTTTTTTAAATAATTTAATACTTGTTAAACGATTGTCCTTTATTTATTGGACTATATAAAATATGTACTAAACAAAGTTAATCTTTTTGTACAATACTATTTTATTTTACGTTACTATTAACGGTTGAATCGTCCACTACTAATTAGTAACATCCACTAAAATACTAAAATAAATAATGGCTAACATTATCTGCAATTGCTGAGCCGCCACAGCAAGACATAAGCCAAAAGAGTGATGCTATTTATGTTATTGATTTTGTTTATGATGTAAGACATACGTTATTCAGTTTTATTTATTCTGTACAACAGGAACTTAATCCCAATTACAGTACAGGGTCCGGACTCATCGTGCCACAGTGTGGTAATTCATATATATTTAGCTTGAGTGGGATTCGAACTCTGGATCTTCACATTCGAATGCCGTAACGTTACTAACACAACCGTACTGCCGGATATTTTGTTTCACATTTGATTAATGGTGGAATTTTGTATAAATCCATAAGTTTTGTAGATCCATAAATTTGTAAATCGCAACGAAACTTACGACTTTATGAAATATTTTCTATTTATCAACAAATATCGATATGATTTTATTCATTATTTACAGATCTACGAATTTTATAAACAATAAAAAAATAAAAAAATATATATATATATATATATATTATCACGCCTTCTACCCGTTACTGGGTGTAGCACTCTGCCGAAGCAGATCTCGGTAAGTGATATATTTAGCGCGTGAAGTGCAGTTACCAGTCGTCAAATCACGGCCCCCAAAGATGATAGTGGTGGAGGAGCCACAGGGATAGCTTTTGAAATTATGAATGGGAATCGAACCAGAGTTCTCAGGATCCACAGGCCGATTTCATACCACTGAGCTAACCACTCCATATCTTATAAACTTATAGATTCATCACAGAATTCCACTATAAATAATTCAAGTAATCAGTACACATCTTCATTATCATTTTGACACGGGAAATGAGCAAATGTTTCAGCATTTCAATTTGTCCATCCGCATTTAATCATATATCCTGCACACTGCATTAAATCGATTAACCATTCTTTCACTCTTTCTTCCTCTCTTCGCTCTTATTGTTGTGAATGAATTGCAAAAAGAGGTCAGTGGTTTATCCATGCTAATATTCATCACCAACAACAGCGTACTCGTACGATGTGATGTCCACCGACCATGAAAGGACTAGGCATTGTTTGTTTGTACACTGATCTTTTAGGCACAATGTGAACTTTCACTACGCGTATATGCACTGAACTATTGTTAATTGTTCATTAATCGAGAATAGTAAATCGAAATTGAAACGTAACGAATGTGATATTGTTTTTGGTTTGATTGTTGGATTGTTACGCTGAGGTCAGGAGTTTCAAAAGAAATTGATTGATGTTGTTGCTGGTGATGAATTTAAATTACAATACTGTTTATTATTAATTAATTTAGTTGGCTAATATTGTATTGAGAAATTCTGCTTCCATATATTGCCAAATTAATTTATAGAAAAGTTAGTAAGATAAATAAATATATCATCACGCCTTTTACCTATTACTGCACGTGACAGTCTGCGAAAGCAGATCTCGGTAAGTGATATATTTATGCGCGTGAAGTGCGGTTATCAGCCGTCAAATCACGGTTCTCAAAGATGTTAGTGGGGAGAGAGCCAGAGGGATAATTTTAATGTAGTGAAAATTGTTTGTTAACTGTGGGAATCGAACCGAGGTTCTCAGGATCCACAGGCGATACCACTGAGCTAGCTACCCCATATAAAAATTAGTAACATCATGATATGTTCCATCAAATGGGGTGGCATAAAATATCCTGCAATTAACCTTCTTAAATCTATCTTAAGCCCTTTAAAAACATTTTAAAGTCTCTTAAATTATCTTAAAAGTTAGCCGAGTGTTCTTAGACTGTGGCTCAGGGATTCCAACTGTTAAACCCTTCATGAAAATGTATTAAACTCAATCGAATCATTTTAAAGTATTTTAAATTGTCCTAAAAGATAGCTAAGTGCTTTAAGACGATGGTTACAGAATCTCAGCTGCCAAATACTTCTTAAAATTGTCTTAATTTTTTTAGAATAATTATAAAGTGTTTTGAACTGTCCTTAATGCTATCTAAATGTCCTAAGACGATGGCTAGAGGATCTTAGCTGTAAAATACTTCTTAAAATTGTCTTCCATCATTTGAAATCATTTTAGAATCTTTTAAACTGTCCTAAAAGCTAGCTGAGAGATCTAAGACGATAGCAAGAGAATTCCAGCTGTCAAATACCTCTTAAAATTATTTAAAACCCTTTCATTACATCCAGTAATGGGGTAAAAAGCTTAATGATATATTTATCTATTTCTTTGAATCATATTAAAGTTTGGCCGGGCTAAGACGATGCCTACATTTATTAATTAGATTCACCATATTAAAAAACTACCCATGTAGCTCTCCCTTCACTAACATCCTTGAGGGCTGTAATTTTACGACTGGTAACCATACTTTACGCACAAAATATATCACTCACTGAGATCTGCTACGACAGAGTACCACACCCAGTAATGAGTAAAAGGCGTGATGATATATTTATTTTATTTTACAATCATAATCTCAAATCAACAAACAATATAGTTTGTTCGTTTTGCCGTTGTCTTTATTTAAAAAATGATTTGTAACTATCAAATGGCTTATATTTAAAAATAGTATAGCCCTTTAAAATGACTTCACACTAAAATGATTTATTAATAACTTCAGTCATATCCATCAATTTATTCCTAAGTCGTACACGCAATCTCACACCCTCAATTTCGCCAACAAATACCTGTTTCACTAATCTTTCTTTTAATTATGTTCCACATGCTCAAACACCATTCATGTCAAACTCACCCCAATAACAACAATATTAAATCCACCAAAACTCACCTATAGCTTAACTAACCCTGGCGAAACTAAATTTAATTGTTAACAGCTGCCTTATATTATAATTCCCCTCTTATAAAGTGCCGATAAGATTAAACAATTTTTATTATCGAAGCAAAATTCAACAATGACACACTACCCAAACAAAAATGTTATAAACATCAAATATTACAAATATGAAATAAATTCATTTAAGAACTGTCATCAACCAAACGTTTTCAAACAGAATGGAAAATATTGAGTGAGCGTGCGCGAAAGCTCACATTCTGCCCTTGAATCAAAGCTCATAAGCGTCCGAAGGTGGCTGAAAGCTCCAGGAACTACGAGGTATTCAGTGTTGTAATAGAAAATTATAAATTCTTGTAGATAATTGAAGCAAATACAATAATAAAAGAATGATTTCTCTATACAGTTTTTACGATTTAGTTTTTTGCAGGAAATGGTAATAACTTATAATTAAGCGTGGTTTAATTAAAAATAATTAATAAATAGATATGTGAAAGGTATTTTTGTACATTTATAAGTATTTCAAATCAATAATCATTATGATAGAGTACTTAGAAACCCATACGTTGCCGTAAATTACTTTTAAAATTTCACTATTATTTAACTAATATTTATAACATTTTTATATGATCGCGTAGACTTTATACCTAATTGTTTACTCGTTGGTTGATTCATGATTTTATGACGCATGTAACGTGTTATACAAATATTACGTTATTTGATTAATTTGTTAATAATTACTTTGTACAAAAGGCCATTAATTTTAAATGTAGTACAGGGGATCAACAGTTTATAATGACATCGAAACCATTCGGAAGATGTTGTATTTGTGGTTATAAAAATAAATAAATATATCATCACGCATTTTACCCATTATTGTGTGACACTCTGCCGTGGTATATCTCGCAATTTTTTTTTTATTTGCTGGTGAAGTGCGGTTATCAGCCGAGCAACAAAGGTAATTTTAATATTTGTCGGAGGTGGGAAACAAACTCGGGTTCTCAAATCTTCGATACCACTGAGCCACCTGAGCCTTTTTTGAAAAATGGGCTGATAAAAGATTGAATTTATATTTATTTTATATTAAAGAGAAATGCGACAACAATTTTTGTATATATATATATCATCACGCCTTCTACCCATTACTGGGTGTGGCATTCTGCCGAAGCAGATCTCGGTAAGTGATATATTTTGCGCGTGAAGTGCGGTTACCAGTCGTCAAATCACGGCCCCCAAAGATGTTAGTGGTGGAGGAGCCACGGGGGTAGTTTTTGAAATTATGATAATTGTTTGTCGCCTGTGGGAATCGAACCAGGGTTCTCAGGATCCACAGGCCGACTTCATACCACTGAGCTAGCCACCCCATTTTATTATTAACAATCTCAATAAAATCTTGATGTACGTCTATGGTTGATCCTGAAGGAGTCTGCGCAAGGATAACTTCAGAATTCAATTCAATAAATTAAACTGCGTATCCAATATTTCACATATACCAGCGAAATAAAATTGTTTGTACCTCACAAACTATATTATATTTATTTTTGTAATGATAATGAATCTATTTAATTTATCTTTTTTGATAAGAATCTCGAAATAATATATTTTTTCCTGTTTTTCCAAACTATTACATTATCTTAAACATTATTTGATAGCTGGTAACCGCATTTCTCGCGAAAAATAAATAATTTACTGAGATCTGCACATTCAGAAATAGGTAAAATCATAGAATGCATGCTTTGACTAACAATAATTAATAAACTGATATTTTGTCCGCCAGTACGGTGGTGTCTATAGCGTCAATCCGGACCCTGTAATGCAATTGGGATTCAATTCCTGTTGTACAGAGAATAAAAAATAAATAAATATATCATCACGCCTTCTACCCATTACTGAGTGTGGCATTCTGCCGCAGCAGATTTCAGTAGGTGATATATTTTACGTGTGAAGTGGGATTAGTAGTAATCACGGCCCCCAAAGATTTTAGTGGAGGAGGAGCCACAGGGGTAATTTTAATATAGTAAAAATTGTTTGTCGATTGTGGGAATCAAACCCGGGTGGTCAAATCCACAGGCCAACTCTGTATCACTGAGCCATCTACCCCATAAATAAAAAATATAAATTAAAATTCTGTTGGGCCCACGAAACATATCCATTTATTTTATTTTCTCGTCTGCTTTTACCTTCTTCGAAGAACAGGACCTGTTGCTATCTTATCTTGAAACTTCTACATCAAAAGTACAATCTGAGGTTAGTTACGAAAGTAAAATGTGGTTTATTTTAATTCGATAAATGTTTGAAACTCTCTTTTTCCTCGTCATGGCGGTCAATCATTTTGATTAATTTTATCTATTTTTATTATTATTTTATTTTAATCTATCAAAGTATATTATTACAGTTCCTCATTACCATAAATTACAAATATGTTGCATTACTTTATTTATTATATTTTCTAGAACCTTGCATTCCTATTTAATATAAATTGCAACTATTCAAGTGATGTATATATTAAATTTTGTAATTGTATTTTAAAAGAATAAAACAAATATAAATACATATTTTAATAAGTACATGCTTCAATTTTAATTAAATTATAAAAAAAATAAATAAATATATCATCACGCCTTCTACCCATTACTGGGTGTGGCACTCTGCTGAAGCAGATCTCGGTAAGTGATATATTTTGCGCATGAAGTGCGGTTACCAGTCGTAAAATCACGGCTCCCAAACATGTTAGTGGTGGAAAAGCCACAGGGATAGCTTTTTCAAATTATGAAAATTTGTCGCCTGTGGGAATCGAACCAGGGACCTCAGGATCCACAGGCCGACTTCATACCACTGAGCTAGCCATCCCATAATTATAAATAATTTTATTGCAATGGGGTTCGTGGCTCAGTGGTATCAAGTCGGCCTGTGGATCCTGAGAATCCTGGTTCGATTTCCACAGCCGTCAAACGATTTTCAACACATTAAAATTACCCCTGTGGCTTCCCCTTCACTAATATATTTGGGGGTCGTGATTTTAAGGCTGATTTCACGCGCATGAATATATCACTTACTTACAGAGTGATTCTGCTTCGGCAGAATGCCACACCCAGTAATGGGTAAGAGGCGTGATAATATATTTATTTATTTTATTATTACAATGTAATATTTTAAATAATTCATCAATACTTTTATTTATACTACTCTGAACAACAGGAACTGAATCCCAATTACATTACAGAAGCCGAACTCACCAAGCCGTAGTGTGGTATCATATATTTATAGCTTGAGTGAGATTTGAACTCGGGATCTCCGGATTTGAATGCCGTAACGCTACCCACACCATCGTACTGCCCGACATTTGGGACTTTTTTATTTTAAAAGTTGCTTAAACTATTTGGCTGATTTGACATTTCAAAATTTATTTCTAGATCAACAGAATTGTTTTTGTAGACTGAGTTAATTTTTTAACACTTTTTTGAGATGAAAATATACGAAAGTAAAATTATATTTTACCGCCAATTATTTTCAATTTGATTTCGTCAATATTTCGGCTAGTCTCGTCAGAGACAAGCGTCTCGAAGATTTAGTCGTAACATGTTCTAGTCTGCAAATTCGTTGTACTGTGTCCGCGGCTGTTTGGGATTTAGCTTTGTTCGCATCGTATAAAGTGCAAAGTATTCATCAAAAAGTGTTGTGTAGTTCAGTGAAATTATTTATATTTATGTGCATTTTTAGTGGTATGTCCTATAAATATAATTTTATCTAACGTAATTAACAGTCATTATAATCAGTTGTTTCAATGTCAACTCTATTGAATCCAACATAACTACAACATAACCACAACGTACAATTAGCAGAAGTGTTCTTAAATTCTAAAAATTTATTTCAATCGATCTGTTTGGTATTGATCTGCTTCCAAACTATATCGATGACCTCTGCATGATTTTAACTAAAATTTAACTATGCTAGTTATAATTTGCAAACATTTTAATGTTGGCTATGCTTGGTGGAACCTATATCTCGTTCCACATAAAAATATAATAAATTAAAATATATTATTGAATGCAGACTCATTGGTTGTAAATTTATTTTAGCTATCAAAACAAACTAATGACAACAAGTGACTACAAAACTATTTTGTAAATATAAATAGTGTTTATATGACAATCATTTCCAAAAGTACCTGTCTATATGGGACAAGGTATAGATAATATAATTATCATTACCTAATTTTACTTCTATAGAACTATAGCAAAAATTTGAGACTGTCAGTTAATACAGTCTTGTGTAACTCTAAACATTAATAGCCCAATTCTTAAAAGAGTTTTAGCTAATCTTGAATTTTCGATTAGTCAAATTGAGCTAAACCTATATTCTCAAAAAAAGGTTTAAAGAAATTTTGTTATCATGTAGTTTCGAAAAGCTATTTGAATTGAATTTTATAAATCTGATTAGAATTATAGTAGGTAATCCAAAATTTAGGATTAGCTACAACTTTTGTGGGAATTTTGTAAATACTTTTCTTGCAAATAGGTAATAATGAGCAACAATTTTTTATGTTACAGATCTGCAGTTTTTCGGCACACGCTTTTACCAGAACCAACCTACAAAACTTAACCCACACATTTTCATAAAATATCAACCATCTTTCATAAATGAAATACATTTCAAATTCTGTCATTTTATTTAAATTTTAAAGTCAACTATTCATTTGGGTACAAGAATAAACAATTAAGGTGAATCATGGGTTTATTTGAGTCGGGAAAAATACACTATTTATTTATTTTACTTCCTCAATATTATTGAGTTCAATTAGAATATAAATTACTCAGGTACATTATACCGTATATATCATAAAAAGCAGGACAGTTTTTCCAAGCACTTTGCTTCCCAAATTATTTTAGACAAAAATGTTTCAAATAACAGTTTTAGAGCTTCAAATTCTGCATCTAAATTAAGGAACTAAATTTATTTTCTGTGCTTTGTAGTGGCAGAAAATTAATATGAAAATTTACAAAATTACAATTTAGTAAGGAAAAAATTAAATTGTCGAGTTAATTGAATATCAAAACTTTAGTATTTTCGAAAAACGTTTCGAGTCTATAGAGTGATCAAAAGTAAGGGTTTCAGTTGGCAATACAATTATGGGGATCTTTTTATTCCACAGTTAGTACAACGCCAGGTAAAGGCGGAAATACTATTTGACATGCCATTTTTATAATAAATACAAATAGGTTGAGTGATAGAAACACATTTTATTATTGCTCTGTGAGTAATGTTAAGAAATAAAAGGATGTGAAAAGGAAAACAACGATTTTTATTCATTTAAATTTTGAAGTACCACTGTCTACAACAGAAAATAAATTTATGTATCAGTCCTACCAATTTCAAGTATACATTATTATTGCCAACTGAGAAACAGGTACTTTTAATCACTCTGTAGTTTCAATTATTAATTACATTTTAAAATTGATAAAAACATTACAACGATGTTAAGGCTCCCGGAGTCAATAAATATTTTGATTTGCTACTCAACTCAATTAAGCACACGATCACATTAAATTAATATCCATCCAATAATCACTGAACTTACCTCTCCATTCTTGGCGCTTTGGAAAATCCTCTGATCAGTCTTCCTCACCATAACAACTCTGCTGAGCCCTCCGAACTCATGTCCATGGACGGTGTCATGATAGTTGTCCAGGCCGATCCTGGTGAAGGCGTGATGCCTGGGTCCAGCCCTGTAATCAGACAGCAGCGATGAACACGAGGAAGACACGCTACTGGACATTGCGGAGCGACACTACGACGATGCTGACCACGGAGGACTGACGGTGCTGTACTGTGTGGAGTGTGATGTAGCGGTAAGTGACTTTCATGCTCACTCTTAGTTGTGTAGTGGTACCAGTGGCGGAGGAATGGGAATTTTGTGTGACCGCAGTTTATGATAAGAACTGTAGATTTGTTATGGTAAATCAACAATAGGAATATTTTAGACGGAATAAAACTACTAGATTATTTCAACTGAGTATATTATTTAGATTGTTAGGACTACGTAAATTCGATAGTCATACAAACTGGTCGATATGGAATAAATTCAGCCCAAGGGGCCACAGCGAATCATCACTATTCTGCTTTTGCCTTATTCCTACTGAATATATTATTCAGCTTGTTACGGTATTCATAGAAATGGCACGATAACGAATAGATGTGTTTCTTATACGGGTGTTTGGTTTTGTTCCTGAAAAACTGTAACGAATACGATTCAGACGTAATACAACTACTCCATACTATTTTGTTTTTAGCTTATTCTAACTGAATATGCTATTCAGCTTATATCAGGACTATATAGATACGATATTCATACAAATTAATCGATAACGAATAGATAAGTTTCTTATAAAAAATTTCGGCTCATAGTATTTTAATTCAGACTGAATAAAACTACTCTCGGCTATTTCATCTTTGACTTATTCCAACTGAATATAATATTCAGCAGATCAATACGATATTCATGCGATATCTTTTAGAAAAATAAAACTATTTTAATACGCATCAGATTTGTAGATAAAACGATAATGAATATAATTCAGACTGAATAATAATGTTCTTTATTATTTCATCTTCATCTTATTCCAACTGTTAGCTTAGCTTGTTAGGACCATGTTAATGCGATATACATATAATTTATTTTTTAAAGAAATCTAAATCTTTTCTATTAGTCGGATTTTTAAACAAAAGTTTTTTAAATAAATATGGCTAATTTTGTAAACTTAAAAATTAGGTTTTATAGCGAAAAAATCATAGGGAATTCAAATTTTAAAGCGAAATTTAACTATCTTTAATAGATTTGTAGTTATACTTGATTAAAGTGAAACATTTTAAAAATTCGAAACGTATATGATCATTTTTCAGTTATAACCTTCTAAAAAAATATTTTGTTGAAACTTATAACAGTTTTATAAAAGAATACATGAGAAATCAATATTTTCAATTAGAATTTCATCATCATTTTTTAATTTTGCGTTACACCTCTGCAGAGATTACAGAATATTTTCGATTAAAAATTGTCAACAATTTCTCAAATATATATTTATTCATAAAAGTAAAGGTGTATACTTCAACTAAAATTCTGCCACTATAGATTAGTGACATCCTATATAAAATAATTCGAATGTCACCATTGTCATTCTTGCATTTATTTAATTCAGAAACATGTATTTTAACTTAAGTTGATGCAGTCGTTCAGAACTGTGTCAGGGTTAAATTTATTTATGTTTACAAGGGGAGATAATTAACTTAAATTCTAGAGCTATATTATTGTTGTTGTATTATTCCTTGTGGTGTGGTGTGTAGCTGACGTCACAGACAACGATGCAAAATGGTCCCGTCGTAAAGTTGATTAAATAAATGATCATTAGTTTCGTTCACCCATGAATGAATCATCGAGGAGCTTGACCCAACAGATTTGAATTAAAAACTCGGGCAAAAATTCATTTATACAACTGACAAAAAAGTTGACTTTACGTACGCGATTTTATTCACACAATTCATTGTACTACTTGTACTATAATTTTCACCAAATTAAAACTACCTCTGCGGCTCCCCCTCCACTAACATCCTGTGATTTGACGGCTGGTACCTGCACTTCACGCGCAAAATATATCACTTATCGAGATCTGCTACGACAGAGTGCCACACTCAGAAATAGGTAAAAGACATGATCATATATTTATTTATTTTATTTTTTATCAATCATGAGGTAATGGTTCAGTGGTATCAAGTCGGCCTGAGGATCCAAAGAACCCTGGTTCGATCCATACAGCCGACAAAACATTTTCACCATTTTAAAATTACCTCTGTGGCTTGCCAAGCACTAACATCTTTGGGGGCCGTGATTTATCGGCTAGTAACCGTACTTCACGAACATAATATATCACTTACCGAGATCTGCTACGGCAGAATGCCACACCCAGTAATGGGTAGAAGGCGTGATGATATATTTATTTATTTTTTATCTGTCAAAAATATAATTGTGTCTGAGTGGTTCGAATTGCACTAAAAGCTACTGTAATTGGAATTAATTTCTTGTTGTGTAGCTTATAAATAAATAAATACTTGACAAATTCTTACCGATATGATTTCGTCGACATGTCTATATATTTTGAACGAACTTCACACTGTATAAATACATATATTAATTCAGATGTTTAACTAAAACTACAAATGAATAATTATGTTAGAAATGAATCTGTTTGCGTGATTGTTAAAGAAACACTAAACACGCGATTTAATTATGTTTCACCTACTTTATACTTACTACACGAATCTTTTTTAACAAATGACAAACTATCTATGATACACGCACCTTTTTATTTATTGTTTGAACAAGACAAAAATAGCTAGCACAAGACTCTCATCACTAGGAACAACATAAAAATAATTTTAATTTTTTCACCAAGATTTTATTTCAAACAGTTTGACTACTGCATTTTATTTACTGTCTTTGAGTTAATTGCAAAATTTAACGGGCAGTTGTAGCATAATAGTAAACGCTGCCTTTTTACTAGCAAGAGTTCGGGCTGACTTCAATTTTCACTAAAAATTTATGACTGTATCTGAGTGGTTCGGATTCCACTATAAGCTACTGTAATAAGGATTATGTTCCTGTTGTACAGAGTAACAAATACTTATGTCTGAGTGATTCGGAAGAACTACTGTAATTGAGATTAATCTCCTGTTGTACAGCAAAGTAAATAAATGTATAACAGGATTTTCGTATGTCGGCATGGCTTTCTTATTCTTTTATTTACGTATATGTCGTTGTAGTAAACATGTCTGAATTTCCGAGCAATGTACAAATATTATGCAGTCGTATATCATTTGACAAAATGTGCTCCATGGTACACAAAAATGTTGTCACCCTAAATAGAGAAAAATAATGAAACAAATATGAGTTAAACTCGCTTAAAATGAATATTGCAACTCGTGAAAATTTTGTTGACGTGTACTAAATTTAACTTAAAATTAATTTGCTCTAAACATGAATCAGGTTAAACAAGATTTTTAATTCATTCATTTGTTTAAATAATTATAAACTGTAGAATTAGACAGAAAGGGAACTGAAGTACGGACTAAAATTTCTTACAAAAAAGATCATTTCAATATTGAAAAATTGACGAAGAAAATAAAAATAAATATATCATCACGCCTTCTACCCATTACTGGATGTGGCACTCTGCCGAAGCAGACCTCGGTAAGTGATATATTTTGCGCGTGAAGTGCGGTTACCATTCGTCAAATCACGCTCTCAAAGATGTTAGTGGTGGAGGAGCCACAGGGATAGTTTTTGAAATTATGAAAATCGTTTGTCGCCTGTAACTACAATGGTGGTTGAGCAATATTTTTTATAATGATCTGCAATTGCGAAACTGATATATCAAGTCAATACAATTATTAAACGATCATTTCGTCCTGAAATCAGTTTCATAGTAGGATATATTTATTATGAAAACTTTTTCGATTTTACGATTTGAATAACAAGTCTAACAAATACGTATAAAATTTGTAATATCATTCTCTCTTTTGTAGAAAACATTTTTAGTGATTTGCCCTAAATTAAACTTTCTTGAATCATTAAATCTGTATATAAGAAAATAAAATATTTTATTTAAATATTTCAAAAACAAAATCATGTAATTTTTTAATGCGCTCTTTATCAGCCAGTTTATTTGTTATTCTGTACAACAGGAACTTAATCCGAATTACAGTAGCTTAGAGTGTATTCCCCATCTTTATAGGGTAGGTAGCTCAGTAGTATCGAGTCGGCCGGTGAATGTGAGAACTCGGATTCGATTCCCACAGCCGATAAATAATTTCCACCATATTAAAACTACCTCTGTGGCTCCCCCGCCACTAACATTCTTCGAGGCCATGATTTGACGGCTGATAACCCTACTTTATAAAGTACTGGCCCTTAAAATAATGTAAAATTTAGTGTCTCCGCCACTGGATGTAAACAGTGCGTAGGGGTTTTCGTCTGTGACCGTTCCATAGCCTCGCTCAAGCGCATCCAAAACGCTAGTGATCTACTGTCTCGAACCGCAACAAACACAACTCATTCACTCACCAAATACCGCTATCATTCTATCATACCGTATCGTCTCTATCACGATTTGTGCGCCGACGAAACTATTGTTTTACCTTCAAATAATTAATTACTTCGCTCTAAAGTGCATTGTCAAACGCCGCTGTTTTTGCGTGGACGAAAAGTTATTATAAGCGTCTTTGTTTCGGAAAGTATTGTAATCTATTGTTGAACGTGATTGAAGCATTGTTGGAATATAATTGATGATATTATAATGGAATTATTATCGGGAATAATTATGTAATTATTTTAATTAAAAGTAAAAGTTGTGATGATAATTTGAGAGTGTTTGTACGTATCTTGGTATCTAGTTTCTCACATTATTGTAATGATAGCATAATTGTTAACATATTATAATTTTATTTAAAATTTATCACTTCAATAAAATGGGGTGGGTGGCTCGGTGGTATCGAGTCGGCCTGTGGATCCTGAGAGCCCGGGTTTGATACCCACAGGCGACAAACAATTTTCATAATTTCAAAAGCTACCCCTGTGGCTCCCTCCACCACTAACATTTTTGGGGGCCGTGATTTGACGACTGGTAACCGCACTTCACGCGCAAAATATATCACTTACCGAGATCTGCTTCGGCAGAGTGCAACACTCAGTAAAGGTAGAAGGCGTGATGATATATATTTTTTTATTTTTTTAAAACTACCCTTGTGGCTCCTCCTTCATTAGCCTTCTTAGGGGTCGCGATTTGACAGATAGTTACCGCTCTTCACGCGTTAAATATATCACTTACTCATATCAGCTACGGCAGAATGCCACATCCCGTAATGGGTAGAAGGTGTGTTGATATGTTTATTTACTCAACAGAATTTTAATTTCTATTTTTGATTTGTTGTACTCTGTAAAACAGGAACTGAATCCCAATTACGGTACTGGATGCGGGCTCAACGAACCGTAGAGTGATAGTTCATATATATTTATAGTTAGAGAGGGTGCAAAATGATGTCTTATTTTTTCCAGTAACAAAAATGTTTTTTTTTTAATAGATATGTCATGATAAACATGAAAAAAAGAAAATTAGATTAGGGAACGGGTGGCAACTATAGATGGCGCCGATATGAATGCGCCGATTTTAAGGGTGGTTGTTGATCACTTCACCAGTCCACTCTCAGAGCTTCTGTCACCAATGAGCAACCAGCAATAATTTTTTTGTCAAGTATTCCTCGTGAACAAGTAGTAATATGTCACACGACACCATAAAATTGCCTACTTTGAGCGGTTTTGTCGCGCATGCGTCACCGGCCAAAACTTCTGTCTACCATTTTTATTACTTAATTATACCAAAGTCTGTAATTTAAACTAAAAATTAGCCTGGAAAAAATATGTCAACAACCACTCTTGAAATAAATAAATATATCATCATGCCTTCTACCCATTACTAGGTGTTGCACTATGCCGTAGCACATTTCAGTAAGTGATATATTTATGTGCGTGAAATGCGATTATCGCCCGTTAAATTACAGCCCTTAAAGATGTTAGTGAGGGTAATTTTAATGTGTTGAAAATTGTTTGTCGACTCAATACCACAGAATAATATCTTCTATTTTCTCTGCTATTAATTATCGTCCATTCTATTTAGTTAAATAATAGATTAGATCAAATTACTTTGCCATTTCTTTGCCGATCTAACTGATATCTCTCATTTCTCAGAAAACAAATGTAATTCTCGAAGCCTGTACCAAACATCAACCTAGTCTGCTCTGTCACTTTCAGCGCAACCTCAAATTTATCGCAGCATTTATACGAAATCTTAACGTACATCCCCTTGTTCTGAACCTCGCTAGAGGGGTAGCTACCCTCATTTATCTGAGGGCTTTCCACGGAAGAATAATTGAAACTTCTTTAGTAGTAATCTCGGAAAAGTTGTCGGCCTCGAAGCCTCGTGAAGCGAATGGGAAAACAATTATTTAACGGTTGTGAACAGTTGCTATGGAGACAGATGTCTGTTCTGAGAAGGGGATGCTGAAATATTGAATATGTGAAAGGATACATCGGGGAGTTTGGATATGTAGGACAAAAAGTGGAATTTTATTATTAAACAAAAAGGAAATGAGGTTTGTTTTAGAACGCAATTTTGCTTTTGTCATTTCGACCTTTTTGATATAAATATTTTATTATACCCTTTTTTGTGCTCCAGCTAAAGTTGTAGGGTTCAAATCTTGCTGTATTATGGTTTGTATTTCAGGAGAAGCTACTGTAATTGGGATTAAGTTCCTGTTGTGCATAACAGCAAATAAATAATACAAAATAGAAGATAATATTATATTAATGTCCGGTGTTATAAACAACTAAATAAAATATATTCATTCAAACGACAGTCGAATTTTTGATAACAATGTCAGAAAATAAATAAAATTGATTTGAATTGGTTGATTACATTAAATTTTGTACAGAAGTATATTTATTTTATCCTTTATAATACTAGACATTAGACATATTATTTATTTATTTTATTTTGTTTTGTTACTCTGCGCAACAGGAATTTAATCCCAATTACAATAGCTTATAGTGAAGTCTGAACCACTTAGACCCTGTACTGTAATTGAAATTTAGTTCCTGTTGTACAGATTAACATAAATAAAAGTATTTATTTATAAAAGTAGAAGTCAGTGAGATTTAAACACAGGACCTCTTGTTTGTTAAGTAGTAAAAGGAACAATGTTTATTAATATTAAAAGATATTTATTTAATGTATTTGTCCCTTATTTAAATTCATTATAGTGTAACATTGTAACTACTTACTTTTCAAATCTACTTTTGTAAAATTAGAAAATTTCTGATATTCAGTGTACATCTCGACATATGTGTAATGTTGGTTGCAGTTGTTGATCTAATTTAAATTTGTAAATAAAATTTGTATAGCTGTCAAAAGAAGGGACAATTTTCTCAGTCATATAGAAACTTGACTGTTTATAATTGCGTCAGATGCCACTTTAAAGTTGGGTTTACAACTATTCAATTAGCACTTACAATTATTAATTAATGGAAGTGTTTCAAAATTACAATTATAAGTAAATTAATAATAAATGACATTTGTAGAGAACTTTGAGATGAAACATAAATAAACAAACAAAAAAATCATTGAAAAATAGCGTAATGTAGATCTATTTCTTCTTCTTTCAATTACGTTAATTATTATCACGTCCATATCTTCTGAATATTATGGTTTATAAAATTCTAGTTGACCGTTACATTGTTACTGGCTAAAACCTTTTACAACCAATTTAAATAAAAATAAGAATAAATATATCATCACGGCATTTACCCATTATTGGATGTGGCACTCTACCGTAACAGATCTCGGTAAGTGATATATTTATGCAAGTGAAGTGCAGTTACCAGCCATTAAATCGCAACCCCCAAAGATGTTAGTGAATGGATAATTTTAATGTGTTGAAAATTGTTTGTCGGCTGTGGGAATTAAATCCGGGTTCTCAAACCCACAGGCCGACTCGATACCACTGAGCCACTTACCCCAATCAAAAATTAGTATTATTTGACATAAAATAAACAATTGTAATATTAAATTCCTGTTGTACAGAGTAACAAATAAATAAATTAGTTTCCTGTTATACAACATGATAAATATATCATTTACTGATACGTACCCAATTATAATATGAATGTCAAAATCTTATAAATTACGTAGTAACAGTAACTTAAAACTTCCTGTCGATATCAGCTTCCACTTCAAATACTTCCACTTCAAATACTTCCACAGTATCACATTCCTAGTTCCCGCTTAGAATTTTTAATTCGTATCAGAGCACATATGACCGTGAAATTTTTTATAGGAAACAGCGGATGTAATATTATCTAATATCGCCAGTAATTGCGTTTGCCGATAAATGACCGACGCTGGCACTGCACCCAAGGTTAAACGAGATCGCATTTTGCATTCAGCAATTACTGTGAAGAATAGTAATAGGCATAGAATAGATGAGAATGTTACTGTGTTGTCAATGCAAACGTCATGATGATGGGACTGTTAAGTAATGAGGAAAAATGTGTTTACTTCAATTAGAAATTAAAATTGTGTTTTGTAATTCTCGTATGTGTGGCATCATAAGTTTAGTATATTGATAATTGTGGTTGTAGCACCATGGTAGTACTGACGCTTTATAAGCGAGAGTTTAAGGATTTAAATTTTGTTGACTTCAACTTATATAATAAAAAATAAAACTACGACTAAGTGGTACAAATTTCTTTATAAATTGCAGGTCTCCTGAACTGTTTCATTTGAGATAAACTTTGCAAACTTTGAATGTACATTTATTTATTAGATTAATCTTGCAATTATGGGATTTGAGAACTTCTGTTCGATTTCCACAGCCGACAAATAATTTTCACTACATTAAAATTACCCCTGTGGCTCTCCCTTTACTAACATCTTTAATAGTTGGTTATGGGGTGGCTAGCTCAGTGGTATGAAGTCGGTCTGTGGATCCTGAGAACCCTGGTTCGATTCCCACAGACGACAAACAATTTTCATAATTTCAAACCTACCCCTGTGGCTCCTCCACCACTAACATCTTTGGAGGCCGTGATTTGACGACTGGTAACCATACTTCACGCGCAAAATATATCACTTACCGAGATCTGCTTCGGCAGAGTGCCACACCCAGTAATGGGTAGAAGGCGTGATGATATATTTATTTTATTTATAGTTGGTAACTGTACTTCACGTGTATAAATTATCACTTACCGAGATTTGCTAGGGCAGAGTGCCACATCCAGTAATGAGTAAAAGCATGATGATATATTTGATTATTTATCTGGTAATTAATTTCCGCCAAATATTCCTCGTCTGATATCTCGCGCTTCATCCACATTCATAATTTCTTTCAATCATCTAGTTCTTATAATTATTTTAAACCCTGTAGAATCATTTCAAAGTCTTTTAAACTGCCCTAAAAGTTAGATGACTGGTCTATGACGATGGCTAAAGAATATAAGCCAGCAAATACATCTTAAAACTGTTTTATAATATTTAGCATTATTTTAAAGTCTTTAATTGTCTTGAAAGCTAGCTGGGTGCTTAAAGATGATGGCTAGAGCTGCGAAATACTTTTTAAAACTAGCAGAGTTTATAAACCTTTAAACCCTAAGACGATAGCTGAAGGATCTGAACTGTCGAATACTTCTTAAAATTGTCTTTTAAACTTTTCTAAAAATAAGCGGAATTAGCTAAAACGCTGGCTTTATTTATTCATTACATTCGTTTATTAATTAATCTTTGTCAAGTATTCATATGCTGTCACATCATCCACATTTATAATTCCTTTCATATAAGTTCTTAGATTGTCCACGTAAGCTGTCCTCAACATTCACTTGTTAGGAATGTATTTTAAAATCTGATTTGGTTTTATTTAAAAAAATTTTTGATGTATTTGACCGAGTAACCTTTCGTGATATGGACCAATTATATTATTTTCATATTGGCAACGTTAGAAATTTTAAAGTTATGTCATAAGAAAAAATTATAGTACTTACACAACAAACAATATCCTCTACATACTTTATATAATTATTTTAATTTGCAAAGAAAAACACAAATTTCGTTGTTTTATATCGTAGAGACATCATAATTTGTTTGTTTATATATTTTCTGGAAATTTTCCTACAATTTTTAATTATTTTGGAAATACCACACATCACAAATTACACTACAATCACTAGATATAATGATGATATAAACACCTTTTCCGTATACAAAAAATTTAATAAGGTCATTAACTTTGTGTCTTACCTAAAAAAAGTTGTAAGCATGTAACAAAATTATCTTGAAATGTTGAAGAAATGTTGTTCTAATAAACAAACAAAATCTGTTTCCATTTTAAGTAAGAAATAACAAATGAATTCAATTAAAAACAATGAGTCTCAGAAGTAATTATAAATTAAGTTCAGATTTCTTCTTTAAATGTTTCTCAAGCTTATTAAGTGCCCTGTCTTGAACATTTGACTTCGTATATTTTCCGTTATCAAACATTTCTAAATAAATAAATAAATAAATAAATATAAATATATCATCAAGCCTTCTACCCATTATTGGGTGTATTCTGCCGAAGCAGATCTCGGTAAGTGATATATTTATGCATGTGAAATGCGGTTACCAGCCCCCAAAGTTGTTAGTGGTGAAGGAGCCACAGGGGTAATTTATTATAAATATTTATCGACTGTGAGGATCGAACCAGGGTTCTTAAGATCCACAGGTTGACTTGATACCACTGATCCATCACTCCATCATACATTTCTAAATGTAATACATAATTCTCTTTAGGCATCAAACATCATACAGAAACGGATAAAAGAATAAAATATTCCATATATGGTCAGATGCACCAACAAAACTTAGTTTAAATAAATAAATGCATATCAAATGTTTGATAGCAATAGCAATTATTCCAAGTGGAACATAACTTCGATTTGTATTTGTAAACTTATACCTAGCATAAAATTCAAATGGGGTACATGGCTTAGTAGCATCGAGTCGCCTGTGAATCCTAAGAACCGTGGTTCGATCCCCACAGCCGACAAACATTCTCACCACATTAATATTACACCTGTGGCTTCCCCTCTACTAACATCTTTCGGGGTCGTGATTTGACGGCTGTTAACCGTACTTCATGCGCAAAAATATATCACTTACCGAGATCTGCTTTGGCAGAATGCCACACCCTGTAATGGGTAGAAGGCGTGATGATATATTTATTTATTTATTAAAATTCAAGTTTTATTGGTGCAATTCGCCCTCAGAAAATTATCTTCTCGTTAGTTTATCAATAAATTTGTATTTTTCACAAAATTTTGTTCACTCGACCTACACTTGATAATGAGACCTTTGCCCTTTAGTATCGCAATTTTTACTAGCTAGCTCAGTGGTATGAAGTCGGCCTGTGGATCCTGAGAACCCTGGTTTGATTCTCACAGGCGACAAACAATTTTCATAATTTCAAAAACTACCCCTGTGGCTCCTCCACCACTAACATCTTTGGGGGCCGTGATTTGACGACTGGTAACCGCACTTCACGCGCAAAATATATCACTTACCGAGATCTGCTTCGGCAGAGTGCCACACCCAGTAATGGGTAGAAGGCGCGATGATATATTTATATTTATTTTATTTTACATTTCATTGGCTCATTTTTTAAACAAATTCGTGATTCTATTGTTTCGCACATATACGTAGTGAATTCTCATGAATATTACAGTTCTTCGTAGTTTTTATTGGAAGTAAATTTCTCAAATAATATGACAGTGAAAAATATATGTTCAAGATAATTTGAAAATGCTATAAAAGAAATCTTTATTACTATTGCATAATTTTTAAGATTAGTTCTGCAATTGTTTACAATACAAAGAAACAATAAGCCAATTTAAATGTCAAACAATTTTAGCTAATAATTATCTGTCAATCACACAACTATTATTTTTGCAATATTGACAAAATAATGTCCAACTTCCTACTAATGCATTCTAAAATATCAGTTTCAGACGCAATTAGTCATATTTTTATGGCGAATAATTTCGCAATAACTACACCACTATAATTATGCTAATATAATTTATTTTTCAAATTCTGTAATTTTGGTGTCAACGTCAAAGGTGTTCCGCTAATTTTGACATTAGGAAATGACGCAAAGAAGTATATTTAAAATGTAATTATAGTGTTCGGTACACTTGTTCATATTTTATTTAATTGTATATAATATAATGATGCAACAGGTATCAAGGACAACACGAAATTTCAATGTCAATAAGGAGAACTTTTTAAATTTCTGATTATTTCACATTGCATATTTTCCGCTGTAAAATATTTCAAAATTATTTTAAAGAAAATTACTTCAAATAAAAGATGGAGAAACTAAGTTTTCTACCAACTTATTTGAAGCATTTTCCGGTAAAATAGTATAGAACATTTTCTCAAAAAGGTTTTAGCTAATCCTGAATTTTCAATAAAATACTTATTCCTTTTAGGGCCAGTTTTTCATTCGTCGGTTTACTCTCGGTTAATGTTAATCATAATAAAATAAATATATCATCACGCCTTCTACCCATTACTGGGTGTGGCACTCTGCAGAAGCAGATCTCGGTAAGTGATATATTTTGCGCGTGAAGTGCGGTTACCAGTCGTCAAATCACGGCCTCCAAAGATGTTAGTGGTGGAGGAGCCACAAGGGTAGTTTTAGAAATTATGAAAATTGTTTGTCGCCTGTGGGAATCGAACCAGGTTTCTCAGGATCCACAGGCCGACTTCATACCACTGAGCTAGCCACCCCATGATTAAATAATAATGAAAACCATAGTTTCCAGTATTATTTATACCTGATTAACATTAATCGATGATTGAAAAACTGACCCTTATCATTATTTATTTATTAATTATTTATTTTACTCTATACATTAGACTGAGTGGGATTTAATCATATCTTTAAATAAATAATGCTTGTAATGTTTTCTTGAGAATACTTGGATTTAATTGATAAATTATCCAAATCTTGATTCTGAATTCACTTGAAAATGTGCTTCAAATATAATCGTATTATGTGTTGCCGTAGATATCAGAAATTGTTAATTACAGTTCGAATTTTGAACTAAACTACCAATTTGCTATTTAATCTTATGCAAATCAACAACAAGAATTTGATAAACCAGTGGCGTAGTCTAAACTGACAATCAATGGGGCACAAATCGAATACCTAACATGTAAGTAAAAGAAATAAATAAATTTTATTTCTTCCTGTTTCACTCATCGGTCGTAAAATTAAATTAAAATAAATAGATATATCATCACGCCTTTTACCTATTACTGGGTGTGATATTCTACCAAATCTCAGTAAATAATATTATTTATTTATTTATTTATGCTACTTTGTACAACAGGAACTTAATCCCAATTACAGTACAGGGTCCAGACTCCAGACTAACCAAGCCGTAATTCATATTTTTTTTTATCTTGAGTAGGACTCGAACTCGAGATTTCTGGATTAGAATGCTGTAACGCTAATCAAACCACCGTACTGCCGGACAATAATATTTACTTTACAATGATCAGTGTTCAGGCGCATGAATATTATTTCCCTTTATTTTTATTTGAACTAAGAATGTCTAAAATCTCTATAAGTACATCCCTGTACCATTTTAGATTGACGCCTTCATTTAACTCATTTTGAACTTATTTCAAACTGAAATAGACACTTTAATAATATTAATTAAAACTGAAACATTTCAAATACAGTTCCGTAATTTTAATTACAACTTCTATATCAATTTGAATCTCTGCAGACAACTCAAATTCTGTCTTCTTTCTCATACAAATTAAGATTTTATTACAATAACCTTGACGGAAAAAAAATCGATCATTTATATTAAAATATTTATTATAAATATTGATTGACATCATTGTCAATAGAAACGGAATTAAGTTTTCATTATAAAATAACTGATAAGGAATAAAGTAATGTGATGCGCATCTTACATATTTCATACGATGCATATGTGCTCAGGGTCGTACAATTAACAATTAATTATAAATTGTAATTAATATTTATCTAAACCTAGAACGTAGTTCATAAATCAACTAAGTAGATCCTTATAACATTTTGATTCGTTTCCTTCGTGAAAAACATAGAAATTATTTTATATTTTATAAACGTATCGAATATTGTTTTATAATATCAAGTTGTTGGTAATACTATATTTATAACTCTTATTTCTATAAATAGTTAGACAATTCATCTCTCACAGCGGTGTCCACCGCAAGCGTTTATGTAATAATTAAATTAAATTAAAGGAATATTTAGTAGCGATATCATATTTTCGACAAATGATTAACGAGTAAAATATGAAAATATTTTAATTCAAAAAATATCTATTATTTTGTAGTTCAAAATTTGTATGGTGCAACAAATATTTTGTGCAGTATAATTATTATTACAAGGACAAAGAAAAAACTAATTTTGTTGTCGCAAAATTCTAAACGATATAATTTGTTTACATACATTTTGAAATATCTGATTGTCATATTTTTGACTAATTTTATTTTTATCTGTTAATCGTTTGACAAATGTTTGGCGGATATTAATTGCAGAATGAATCTAACGAATAAATGTTTAATTAATATTTCAAGGGATTATGGTATCTTCTACCTCATTTTGAAGGACATAACGTAATATATGGATGTAACTTAAATATGCATTATATTTTTTTTAAATGGGGTAGATGGCTTAGTGTTATCGGCTTGGCATGTAGATTTGAGAGCTCTGGTTCGATTCTCATAGCCGACAAACAATTTTCACGTCATTAAAATTACTAGTGTACTACTGGCAGTCGCATGGCAGTCGAAATGTAAATGTAGTTATATAAAAAACTCTCCTAGTGAAGAAAATAATATTGTGTTGTTTATAAAAATTAATTCTGTGACTAGCTCAGTGGTATGAAGTCATCCTGAGAACCCTGGTTCGATTCCCACAGGCGACAAACAATTTTCATAATTTAAAAAGCTACTCCTGTGGCTCCCTCCACTACTAACATCTTTGGGGGCGTGATTTGACGATTGGTAACCGCACTTCACGCGCAAAGTATATCACTTACCGAGATCTGCTTCGGCAGGGTGCCACACCCAGTAATGGGTAGAAGGCGTGATGATATTTGATATATTTTAATTCTGTGACTCTCCCTCCATTAACATCTTTGGGGACTGTGATTTGACGACTGGTAACTGCACTTCACGCGCAAAATATATCACTTGCCGCGATCTGTTTTATTTTTAAATGTTTTAAATTTAAGTATTTAAGAAATTTTATCTGTGTTATATCTTTAAATACTTTCGTAATACATATGTAAAGTATTGTTGAATATGGTGACGTCAGTAATCACAAAAATTGAAATTAATTACATTATTCAGTTAACTAATCAACCGTAATAGTTTTAATGGACTTTAATACTCGATTATCAATTTGTCTTTATGTTAATTTACTATACTAAATGAACCTTTTTAAATTCTTCAATATTCTGTAGGTAAAATTGATATTTAAATATGTCAGAATTATTTTTAAATTAAATTCAATTTAGTAGGAAATGAATCCGAATTCTAGTACAGGAGACATACAGCTTATAGTAGAGTATTTTTGCTTATAAGTTGAAGTACAGACAAAATATATACGTCTAACTAAATTTATATGGCAGCGTTTCAATCAATGAAATTTGTACTTCTTGACGAGTTTATTGCAGCGCTAATATCGATTTAGTTATGTGATTGAAGATAGTGAGATTAAAATTTATGAATATTAGGTTGTGGAATGACTGCTCAACCATATAGCTACAACTGTAGAAAAAACAAAGTAAAATATTTATTTTACAAATGTAATAAGTAAAGTAAACTACCACATTAAAATAACCTCGTTATAATGTGTGAATAACTAGAACATTATCTACACCTACAAAATGATAATATTGACATTTGCATTCCGCCATTTTTTCTCTCTACGGCGTCATTATGACATATCATTTCATTTCGTATTACTCGACACGTACACAAATACATTTAACAAAGTAGGAATATTTCGTTTTACTACGTTTTATCACTGCTTTTAATGTTATGCTCTAGAAACAAATATTTTTCTTGATAAGGTTTTCACGAAACATTTAAAGGTTACACAATTGGTATTTATACAAGGACGCATTTATATTTATTAGCGAAACTGAGATATGATGATGAAATTGAGGGTGAGTGGACGACCTAGGAATGAATAGTACACCGTTCGCAGGATAATAAAATATGTTCTAGCAATTTTAAAAGTAATGAAATGAAAGAAATCGTAGTATTGCAGTATATTTTACTATGAGTATTAAAATAATAAAAATATTATGAAATATATTTGTTCAATACTAATATTTACTAAATTATTTACTTGTTTTGTGATAAACGTAATTTCTTGGAAAGTATACCAAATGACCATTCATTTATGTTCTTCTAATAATAATTTTCATTTATATTTCATGATGTTCTTCAATGGTATTCAAACTTTTCGGAGGCATGACTCCCTTGGAGGCAAAAATCACAAATACATTCTTTCGCGATTCTCTTACTTCTTATGTGATCAAAATTGCAGTTTGCAAAAGGCTGTTTTACTAATGTGTATTACAAAAATAGAACCATGATTTGAAAAATTAGTAAAGGAAAAACTAATTAAGAACTTTAGTATATGGGGGTAGCTAGCTCAGTCGGCCTGTGGATCCTGAGAACCCTGGTTCGATTCCCACAGGCGATAAACAATTTTCACCATTTTAAAACTACCCCTGTGGGTTCCCCACCACTAACATCTATGGGGGCCGTGATTTGACGGCTGGTAATCGCACTTCACGTGCAAAATATATCACATATCGAGATCTGCTTCGGAAGAGTGCCACACCCAGTAATGGGTAGAAGGCGTGATGATATATTTATTTTATTTTATTTAAAAATAAAAGAGAAAATAATATTTTGTTAAAAGCTTGAAATGAATTCTTCAATGGCCATTTGCACCGCTGTTACTTAAATTTTAAGTTATCTTTAAATAACCATTATCTTTTCGAGATGAACTGTTAACATTTAACATTTAACTAATCCTTAAAATTTAAGTGCAACTGGACGAATCTTTGAAAACTTGTTTTTCACAATTTCTAAATAGCATTCAACGACCCTCCTCCAATGTCATCGCGACCCACTCTTTGAGAACCACTGATCTACTTAATCATTCTTATTAACAAACCGTATTGTCATCAAATTGAGAAATATATGTTCTTGTTAAATTGGTTCTGCATATTAAACAGTCAAAAGTCAGTGACAGTTGACATTTGGTGAATAGGTACTTATCATGCTTGTTATCTTGAAGCTATTTTTACATCAGACAATAAATGTTCTCGGCAGTTAGTTGCATGCTAATCATAACCCAAATATTCCAAAATGCAGCGCGATATCGGCAAATGCATGTTGCAATGTCTGCTATGGAATACTGCAATGCGGTTAAACTTGCATTGAACATCGAACAGACAATGTTACGATCTGTATATATATACATAACATGCTATATCCCTTCGAATGAGGTAGCACGAACTCTTAATAATTATTTATTATATATTCATTCTATAATTAATCTTCGACAGATATATCTATACATATTCATAATTTTTTTCATATGAGCTCGTCTCGTGTTTCACTTTCCTTTCAATCTTATCCTTCAATTTATTCCTAGAGATCCTAGGTTATCCACGTAATCCTTCACCTTCAGTTTCACCAATCTTTCATTCGAAATTCTAATAAATTCTATGCCACGTAATTATACAGTAATTTGAAATGTATTAATGAAAATATACGCGTAAGTTGTAAACTTTAATTAGCTACCAAATATACTAATATAGAATAAATAGTGCAAAAATACATAAACAGAGAACAAATTAAATCTGCATAATATATCATTAGATTCATCCCTTCGTCAAATAATTCAGTTCTTGCTGACCACTTTCCCTTGGTCCACATTCATAATCCCATCCAAACAAATTCGTTATTTACTCCTTCGTTTAACAAACCTTTAATCATATTAATCCATTTATTCCTAGGAATCCTAAGTAATCTTCGCAATCTTTCACTCTCAATTTCACCAATACAAAAATTATAATATATATTTGAATTAAAATATAATAATAAACAATAATTACGTAGCATTTTCGTTCTGTTTTTAAATAAATAAAATAAATATATCATCACGCTTTCTACCCATTACTGGGTGTAGCACTCTGCCGAGGCAGATCTCGGTAAGTGATATATTTTGCGCGTGAAGTGCTGTTACCAGTCGTCAAATCACGCCCCCCAAAGATGTTATTGATGGAGGAGCCACAGGGGTAGTTTTTGAAATTATGAAAATTGTTTGTCGCCTGTGGGAATCGAACCAGGGTTCTCAGAATCCGCAGGCCGACTTCATACCACTGAGCTAACCACCCCTGTTTTTGGTTAATTATTTAATTATTGATATGCTATTCTGTGCAACAGGAACTTAGTCCCAGTTGGACTCACCGAGTCGTATATAATTATCTTGAATGGGATTTGAACACGGAATCTCCGGATTCGAATGCCATAACGCTATATACACCATCGTACTACTGAATATAAAATAAATTTAACAAATATTTCACTTACCTACCCAACAATTCGTAGTATTAAAATATATCTATCAGTAATCGTAAACAATACTAATCAAATTTCTGATTCTAATTCTACTTTATATCTACACCAGGCCATAATAAAATTCCCCTACTTTCTACTACCCTAATACAGAACATTTGACGCACAATTTCATCCTTAAAAGTAACTAATTAATAGTGTAATAAAAGTATTTATACATCATTACCTAACCCTCAATATGTTGGCGTAAAAACCATCAATTAGTACACGCCATTTTACGTGCAAAAACCCAGACAATAATGAGAAAACATTGTCGGTGTTGTTAATAGAAACTACACGGTGTTCGAGCCCTTGCTTTGTGCCATTCCCTACCTTGAGGGGTTGTACGGACAATTGAATGTAATTAGGATTGTTACACGGCCAACCATGAGTGTAGAACTTGCGTGAAGTACATGAAATACGAGGAGAATCAACATTCGTTGATGAATACAATTTAACTCTTAGGTCATTGTTTTAATTATGGTTTACCTACTAGCTTAAATAGTGCTCTCAACTTGTTTATTTACTACGCTGTACAACAGGAAATTAATTCCAATTACAGTAGCTTATAATGGAATCAGAACCACTTGCTGGACGTAATTGAAATGAGTTTTCCACTATCATTGCTTTTTCCTGATTGGTTTACAGGAAAATGTTTGAAATAAAAGCTGGAGAGAATTGAATTTTGCGTCGAAATCATGTAACATATTTTTTTCTGAAACCGGAAAGAAAGTGTCTACTTTCCTGACCAATTTTAGTATGGAAACCAAACCAAAACAGTGAAGTAAAATACGTATCCAAGACTACAACAAAAATAACAGTCTGGCAAAGTAAAAAACAATCTGGTAAATATTTTACCTGACTGTTTTTTTAGTTGGATACGTAGTCTGCTGTTAGTACAATTCATATAATTTTTTTTTGAAGATTTTGAATTATTTATGATTGATTACACAGATCAACAAAAAAAATAAAATTGTTTGTTTCCTGTGATTTTTTTTTTGTTTCTATCTCAAATTGACGCGTATTTTTTAAATATGGCAACAATTTTTCTCTAACAGCTTTTGTTTTTGAGTTATAGCTAACTACCCTCATTTACTATGTTTACTTAGATTTTCGTTTTTTATTGGACAGGAAAATATATTTTGTTTTATTTTTAAATATGGCTTCGTCAAGAAGATGTTGTGTGCTTAATCCCGATTGTTTTTGCTACATTTGTGGTGAATATATATGTGCAAAATATCGAAAACCTATATCGGACTTTGTGAAAACTGCGTATCATCAATACTTTAAAATAAAATTGTGTAATCAGGACAAGCCATGGGTTCCTCATATTGTATACCAGAAATGTGTGGATTGTCTACGGTTATGGTCCAGTGGAAAAATAGATGCAATAATGTTCGTAACACCCATGATTTGGCGAGAACCTCGAAACCATCATGACGATTGCTACTTCTGCGTTGTGAAAATAAATGGAATTAACCGTGAAAATCGAAGTAAGTGGTCATATCCTAACTTATCTTCTGCTCAACGATCTCAATTAAAATCACAAGAGGTACAACTCAGCACATCTAAATCTTCTGATGATCCAAATCTCTGTGAACCTGAACGAAATACATCAAATGAAGACTCTGATTCAGACTTCAAATGTAGCTATCGAACTTGCAAGAGCTAGGTATCAACATGAGCATAAAAATACACTTCCTGTACTCGCATTTAGACCGATTTCCACAAAATCTGGGTGATTTTAGTGAGGAGCAGGGTGAAAAATTTCATCAGGATCTTCGGACAATGGAAGAGCGTTATCAGGAGCGGTGGGGCTCACATATGATGGCAGACTACTGCTGGAGTTTGCAACGAGATCTACCTAAAGTCATTCATTCAAGGAAATCTTATAAAAGATCATTTCAATAGAAATTTTGTTAACATAATGTATTTTTTTTGTCAAAATAATAAAACAGTATATTTCAAAAGGTAAAGCTGTTAGCAATCTCCCAGTATTTTTTTCATAGTTAGGGCCATAGAAATACCCAATAACAGAAAAAAAAATAAAGGAAACAAGACTTGTGTTGACCAGTGTTATTGATTCAATTAAACGGTTTCAGAAAAAATAGTATACATAATTCACCAGGAAAGTGTTTTTACTTGACTCAGTGGATTCAAACAACCGCTTCGTCATGTAAAATATAACTTTCTTGACTTATTATGTAATATACTATTATTTTACTTCTCGTACATAATTACAGCTAAAATTAATAGTAAGCTGTACGATAAACAATCACTTTTTACTCAATCGTATATAATAGTACATTATGCAACAAGTTATTATATATGTGTTTCATACACATTTTCTCTACAATCATATTTAATATTCAAATGATTAAAATAACTATTTTATTGAGCAAATGGAAACAGTAAACGCTGTGCTGCTATTGATGAAAATCTGTATGATAATGAAAATCTGTTTCAAAATAAAAATATGTATAATAATGAGTGTTATTGAAGTACAAATAATACATACGTAATAAGAAAATTAAAGTAGGTGAGTAGAAAAAAAAGTTTTATTACACTTTTATTTGTAAATTTTTTACTGTAAAGTAATCTGGAAAGTAATAGTGGAACATTACTGATAAAGTGTTAGATAGAAACAAAACCTGTAAATTCTAAGGTTGTAAACCATTACCTTAACGTGCTTGGATATTACAAAAATATTTTGTTTTTTTTTTACAAGAATTACGTTAAATATACTGCGTAAAAAATGCATTATAATTGTTATCCATATGATGACATCCTATTGTTCATATGAAACTATATCTAGTAAAATTTATCTCTTATCCCAAATTTGATTATAAAATGAACAATGCGTACCATGATTCATTAATAGATATATATAAAAAACCAGTTTCGAGAAATGTTCATGATATAATCACTTGTTTTATCAATCATTCCGATAAGATATAATTAATGTATCTTCTTAGGTATAACCGAGGCAATTGAAAGATAAATGTAACTTTTTATGAGATAAAGTTGATGATTTAATATTTAATATTATTTACAGAGATAATAGTTGTCAGGTTCTAGACAATTTGTCACCATAGTGTTAAGAGAAACGTGTAATAATTAATAAAGCTATTTCGTTTTAATACTGCTTGTGATAAGATTAAATGGAAGTATTTTTATTCATTAGGAATTTTATCATAAAGTTTAACAGTTTAATTAAATAATAAATCTTTTTTTATTAAGGTCCATTTTTATAATACAGGTTGTTGTCGCTAAATGGTTAAGCAAGGTCGTTATTGGGATCAAATCTTGATAATTTCAACTAGTAAATAAATTTATAAATTGTAGGTTCTTTGTACTGTAATTGAAATTAATTCCTGTTGTGCAGAAAAACAAATAAAAATATAGGATATAGAACAAATTACTTTTAGTTTTGTTGTTAGAAAAATTTATATGAATCAGTTGAGATGGTTTGAGCATATGGAACGTATGTCGAATAAAAGATTTGTGAAATAGATGTATGTTGGTGAAATTGAGGATGAGCGATAGCGTGAATGATTTAAGGAATAAATGGATGAATATGATACGTATGATGCGTAAACGAAACATGGGATAATAGAGAGCTAGGGTGCAAAATGATGTCTCATTTTTTCCAGTGACACAAATGGTTTTTTTAAATAGATAATGTCATAATAAACATGAAAAAAAGAAAATTAGATTTGGGAACGGGTGGCAACTATAGATGGCGCCGATGTGAATGCGCCGATTTTAAGGGTGGTTGTTGACATATTTCTTACAGGCTAATTTTCAGTTTAAATGATAGACTTTGGTATAATTAAGTAATAAAAATGGTAGACAGAAGTTTTGACCGGTTGCAATTTTATGGTGTCGTGTGACATATTACTATTTGTTTACGACGAATACATGAGAATAAAAAATTATTGACAGAAATTATTGCTGGTTGCTTATTGGTGACAGAAGCTCTGAAAGTGGACTGGTGAAGGGATCAACAACCACCCTTAAAATCTGCGCATTCATTTCGGCGCTATCTATAGTTGGATGAATCTAATGAATAAATGCTTCGAAGATTCGTGCAAATACATTTGATGGGACCTAACGTAATGTTATGTATGAATAAAATTTACAGCAATTTGATACTTAATGATTTAGATATCAATTTCCTTTTACCCTTGAAAATCGAAACCGAAAACACAACAACAAAAATAAAATCATTACCAATGTCAGAGAGTCCTTCATTTTCATACATAATAAACGAACAATACCTGTAGAGCTCTCACTCACACTATTTACATGATTGTCGGTTGCGGGAATGACCTTGAACTTGTCATATTGTTCGCAGACACGCAACATACCTCTAGCTGTGAGTGTGGTTGTGTGAGGCACATGTAGGTCAACCTCGAGGGCTGGTGGCGACGGCCACGCCAGCCACGGCGCTCGACACGCGAGAACGATTTGTCGAATCGCCGGAGAATTTCAGATGAGAGATAAGCAACAACCCTTGATGGGGTTTTTGTTGGTGTGAAACGGTTTTATAGGGGATGAATTTTGTAATTTGTTGCTGATTTTTGAGGGTGATAAGGACGTATGTGGTTGTTACTTTTATTTAAAGTATTTTTATGTATGTGATACCGATAGAGTGTAAAATGAGGATAATGCATAAAATTACAGCCTAAATAAATCTTTTCTCTTTTAAAATCACTCAGGAACTATAAGAGATATGCAATTTCAGATCTCAGAAATCGATTGTACGGAAAATTTTACATAGACATGAAAAAAAATCCGATTTTCTATGCGTGGTGGCAATAATACTAAATAATGTTTTAAATCTATTGCAAAGAATATTTTTCTCTTTCAATACAATTCAGAAACTAGAAAAGATATGCAATTTCAGATCTCAAAAATCAATTCTACGGAAAATTTTACATAGATATGAAAAAAAATTCCAACTTTCTAAGAGAAAAAATAAGCATAATAAATAAATAAATAATAATGGTAACTGGTTAACTTTGTACAGCCTTTTGAATTATGTATTATATTTGTATTCCCTATCCTTCCCATTTAGTTTCAAAATGCATTAATTTTATTTTTAAAACTTAAAAAAGGACTCAAATGCATATAATTAGTGTCTAAATCATCCCAACTTTGATTACCAATTAAAACTTTATCGATATATTGGTTATTAATTTCATATTTTGTGATTGAAATTTCATTATTTTTCAATATTATAAAATATAGGAGCTTACTTGGGCATTTTGACGTTTAAAATAATTCAAGGGTGTATAAAACAGGGCCTCTAACCTAGAGTAAGATACCGCATATTGATAATTTAATTTCGCATTTACAGTTCTTCTACTAGGAATAATTCAATGCAGTTTTTTTCTTATCTATGTAAAATTTTCTGTAGATTTCAATTTTGAGGTCTGCAATTGCGTATCTTCTTCAATTTTTGGGTAATTTTGAAAATAAAAATATCATTATTTAAAGTCTGATATGTCGTTAACTAGAACACATAGCGAACTGCGGTTTTAAAAATTGTATTTAACTAGTTGAAAACTTTGTTTAGAAAAACATTCAATTGTTTATACTACATATTGATAATTGTCAATTGTTTTCCTTAAAGTAGCTTAAACCCTACCGTGTGGGGTATCAAATTAAAGGTCTTACGAAGGGTAGTTAACTAAAAATGAGAAAAAATAAATATGAGCGTTTGTCAAATGTTTTTTTCAAACATTTTAAGAAATCCTATCGAGTAAGGTATCAAATTAAAGCTCTTTAGAAAATCAGTTAAATTATAATGACAAAAATAATATTTACACGATAGTCAATTGTTTTTTAAGTACTTTTAGCGGGTGTGGGTAATATGAGGCTTACTTTTAAATATTTTGTCAAAAATAATTTTATTGTTTTTAGTAGTGTTTGCAAAAACATAAAATTGTTATTAGTAAATAAAATAAATAAATAAATAAATATAAATATATCATCACGCCTTTTACCCATGGTATGACACTTTACCCTAGCAGATCTCGGTACGTGCAAGTGAAGTGCGGTTACCAGCCGTCAAATTACGGCCCCCAAAGATGTTAATAGATGGGAACCACAGAGGTAATTTTAATGTGGTGAAAATTGTGTGTCAGCTATGGAAATCGAACCGAGGTCCTCAAATCCACAGATCCACTCGATACCACTGAGTCACCCACACCATAATAATAATACATAGTATAGTAATATAGTAATAGTATTATATTATTAGTATTGATGATATTCTGTTATTATTTTGATTGATGTAAAAATTGAGTTGAATAAATGTTAAAAATGAAAATGTCGATGTTTTATTCTAAATCAATACAGCAAGACTGCGCATATAAAATAAATGAATATCAGACGCAGAAAGAAAGTAATCAAATGATAGTTAACAATTTAATTTCTTAGTCTATAATCATGACTAAATGCAATAAATTTTCCATAACTATAACCCAGTAAATTTTCTTTACGAATGGTATATTTTTATACTTACATATCGAATTGCGTGTTTGGTTGCAAAAAGTCAGTATTAATCACTTTCGTAGATATTTATGAGACAAGGCCTTTTAATGCACGAAACCAATAAAAATATATGATAATAAAAAGTAAAATTACTCTTTTAACTTCAGTTTTTCACGTAGATACTTCTCTGTTAAATTTCAAGACAGAAATATTAGTATATTTCTGTGAGCTCGTACATATATCTAACATTTATCAGTTTTACAATAAAAATTGTAGGTAGCACTAAAAAATAAAGTCAATATTCAAGGACGAATTTGATAACATTTATGACGTAAGGTGCGTCATTCAATATTTCACAAAACCTAATCCTTGTTGAAAGATATGTCAAACTCTTTTCAATAAAGATAATCCCTATTAATTTATGACTGTTAATATTTACAAAAATATACCGAAAATAATCTTATTTCAAAATTGTAAGATAGTAACATATTTCTTAAAATAAACTAAATAGTTTTATCACAGAGACAATATAACTTTTATCTTTTTCATTCAATAAATATTGTCGCAATGTTATAGTTACTAATACAACAATTTTTATTATGATTCCTGTAGAAGTTTTGCAATCAATTTACATGTTTAAAGAGACTAAAAATATCTGTCTTACTTCTCATTATAACAAGAAATTAATCCAATTATAATTATCAAAATAATTTCTATATATAATAAAAATAAATAAATAAATATATCATCACGCCTTTTACTTATTACTAGGTGCAGCACTCTGCCGAAGCAGATCTTGGTAAGTGATATATTTATGCGCGTGAAGTGCGGTTACCAGCCCTTAAATCAAGGACCCCAAAGGTGTTAGTGGTGGGGGCGCCACAGGGGTAATTTCAAATTAGTGAAAATGTTTTGTTAACTGTGAGGATCGAACCAGGGCTCTTTGGACCCACAGGCCGACTTGGTACCACTGTGCCATTACCCCATAAATAATTTCTATATATTATTACCTTCATTTGTTTTGACAGATAAAATGTCGAATATTTATTTAATTTTGTTTCATTTCCATGGCTATCGATAGTTTTGAGGCAATTTCGTCATTTTCAGATTTAATTTGTGTTATTACAAAGCATGCAAAATGAATTTTGTGGATTGATTTAGATGCAGAATTTTATGCCGAAATAGATATTTATGTACAAAGGGTGAAAACAGGCGTTTCTGGCCCCTGGCATGATTATTAGCACAAGGCGCAAAGCGCCGAGGTCTAATAACATGCTCAGGATCAGAAACGTTAATTTCACCCGTGGTACATACAATATTTTATGCACAACAAAATAACATTTAATTATATGTTCAAAAGATTAAAATATGTAAATAGGTTATATGTCAAAATGACATTTTGCTGAATCAAGTATTCACAATAAACAAAAATTGTTATTTTATTTATGTATCCATAGGAATTATTTCTTTTTGGCTTATTTATATAAGCAAAACTAATTTTAAATAATGGCTGAATGATAATAAAACACTTAATTTAGTTTTGTCAAGCGTGACGGAAATATTTTGTGACTGTAAAACCCAAACGGATTGTTGTGCAAATGTGGCCATAAATAATTCTTTCCAATATGATAATTCCAATATCAGCGAAGTTATGAAACTAAATTGTTTTGTGTAAATTCTGACATGAATAATGATGTACATGCGATGAAAAGCTTTTTGCGGATAGTTTGACAGGGTGACAGTGATTGATATCCTTTTTAAAGGATATTCATATTTTTAATATTCCTAGATATTGCACTTTTTAAGATTGCTGTAAGTTCAATTTATTGTTTATTTTCTTACACTAAATATAAACAATGTATAACATCTTTTTCAAATGGTTGATACAAGATATAAATAATTTAGCGAACAATATTTTTGTGTTTACAATTCTTTATTCATTAGATTCATTCTCAAATTAATTTCCTTCCACCATTTTTTATCCTGGTACATCACGCTTCATCCACATTAATAATTCCTTTGTATGATCTGTCTAAATAGTTTATAATTGTTTTTAAATCTTTTAAATTTTGCTAAAAGCTAGCTGAGTGCTCTAAGGCGATGGCTAGAGGATACTAGTTACTAAAAACTGCTTCAAACTATTTAGAATAATTTTATAGTCTTTTAAATTGTCCTAAAAGTTAGCTGAGTGCTCTAAGACGATGGCTAAAGGATTATAGCTGCCAAATACATTTTAAAACTATCTCATTCTCTTTAGAATAATTGTAAAGTCTTTTAAATTGCCCTAGCTGAGCGCTAGAGGACTCTAGCTGCCAAATACTCTTAAAACTGTCTTAAACTCTTTAAAATAATTTTAAAGTCATTTAAATTGTCCTAAAATCTAGCTGAGTTGAGTGCTCTGATGGATCTAAAGCGATAACTAAAAGATTTTAGCTGCCAAATACTCCTTAAAGCTGTCTTAAAATCTTTAAAATCATTTAAAAGTATTTTAAATTGACCTGAAAAGCTTGCTGAGTGCTCTAAGATGATGGCTAGAGGTTTCCAGCTGCCAAATACTGTTTAAAATTGTCTTAATCCCTTTAAAATCATTTTTAAAATCGTTTAAATTGTTCTAAGATCTAGTTGAGCGTTCTAAAGCGATGGTTACCTATATTAATCAGATTCATCCTGAAATTAATCTTTGTCAAACATTCCTACCCTGACACTTCCTTTCTTACGAGCTCGTAGGGCGTCCATGCATCTTTCACCAACATGTACTTATTTCATCAAACTGTCATTTTACGTAATAAATTATAAAATTCATCCCCTATGTTTATGACCGTTTTCTTTTTGTTAAATTTACATGTCACATATTTAAGGTAACGTTGAAAAATGACAGACCATTTTGTTATAATATTTATGATATGCAATTATTAGTTAAACTGCAAAATATATCGCAACACGCAAAGATATTAATTGGCTAAACGATAAAAGTATTGATTTCTAAATAATATTAGAACATGATGATAAAACAGTTTCAGGAAGAATTTTCTTCTTCCTGAGCGCTTTTCACCCCTTTATATCTTGTAATCTACCCCTTTCAGCCGAGGGAAAATAATGTTATAATATAGAAATTAAGTTACCCTTCATTTAGGGTGAAAACTGTATATAAAGTTTTCCGAAATCTGTTGCAATAATTTTAATTTTCGTTACTGGTTCTCGAAGCCGATATGGGTTGCTGTTATTGTTGGATTCTTATCAACATTGGTTACCAAGGTAATTTAGTTTTGTATTTAGCATACTTAGATTAAATATTTACGAGTATTTTGCATTAACAAAAGTCAAAACAATTGTTAATTTAGTACTTACTCGCAGTAATTATAAATCATAAATGCAACATTTTATTCGTACTTGAAAAATGCTAAACATATTATTCATATGGTTTTTTATTCATTATTGCCAAATTATGTAATTGAATTAGGTAGATAGAATCTACACGGACTGTACAAACACAAATTGTGTACCCGTGTGTACTTTATTAATTATTGCGGTAAAAATGTACGTTTATAAATATAGACGTACTTGAAAATTTATCATATGTTTATGCGCAAATATTTATTGAACAATAAAATTATTAATTATTATTTAATCATAATTATTTTCAAGTAAATGGATGCTGTATTGATTATAATGTATTGATCTGGGTTGGCTTAATATTTCTATTTCCTTTCAAGAATGTTTGACATTTCAATATTTTCAAAATTCTCATTCACAATTAAGATTATAAAGACAAGTTCATAATATTTATTGTACAATATATTGACATATATATTTACAAAAAAATAAACGTATTTAACAAGAAATAATTTGTAAATAAACATATAGGATGTTTCAATACTTCAGGAAAAAAATTAAATGATAAACTGACCACGGAAAATCATAATGTTGCTTCCCTAATTCTATAAAGCAAAAAAGCATCAAATAAAAGTTTTAGGGCATAAAATTATGCAGTTAAAGCAGTACATAATAGTTATTTATGAATCAAGGGTGAAAACAGGGGTTTCTGGTCCGCGGCATGATTATTAGCACGAGGCGCAAAGCACCTTAGGGTCAAGAACGCTAATTTCACTCGTGGTACATATAATATTTTATGCACAACAAAATAACATTTAATTATATGTTCAATAGATTAAAATATGTAAATAGGTTATATGTCAAAATGACATTTTGTAGAATCAAGTATTCACAATAATCAAAAATTGGCATTTTATTTAAGTATCCATAGGAATGATTTTTTTATGACCCATGGGCCAAAAAAAGTGTTTAAGCCCACTTTTTAGGGCTAAAACACATGAATTTCAGCCCGGTTGTGCATAAAATTATTTTTGCATGGTTTGTACTGACACAAATTAGATCTAAAAATGATGAAAATTGTCTCAAAACTATCGATAGCAATATAATTTAAACAAATTTAAACAAATGTTTGACGTTTTATCTGTCAGAACTGTCAAAATAATTTCTTTATATTATTACATTAAGTTATTTATGATTTTATATATTATCACGCCTTTTACCCATTACTGGATGTGGCACTCTACCGAAGCAGATCTCGGTAAGTGATATATTTATATGCGTGAAGTGCGGTTATCAGCCGTCAAATCACGGCCCTCAAAGATGTTAGTGGTGGAACCACAGGGGTAATTTGAATGTGGTGAAAATGTTTGTCGGCTGGGTGAATTCGGGTCCTGTATTGTAATTGAGATCAAGTTCCTATTGTACAGAGTAGCATAAATAAATAAATTTACCCATTATTAGAAGTAACTCTCAAATCAGTGGTACTAAAAATGTCTACTTTAAATAAACTCCACTTAATATTGAGATTTGAAAAAAAAAACAATTTTTTTTATCCAAGATTAGTATATGTGTACTATGTACCATTTTTGTTTTTCCTGAAGTATTGAAACATCGTGTATAGTATTGTCAAATGAGTTTGACATATTTTCAGCTAATAAATTATTTATAAGATGTAGGTTAGAAATAAGAAAGAAAATTTAGTTTTCCGTAAAACACTTGTTTCTAAAATAATCTGGAAAGGTTAATAGATCAAATAAATTTGAAATGAGAAATGAAAATCATGAAAGCAGATATGCAAAATAATTCTACCATTTCGTACAGAAAAAAAACAAAGAATTGTATAAAATTTTCCAAATTTTTCATTTGGCTTTATATCAAGAATTGATTGTTACTTATAGTAAGGTAATAGGGCCCTAGAGTTTATAGTGAGTAACGAACCATTTCCACGCAGTTATTTTTGCAGTTAATATTTAAAAAAAAATACAATTCTAGAAGCGAAGAGCACAGCACAAATGCATATGCAATTCCGTATGGAAAATGGGGAAAATCTGTAGGGTATGTCAGATGTACCGTGTCAGCTGTTTACGTTGAAAGCATACTATCATTCACTAGTAATAATGCGTAACTTACCGGCAAGTTGTGCGTAGCCCCGACATTTCACACACAAAATATTGATTTCACGTGCACTGAGTTTCGTGTTTCACATAACACTGACGCTTTCCACGTTCCGGCGTCCTATGGTGGGGGAAGCCGGCGTGTGACGTCACCGAGGGAGGATAATGCACGGAAATCAAAAGGGAAAACTGCGAATTTTCAAACGGTCTGTAAGCGAACTCAAAACATTGATAATTGAGGAACGCGCGTGCGCGAATATTGAAATGTAGGCAACAGTGGTGGCGAGAATGATTTTCATTCAAATTGAAATAAAAAGAAATTATGATAAAAACATAAAATATACCGGGTAGTGCTTGGAAAGGGTGAACATAAGGATTTAACATGTAAAATCATAAATAAATAAATATAAATATATCATCACGCCTTTTACCCATTATTGGATGTGGCACTCTGCCGAAGCAGATCTCGGTAAGTGATATATTTTCTCGCGTGATGTGCGATTACCAGCCGTTAAATCACGGCTCCCAAAAATGTGAGTGGTGGGAGAACCATAGGGGTAATTTTTAATTTGGTGAAAATGTTTGTCGGCTTAGGGATCGAACCAGGGTTTTAGGATCCACAGGCCGACTCGATACCACTTAGCCTCTACCCCATAAATAAAATCATAATGTTGTAATTTCAAGCAAAAAACCTTTGAATAAAAGATTTAGGATACAAAATTCTGCAGCTAATTTAACACTAAACTAATTTTGTATGTTTTTTAACTGCATAAATTAGATCTGAAAATGACGAAAATTATAAAATATCTAGAAAAAAATATTTACCGTCAAACAATATTTTTAATTTAAGTTTTCTTACATTTTGGAATAAAATTGATGTTTGAAAGTTCGCAACCATTTTTATTTTGTTTGTGACACGTGCATTATAGACTGAAACTCGTGTGTCTGAACTTTGAATGAGTCATAGCGTTCGTGATGCTGTACAAGAACTTGACAGCTTGTTTGCTGTTTGATTTTTTTTTTTATTTTGGAAAATATATTATTACAAATTTTGTTAGTTATTTTATTAAATTACCTGAATTTTTTTTTGTAATATGTATCTTGAAATCCTTGTATCTCCTGGAATTTTTTAATTTGAAATTCGTAGACATCATGTATAAGTACTAGCAATAACTAGTAATTTTCGTTATTGGCGCTACTGATTTATCAGAACTTATGAACCCACACTTTTTCGCCTTTATATTTTTATCAGCTTGTTATCAAAAGCACACTTTTCTTATCAACTAGAACACTATGTACATATTTATCTTATAAACTAGCTAAATATTGTTTTTTATTTCATGATAAATTCAATTAAGAAAACGACAATTTAATTATTTATAGTTCTAGTGCAACTTACAATGAGAGCACTTTTTTCCCATGAAGTTTGAAGCACGACGGCGAAGCTGGAGTGTATAAATTGAATGAATGATAAAAATAGATTGATTTTAGGATGATAATAAAAAATTATTGACAGAGCTGTAAACTTCGATAGCATATTGTTAAATTTTAAATGACCTCTAAAGAGATAAATAAGTAAAAATAATAAAACAGAGTAAAATAAAATTAAAAAAGAAAAAATAGGAAAAAATTGTTCTTCCAAACATCTAATACAGCACATTTGAATCAACTGTTAGGTCAAATGTGCTTTTTTTGTGGAACTTAAGCCCGTCTGACACGATCAAGTTTTATGTACATTTTTAAAGTCAATTTTTTACTTTGTAAAAATTGAACGTATCACACATGCTCAAGCACTTCAATTCAATTTTAATGTCAATGAAAAAATACAACCAGTCCTATTTTATTCAGTTTCCTTCAATTAAATGCGCAAATAAGCTGCGCGCAGCGCAAGGCATGGTATATTGTTAAAAAATCAAACTATGTGTAATCTGATGGACCCTTGAACCTCATTTTATTCTATTTGTATCATTATTTAATCAAAATGTCGTAGAGGTGGCAATGAGTACTTGTTTTAATATAGAAGTACAAAAATAAATCTTGCTTGTATGCCACTAAAACTAACATATATAAATTATAATTTTGATTCTGACAAAAAGACCCTAATTCAAAACCAATATATTTTCAAAACGAATCGAAATGCGTATGCGCGTCTAATAAAAAATTGACGTCGTTGCATACAGGAATTTGTATAAAAAAATAAATAAATATATCACCACGCCTTCTACCCATTACTGGGTGTGGAACTCTGCCGAAGCAGATATAAGTGATATATTTTGCGCGTGAAGTGCGGTTACCAGTCGTCAAATCACGGCCTCCAAAGATGTTAGTGGTGGAGGAGCCACAGGGGTAACTTTTGAAATTATAAAAATTGTTTGGAATTTGTATCTTCAATGAAAATGTACATGGAAGATGTACTAAAAAATTTGAAACAAAAATGTACATAACAATTTATCGTGTCAGACAGGCTTCAGAAAATTGTTTGAAAAAACAATTTTTTTCTATTTTTTCTTATTTTATTAGGACTCAGTTCCACATAGCAATTGACATTTTGTCTTTGTAATTAAAATGAAATTAATGAAAATATAGATTATTTTTTATTTTTATGATTTTAAAAACAATTGAAGAGTATTTCATTTTCTACATGATATTTCGTTAAAAACAACAACTTTTTATCAATTTGCAAAAATAGCTATTTGTATAACATGGAAGGAAATGATACATTACTCCACAGATTTTTATTGTGTTGCCTATTTCCAAATATCTTACAACAAATTTTGAAGCTGTAACTTAACGACCGTTAAATATTTTATGATCACAATCACGTACGTATATATAAATTAGATTTTTGACAGTTGCGTAATAATAAAATTAGCTAGAGAATTTCTACTCCAGTTCACTTTTAATGTTTCCCGTTTAGTTGTTTTTTGTTACAATCAATATGTTTTTTGTGAAGCCAAATATCAAATATTTTATATTTCAAATCATCGCGCAGATTTTTCTGGCCGATGATGGCACTTGTGATTGTAATGATTGAGTTTTATTATAAAGTATTTTAACAGTTAAAATTTGCATCTTTAGGGTATTTAAAGGATACAGAACAAATAGTTTCAACAAAAAAATATAGACAATAAAAAATTTTACGGCATTATATCCGGGATTTTATCTTAATTGATTAAAATAGTTGACTCATTGGATGCAATTTTTAATTCTGAAGATGTTTGGTATTTACATTTTATTATAAATTAATACGGAGGACACAAAAAATATGATATACTTGCAGTTAGCCCTAATATATACTTTTTTATACATTATATGCTGACATAGTATACCATCTGTGTCCTACGTAAAATCTAAATAATTTAATGACCTATAACTAGTCTGAATAACTATGTTGGACGATGAAATATCCTTTTATATGACGTATTTTCTATGTGATAAATGTTTTAAAAGTTATTTATAGAGATAGAGACGTTATAATTTAAACATTTAATCTAAAATCAAGTAATACATATATTACAATTATTTTACATATTTTTGTAACAATAGCAATAATAAAATTATTATTTATAATAATATCAAAAGTAAAATTATAAATATTGTATTTGCAGTGTATATGTCTATTCTTGTATCGTTGAAGGTAACATTTATAAACTTCAGTTAGTACTAATGAATCCGGTCGAAACCTGCAAACACGTAACATCGCTCGGGCTAGCATTGTCTATCTCTCTCTAGCACATAGTAATCATTGGAGTAGTTGCGCAAGACTCGCCACTTGCCTCGAAATCGTTCTTGTGTACAGACGTAGAAACGCGCTTCGTACTTTTTCATTCCGAAAACTTATCCTCCGAACACGCTAGTGCCTTCACGTGGGGGCCCAACATAACTTTCTACATACATTAGGCAAGATTTAATTAGCGTACGCAGGCGGGTGGAACGAGTCCCTCGCGACCAAGGCCATAGTTTGGTTCCGGTCGCCCAGCTAAAGAGTGAGTTGCCGATGTCTCTGGGGGCGGCGCAGCCGAATCCCCCCGTTAGGGTGGTCCTTGGTGTCCGGGAAAGTATTAGAAGCCGTGCTTCCCTCAGAGCACTGCAACTACTCTTCCTATGGCTCGGGTAGGTTCAGTAGGCGGAAACCGAAAGGTCGTGCTCACGGAATATGGGCAGCGTTATTGTGAAAAAGGCAAGCAACACTTCCGGTTGCTTTGTCGTAGATTCATTGCGGCTCTTAAAATTAGCTATTCGTACACTAAAACTTAGGTAGGGATAAGGCAAGAACAGAAGCGAAGAAAGAATAAAGAAATCAACATTGAAGACAACGTGAAGATCAAGAAATGTATAAATGGGATGTTATGGAATGCATGGAATGTGTGGTATAAATGATGTATGCTGCATGCTGCTTGTTGATTTACCATAACTTTCCCCATTGTTCTATTTTACTGCATTTTGTTCTGAGTTTCTGTTTCAGGTTCATCAATCACCAAATGTCTTTATGTATGTTATTTCTAATGTTTCCACTTATTCTATGTTGCTAATACATTGTTTTTGTGTTTATAGACATCACGGGACCTGCAAGCATCTCCTGCGACCTCAGCATCATCACGGAAATTTTTTTAATTAGATCTTTTCGTTGTACAATTTTTTAAATTATTCTTTTAAATAGTAACCTATAATTATTTTAATATATTTAAAAAGGTAATAATTTTCTGAATTCATAAATGTATAACTTTCACATTTTGCAGTTTATTTTAACAAAAAAAGTTCTTTAATATCGTGATAGTATTGATGCGTTAGTAGTCTATGATAATATTATATTGTTTTATTATTATATTTCATAATTACATAATATTGGTAAGAATAGAGTATTAAATGTTAAGGCTGTCAACAAATACATATTTATATTAAAATATATTTTCATAGACTACTCTATATTATATGTAGATTTTATTTAAATTTTTTATTCCAATATTTTCATGGTATTGAAATACTTAGTTTTTTTTTTTATAAATTAAATTTCTCTTACGTTATTAATTGACGAAATATCGCCTGGACCACTGAAAACCATTTAAATTCTGATTAAATACAGGTACATAATTGTATAAATGTTTTTCTCAAATTTTAAAATACAATCAGTTTAAATATTGTAAAGAAAACTTATCAAATTCATATTTTAATTATGAGGAACGATACAATATAATTTACGACTTTATGCATATTATTTGTGATAGTTTCTAATGATTTTGTTGTTTGTTTACAGTCGCAGTTGCAACAGTGAAGAAGCCAGTCTTCTACCAAGAGTTTTTCGTCAGGAGTTTTCCTTTTGGTGATTACAGCGAATGCTGGGAAGATAGGATCAGCGGCTTGCTCCTGAACATCACATCCAGGTCCAGGCTTTTTACCGACTTCAAATAAACATGGTATTCACAAATAAATAAAACAATTGCAATTAACATTGTATTCAGTAATAAATAAAACAATTGCAATAGATATTGTATTCAGAAATAAATAAAACAATTGGAATAAATATTGTACTTGTAAATATAAAATATAATTGCAATAAACATTGTATTCACAAATAAATGAAACAATTGCAATAAATAGTGTACTCAGAAATAAATATACAATGTAATTGCAATAAACATTGTATTCACATATAAATAAAATGATTGTAATTTAATATGTTAGAAACAATAATAAATATGTTTTCAATTGATAATTTACAGTAACTTTCTTTAAAACATATTCATTCTTTAAGAATAAAAAATATTGTATTAAGTTGTTTGTGAAAACAATTTCAGGAATGTTAGGAATGTAAAAAAAAAATTCCATTCGCATTCCTAACATTCCTGAAATTCCTTTCGCATTCCGGAAGCCTCACATTCTATCCATTTTTGAAAATCCGCCCACCGCTTCACAGTCTAACATACAAATTTTTCTGCCTGTTAGACTGTGAAGCTTCCGGAATGCGAAAGGAATTTCAGGAATGTTAGGAATGCGAATGGAATTTTTTTTACATGCGAGCAGCGGACTTGATGTTCGATCTCGGGTTTATGATGTTACTGCTAAGTTTCTGCGATGTTGCAAGAGATGACGATGACTCATGTGACGATGTCCACGATGATAACAGTTCCGATGACGCTGGTAAGAAGTCTAGTTGTTCCACGATGATGATACAAGCTCCGGTGATGTTGTCCACGATGATACAGACTGCAGTGACGCTGGTATGAACACCAGCAGCTCCGTGATGATGCTGAGGTCGCAGGAGATGCTTGCAGGTCCCGTGATGTCTATAAACACAAAATCAATGTATTAGCAACATAGAATAAGTGGAAACATTAGAAATAACATACATAAAGACATTTGGTGATTGATGAACCTGAAACAGAAACTCAGAACAAAATGCAGTAAAATAGAACAATGGGGAAAGTTATGGTAAATCAACAAGCAGCATGCAGCATACATCATTTATACCACACATTCCATGCATTCCATAACATCCCATTTATACATTTCTTGATCTTCACGTTGTCTTCAATGTTGATTTCTTTATTCTTTCTTCGCTTCTGTTCTTGCCTTATCCCTACCTAAGTTTTAGTGTACGAATAGCTAATTTTAAGAGCCGCAATGAATCTACGACAAAGCAACCGGAAGTGTTGCTTGCCTTTTTCACAATAACGCTGCCCATATTCCGTGAGCACGACCTTTCGGTTTCCGCCTACTGAACCTACCCGAGCCATAGGAAGAGTAGTTGCAGTGCTCTGAGGGAAGCACGGCTTCTAATACTTTCCCGGACACCAAGGACCACCCTAACGGGGGGATTCGGCTGCGCCGCCCCCAGAGACATCGGCAACTCACTCTCTAGCTGGGCGACCGGAACCAAACTATGGCCTTGGTCGCGAGGGACTCGTCCCACCCGCCTGCGTACGCTAATTAAATCTTGCCTAATGTATGTAGAAAGTTATGTTGGGCCCCCACGTGAAGGCACTAGCGTGTTCGGAGGATAAGTTTTCGGAATGAAAAAGTACGAAGCGCGTTTCTACGTCTGTACACAAGAACGATTTCGAGGCAAGTGGCGAGTCTTGCGCAACTACTCCAATGATTACAATGTGCTAGAGAGAGATAGACAATGCTAGCCCGAGCGATGTTACGTGTTTGCAGGTTTCGACCGGATTCATTAGTAGTAACTGAAGTTTATAAATGTTACCTTCAACGATACAAGAATAGACATATACACTGCAAATACAATATTTATAATTTTACTTTTGATATTATTATAAATAATAATTTTATTATTGCTATTGTTACAAAAATATGTAAAATAATTGTAATATATGTATTACTTGATTTTAGATTAAATGTTTAAATTATAACGTCTCTATCTCTATAAATAACATTTACTTTTAAAGCGTTAAACAAATATGTATCACGTAAGAAATACTCCATATAAAAGAATATTCAGGTTAGTTATAGATAATTAAATTCACAGATGGTATACTATGGCCGCATATAATATAAAATGTATATATTTAAACTAACTGCAAATACCACTAATAATATTTATTTATAATTTATAATAAAATGTAAATACCAAAGAATTAAAAATTGCATCCAATGAGTCCAAATATTTTAATCAATTAAGATAGAATCCAGGATTATCTATATTTTTTGGTTGAAACTATTTTATCACATCCTCTAACTACTCTAAAAGTGCACAATTTTACAAAACTTATAATAAATCCTAATAATTACATTCGCATGAAGTGCCTATCATCGACTTGAAAAATCTGTTTGATGATTTCAAATATAGAATATTCGGCTTTAACCAAACATATTCATTGAACAATAAAACACCAATATTATATATAAATCCTGGATTAATCTATGGGGTTTTTTAACCAATGTCATTAGTCAAATTAAATATATCTAAAACTGTTCAGAATATTAGGGTTCTATTTTTATACATAAATCAATAAATAGTACTAAAATTTTGATTTTGAAACAATTAAAAAAAATTGTAAAATAAATTATTACCACAATTGCTTCTATAATATTAAATAATTTATGTGTATCTTTTGTAATTGCTATTGCTACTTGGATTTTTACCATAGTTATATATTTTTACATACATGTATGCATAATATCACGTTATATCTCATCAAATGGGGTAGCACGAACCCTAAAATCATTCATAAAACATTTACTCATTAAATAATCAGTCCTCGTCAAACATTCTCATCCTAACACACCACCCTCGCTTCAACCACATTAATAGATCCCTCCATATAAGCTCATTTACTTATAACACTCGAAATCATTCATCACACAACAAACCTTCAATCACATCCATCCAATCACTCCTATACACTTTTATTCATCTGTCTTCGACGTACATAACATATGCGCAAAAAAACTTCAAATTATTCACTCTTACTCCACTAACAATGAGTCTAATAACGAAGTTTACAACGAATCTACAAAGATTAGAAAAGATGAAAGCGATAGCCTGCGCTTGTATTTGAAAGAAAATTCCATACAAAGCAGTAACTAAAGATAAAACAAAAATATAAGAAAGGAAGGGAGTGTCGCCCTGCGTTTGTTTTTGAAACTGAATTTCACACAATTGCAGTTATACACTTTATGTAAGAAATGAAAACGAATTAAAATATAAGAAAGGAAGGGAGTGTCGCTTTACGCTTGTTTTTGAAAGTGAATTCCACATAGTTTTACATTTTTACAATGTTCTAAAGCTAAATAAAAGTGATTATTACTTTTAAGGTAAATAAATTGATCTTTTACCTTTACACTGAGCGATCGGTGTCGATTTTGTTGATGCTAAAGAGACGATGTTGTCCTTTGTCCTCAAAGAAAACGTCTCCAATGATACTGTTGCAATCACCAGCTGCTCCAAGATGATCTTGAAGCTGTGCGAACGATTCCTGGTCCTGAACATTCCTGTAAACATAAAAATAGTATATTAATATAAATAAAAACAGCTGAAAATGCCTATACGTTTTAAATTTTGTAGTAAGTTTATTGTTACAGAAAACATAATTACCTGAATCATTGTTCATTTAATCACATGTTATGAGCGCCAGCTGTTACAAGATGATGTTAAAGCTGTGGGAAACGATTCCTGGTTCTGGATATTCCTATAAACATAAAAATTTTATATTAGTATGAATACAAACAGCTAAAAATGCCGATACGATTTAAACTTTGTACTAAGTTTTTTGTTCCTGAAATATAATTACCTGAATCATTGTTCAATTAATCACATTTCGATTTAAGTGAACTGATTTGAGTGAGCTAAATGGCAAATGAATAGAACTATAATCACAAGGAATACGCAAAAAGTTACATTTTATTTTTCAATAATGCAAAGGTTCTATATTACTTTTCTATAATGTAATTATTTATATATACTCGTATATATATAAATATATATATACATAAAAAACGCAACTGTGACAAAAACCATTTAATATAATTTTTGTTATGAAGCTAGAACAACTAGACCAGTTTCACATTATTATTATTATTTTTGTATTATTATATAATTTAAATACGTAATCTATCTACTTATAAATAAGAAAACAATTTTGCGTAATGTATTATTGCAAAACTGGCCCCACAAGATATTAATTAATTATTACATAGAAATAAAGTCGATGAAAATACAGGCCATAGGTTTTTATAAAACTGACAGTGAAAATTCTGAAAAACTCTGTGAGCTTTTACTTAGGCATTTACTATTCGAAATGAATGTAAGTCTACGAAAGTTGCCTGAAATGGCACGACAACGAGAAGACTAGAGACCCAGTAGATGTTACTAGAAATTAAAATCTGAATACACCGTTGTATTGTTCCTAATTAGGAAGAAAACGACTAATTGAAGATACCTTAAGAATTAGTTACGCTGTGCATGGATGAAATTGTCAAACGGTAAAATGATCTGCTCACTTGTAAGAACTAAAGCAGAGGTATTGCACGAGTGCGGAGAGTACAGTATTGAAAGCATATCACTGCCAAAACTTCTGTACAGTCTAACAATATTATAAAATCCTATCTAGTTAACAACTATATTACATACACTAAAGGATAGTACACGTGTCACTGTTCAGACCAAACGACTATAACAAGTGAATATGTACAGTTTACAAATGGGATTAACACAGACACGGCTTACAGCTACAGACTAAAATATACAGTTACCACAATATTCATTGAGAAAGTATTCACAACACTTTGTCAGTCATTGAGCCCTTGCGTCGTTTGGCCACTTTGTATAAATACTTAAAATACGTAAATCACGATTTGTATGGCAATGAGCGATCAAGGTTGTGCGTTCACATGTTGTACGCCACGTAGATGGGATCTAGTTGGTCGGCCAGGAAGCCATCTCGTAGATGCATACGTTGCTTCTCACCGCGCGAGTTGATCGGCACCACACCTGGGTCTACCACCACCACTACGCCCACGATCAGATGATGCTCTTCAAGAACAGTGTTTGTGACAAGCGGCACCAGATCTAGGGCTTCGCTTTCGTTACCATCGAGCTCCACCACCACCACCAAGAGGTTCGTCCATGTGAATACCGCACTGACAGAAAACATACACTTAACAAATGTTCAAAATCATGCAAAAAACTACTCACCATTCCGCCATTTTCTTATGACACCGCATGACACTATTTTCAATATCAATGGGATGATACCGCATACCCCTCAACATGATAGTCTCATCTAGAGCTCCAACAACAAACACAGCATCATGGAGCTCGGGAGCGTCGGAAGTCGCGCTCACCAACTGTTGCGAACTTAGTGATTCTGTGTCACTCTCTCGACTGCCGAGGCTAGTCTCGTCAATATTCTGTGTTGTGCCTTCTGTGCGGCGTAGAAATCCGAGATAACCGGTTCGTGCGTATACTTCTCCCGTATTACCGGTTACTAGTCGTGCGTTGAAATGATCAGCATAGTCGCTCTCGTCGCCGTAGATTGTAAAATATCCGCTGGCATTATGACTAGACTGCACCCAAATCTCTCCCAGATGTGAATCGCCACATTGGCCTTTAGTTTCAGGATTAGCAATGATTACTTTAACTCCAGGAAGCAGTTTACCGGATTCCATCAAACATAAAGAATGCGGACTTCCACGTTCAACTAACGACACTCTGTCGTTTCGCAAAGCGCGCAAATCAACATAAACACTCGAAGGTTCAGGACTAGAAGCACCTTGTAGACAAATCGCAACATTTACACGACAACCAAACGATGTTGAAACTGCACGAGGACTCAAACCAAGTGCAGAGAAGAGTTTGGAGAAACTTGTAGTCAAGTTGATGCGTGGTCGTTCTTCTGCGACGACTACACACGTTCTGACACAACTGAGACTGACTCCTCGACTCTTTAGTTGGTTGACGGATGAACCTAAACCTTTGGTGCAAAGTTCCATCACACCATAGGAGCAGAATGTGTCTCGGACCCGGTATTGACTGACAGCGCTCAACCAGAGCGATGGGTTCACTTCAACTTCTGATGGTGGTATGAGGATGGAATGATGGCCTGAATAAATACTGCTGAGACACCTATAAACAGAACATGAATTAGTAACTGCAGACTTAGTTGAGTGTGTTACGTTTTAAAGAGTTACGTACCAGAGGGCAAAACCTAACCCGCAATAAGGATCCAAACAGAGGGCAATATGACGACTAGGATACAATTCGCAAGCCAGTTTCATTGACCTGCATAGCGAAGTGACAGCTGCATGAGACATTTTAATACCAGCCAACATTCCAGTTGTGGATACACTAAAATCCAGATACGCCAGCATTTCAGCGGTGGGTGCACGATACATCATTGGTAGTTTCTTTTTCGGCATGTCATCTGTATCTAAGATAACTGGCCACGACTTTATATCTACGACATTGCTCGCTTCCTTGGACCGTAGAAGTTTAATAACAGCCTGCGATGATAGCACCAACACAGATTTGCTTACATCTACGATCATTCTTACAGTCGGCAGCGTGGTTTGCAGATTCTGGGGATGAGGAGGTCGAATAGTAACCGGAACGGCGCCGACGTACAAACAACCGTAGAATGCGCAGATTAGATCCAAACCAGGTGGGAAGATCAGCGCGACGTGATCTCCAGTATTTACTCTGCCCTTTTCTGTCAGTAGATTTCCTATTCGTTCTGCTTTTTTGTGCAATTCTGAGCAGGATAATACTTTAGCTACAGCTCCTTTGCTGTTTAACAAAGTGAAAATTACATGATCGGAGGTGCTTTGGGCGCGCCATCTCAATATTTCCGAAATGAATTGATGCTGTACACAAACACGATAGTTAGTATTATATACTTTTAGTAATGATGAATTAGAGTTACTTTTTGTGAAGAAGTGTTGTCCTCATCCAGTATGCCCATATCTCTGCCTTGGGCACTAGCGAGTCGATTGCCCTGCACCAGGTTGCCCACAATGACAGACGCCGGACCGACGTCTGAAACACAGTCGGCTGCTAGGAAGCCAGGTAAACAAACCAGCATGTAGCAGTCAATCAGCACTAGTTGCACAAGCAAAACACACTGCACACTGCGCAGCTCGTGGCCCGCCCAGTGCCACAAGTAGCACAGAAACAGCACAAGTCAAGATCAAGTTAGTCACCGACAGGCTGCCGTTACACTGAGCCTCGTATCCATTAAAGAAACTAACTCTAGAAGCAGTGATGTGAGGAGATATCAGCTGAATTACACGCTAACGAAGAATTGTTTACTGATTCTATCAGGGTGTTACTGGGGTTGTAAGAAAAAATAAAGAGCTCTTTAGTTAAAGAACTGTTTATCTAGAAACAGTATCAATAGCAATTTTCCGATTTTTTTAACACCCTAGATTTTATGACTGTATGAAAGGATAAATATTTAAAGAATATGTGAATGTAATGTTTATCAATTCTTCGCTATAGAAACATCTAAAAGTGCTACTCAAAATGATCAAATAACATTATAATGTTTCGGTAATTTACAAATGAATTTTCACATCACTTAAAACAGTCTAAAATGCAGTCAACTATAAACAACTTTATAATAACATGAAGAAGAACTTTAACAGATTTATACAAAGACTCAGAAAACAACTGCCAGAATTTGAAACATCTACGAGTATTTTACCCAACATTAATCATTTTAGAAATGTGCAAAACATTTTAATTATGAATATGATTCATGCAAAATAACGACATTGAAGTTTGAGTAAAGTAAGTAATATTAAACGGAACAAACAAAAAGTTACGTACCTGAGTGGACTTCCCTAGGTTTAGGGAGATTGGTTACGCAAGTATGCGGACACATCAAGACGTTAGCAGGGTGGAGGGTGCCTTCCAGAAACCGCCGCTTGCTTTCGGAAAGATGGATGCCTCCTAGAGGTGTCTTTGGGAGGTAATTCGGTGGAACTAGAGCCAAACAGTAGATTCCGACTTGATGGATTGAATCGACCGCTTGTAGCACTCGAGACATCCACTGGAAACTCTGCAAATGCAGAGGGTTCTTTAGTTCACATCTTGGAATATTATTCAAAACTTTTTAAAATTATTAACAAAAATAAGATTAGAATCGAAAGTTGATACCGCTAAATGAAACAAATCACATTTGTAACATTGATAATTTGGAAAATTTACATGTCATTAACAAAAGTCATTCTAAGCGGTTCAAATGTACTCAATGATTATATTTTTTGTTTAAATAAATTCTGTGAAACTACATCAAATGTTTGATTAATTTATGTGTTTTAAAAATAAGATTGAAATCATACCTCTTCTTCACTGCAGTCGGGTCTCTGTTCGGCAATAACACAAATCCGTTCATCCCGTAGAACTTTAATACTAAACACTGCAATTCTGCCTCTGTAGATGAACTTCATTGGTTCCACAGCTAATACAGTAGCAATAATATCATCAGCATTATGTTTACGTCCTGTTACCGTCATCAGTCCATCTCTCGATCCACAAACAAAGACAAGTCCTCCTGGTCCCAAGAATCCCAACAATCCTGATCTTGTATACTCAGCTTCAGAGATCGTTTTTCCGTCAAGTCCAAGTGGTTGTACTTTAAAAGTAGTGTTGCTTAATCCTTGTAAACCCCAGTATTGACTTCCAGTTGCACTCGAATGAACGCAGATCTCTCCAACTTCATCAGTTTTGCAAAGATGCGCCGGACCGTCCATTTTCACAACAACTATCACACAGCCTGGCATAACTTGCCCACAATCTTGAAGAGTAAGAGAAGTTAAAGAGTTTTCTTGATCCACTCGAACAACGCCGTAACTTAAACCAGACATAGAAAGAACTCCTCGTCCTGTTGCATTGACACCTGCACGTCCAGGACGTCGTACAGAAACTGTTAAGACCTCACTAGAAGAAGCACAAGGGCAAATAGCATCTGGTCGTAAACCTTTGCTTTGAAATACTGACAAGAATTGATCACAAGAACTAAGAGACCATGGATTAGCACCATCCGCAACTAATAGCATTCTTAATGATGCTAAATTAATTTCTTTATGATCTTTAGTTGCGAGTAAGCCCCAATGGAGATCACGCGATTTGACTACAGCTATACTAGCTCGATACTTGGTGATCATTAACATCCACGAAGCTGGGTTGATCTTCATCAAGGCGTAGGGAATGTAGATGACGTGCATACCATTTAGAACACTAGCAAGCACCGAATGCCACAAGCCTACTTCGCGTTTAAAATCAAGAACACAAACCATGATTTCTCCTTCGGTGTAGTTGCACGCCATCGTGAGTGTTCTGCAGTGGGATAGCATTGCATCTCGGGTGACAGTAACACCCATGACTGAACCATCTCGGTCGGTGCTGTATTCGATATACGCGGGTGTGTCATCGGTTAAACGAGGCGGTGGCAGCCAGTCTTTTGGTGTGCGAGCCAAGTGTTCAGTTACGAACCAGTACAACTTGGGCCAACCTTTGAACGCGACTACTTCTCCTGCTGCACTCTTCGGCAGGCCTTTGAGACAAGCTTCTGATGTAAGAGCGACTTGAACTCCACAGCTACCTAGTAAGAAACCGATTTGTTGTGAACCCGCGTCTCGACGAGTGAGCGGCACTTCGATGGGCACTGGCACAATTCCAGCTTGCAAACAACCGTAGAATGCACACAAAAAGTTTATTGGATCGTTGTTGGGATACACTAATGCGATTCGGTCTCCAGTCTTCAAGCTCACGTCGCCGTTTTTAGTGAACATTTTCGTTAGTAATGTGTATGCTATTTTCTGAGATCGACTCAGCAGTTTACCTGAAACCAACACAAACATTAAATATATCACTGGAATTTCATATTCTTTCAATCATTATGACAAATGTTTTAAAAACTATTTTATAAATTTAGCGATTAATTAGTCTAATATAAAAGCTATGTTTGAAAGTTTCAGATCGGATCCGACCCAAGAGAGTTCTAATTTGTTCTTATCAGAAATACGACATCAAATCTCATTGCATTCGAATATTTTTGCCAAATAAGTGTTATTGAATGTCTTACCATAAGTGAGTGTAATCGTAAGCTTTCCATTTGGATCCAGTACCGTCGCAACAGGTGCTTTAAACGACGCTGAACCATATCTCTGTACTGCCGATTCCAGATTCCTCGGCAAGCCACTAGGTACCACAAGTTGTTCCCCGACAGCAGCCGTCATACAACCTCCCTCAGGTTTGGGTGCATTGGGATCCTTGGGGTTAGCAGCAATCTCTAGCTCAATATCATCATCCTCGTAGAACTCTGGCAACGGTCGGCGCTTAGGCCTCTTCAGCGTGTTGAGCAGTTGCTGGATTTTAGCGGAGACCTTCCAGCGACCCGTGCCGGTGCCGATGGTATCGTCAGAGGTGGAGGATGCGTAGCGGTTCACTCGGTCGGCTCCGCGACGGGTTTGAGCTGTGTGGGTCACGTCTGGAGGTTGTGTATCTGCAAAAGGTGAAGTATTATAACTACAGAAATATTGAACTGAGTTCAATGAGCGTAAGATTAGAAAGAGTGGATGAGTGGTAGTTGAGATGGTTCTGGAATGTTAAATGAAAGATTGGTAAAACAGATCCATGAATAAGGATGGTGTGGCAGGATGGAAGTAAGTAAATTAAATACATAAATAAATACATCATTACTGGGTGTGGCACTCTGCCGTTGCAGATCTCGATAAGTGATATATTTTACGCGAGAAATGTGGTTACCAGCCGTTAAATCACGGCCCTCAAAGATGTTAGTGAAGAGGGAGCCACAAGGGTACTTTTAATGTGGTGAAAATTATTTGTGGGCTGTGGGAATCGAACTAAGGTTCTCAAATTTACAGGCCGGCTCGAGCTATCTACCCCATAAATAATAATAATAATACTTTAGTCAAGGAAAATAAAAAATAAAAGATTCCTTTATTTTTGGATTCCATGACTTTAATAGCCAATTTGTTACATGAAGACAACATTTTGAATCTTGTTATGATTTATTTTTAAATCGAATAAAAATTTTTATAAAACAATTCTCAATTACATTTTGAATAATAAAACTAAATACATACAATAGGAGTGATCACTCGTCTGCATTTAATAAATTTACTATTAAAGTCATGGTATCCAAACTATAAAGGAACCTATATTTTTTATTTTCCAAAATAATAAAACTTGCTTACAAGGTCTAAGGTTGTGCATAACATCGCTGATGTCGGTGATTTCCTTCCTCTGGTCCCAGTTGGGAGGTGGGAGTCTCGGACGATGATGCAACGGAGGTGGTGACCCGGTGCTACTTGTGTCGGACAGCGGCGTTGGCGGTGGCAACATCCCACGGTCGCGTGCTCGTTCTGGCGTACTCTGAACGTCCACCTCGTTCACCAGGCTGTCCTCGTCGGACGAAGACGCTGTCCACAATAACAAGATACAGATACGTTGCTAACGATCAGTGAAAATGATGGATGAAGATTTGTTTTTGCAGTTTAGCGAATGCTACATACTGTTTGTTTGACAGTCGTAGTAGAAATGAATAATGTGTTAGGTGGACTTGGCTGATAAGAAGGGTAAAGGTTCTAAGGGTTGTATTGTACTGTTTAAGAAAGATTAACATAGATTTGTTTACTGATGATATTATAAAAACAAATAAATTGTGTTTGTTGAATGACTCGTACTTCGACTAAATAAATACACAAACTATATTTGGTCTGCAGTTAGTAGTATTATATTATATACCAAGGGAGAGAAGTGAAAGTTTTTTTTTTTTTGAAGTGTATTGATGAATCATAAGGTAAAAGATTATTTTTCATGAGATGTATACACTATTTTTTCCACGATTTATTTTTGTGAATAATTGAAAATTGAATTTGATAAAGAATTATTGAAATTTGTTGCATTTTTTTCCTTAGCAGTAGGTATAAAATATTTTTAGCAACGGATCTAAAATAACTTTTGTATAAAATAGAAGGAAAGTGTATTATTTCCTCCCGTGGAAAGGAATACTACATTCTTATTGGTTTTTACTTTTATTCGCTATTTTTATTTATTTATCTCTTTGAAGATCATTTAAAATTTAAATGCTATCAAAATTTCAACATCTGTCAAAATAGCTTTTGTCATTGCATTTTTTTTTGTTCATACGATTATTTTTAAAGAAACAATATTTTTTTAAATAAAATAAATTAAATAAATATATCATCACGCCTTGTACCCATTACTGATTGTGGCACTCTGCTGTAGCAGATCTCGGTAAGTAATATATTTTGTGCGTGAAGTACGGTTACCAGCCGTTAAATCACACCCCGCAAAGATGTTAGTGGAGGAACCAGAGGGGTAGTTTTAATGTGGTACTAAATTCAGCTGAATAAATATATAATTATGTTTGAAGAAAAACCTGAAACTTAAAGCAGTAATTCATAAAAGCGATAAAAATACTCCTTACCAGAATCGTGTCTCTCTCTGTCAGGACTCCTAGCCATCACCGACGTCCTCTTCGAAGGCATCGGCAAAGATGGTTTAGGTCTGTTCTGCATCGCAGCTAAAGCCTGTTGTACGGCTTCTTGTCTCACCTCTGTTAAACGCAAAGCATTAGCATCATCATCAAACAACTCGTCAAGCATTCACATTAATTCATGCAGAAGATCATCAACAAGCTATTGAAGCATATTTAGATATTTACGCATTACTTATCGGATGAAATTGATGGAAAAATATATTCAACATTCTTCTTAAATCATGCATTTTCCTTATCAGGGTGAAATATTTGTTTCAGGGTACTATATGCATAATACATTAGGGTGAATACACAATCACCATACACTTGACATTATGATTAATGACAATCTGAATATGTACAGAATTTGCTTACCACAGACGGTCAATATTTAAACTAGAAATGACGACAGTAAATAATGAATTTTACAGAACAGATTGTTCAGCATACTAATTTATAATCTATCTATATTTAATCATTTTGTAACGAACTATAATCTATTATAATTGTTGATTATTAATTTTCATGTATATTCTGTAACAACATATGCAATAATGTGATTTAGTTTAATAAATTATTGAATGGAATATTACTGCCAGTAATTAAATTGTAAATTAAATTGTATATAAATAAATGAATCTCCAAGAACCCGTTTTTTCATATCTGGATAAAGCTCCCGATAACTATTAACAGGATAAATGAAAAAAATATCGCTTCAGAAAATGGCATTTAATATAATTATTACCAATTGGTAAATCAAACAAGTACTGAAATATTTGTTCTGAAACCGGCAAGAAAATTCCTACTTTCCTCACCAATTTTAGTATGGAAAATAGATTTTTACCAAGACAGTTAAGTAAAGTACGTATCCAAAGTTACAACAAAAAAAAAAGATTTGGCAAAATACAAAATGGTCTAGTAAAGACTTTACCTGACTGTTTCGTACTTGACCTGAATTTTTTTTTAGTCAAAAAACATTTTTAATTATTTATGATTAATTATTGATTAAATTAAACGGTTTCAGAAAAAATAGTATACATAATACGCCAGGAAAAAACCAAATAAACAAAAATAAATAAGTAAAAATTTTGATATTTTAAAATGACATTTCTGTACCACTATAGTTGCATTACAAAATACTGTAATGTTAACGTAATTTTATTTACTTTGGGATTATTATGAAACGAAATTATAAAAAAATAATTGTATGTAATACATTAGTCGTAAATTATTTCCTCTGATGATTACAACATTATTCCACATACGATAGTGACTATTAATTGTAATTGATAATTGTAATTACTATTTGAATAACTGTAACCGCAGCTTAAGTTGAAGTCGGCAAGATTTGAACTAGCTTCTGAGGCATGCGTTCTATCCACGCAATCACGACTGTTCGTATTAACAATATAATAATATCAATTAACATCTAAATTACTTTAAAAGTACGTAAAAATGTAAAATAATAATTTGCTTTTGAAAATGAACACACGTGTGTATTAATAATAGTATATTGTATAAGCTAGCAACTGCAGTGATAAAATTAATTATCTCTGGTTAATTTCCAAACAAATTAAAATGAAAATTCAGTAGTTTATATAGAAAACCCCTCTTCACATTAATGTAAAAACGGTTGAAAACCCACACGTGCGTTTACCACATCTGCAATTTAATTAAAACTAATTACCGCTAGGCGGTGCTATGAAATTTAATATTTTATATAAATGAAAATGAAACTAGACTTTTTATACCAGACATTTATGAACAATATTATTTATTATTTTATGAACGTACTAACGTAAATTTTATACCTTAGGGAGAAACATTTTTTACTGTGATATAAAAACGTATGTTAAATTGTTTTTGCTTTTATCTTAACTAATATGTTATGAAAATCAAGAAGTAATATGTTACGAATTAATTACAAATTGTTGTAGCAAAACTGTTCGTTTTTAAATCGTATATTTATAGCAACATAAAAACAGTACATTCAAAAGTCAGTGAGATTTGACCGCACGACCTCTTGCTTGTTAATTAATAAACGCAAATTTTGCATCGATTTTATCCACTGGGCTACGATTGCCATTATGAGATATAGTGCAGTGCTTATTTTCTTTGCATAAGTAGGGTTTAAATTTAAATGTAATAAAATATGTATTTTCATTTAACAATTCAAATGCAAGTCAATAAAAAAATTATGTAGCAACATTTTATTGTGTACAGCGTTGCTTAGGTTACTTAATTGTCTATTGATAAATTTCACATATTTTCTAGAGAGATAATAAAGTATAGATAATTTCCAATCAGTGTATCAATATTTTATTTACATATTTAATACGCTGCACAAAAAGAAACTACTCCCAATAACAGTACAAAAGACATACATATTAATAACTCAGGCAAAACTACAACAAACAATACTACCCCACCCTCAACAATCAGCAATCAACAACACCCACCCATCAAACCTCCTCGCAATCTCCAAGGTCTCAACCTTCACAACAACTTACCACTATGATACCGACTTTCATTTCTTGTCACACGACGATTGTTCTTCCTCATGGCCCGAGTGGCGGGACTCACCCCCCTGCTGGAGGCAGTGTTGCCACCGCTGCCGCCCCCCGCTACATGCATACACACAACACAATGCTACAGGATACGTACAGCCGACGGAGAAGATGTCCAACTCGATTGTCCTTCTCAAGAATGGGTTAATAGAAGAAAGATAGCGTTGCATGCAGAAAGAGATTATTTTTAAGAGTCAGAACAGATATATTTAACCCTAATTATAATAGGTTTTGTTCCCGCGCCATCTTGAATTAAAATGGCGGCTATCTAGCTCGAGAACGACTTAAACGATTTGAATGAAATTTCATGTTCATATAAAATTTTTACGATAAATAATTAATTTAACATCGGTTTATCACACTTCAGTTTCACGTATTTTCCTCTGAGCATGTTATTAGCCCTCTGCGCTTTGCGCCTCGTGCTAATAAACATGCCACGGGCCAGAAACGCCTGTTTTCACCCTTGGTACATAAATAACTATTATGATGCCAAAATAATATAAAATCATATACCTACTTGTCTCGCCCTATTATTGACAATAGAGTAAATTTCATCTTCATGGCTTACATTTCTGAATTTAAATGGTTCATATATCTGTCCTGCATGTGAAATTACAGAAGTGTCTCCGAGATGAATCTCCGTGCGAACACACATGCCATGCAGACACAGACAGAGAGGGCAATAAGAACATGCACGGAATACGAATCGTTGCGGGTGGAACTGAACTGTGTAAGAGAGACAGAGAGGCTGCTAGTCTGTCTGATGACTGCACACGGAGTTAATAGGTTTTTATATTAAGTTGTAGAGGATTACTGCATTCTTAGATATCATATTTCGCCACTGGAAACACGAGATAACTAGTAAATATTTCCAAACTGGAGTTTGAGTAAAACTTACGAAAATTAAATGTGGAGCAGTTTTGTTCCTTACGATTTTTTTGTAAAACCAATTCTATAGCCATAAAGTAATCATTTATACATCATTGGGGGACGTGATTTGATAGCTTCAGGCGCAAAATATATCACTTGCCGAAATCTGCTACGGCAGAGTGTCACACCCAGTAATGGGTAGAAAGCGTGTTGACATATTTTATTTATATTGTCAAAATATTTTTGAACTGGTATAACAAAGGAGTAAAGTTGGTCAATATTTGTCGAGAGCGAATATTGAATCCTGAGGGCATAGCCCGAGGGAGGCAATTGTTTGAGGTAAATAGAATTTCTCCGGAATTAAAGGTGACACTATAGTCCTCAAAAATGAAGAATAAAGTATGTAATTTACACAGCTTTTATTTGAAATATATTTCAAATAAATATACCAGTTCCAAAATATTTTGTAGGTATATAGTTCAACAATTTGCCAATAGATGGCGGCAGCAGTCTCATTTTAAAATTTGTTCAAACAGAATTTTTTTATTTTTGGCTACATGGTTGATTATATAAAAAATTCATAATGAAATAAATTGTTCGTTTTTAAATTCTCTACAAGTTTTATTAAAACTATTTTAGAATTACGTTCCGCAATTTAAAATTATTAACATATTTAAATCATTCCTGCTCTCGAGAGTAATATGTTCCACCCCTAACAACTCATATCCCCATTCGCAAACATTTGAAGCCACCCTGTAGCCAACACCTAACATCCAACACCCTTCACACTGTTAATACCTGAGTGGTATCTCTTTTCATTGTGCGTGACGCGACGCTGTGTGCGCCGCGCCCGCGTGTGCTGCTTGTTACCACCCACGCCGCCCCCAGACGTCGGCATGCCGCCGCCGCCGCCGTTGGGCCCTGCGCCGACGGCTACACACATACATACATACACGTACAGTCTGTCACCAAGGTTACACGATCATGTTACACGTACATTTTAGTTGATGAAGATTTCTCGATATGTGGATAATAAAATTATTAATGAGGAATTTAGTCCCTGGTAAATCATTTTTTTTTGTTAATTTGTTACTGTGTATAACAGGAACTTAATCTCAATCCGAACCACTCAGACACAATCGTATTTTTTTAATATAAATTGAAGCAAACAGGGTTTGAATATTATTTTTTTCTGAAACCGATAAGAAAGTGCCTACTTTCCTGACAAATTTTAGTATGGAAACTAGGTTTTTACAAAAACAGTCAAGTAAAGTACGTATCCAAGGCTACAATAAAAATAACAGTCTGGTAAAGTACAAAACAGTCTGGTAAAGATTTTATTTGACTGTTATTTTTGTTGCAACCTTGGATATGTAGTCTGCTGTCATTTGTTTTTATCCATATATCGAGAAAATATGTTGCTTTTTGTGCTGCAATTGCTGCGGTGCAAAATAATGTGCTTTTAAAATATATTAATATAATATTAGATTATTAGTAAACAGTCATCTATTCGTATTAGTAAATAAATATATTTTGTAGCATAATAAATGAAAATGAATATGACATAAACAAAATATAAATAAAACAATAAATAAATAATCAAATAATCGCAAAACGCATTGGTAATAAGTAGATTTCGCATTAAAGAAAAACAAAAATTGGATATGCAGTCGTGCCAACATGACTGTATATTTGGTCACGTTATAAACTGCATTAAAAAAGATTTATGTTGGTAAATAAATCATTAAAACATTAAATCAACTGTTTTGAAGTTTGAAAAGAGAATATTACAAAATAATAAATCACCGCAAAAAAACAAAAAGTTGTTAATCGATTGTAAAATGAAACAAATATTTATTAATAAACAAAATGCAATTATTTAAGCAAAGAATGAAGAAACAAAAAGATGGAAATAGCGTTAGAGAGAGAAGGCATATCGGTCTTGACTTTGTGAAAAAAAAATTACTAGCGGTTTTGTTTCCGTCCTTAAAATTGCAAACTTCTATTATTAGAATTTGTGGTCAATGAGAAGGATAAAACAACTTTTTTTCAAAATTTGTTTATTAGCAATTGTGTAGATTAATCAATTGTTTGTGATTTGAAAATAGGTCACAACAGAACAAAAAGAATTCAATTAATTTTTGAATTGAAATCTTTGTAGTCAAATACAGTTTAATTGAAATTAGAATCGAAATAACTGAAAACATTCATTTAACAATGCTTGTTTATCAAATAATATACACATTAAATTATATGCTTTATATAAAATAATTCTTTATTATTGCAAATTAATGATGAATTATGTTTGTTCTGTTACATCAAAATTATACAGTAAAGCTAAGCAACTATTGACCATTCCAAAACTTTGTCAATCGGAAATGACCGCCATTTTGTTTTGTAATTTACTCACTTTATTCATAAATTATTTTAAAGATAAATATTTCCAATGAATTGATCATGAAAGTAGTCTTTTCTTAACGAAAAATCGTATTGAAAGTGACGCATTTTTCAATCATTTAAAAAAAGTGAAAAGTAAAATCAATTTAATATGCAAATAAATTACATGTGCAACACGTAATGAAATCAATACTAATTGTATCATTAACTATTTATTTGAAATATTTTCTTCAAATATAATTACAAATTTTTTGTCAGCTGAAAAAAATTAATTACTTGGTTGTTAATTAGATGTCTCTTAATAGATCATTAATAAGTGATCTACATATATATATATATATATATATATATATATATATATATATATATATATATATATATATATATATATATATATATATATATATATATATATATATATATATATATATATATATATATATATATATATATATATATATATATATATATATATATATATATATATATATATATATATATATATATATATATATATATATATCTCTTTCCTCCTATTCTGTACCCGAATCATTATCTATAATCAATACTAGGTCATGATTATTTTATATATTATCTAAATTTTGGTATTCTGTGACCCTGGCATTTTTATATTAATTTCATGCATTTTGCTTTAGGTAGCTGTCATTAAAAAAAGAGAACATAATGACAGCTTCGTAAATAGTATATTACGCACCAAGAAGTGACAGTTTTTAGGTCAAAAATGTAGTTCCTAAACATTCGCGACCCAAAAAAATCACTTACAGGTCGAGGTTAGTAAGCTATCTTTTACAATACTTGCACAAATAGAAGGAAAAGAAAAATAGGTTTCAAAATTGACAGCTGTCAAATTGTCAAAATAAACAGGACTTTTATATGTAATATTTACTTACTGTTAACGGTGGACAGTAAGTAATTATTAAAGTCTTGTTATAACCTGTGCAATAAAAGTTGCACTTACTGTGTTTCAATTTTGTTATTAATAGGTAACTTACAGTACAAGTATTGTAAAAAAGTAATATATGTTATACTGGTAGCTTCGTACGAGAGCAAAATGCATAATAAAAGTATATAAACAGAAATAATAATTTTGGTCACATAATGCTGAAATGCTACTGGTAGTAATAATGAAAAATAAGGGATGTCATTAAAAGATAATAATATAATAGGGGCCGCAGGGACTATTTTTAATTTTATGTCAATTTGTTGAAAAGTCGAATAATTACAGACAGAATCATTTTGGAATGGTCAAGTGCATCGCATAGCAAAGCAACAATATAAAGTAAACTCAGACTTACGTTGCGACGTCTGCTTCGGTGCATAAGGAGACAGAAGTCTGTTCCGTTTCTTCTCATATCCTTTCTGAGTAATATCTCCTGTAACAAAACGAACATATGAATTCTCTAGAAATTATGCTGCATTACTCTGGACAACATGAAATATGTGTACGCCGTTTCGTACTTTTATTAAAAAGAAAGGAAAAAAATTGAAAATGTCGCCAGTTGATTTATGGTAGACTATTCTACGAAAACGTCTTCAACATGATTTACATCTAAGCGTATTCAAATTTTATTATCTGATCATTGTTATGCTATACCCATTTCAATATTGAAGACTTGTGGTTTGAAATACTAACTGAATTTCAACTATTTTTGATCCAGTCGAATTGAAAGATGGATGAATATCTGAAAAGAATTAAATTGATTTCAATGAAAAGTTTAGTTTGAACCTCTCGGTAACGAATTCGTATTATTACAAAAAACAAATTGAAAAAGCTTTTTAAATTGTTTTGTACGTCACAAAGATTTAATAGTTTTTTAATTTTGTTTACGGTTAGTCGCGAATCACCCTTATCTTAAATTGCATAATACTGACAAGAATTAAAATTGATAATTAAAATTATAATTAAACATAATCGTTGACTAATTCATTAGAGATACAACGCATAGACCGGAAAAGTATATCTATGCATGATAAATGCGACAGACATACATTATTTCAACGCAAATATACATTCATAACATCATCACTAACAGTCAGATTCTCAAAAAAAGTTTTACTAATCCTTAATTTTGGATTAGCTAATCTTATACTTGTCCGAATTACAAAAATTAATTCAATTCACTTTCCGAAAACTAAGTAGTAATATGATTATATTAAAATTTATTTAAACTTTTTTTAGGAATATCGTTTAACATATTTTGTCAAATCAAAAATTTAGGATTAGCTAAAACTCTTTTGAGAATTGGGTTAAATATGTTTTTTTTCTTATCTTTTTGTTTCATTTTCAGTTACTGCATTGTGTGGACTTTTCTTTCATATGCAATTGCAGGCTATCACGTTCATCTTTTCTAATCTTTGTAGATTTGTTGTTAGATTCGTTATTAGATTCGTTGTTAGCAGTAACCGTGGGTAATTTGAGATGTTTTATGCATGTCGAAGAAAAAAGATAAATGATAAGTGAATAATTAATGAGTGAAAGATTGGCAAATGATTGGATGAATGTGATTGAGGGTTTTTTATGTAAGGAATGATTTCGTGTGTGATAAATAAATGGGATTATATGGAGAGATCTATGAAAGTGGTTGAAGTGAGGGTGATGTATTTGAATGATAATGTTTGACTGGGGCTGATTATTTGATTATGTTATGAGTGAATGTTTTATGAGTGATTTTAGGGTTCGTGCTACCCCATTTGATGGGATATAGCGTGAAGATATGTATGTATGTATGTATGTTTTTTTTTATTTTAGTTTGAGATTAGTATTAGTAACCTCCAGTTTTATTTAAGATTTTCAGTAGAGTTCGAAGTTCAAAGTTCGAGTTAAAATAAAAAATAAGTGTGAAGCAGTAAAGTATTTTATTATCCTGAGTACGGTAATAAAAATAATTTACCTGCGAAAATAAAAACTCGCGAAAGGGTAGAATAGCAGAGAAACAGAAATTAATCATGGCTCCATCTGAACAGCCATTTTCTTGAAAATTTAATTTTCGTTTCAGCAAGTGTTTTCTTTTTTTTGTGTAGGTATATCAGATGTGACCTACATACAAAGTGTGTTTATACAGGCAGTGTGTAAACTAAAGAAGCAAAACTGCTCTTCAGGGAAGGATAAATTTTATATACTGTTGCAAAACTTAAACGAAAGAAACTGATATATGAACGTGTCCACGGCAACGGAGATATGGAAATATTACGAACGTTACTGCAGATGTTCAACCAAGGAAGGTACAACTTGTTTTTGCAGATTTCAAATTCATATTTGTGGAGAAACTTCAAACTATTACCTCTATGAATTTCAGAAGCGTGCACCCTTACCTCGCAAGAGTTCGCGACTTCAATTTATATAAATTAGTTATTTGTATACCTAGAACACAGAAAGTAGTTTATTGCCGCTCGCGCATGAAGATTGTTGCCTGAGGCACAGTTAAGAGCAAAATTCATGTCAGAAATGCAAGAACACTTCCTGTTTGAGGTACACACCATATTTTTTCTACGACCATTTAAAAATACTTGAAAAAGAATTAAAAATAATTTTTGACAGTTTTTTACTATCTTAAACACAGTATAAAGAAGTATTGGAATCGTGAAAAAACCGTTGACGAGATTTTCGCGGAAATACGTGTTTTGAGGTCTACTGTATCCGTTTTGATCATTTTCTCAATGATGTCTGCATGTGTGTGTGTGAATGGATGGTGTGTCCAAGTGTGCAATATGTCATGAACGAGATAAGATTTGTTAACGAAACTTGGTAATTATAAGTTTCATGAAAATACGAAGAGCTGAGTTGATTTTGAATGAAATTGAAAAACCGGAAGAGGAAGTTTGTAGGACACAAAATAATAAATGTCATTTATTTCAAAAATGGAATCAGTTACGGAAAAAAGTTTCAAATAAAAGATGTTAGCAAAAATATTTGGATCATAAAATGTTATTTGCAATTTTCCTGTATATGCGTCTGATTTTGAGAAAAACTAATTTATATATTTAATAATATATTCCAATAATCAGTCAGTGAGATTTGAACGCACGACCTCTTGCTTGTTAATTAGGCAAGTTTTACTTCGGTTTTATCCACTGGGCTACGATTGCTTGTATAAGTTAATCAAAGTACATGTCTTACAAAAAGTTACAACAAAAAATTCCAATACAAAGTTCTTGTAATTTATTCCACTGTTAAACAAAATTACAGTGAACAGTAAGAAATTCCAATAAATCTTCAGTATCTGCCAACCAAACCAGCAGCTCCAAGTCGCGTCAAACCATTCGATCTGACACGAAATTGAATTTAATTAGAGAATTCTTTAATGTAATTTAAATAACTCGCTGGCTTCGGTCGGATCGGAAACGGAAATAGTATTATGTAGAAAAGGAAAAGACGAAGAAATGAAATAACGAATTTTGTCCAGGAAATCGCTAGATGATTGATAATCACGTCTTTTACCCAATACTGGATGTGGCAATCTGTCATAGCAGATTTCTGTAAGTGATATATTTATGCGCGTGAAGTACGGTTACCAGTCGTCAAATTACAGCCCTCAAAGTGGAGGGGGAACCATAGGGGTAACTTTAATGTGGTGAAAATTGTTTGTCGGTTGCGGGAATCGAACCAATGTTCTGAAATCCATAGGACGACTCGATACCACTGAGCCATAATTTCAATAATATTACATGAGCTGAGCAATGATAGCTAAAGTAATAGATTTATGTTTGACATTTTTGAAACTAGATGATAACTCCATAACTTTCCAGAAAAATGCCCAAAAACAGTTGTACAAAATTGAATTTTGTAGCACTGTTTTTCAGAAAAACTGTTATACAAAATTCACTTTGTAAAGGCGATATAGAAAAATATATTTCTGAATGAATTAGATACAAAACAGATAGATAAATTTTACATTGCTGTCAATACCTCTTATTTTTTCATTAGCTGAATTCTATAGAATATTTTTTCGTCCTTTCGTTGTAGGACTAAAAACCTTATAAATTCTTAACAACCCTTGTCTTCATAGCAAAACACGAAGCATCAAAAATAAAACAGAAAAACATAACGTGAAAAACAGCACACAAACCTAGCACATTTGCTATCTGTTTCTCTTTTTTCTTGTCGATCTCTCGTGTTGGTCTCTTTCGTTGCAAAGTGACGTCAAGTAAATTTAACACGACTCAGTCGGTAAGTTTACAGCCGTCGTGACGCCGGCGTCGGGTAAACTTAATTATTTACAGAGTGGCGGCAAACAGTTTGCTCACGGTGGTCTCTTGTCGATGTTAGGGGTTGTGGTGAGGGCTGTCACCAACATGTGCGGGGAAGGGGTGCAAATTATCAGAGGGTGATCTTTTTATAGTTTATTAAAAATTAAATAAATATATCATCACGCTTTCAAACCATTATTGCGTGTGGCACTCTGTCGTAGCAGATCTCGGTAAGTGATATATTTATACGCGTGAAGTGCTGTTACTAACCGTCAAATCACGGCCCTCAAAGATGTTTGTGAAAGGAGAGCCACAAGAGTAATTTTAATGTGGTGAAAATTGTTTGTCGGCTATTACAGTAGCTTATAGTGAAATCTAAACTACTCAGACACAATCGTATTTATTTGATATAAGTACAAGTCAGTGTGATTTGAACGTACGACCTCTTGCTTGCTAATTAAGAAACGCAAGTTTTTCCTCGCTTTTATCCACTGAGCTACGATTATGTATAGGGTTCATGCTATCCCATTTAATGGGACATAGCGTCATGTTATGCATTTCTGTTTTGATTATAAATATCAACGAATTTCTGTTGGCACCAACCAAGTAATTTTTTTAACGCCTTCTGTTCTAACCCGTTATAAAACTACAAATAACTTCCTAATAATAAGTATTCGCAAGTAAAATTAATTTTCAAATCACGTAGCTATTCTAATTGCCTTTCCACTTCGTCTAAAGTAATATAAACCATTCCAAAACACTAATCAGATGCGTGAATAACAAGAAATCATTTGCATGGAACAATGGATTATCGCTAAACAAATATCGCTTGCAGGACATGAACTCTGACGTCACAGACATATGAGTGAAGAATAACCATCCCTTTTTATACAATGTCGTGGTGTGCCATGCATGAATGACGATCGTGACGTGACGATCGTGCTTTATTTATAGACGTTCATTTATTCCAGCGATTGTGGATGACTAGGAACTGCAGTGGTGTAGTTAACAGAGACGGACTAACTGAAATAGACGACCTAGTTATATGTGTAAATTTAGAGTTATAGTAGATGAAATTGTGGTCGTCATCTGAGGGAAGAAACTCTTTTTCATATTTAGATATCTGACGAAGATTAATTGCAAAATGAATCTAATGAAATAAAGAAATAAATGGTGGTGGCACTCTGCCGAAGCAGATCTCGGTAACTGATATATTTATGCGCATGAAGTGCGGTTACCAGTCGTCAAAACACGGTTCCCAAAGATGTTAGTGATGAGGGAACTACAGGGGTAATTTTAAATAAATAAATATAGATATATCATCACGCCTTTTACCTATTACTGGGTGTGGTATTCTGCCGAAGCAGATCTTGGTAAATGATACATTTATGCGCGTAAAATATGGTTACTAGCCGTCAAATCACGGCTTCCAAAGATGTTAGTGCTGGGGAAGCCACAGGGGTAATTTTAATGTGGTGAAAATATTATTTTTTAAATGACATGCTATTATTTTTTATTCACAATTCACTGGACTACGATTGCTTATTATTTTTTTTTCTGTTGTAACATTTTGCTTGTTAAATAAAAATAACCACTTTTTATATTTATTTGTTTGATTTTACGATTTAGTTGACATTTTGATCAACTATGAAAGTAATAATAATGATTTATAAATGACCTATTTATTATATTTACATTCATTGATAATGGTAACTATATTTTTATGAAATCTGTATACATTAATTTGCATTGTAATTGACTGCGTAATAAGCACTACAAATAAAATTTATGGCCGTCAAATTGACATTTAACTAACTGAATTATAATTAAACGAATAATACAATTATAATTAACTTTAATTTATTGCAAAAGATGTCAAGATCTGCAAATGCAGAGTGCAGCAACAGGAAATGAATTTAATAATTGTGTATATTTCCCTACGACTTTAAACAACTAATAACGTTTCATTATTTGATCACGTTGTCATGGAAATGAATGAAGGGATAAGTGAAAATTGCACTAGTGAAATTACACCTGGGTTCAAGTCCCACAGCTGGCAACCAATTTTCACAACATTAACACTACCCCTGTGGCTCTTCTTCCACTAACATCTTTGGAGGCCGTGATTTGACGATTAATAACCGAATTTTACGCACATATATGTATCAATTACCAAGATCTGCTACGGCAGAGTACAAAACCCAGTAATGGGTAAAAGGCGTGATGATATATTTATTTATTTAAAATTACCCCTATAGCCGTGATCTGACGACTGGTAATCGCACTTCACGTGTGTAAATATATCACTTACCGAGATCTACTTCGGCAGAGTGCCACGCCCAGTAAAGGGTAGAAGGCGTGATGATATATCTATACTGTGAGACGGATCTGCAATTACAGAGCTTGTATGCCAAGAACAATTGTGACTTCATGAGTAGAACAATTGCCTTGAAAACAAGAGTTCGTGTTACAAATTCTCAAATCTCGATGACTTCAATAGTTCAACTGTGTCTGAATGGTTCGAATTCCATTATAAGCTACTGTAATTGATATTAAATTCCTATTGTACAAAGTAGCAATAAAAACTAGTGATAACATATTTATTTATTTCTAAATTAATACTAAACAAGAAAAGTCAATTTCGATTAAGCACGAAGCAAACTGGTGTCTTTCGATAAAAATTTTATAGGGTAGAATTTATTTTCAGAGCGCGTTAAGGTTGTTTACTGGCCATCTAGGGGGTGATAAATAAGCACAAAACGTGTTGGCAGCACTTATTTAGCTAGTTGACTTCTCTTTACGATCGGTAGTTAACGTTCCCGTAAATATGTAGCGAGCTATTTACAGATATCATTAATAATAAATATTTTAACATTTACATATGAGAAGAGAGGTCTCCAGTGTCATTAACCTACATTGATATAAGCATACATTTTACGCCTTCAATAGGGGTTTATGAATGTAGGGAGGAAAATTGAGAATTTTAAGGGTCTTAATAAACTTCATAATTTAGACATTTAGGATGACATCACAAGCGCACTAACTAGTAGATAGTAAGATACTAATTTACCGCAATGCTTATTACATTTTTTCTGTATGATTAAAGTAATAACAAAATTAAAATTTAGAAATATTTATTCGCCGATTAAAATAAGAATACAGTTATTAGCAGATGTGTAAGCAATCATTCGTAGCCCATTTTAAATAAAGAATTAAAATATATCATCACGTTTTTCACTCATTACTGGTTGTGGCACTCTGACGTAGCAGATTTGGGTAAGTGATATATTTATGCGAATTAAGTGCGCTTACTAGCCGTCAAATCATGGCTCTCAAAGATGTTAGTGGTGGGAAAGTCACAGGGGTAATTTTAATGTCGTTAACATTGTTTGTCAGTTGTAGGAATCGAAGCCAGGTTTTCAAATTCACATTTCTTACGAAAAATACTATTTTGGGTCTCGTACTATTACTCAAAATCATGTGTCAGCTAAACAAATAATTATTTAATTATAATTAATACAAATTTTGAATGTAGTTCACTTAGGAAAACAATACAAATAAAACAAAAATGATTTGTTTTTGACATTTGCGGTCTGTAAATAGTTCCGTTGCCAATAGCAATGGTCTGCAAAGAACCTTGATCGGCAAATGACGTTCGAAAAGCCTTTTGGTTTACTTATCAAAAAATAGTTATTTGTTTTCCCTTGAGCAGAAAGCAGTCTATTACCGCTTGCGCATGAAAATTGCTGATCAAGACACAGCCGAGAGCAGCAAGGACACTTTCTGCTCATGATATACACAATATTTCTTCTACGACTATTTAAAAATACTTGAAAAACAATTTAAAAATATTTTCGACAGTTTTTTTAAATGTCTACTTTCTCCTCGGTCGTAGAAAAAGGCATTAAGTTAAGTACAAGTATAAAATAATAGTCATTTCAGCTTTCAAATTTGACTAAAACGTCACAACCCTTACAATATAACTTCCTCCCTCCCTGGCCCTCTCAAAACATGAACCAGGCTTCCTTGAGAGTATTTCAATCTCCATTAATAACATCATACCGAGTGTTACCAAAAAGCTATTAGTGAACGATTACGCAATCGTAAATACTTCGAAAACCCTTGCGCGTTCATTTCGCGTCACCCTTTATTACGGTGCCGGTGTCTTATTTATAGGCGACGTTATGAAGGCTCGTTCACAAGAGCGCGGAGCGAAACGACCGAATAGCTATTTATGAATGAATAGAGAGGCTTTTGTTTTACCCGTTGCCTTGATTTTGACATTCTTTGATGGCGTATTACCGAGGTGATGTAATTAAAATTTATTTTGGGGTTCGTTAGGGTTGGAAATATTGAATAGAAAATAGGTTTGAAGTTAATAGCATCTTTCTCAGATGTGTGTGTTAGAATGGTTTCAGACATGTGGGAAGTATGTCGTATGTTCAATGAATGATTGGTGAAACAGGTGTATGTTGGTGAAATTGAGGATGACGACTGCGTGGACGATCTAGGAATAAATGGATGAATGCAGACCCGGATTAGCCATTTTACCGCTTATAAGCTACACATATTTTTGAAGCCCCAATAGCAAATTAATTTAAAACCGATATTAAAAAAAAATTAAAAATCATCACGCCTTTTACCCATTACTGGATGTGCCACTCTGCCGGGGTAGATCTTGATAAAGGATATATTTATGCGCGTAAAAGGTGGTTACCAGTCGTCAAATCACGGCCCTCAAAGATGCTAGTAGAGGTAGAGCCACAGGGATAATTTTAATGTGTTGAAAATTGTTTGTCGGTTGTGGGAATCGGACCGGGGTTCTCAGGATCCACAGGCCGACTTGATACTACTGAGCCACCAAGCACCCGATATTTCAATCTACTAATAAATTTATCGCCCAACAAACAGAAAATAGCACATCAGAAAATGACAATGAAAACAATTACAATTACTATAATTTTGATTCGATGGGGTATGTGGCTCAGTGGTATCGAGTCGGCCTGTGGATTTGAGAACATCGGTTCGATTCCCTCAGCCGACAAACAATTTTCACCGCATTAAAACTACCGCTGTGGCTCCTTTTGACAAACTTCTTTGTGGGCTGAGATTTGACGGCTGGTAACTTCATTTCACGCGCATAAATATATCACTTACCGAGATCTGCTACGGCAGAGTACCACACCTAGTAATAGGTAGAAAGCGTGTTTTTTTAGAAATTAATGGGGTGGCTAGCTCAGTGGTATGAAGTCGGCCTGTGGATCCTGAGAATCCTGGTTCGATTCCCACAGCCGACAAACAATTTTCACCGCATTAAAACTACCTCTGTGACTCCTTTTAACAAACATCTTTGTGGGCTGAGATTTGACGGCTGGTAACTGCATTTCACGCGCATAAATATATCACTTACCGAGATCTGCTACGGCAGAATACCACACCCAGTAATGGGTAGAAAGTATGTTTTTTAGAATTTATTTTAAACTACAGTTTTATTTGAAATCAAGGCAGCAATATTAGTAGAATTTCCCACATCGCATTTTCAATTTCCCTTGCGCCAAAAACCATCATTTTAACCTCAGAACATATTTAAATAATCCATTCATAAATTTTAATCCTTTTTTAGGATCCAATCATCCAAATTCACCACAGCAGACTTCGTATACATTCTTATAACTCAAAGAAAACACGGCCGACGTCGCGGTATTTCTCCCAAGACTCCGAGAGCTGCAGCCAACGAACAAATCTGTCGATGTCGTAACCAGAGGGAGCCTTCTCTGCCTTTGAGGAAGACGTGAGAGTGTGAGTGTTTGTGTGTGACAAGAAGAAACGGAATGGCAAGTAATGCGGAGGTGTTGGAATTTGGTTATTCGTTATTCGATTATTTTGGCATCTGTTTTTGTTTTGGAGACGAGGTGATGTTTGCGGATTGATGGATCGATTATATTTGGGTATATTTAAATATATTTTCTTTTGTTTCTCTCTTAAAATTGGAATAGAATAACAAGGTAACGTTAGCACATTTTGTACTGTATGTTTTTTCATTATAAAATATTTTTAAATTATCATAGAATATCATAGCAAGGTTTTAAAAATATTGGAAGTAAAGTGTGCTTTAAAAATATGTCAAATTTTTACTAATGATAACAAGTAATCTAGGTAGTGTGGGAAACAGTGAAATGTTCACAGAATTACTGTTGATTGAGTTCAACCTATTTATGTAACAATTTTTTTTTTATGAAGTTGAACAAATCGCTGAAATTTATTTACGAGTTAATTGAAGCACGAGAAATTCAAAGTCGTGGAGCGCATCTTCATATGTTGTTTAATTTTTGAGATATAGTCACAGGAAAGTAGAAAAACTGAACTAGTAAATTTTTTGGAAAGTTCCAACTTTTCTGAAGGATATATCTAAAATACTAAACAAAATATGAAAATGCGCTCAACGGCATTGAATTCCCCGTGTCCGAATTGACTTATAAGCAAATTTTCAGCAAATTTTATTTTTTGTAAATTTCTTAAGGGGTACCCCTTAGGTTTTTTTCGATTTTAGGCCAATTTCAGACAATTTGCTCTAAAAGTCTTTCTCGTAGGAATATTGTAATAAAAATTTACATACATGTGTATTTTGACCTGCTGAATCCAATGGTCAAATCCCCAAGTGCATACGCCTTCTAGTTTTTAAGATATTGTCTAAAAACTGACTTAGAAAAAAAATTATTGAAAACTTTTGAAAATTTTAAAAATTGCTGAAAACTTGTATACAAGTTAATTGAAACACGAGAAAGTCAATGCCGTTGAGCGCAAATTCATATCTCGTTTAGTTTTTGAGATATGGCTTCGGGAAACTTGAAAAACTGAAGTGTTGAAATTTTTTGAAAGTTCAACAATTCAAGTGGCTCTATCTCAAAAACTAAACGAGATACGATGTTGCACTCAACGGCATGTAATTCTCTGTGCCCGAATTGACTTATACGCAAATTTTCAGCAAAATTTATTTTTTGTAAATTTCTTAAGGGGTGTACCCCTTGGGTTTTTTACGATTTTCAAACAATTTGCTCTAAAATTCTTTCTCATACGATTATTGTAACGAAAATTTACATACATATGTATTTTGGCCCGCTGAATACAATGGTTAATTCCCGAAATGTATGTGTCTTCTAGTTTTTGAGATATTGAACAAAAATTGTTTTATGAAGAAAATTTAGAGAACATTTTCGAAATTTTAAAAATTGCTGAAAATTTGTATACAAGTTAATTGAAGGACGAGAAATTGAATGCCGTTGAGCGCATCTTCATATCTCGTTTAGTTTTTGAGATATAGCCTCGAGAATATTTAAAATTTAATGTGGATTTTTTTTTTGAAAGTTCAGCTCTTCCGTAGGCTCTATCTTAAAAACTACACAAAATATGAAGGTACGCTCAAAGCATTGAATTTTCCGTGTTCGAATTCACATATATTTTTTTTTCCAAAAAGTGAATGTTTATCGCATAACGTGCAATTTAAACTTATTAAAAAATAATCTCAATAATGTGACCTATCAAATAAATGTTTTTGACGTTTGAAATGTAATTAGTAAAATTAGTATATTTAGTTACAACTTGATTGTAGAAAAAATAGTGCAATGAAGTAACACTTTTCACACTAGTTACTTAAATAACTATTATTCCCTAGGGATGAAAATTATAACTATCTTCTCTCAAATCTTCTACGAACAAAAACAATCAAAGCACCCCTCCGAATGTACAAACAAAAAAGAAGCAATTTACGCCCGCAGTTAGCAGGCATCATATCCCGTCAATTTACCAGTAAAAATCTTGCAATTCACTGGTGATTACCGTTACCAAAAATACCATAAACATATGTACAAAACAAATACATTTCCCAAAACATCCGGCACGTTCTCGCTATAACCATTAACCGGCTTCGAAGTTCCGTAATAGCAATTAATATAAAGCATGACCACTGACAGTAATCCCTGCGGGGTCGTAACCCCGGTGACCTGCCCGTGTCGCCGGTCATGACTGCGTGTCTTCCCACACTGCTGCTGCCTGCTGCCTGCTCGGTGGTGGCAGTGTATGGTAGCCAGCTGGGGATCAAGTTACCCGCGATGCGCTATTGTCATTGCCGACCATGAGGAAGGTTTTTGTGGGCTTAGCGGCCATCTGACGTCATATGTTTTTGTTTTTGATATTGGGTGAGTTTTTAATTAAATTGGATGAAGTGATAATACAGGTAGAATTTTATTTGTTTGTTATGCTGCACAACAGGAATTTAAGTTCAGTCCAGTGGCGGAGGGTGTTTCAATAATTAGGGAAAAAAGTTAAATAGCAGAAACTATTTAAAATTAATATATCATCACACCTTTTACCCATTACTAGGTGTGGAATTCCGCCGAAGCAGATCTCGGTAAGTGATATATTTATGCGCGTGAAGTGCGGTTACCAGTCGTCAAATCACAACCTCAAAAGGTGTTAGTGGTGGAGGAGCTACAGGGGTAATTTTAATTTGGAATCGAATTGGAGTTCCCAGGATCCTCAGGCCGACCCGATATCACTGAGCCATTACCCCATAAAAAAAATATATATATTAAGAAATAAAAGGATGTGGGTAAGGCATGATATATTTACATATTTTATTTTCAATGCATACAAAATCTAATTGACTGTGTCATAGATCTGCAATTACAGAGCTTTTAGGTCAAGAACAGTTGTGACTTCATGAGTAGAACATTTGCCTTGAAAGCAAGAGCTCGCCTCGCTGATTTAAATAGTTCAACTATGTCTAAATAGTTCGTATTTCACTGTAAATAAATAAATAAAAATAAATATATCATCACGCCTTTTATCCATTACAGGGTGTGGCTCTCCGCCGATGCAGATCTCGGTAAGTGATATATTTATGCGAGTGAAGTGCCGTCAAATCACGGTCCCTAAGGAACGGGCAGCCAAAGGGATAGTTTTTAAAATAAACATACTCGTAAATATATTATCACGTTTTCTACCCATTATTGGGTGTGGCACTCTGCCATATCAGACCTAGGTATGTGCTTTATTTTGAGCGTAATCCAGTAACGCTACTCACAGGGCCGCGCATGAAGTGCAGTTACCAGCCGTCAAATCACTGCCCTCAAATATGTTTGTAGATAGAAACAGGAGGTAATTTTAATTTGGAGAAAAATGATTATCAGCAGTGGGAATCGAACCACTGATCCATTTATCCCGTAATTAAATTATAATTGTAGGGGCACTAGTAACTAAGCTAAAAAAGTAGCTAGGTATTGCCCATCTCTTTCCCTTTTAAGACCCTTTTATGATCTTAGTTCAGACCGGATTTAATAGCGAAAAAGTTGAAGGTAGAATGTAAGATGTAAGTGGAGACAAAAGAATAAAATTTCCCCTAGCTGGAATGTGACGTCACCGAGGGTTAAGTGTGTAATAAGTCGAGGGATTAGGGCACGTTATGATTTTGTTTATGAGCGCAGACGCGGAATCATGGCAGCCTTGTTTTCTTATTGTGATGAAAGAATTCAAGCCGAGTTTGAGCGAAGAAGAATATACCCCAAGACACAATGTTATTCCGTAATAACCTGGCTATAAACAAATATTATTTTTCATTGTTGTGCTGGCTTTCAAGGAAGATGAATTATGATTATTTCATATAAAACAATGATTACTTTTTTGTTAGCACTTGTTGAGCTCTTACTTAGTATATTACTTTTTCTAGGATTACGATATTGTTATATTATTAAATTATATGTTAATAAATAAAATGAAATACAGTAACTATCAAACATACCTTTTATAAAATCATACTATAATATTAATGTTATAGTAATCAAGGTATCAACAGACAAGAAGCTTTTATAGTACTAGTAACATAAAAATATATTATAGTACGATTTAACAAAATAATAGTACTATAATAGATATTTATGTTATAAGTACTGAAAGTGAAACATTATAGGACGAGCAGGCAATTTCCTGGAAGCCTTCGAGTCAAATAAAGACACTTTCAGTACGAACAGCATATAATATTTTTTGTTAAATTGAACTATAATATTATTTTATAGTACTATTTTATGGGATAATGGCTCAGTGGTATCATGTCGGCCTGAGGATCCAAAGAACCCTGGTTCGATCCCCGCAGCCGACAAAACATTTTCACCAATTTAAAATTACCCCTGTGGCTCCTCCACCACTAACGTCTTTGGGGGCCGTGATTTGATCGCGCATAAATATATCACTTACCGAGATCTGCTTCGGCAGAGTGCCACACCCAGTAATGGGTAAAAGGCGTGTTGATATATTTATTTTTATTACTATTTTATGTTAATCGCTAACGACAGGTAACTGCACGTCACGCGCAATATATATAATTTACCGAGATCTGTTACGGCACAGTGCCACACCCAGTAATAGATAGAAGGCGTAATGATATATTTATTTATTTTAATTTGATTTAAAATCGAATATAAGGCCCTAAGTTTGTGGAATGTGAATTCAGTATTTTTAATACCTATAAGTTTATAAAAATGTTCAACATAATAATATTGTTGCATACTTTGAATAGAAATCAGCTAGCGATCTTGTCCCACGTTGTCCACTGCCGAATTAGCACATCCTGGGATCTTACGAAGCCATCCAGTCTATTCTACATCACTACCACTAATATATTAACGTTTCTTTTGTACATCACACACTTATACGCACAATTTAAGCTAATTTACGCATTAACATATTTACTAAAACACTCACAAATCACTAGTAAAAATTGCGATCTCAGCAATAGTCCGCACTCTACTAACGACGCGAATAAACGTTGAATAACGTTTGGAACTAATTGGTAAAAGGCGTTGTAACTTGTTCGGGAGCGTTTAAATATTTTTATCTATCATTAAATGAATAGAGTACAGTGCATACGGCTTTCGGATTTTGCCGATAATGTACGAATAAACCCGATTTGCGATTTTTAAATATCCTAACCCGCTAAATACATTTACCGCTGCCTAATAAGTGTGTGAAAATAATTATAATACAATATTTTTGGAGCCTGTTGTAGAGTAACTAAATAAATAATGAACCATAAATCATAATGCAAATTATGAAATGTTGAACTGTTATTCTTTAATGTGCTAGTTTTTTTTTTTTTTGTTAGGCCAAAAGAAATAATTCCTATGGATATATAAATAAAATGACAATTTTTGTTTATTGTGAATACTTGATTCTTCAAAATGTCATTTTGACATATAACCTATTTACATATTTTAATCTTTTGAACATATAATTAAATGTTATTTTGTTATGCATAAAATATTGTATGTACCACGGGTGAAATTAGCATTTCTGATCCTGAGCATGCTATTAGACTTCGACGCTTTGCGTCTCGTGCTAATAATCGTGCCACGGGCCAAAAATACCAATTTTCATCCTTGGTACATAAATAACTATTATAAATGGTATTAAGTAGAGTATTTTGTAGAGTATTTTAAACAATTATAAATGGTATTAGTTACTTTGTTAAAACAAAATTGAAATAGTGGCGCTTAACGAAGCCATATTCACTACTAAAAATGCACTGGAATCCTGTTCCGGAAATGTCCAAAGTAGTTCACTAAATTCCCGCATTATATTTGCCGTCACCAGTGGCGTTACCGTCGCTGTAAATTGATGGTGATATTTCGGTGACCTGAGTAATAATTCAAAACGATATCTGACGTGAAAAGTCCATTATCCGGATACAGGAATCAGTGTCACCAGGTGACAGTCTCATACATTAGCCATAGGAGCGAGAGAGATCGATAGACGCGACGCTAGTCGTCGCTTCACAGATTCGTATTCAATAATAATTACCACGTGTATACGAAGAGGACACCGGCAGAATGGATGACAGATTTGCCGCTATACCAATGAATACTGAATCATCCCTGGCTAAATATAGATTTTTAGATGGGTTATTTTGTTGAATGAATATTGAAAGGCATGGATTTATAAAGATATATGCTACTCTAACAGGAAATATATTTTCTTTAGTAGGCGGGCAATATTAAATAAATAAATATATCATCATGCCTTTTATACATTACTTGGTGCGATACTATGTCGTAACAGATGGCAAATCATGGCTTCCACAGATGTTAGTGATGGAGAAGCCACAAGGGTAGTTTTAATGTAGTGAAAATTGTTTATCGGCTGTGGGAATCGAACCCGAGTTCCCAAATCCATAATTTGATTCGACAATACTGTCCTATTGAACGTTAAATTTATTTATTTAAAAGAAATAAAATAAATAAATATATCATTACGCCTTCTACCCATTACTGGATGTGGCATTCTGCCTAAACAGATCTCGATAAGTGATATATTTTTGCGAGTGAAGTGCGGTTACCAGCCGTCAAATCACGGCCCACAAAGATGATAGTAATGGAGGAGCCACAGGGGTAATTTTAATTTGGTGAAAATGTTTGTCGGCTGTGGGTATCGAACCAAGGTTCTCAAAAGCCACAGGCAGACTCGATACCACTGAGCTAACTACCCCATAAAATTAATGCTTATTTAATTAGTTTATTGTGGAATCTAAATCATTAGGTTGCATTAGTAGCTGTACTCTATTTGCCACTTGGTTCACTTAAATCAGTTCAGATAAATTAAACAATATGACTAAATAAACTGAATTAAGAAAACTGGTGCATTTATCAGGGTGAATTACTTTAAAGTAAATTATAATCTCTAATTCTAGTACTGGAAATAAAGTTAGCGAAGTAATCCAACGAAATAAATAAGTGATTTGGTTCAATAAAAGTTAGATCTCATCCTAAAGGTAAATGGAATACGCCTTATATTGTTTTTCGCGATCGTGTCAGAAAGTAAAAAGGCGTGCTACCATAATGGTACTGCCCGTTAATGTTAATATAAAGAATCTCAATAATAGTACAAAGGCTCTAATATAATTGAATCTGAACCACTCGGTCGTAGTTGCAATTTTTATTATTAAGTTAAGTTAGATTTGACGACTGGTAACCGCACTTCACGCGCAAAATATATCACTTACTGAGATCTGCTTCGGCAGTGTGCCACGCCCAGTAATGGGTAGAAGGCGTGATGATATATATTATTTATAAGTTAAGTTAGCGAGGATTGAATTTACGAACTCTTGCTTGTGAAGCAAACGTACTACCATAAAGCTACTATCTAGTGAGGGTCAAATTGTTATTTTAATTTTTAATATTTGTGTTTATTTAAAGTTTGTACTTACGAAACGGCGTACAGAATCAGAATATGTAGAAAATATTTCATCGCTTACCTGAAAAAGAGAAAAATAAATTAATATTACAATTATTAAATAAATACATCAACATGTCCCTTTCACAAACCCTCAAAAATGATAGATGTCTAGAGTCCAAATGAAACGAAAAATTCACGCACACAACATCCACCCTTGTTTCGTGTATCCCCATCCATTCTCCTTTCTCATCTCGTCGTATTTCACGCTAGGCCGCCATTCCGTAGCCGATATCACGCGAATTCACGCGGACGAAGAACCTTCAACCTTCTGGTGTGTGGCGTGTTCGTGAGTTCTGTACGTGAAGGCATAAATGTTGCAAGGGCTGACCAGGACATTGGTCTCTAGGGGGAAGCTGACTGCCGATGTGTGCTGGTTCGTCAGGTCTTTGTGGACGTAAACAGTTGAAGAATATGAGGGTGGCATTATTGGGGCACTAGGGGAGAACTCGGCACAGCAGTGACACAGTTTGTGAGGATACTGGTTGTCAAATTATGAGCCCCATTGTTCATTATTTATTTATGGATGGAGTAGCTAGCTCAGTGGTATCAAATCGGCATGTGGATCCTGAGAACCCTGGTTCGATTCCCACAGACGATAAACAATTTTCATCATTTCAAAAACTACCCTTGTGGCTCCCCCACCACTACCATCTTTGAGAGGCGTGATTTGACGGTTGGTAACCGCACTTCACGTGCAAAATATTTCACTTACCGAGATCTGCTTCGGCAGAGTGCCATACCTAGTAATGGGTAGAAGGTGTGATGATATATTTATTTATTTATATTTATTTATGGGGTAGGTTTGATTCCTACAGTCGATAAACAATTTTCATCAATTTAAAATTACCCCTATGGCACCTCCCTCACTATCATCTTTGGGGGTAGCGATTTGACGGTTGGTAACTGTAGTTCGCTCACAGTACTATGAGTAACGTTACAACATTCGATTCCGAAGATCTCGAATTCGAATCCCATAGACGATAAACAATTTTCACCATATTAAAATTGCCTCTGTGGCTGCCTCACTACTAACATCTTTGGGAACCGTGACTTGACGGCTGGTATTCGCAATTCACTCGTATAAATATATCACTTACCGAGATCTGCTACGGCAGAGTGCCACACCCAGTAAAGGGTAGAAGGCGTGATGATATTTTTATTTATAAATTAAATAAAACAGAAAGGAATTTTGCCGGAAAAGTGATTAATATCTCTTTTGTTTGTTAACGAAATCACAATATTATTTCAGAGATTTCTGTTAAAAAAACCTACTTATGAAAAAATAATAAGAGCGACCGCAGCGTCTTCAAGCGGTTGGTATCGGTGGTATATGCCAAAACAAATGAAGTAAGTTTTAACAAAGTTTATCGATTGTTCCTCAAGTTTTCTTTTTTCCTTCTTATTCTTTTTTATTTGTTTTCCTCGTTTTGGAAGTTCTTAATTGAACCCTAGCGCAGTGATAATTGAAAAAGATCCAGCAACTTAGCGACTGTTCAGAAAAGTGGCGATTACGAAAAAAGTTTGCCAATTTCTGCGTTTAATTCGATATGATTTTTTCGAATTGGAATTAATTACAGATAGTCCGTGGTGACTTTTTTAACTATTCGTTGTCTGATGCGAGCTTGTTCATTTTCTCCCGGAAATTAAACCGTCTGGAATTCGGTGAAATATGAATTCGGAAAAATGTTTGTATAAATTTTATGCGATGTGAATTCATTCTTAGAAATTGAAATTGCAACGACTTCTCTCTGCTAATATTAACAAGATAAATCATTTAATTTGTTATGAGAAAACTGACTGTTTATCTGACACATCATTTTTGGGAAGTGATTTTTGAAAATAATTTAGTGAATTACTTTAAAATAGAACTGCGACCAAATGGTTCGGATTCTATTATAAGCTACTGTAATTGGAATTATTTTCTGTATTGCAGAGTAACAAATAAATAACATACTCGCTGATGGTTCGGATTCCACTATAAGCTATTATAATTGAGATTAAGTTCCTGTTAATGTTAAAGCATACATAAGGTATAAAGTAAGTGGCTCAGTGATATCGAGTCGGCCTATGGATTTGACAACCCGGGTTCGATTCCCTCAGCCTACAAACAATTTTCACCACATTAAAACTATACCTGTGGCTCCTCTACCACTCACATAATTGGAAGCTGTAATTTTACGGCTGGTAACTACACTTAAATAAAATATAAATATATCATCACGCCTTTTATCCATTACTGGGTGTGGCACTCTGCCGAAGCAGATCTCGGTAAGTGATATATTTATGCGCGTGAAGTGTGGTTACCAGCCATCAAACCACGGCCCCCAAAGATGTTAGGTGGGGGAGCCATAGGGGTAATTTTAAATTGGTGAAAATGTTTTGTCGGCTGTGGAGATCGAACCAGGGTTCTTTGGATCCACAGGCCGACTTGATACCACTGGTAACTGCACTTCACGCGCAAAAATATCACTTACCGAGATCTGTCATGGCAGAGCACCACACTCAGTAATGGGTAGAAGGCGTGATGATATATTTATTTTTCATTCGCCATGGATATAACTTTACTTTCTTTTCTTTCCTAGACATCATAGGGATGAAACTTCTCTCAATTCAGGGAAGAAAATTGTAGTCATGAAAAAATGTCATACTTTGTTTCTTTCATTAGAAACGTGTCATTCTCAAATAATTGATAATTGTTTGATGGCTTGTAATATACGATATCGGAAGTATGTTGCACCAATATCTTTTTTCACTTACATTAATTAATTCTACAAACTATTAATATAAATTACATATACTTATATTTATATATTACAATTTAATGTGATAGTTGGTAGCTAATAAATTTAGTATTTAGTCTATAAAAAAAAAGAAACAATAAAAGTTATTTATCTCTTTTTCCGCCAACACAAATACAATTCTGTAAACACCATAAAAAATCTCTGTGTGATATATTTAGTCGTGAGTTCATATACATTTGATTAAATCATCGTGTATAGTCATTAATTATAAACTTATTCGTAATTTCAAGTGCTGATGGATCACAGGGCGCCATGACGAACTAATGTCACTAGATCACTGTTTGCATTCTTCACGCAAATTTATGGTCAAATGTCAAGTGGACTAGTGGACGTGCATTACTCAGAGAAAATCACTCATTTCTTTTTATTCACGGAATTAAATAATAATTAACTCGATCCTAATTACAGTACAGGGAACCTACAGCTTATAATCGAATAGAGACCGGACAAAGTGATATTTATGCGCGTGAAGTGCGGTTATCAACCGTCACATCGCGGCCCTCAAAGATGTTAGTGGTGGGGGAGCCACAGGGGTAATTTTAAATTGGTGAAAATGTTTTGTCGGCTGTGGGGATTGAACCAGGGTTCTTAGGATCCACATGCCGGCTTGATACCACTGAGCCATTACCCCATTAATAATAATAATAATAAATAAATAAATATATCATCACGCCTTCTACCCATTACTGGGTGTGGCACTCTGCTAAAGCAGATCTCGGTAAGTGATATATTTTGCGCGTGAAGTGCGGTTACCAGTCGTCAAATCACGCCCCCCAAACATGTTAGTAGTGGAGGAGCCACAGGGATAGCTTTTTCAAATTATGAAAATTTGTCGCCTGTGGGAATCGAACCAGGGACCTCAGGATCCACAGGCCGACTTCATACCATTGTGCTAGCCATCCCATAAAATAATAATAATAATAAGCTAATCCTGAGTTTCGGATTAGCTAAAACTTTTTTAAAAATCCGGCTGTACAATTACATGGAAAAGTGTTAAAAAAAATGCAAAAATATAGTCTACAGTGAAAAGAATGAAATGAATGCATTTCAACCTGAACAATATGTTTGAAAACATTGTTTGCAATAAATAAAAACTTTTTTATAGAACTAAAATCGACCTTTACAAACTGCGGTCTGTTAAATTTTCAGTTGGTTACATAAAATATTTAAAAATAGGTCAGAGAAAATACCAAAGTTCAGCATTTCCCAGAGACAATTCAGATTAGAAATAAACCTCAAAAACAATCGAAAAATGAATATATCTTGTTCAATTCTTCAGTTTAATACTTGGCCATCTTTCACATTTATTACTATTATCCATCTTGGAGTAAATTCCAAGGGTAGTTCCTGTAAGATGACGCGTATATCATGTGAGTAATGCTCGCTCTAAGTTTCTCAAATTCTCAATTTTAATTGAGGTTGTCTCCGAAGAGTCGTTATCTCTGTATCGCTCTCTTCTATCGTTCGTTTCTTGGGGATGAAGTTTAGGTCCTTCAAGGAGAAACGGTACGCAGCAGAGGTTATAAACATTTGCGTAATAGGGTTGGAAAATGAAGTTTTTAATTTTTGTCCTTGCGAGGATTATGGATAGTGAAATAAATGGAATACGCCTAATTATAATAGCTACTAAGTCCCACCCTTATTGCGCAGACTACCAAATCAATAAAAAAAAATATTCTGTACTTAAATTTGTCATTGTTTAACGATTATATTATAGTTCCAACAACGGCAATTAATATCGCTTTGAAAGCTCTTCGCTCCAGAGAGCAATTATCAGAATAGTCGACATTAGAATATTTTTACATAGGCACAAAGTGGCTCCTTTTAACAAGTGGCATTATGCCAATTGAGTTGTCTGAATACGCAGACATACATAGACAGACATACAGACAGACAGGAGTAACGAACTAGTGACTAACGTCACAGCAATCTGCCATAAATCAAATAAAACATCACATCAAAATGCGACAAATTACACGTGAAACACACGAAAGGAGAATATGAATAGACGAGAGAGACTTTGCAACTTAGAAAAGATGAAGACATTGCAAAGGAAATCACGGACCGGTAACTTTAAGACGAATTGAAATTTTAGTAAAACAAATAGGAATTTTAGTAAAACAAGTACCGAATGTCTCAAGTAAATAGAGACATTATACATCAGATATGTTTCAGTTCGCAAAACATAAAAATATACTTGAAATTGGCGAGACTGATACATAAATAAAAAAATTAAATAAATATATCATCACGCCTTTTACCCATTACTGAGTATGGCACTCAACCGAAGCAGATCTCGGTAAGTGATATATTTATGTGCGTGAAGTACGGTTACCAGCCATCAAATCACGGCCCCCAAAAGACATTATTGGGAGAGCCACAGAGGTAATTTTAAATTGGAGAAAATGTTTTGCCGGCTGTGGGGATCGAACCAGGGTTCTTAGGATCCACAGGCCGACTTGATACCACTAATTATTTTTTAACGTTTCTCTCTTAACCAATCCTGTCATTATTATACTGAGAATAAAGCTCTGTAGGTGCTTTTGTTTCTCACAAATGATAGGTAGTTGTCAAATAATTATTTAAAACTGTCAATGAGTCCAGTAAAATGTGTGAAAAAAAAATCGATTTAGATCTGATTCAGAAATACATCAACAAATTTTGAATAAATTAATAAGTAATCAATCGATATGGACCCTGTTCAAAATCTTTTAAGTTGGTTGAATCGACCTCAACAGTTAAGGCAAAAAATAATGTAATAAATATAACTCGAGAGTTGGATAAATTAGAAAATAATTCTCCAGTATCATTCTCAAACTTGTTGCCATTTGGCAATAGCCACTCAAGTCCTACGGACTTTCGTGACTATTGCCTGTCAAATTATTTTCAATTTATTCTCACTCTCTTGTAATATTATTACTGAGAAAAGTTAGTTAGCTATAAACATACGATGTAGAAACTGTCCACAATATTTTGTTGTATTTAATTCCATACAATAGGAGCGTAAGTCCATAATATTTTCCCGAGCCTGCTTCTAGTTGACAAGCATGAAATTGCGAAAAATGCCAAAGAAAAACAAGGCCTCCATATATTTTTTTATTTCGGTAACAGGTTCCGTAAACCATTTAGCAATGTTTGTGTTTTATGACAGACGCCAGGTGTGTTTTTATTTGCAAGCAGAATTCTTAAAATAACTCCGAAACTACGTTCTGTAATATCCATTAATTTATTGTTATAAACATGCAAATGAACGAACAGTATATTTACAAAATCCCGCGCTGAAATCTTCAAGAGGGTATAGGTTATTTCAGCTAGAGTTTTACGCAATGACACTCGTAAAGTTTCTGGAACATTTCATGGAATCCTTGCACTGTTCAAATATTTATAGGCGAATGACTTGAACCGAGATTTCCTGTTCCGATTTCCCGTTTGGATTTGGAAATGTTTAACTACCTGCAAATACTTTAATGATCACAAAATTATATTTAGTTTTATGTGTTTAAAAATTACTTGTATTTGTTTTATCACTTGTTAATGCCAATTTTATTTATATTTTTACGACGTCAACTGTTTGTTGCGCAACATTTAATTTCAGTTTCGCTTCAATTAAAATAAAATATTGAGGATTATGTAAAGGACAGTAATTTATTATTATTTATTTTCATTGAACTTGTTGTTGGTCAATTTAACTAGACCTCAAGTTGCTTAACCAAAAAGGAAACGCATCTTTACACTTTTTTACAATACCTTTACTGTTAAGTTACCCATTCATGGTGTCTACCAATTTCTAATTATAAAATTCCAGGAGATTCTAGGATTTCAAGGTATATATTACAAAAAAAAATCCAGGTAGTTTCATAAAATAACTAACAAAATTTGTAAAACGTGAAACAAAAAAAATAGCCGCGAACTTTCAAACATCAATTTTATTCCAAAATATAAGAAAACTTGAAATAAAAATTTGGTTTGATGGTAAATAATGTGTTTTCCAGGTATTTTATAAAAATTTAAGGATATTTAAAAATTTAAGGTACTTTTTTAAATTCCAGGCTTTTTACAGGTTTTCCAGGAATTCCAGGTCGGTAGACACCATACCATTAATAGGCGTATTCCATTTGCCATTTGAATCAGATCTAACTTACATTTTCTCAATCAATTCACTTATTAATTTCGCTGGATTAATTCGCTAATTTTATTTCCTAGAATTACTATTTCTAATTTACTTTGAAATAATTTACCCCAATAAGTGCATCAGTTTGCTTAATTAATTTAATTTAGTCATGTTGTTTAATTTATTTGAACTAATTTAAGTGATCCTAATGGTAAATGGATTACAGTTATAGGCAAAATGTAAGCGCAGTAAATAGAACTTTTATTGGACAGTTGGTTTCCATGGTTACATCTGAGTTATAGTATTTATTTACCATCCACCGTAGACAGTAAGTAAACTTTGTTTATAGATCAAGGTCCTGTTTATTTTGATAACAATTTGACAGCTGTTCATTTTGAAACCTATTTTTCTTTTCCTTACATTTATGCAGGTATTGTAAAAAATAGCTTACTAACCTCGAACTGTAAGTGATTTTTTATGTCGCGAATCTTTACGAAATTTCAACCCTATGGGCTTCAATTTTCCAATTTACATTCTTGATCTAAAAATTGTCACTTACAGTTCATGGTACGTATTATTATTTCTTACTACTTTTAAACATAATAAAACAATAAAAACATTTCTTTGTCTATTGTTCTTTCTACTATTTTCTGTAAAAATATAAACAGGAAACGAATGCTATGATATCATTACATAAATTACAAATTAATCTACTCGTAGTAGCTATTTCAACTTTTTGCAGCGCGACTTCAACTGTTTATTCCAGAGCAATGTCAATGTCTGTATAATTATGTCATCCGACATTCTTTCCTACAGTGTTATTATGCTCTAGTTATTCAACGTAATAATAAACAATATTTTCATGATTCATTCTTGAAGTTAAAAGAAATAATTAACATGTTTCTGGCAGAAGACTGAAGATATTTACACGCGATGTATAATAGACATATGTTCATATTAAGAAATAAAAGCAAGGGCGGATCCACGGAGGGGGTTATGGAGGCTATGCACCCCCTTGGGCTTGTTAATTTGTTTTTAGTTATTTATAAGTGTAACCGCACTTCACGCGCTTAAATATATCACTTACCGAGATTTGCTTCGGCAGAGTGCCACATCCGATAATGGGTAAAAGGCGTGATGATATATTTATTTTGTATTTTATTTTTATTCGTTATTTGTTAACCCTTATAGAAGTAAAATCGCTGAAAAACTTTGTAATACTCTGAAACAACTCTGCAAAGCATTTAAAATTTGGTTTGTCAGACATTTTCCGAGTTTTTCATACTGTTTAAAATTTAAAAACTAAGAACAGAATACAAAATACATACAAATATATATATTCCATACAAAAAATACAGAATTGTTCGTCAGTATTATAAGTTTTCCTTAAAAAAATTCAAAATGGTCCCCCCTTGAAAATTTTCTAGATCCGCTCTTGAATAAAAGTAATACGTACTTGATTATAAAATACTAACAGTTTATACGAGCAAATTTAGCTATCGTAGCAATATACTTTAGATTTTAAAACTTGTAAATATAATAGTAAATCATTGATAAATATTTGCGTAAAGGCACTCGTCGACTAAGCAAAAGTTCATGGCTTCAAATCTCACTAAGTATAATTTATATAACAAAGAATACGTTGTGTCTGAGTGGTTCGAATTTCATTATAAGCTACTGTAATTGGCATTAAGTTCCTGTTGTGCAGAGTAACAAATAAAAAATAATGGTTGTTCTCTTTTATTAAACGTTCCTAAATTATTTTCTTTACGACCTTATAAAAAAGTAAAATTTTCCTTCCTCAAATGAAAAATTATAATTACAGTACAGGGTCCGGACTCACCGAGCCGTAATATTGAACTACAAACTATTTCAAATAATAGAAAAAACTAAATTTTCTGGCATTATTTTATACCGAACAATTTTCTAAAACATCTAGGGACATTTAACTATGAAGAAATAAAGTTTCCGTTTAAAATTCCAGTTATAATATTTAAAAATAAAACTTGCAAAACTGGTATTATATCCTTCCGTTCTTATTATAATTCCGATCATATAATTAGGCTAAAAAGGAAATAAACCAAATCCGAAATATCGATTTCCGCTTAACACAATCCGTCCTACAAAATATTAAACTTAAACCATCAGCAAAACAGCAAAAGTATCGAAAACTCGATTTATATTCCAAACGGATAAATCCTGAATCCCTCCAGAAAATATGACAATCACTTGGAGAAGAAACATCATCTGACGTTTCAAAAACAACGACGCATCAATATCTTCATTTTCATCAATTCTAGGCACGTTTAAATGCGGTGAAATACAAAATTTGCATATTTAGCGGTGAATCATCATTATAGAAGGGAATATTTTGTGTTCAATTAACCCCAACGTTTGAAGTTTTTAAAATTCAAATTAAATTCTGTCGCGTGAATATGTGACAGCGTGCTTAAGTTATTTTGCCCTGGATTAAAACGAAGAATAGTGAAAATAATGGAATAAATTACAGAGGTGTTTCAGTTGAAATGAGATTTTTTTGTAAGAGATTATTTATGGTTTATATACAGTCTACTTTAATAGTGTTAAATGGCAACGCAAACTTCTGCGAGGCATTTTTGCATGCAAATATATTTACATTTTTGTGTAAATACTATCTGAAAATGTATGTAAACTTTTATATATTTTTTTGTGAATGGTCTCTCATGCGAGACCTGGATGTTAAAATTTTATATTGTATTGTAAATGACATTTTTTATTACTGTTTTTCATATTTTTAAATTCTTCTACCTACATTTTTGCTATTTTGTTGTTGTTTTGACTTTTAAATATTATTTCTACCTGACTGTAAGATGAAAGCAGTTTTATATCTATATATAAACCTGACTAATTGGATTTATCTTTTTATGCATTGTCAGATTTAGATCTGTAATATATTATTATTATTTAATTTTTGAACAATCTATATAGACTAAGAGCCAAATTCACAGTCGTCACTCACTCTCATCTCATCCTCATCTCACTCTCAAAGACGAAGTAACTAAGGCAACTAACTAAAGAATTTGCACAATTTAAGTTAGTTGCCTTAGTTACTTCGATTTTAACCAGGGTTCTTAAGATCCACAGGCCGGCTATAATTGAGATGCCCAATTCCAATATAGGCACTTAAAAAATACGGTTTTATTAAATTCATTCTTTAATGGAGTAATGGCTCAGTGGTATCGAGTTGGCCTGTGGATCCTAAGAACCCTGGTTCGATCCCACAGCCGACAAACATTTTCACCAATTTAAAGGCTCCCCCACAACTAAAATCTTTGGGGACCGGAGTGGACGGCTGGTAATCGCACTTCACGCACAAAAATATATCACTTACCGAGATCTACTTCGGCAGAGTCTACACTCAGTAGTGGGTAAAAGGTGTGATGATATATTTATTTATTTATTCTTTAAAATTAAACTTGGACTATTAACTACAAAAAGTAAGAATTCATTGCTACCGACTGCCAAACAAAATTTGAGACTCAAACATCAAATTTATTATAGTCTGGACCTTCATTTGTTTCCTAACATAGTTGTTATAAATTAAAATAAAACTACCATTATGCCTTTTACCCATTACTAGGTATGGCACTCTACCGAAGCAGATTGCAGTAAGTGATATATTTATGAGCGTGAAGTGCGGTTGCTAGCTGTCAAATCATGGCCCCAAAGATGTTAGTGGAGAAAAAGCCATAGGTGTAATTTAAATATGGTGAAAATTGTTTGTCGGCTGTGGAAATCGAACCAAGACAAACTTTAAAATAAATATTCCTTTGTAAAGGAATACTTTTAAGTAACTTTTGTGGAATTGGGAATAAATGGTTCAGATTTCCCAATACCCTACTGCAATTAAAATTGAATTCCTGTTGTGCAAATTACCAAATAAATAATAAACTGATAACCATACGATCAGTTCCACTGATACAATTCACTAACACAACATATGAACAGTTAAAAAAACAGACACTGACCATTCCTGAACTGATGAGGTGGTGGAGGTCTAGGTGCAGGAGGAGGATCCTCAAATTGTTGCAACCACACATACAGTTCCTCTAAATCTAGAAGGCTTTGCTGTCTTTCAGCCCGTTCTCTTTCAGCAGCTGCCTCTAAACTCTCCATGATCTAGCCACCTTTGAAATCAACTCATTACGCACTAATTCGCACTCACACTGTATATATTTGTCACCAAACTCTCACAGGGTGTCTATCAGCAACAACAACTTGATTTGTCCAAGATATCACAATATGTTTATTTCACTTTATTCAGAGAAGAATTGAATGATGAGAATAAATTATTTCACTTTATTCAGAGAAGAATTGAATGACGATTCAGAATAAATAATTTCACTGTTAGATAGAGATTTTTTTAAAGGTTATTTTGTCATTAGGATCACAACGAATTTTGATTCACATTAATGAAAGAAGTGTTAAAGCGATTTGAAAGATGATTGAAATTTTGTAGATAATTTTAACTGTTTTACATCAATAGATGATGGGATTTATATTAGTTTCGACTATTTAACTAAGTATTTTAGAACGCTACACGCTTTATAATTGCACCTTGCAAGGATATGATTTAATTTAAATAAATTACTCTATATTAACAACGAACAATAATTTCTTATATTTAACAGCAGGTAAATTGATATTTTAATTTGTCAAAACATTATCACTTGATACACTTTTAATTATCACAATACTTTTCAGTATCACATACTTTATAATTTGAAAGAATGAACTGCACACAATTCCTGTTATTATAATAATTATTTAATTCACACTTCAGCAATACAAATCACTTATAAATAACTTGATTTTGTCTCTAAGATGTCAGATAACTGTCAGTTAAGTTTGACTGATCTGTGTAAGATGTCAGTTGCGCCACAGCGCACGTGGTGGCGGGCTGCAGTCGCGCCCCGGACTGACGCGAAGCGAAGCAAGAACATCGAGACGCGAGCGGTGATCGTGGTGGCCTGCAGGCATGCGCTGGGAGATAGACTCGGCGTCGGGGACGTCGCGGCGTCGGGCAGGATGGGATTGTGGCGGCAGGTGAGATGCAGCAGGAACTGGAAACAGGAGAGCAGGAATGCAGGAGTTAGTGGAATGATTTTATAGGGAATTATGAGTTTGGGTTTCAAGATGTTTTTCTTATGGTAAATGAAATGTGTATAGTTTTGAAGTTGAAGGTTACATTTATGTGCAAATAATAATGGAAAATAATAATATTTAGTTTTTTATGGGGTAACTAGCTTAGTGGTATCAAGTGGATTCTGAGAACCCTGGGTCGATTCCCACAGGCGGCAAACAATTTTCACCAATTTAAAAACTACCCATGGGGCTCCCCCACCACTAACATCTTTGGGGGCCGAGATTTGACGGCTGGTTACCTCACTTCATGCGCATAAATATATCACTTACCGAGATTTGCTTCGGTAGAGCGCCACCTCCAGTAATCGGTAGAAGGCGTGATGATATATTTATATTATTTTTTTATTTAGTTTTTTCTTAAAACTGGTTGAGAAATATCACACCTTTTACCCATTACTGGATGTGGCGGGAGATGGAGGGAGAGCCACAGGGATAATTTTAATGTGGTGAACATTATTTGTCAGCTGTAGGAATCGAACCTGAGTTCTCATATTCACAGGCCGACTCGATACCACCGAGTCATTTACTCCATTGGGAATAGTAGAAAGTCATTCAATCCGTGAAATATTGTTATTTCATTTAACTATATTTAATAGTAAAATTGCTAATAGTAAACTAAGTAGCTCTTAATATCTTGAACAACTATTTATAAAATAAAGAAAATGGTGGTTGGGTAAGTAAACTTTGTGGCTCAGTCGGTAAAACCGTAGATTACAAATTCCTGGGTTCAAATTCCTGTTGAAGGTTAATATTGGTTTATTTTCCTCGATAGATAAATAATAATAACCAGCAGGAAATATATTGTAGTTACCGAGCCGTGGTAGTTCATATATATTTAGCTTCAATGGGATTCGAACTCGGGATCTCCGGATTCAAATGCCGTAACATTACCCACACCATCGTACTGCCGAACATTCTTTTCATAAAAGCTAATTTTTTTTCTCACCCTGGGAATCCTTCGTTTCAACCACCCTCAATTTAACTAATATTTTATTCAACGTACGTTCCACATATCCAAACCATCTCTACTAACTTCTCAGTCTCATACTCATCATACACTTATTATTTACCGTTAATTATAGGGGTTAAAACAAATGCTTTTGATATTTTTCAGCTATTAGAATAATATTGACAAAGTTATGAACCAAATTTGATTTTAGTTTAAGGAAAACATATGAGCAGCGAATTTCCTGGGTGATACTCTCTGATAAGATAAGAATTACAATCAAAATGACGTGATATCAGTGTATAAAAGAATCCATACCGTTAGCTCAGCTGTATAGTTTCTAATTCCAATATCACAAACAGAATTATCAAGATTGAACTTTCGAATGCACCCTAGTAACGAGACATGCGCATGCGCAAGCGTTGTTGCAAGCTGACATTAATTGCATTATCTCTGTCCTTGTTCAACACTGGTTGTTATCGCGGGGAAAGGAAACAAATGCATGTTTTAATTAATAGGATGTCATTTCGAAACTTGCGAGATCTGTCGCAATTCGATATATTATTATTTTCATTCTGTAATGTTTTATTTTCATTTTAATGATGGCGATATTTGAATATTTTTTCTAGAAAGCGATCTGATGAAATCAATCTGATTTTGTGAATGTGAGGACGAGTTGCTTTGTTTAAATTAAATAAATAAATATATCATCATGCCTTTTACCCATTATTGGGAGTGGAACTCTGCCGTAGCAGATCTAAGTGCTATATTTATGCGCGCGAAGTACAGTCACCAGCCGTCAAATCACGTCTCTCAAAGATATTAGTGGTGGGGCCACAGGGATAATTTTAATGTGGTGGATATGTTTGTCGGCTGTGGGAATCGAACCAGGGTTCTTAGGATGCACAGGCCACTGAGCCACCTACCCCATAAATAAAATTTTATATTTAATTTTATCCACAGTGTTACGATTATCTGTTATGCTGCACAATAGGAAATAAGTATAAATAATTGCTAAATCTGGAGTATACCCAGGAATGGGTAAAAAATACATGATCTATTACTATTATCTTCAGTCGTACTGAGTCGGCCTATGGATCCTGAAAACCTTGGTCCGATTCTCAAAGCCGACAAACAATTTTCGCTACATTCAAATTATTACCCTTCTGGCTCTACCTTCACTAACATCTTTAGGGGGTTGTGACTCGACGGCTGGTAATCGTATTTCATGCGCATAAATATATCATTTATCGAGATCTGCTCCGGCAGAGTGCTACTTCCAGTAATGGGTAAAAGGCGTGTTGATTTATTTATTACTAGAAACCAAAGAAAAAAGTGAAATTTTAAATTTTAATTGGTGTCTAACTTTTTATACCGGAAAAAGGAAATGACATGTCAAAAAAGTTTTAATACAGTACTGTTGTACATGTTTCTAATTTATCAGAAAGATTTTCAAGTCACGAACGAAACTAGGTATAATTTCATTCCATTTGTAATTACAGATTCCAAACTTTTTAATATTTTGTAAATACCCACTGAACGAAAACGCAAAAAAGTTACTTTAAAATTCAGGAAAATCGTAAAGAATAATTACATCTCCAAAAAACAGTTTCATTCCTAATACCAACCAAACAAAAAAGTCCCCAACTCATAAAATTAAATTACATCTCACAAACTTTAATCATCATTATAATTTCACGTCAGAAAATTTCGTAAACCGCGCCGGAACAATTCAAACCCAGAACTTAATAAAATACAATGGCTATAACAAACTTAGAATGTAATAAAAGCACTGACGTTTCCATTGTCGTTAAATTATCGTCTCAATGAAACGAGGAACCGAGAAACTGGAGTTCTCTAGCTATAGCTAGACCTGGTGAAGCAGTTGTTATGATGAAGAAGTTAAATTTATAACTAGACAAAGCAGGTGGCTCTTGTTGCCATCTCTATATTCTGCTTATATCGTAAGTGTTAACCAAACGACATCACCTACGAGAATTCTGAAGTTACAAACTGGTTTGAGGTGATTTTGCTTCATTTGTCGCAAGGTTATAAGCTAAGAATTTTTACTTGTTTTTTTATGCGCTCCATCAAAAATAGACCTATCAAACAGGTCCCATTTTAAACATTTTAATACAAGAGTTGTTTGCCTATCAAGGGAAGAAAGTTGAACATTTCTTCCCGAAGAAGCCGTTTTATTTTACGAACCGAAGACGAGGGATATAAAGCATCTGAGGGAAGAATGATACTTTCTTCATACGGTAATAAGAAAGCAAAATTTACAGAAATAAATTAGAAATTTAGATAAGTTTGACTACTCTTTTGATAGATGTCACTAATGTCAAATCATACCATGGCCAACTTCATTGAATTGCGCTACGCTTATTATGGTAGTTTCATATGTCATTAAAATTCCTAGTTTCAAATTTACAGAGCGGGCACGTCAACTAGCGCCTCTAACGAGATACGTTGTAACTAAATTTGAAAATACTGCCGCTTGCTTTGATAGAAAAACTCCTAAAAACAAGCCTAGTCATTGTTTATTTATTATCATACGATCTTTACAGTGAAATGCTAACGGTTGGCGACAATAATTCAATAATACTTTTTTGAACCTATAAACACTTCAAAAATTTTAAATAGGTAGACAATATGGCGGCATTATTTACCTGAAGTGACAGATAATGCTACGTTGCCAAGTGAAATTCATTTAGTCTAGACTAGCTAGTTACTTTAGTCGAAAGCTCAGAATACTCATAATTTGAAAAAGCTATCCCTGTGGCTCCTTCTCCATGTTTGGAGGGCCTTGATTTGACGACTGGTAACCGCACTTCACGCGCAAAATATATCACTTACCGAGATCTGCTTCAGCAGAGTGCCACACCCAGTAATGGGTAGAAGGCGGGATGATATATATATTTTAATATTTAATAATGTATAAATAAAGTACCTAGTTCCATTAAATGTATTTTGTTTGATCACATAAACATCAGTTTTCAAATATTTTAAGGTTGTTTCTGTAACTTGACAGTAAGATCTGATCCAAATGGCTAATGAAATACGCTCCAAATAATTGATTTCCAGCTTACATGGATATGATTTTATTTTCCTTCCCTATAGTAGCACATGTATCTTTTTCCTTAGGGATAAAAAGTGTCACGTTCTGAACGACTTGTGAAAAAAATGATAGAAATATAAAAATATTTTGTTTCATAAAAGGAGTCGAAAGATCCAGGGTTCTTGGATAAAAGACTTATTCTGGGTTGCAAGAAAAATAAAGAGCTCTTTAGTTAAAGAATTGTTTATCTAGCAACAGCATCAATAGCGATTTTCTAAAATTGATTGAACCGTTAGTTGCTAATGAACCGATAAAACTTTCATGCAACCCAGCATTAAAGAATTTAATAAAAATTATTTATTTTAGTTAAAGATGACGACGTTTCGAACACATGTTCGTGCTCATCCTCAGGTGAGCAAAATTAACCACAACGTGTGGTTATTACAGAATTAAATAAGTTACATGTTTAAAAAGAATTATGATTAAATAAATTATTTAGGAGTATGCAATTGTGCACACCTCCGAGTCAAAACGAACCCTGGATCTTTCGACTCCTTTTATGAAATAAACTTTTACGGCTTAATATCAAAACTTTAAAAAATATTTTGAATATTTGGTATCGTATTTTATCGACTGTCAAATGTTTCCAAATTATTTTAGAGGAAAATATTGAGAACTAAATTTTCTATCAGTTTGATTTGAAGTATTTAAAAAGTTTGGCAACATAAAATATGCAATGACAAAAATGCAGTACTTTTATTTTGAAATGTCTAAATTATGTTTGTTCGTAAGAACAATAGTATTCATTTTCCTCATACAAATAATTAATATAGCGATAATAAAACAAGCAGACTTCCTATTCCAAACTTAGTACAGTCAATTTAATTACACAAAGTGCACAAAAGGTTAACATGACAATTTAAATCGCGGGACAATTCATGACGTCACGTTCTACATTAACCACACAACAGTCAACTGTCTTTGTGACATCACCAGCCGCCTCCGAGCGCAGCGCTACAAGACAGAAACACCGAAACACCGAAACAAGAAGATCTCAACAAGACACTACGAGGTAAACACGAGCTCTACATTACCGACACGTGGGACCACAAAGTAACATGTGACCTACGATTATTTATAGGCGGTTGGGAGTCAATCACACGGGAAGTGACGCTGCAATTACGCTAAACAAAGGGTTATCGGGAGCAGGAACAATGCTGTGGTGATTTTCAAATGATTGTGCACGCGCACCAGGATGCAGATTTATAACTTCTATCATAGCACAGAACCGTTTGTCATTTGGCAAAAAATAAAATAAATTTATCATCACCTCTTTTTCCTATAACCGTGTATGGAACTCTGTCGTAGCAGATCTCGATAAGTGATATATTTTATGCGTGAAGTGCGGTTACCAGTCGTCAAATCACAGTCCCCAATGATGTTAGTGGAGGGGAATCCACAGAAATAATTTTAATATAGCAAACCCCAATAAACTGCCCTTTACCAACTGAGCTATGATCTCCAGAAACCGTAGCTTAAATAATAAACAGAATTGGATCCCGCAATAAAAAGATCCCAGATATTCCAATTTTCCTGTCAATAATAAAGTTATTAATGGGGTAATGGCTCAGTGGTATTGAGTCGGTCTGTGGATCCTGAAAACGACAAACATTTTCACCACATTATAATTACTCCTGTGGCTCCTCCACCACTAACAACTTTGGGAGCCGTGATTTGACGGCTAGTAACTACACTTGACGCGCATAAATATACCTCTTACCAAAATCTGCTTCGGCCGAGTGCCACACCCAATAAGGGGTAAAAGGCGTGATGATATATTTATTTATTTATTTTAAATTGCTTTAATTTATTATAAAGAGAAAAAATTAAAAAACAAATAAATAAATATAAATATATCATCACGCCGTTTACTCAGGCTGTGGCACTCTCCCGAAGCAGATCTCGGTAAGTGATATATTTATGCGCGTGAATTGCGGTTACCAGCCATCAAATCACGGCCTCTAAATATGTTAGTGGTGGGCGAGCCACAGAGGTAATTTTAAATTTATGATGTTTGTCGGCTGTGGGGATCGAACCAGGGATACCACTGAAATAAATTAAGTAAATTAAATACCATCAGGATTCTGGGTCATTTGAACTCCGATCAAATGCCCTTTGCCAACTGAGCTATGGTCTCCGGAATCCGTAGCTCAGATAGTAAACAAAATTTAAACACTAGAGTTAAAAAGTCTCAGATATCCCAATTTTTCTGTCGATAATAAAGTTAAATTTCATCAAGGAAGCAATGATAATAGAAAATAAATTTTATGGGACACCATGTATATGATTCTAATTAAAAAGTTACATTATAACATCTGCAACAAATCGCAAGCCGTTTAAAAATCAAAGTAGCATAAAAAGCTCAAATTATCCACATATCCAAACTATGTTATCAAATTAATTCCAAACCCTTTTAACTAATCACCTAATTAGCAATTACCATAAAGCAAAACATCAAAGTGAAGTTAGAAACTTAGTCAACATTTCCAGCTGGGCGCTCGCTGCAACAATTATCCTTGCAGTGCTGCGTCTCCTGCTGCCAGCAGGAGTGCACACACGCTCGCGGATAATCCGCCGTTATGTCATTTAATCCAGACGTCTAATTATGCTCGGAGCAGCTTGCACGATATTCCGACCAAGCAGGAGCAGCAGGAGTAACAAGGCAAAGAGAAGAGAAAAACTCTGCGCTTTTATCGCTACTTTCGGCGGAGAGAACATCTGTTCTTTCATTAATTCGATCTGAGGGGCAGTTGGCTGGTTGAAGTTGAAGGTTTTTAGACAGAGAAAGAAATAAGAGGACGTTTGGAATGTATTTGTTTTTTTGGTAATTTGCAATTCGACTTAGGACCGATATTTAAATATATTATTTTGCACTAACGAAACTTAATTTTAAGTCTGATTTATATAAATAAAACCAAATCGAAATAAAATTTTATATGAATACGTTTAACATTGGCTGTCAAAAATTTGATGCGATATTGCCAGTTTATATTAACCTCAAAATTTAAGTTTCAATAAATTTATGCGTTTAATAACATCTTAAATAAATATATCATCACGCCTTTTACCCATTATTGGGTCTGGCACTCTTCTGAAGCAGATCTCAGTAAGTGATATATTTACGCGCGCGAAGTGCGGTTACTAGCTGTTAAATCCCTGCCTTCAAAGATGTTAAAGGCGGGGAAGCCACAGGGGTAATTTTAATTTGGTGAAAATCTTCGGGGATCGTAATTTGACGGTTGGTAGCCATACTTCACGCGTATAAATAGTTCACTTACTGAGTTATGCTACACCCAGTAATTGGTAAAAGGCGTGATTATATTTAATTAAGAAAAAATAGCTAAATCAAAAAATTACAGTTAATAAAAATTTTAAATAAATATATCATCAACCCTTTTACCCATTACTTAGTGCGGTACTCCGCCGTAGCAGATCTTAGTAACTGTTATATTCATGCGAGTGAAATCACGGTTATTAAAGATGTTAGTGGAGGAAAAACTGCAAGGATAATTTTATCAAATAAATATAAAATATAAAATATAAATATATCATCACGCCTTTTAGCCATTATTGATAATGAGATAAGATTAAAACCCAGGACCACTACGCATCAGAAACATCCTTAATAAATGAACACAAATTGTATTACATCAACGTCAAACGTAATTAACGTCTAACTTTTTGTCTAATTAAATTTATCCCTGAATTATAACATAATTGCAAAAATCTCACATATCCAACACAATTACCATGAAAACAAAAGATGAAGGTCGCCTGCAGGTATATTTAGCACAGCTGACTAGATTAGCGTAACAGTAATTAGATTCAAGCTCTGTGTCGTGGTGTGTGATAGCATCATTGTTTCGCCGGCGTTTGTTTCAGACATGACAGAGAACAATTGACTGTTGTCGTTGTTGAGGAAGTGACACTTTTAGACATCTGACAATATAGAAACTATAATTATTTGTTATTTACCAGAGAATACTTTACTAAATAGAAGATTAGGTATAGTCCATAAAATGGGGTAGCACGAAATCTTCAAACTTTGGATTCATCTTGCAATCTAAATATTCCTATCTTGGTACAACATCCACCTTTATAATTCCTTTCATACACGCTCGTATCTTCTTTCGTTCACGCAACAAACATTCAATCATATTCATCCATTTATTCTTAGGGTCCCTAGGAATCCTAGGTCGTTCACAAAATCTTTCACCCTTAATTTCACCAACGTACCCCTCTATTTTGTAACTTAATCATTAGCTAAATTTAATCAATATGCTAATGACAATCATTTAATTTTTATGATTATTGTAAAAATTGTAACAATTTCAGTATTTTGTGCCAAGAATATATGAGATGAGATTTCTCGACTGTCTAGCGACAGTTCTAACTATTAACCATAGCAACTTATGTTTTAATATGTTAAAAGGTACTTACAAAATGGTGGTTTGACAATCAAATTGAAGAAAATTGTTATTCCTTACCTGGAAAAAAGAAAAACAAATTAGTACAAATTGTTACAAAATATCTAATATAAATATATACAGAGTGATCAAAAGGAATTGTTACAGTTGGCAATAAAAAAAAACTACTTGAAATTGGTAAGCCTGATACATAAATTCATTTCCTGTTGTTGACAGTGACATTTAAAATTTAAATTTGAGTACATTTATTATTACATTTATTTCTAAAGTATTTATATTACTTAAAAAGTCAAAATTCTATTAGCTGTCAGACTCCTGACATACTTTATTTGTATTTATTAGAAATGTCAAATAGCATTTCCGCCTTTATCTGACGTTGTGCCAACTGTGGCATAAAAAGATCTCTGGAATTGTATTTCCCACTATAACAATTCCTTTTGATCACCCTGTAGTATGTTCCATTGTCAAATTATCCTAAATTATTTAAGGGAAAAATGATTCAAATCAAATCAGTACAAAATTTAGTTTGTTCGAGGCATATGATAATTTTTCTACGACCTCGGCTTGATTCCCAGGCCACAAACAAGTTTCACCACATTAAAATTACCTCTGTGCTTCCCCCTTCACTAACACCATTGAGGACCGTGATTTGACAGCTGGTAACCGCACTTCACGCACATAAATATATCACTTTTCTGATCCGACATAGAGTGTTTAATTGCAATTATGTGGAATTCACTTTCAAAAACAAGCATAGGGCGGCAGACCCTTTCTTTCTTATTTTTTTTGTTTCATTTTCTCTCTCATCTTTTCTAGTCCTTGTAGATTCGTTGTTAGAGGAGTAAGCGTGAGTAATTTGAGATATTTTACACATATGTAACGTACGAGTACGTCGAAGAAAGATGAATAGGAGTGATTGGATGGATGTGATTGAAGGTTTGTTGTGTGATGAATGATTTCGAGTGTTATAAGTAAATGAGCTTATATGGAGGGATCTATGAGTGTGGTTGAAGTGAGGGTGGTGTATTAGGATGAGAATGTTTGACGAGGACTGATTATTTGATGAAATTGATAGGTACATATTTTATTAATGATTTTAGGGTTCGTGCTACCCCATTTGATAGGATATACCGTGATATTATGTAAGTAAATGTAATTTAGATCTATCGTGTACTACTTGGTAAAGAAAGCACGAGTAATTTTGTACTAAATCAAATAAATATATTATCTAATAACAAAGCAAGTCTTCGCATTTCGATTTAACAACACAATGATTAATAATTTGAATATATGAGGATCTCCGGCTTTAGGATTAAGGCAAACATATGCAGGAAATACTCGAGTTGTATGTTTCAAAATCATAGTATGTAAATAACATGTTCAGTCTCATGCGAAGCATTAAATTTAGATTAAATAAAGCTTTATTCAAACTGTGTAAGCTGCTGTTAAAATATTGTGACTCCCTGTTGAAATTGTGTGTATGAAAATGTCAATATTTATTTTATTTGGTACAATGTATAGATGCCGATTTAAACTGAAGGCTTACTATTGACAAATGAAAGTAAACAAAGAAACATCCACCTTAAAATGAAACAACCCTAAATCTGTTTTATTGCATTTTGTTTCTGGAAGAAACTCAAGTTAAAATTTAGGAATTTAATCCGCTTGACAGATCAGAAGAAAGTCTTGGGCCAATTTTGGGAAATGGACGACATTAAGTTACACACAATACTTATAAAAAGAACAATAAAGCGATTTGATTCAAGTATTCTCCGCAGTTTGCTTATTCCGCAGCCTCGGGCGTTCAATAAACTCACAATGTACGTGTGTTTGTTTGTTTACTCTTTCAGAAGAAAAGAAACCGTCGCCAATAAGCAAAGTACGAATCATATATTTTTGAAATAAGGACAGAAAAAACCAATGACAATAATTACTCTACTCTTAACAATTCATTTTTATTGCTGAAAACGAGAGCAATTTCAGTGTGGAACTCTGCCATAGCAGATCTCGGTAACTGATATATTTTGTGCCTGAAATGCGGATACCAGCCGTCAAATCACGGCTCCCAAAGATGTTAGAGGAGCCACAAGGGTAATTTTAATGTGGTTAAAATTATTTGTTGGTTGTGCCACTGTCCAACTGTATATTTCGATTTATATTTCTTTCTGATGATCTCTCCCGGGTGAAAATCCCATGCGTCCCAAAGTGTTAATTATAATTAGAAACATCGGTGTCGCTGGCCGAGTAACAGAGTTTCAGAATAGCGGCATCTGGCCACAGCAAGTGTCGCTGGTGTCGGTGGACGCCGAAAAAACTAATTTGAAAATAGTGTCGCGTTGAACGGATCCAGAACGTGCAGAGAAAGACAATGAAGAAAACCTGGCGTCAGGATTGCTTACAGGGTGAATTTGGAAATTGAGGGTAAGGTAAAAAGATTCGGGAGATTCTAGAGACTCTGGCATAATAGGTTTTGTGGTTGAATTTGATCGATTGTGGTTTAAGTAGCTCTGCAATTGCAGATTCTTATTTGATATGATGTACAAACAAATTTATATATTATGTACACCAGTGGTCTTAAAACTTTTCGGCGCCATGATCCTCTTGGAGGCAAAAATCACAAATAAATTCTACCGCGACCATCTTTCTATGTTATCAAAATTTCAATTTGTAAGAGGCTGATTTAATCAGTTACTTACTCATATATTTTTACATGAGGAACTTTAAACCGCATTGTTGAAATACTACTTCTTATATTTATAATTTTACGAACACTACTTACTGAAAGAATACGAAATTTCCGATTTTGTTTTAAAATATATTTGTATATAATTTGAAGCACAAGAAATCGAATGGCGTTGAGCGCATCTTCATATCTTTTTTAGTTTTTGAATTACACCGATTTTTGATATTTTTCAAATCGCAACTTTGAGACGCTATATCTCGAAAACTAAAAGAGATATTGAGATGCGGTTTAAACCAGTGTATTTCTCGTACCTTACTTAATATAATAACAAATTTTGAAAATTTTGAAATTTTTTAGTATTTTTTCAAAATTTTCAGTTGGTGATATTTCAAAAAGATGACGAGGTAATGAAAATCTGTAAACACCAGTGAATTACTCTCGTAAAAATACATAGGTATGTAAATTATCACGACAAAAATCGCACGGATAAAGTTTTTATTACAGAAAAACGAAAAATGACCAAAAATCGTAAAAAACTTAAGGGGTACCCCTTCAAAATTTTCGATTTTTAGCCGATTTTCATTTTTCTGTAATAACAAATGTATCCGTGCGATTTTTGTTGTGAAAATTTACATACCTACGTATTTTTACGAGAGAAATTCACTGGTCTTTACAGATTTTCATTATCTCGTCACCTTTTTGAAATATCACCACGTGAAAATTTTGAAAAATATCAAAAAATTTTCAAAATTTACAAAATTTGCTATTATATTAAGTAAGGTACGAGAAATACACTGGTTTAAACCGCATCTCAATATCTCTTTTAGTTTTCGAGATATAGCGGCTCAAAGTTGCGATTTGTAAAATATCAAAAATCGGTGTAATTCAAAAACTAAAAAAGATATGAAGATGCGCTCGAAGGCATTAGATTTCTATATAGAACCACATTAAAAAAAATTATGTTGAACCATTTCAAATGAAATTTTCGATAAATAACTTTTCCTACACGACTACAATGACAAGTTTACATATATTCTTTCAGTTGTCAACGTAAAGTTGATGATTATTAAAAAACACTAACTGCTAATAAAAATACAAGCCAATCTATAGTAGAATGAAGCAATCTCAGCAACATTTAGCACAATTCTTCTTAGTGGAAGAGACGTGTCAGACGATTGAGCATAGCACATAAATATGCACATAACAAATCGGATTTGATATCAGAGAGAATTCAGCCGCGAAATTGGCGGTAAATCGGCATCGGTAACGTTTACCGCTCAGCGTGAACCGGTAGCGGTAGGGCGACCTACTACAATTCACGTTGATCCTGTGATATCGACCTGCGCAGGATTATATATGAATTCAAATTATAGTCGTGCTAATACTATTAAATAATTATTAATTGATGACACTTTACTCTGCTGAAATTTGAATGTCGGACATTTAAATTAAATTGGAACTATTTGCACTGTGTACAGTGCCGTCTTTTCCATAAGGGCACATGGGGCACGAACCCAGGACCCCCGATTTGATGCCGAGATCGTCCTTTACATAGAAAATAGACGATCTCAATTTTAATGCAATTTTGCTAGGACTACCGTTAAAATTTTTAAATGTATATCGAAAACCAGATGAGATGGGATACCGAGATTCGAATGCCGTAACGCTATCTACACCATATATCAAGATAATAATTTGTAAAAAGACATAAAAATATCAAACAGGTATTAGAGATATGTGCTACATAATTAATGAACTCGTAAAATTAAGAAAATATATAAACAAAAACTACACGGAACAAAATATAACACCGTAACGTATGGGTAATTAATAATCTGCGTCGCCCAGGAATGTGTTATGATTTAATTATAATTATGTAATTAATTAACTTGTACATGATACACTTAATAAATGATATGTAACTATTTACCGCTATTAATTAACTGCATATAAAATTTTTCATGTTTTTCCCACATTCTAAAAACAGTCTGCAACTAACAATACAGTACAGAGATACGGGTTGCACGACGACTTTCTATCAGGCGCATATATTCCTGCTGCACAAGAGCTGTTATTCAAACATAGGGTTTTACCATGTAATAAATATAAATATATCATCACGCCTTCTACCCATTACTGGATGTGGCACTCTGCCGAAGCAGATCTCGGTGATATATTTTACGCTTGAAATGCGGTTACCACCGTCAAATCACGGCCCCCATAGATGTTAGTGCTGGGGGAGCCACGGGGGTAATTTTAAACTGGTTGTTTGTCGCCTGTGGGAATCGAACCAGGGTTCTCAGGAACTACATGCCAACTTGATACCACTGAGCTAGCTACCCAATCATAATTTTGTAATTTCCTGCTTCCCTAATTATTTTAAGCGAAAAACCTTCAAATATAAGTTTTAGGGCATAAAATTCTGCATCTAAACCAATAAACAAAATTAGACAGTTATAACAGATGAAACGTCAAACATTTGTTTAATTTTGTTTCAATTCCATGGCTATCGATAGTTTTGAGGCAATTTTCGTCATTTTCAGATCTAATTTGTGTCGTTACAAAGCATGCAAAATTATTATTTTTTTATTGGTTTAGATGTAGAATTTTATGCCCTAAAACTTTTATTCAACGCTTTTTTGCTTAAAATAATTAATAAAAAAATCTTCAAATCACAGGGGTAGTTTTTTAAATTATGAAAATTGTTTGTCGCCTGTGAGAATCGAACCAGGGTTCTCAGGATCCTCAGACCGACTTCATACCACTAAGCTAGCCATCCCATAAAAAATAAATTAAATTAATAAAATAATAATAAAATTATTAATGAAGCAGGAAATTACAAAAATATGATTTTACATGGTAAAACCCTATTGTTCGAGAGAGATTTTATTAATCGCCTATGATACAGTTTTCAAATATAATTCAGAGGCTAATAATATTATTCCGTATTTAATGTACACTCTGGAGGTAATAATATTATTATCAAACATAATTACAGATATACAAGAAGTTGTTGTCATAATAGATAAATGCCTCAAGTGTGATATTTCTTCATCTTTTAATAACCCACTTCCGTTCCATCTTCATTTAATTCATTGATCAAACTCCTACTTCAACCTGTAATTTTATCTCACCCAAGATAATAAATGACTGACAGTGAATAGCTGTCCCATTTAACCCCCGATAAAAACAACCGCTCATCGTAAAGAAAACAAAACACGCATCCGGTCACTTGGCTACACCACAACGAGGTAAAACCACAACGCTTCTTTTGTTTGACCTTGAGATGCAGTGGTGACTTGACTTGATTAGCCTGTAGCAAGAAGTTAAACATAAACCAGGTGGCTGGCGAGTTGAACCAGATGAACCGCCGTGGTTCTTTGTTGGATGAGATTTAATTAAGGAGAGGATTAAATGGATGGTTTTTGATTTGGGTACAAGTTTTTATCAATATATCATCACGCCTTCTACCCATTACTGGGTGTGGCACTCTGCATTAGCAGATCTCGCTAAGTGTTTTATTTTGGGTGTGAAGTGTGGTTACCAGTCGTCAAATTATGGCTCCCAAAGATGTTAGTAGTGGAGGAACCATAGGGGTATTATTAAAGTGGTGAAAATTGTTTGTCGGTTATGGGAATCGAATCCGGGTTCTCAAATCTACAGGCCGACTCGATACCATTGACAACTATAAGCTGTAGGTCCCCTGTACTGTAATTGGGATTTACTTCCTGTTGTGCAGAGTAACAAATAAATAAATAAATAGCGTGAAAATATGTATATATGTAATTGAGAGATAATTACTGCGCAAAAACTGATTTAAGGATTTTAAAATAATTTCCAGCAAGGCTATTGAATTTCAGGCCGTTTCGGAATTTATAGAAATGCCAAGCCAAGAAACGTCAAGTATGATTTAATACTGCAGTTTACACATTGCCTAAATTTCTTACTTTTCCGCTGAGACAAGAATAATCATTTAAAATTCCTAAAATTGTATCTAGGACTATATAAATTCGTGGTCTTGTTTCTCGTGTAACTAGAATTTCAAACCTCTATTCTGAGAAGTAAACAAAGACTTGAATCCACAATAAATCATCTGCTCTTCATTCAAATGGTTAGTTCGCGTGACGATGAGTCTTTACCGCCCGTGAACCTTTGTCGTTTTACGAGTGCTTGTGTGCTTCGCTCTGTGGTGAACGAACGAAAAGATCTCGGTCTCAAGGACGACACATGTCCTGCTTATACGATGAGGAGGCAAAGAGGTAAAGAGGCAAACACGCGGGGAGGTTTGCGAAAGATGATGCGAAATTTAAATGAGAAAATGGAGATTCTTTTATATTCAGATCTATTCCATTTAACAGTAACTATATAGAATAAGTACTGTCTGTTGTTCTGTCATTTTATATAACGTGAATATTTTATCAAATCTTCCTTGACTTACTTTATAGTTAATATTGTTCAAAAAAACATGTGCCTAACATGAAAGCTTTTTCTCCTGTTCTTCAAATGCTTTCAAACTTCAAACTCCAGTGGGAAAAATAATAAATTTCCTCTTTAATTTGACAAATAATTATGTGTCCACTACCCTTCCAGAAAATACAAATTTCTTCCCTTAGTTTAGAGAAGAAAGAGGTGATACTTTTCAACCCTAGGGAGGAAAAATTGGGCATAATCGTTTGATTTTATTCAATTTACAGTGACTAAATTAATCACAAGGGCGACATATGATATTTTTACTAAATTTAAAATACTTTTTAAAATAAATAAATATATCATCACGCCTTCTACCCATTACTAGGTGTGGCACTCTGCCGAAGCAGATCTCGGTAAGTGATATATTTTGAGCGTGAAGTGCGGATACCAGTCGTCAAATCACAGCCTCCAAAGATGTTAGTGGTGGAGGAGCCACAGGGGTAGTTTTTGAAATTATGGAAATTATTTGTCGCCTGTGGGAATCGAATCAGGGTTCTCAGGATCCACAGGCCGATTTCATACCACTGAGCCTAGCCATCCCATAAAAATAATTAGAGAAATTATAAATAAATAAATATATCATCCCTCCTTCTACCCATTGTTGAATGTGGCATTCTGCTGAAATAGATCTCGGCAAGTGATACATTTACACGCGTGAAATGCGATTAACAGCCGTCAAATCACGGCTCCTAAGGATATTAGTAGAAGGGTGGCACAAGGTTAGTTTTAATCCGGGTTCTAAAATCCACAAATTGACTTGATACCACTGAGCCACCTACCCCATATAAACAACAAATAGCATTATCAAATTAAGTTGCCTCCTTCTCATAATTTGCCTAAAGACCTATTCTATGATAAAACCTTTCTGCGTTCATTGTTTGCAAAATGATTAGTAAGATATCTAATTTGCAAAGTAAATCAGTTTCAGGGCGCAATTAATGGATTAAAGAAATCAATGAACCATCATAACTGTGGTTATACATCACTGACCTTTACTCAACTGGCGTTTACCACCAAAGTATAGCGGGTTGGTCTCAGCTTTCAAATTCAAATTTGCATATCGCGTGTTCGGAACAAATAGCGTCATTTTGCTGCGGGTTTTTGTCCAACGTATCTTTTTCATTCAGGATTAGATTTTGAAATACTGATGGTCAGTTACTACTTGACAGGGATATATTTATGAAGGGTTATCAGAATTTTTCACCGGAAATTGAAATTCTACGGTTTGGTAAGGAGCTGGAATCTGACATTGTTGTCAGGGATAAAACTAAGTTATTTTTCAATGGATAACTTAATATAGTTTCCTTTTTCTTTTATGATATTCTGACAAATTGACACTAAATATTTTTTCCTGGAACCGGCTAGAAAGTGTCTACTTTCCTGACTAATTTTAGTATGGAAAGTAGATTTTTACCAAAACAGTCAAGTATGTATTTAATACGTACAATAAAAATGACAGTCTGGTAATGATTTTACCTGACTGTTTTGTATTTTACCTGACTGTTTTTTGTTGTAACCTTGGATACGTAGCCTGCCATCGCTACAATTCATATAAAAGCATATTTCATAATAAATCAGGAAAGTGATATTTTACTTGACGAAGCGGTTGTTTGAAATACGAAGCCGCAGATTTTATTAAAGTAAAAACACTTTCCTGGCGTATGATGTATACTATTTTTTTTCTGAAGCCGTTTAATTTAATTGATTTATAATTCAAAATGTTTAAAATTGATATGAATTGTACTGACAGCAGACTATGTATCCAAGGTTACAACAAAAATAACAGTCAGGTCAAATCTTTACCAGACTGTTTTGTACTTTACCAGATTGTTTTTATTTTTGTCGCAGCCTTGGATACGTACTTTACTTGACTGTTTTTGTAAAAACCTACTTTTATACTAAAATTGGACAGGAAAGTAAAATTAAATTTAACTTATGTAGATGTAAACTCACATATTTGGAGTTTGTTACTTTTTAACTCAAACAAAAGATAGCTAGTGGGTAGAATTCTAAAGTTTTTAAGGTTTTTAAAACCGTATCATACCTACACAAAGATTTCTATCTGTATATTTAAATATTTCTTTTGAAACCAACCATTATTATTTTAAATACAAGTACCATACAGTTATTTATGCACAACCAGACAGAAAAGCATGTGTTTTAGCCCTAAAAAGCGGGCTTAAACACTTGTTTTTTGCCCTAGGGCCATAAAAAAAGAATTTCTAAAATAAAATAACAATTTTTGTTTATTGTTAATACTTGCTTCTACAAAATGTCATTTAACGTATGTACATATTTTAATCTTTTGAATTTACAATTAAATGTTATTTTGTTGTGCATAAAGTATTGTATGTACCATGGGTGAAATTAGCGTTTCTGACCTGTAGCATGTTATTAGCCCTCGGCGCTTTGCGCCTCTTGCTAATAATTATACCACGGGTCAGAAACGCCTGTTTTCACCCTTGATACATAAATAACTATTACGTTTTGTAAATTGTTAATACCAACTATACGAAGAAAAATGTTACTATCATTATAACTTTAGCCTTAATTACTGTACAAAGCAAGACTTTCACGCATCAAACACTTTTTGTAAAGAAAATAAATAATAAAATCCTATAATTACCCTATCATACCTACACTGTTTTCATTTATTTTTTGGGTAATTTTCTTCTTGTTACGATGTGTTGGTTCACTTTAGATAATGATCATTAACGTAAGGATGTATGTACTGTACGAGTACGTTGTTAGTAAGGCAGTTCACTACCCGTGATATTCAAATACTTGAAACTGCTGAACTTTCGTAAATAAATCAGCTTACGTCATAGTGCAATGCAAGGAACGAGCTCGGCGAGTTTACTTCATTCCTCACCACGAAACAGATAATTGATATGGCATTATTACAGGTTCGGCTTTGGTACAATTCAGAGCGGTGCTCAGGGAAATTCCAGAAATTAATGAAATCCTTTCTGAATTATTATTATTATTTTTTTTTTCGGTGGCTTCTTTGGCGGACCAACTACTTAGGTCATATGCCGCCATTCCGCCCTGATCTGCGTTTTAGGTATTATGGTCAACAGCAACGCGGGGTTTCTCTGGACGGTCACAAAATTATTTTTAATTGTTACTCTGCACAACAGGAAATTTATCCCAATTACTATAGTTTCTAGTGATTAAAAAAAAAGAATGCACTCATGGTGGCGAAAATAGGAACTATGAGAAAGGTACAGTTTGCTACTAACCTAATAATTAAGTAATTAAAATGAATGATGACTTGATTAAGAAAAAACTACACTACTAAAAGAACCTAAAATAAATAAATATTTCACGCCTTCTACCCATTATTGGATGTGGCACTCTCCCGTGGCAGATCTCGGTAAGTGATTTATTTATGCGCGTGAAGTGCGGTTACTAGTCAAATCACGACCATCAAAGATATTAGTGAAGGGGATTCACAGTGGTAATTTTAATGTAGTGAAAATTGTTTATCAGCTATGGGAATCGAACCCGGATTCTCAAATCCACAAGCTGACTCGATGCCACTGAGATTAAAGGAACCTATGAACTATATAAAGATATCATCACGCATTTTACCCATTACTGGTTGTGGCACTCTACCGAAGCTGATCTCGGTAAGTGATATATTTATGCGCGTGAAATACTGTTACTAGCTGTCAAATCACGGCTCCCAAAGATGATAGTGATGGGGGAACCATGGTGAACATTTTCCATTACTAATTACTAAAATCGTGATCCTATTTTTATAATGCACATTATTAAATCAGCCTTTTACAAACTACATTTTTAAATAAAATAAATAAATATATCATCACGCCTTTTACCCATTACTGGGTGTGGCACTCTGCCGAAGCAGATCTCGATAAGTGATATATTTATGCGCGTAAAGTGCGGTTATCAGTCGTCAAATCACGTCCCCCAAAGATGTTAGTGGTGAGGGAGCCACAGGGATAATTTTAAATTGGTGAAAATGTTTTGTCGGCTGTGAGGATCGAACCAGGGTTCTTTGGATCCACAGATCGACTTGTTACCAGTGTGCCATTACCCCATAACTACATTTTTAATTACATAAAAAGTAAGAACCACGAAAGACTTTAATTATAATTTTTGCCTCAAAGGAGATCATGGCTTCAAAAAGTTTGAAAAGCACTGCTCTAGTAGGACTACACACAAATCTCTAAAATACCCCAAATCTAAATCATCTTAAAGCTCATACAACACAAAGCATCGCGAAGCAAGCAGCAATTACAAATCGCATCGTGCGTCGTTTGATTTATGTGCTACAGGCGGCAGCAGCAGCGGTCAGAGGTCAACAGAGGGCCGCGTGTGGAATGCAGAGGACGGTAAAGGGGTGAGGTGATGTAGAGGTAGGTCCAGGGAATGTCATTAGCGCCGGTTGAAAGCGCCTCATTACAAGCCTGCTTGTTGCTAGCTACCCTCGACAAGCACAGGACATGACTGATGGATATTGGAGTATTGATGATGCTGCAGAACTAATACAATAACGGAACGAAGAAGGAAGCTTAGCTTTGGTTGGTTTCGATCTGTTGGTCGGTGATGGATTTGAGGTTGAGAATTGAAAATTACAGGTAATATTGGTAATTATAATTTAAAACTATATTTAATACTACACGAGATTTTTGTTGATGGTATTATGTCGAATGAAAGATTGGTGAGGCAGGTGAATGTAGGAGAAATTGAGGGTGAAAGACTGCGTAAACTATTTAAGAATAAATGGATGCTTATGGCTGAAGGTTTGTTGCTTGAACGAAAGATGTGACGAGCTTGTATGAAAGAAATTATGAATATAAATGGTATAATATTTGATGAAGATTAATTGGGGAATGAACTGCGGGTGAAAGATTTCATGGACGACTTAGGAATAAATGGATGGATGTGATTAAACGAAAGATGAGATAAGGTAGAATGAAAGGAATTTTGAATGTGGATAGTGTATCAGGATAGAAATGTTTGACGAAGATTAATTGCAGAATAAATCTAATTATGTGTGTGAGATTGCATGGACGACTTAGGAATAAGTGGATGGATGTGATTGAAGGTTTGTTATGTGAACGAAAGATGAAATAAGCTTGTATGAAAGGAATTATGAATGTGGATGATGATGTATTAGGGTAGGAATGTATAGTGAAGATTAATTGAGGAATAAATATTAAAAAAATTTAGCTATCGCCTTAACTCGCTCAACTAGTTGTTTGAGACAGTTTAAAAGACTTTTAAATAATTCTAAAGAGTTTAAAACAGTTTAAAAAAGTATTTGATTGGTGGGAATCCTGTAGCCATTGTCTTAGATCACTCATCTAGCTTTTGAAATAGTTTAAAAGATTTTAAAATTAATCCAAATAATTTCAGTTTTAAAAATTATAAATTTGGCAGGTGGAACCTCTAGCTATTGTTAAGACACTTTAAAATATTATCAAATTATTTTAAAGGGTATAAGATAGTTTTAAAAAGTAATGCAACTGTAATTTTCAAGCAGTCAGGACAGTTTGAATGACTTCAAAATGATTCTAGATAATTTAAGACAGTTTTAAGAAATATATATTTGGCAGCGCAAACTTCTAACCAATATTAAGACAATTTCAAACACTTTAAAATGATTCTAAAGGGTCTAAGACAGTTTGTATTTTCAAATAATTGTCTTCATTCTAAATCATTTCATTTTTAGCAATCGCCTTAGAATACTTAGCTAACTGTGAGCTCAATTTTAAAGACTTTAAAAGGATTTAATATAATTCTAAGGAATATTTTGTAGTTGACCTTCTTTAGCCATCGTCTTAGAGCACTCAACATTCCCTGATGTGCCAGGCCAGAAATATTTGAAGAAAATTAACTGTAGTATAAAGCTAATACATAAATAATTATCGAATGTTCCAAGGGTTCAAACTACCCTCTATAACAGAATACAGCATGATGTTACGCACGACGAAATTATTATCCAATCTGACATGACCTATATTACTCCGCCAATCTGTTACAAAAACTAATAGGAAAATGCCAAAGCAACCTAGATCCATCTATAATTCCTTTCAGTTTTCCGACATACTATCAAAGACCACAAAACCCAAAGTTATCTTCTCAATTTCGCTGACCAATCACAATCCATCTAGCATATGCACAAACTGCAATCTCGTGCATCGATAACTCTTATTGGACCAGCAGACATTACTTATCCGTTTGCAATAACTGGTTCTGACGGCAACAGAACAAAAATCTGTAGCAGATGTATGATGCCCTATCTGCAAATTGCAAACTGAGCGTCTGTTAGATACCGTTCGCTTCGAACGGTTAGATTTCAGACGATGCAATCATAATTAGTGATAATGAAATTTAATTGCTCTTATTTTGTTATTTGTTTGGTACTAAATGAACGACGGTAAGTGGAAAGGACATTTATCATTTTGGACGTTTCAATAAAAGTAAATAAAATTATGTTCACTTACTGATGCAGTAATGGAGAGGTAGTAATGGAGTTTTAACTCTTACCTGTAACAGAAGAAAAGTAAATTAATTTCATCACTAGTTAAGAAAAACACAACATTTTATTATAGCTTTTCAAATGTGAAAAGAATTGAAGACCCTGCTGTAACATGGAGGTAGTTCTAAAATAGATGTTTCGAGACAAAAGACAAAAAAAAACATTTTATGTACAATCGGACTGAAATTCAAGTGTATTAGCCATGAAAGGCGGGATAAAAAACTTGTTTTTGACCCTAGGGCCATAATAAAATAATTTGCTATGGATATATAAATACCTGATTTTGCAAAATGTTATTTTGACAGACAATTGTACCTGTTTTAATCTTTTGAATTTAAAATTAAATGTTATTTTGTTGTGAATAAAAGATTTTATGCACAACCGGGCCGAAATTCATGTGTTTTAGTCTTAAAAACTTCTTTTGGGTTCTAGGGCCATAAAAAAATCCTTTGGATACATAAATAAAATGACAATTTTTGTTTATTGTAAATACTTGAATTTACAAAATGTAATTTTGGCATATAACCTATATACATATTTTATTCTTGTGAACATATAATTAAATATTATTTTGTTGTGCATAAAATATTGTATGTACCATGGGTGAAATTAACGCTTTTGACCCTGAGCATGTTATTAGCCCTCGGCGCTTTGTGCCTCGTGCTATTAATCATGCCACGGGCCAGAAACGGCTGTTTTCACCCTTGGTGCATAAATAACTAGTATGTACCACGGGTGAAATTAGCGTTTCTGACCTTCAGCATATTATTAGCCCTCGGAGCTTTGCGCTTCGTGCTAATAATCATGCTACGAGCCAGAAACGCCTAGTTTCACCCTTGATACATAAATAAGAATTATTCTATTCATTATTTATTATTGTCCCAAATATTTCGAATACGTAGTATTTTGAATTCTTCTCAGTTATTAACAGAGATATAAAATCTTCTAACAGAATATATCGCTACCTCCATTTTGTTAAAAAATTGAGCTATCTCCTCTCTTCAATTGCTAAATCTATTGTGGTGGTAAATATTTGTTGACATAAAATATTATCTGTTATAATGATTCATGAAAATTAGCAATCACAAAACATATGTCTATTTCTTATTCATACTGAATAATATCTGATAGGTAATGTTTTATAAGTAGGCTTCTGAGAACATACCGTACATTATGTGTGAAATTATTTGCAATAATAAATATGTAAAGGATATGCTGCAAAGACAAGACTGCACTACAAATAAAGAAATGCGATTTGCAATCATGAATAATAAATGATGAATGACGTAATGTAATTTCACTATGACTATGTATCATTTCTAAAATTATGGTCGGTATTCTAAATTTATTTGACATGTAACATTTGACCTCCTTGGTACAGAATATTCAATGTCTTTGTTGAATACGAAACAGATCTTAATAATAAGCGCTGAATTTTATTTTTTGTTTGATATTTTATTTTGTAGTTTTATTTCTCGTGAAGTATGCAAGAGAAATAAATGAAATTTTAATAAAACATATACTAGCATGTTGTTAATATATAGATACAATTTTAAGTCAATCGAAGCAAACATCTTAGAATGACAGCTATTGGAAGAGGAAGTCAACTAAAGCTTTTTTGTTTGTTTAAAAAACTGTATAATAATAAAGTTTGTTTTAAATAATAATTAACTTTGATTTCATCCGTCAAACTGCCTATAAGAAAATAATCATGATAATCCATTTATGTGTTGAATTAATAATAAATAAATATATCATCACGCCTTTTACCCCTTACTGGATGTGGCACTCTGCTGTAGCAGATCTCGGTAAGTGATATAATTATGAGCGTGAAATGCCGTCAAATTTCGGCTCCCAAATATGTTAGTGCAAGAGGAGTCACAGGGGTAATTTTAAATAAATAAATAAATATATCATCAGGCCTTTTACTCATTACTGGATGTGGCACTCTGTCGAAGCAGATCTCAGTAAGTGATATAATTATGAGCGTGAAATGCCGTCAAATTTCGGCTTCCAAATATGTTAGTGGAATGGGAGCCGCTGTTACCAGCCGTCAAATCACGGCCCCCAAAGATGTTAGTGGTGGGGGAGCCACAGGGGTAATTTTAAATTGGTGTAAATGTCGGCTGTAGAGATCGAATTATGGTTCTTAGGATTCACAGGCCGTCTTGATACCACTGAGCCATTACCCCATAATTCTAATGTTGCAAAAATTATTTGTCGGCAGTGGGAATCAAACAAAGGTTCTCAAATCCACAGACCGACTCGATACCACTGAGCCACCTACCCCATAATAATACTGCTATACTTTTTGTATCTAAGGTTTTGTATCTAAGGTTTTGTATCTATTGTTAAATTTAATTAAAATGTTGAAAACTGTAGAATTTTGTAAATGATACCTGCATTTTTAGTATTATATAAATTTTTAACGAATGAGCCAAATTATGTAATTTTTTGATCGCATAAATTTTATTCCCTCAGCTGACAAACAATTTTCACCACATTAAAATTACCCCTGAGGCTCACCCACCACTAATATCTTTGGAGGGGTCGTAATTTAACGGTTAGTAACCGCACTTCATGCGCATAAATATATCACTTACAAAGATTTGCTACGGCAGAATACCACAGACAATAATGGGTAAAAGGCGTGATGATATATTTATTTTAATTTATAATATTTTCAAACAATCGGTCATATTCCACTAACTAGTATTAAGTTCTTGTTGTGCTGTTTAGTAAATAAATATAAAAATAAATCCTGCAGTTTTGAAGAGAGCAGGAAGCAGTACAATGATAAACATATTTTATATAACATAATATAATGGCATTCCATGTTTTTTTCTTTTTTTGCATGAACAAAACCCGCATTGTGTAGAATATTGTAAAGGAAGTAAAATAATGAGAAAGTGAATAAAGTTTTATATGAAATATGGAAAGCGGATGTGAAACAAGTTGGCATCGTGTTTACTATGTCACACATTATGACAGCGCGACGTTTTACATTTAATATAATTAACTATAAACATATATTAAATTCAGTTTTTTTTCTAAATATTAGAGAAACTGATAAGATTAGTAGATGATATGTTGGCAGGGATTTAATCAAAATGGAGAATATTTTCTCTTCCTGATCATGAAATCTGTAATTAATGTCATGTGAAACAGCCAGTATATATTTTTTATGCCGCATTTTATTTATTTTATTTATGTTACTCTGTACAACAGGAATTGATTCCCAATTACAGTAAAGGGTCCGAACTCACCGAGCCGCAAAGTGGTAGTAATTATAATTTCTAGCTTGAGTGGGAATCGAACTCGGGATCTCAGGATTCGAATTCCGTAACGCTACCCACCCCACCGTACTGCCGGACATATAAAATATTTCTCTATCTCGTTCCATCTAAGAATACAGTATTATTGTCTTCAATAGTATATTGATAAATAAATATTATAATTGGTCAATGTATCATAAGTTATTCATACTATTTTTTCTATTTATTTTAATTTTAAAACTTTTGTTAAAATAATAATAATAAAATATCCTTAATGCTTAATTCGGCAGTACGGTGGTGTGGATTGCGTTACGGTATTCGAATCTAAAGATCTCGAGTTCGAATCCCACTCAAGGTAAATATATATGAACTATCACACTACGGCTCGGTGAATCCGGTCCTGTATTGCAATTGGAATTAAGTTCCTGTTGTACAGAGCAACATAAATAAGTAAATAAATAAACAGTCTTTAAACACAAATAATCTGTATTTCCGTTTTCTTATGAAAATATTTTATAACTCCTTAGCTGTTTTTGGCTGTGTCCTGGCTATAGTTGTGCTCGTGTATAGTATATATTCCCTAAGCGCGAAAAATAGCACCGTATCAAATTACAAAGGACACGGTATCAAGCCGTAACCGTGGTCCTGTAGTCCTGGACCAGGATAAAGGTAGACAGAGATATGAGCGGTAAACAGGGAGTCCCTAGGTAGCGATGTTTGTAATATTCACCACCGGTACAAATAGCATGTTGCGGGTACAAAGCCAGGATGCGTATGAGGAAATGCTACTGCGCTACAGACACATTATTTTATATCCCAGCATGAACCTTTTAAACACTGAAGATGAAATTTTTCCTGCGATTAATCTCAACCAAATATTCATAGTATTTTTTTTATACATACAAGTCTCTGTGTACTTCCTCCAATATATTTTAATTTCTTTATTTAAAGGTAGAAATTATTTATTTATTTATGCCACTCTGTATAAGAGGAACTTAATCCCAATTACTGTACAGAGTCCGGATTCATCAAGTCATAGTATGATAGATCATATATTTCTAGCTTGAGAGGGATCCAAACTCGGGATCTCAGAATTCGAATGCCGTAACGAAACGCCGAAATACGTAGCAAGCAAAATTTATGTACCAACAATTTATGTGTTTCCAAATTAAAATATTAATTAAAAACTATAAATATCATCACGCCTTTTACCCATTACTGGGTGTGGCACTATGCTGTGCTATGAATCGTAATTCGATGGCTGATAACCGCACTTCACGTTATATTATATTATATTATAAAAATACTTTTATGATAAAAAATAAATTTTCTCTTCATCTTAAAACATTCTAAATTTATATTAATTATTACGTGGCCCCCATCAACAAATTAACTACCTATACCAAGGGTGGCGCGACCCACATTATAAATATATCATTATATCGTTTAAAATCATAATTTTATCTACAATAAAGTAGTTCAACAAATTTGTAAATGTTTATATAACAAATAGACATTGTTATGACATTGAACGGCTGTCAAGGTTAACCCTAATTATTATACGTACAATATATTTACAAAATATTATAAACAAATGTAAATACCTTTAGTATACTGCTAATTTATCATAATATCCATTGAATTGGCACTGTCACAATCACAAAAATCCACAATAAATTCACGAACACACAACTAAAACCGGCCACGGATCCACACTACAACTGACGGACAAGATCGTGTTTTCGTCGTATGCGCAAGTCTCAACTTAGTTTGTTAATTGATTTGAAATATTTAATACGGCAAATATAAACCTTGTTACTAATTTTTATCGAATAAAATCCTTGCTGAATACTTATTTAGTAAATTTTAAACAATAAAAAATTAATCATAAAGATTGTTCTTCTAAAACTAAAATTGAAATTTAAGTGAGAACTTTGATATTGAATTTGTCGAAATCAAATTGAACTAAAAATTTTAAACTTTACTTAAATATCGATTAAAGTATATGGGATCCATTTTCGAAGTATTCATACCAATATCTCTTTTAATTTTTGAGATACAATCTCAGAAAAATGATGTTTACGTTTGGTAATTTTTTTTTCTGAATAATTCAACATTTACTTGTATGTACATTTGCATATGAATAAAAATAACACATGAAAACAATACTTTTGTACTTGACTTCACTTGCATAAGCATTTAGCTAGAAAATAAATACGTATAACTCATGGAAATGCCCATTTAATCCACACCTGTTCATTGTTCAGTTCTAGACAATGGAATGTAGTAATCGCGAGTGAAAAAAATATGACGGTCCTGTTAAGCACCCTAGGCGAGCGGAAGTATAATGCTGTAAGGTTGGTAAGCGTGGTGTGCCCTCGTGACCCCACAGATCTCTGTGATCAGGGCCGTACGCGATACGAATAATAAATAATAAAAAAATATATCATCACGCCTTTTACCCATCACTTGGTGTGGGCACTTTGTCGTAGCAGATCTCGGTAAGTGATATATTTATGCGCGTGAAGTACGGTTATCAGCCATCAAATCAGGATCCCCAAAAATGTTAGTGGAGGGGAAAGCACAGGGGTAATTTTAAGTGGTGAAAATTGTTTGTCTGCTCTGGGAATCGAACCTGGGTTCTCAACTCGATACCACTGATACGAGGTGTGGCTATTAAATAACGAGACTAACGCTGTTTTAACATTTTATTTTGATTTCAAACCTATTAACTTATTATCACCTTCAATATACATCCCTCCTCTATCCCTACAACGCTCCAAGCGAATCTTCCTGTGTTCGAAACAGTGCTGGAAGTCTTATTCTGTCAGCTCCTTCAGGACGCGTGCCGATTTCTCTTTCACAGCTCAAATCTTGTTCCTTTTAAGGCAAATTTCACCTTAGGAAACAGATAGAAGTCGCACGGCACAAGATCCGGCGAATAAGGCGGATGGTTCAACACTAGAATGCTATACTTTTCTAGAAACCTCTTGACAGACATTGCGGAATGAGCCAATGCATTGTCTTGATGGAGAACCCATGATTTGTCCTTCCAAAATTCGGGCACTTCTTTTAATAAATTATAAGTTTCAGTAGCAGTTTTGCCAAGTTTCATGTAAAATTTCACAACAATTCATTGCTCTAATGTTGCACTTTTCCCGCAAAACAAAAGAACAACTCTAATGAAAACGAAAGCTACGGCTATACGGATTTGTTTAAAGCGAGAGGTACTGCATTCGAAAGAGAAAGTTTCACGCTAAAAAGATGATGGTCGCTGGCTTTTGGCGCATGCGCAATTTTTCTGTAGCAGCGTCAATCTCGTTATTTAATAGCCACAACTCGTATATTTCTAATTTCTAGAACAGTCAAAACATTCGGTACCATTTTTCCGGTAAACAGTCATCTATATTGTGCGATTAAAGCAATGGCTTGTGATTCCAGAGATTATAAATTTAATGTTAGACTATTGCAACAGATATTAATTCTAATTGTAGTATAGAAGACCAAGACGTCAATCATATTCATCCATTTAGTCCTAGGTCATCCACGCAATCACTGAATGTTTCATTATCTCATATGAAGTATAAAGTTTGTTTATTCATATACTAACTTCAACGGAGCATAAAACGAAGGTAATACGTATGATCCTTGCAGTTAATCTCTTTATTATGCAGTAAAGTACTGAATCCTGCATATGTTTTTGTTTGATTTAGTTCGTAAACTGTCCGCATTTGCGATTTCTGCTCTGTTTACAACACCATGTAAAAGGTTGTGTCAGTTAAAATGAAATAGTGTCTGCTTGTTTCTTCTTTTATTTTCATGTTGTATTTTATGTTGTAATTTATTGTATTATCTCGCAACTGCGATACAAGAACTATAATTTCTAATCTGAATTATGGCTCAGAAAATAAGGAGAAAAATCTTCACGTAAGTGCCATCGTATATTTTCCGCTGTCAGATATTTCGAAATCATTTTACAGAAAAATACAACAAACGAATAACTAAATGTCTACAACAGAAAAATATCAAGAAAATATAAAAATAAATAAATTTATCATCATGCCTTCTACCCATTACCGGGTGTGGCACTTTGCCGAAGCTGATCTCGGTGATATATTTTGCGCGTGAAATGCGGTTACCAGTCGTCAAATCACGGCCCCCAAAGATGTTAGTGGTGGAGGAGCCACAAGGGTAGCTTTTGAAATTATGAAAATTGTTTGTCGCCTGTGGGAATCGAATCAGGATCCACAGACTGACTTTCATACCACTGAGCTAGCCACCCCATATCAAGAAAATAATATGTGCATATTCTAAAAAGCACAACAATGTTATAAATTCCATGAGAACAATGGAATAAACATGATTCTCATTCATTTGCATTTCAACAAAATAGTAAATCACAAAATCATATCCATCAGACGCAAACAAAAGAATAAATCAAAACATGATTTTATTAATCAACAGACAACAAAACAAATAAAGCAAAATAGCAGCGATAAATTCAGCTGTTTGACAGAAAGCTGTAACAAAAGAACATCGAGGAAGATGATGAACGATTCAAGCAGCGCCAACTTCACTGCAACAGGTATAAAATAAAACCTCGTCATCGGTTGCTTAGCAACGACGACGAAAGACGCAATAGATGCAGGAGATGAAATTTGAAAGGTTGAGAGGTGATCACGACTTCTGGCGCAATTCGTGAAGACAGAAATAAATGCACATTGAAGTTTGAAGTTTCTTAGTAGTTTGCTATTTACTTGCTAAAAGTAGGATTTAATTAGATACATTACATCAAGCTATGTCCTTTAAAATAGAGTAGCACGAGTCCTTGAAACATCCATTAGATTCATCCTTCAATTCTTCCTCAAATTTCTATAGTATCACACCACTTAAAACTGATAAATAATACTTTTTTTTCAAAATAACTTAGAAATTAGAAGAGATATGCAATTGCAGACCTTTTTTTGGTAATTTGAAAATAATAATATAATTTTTTTAATTCTGATATCTCGATAACTAAAAGACAGCGAACTGAGGTATTAAAAATTGAATTTAGCTAGCTGAGAACTTTGTTTTAAAAAAATTCAATTGTTTATAGTACATTTGGACGGTTTTCATTTGTTTTTCTATTAATAGCATAAACCTTGTCGATACCCTATATCAAATTAAATGTATTAGGAAGGTCAGTTAAACTAATATGATAAAAATTAAATTTGAACATATGTCAATTGTTTTTTCTAAGAGTCGAGTAAACTCTAACGGTGTGGTTGATCAACCCTTGAAACATTATAAAATTAACCACCACTTTTGCTTCTTCTACATTATTATAATTCGTCTCATACAAGCTATAGTCTGTTTTTTAACCAGGAGGAGTAAATGCACAAGTCAGATTTACACAATAGAAAGTTACCAAAGAAAGTTACTATATTTTTGTTGGCGCGAAATACAAAAATTTCTTACACATCTGCACTGATTAAGTCTCAAGGCATTTATTTTAAAATACAAATGACATTATAAACTCTAATTTGTCACTCCGTATATTATTAGTTCTTAAAAGAACTGATTTATGTTAATGTCACAGAAATGCAAAAAACTAACAAGAAAACAGATAACCTCAAAACTTATGACAATAAATCAAATGTAAAATCTATGTACAGTGTAAACTGGACGAAGCATTAGCCAATCAGAAGCGTCAGTTTTAGCAGTTAAAATTTAAATTACTCCTCCTGGTTAAAAAAACAGAGTATAGGATAGAAATATTTAACGGAGATTAGTTACGGAATCAATCTAATGAATACAGAGAATGATTTTGTTGTACAAATTTAAATATTGATCTATTTAAATGTTGTTTAAATATTTTCTCCTACCAGTATAAAGAGTTTTTAGTGAGGGCCCCACATAATTTCTAGATAGTTTCGCTGTCCTTTTATCAGTGAAATCATTTCAGCAGCATAAAAACATCACATCGCAATCATTGACATATTCGCGGAAGCGCAACAAATCAAATATTCCATGCGCCAATCATAATCACCTTATGTTCGCTTCCATGCAAACATCGGAACATCGAGCACATATGCGACAAACACCGGTCGCGAACGCTAACATGATTTCCCCATATTGACAATATCGCATCACCTGCTGCCTGACTCGCCCAGAGAACACACGAATATCGATTGACTATTGCCTACTTGATATCGTGATGGCAAAACTTGAATCAGAAATGCTGATGAAGATAAGAGAAGACAGTGTTACTATGACTGTTGTAGCATTATGGTAGCGCAGTAGCAGCACAAGCGAGAGTTCAAGAGATCTACTTACAGCAAAGTATAAGACTAGTCCCTACATTATTTGTTAATTTGTTGGCAACTTTTATATTTAAATAAAAATAAATATATCATCAAGCCTTTTACTCATTACTGGGTGTAGTATTTTGTATGTATTTTGACTAGATGAATCCAATGGTAAAACCTCTAAGTGCATAGTTCTTGTCGAGATATTGTTTAAAAACTGCTCGATGAAATAATTTTGGTGAAAAATGTTTGAAACATAAAAAATATTGCAAATTTGTTTACAAGTCAATTGAAGCACGAGAAATTCAATGCCGTTGAGCGCATCTTCATATCTTGTTTAGTATTTGAAACTAGCGGTCGCCCTGGCTTCGCCAGGCCTCACGCTAGCTCCGCGGACCCTGAAGTAGAATTCACTTTTGTAGGACAGTTGACACAATATAAATTCAATTATTACAAATCTAAAACATTTCTGCATATCTTTCCATCCAAAGCAAGCTCTTCAAAAGACGTTTTACTAGATACCAAACACAATAGATTTTGAAGAACTTTCATTAAAACGATTGATGACAGGAAAAATACAATTGTGCACGCGAGCTCTTCAAAAGACCTTTCATTTGATACTAAATACGAAGACTTTGGAAGCATTTTCACTAAAACAATTGAGGATCTAAAAGTATTAAATTTTGTCGTGAACCCTTCAAAAAATCTTTGTTTTTGATACAAACGCGATAGGTTTTAATCACTTTCACGAAAACAATTGTACATTTTGCTAAACTATTAAAAATCTTTTGGACGTCATTTTTTATAATGTTCTACATTTATATTTTATATGTACATGAAATCATTTGAAATTTTTCTCTAAACTTTTTTGAAAAACTGTTGGAAATCGCTGAAATATACTTTTTGCATTGTAGAATGCTGCTGTCAATTTTCTTTTTTTTTTAAATGTATATTATTACCGCACACAAATTTTGCTTTGTTTTATTACATACTTTTAAAAATTATTTGTCAAGTTGACGTTTTGTCTTAAAAATTTTTACGCTAGTCCTTCAAAAAACCTTCCATTTGATACCAAACACGATATGTTTTTAAGCACTTTCACTAAAACAATTGGCGATCGAAAAATAATAAATTTTGTACGCAAGTCTTTCAAAATACCTTTCATTTAATACCAAACACGATAAGTTTAGAAGAACTTTCACTAAAACAATTGCCAATCGTAAAATATTTAATTTTGTACGCGAGCTCTTCAAAAGACTTTTCATTGGATACCAAACACGATAGATTGTTAATTACTTTCACTGAAACAATTGCCGATCAAAATGAAATTAAATGCTGCACAAAAATACTTCAAAAGACATTTCATTCGATATCAAACACGATAGGTTTAAAAGCAAGATTACAAAAACAATTGCGAAACGAAAAAAAAAATTTGCACGCGATCCCTTTAAAAGTCTTTTTATTTGATACCAAAAAATATTTTATGTTTAAAACAATTGACATTCTTCATTTTTTTTTTTTCATATAAAATTTCTTCCAAATTTTCATATGACATTAAATACGGCATTAATCCGAATATTTGAAATTTGAAACAATTGACAATCGTAAAGTCTTAATTTTTTTATTTCGTCTGAAAGTTCTTCTAAAGCCCTGTCATATGATATCAAACACGATTTGATTCGGAATACTTTAAGCTTAGAACAATTGACGGTCGTAAAATTTCAATCAAATAAGTGTTTTATTTCCGAAAATATTTTGCTAAAATAACTCTTTTTTATTTCATCTGAAAGTTCTTCTAACTCTATTTCATATGCTCTAGCATTTCTTCAACTAAAGGTTGCACGAAAGGCATGAGTATTCGCCGAGTGTTTGTAGCTCAATTGGTTAGAGCAGTCACCATGCGAGTGAAAGGTTCTGGGTTCAAATTCCGGCAAACGCTCATTGCTTTTTCAAAAACTAACTTTTTAATTAATTTATCTAAAGGTTCGTCTAAAGCCCTTTCATATGATACTAAACATGGCATAATTCGGAATACTTTAAGTTTGAAATAATTGACAGTCGTAAAATTTCAATCAAATACGTGTTTTATTTCCGAAAAGATTTTGCTAATCTATTAAAAATCCGTTGGATGTAATTTTTGATAGTTCCACATTTTTTTATAGAATTTATTAAGTTTGAAATAATTACCTATCGTAAAATTTCAACTTTTTATATTTCATCTGAAAGTTTTTTTGAAGCCCTTCAATATGACACTAAATACGGTACGATTTGGAATACTTTAAGTTTGAAACTATTGACAATCGTAAAATTTCAACTTTTTTTTTATTTTATATGATAGTTCTTCTAACGCCCTTTTATATGACACCTAACACAATATGATTCGAAATACTTTATGTTAGAAACAATTGCTTATTGTAAAATTTCAACTTTTTTCATTTATCTGAAAGTTCTTCTAAAGCCCTTTAATATGACACCAAACACGATAGGTTTTGTTGCAATTTCACTGAAATAATTGACGATTTAAAATATTATAATTTTGCCCACATGCCCTTTAAAATAACTTTCGTATTACCGAAAGAAAATTTAAGAGTGATCAAATGATTCCAATTCGAGTTATCTGGTTTTTCTAAATTGTACTCTGCCGTGGATAAAATTTTAAATACACATATTTGAAATTTGTAATTATAATAGAAACGTCTCCTCAGTCCCCCAATGTGCGTAAAATATTTCAAAACTACTCTAAAACATTTAATATTTAAATAATTTATAATTAAAAATATGACATGTCCACATTCAAATGTCAAAATGACAGTAGATGTTCTTCTTCAAAATTTCAAAGCCACCATATTCTTTATACTTTATAAAACTTGTCAATTTGACGTTTTGCTTTAAAACCAACTTCATAGTGAAGTGTCAAAAATTTACTTTTTAAATATACACATTTGAAATGTATAATTATAATAAAAACGTCCCCTCAGTCCCCTAATGTGCGTAAAATAATTCAAAACTACTCTAAACCATTTAATATTTAAATAATTTATAATTAAAAATGCGACATGTCCACTGACAAATGTCAAAGTGACGTTTGATGTTCTTCTTAAAAATTTCAAAGCCTCCACACTCTTAGTTAATTTTGCCCCAAAAACGCATGTTTTTTCAAGTTTTCTCGCACATCATGTGCACGAAAAATTTGAGACTATTAAAAGGCACTCCCGGTGATGGATCTCTATCAAATAAAAAAAGTTGCAAATAAATCGAATAAACCGTCTAGGCTGTAAAATTGTTAGAATGAACGTGATGAAACTATATATACATAGGGAATTAAGCCGTTTAGTATATAAGATGTAGCCTCGGGAAAGTCGAAAATATGATGAGGTAAAGTTTTTGGAAAATTGAACTTTCCCGGAGGTTATATCTTAAAAACTAAACAAGATATGAAAATGCGCTCAACGGCATTGAATTCCTCGTGTCCAAATTGACTTATAAGCAAATTTTTAGCTATTTTTATTTTTTGAAAATTTCTTAAGGGTTACCCCTTAGATTTTTTTTGATTTTAGGCTATTTACAGACTGTTTGCTCTAAAATTCTTCCTCGTACGAATATTGTAACAAAAATTTACATACATACGTATTTTGACCTGCTGAATCCAATGGTAAAAACTCCAAGTGCATATGTCTTCTGGTTTTTGAGATATTGTTCAAAAACTTCTCGATGAAAAAATTTTGGTAAAAACTTTTTGAAAAATAAAAAATGCTGCAAATTTGTTTAGAAGTCGATTGAAGCACGAGAATTTCAATGCAGTTGAGCGCATCTTCATATCTTGTTTAGTTTTTGAGATATAGTCTTGGAAAAGTCGAAAATAAGGTGAGGTAATTTTTTTGGAAAATTGAACTTTACTAAACTTATCAATCAGTAACAGATAATGATCCAGTTAGAGAATAGAGAGGTTCATATTTCACTATAATTTGTAAGTTTTCTGTACTGTCATGCGTATTAAGTTCCCGTAAATAAATTATTGATATTTGTTCGTCTAGTTTTATAAGTTATGAGTTGATGTAGTAAAGTATGATTCGGTTGTGGCTATTAATTTAACGTTTTCGTTTAGGAATGTCTCGTGTTTTGTGACGCACGATCGACTCCAGGACACTGAACTCTTACCCAGAAACGTTCGATCATTTCCTCTACTCCTTCCTAAAATAATCTGGCGTCTACGTTTACCTAGACATTCAATTATTCTTTGTCAATTGCAAAATAAACCTTTCAATATCGAATAGATATTCATTACGCCTTTTAACAGTATCATAATACTTAACCTAACACATGTCATGTCGTATGTGTGTTTCGAGTCTTGGAATTTTTATTACTCGACCCGAAATAGTTATTTATGTATCAAGGGTGAAAACAGGCGTTTCTTGCCCGCGGCATGATTGTTAGCACGAAAGCGCAAAGCGCCGAGGGCTAATAACATGCTCAGAGTCAGAAACGCTAATTTCATCCGTGGTACATACAATATTTTATGCACAACAAAATAACATTTAATTATATGTTCAATAGATTAAAATATGTACATAGGTTATATGTCAAAATGACATTTTGTCAAATCAGTATCAGTAAAAGTATTCAGAATAAACAAAAATTGTCATTTTATTTATCCACAGGAATTATTTTTTTATGACCCTAGGGCCAAAAAGAAGAGTTTAAGCCCGCTTTTTAGGGCTAAAACACATGAATTTCGGCCCGGTGGTGCATAAACTTATATTTTGAGTTCTAATGATACAAATAACTATTTTGTGCCTCTTAAAAAAATCTAGTATCTACTTTCCGATTGAAGATAAAAATATTGGCGTCTACAAAAACATCTTGCTCTTTGCCCCCACTTAGCGTGTCCCTATTGGCAACATCAACTATCAGTAAAATTATTCGCGATGTGATTTATGTTCCGTGGTAAGTTATCGGTAAGAAGTCTTGTTTAATGTTCATATTATGCGGTGTTATTTGAAGAAGGAGAAAGTATTCTCATTATAGTATCGATCATGAAATGAAAGGCGTGTCTTCCAGGCTTGCTTCGATCTTAAAAGTCAAGGGGATTTTTACTAGGTAGCTGAAGAAACTTTACAACGAACTATTCAACTGTTCTCGTTTTTAATCAACGTACCGGCATATATCAAGGTTATTCACCTAGGAGATAAGTAAATAAATGGTTTGTTAGGACTTTTCCTCAGTATGGAGGTGACTACATTACTGGAAAACTAATGGCACGATACTATTTAAATGGTACAGGATTCAAATATTATTTATCTAACGTTCCTACATTATTTTAGTTTGAAAGTTCGCAGATTTACTCAAATTAAAATGAAACAAGCTGACAACATTATTTTTATCACCATGACAACTGTAGTAACATTCTGAAATAGCGTTCCTTTTCTATTGAAAAGGTTTAAATAATAGTTATTTGTTTCATTAGAACTAAAAATACAAGTTTTCGAGTCGAGTAATAAAGGTTGCTGCACGACGCGTAGCGGAGTCTGGCAGTAATAAGAAACTCGAAATAGTATTTTTAGTCCTATTGAAACATATTTTTTTTTACATACTTATTTAGAAAATTTCAGAGATTTATTCAAATAAAAATAAAACAAATTTACAAAATTATTTCCGTTACCATGATTGTAGTAAAAATGCTATTTTTCGTCCTAGGATAAAAAAAAAACAATGATGTATCCACGATAATGTACACATTCCAGAAATAGCGTTCTTTTACTATTGACAAAATTAAATAATAGTGTGATATAGAAGTGGGTGAAAAAAATCATTTATTTTGTTGTTTCTATTTTACTTTTATGCATTTTGTTTTCATACGAAGCTGGCAGTAAAAAGAATACTTTTTAACCACACTTTCATGCCGCCGCCATAATATACTTTTATTATAATAACAGCTACGTCAAAATAAGTAAGTAAAATGCATGAAAACAACATAAAAATGCCAGGGTAAATTGTTCTGGTCACAGAATACTGAAATTATAATAATCTATAAACTAATCTTGAAAAATAAATAATTGTCATTAGCATATCGTTTGATTACATGAACAGTAGGGGGGGTATGTTAGCAAGGTTTGAGCCCTCGAATCTTCCTGATCGTTAAAATCCTCCTGAAATCCTCATTACTATAAAAAAGAACATCACACAAGAGGAACTGAACCCGGTTGCAATTAAAACCCGAAGAGAAGACGAACAAAACGAGGAATTTCCTTCCAAATGAGATCAGATCTGATCTGAGTCGTGTGACGTCACGATTACATCTTTTATTAATACAGACAGAGAGATGTATTGTCAGAATGACTTTCTCTACATCGACATGAATTGCAGAAGCTGCTATAATAGTTACACTGTTACTATGTTATGAATGCATGTTGTAGGTGTTATAAATGATCGATGGATTTTACTTTGTGTGGTTATTTTACTTTTGAATGCATGCTGAGACCTCCAGAATAAGTTTCCGCCATTACTTTTTATTTAATTATTCGTTACTAGGCACAACAGTAACTTAATGCCAATTGCAGTAGAATAAATGAAATAAAAATAAATATATCATCACGCCTCTTATCTATTACTCTGAGTGTGGCACTCTGCCGTAGGAGATCTAGGTAAGTGATATATTTATGCGCGTGAAGTGCGGTTACCTCTTACCAGTTATTAAATCACGGCCCTCAAAGATGTTAGTGCAGGATGAGCCACAGTGGTAATTTGAAAATAAATAAGTAAATATATCATCACGCCTTTTATCCATTACTGGGTGTGGCTTTCTGCGAAAACAGCGATATATTTATACGCAATACCAGCCGTCAAATCACGACTCCAAAGAAGTTAGTAGTGAGGAAGCCACAAGGGTAATTTTAAATTGGTGAATATGTTTGTCGGTTGTGGGAATCGAACCGAGGTTCTCAAATCGACAAACCGACTTGATGCCACTGAGTCACCTATTATATCAAATAAACTAATGTATAAATACAAACCTAAATAACTATGTAAACAATGTACCAGGGTTCAAATATACTAGATGTTGAAGAACCCTTAAATATACACAATAAATAAAAAATGCGAATGAAATTAATTTGTCCGATGATTTGGTGGTGTGGTTAGCGTTACGGCATTTTAATTCGAAGATTCCAAGTTCGAATCCCACTCAAGCTAATAGTATATATGAAGTACTACATTGCGACTCGGTGAGTCCAAACCCTGTACTGTAATTCTGATTGTGCAGAGTAACAAATAAATAAATGAAATAATATCAAAGAATGTGTTTCTCGCCATTCACTTTCTTTCATTCAAATCATTAACCTTTTCATCTATCAGCCAACAACGCAACAGTTCGACAACACCCCAAAAGCTAGCACGTTCACTATTTAACTCAGTGTACAGATCCGTATCGTGTACTTTCACCCAATGATTGATTTTCCGAACTTTCCCGTTTTGTAAGTTGTAACGCCTTGAACGTCTGTACGTCCGGACGTTATGGTTTCGTCGCCTAAAGCTGTAATGTGATGAGATTGAGAATAGACGCCGTGGGAACAAGGGAACGCCACAGAGAGGATTGTTAGAGAGGACCGAATTGCGAAGTCTATAGATAATTTAAGAGTTATGAAAGAGATTTTGCTATTAAATAATTCGTCAAGAAATGGAGACGGAATATCTAGTTGTAAAAAATATATAATAAATAAATATATCACATCTTTTACCTATTACTGGGTGTGGAAATCTGCCGTAGCGGTGATATATTTATGCGCATAAAGTGCGATTACCAATCGTCAAAACACGACCTCCAAGAATGTAGAGGGGGAGCCACAAAAGGGTAATGTAGAAATATTAAAAGTGTGTTATAGGCGATTAACAGGGGAAATACATATTTTCTGAAACCGGCAAAAAAGTGCCTATTTTCCTGACCAATTTTAGTATGGAAAGTAGGTTTTTACAAAAACAGTCAAGTAAAGTACGTATCCAAGGCTATAACAAAAATAACAGTCTGGTAAAGTACAAAACAGTCTGGTAAAGATTTTACCTGATTGTTATTTTTGTTGTACCTTAGGGCTACATAGTATGCTGTCAATACAATTCGTATCAAAATATATTTTTTTTTATACGAATTTTATTGACAGAATACTACGTAACTGTTTAAGAAAAAATAGTATACATAATACATCAGGAAAGTGATTTAACTTGACTCAGCGGCTTTGTATTTCAAACAACCGCTTCGTCAATTAAAATATCACTTTCCTGACTTATAATGTATTATCTACCATATCTGCTGTTTGCATTACAGAAAAATATTTCAAATGAAACATGTAGTGTAACGTATAAATTTCTGCACTTATATTAATTAACATAGTTCATTTCACTGATAAAAAGCGTTGCTATTTGAATCAATTTGGTTAGATGTCTGTAACTATTTTATCTGTGTTTTTGTAAAAGAATTCAGGGAAGCAATGCTAACAAAAGATTTATATGGCATAGCTTTCGTAGGACAACCGTTTTGTAAAATCTCCAATTCATAAATATCGAAATTTATCATATCACTCTAAAATTAGAACATGATTAGTAGCTTATTACAACATAAAACATTAAAAAAACAAATAAACTAAATAGTAACAACTTTCTCCCATTCATTAATTTACCGCACCTTACAAAGGAAGTCAGTCAATAACACCAAGTCATCATCATTAAAACAACCATCTCAAAACCAATTTCATCTTTTTCCCATAGAGTATTTTTGTCCATATTACCAACGAGAATCTCTCTAATTTACGTGCACGAGATCCGGTCAAATTCAACTCAACCAAAAGACCAAGCAAATACCTCACCCAGCCCGAAGAAAGGGAAAGTTCTGGTAACAAGTAACAAAACAACATCAGTTGTAATCGCTTGTTCAATGGTGATACGATTCTTAAGATGTTACATCAGTCGGCACAATTACAAATGAATCTCTGTTTCACGACATGGTTCCTTGTTTCTACATCAGATGTGATTTATTATTGGTAGAGAAATTTAGAATAAAAATAAAATAATATAAATATATCATCACGCCTTCTACCCATTACTGAGTGTGGCACTCTGCCGTGGCAGACCTCGGTAAGTGATATATTTATGCGCGTGAAGTGCGGTTACCAGCCGTCATAGCACGGTACCCAAAGATGTTAGTGGAGGGAGAGTCATAGGAGTAGTTTTAAATAAAATCAATAAATATATCATCACGCCTTCTATCCATTACTGGGTGTGGCACTCTGCCGAAGCAGATCTCGGTAAGTGATATATTTATGAGCGTGAAGTGCGGTTACCAGCCATCAAACCACACACCCAAAGATGTTAGTAGTACACAGGGGTAGTTTTAAAGTAGTGAAAATTGATTGTCGGCTGTGAGAATCGAACCCAGGTTCTCTAATTCATAGGCCGACTCGATACCACTGAGCCACTTTGCCCATACCGTATTTATAAACAAAGTTATATGGACCATTTTCCATCCCTTATTTTAAGATGTGTTGGTTTCACAACGAATGTCCCTATATGTAAGGTCGAAGGGGATTGACCTTTACAGATGTCTTACTGACGATTTCAAATCATCAAATGTAAGAGATGTATTATCAACCCAAAAATTATACTCATAAAAATACTAGAACAGTTCGTAACAAAAACGTAAACATTGCAGCTCAAAACCAAAATGGCTGCTCAAGTCCTAAGCAATGGCATCGATAGGCTAACGGATAATATCAAAAATATTAACGAAGTCGCTGTAACCGAGCTAGTAGCATACCAGAGTAATATGATTGACAATATGAATAATCGGCCAGTGAGTCTGAGAACCCGGGTTCGACTCCCATAGTCGACAAATAATTTTCACCACATTAAAATTACCCCTGTGACTTCCCTCTCCACTAATATCTTTGAGGACCGTGATTTGACAGCTGGCAATGACACTTCAGGCGTATAAATATATCACTTACCGAGATCTGCTACGGCAGAGTGCCCCGCCCAGTAATGGGTGGAAGGCATGATGATATATTTATTTTTTTTACAGCGATATTTCACTAAATATGTTGGAGCAAAAAATTGCGAATGCAAATGTGGCTGAGTGGTTCAGATTTCACTATTAAGTTATGCAGAGTAGCAAAAATATGAATAAATATTGTCGAATTTTGTATCAGGAGTGCAGGAACAGATGTATACTTCGAATATTATTTTCTGAACGTAATAAAATATTTGTTTTTGGGTGAGGCAAGTGAATGGCAAGGTGAAATACTTAATTTAGTATTTAGATGATTTAATAATGATGGTTTCTATTTAATTATTATAAGCACGCTAGTTCCGTAGTTTCAAGATGTAATTTGCCCGAAGCGTAATCATCAAAGCTTTATAATATTTCATAATGTTTTAATAACAAGATTAAATAAATTAGTAGTATTAATATATTATTATTATTATTATTTGCGTAACTATATTGAATAGAAATTTTTCCGGAAGTATGTTCTTGGAGCAAAATTGATGAGTTCAAATTAAATCAAAATATATTAATAAATTTACAGAATTGTTTTATTATTTTCCTCGCAATCGTTTTTAAGAAATGAAACATAATTTAGAGCCGGTATTGTTTCAAAATACATACACTACGCATTACCAAAAGAAATTCAAGAAACTGCTTTAAAAGTTACTTTAGAATTACTTCCTACCAAATCGGAAAAGCATTATGAATTTAGCATATGACAGATTTATTAAATGGTGCATCAAGAAAAAAAATAGTGCTTATTAATTTGAAAAAGTACTCTTGGCATTTTTTAAAGAAATCAGCTACGCTTTGGGCAAATTACGCAATGCTAAAATTATTTCTAATCTAATTATAATTCTTTAAATTTACAAAATAATTTAAATATAATAAATTGTAATAATTGTATCATATATGTAAATATATCAATAAAATAAATATGTTTCAATAAATAAATTTGGCCACATTTTTAATTAAATTTATATTTATCATCACGCCTTTTACCCATTACTGGTGTAGTACTTTGCCATAGCAGATGTCGATAAGTGATATATTTATGCGCGTAAATTTCTATTACCAGCCGTTAAATTACGTCTCCCCCTCCAAAAGATGTTACTAGAGGAGGAGCCAAAGGGGTAATTTTAATGTTGTGAAAATTGTTTGTCGCTGTGGATCCTGAAAACCCTGATTCGATTCCTACAGACGACAAACAATTTTCATAATTTCAAAAACTACCCCTATGGCTCCTCGACCACTAACATTTTTGGAGGCCGTGATTTGACGATTGGTAACCGCACTTCACGCGCAAAATATATCACTTACCGAGATCAGCTTCGGCAGAGTGCCACACTCAATAATGGGTAGAAGGCGTGATGATATATTTTAAATTTATTTAATTTTTCAGTGCCACCTTCACCTTAAAACCTAGGTAAAACTCATCCCATATAAATAAAAAGTGTTTATTAGCAAGAATAAAGTTGAAGTATGCATGATAGTGTCCTCGAAGCTCACCGAGTTCCTTGCAATTTGCCCCGAGCTGTGAAAATAATTACCGTCTAGGAATGTACAGTTATCTAGATTAATTCTCTCCAATAAAACGAAGGTAGCTGGGTAAAATCTAGAATGTAGGGTACCAATGTAGCACGAAGTTAAGTTTTTCCTATGCAAATTCTTTAGATAACATATCACTTGAACCGTTTTCACGAACGTTAAATTCTTTGCCTTGATGCCAATCTCGCACCGTGAGTTTTATTATGAAAAGGGAAGAATGAGGCTTTATACACGCTTCAACTACAATGGTGGATATATGTATGAATTTTATATTTTGACTATTGAGTGAATACATATTGTTCCCAGTAGCTATTGTATATTTTGATATAAATCTTGCACAGCGGAGATAACAATAATAAAATGTTTGCGTTCGACTACAATTTTTTTTAACTTGTTATATATATCATCACGCCTTTTACCTATTACTGGATGTGGCACTCTGCCGAAGCAGATCTCGGTAAGTGATATATAGAGTGATCAAAAGGGATTGTTTCAGTTGACAATACAATTCTGGAAATCTTTTTATTCCACAGTTGGCACAACGCCAGTTAAAGGCGGAAATGCTATTTGACATATCTAATAAATACAAATAGGTTATGTCAGGAGTCTGACAGCTAATAGAATTTTGACGTTTTGAGTAATAGAAATGCTTTAGAAATAATTATAATAATAAATGTACTCAAATTTAAATTTTCAAATGTCACTGTCAACAACAGGAAATGAATTTATGTATCAGGCTTACCAATTTCAAGTAGTTTTTTTTATTGCCAAATGAAACAATTCCTTTTGATAACTCTGTATTTATGCGCATAAAATGTGGATACCAGTCGTCATATCACGGCCCCTAAAGATGTTAATGATGGAAGAGCCACGGGGTAATTTTTTTAAATTGGTGAAAATGTTTGTCGACTATAGGGATCGAACCAGGCCGACTAGATACCACTGAGCCACTACCCCATACCATAATTTTGTAATATCCTGCTTCCCTAATTATTTTAAGTAAAAAAGCTTCAAATAAAAGTTTAGGGCATAAAATTCTGCAGCTAAATCAGAACACAAAATTAATTTTGCATGCTGTGTAATGACAAATTAAATCTGAAAATGACGAAAATTGCCTCAAAACTATCGATAGCCATGGAATTGAAACAAAATTAAGCAAATGTTTGACTTTTTATTTGTCAAAACTGTGAAATTAATTTCTTTATATAATTATCTCTTGAGTGACTGTTGAACCTTGAACGGTGAAACAGCGTAGTTAAAGTGCCTCTAAGCAGAGATAAAAAGTGCCACTTACGTGTACCGAAAATTGCCAGAAGCTGATTACCGTGCATCTGAGAAGGTACTGTACCATTATCCTGTTCCTGTGCCCTAAATTTTCCTACAGTGCAATAATATAAATTATAACTAAAACACGTGTTAACCGTAAGGTTAACCAAACCGCGCGCCATCTGCGGAGCAAAAGATACAATGACAAAAAAGCGAAATAAATGAATAGTTTAATTAAACAGATCTCTACTGGACAACCTCCGACTACGGGAGTTGTCCACACCAATCAACAAACAAATATACCCCAAAAAACACACAACTTGTCTTACGCCAACGCTACAATGAACACTTTCCCCAAAAAAGATCAAGCAATAATTATGCCAGCCTTAGAAGAACTGAAAATAAGAGATTATATTTCGGCCATAGGGAAAATTGTACAGCCTAAAAATATAATATTTGCATCTAAAATATCCAAGCAGAGAATATGCATCTTCTTGAGTAATAAAACAACAGCAGATAATCTAATAAAAAATAACGGAACAATAGAAATTATGGACAAGCAAATAAGTATCCGCCATTACAGCACACCCGCAAAACGCATTATTTTGTCAAATGTAAATCCTATTGTACCACATAATTTAATCGAACAAAAATTAAAAGAGCATAAATTAAAAATAGTGTCACCAATAAATTTTTTACGTGTAGGAATGCTAAACACCGAATATGAACATGTATTGAGTTTCCGTAGACAAGTATATATAACGCCGGATGAAAATATACAAATTCCAGCCACAATCTCAGTAGATTACGATGACACATCAAACAAAATATTCATAAACACCGAAGAAAATATGCTATGTTTTCTATGCAAGAAACCCGGACATACGGCAAACCAATGCGATAACGAAGAAGAAATAATTAATGATTCACAAACAGACAATAACCAAAACACAAATACACTAAAAAACCTAGGAACCACACTAGAAAATAGCACCGAAAACACCCAGAAAAGCACGGGAAAATTACAAAGTCAAGTCTCTACCTCTACAAATTCGCAAACAGAAAATGAAAATCCCCAAAAATCAACACCAAACCAGCAACCAGAAACTCCAACAACCTCAACACAATTTAAAAGACCAGCCTCACTAAGCGACACAGCCTCAACGGGAACGAAACACAACACAGCAAAAAAGAATAAAAAGCGCAAAACCAACCAAAATACAAGCCAAACCAGTATTACAAAACAAGTACACGCACAAATAGAACCACTTAAAGAAATTATAGAAAACGAACCAAATAAATACACGCTTAACTACGAACAGTTAAAAGACTTCCTTGAAAATGTTCACGGCAGTGACCAGCAATTAAACATTGCAAGACAATACACTGAAAACACAGAACAACTTCTTGAAATGTTGAGAGAACTATATCCACATCTAACAGACAAACCAATGAAAGCTAGAATAACCCGTATCATATCAAAAATAACAAGACAACAATTAACAGAAACTGGAGCCGAATGCAGCGATACAAGCCAAACAACATTCGAAGAAGCACCATCTGAATCAGAAGATTGTCTTAGTGAAAAAAGCAATAACTCACAATATTATTAAAATGGCTACAATAATACAATGGAACTGCAACGGCCTCTACGCACACCTAGCTGAACTGCAAAGATTAACGTACCAAATGAACCCACAATACATTTGTCTACAGGAGACTAAACTAAAACCGTCACAAAACGTCAAATTCAAAGGCTATACATGTCATAGAAAAGACAGAGATAACAGACCACATGCTAGTGGCGGAACAGCAATATTAATAAAAAACGAACACCACTTCGAAGAAATCAACCTAAACACCAATCTAGAAATCGTAGCAATAAAAATATACTATCCAGAGAAAATGACAATATGCAACATCTATATACCACCTGATCTAATTATACAAAAAACAGATCTCGAAAATCTCAGAACACAACTACCACAACCATACATTATAACAGGTGACTTCAATGGACACAATCCGCTATGGGGCTCAGATAATCACAATAGAAACGGCAAACTAATTGAGGACGTTTTTGAAAATGAAATAATACTAAACGATACAACCCCAACTCATTTCTCAGCAAGAAACGGATCCTTTTCATGCATAGACTTATCAATCACCAGCCCATCTATTGCTACAGACATGATATGGGAAGTGATACCAGACTCTCACAGCAGCGACCACTTTCCAATAAAAATAAATTATGCTAACAATAAAACAACCAATGACAACACAAACTATATTACAATAAAATGGAAACTTACAGAAGACAAATATGAACAATATAAAAACAAACTAAAAACAAAGTACAGTGTTATACAAGAAAATTCGAATATAAACGAACTAATAGATGACCTAACACACAAAATAACTGCCGCTGCAACGGAAGTATTTGGCCTAAAATCAACAAATAACAGAAGAAAAACAACACCTTGGTGGAATAATCAATGTAAAGAAACCGTAAAAGCAAATAAAAAAGAACTATACTTGTACAAAAAACAAAGAACAACTGAAAACCTAATACAACTAAAACGCTCTAGAGCACTAGCACAACGTACTATAAAGATGGCAAAAGAAACCTCCTGGAGACAGTATGTATCTAATATAAACACTAACACACCACCAAAAGAAACCTGGAATCAAATAAGAAAAATAAAAGGAATAAATACACCATACGGAACATCAACGCTAAAAATAAACCAAACATTCATTACCAACACACAAGAAATTTGCAACGAATTGGCACACACATTCGAACAAAACTCTTCTAACGACAACTACAAGCCACAATTTATAGAAATTAAAAACATCTCCGAAAATACACCTATTAATATAAAAAACTGCAACAAACCTATAAATAACCAATTCTCACTCGCCGAATTACAACACGCAATAAATACAACCAAACCTAATACTAGTCCCGGACCTGACCACATACCTCCCGAACTAATAAAACACTTACCAGAAGAAACCCTAAAACATCTGTTAAACATCTATAACCACATATGGACAAAGCGCAAGTTTCCGACAAAATGGAAAGAAGTTATCCTAATCCCAATCCTTAAACCGAACAAAGACAAAACAAACGCTCAAAACTACAGACCAATAGCACTAGCTAACATAATGTGTAAAATAATGGAAAAAATGGTCAATAAAAGACTACTCTGGTACCTTGAAAACAATAATCTAATAACGAAATATCAAAACGGATTCAGAAACTCAAGATCAACCACTGATCAACTAATGGCATTATCATCAGATATAAACACAGCATTCACCCACAAACAACACCTAATAGCAGTATCGTTCGACCTGCAAAAAGCTTTCGATACAACCTGGAAACACAACATCTTATCCACATTCCAAGAATATGAAATAGAAGGAAACATCCTACACTTTGTACAAAATTTCCTATCAGATAGAAAATTCAAAGTACGACATAATAGAAAGATCTCCGAAACAAAACTACAGGAAAATGGTATCCCACAGGGCTCTATAATTAGCCCTACACTTTTCATAATAGCCATGAACAAAATAACAAAATACATCCCAACAGACGTGGAACACTCAATCTTCGCAGACGACCTCATAATATATATTAAAAACAAAAACCTAACAAGAATACAGAACAAAATACAAGAAACAATAACTAATCTAGAAAAATGGTCTGAAAACATAGGTTTTACATTCTCAACTGCAAAAACAAAAGCCATACACTTCTGTAGAATAAGAAAAGACCAATTTTACCACCCAAACCTAACACTAAACGGCGAATCAATAACATATGAAAACACAATAAAATTTTTAGGCCTAACATTTGACCGAAAATTAACATGGAAAAAACACATAGAGAACCTAAAAACAGACTGCTACGTAAGACTAAACCTACTAAAAATATTATCAAACAAGGACTGGGGAGCAGATAACGAATCATTAACGACGATCTATAAAACATTAATTAGATCAAAAATCGACTATGGCAGCATTATATACACCACTGCAAAACAATACCTGCTCAAAAAAATAGAAACTATTCAAAACACTGCATTGCGAATAATATCAGGAGCACTAAGAACTAGCCCTATAATTAGCATACAAGCAGAAACAGGTGAACAACCCCTAAGTAATCGCAGAGACCAACTACTACTAACATACATAACTAAATTAGCTTCCAACCCAGAAAATCCTACATACAAACATATTTTCACTAACAGAGACAACAAAATATCTATAAAAAATGAAAATAGCCTACACCAACACATAAAACAAAAAATGAACGAAATAAACATAACATTTCCAAAAATACAAGAAATAAGAAACAGCCAGTACGAACCATGGACCCTAACACAACCAAACTTCGACTTAAACCTAAATAAATACAACAAAGACAACACCCTACCCTCTATCTTACAGTCAGAATTCCTACAGATAAAGAATGACACCTATAAAGATTACAACTTTATATATACAGACGGATCTAAAATGAACAGGAAAACTGGAGCAGCAATAAAGTCCAATAATTTTACAGAAAAATACCAATTACCTAACCTAACATCCAACTACACTGCTGAAGCATATGCTATAGACCAAGCAATAACACAAATAGTAACAAAAACAAACACCGAAAAACATGTAATCTGCACAGACTCTCTCTCCTGCATCCAAAATATACAAAACCTATACCACACTGATCCCTTCATACAGCAAATCCAACACCACATACAGCGTACAAACGTACCCCATGCTAAAAACATAACCTTCCTTTGGGTACCTTCTCATAGTGGTATCAAAGGAAACGAAGAAGTCGACATCCTAGCGAAACAAGCCACACAAACAAGCACTGTTATAAACATCCCAATACCAACTAAGGACTTCACAAATAACATCAAAGCCAAAATCAAACAAAAATGGACACAAACATGGAAAGTAGTAGACAACAACCATCTAAGGCGACTTAAAAGTGATACCAAAACATGGAAAATACCAGGCACCCGAAGAGAACGAGCAACAATAACTAGACTGAGAATCGGACACACTCTCGCTACACACGCCCACATATTCAAACGAGAACCTGCAACACTATGTGACACCTGCAATACAAAACTAACAGTGGAACATATACTACTCCAATGTAATAAATATACGGATTCAAGACGAAGACATAACCTACCCGCCAACCTAGAAGAATGCCTCACAGTCAAAACAAATATTAAAAACACAATCGAGTACCTAAAAACCATACAAATGTACAATAAACTGTAAAATGTAAACTAGATCAATCAAATGTCATTGTTAATATGCATGTAAATACAAAGCCCGAGCACCAAGAGTCCTTGCTACTGAGGTGCTCGTAAAAAATAAACCAAATAAAAAAAAAAAAAAAAAAAAAAAAAAAATATAATTATCTTCATTTATTTTGTTGGTGAAATTAAGGGTTCCTAGGAATAGATGAATTAGATTGAAGGTTTGTTGCGCGAATGAATGATGAGACGAGCTTATAGTAAACGAATTATGAATATAGTTGTTTGACGAAGATTATTTGCAGGATAAATCTAATGAAAATATGTTTCACGGGGTTGTGCCACCTCATTTTATGGAACAGAGCGTGTTGTACATCTGCACATTAAAAAATTGCTTCCGTGTACTCTGAGTTTTATTTTATTTTTAAAGTTTTGAACCAGTTTGAAATAAGAAATAGGTTATATAATTTTGCAGCTGTTGTTTTTAATTTAAATTTTTATGGACAATATTCATCGATAAAGTAAAAGAAATGTTTATGTAAATAAAAATACAATTAATACGTCGATTTATATACACAAGGTTACTATATTTAAATAACCAGTTGAATGAATTCACAATTCAACCACACAAAGAAAAACAAAACACTCACCTGTCTTTTTCTTTTTGCTCCTTCTAAGTGTAGACGGCGCTCTCATGATACTCGGCTTCGCAACATAAGTAGCCTTCTTGTTAGACACTGCAGACTTCTTCCTCCTCAGAGGTTTCTTCCTCTGCACTGGAGTGACACCCGCAGGCAAGTAGCAGCTTCCTGTTGACCCGGAGGACGATTTCATACTCGTACTTTCATCATCAGATTCCGCACGACTTACATCCTCCGAAATGGGAGATTCATCCGAAAGGGAACACTTGGAAAAGTCATTGGAAGGGATGTCATAATAGTGATTACTCACTCGGGAGATTCTACCACTTTGAGTTTCATCGGAGAGGATGTCGAATTCACCGGAAATGCATTCGTAGAGGCCTTCATCAATGCTTTTGTCATCAGGTGTTACACAGGGAGGAAACGAACAATCGCGAATTTCTTGAAGGTTTAACTTGAAAGATTGTTTTCGCCGAATGGAGGGTTTACGTTTTTCTGGAGGTACGAATATCATTGGGTCTAATTTAAGCGAGCGGAGTGATCTGGCAGGGCGACTAATCACAACTTGATACATATCATTCTTATTTAAGTTTCGATTTTTCTTTTTTCTTCCTGAAGTCCTAATAGCTTTCTTTCTACTACTTTTCCTTTTAACAGAGTTTCTACGTACCTCTACTAGCGCTCCACTAGTTCTTTTAAAGTACCCATCTCGACTAACAGATAACTTAGGTTTAGGTTTTTTCTTTCTGAAGAACCCTCCTTTAGTAGGTACAGTAGGAGGGGTGTTATAATCAGTTAATTTCGGAATTGAAACAGAAAAAGAAAATCCGGAATCTTTACTAGAAAATAGTCCAGTGGAAGCAGTAGCAGAGCTTGTTGAAGATAAAGTTCGTGCCACTGGTGGAATAGGTTTAATTTGTAACCTATTGGAAACTACGGGATCTCGTCTGTCCTTTAAAGCACTGTCTAGTGAGTTATGTGCAGGGAGGGCTGATTGTGCAGGACGAGGGAGTTCTAGACTCCTAGGCGCCATAGCTAAAGGAGCGTCCATCCATATCCTTCCTAGTGAAACAGACAAAGAACACATTTCGTCGTTTGCGTCTGGGATTAAAGATGGCGGCGGTGATGCAGGAGTAGGGCGTCTCATAAACAAAGGACTGCGATTTTGTATTTCTCCATCTCCCCATGGAAACATTTCTACAGCGGAATCATTACTTTCCTTTCTTTTAAGGATAGGACTTTGTTTTGACTTTCTTCGTAATGGTGGAGATTTTCTACGAAATCCTGGAGAGGAAGTTAATTGTTTTATTTCAGGAGGAGCAGGAAGAGAGTCATCTGAAGCTGGAACGTATATAATAGTCCTTTCGCATCCTCGAATTCCTGTTGTTGGTGCAGCAGGTTCATTGACCCGTACACCACGAAGCCAATTCCCATATGCTATAACACTTTGTCCAGGACCTTCATTACTTTCCTTCTTAACTTCCTTTCCAGGAACCTCAACTTCCTTGATACTATTCATTACTTCTACAGGACTTTTAGGTATTTCCTCAACGATTTTAGGAGGAGGTGGAATTTCTGAAGGACCAGGAATTGGTTCTCTTTTTAGTTGTTGTTTCTTCCTAGCACCTCTATCGAGGTAGCTTTTCCTGATGGAAATCCTTTTAAAAGAATCACTTCTTTTGAAGGACGATTCCTTGTCCTTTTTCTTCCGTCCTCCGCCCATAAACCGACGGAGATTTTCAAATGTTATAGGCTTCATGTTAACTGAATATAGATGTGATTCAAGTGTCCATTTTGTCTGTCACACCCGTCTCAGAAACGGCCATTTTGTTATATTTTTATGATGCGTAATCCGGTGAAGTATGCATTGTTTATGGTCACCTAAGAGAAAAGTATTCTCTGTGTTAATAAAAGAGAAAACTAGATGCAAACATATCCTTTTAGGGAGAATTACGTAAGATTGTTGTACCAGTTTGTTGAAGTTAGGTTTACGAAATGTTGCGAGTGAAATACGAGACCTTGGCAGAGTCTAGGCTACTGCTACTTACATGTTAATGCTTAGTAGTTATTCTTTTATCTGTCTAATGTAATGCTACTTGCACAATACATTATAAAGCGAACTATCTGAATGCGTATCACATGGGCACTTAGTTATGTAGTAATTATCATTTCTCTCCTTGAGATATTATCTATATATTATACTCTCTCCAGCGGCGGCGAGAGAGGGAGACAAACTCACCCCAAAATATAACTACGAGTATTATATGGCATTGTACAACTTTCAGTAATGGGTAAAAGGCGTGATGAAAAATTTGTTTATTTATTTACAAATTAAATAAATTTTTTAAGCGTATACTACTTTAAACATATGGAAAAACTTTCAGAAGTCATATTTAACCATTAAAACATACGAAGAAGTAGTAGTATACACGTATCTTCATATCTCGTATAGAATTTGAGATATATCACATTTTTCCGATGTCTGTATCTTAAAAACTAAGAAATATATGGAAATGCGCTCAACAGCATTGAATTCCTCGTGTTCGAATTGCCTTATAAGCAAATTTTTAGAGATTTTTATTTTTTGAAAATTTCTTAAGGGGTACCCCTTGGATTTTTTCCAATTTTAGGCCATTTTCAAACTATTTGTTCTAAAATTGTTTCTCGTACAGATATTGTAACGAAAATTTACATACATATGTACTTTGATCCGCTGAATCTAATGGTAAAATCCCCAGGTACATAGCTCTTCTAGTTTTTGAGATATTGCTCAAAAACTGTTCGATGAGAAAATTTTGGTGCAAACTTTTTGAAAAATAAAAAATGCTGAAAATTTCTTTACAAGTCAATTGAAGCACGAGAAATTCAATGCCGTTGAGCGAATTTTCATATCTCATTTAGTTTTTGAGATATAGCCTGTGGAAAGTACAAACTCTGATAAAGTAAAATTTTGGAAACTTCAACCTTAAAAATTAAACAAGTTATTAATTCGAACCTTAAGTAAAAGTACTTTACGTAGAAATTCAAATACTTTGGATTAAATTTTCCAAATAATTAAATATAATAAGTACTAGGAAAGTACTTAAAAATATATTTAAATATAAAAATATTCCAGTATTGTCCAGCTCTATTTCGAAGTATTTCTCTGGCATTGAGTCAGCAATTTAACGTCTGTCAAAATAATACAAAATATCTCGAAATCATTAATCAAACTGTAGTTAATATCAAATTGAAATTATAATTTAAAATCAGGCCATCAGACGACGTAATTAGCTTGGTAAAGACGACATGACGTGTAGGAAGCTTGTACTTCGAGTTGTCTTAGAAAAAACTAGAAAAACTGACACATATATACGACTAAAGAAATTAGAAAACCATTTGGAAACCAATAAAATCAATAAATTACGGATACAACCACAAGAACATGATTAAATTAGTAACTAAGTAGCGCAATGTTGAATACACTTTTTCTGTTATTCAATTTACTGCAGCTGAAGTTATGAAACAATTTTAAATAAAAATCAGCTTTATACAAACTTCATATCCTAACTAACTTTACTTTATGAATAATAAATAGCTTGTTAAATCGATACATGAACTACATTATTCTAAAAGTAAACTTGTGAAATTTATAACGATATTTTAGTAGAGAGATTTAGTATGTTTGTTACGAAATTCTAAGTAGATTTTTCTGTTGTTAGTGTACAACTAGTTTGTTTGGGTTTGCATAAAAGCTATTGCGAAAGATGATGTTTAAATGTAATTTAGAAATTTAGTACATTTGAATGAAATAGAGAATTAGGTCTAATGAAAGTTTTACATAATTGTCTAGTCATGCATGTGGCAGCTCTGCATTTGCAGATCTTAATATCTATTTTTATAGTTAAGTCAAAGTGTTTTATACTATTTTCTCTATCTCGGCTTCCCTTTACATAATTTCTTTATCAAAATAGCTGACATTTTCCATTAAAAGAAAGATTTGGTAGTGACAGATTAATTTATAATTTGTGTTTTTTATTTTGTCCGTTGCCTTTGTGTATTTAATGCAGTTATACCAATCTATGATAACAATATGTAACCAAAAATCGTTTAAGAATGAAGCTCAATCTAACATCAATATTCTAATGCCAGAAAAAAGAATAATTATTGCATAACCAAAGAAATGATACATTGTTTAAAATTTAATAAAATAAGAAAATAATAGGAACAAATTTTCCACCACTTGTCAAAGTTCCACAAAATTACAGTACTTTTGAATTAACTTATTAGGTCATCATCAAAGGCTGGTCAGTTCAGCTTTAACCATAGACTTATTTCGCTCTTCAGGAGCTCATCAGTATGGTGCGACCAACTATCCTGCTAGACCAACTAGGGGCTAGTGATCTGTGGTACTATGTAAGCTGAACTGACAGATGTTAAGAATACTCATGAAGGTATCATGACATGAGAGCTACGGAGAACCATGCAGTGCCATCTACTGACAAAAATCGCAAACAGCTGAATAGCAATAAATAAATAATACAAAGACAAATTGTCAATTGACAATGTTCCTATTATTTTATTAAAACTCAGTTCCACATCGCAATTGACAATTTGTCTTTGTATTGTTTCAAATGTATTTCCAATAATATTCAGTTTAGCAGAAGTTACCAATAACAGCGGTTGTTAAAAATAGTATTGTATTGTGGCCAGAATCCTGTCTTTCTTTTGTCAGTTGCATAAAATAAAATAGTAGCTAGTATTTTAAAATATGTTAGCACTCCTTTAAAGTCCATTATTCTACGTCATAAATTTCTGCACGGTGTCACCCACTTTCAGTTTCTCCACGAACCAATGCGAACAACAATCTACAACATAAACAATCTCTAACAATTTTAATTATAATTTAAAATCACTGTTCGCTTCAAGAAAACTCGTATGTCCTGTGCACGTGCCATTGCAATAGTATTATTGTTTCCCGAGATATAATTTGAAAAGTTCTACTATCAACCATGTACTTGTACATACTAACAACTTGTTTCTTATATACAACCACAGACATTCTTAAAGATTTACAGATGGCAATGCTGATACAGTCGCATGAAATCTTCTATTATATATGTAACAATAATTTAATTTAATTTATGGGGTAAATGGCTCAGTGGTATAAAGTCGGCATGTAGAATTAAAAACCTTGGTTTGATTTCCATAGCCGACAAACAATTTTCACCATATAAAACATTACCTCTGTGACTCCCTTCTATTAGCATCTTTGGGAGCCGTGCTTCGACGGTTGGTAACAGCATTTCATGCGCAAAATATATTATTTATCGATATTTGCTAGGGCAGAATGCCACGCTCTGTAATGGACAAAAAGCGTGATGAAATATTTATTTTTAATTTAAATAAAAAAATATATTTAGCCATGTTTATTAATTCCTTTCACATTATTTCTCGATTCAATATTGATTTCTTTCAGTTACACTTAATATTTGAGGGACAGTGGTGCCAATGGCCATCAAAGATTTTCAAATTTAATAGAAGAAAGATACATACATTCATATATACATATCTTCATGCTATATCCCAACAAATCACTCATAAAATATTCACTCATTCCATTCATCAAATAATCAGCCCTCGTCAAACATTATCATCCAAACACACCACCCTCATTTTAACCACATTCATAGATCATTCCATATAAAATCATTCATTTATTACACGAGAAATCATTTATCACACAACAAACCTTCAATCACATCATTTCTGTTCACTTATCATTCATCTCACATAGCATAAAACATCTCAAATTACTCACGCTTACTCCTAACAACGAATCTAACAACGAATCTACAAAGATTAGAAAAGATGAAAGCGATAGTCTGCACTTGTATATGAAAGAAAAGTCCACACAATGCAGTAACTGAGAATGAAACAAAAAGATTAGAAAGGAAGGGAGTATCCCTGCGCTTGTTTTTGAAAGTGAATTGCAGTTAAACTCTCTATATAAGAACTGAAAACGAATTAAAAGATACGAAACGAAGGGACTGTCGGTCTACGCTTGTTTTTGAAGAAAGATATCTTCCCAAATAGCCTTATAAATTCTTTCAAAATAGTTATTTGTGTACCTAGAGCAGAAAGTAGTCTATTACCGCTCCAGCATTCATATTGTTGATCGACGAGCAGCCTAGAGCTGCAACCATACAAGAACGACAAGGCCACTTTCTGATCGAAGTGCACACAATACTTTTTCTAAGAACCATTTGGAAAAGCTTGAAATAGTATATTACATAAGTCAGGAAAGTAAAAGCACTTGCCGGACGTATTATGTACACTATTTTTTCTGAAACCGTTTAATTTAATCAAAAATTAACCATAAGTAATTCAAAATATTTAATTTTTTTGATATGAATTGTATTAACAGCAGACTACATATCCAAGGATACGATTATGTCTAAGTGGTTTGCTTTCCACTATAAGTTACTACAATTGGAATTAAGTTTAAGAAATAAATTACATTTTTCAAAATGTTTCTGTTAGTGTAATCTTTAGGAAACTCTGGTGCATCAAGCAACATTTATAGATCTTCCAAGCAATTCAAACTTTAATAAATAACTCCGTAGGTAGTAATAAATAACATGGGTAAATTCCACGGTACTTACAGTTCGCGAACAAAGCGGTCGCGAACGGTAAGAAACGCGAGTTATCTAATTGTAAACTGATTTATTGATTCATACGACAGATACCGTTATAATAATTCAAGTGCTTAAGCTGGTTCATATGCGGCACTACCTGGTTCGAGACACGATAGTTTTGTATTTGTTTCCTTACAACCATGTTTTAGAAATACGGTTATGAGACCTGCGTGATTCTAAAACAATCTGGTTCAATAGAGTGAAGCATGAAGGTAATTGATAATAAAATGGCAATTTTGTTTGATTGATTTGAGGTGGGTTGAGTTTGAAGGTTTTATTAATTATTTTAGTGAGTTTAGATATTGATTTGTTTGGTTGTACAAACATAAATGTCTTAACGTCAATAGGTAGAGAATATTTCTTGTATCTACCAATTTATATTAAAAAATACGACTGTGTCTGAGTTGATACCACTATAACTATAAGCTACTATCAATGCCCGTATTTATTTGGTATTTTTAAAGTAACCCGGTAGGTTGATTTTGTTTAATTGGCTTGTTTTAACTAACCCAGAATTATTGAACTTATCCTACTGCCCCAGCTAATTTGGTGGGTTGGCAGGTTGAACCTGTTTTCTAGTATCAACTTGGTGGCATCGCAATTGATATTTAAGCAGATATCACTAGAACGTGCATTAAGATTTTAAATTTATCGCTAATTTTTACAACTGACACTGGATGCATCATTTATTTAGAAGTAACACGGGTTAGTTCTAGATCAGTTTAGGGTTGAACCCTAACAAATACTGCCAATATTGTTTAAATTAAGCATTTATTAGTATACCTCTAGACTAGATAATAGTATATTACATAATAAATCAGGAAAGTGATATTTTACTTGACGAAGCGGTTGTTTGAAATACAAGGCCGCAGGCCGCCTGAAATATTATGTATACTATTTTTCTGAAACCGTTTAATTTAATCAATAATTAGTCATAAATAATTCAAAATATTTAAATTTTTTGATATGAATTGTACTGACAGCAGACTACGCATCCAAGATTACAACAAAAATAACAGTCAGGTAAAATCTTTACCAGACTGTTTTGTACTTTACCAGACTATTATTTTTGTTGTAGTCTTGGATATGTACTTTACTTGACTGTTTTGGTAAAACTCTACTTTCTATATTAAAATTGGTCAGGAAAGCAAGCACTTTCTTGTCGGTTTCAGAAAAAAAGTTTTTATGTTGGTTTAAAATAAAAAATATATCATCTCGCCCAAAGATCCCAAAGATGTTAGTGGTAGGGGAGCCACAGGGGTAATTTTAATTTGGTGAAAAATTTTGTCAGCTGTTGGGATTGAACCAGGATTCTCAGGATTCACATGTCGACTCGATACCACTGAGCCATTATCCCATTTTCTATATTATATTAATTATTTATGTTTTTCAGGTTCTTAATTAATATTTTGTTATTATTGACACACATATTTTATTTTGTATATACTATTTTTAAAGTGGCCATTTCGAAGAAATGATGTCACTAAGTTCCAGTAGTAATTTTCCAATTATGTGACGAATTAGTAATTAAAAAAGTAATTAAATATTTCATCTGGTGTGACATGTGTATGAGTCTATCTGAAGACACGCTGTGTGACATGAAAAGCCGCTATTTGCACCGAATAAAATTATATAAAAATATTTACAACGAACGAGGAACATTCCAGAAAACTTGTAAATATTTATAAACACAACGTGAGCGAGTGGCCATTAATAGAGGTAAAAGGTGAAGAGTAAATGATGCGTTTAATCACCTGACCTTTGCAAAATTTTAGTTACACTTTGTTACCCCATTATTTCCAATTACCATATAAAATAGAGTTTTATCGATGCATACGAAAATTCTACTAGAGCAAGATTACTTAAAAATATACTCAAATTGCTTCGGAGTACGATGCAACCACATTTATTTATTGGCAATGCTTCAAACAAAACAGATAAAAATTAAAGGAATTTAACTCTAAAATTGTTTCGAAATAATGAGCCATTACCCTCATTATATTAATAAACATAAATAAATAATTGTAATTCAGACAAACTATAGGTGGGGGAAGTAATAAAGGAATTTTTTGAGATAATATTTTCAACCCTCCAATGACTTGACGATGAAGAAAAATATTCGAAATCATATAGTAATTCAAAATTCGTAGAAATCGAATAGTAAACTTATGAAGTGAACAAATTGTTTTTTAAACTAAAACTAAATATAAATAATGCCGCCCCAAAATATGTGCCGCCCGGACCGCACCAACCCCCCCCCCAGGTACGCCACTGATGAAGTGCAGTTACCAGCTGTCAAATGTTAGTGGAGGGAGAACCAGGGATATAATTTAAATGTGGTTAAAATTGTTTGTCGGTTATGGGAATCGAAACCGGGTTCGCAAATTCACATGCCGACTTCATACCACTGTTCCACCTACCCCATACATTTAAATACAAACTAATCGGTATTAAATATCTACGATCGTTTCATTTCAAGAGATTAAAAATAATATTTCATCCTGACACAGTTTTCTGTAGCAATCCTCGTACTCCGGTGTCATTTCCGGAGTCCGGGATGTCATTTGTGTCAAGTGGTGCATAGCGCGCGTAGCAGAAAAGTTAGGAAAATGCAGCAGACGAGGGTGAAGCAGGGTGTAGGAGGGTGTTAGTTCGACCACGCGAATCTTGTTTTACAGTGTATCTGCTATGCAAATGCAATTACAGTGTACGCCTGAGTGGACCGCGCTAGCCGACCAGAACAATGGCTGCCTGCGCAGAACGTGCCAACAGTGGCGTACGTTTAGAAAGGGGCACAAAGATAAACGGGATATTTAGTAGGTGATATGAATAGATAGTTGGAGGGACTGTGGAGAACTTGAGTTCGATTTTTGCTACATTAAATAAATACTTCTGTGATTCCTTCTCTGTTAACATCTTTAGGGGCCGTGATTTGACGGATGGGAAACATAAAAATATATCTCATTTGCTACGATAGAATGCCGCATTTTTTAAATTGATGAAAATTGGTGGGAATCGAACCAGGGTTCTCAGGATTCACAGGCCGACTTGATACCACTGAGCTAGCTACCCCATTTAATGTAATCATGGTGTCAACCAATTTCAAATTATAAAATTCCAGGATAATCAAGGATTTCAAGGTACATATTATAAAAAAATTCCAGGTAGTTTCATAAAATGACCAACAAAATTTATAAAAGGTGGAACAAAAAAAAAAAATTGCCGCGAACTTTCAAATATCAACTTTATTCCAAAATATAAGAAAACTTGTATTCAAAATTTTGTTTGACGGTAAATACTTTTTTCCAGGTATTTTATAAAAATTCAAGGATATTTAAGGATTTAAGGGTTTGTTTAAAAATTCCAAACTTTTTCCAGTTTTTCCAGGAATTTCAGGTCGATGGACACCATGGTAATATAATGTACAATTAAAAATGACAACTTTGACAATTAAAAGAATTTTAAATCTCATACTAATTTACAAATATTTTAAAATTTTAATTTTGTTATTGCATCGATCGTACAAAAATGTAATAAATATTGCGACCAGTAATAGGCAGATTAGTAAAGAGGATTAGCGCTAATACCAGTTTTAATACTATCTATAACTGTATAACTGTTTCAAATTAAAACAGATTTACAAAAAGAATTAAATTTGATGATAAGTAACACTATTTTAACCTAGGTTAAAATAAACTTGTTTCGTTAATTGGAAAATAAGTAAAAACGAAATAAAAAATTCACATTAATCTTCTTTATGGATCTGCTAATAAGTATTCTACCTATATAGGATACACTGCCCTTAATATTTAAATAACTACAATATTTATGGGGTAGTTGAGTCGGCCTGTAGATCCTGAGAAATCTGGTTCGATTCCCACATTTTCACCACATTAAAACTACCCCTGTGGCTCTCCCACCACTAACATCTTTGGGGCCGTGATTTGACGCACTTCACGTGCATAAATATATCACTTACCAAGATCTGCAACGACACAATGCCACCCCCAATAATGGGTGAAAGGCGTGATGATATATTTATATATTTATTATTGTAAAAATTTCGCTGCGCCTCTGTTTAATATTCCCTTCATCCCAGAAAATTTCGTGCTTTGATTATCTGGCCTAAATATCCCCCTACCCTTTCTCCTTCCTACCCTACCCATTTTATCCAGTGTCACGCGCCACCCTGCGAACGATTGACGTATCATGGTCGTCGTAATGAGCTCAGTTATTGCTAATGATGTCGTTACTTTTTATGCCTTTTTGAGTTCCGTCGTTGTAGAACGAACACTATAACGTTGCTCTTGTTGTTGGTGGTGTAACGAATGTACTGTATTGTTGTTGAACAACAACGAGAGAGGGTTAGAAGAGAGCGGTTTTGTGTTGGATTTTAAATTGTAATTTTATGAAGCAATTGTGAACTTGAAGGGCGTAAACCTGACTGTAAAATGTGAATGTGAAATTGATGGGGAGAACGATGATACTATTTATTTTTTGTACTCGCATCATTCAAAATAAGGTTTACATTAAGAGGGCAACGTGAAAAGTCTCTGAAAAATAAAACAAATGGCGCCATAATCGAAAATCTCATGTGACATTTGTGATGTACCATCTTTAACTAGAACACATTAAAATTTTCAGACTGATATGTCATTCAGTTCTGTTTTGACACTCATCGAAAGCAAGCAACCTTGAAGATTTTTTAAAACATGGAAACAGTGAATTTCGCGTTTTGATTAAACATTATTTCTTGCGTGGAAAAAACATTACGCAAACCAAAGCATCGCTTGTTAAGCATTATGGGGACTCCTCACCATCGATTGGATCGATTCACAAGTGGTTTACTGATTTTCGTTGTAGTAGTATGACCCCATAAAGGACGCCGAACGTTTTGGTCGTCCAATTGGGGTTACAACGCCAGAAATCGTCGATAAAATCCATGATATGATATTGGACGATCGGCGAGTTAAAGTGCACGAGCTGGCTGAGGCTATGAGAATCTCAATCGAACGGGTACGGAACATTTTGCATAATTTTTTGGATATGCCAGATGGGTGCCGCATTTGCTCCCTGTTGACAACAAGCCCGACCGCAGTCGCAATGGCAAAATTGCATGAATTGCGCTACGAATTGGTTCGTCATCCACCATATTCTTCAGATTTGTCCCCCTGTGATTTTTATCTATTTCCAAACTTGAATAAATGGCTCGGCGGAAAGAGATTTGGCTCCAACGATGAGGTCATCGCTGAGACAAACACTTATTTTGAAGGATTGCCAAAATCGTATTATTTGGAAGGAATCGTCAAATTAGAAAAACGTTGGACGAAGTGTATCGAGCTACAAAGAGATTATGTTGAGAAATAAAATATGTTTTGACCAAATAAATCATTTCTTATTTCATTTTTCAGGGACTTTTAACCCTGCCCTCGTACCTTGGAAACTGATGGAAAGTGAAATAAATACATCATCACGCTTTCTACCCATTACTGGGTGTGACACTCTACCGAAGCAGATCTCGGTAAGTGATATATTTATGCACGTGAAGTGCAGTTACCAGTCGTAAAATTACAGCCCCCAAAGATGTTAGTGATGGGGGAGCCACAGGGATAATTTTTAATTTGGTGAATAAGTATATTTCTGATTCAGTATCACCCAGAGCTATCTAAACACCCTGTATACACAACAAACCCTTGTGGTGGTGACGTCAGCAGCAGTGAGGGGAGGTTGGTTTCAGTATAGCTTATTTGACAAGACATAGAGTGTCGTCACATATGCATTTCTAAACTAAATGATTGCAAACGCTACAACCGAACTTGTAATGAAATTAACATAGTTCATAAAATCGCATTTGGTATTGCAGCGCATTTAATTTAAAGAGGTCAACAATTACATTACCATGTTAATCTACAATTTAATTTAAATAACTGATTACCAACAGCAAGTGAAATTACAATAACAAATTTCCATAATGAAGCAAGCGGAAAGTTACAGGAAGCCTCCTGATTTGCCATAATTTTTTCTCTATTGCTATTATTTATTTTTTGATGCGGATGGAGCTTATTACGTGAAAAAATCGTATAAAATGGTTGTCGGAAACCGGGTATTACGTTATTTCCAGAATAAAAACGGTATATGATGATTTAAAAACCAGAACGATAAAGAGGATTCTTGATCTGTAACTGCATCGGTGGAACTGGGTATTATTTTTGCAAAATTGCGGTAATGCTTTTGAAAAATTAAATGACCACAAGTTGTTTTTAGAATACAATAGTGTTGGTTTAACATTTATTTATTTGTTACGCTGAACAACGGGAACTAAATTCTAGTTGCATTACCTTAAAGTAAAAACTAAATTACTTTCTGGAATTTTATTCTAAAAAATTAAAATTATATAGACTTATGGTTTTCCAACTTTTCGGAGCCATGGCCCCCTTGGCGGCAAAAATCACAAATATATTCTTTTGCGACCCTCTTGTGTGTGATCAAAATTGCAGTTTGTAAAAGGCTGATTTAATAATGTACATTACAAACATAGAACCACGATTTCAGAAATTAGTAAAGGAAACATTTCTCATTAAGTTGGTTCTATCATGACTGTCTTATAAAACTATAAGTAACCGAAAAAGTTTATAAAAACAAGTATTTAATTATATGTATGGTAAATAAAACAACAAATTTGTATATTAATGTAGAAACTCATGACAAATAACATATTGAAATTTCATTAAAATCTGTTGTAAATGCTTCCATGATAGTGTACACCTTAAGGATTAATTTAAAATAATATGACATGAAATATGAAATTGAGAATTTCACCATTCGATTCCATATATATTTCTTGCGTAGATACGCATATTTTAATCCTCAAAATATATTTTTTTAATCGTCATGATCGCAAAAATATGTTAATGAAAACGTTTTTTTTTTTGGTTGAACCAGTTTAAAACTAGAATTTTTTAAATATGTTTCTATATAAATCTGATTACGAGAAATCAAATGCCGTTGAGCGCATCTTCATATCTTTTTTAGTATTAGAGTTCCAGCGATTTTTAACTTTTAAAAAATCTCAACTTTGAAGGCCCATATCTCGAAAACTAAAAGAGATATTGAAATGCGGTTTAAACGAGTGTATTTCTCGTGCTCCAATTAACTTATACCGAAATTTTGAAATTTTTGGAAATTTTAGTATTTTTTACAAAATTTTATTTTGCCCATATTTTGAAAATTTTAAGAGATAAAGAAAATCTGTAAAAACCAGTGAATTCCTCTCATAAAAGTACATATGTATGTAAAATTTCAGATTGTTTGCTCCACGCATATAATTTTTAGAACAAAAAAACTAAAAATCACTGTTTTTTAATTATTTTTGAAGGGGTACCCCTTAAGAATTTTACGAATTTTGGCCATTTTTCGTTTTTTTGCTCTAAAAATTTTATCTGTGGAGCAAAAATTCTGAAATTTTACATACATATGTACTTTCACGAGAGAAATTCACTGGTTTTTATAGATTTTCATTTTCTCTTATAATTTTTGAAATATGGGTAAAAAAAATTTTGAAAAAAATTATATAATTTTCAAAATTTTTCAAATTTCAGTATAAGTTAATTGAAGCACGAGAAATACACTCGTTCAAACCGCGTTTCAATATGTCTTTTAGTTTTCGAGATATGGGCCTTCAAAGTTGAGATTTTTTAAAAGTCAAAAATCGCCGTAACTCGAAATCGAAAAAAGATACGAATATGCGCTCAACGGCACTCGATTTCTCGTAGTCTGATTTATATAGAATCAAATTAAAAAAAATCGAGTTTTAAATTGGTTCAAACAATTTTGAATGATGCGAATACAAAAAATTACTTTTATCTCTCATTATGACAACTATAGTAAAAATGATGATGTATCCATGGTAATGTAAACATTCCTAAAAAAGCGTTCTTTTACTATCGAAAAAGTTTAAATAATAATATAATATTAAAGTGAGTGAAAAATCTATATATTTTTTAAAACTTCTAATACTAGCGTTCGGCTTATTCAAAAAAATCCAATTAATTGTTTCAATCAAAGAGGTTGTTTGGGCATGTGGAACGTAAGTCGAATGAAAGGTTGATAAAATTGAGAGTAATATTATGCGTGGATGACCTATACAACTCGTAGGAATAAATGGATGAATATGTTGCGGCTTCAAAGATGATGACCTTTTTCTTCAAGAAATTTTGTAAAAAACTGTAGTCTAATATAAAAATAACAAATTATTATTCACATCACATGATGTTGTTCTATCTTTTATACAATCTAGTTTGTGTAATCAAATACATTTATAAAAGGAAAACAACAATATTTCAGCAAATGCTGAAAAAATTAATTATAAAATTACCATCGTAATGTGCGTCAGAAAAACTTATAATATAAAAAATTCTATAAAAACATGAAATGAGTTCGGATATTATATAACTAAAACGTTTTAATACATTAACCAGAATCACTGGACTTGATATTAAATTAAAAACTTCTGACATTGACAATTTCTCATTTGGTTAATAACCTAACAAAGCAAGAATTCCAAGAATGTAACTTCGTTGATTATTTTTTGACGTTTCTCAAAACCAATGAAATGTTTCATTGTATGTCACGTGTCTGCGTTTTAACCAATCCTGTCTTTATTATACTGAGAGTAAAGCTCTTGTGATTATTCCCGGGAATAATCTCTGTAGGTGCTTTTGTTTGTGACAAATGATAGGTAGTTGTCAAATAATTATTTAAAACTACCAACGTGTCAAGTAAACAGTGTGGAAAAAATCGATTTAGTACCATTTCAGATACAGAAATACACAAACTATAATGAATATAAATATATCATCACACCTTCTACCCATTACTGGGTGTGGCACTCTGCCGAAGCAGATAAGTGATATATTTTGCGCGTGAAGTGCGGTTACCAGTAGTCAAATCACGGCCCCCAAAGATTTTAGTGGTGGAGGAGCCACAGGGGTATATAATTATAAAAATTGTTTGTCGCCTGTGGGAATCGAACCAGGGTTATCAGGATCCACTGGCCGACTTCATACCACTGAGCTAGCCACCCCATAAAAAATTTGGGAGACGCAAACAAATTTTGGAAACAACTTGGAAGAATACATTAATAAGTAATCAATCGATATGAACCCAGTTCAAAATCTTTAAGTTGGATGAATCGACCTAAACAGCTAAGTTAAAAAATAATCCAATTAAATATAACTCGCGAGTTGGATAAATTAGAAAATAATTCTCCAGTATCTTTCTCAAACTTGTTGCCATTTGGCAATAGCCACTCAAACCCTACGGGCTGTCGTGACTATTGCCTGGCAACAAGTTTTCGAAAGATCTGTCAAATTATTTTCAATTTAATCTCACTCTCTTGTTATGCCAATGGCACACTGGTCGAGGAGCATCAATGAGCGTCGAGGAGCTCATCGATGAAACAACAGAACGCACCCGTTATCGATGAAAAATTGAGGCTCCTTTATTTCCATCGAGGAGTTCCTCGATGAAACGAGTGTGTCTCATTTCACACGTATCTTTGTGTCTCATTTCATGTTAGTATGGGCTGTCATTTTGGTTTTGCTTTGTGCTAATATTTCGTGTTTGTATTTTTATCAGTCAGGGTGCGTTCTGTTGTTTCATCGACGCTCATTGATGCTCCTCGACCAGTGTGCCATAAGCATTATATTATTACTGAAAATATTTGTAACATTAAAAAATAAATAGTTTTTCGTTTATGGGAATGTGCTTCATTCTAACTAGTTTTACATGCTGTTACGAGTTTCTTTTGTTAAATACCGAATTTTTCCATTTGTATATAAAATATCGTATATAACACGTGAGTAAAGCAATTGCATCCCTCAGGGCTACACCCTCAAGATTAAATATTCGCTCTCGACTAACAATGACGAACTTTACTCTCTTATTATATAAACTACTATTTCTCTCATGTTATACAAAAAGCTATTTTCTGATTTGAACATTTAAAAACTCTGCATTTGTAGAACACCCTGTAAAATATTTTAAAATATGAATTATTCATGAAGGGTTAGGCGCTAAAGTATGGTTTTATTTCACATAGCTGTTTTCTAGGTCTAACAAACACACCTGCCACATAAACATTGATATGAAGATATGCGGTTTTTTTGTTTCTTACAAGTTATGCGAATAACAACATAAAAAATAATAGCTGGCTCTGACCGCAACCGCAGCTTACGTCAAGAATCTTATAGCTGCTAGGTTTTGCTCTAAAGATACGCCAATTTAACTTAAATCGATGGCTGTTCATGCTTGTTCCTTGGTTTTATTCTGAACTCGTTCTTGAGTAAAGAGTGTAATTTGAGGAAACGTTTTTATATGCTTCACGTGCGTTTATGTTCACTCAAACAAAACTGTATCTTAAGAGGAGAGCACTATTAAATTGTTATTTCGTAAATAAAATAAAATATATACACAGTATGTCCCAAAAATAACGAAACTTTTAATTGAAATCATAGAACACGTAGCGCAATCTATTGCACATACACATTGTTAGAAAGATACATCTTTCCTCTTTCGAACGCACACAACTTCATGCAATCAGGTGACAGTTTAAAAATTGACGCGCATTTTAATGACAGTAGTTTTTGTGTTAATGTTGTAAAAATACAATGGAACAACGAGCAAATATTCAATTTTGTGTTTAATTTGGAAAAAAATTTGCTGAGACATACGAATTGATGAAAAAAGTTTATGGTGATGATTGTTTATCTCGTTCACACGTTTATAAGTTGTTTGCAAAATTTAAAAATGCTCGTGAAGATTTAAATGATGATGAAAGATCTGAACGTCCAAAAGCCGGAAATCGTGCTGAATTAGTCGAAATAGCGCGTGAAATCATTGCTGTCGATGCGAATTTTACTGTTAAAATGTTGGGTGAAGAATTAAATACGAGTAAAAATACTATTTGGAGAATTCTAACTGAAGATTTGGGTAAAAGAAAGGTTTGTTCACGTTTTGTTCCATATGAATTAAATGAAGACCACAAAGTTGCTAAAAAAGTCAACGAATTTTTTATGAAAAAAATATTTGTGTCATCGACCACCCTCCGTATTCGCCTGATCTATCACTATGTGACTATTATCTTGTCCCAAAACGGGAAATTTCCATGAAAGGAGCGTTTTATGATGATATTCCAGCCATTCAAGCAGCCGTGACATAGGTGTTAAAGAACGTTCCTTTAGATGGCATAAAAAAATCTATGCATGCTCTAGTTGATCGTTCTAAAAAGTGTATTGATTCAAATGAAACCTATTTTGAATAAATATTAAGTTTCAAACATAATACAATGCGTGTTTTATTCTATATCTAAAGAGTTTCGTTATTTTTGGGACATATTGTGTATGTCATCACCCCTTCTACCCATTATTGGCTGTGGTACTCTGCCGAAGCAGATCTTTGTAAGTGATATATTTATGTGTGTGTGGAGTTGCAGTTACCAGCCGTCAAATCACGGCTTAGTAGAGGAAGAGCCACAGGGATAATTTGATAGTGGTGAAAATTGTTTGTCAGCTCTGAGAATCGAACTAAGATTCAAAGATACAATATAACAATTTTAAAAACCAGACCTATAAATGTAAATAACAACAATTACAAAACGATCTTTTTCAACCACAAAATAAAATGAAACTACCTCACGATCCATCTTCTCGTTGACTACCCTCCTACCAACATAAAACGAAATCGGTAGCAGTTTGAATTCCCTATTAATTTTATAAACACAGCTCACGCTATCCGTCAATTACCCGTAGGCGCGTTTTCGAACCTGAGATTAATTTTATCAACGAACCAACCATGTAACAGTGTAATTGCGTGACATTTCAATATCGCGCCCTGGTCATCGGACCGATCGTACGTGTGATAACCGCTGGTGACCGAAAGGAAGTGGTTGAACCGCGAGTAACCACCAGGGTTGATGCTTTACAGCAGTAGTTTGCAAACTTTTCGGAGTCACTGGAGTAACAAATTACAAATAAATTGTTTCGCGACCGCTGTACTTTTCATATGATTAAAATTGTAGTTTGTAAAAGGTTGATTTCATAGTAAAATAAATAAATAAATCATCAAGCCTTGTACCCATTGCTGAGTGTGGCACTCTGCCGAAGCAGATCTCGATAAGTGCGGTTACCTGTCGTCAAATCACGGCCCCCAAAGATGTTAGTGGTGGAGGAGCCACAGGGGTAGCTTTTGAAATTATGAAAATTGTTTGTCGCCTGTGGGAATCAAACCAGGGATCTCAGGATCCACAGGCCGACTTCATACCACTGAGCTAGCCACCCCATAATAATAATAATAATGTATAAATTATAAATATAGAATCACGATTTCAGAAATTAGGAAAGGAAAAATTTCTCATTAAGAACTGTGGTATGTCCCACTAGAGTAATGGTTCAGTCAGTGGCGTACCTAGGGGGGAGGGTGCGATAAGTGATATATTTTGCGCATGAAATGCGTTTTCCAGCCGTCAAATCACAACCCTCAAGGATGTTAGTATAGAGTGAGCAACAGGGATGAAAATTGTTTGTCAGCTATGAAAATCGAACCTGGGTTCTCTGATCCACAGGACGGCTCGATACCACTAAGCCACTGATCCCATAAAATAATTGTCAATTAAATGTCAGAAACAGGTAATCGTAGCCCAGTGGTTAAAAGCGAGATAAACTTAGGTTTCTTAATTTACTAACAAGAGGTCGTGCATTCAAATTTCACTAACTTAAATCAAATAAATAAATATATCATCACGCCTTCTACCCATTACTGGGTATAGCACTCTGCCGATGCAGATCTCGGTAAGTGATATATTTTGCGCGTGAAGTGCGGTTACCAGTCGTCAAATCACGGCCTCCAAAGATGTTAGTGGTGGAGGAGCCACAGGGGTAGTTATTGAAATTATGAAAATTGTTTGTCACCTGTGGGAATCGAACTAGGGTTCACAGGATCCACAGGCCGACTTCATACCACTGAGCTACGTCTCTGAGTGGTTCGGATTCCACTATAAGCCACAGTAATTTTGTTTAAGTTCCTCTTGAACAAACATCCAGTCTAAATTTATATCCACAACGTAATGTTTTTACCTAAACACTCAACTATCTTATGCTCTAGTTCTAGTTAATATTTACCGTATACCAATTTTTCTTTTTCAAATTTTATTTTCCATTTTTGTATCAAATACTGTTATCTTACCTAGACGTGTAAATACACACGTAAACGCGTCAGTGCGTCTAATTGAAACGTTTTTCCTCGTGTACATAAATACAGTTACCCATATTCACTAATAACGTGTAAAAAGAAGAACTTAATACGATACCTACCTACATCACTTATTATAGATTGAATATTATATCGAAGTATGCAGCTGTTATTAACTGCATTCTTTCTAAATTAGTGTAACACTATTCCTTACTATTTCTAGTTATTATTAAGGTAATTCCGTGTAATATTGTACCAGTTTAATACGCGATTTCTTAACGTAAATTTATATAATGATGCAAGATGGTCTTGACCGATTTATTTATCGTAATTAGATGAGTTAGTGTTTACTTAATTATAGTTAATATGTACCCAGTTATTTTGCACGTCTTCCTGATGGTATGCAAGTGTAAATATGTTATTAATTATTTGCTAATTACTTATTAGATGAATGTTATATATCTTTCCTTGTTGTTGAAGATATTCTACAATATTGAACAAGAGCATTAGTTGTTGGTTGTTAATTGAAGTAGAAATTGATTTAATTAATTTATCCAATTTATATCGTAAGTGTTAATTAATTACTGTAAATATAAACACATTTGATTTGATACTGAATAGTATAATAAGAAATACAATTGTACCAGAATATAATAGATTATTATGAAAAGGAAGAGAATGAGGCTGAGACATATGTTGAGAAGGGATACTGTAATGAAGGACGTAATAGAAGAGACAGTAGAAGAAAGAGGTAAACGAGGTAAGAGAAGGAGGAAGATGATAGACAACTTGAGTAAAGGAATTTGGAGAAGGCATTTAGGGTCTTGATAATACTTCAACATGGGGTAATGGCACAGTGGTATCGTATCGGCCTGTGGATCCTAAGAACCCTGGTTCTATTCTCACAGCCGACAAACATTTAGGTGATTTATATCTTTTGCCCCAGTTCAGCACCTTCAAGAAGAAATGTTTCACTTTCTTCCCTTAATATATAAATAACCATTTGTCAAAAGATACGAACATTATTATATATGGGGTTGATGGCTCAGTGCTATCAAATCGGCCTGTGGATCCTGAGAACCTCGGTTCGACTTCCACAGCCGACAAACATTTTCACCAATTAAAAAAATTACCCCTGTGGCTCCCCACCACTAACATCTTTGGAGGTCGTGATTTGACGGCTGGTATTATCAAGACCCTAAATGCCTTCTCCAAATTCCTTTACCCAGGTACGATTACAAGCCGTCAAATCACGGCCCCTAAAGATATTAGTGGAGGAGTAGTATTAATATGGTGAAAATGTTTGTCGACAGTGGGAATCGAACCAGGGTTGTCAGGATCCACAGGCCGACACGATAACACTGTGCCCCCTACTCCAATAGATTTTTTTAATGGGCTATAAAATCAAACAACAATTGCATTGTAATAATCGATACTATAAAACCAATAGCATATAATATTTACGTACACGACAACTTTCTAACATTCCTGTTGCAGAAACTCAGTGGCATTATTAATAATGATTAATTGTCAATCAATGAAATATGTTACTTCATGAAGTATAACTTCTCGAGGTTACCCCCTCCCTTCTGTCTAGTTTTCCAGCGAATCTGTAATTACGCCGTTAGTGAAACTGTTGCACATAAATCACATAATTTATTGGACCGATAAAGCGTGGTCCGAAATTTGCATCCAATTTAAATATTTCTGCCGAGGCGATTTAGTGAGCCCTGGGCCACATTCTTGTTCTTTAATGACCGTATTTGAATACGGAAACTCTACAACTATATTTTTTGGTTCGCCCACTTTTAGGGACATTTGAATTTACTTGGAAGAGAATTGGAGTTCGGTGGAATTGAAAATCGTTACTGTTTCATTGTTAACTTTACTTATTTGTTACTGACTACAATTATAGTAGCTTATAGTGGAATACAAACAACTCAGAGAAAATCGTATTTCATAAAAAAAATATATATCATCACGCCTTCTACCCATTACTGGGTGTGGCACTCTGCTGAAGCAGATCTCGGTAAATGATATATTTTGCGCATGAAGTGCGATTACCAGTCGTTAAATCACGGCCCCCAAAGATGTTAGTGGTGGAGGAGCCAAAGGGGTAGTTTTTGAAATTATGAAAATTGTTTGTCGCCTGTGGGAATCGAATCTAGGGTACCAGGGTTCTCAGGATCCACAGGCCGACTTCATACCACTGAGCTAGCCACCCCATATTGTATTTCATGGTGTCTACCAATTACAAATTATAAAATTCTAGGAGATTCAAGGATTTCAAGGTACATATTTAAAAAAAATATATAAATATATTTATATTTTATTTATAAGAATAAATGGATGGATTTGATTGAAGGTTTGTAAGACGAGACGAGCTTATATGAAAGGAATTATAAATGTATGGAGAAGATTAAAATCAAGATGAATCTTTATGAATATGTCAAGGGTTCATGCTACCCTATTTAAATAAAGCAGGGGTAAGTATTATGTATGTATTTACTTCTTCGTTTTGTCTAAACATCTGTTCCATTCCTCAAAGTACTAGATCGTAAATCGCCGTCTCCATTCTACAACACTACCATGAATATAGTTATTCCAAGACACGCCTTGTAGTGACATTGAACCACACGCATACGAACACACGTGCCTCGTAACTTAGCAACCAGTATCATAGACGAAGACATAAGACAGTCGCTCATTCACAAACGTAGATAAGTAGAAGAACCTACGCAGTATACAAGATGCGTGACGTGCGTTTTGAAACTATGCATGTCGAAATGTTTTAATTAATTTTTCATGACCCTTTCAGAAAATAAGTTTTCTTCCTTCAAGTAAGAGAAGAAAGTGATATTTTTCACTCTTAGGATCAATACAATCCCTAGAGAAGAATAGTTATTTGTGTACCTACAGCAAAAAGTAATCTATTGCTTCTCGCGCATGGAAATTGTTGATTGAAGCATAGCCGAGAGCAACAACGATGCAAGTGCGGAAAAGACACTTTCTGCTCGAGGTACACACAATATTTTTTTCAGATGACCACTTACGAAAGTAACCATAACAACATCATAAACTACTACGGAAAGTTGAACATAGCATACACTGATATGTTAGTATAACGTACACTTCTAACATATCAGGTGAAGTTACACTAATTGACAACAGATGGCGTTACGATGAAAGAAAATAATAAATTAAATGAAAAGATTTTGCATTATTTAGATTGAAGTTTTGGCAGATTTTTCAACACATTTGCACAGATAAATCTTATTTTTTAAAATTAATAATTACTTATTTAGTAATATTTTAGCATTATTTAATATTTTGACAATATCGTTAGTACAGTTGCACAATACCTAACCTCAAACGTCAAACGTCAACGCTCAACTATAAAATCGCATCAGCTGTCAAAGTGTAACAACATTGCTCAGTGGTATCAAATCGGCCTGTGGATCCCGAGAACCGCGGTTCAATCCCCACAGCCGATAAAACATTTTCACCAATTTAAAATTACCCCTATGGCTCCCCCTCCATTAACATCATTGAGGGCCGTGATTTAACGGCTGGTAACCACACTTCACGCACATAAATATATCACTTACCGATATCTGCTTCGGCAGAGTGCCACACCCATTCATGGGTAAAATGCGTAATGATATATTTATTTATTTATTTATTATTATACATTTTTATTCATTTCCTTTGTATTAGTAAACACAAAATGACAGTGATTAATCTTGGCAGCTTTTATGTACATCATATTAGCAATGTAATTATATTTCTTACAATATTTCAATTGTTATTACTGCCTAACATTTTCCCATGTCTAATTTTTGAAAGTATTTACTGAATACAAACAATGCAATTAACCAGATATCCTTTAGACACAATTATTTAATAATCTTATTATGGTTTAATTAAAATAAAGTTTTTTCACACCAGAAATAATATATCATCAATATTACTCGTATGTCTTTTATTCACTTTCTACTATTATAACATAAAGAGTCTTTTATTGTTTTACTTTCTACTAGGAAATAAATCAATTATTAATTGACATTTGTTAAGTTTCAATTAATAAATAACGATAACGCGTTTTAATAAATTTATGCTTTCTACATGTGCGATTACCTAACAAAGAAAATGCTTACTTCAAAAGATTGGGAGCAATTTTCATGCATTCATAAATTTGAATGCTTACAATTTTTAATTACCAAATACAGCTAGGTCAAAAACACGGCAAGAATATCTCAAAAACCTATTGTATAAATCAGTAAGAATACAATCAACAATCAGAATAATTATTTAATTATATATTAGTATCCGCTGTTTATATATCTGAACAAGCGAAGGTCACACGTATAAATTAAAAAACAATAACAAAGCTATAAACAAACATGACACTATTTTATAATTTAATTAAACAATTAAAACAATTCAGAAATTTCTTTTGTTTTGAAAAAATTTGCATTATCTAAACTAGTGTTACAGTGGTCTATAAACTATAATAAAGAATTCAAGTCGTGTGAAATGACCTAAATTATTGCTGATTTAAAAAAGTGACTTTCCTACTCTTTGAAAAATAGTTCCGGTACTGGTTACTAACTAGGTCTGTTTACCGAGAAATTTTTAAATATGGCGTATGGAAAAACATCAATGACAACTTTTGTACGACATCAGAAAGCATGAAAGACGGAATGATGTTACGTTCGCGGAAATTTTCATTTCTAAATGTCATATTATTTTAAATCTCACATAAAATAATTTATTTTTTGTAGTATTATAAATAACAATTTAATGTATAACTATTAAATAATATAAATGTCAATTCTGAATACTATTACTTTCCAACTAAAGGTTTCATACAAAATCTGTGGAGAATTACTCGTATATTCCGCATTTAAATCATTTAACACATTTTATTATTTGTGGCTCAATGATATCGAGTCAGTCTGTGGATTTGAGAACCTCGGTTCGATTCTCACAGCCGACAAACAATTATCACCACATTAAAATTACCCCCGTGGCTCCCCCTCTACTAACATTTTTAAGGGCAGAAATATATCACTTACCGAGATCTGCCATGGCAGAATGCCACTCAGAACGGGTAAGAGGCGTGATGATATATTTATTTAATTTTTTTATTGCTATAAGCTATTTTAAAATTTCGTCTTTTACACCATCATCAGAAGTGATGATGGTATAAACGCCGAAATACATATTAAGTGTAAAAATAAATATATTCTATGAAACAACCAAGTGTTTTATTTTGTATTTTTTAAATATTATAAATAAAATAAATAAATATATCATCACGCCTTCTACCCATTACTGGGTGTGGCACTCTGCTGAAGCAGATCTCGGTAAGTGATATATTTTGCGCGTGAAGTGCGGTTACCAGCCATAAAATCACGGCCCCCAAACATGTAAGTGGTGGAGGAGCTACAGGGATAGCTTTTTCAAATTATGAAAATTTGTCGCCTGTGGGAATCGAACCAGGGACCTCAGGATCCACAGGCCGACTTCATACCACATAGCTAGCCATCAAACTTGTTTTAACAAGTGCCAACAGCTTACTCAATTAATTATAGTAAATAAATAAGTTAAATAAAATATCTAGATCAGGCGTCGACAACTTATGACCCACGGGTCCTTTAATGACCAATTTGATAATTTCAAGAGACCCACTTGCGATCCGCAAATAAAAAAAATAAATCGCGTGTAATCTTTCAACATTTAACAGTAGTTGTGTTAACATAGGAACATTTTCCAAGAAAACATTTCAATCGAAGTTAGCCATCGTCTTAGAGCACTCAGCTAGCTTTTTGGACAACTTAAATAATCTTAAAATGATTCTAAAGGCTTAAAGATAGTTTTAAGAATTAGTTTGCAGTTAAGATCCTCTAGCCATCGTCTTAAAGCACTCAGCTAGCTTTTAGAACAATTTAAAATAATTCTAAAGGGTTTAAAACAGTTTTATGAAGTATCTGGCTGCTGGAATCTTCTAGCCATCGTCTTAAAGCACTCAGCTAGCTTTTAAGAAAATTGAAAACATTTTATAATGTTTCTAAAGGGTTACATACAGCTTTAAGGACCATTTAACAGTTGGGATCTAGCCATCGTCTTAGTACACTCAACTTAAAATATTTTCAAATAATTCTAAAGAGTTAAAGACAGTTTTAAGAATCATTTGGCAGTTAGGATCCGTTACCAATCCTCTTAAAGCACTCAATATTCTGGTACAACAATCCAACTTAACCTAATCTCCGCAAAATCCCAATTTCCTTCGATATGTTTGCATAAACAAACACCACACACTTCCGACACCTCGAAGCGTCAACACATCATCAACATTAAACATAACAATTACACATCACGCGTGCAAACAACGTTCTTACATAACACAGTTCGTCTGCTGAATATGTGACGATTCTGACAACGTACTATTAGAGGAAGAAGTCTCTTTCGTTGAGTTCGAGATGACGGAAGTATGGCGATGTCGCGAACAGACGTGGCATTGAATTTTAGAAGCGGGTTTTGAAACTGTGCTGACTTGCACTAATAACTAAACTGGAAAGAATTCAGATGATATGGAGTAATATTTGTGGTATGATAATCGTTTTCTAAAGCATATTGTTTGTGAAAAATTTACGGCCAAATTCATAAAAAAGTTTTAGCTAATTCTGATTTTTGGATTGGTTCAATTCAAGGTATACTATGTTCTCAAGATTAAATAAGTTCTGATATAATCTTGTTACCATTTGCACAACAATAAACTAAACTCAATTACAGTACAGGGGACCTACAGCTTATAGTAGAATCCGAACCACTAGGAAAAGTTGCATTTCTGATTATAAATTGTATAACTCCTTATCGTCATTAATTTTAATTATCCCTGTGGCTCCTCCACCACTAACATGTTTGGGGGCCGTGATTTGACGACTGGTAACCGCACTTCACGCGCAAAATATCACTTACCGAGATCTGCTTCAGCAGAGTGCCACACCCAGTAATGAGTAGAAGGCGTGATGATATATTTTTTTTATTTTATTATATTTATTACAAATATGTTATTGAATAATATAAAAAAAAATATATCATCACGCCTTCTACCCATTACTGGGTGTGGCACTCTGCTGAAGCAGATCTCGGTAAGTGATATATTTTTGCGCGTGAAGTGCGGTTACCAGTCGTCAAATCACGGCCCCCAAACATGTTAGTGGTGGAGGAGCCACAGGGATAACTTTTTCAAATTATGAAAATTTGTCGCCTGTGGGAATCGAACCAGGGACCTCAGGATCCACAGGCCGACTTCATACCACTGAGCTAGCCATCCCATTATTGAATAATAACACTATGTAACAAGGTTTTCTGCCTAACTTTGTTAGAACTTCAGCTCGGTTTCTGATATAAAATCATTCTGGAAAATCATAGTCGCAAGCCAAAAAGTTTGCTTTTGCGCCCAGGGCGATTTTTTTTGAAAGCAGAAATGTTTCCACGAATATGCTGAATTAACTCTATATAACAATAACTTAGTACTTGTTGTTTCTGACTAAACTTATAGAGAAATGTATGGAGAAGTCAACCAAAGTGCCAAAAGTAGCATACAAGCCGATTTCTGAAAGTTATAGGCCTAAAACTTGAAGAAAAACCCCAAATTTCATGATATGTCACCTAAGAATCGGAAAATAAAAAATCGTAACTCAAATTTTACGGACAAATATTAATGTTTTGCTGCTTGTATCCCTAGAGTAATTCATTAGGAAGCGTTATATGCTTTCGTTGGTTATAACTCACTTGTTCTTGTCATTTAAACATATTTGCGACAAAATCGAAAGTTGAGGATTTGAAAGCGACGATAAAACTATTTATTTAGTGTTGAAACCTAAAAGTATTCATTCTCAACTTTCAAGAGCAGAAAAGTTCACGTATTTTCATAGAAAAATAAGAGAATGAGTTACTCTAGGGATACAAACAGCAAAACATCAATATTTGTCCGATGTTACGATTTTTTATTTGCCGATTTTTAGGTGAAATATCATGCAATTTGGGGTTTTTTTTTTCAAGTTTTAGGCCTATAACTTTCAGAAATCCACTTGTATGCTACTTTTGGCACTTTCGCTGACTTCTCCATACATTTCTCTATAAGTTTAGTCAGAAACAACAAGTACTAAGTTATGGTTATATAGAGTTAATTCAGCATATTCGTGGAAACATTTTTGTTTTAAAAAAAAATTCGCTCTGGGCGCAAAAGCAAACTTTTCGGCTTGCGACTATGATTTTCCTGAATGATTTTATATCAGAAACCGAGCTGAAGTACTAAGAAAGTTAGGCAGAACAAAAAGTCAAATTTTGTTACATAGTATAATTGTTGCTACTATAAGTTCGACATTTGGATATACTAACAACATGGTTCTATTAATTTTAGCATGTTAAAACCATTTAAAAAGCGAGCTCGTAAAACTAACCAATAATAATAAATATATTATTAAATTACTAAAAACCAAACCAACAAAATAATCAAAGAACTCTAATTAAAGCACCGTTAGGTCCACAAAACCCATCAATTCTTCTGTTTAAATTTATCAGAAACTAAAAATAACTACAATGCACCGTTGCCACATTCCACAATTTTCCCGACATTCCAATCTTTGGAAAGGCCACCCTTAAAGCCCCTAACGGTAACTAAATGACTCACTTTATTATGACACTTTCATTTACTTGTCAAAGATGTTACAGACGCTACCTGAGAGCGAACAGAAATCTTGAAATTCTCTCGTCTAAATTTAGACAACGTCGTCGAAGTCAATTTAAATTTAAACAGCCGATAAATTAAAATACTTGCCACATAAAATTCACAAGATTGAGTCTAAGAATAAAGTCTTATCAGCTTTAGAAAATGGTTCAAATTTACTGGCTGTACTTGTCTGTTTTCAATGGCTGATGAACAAAAATAGAAGCGAGGAATTAGTTGTTGTTTTGTTATAGTTTTTTTTTTATTAACAAATTTGTTTTGAAGTAGTTTAGATGAAGAGCAGGTACTGAAAAGTATGTCTAGTTTTTATTCTCATTAATCACGTCTATTATGTAGCCATCTAAATCAAGGTTAAAATCTTTTTTATTTCTTCTATCAGAACATCACTTGTTATTATTTCATCCATTTTATAATCAGAGTAATCTAAATTTAAAACAGGATTTTAGTTTAAAATGAAAATTATGAGTATAAGACTTCAATTTTCAAAAACTACATTTTTACCACTTTTGTTTGAACATAATTTTTCTCTAATATAATGAGTGGAAAATATACTAATATTTTGTAAGCCAAAAATATCAAGGTTGTAAAAATAATTCTAATTTGTTCTATATGAAACCCACCAAAGCAACAAGTTTTTTTCAGAGTTTTTACTCTGATTATTCATATTTACAATTTATTAAAAACATTCTTTTAATAATGCTTCCTAAATTATTTGAATACAATAATGTAGCATTTTACACTACAAGAAATTATTTAATTTTTAGATCATTTTATTTTCTCAAATATTATCAAAGGTTATTGCGGTTTTCATTATCTCACTATCATTTTTTGTATTTAGACAAACGAAAACTATGTCATTCTGTTGACACATGAGTGAAGAAAATTATTACTTTCTGCATGAAAAGGAGGAAAAATATATTACTCATACGAATGAAATTAAAGTTGATCAAATTTAGATATTTTCTTATCACTTTTCTGTTTTGTTAATAATATGTAAATGCATAATTATATTCTTCTGCCTAATTTCATAATGTAATATCAATATTACAATACTAAAAAAGCATGTCCTAATGACTTTTATTACGATACAAGTGCCGTAAAAATTTTTGACAGTAAACTGACAGTCTGATACAAATAATAAAACTTAGATTTTATTGAAAATTGAATATCTATTCACGCCTCAAATTAGAACATAAAAAAATTATTAAATTTAAAAATTGGGATAGGTGGTCCATTGGTATCGAATCGAACTGTGGATTTGTGGACTTATGTGGCTCCCTGTCAACTATCTTTGGGGGCCGTGATTTTATATTATAATATGATACATTACAATACTTCGGCAAAGTGCCACATCAAGTAATGGGTAAAAGGCGTAATGATATATTTATTTCTTTTTTCAATACTTATACCGTAACTAATTATTACATTCTTATATACTACAGACAGTTGTAACATCTTGGTAGTGCTGTCTGTTGACAAGCAACAGTTCGGAGGTTTAAACTTTGCTATCTAAACTGATAACCAAAAATACAACTAGGTTTGTATGGTTCGATTTCCACTATAAGCTACTATAATTGGAATTAATTTCCTGTTGTGCAAATTCCTAAAAATATAAGTAGTCCACAAACAATTTGTTTACTAACGAATTTACCACATATCGTCCTTGAAGTAAATCGATTTTACTATCGATCTAAAATTCAATGCCTCGCAGTTCATACACAATCAATAATTCTATACCTTTCCCTACGTAAAAATGCAGTTCTTAAATTTATAAAATACATACAATAAAACATTTCAAATAACTGCATTCTTACAAGATCAGCTGTATTCCATTTGTCACTTGCTTCACTTAAATCAGTCCAGTCAAATTAGAAAACATAACTAAATGAACTGAACTAAGCACACTGATGGAGTTATTAGGGTGAATTACTTCAAAGTCAATTAGAATAAGTAATTCTAGTACCGAAAATAAAGTCAGCGAACTAATCCAGTGAAATAAATAAGTAATCTGGACCAGTAAATGTAAGTTAAATCTGATCTAAATGGCAAATGAAAGCTGTATTCCATTTACCACTTGGTTCACTTAAATCGGTTCAGATAAATTCGACACATGACTAAATGAACTGAATTAAGTAAACTGATGCACTTATTCTGGTCAATTACTTCAAAATAAATTAGAATCAGTAATTCTAACACTGGAGATAAAGTCAGCGAAGTAATCCAGCGAAATAAATAAGTGATCTGGTTCAGTAAATGTAAGTTAGATCTGATCCAAATGGCAAATGAAATACACCTAAGGTAGATCACATAGTAACATCAATATACCTTTCCAAGTAATCAAAGTAAACCTCCTTCAACAATAATCCACAAAGAATTAACCACCCCACAATCACAAGTTCTTCCACTTCACCATCACATCACTATGAACACTCTGTCACAATCCTCACACTCGCGATTCTAACATTGTTCACTGGTACCGGTAAGAATAATGTGAAACGATCGACACACACAAGTTGTCCGCGACTGAGTACAGAACGGGACTGGTTGGTTGTTGGCTGAGCTGAGTTGGTTGCTCGTGCGGCCAACAAGAACTAGCTGGTGCTGGTGTTAAGAGGGGAAAGAGAGAGAGTGAAGAGGTTGGAGGCATTGGAGGCGAGGAGGATTAGGAGGATGGTGGAATTTGGTGGAATACGGAAGCGGTGAGGTGGATTTTAAATGTAGGTTGGAGGTGAGATGTGGTTGCAGATCTTTGTAGATGATTATGCTGTTTACATAGAGCTATTTGGTACTATTTAAATATGGCGGATTTGGTAATAGGATGTAAAGAAATTTTGCTCTAGTGTTTACAAAAACTACCTATTTGTATAATGAGGGACGAAAAGGTGACGTTTAATCACACAAGGGAGGAAATGACAGAAGTATACCATTATTTATTTATTTTATGGGATGGCTAGCTCAATGGTATGAAATCGGCCTGTGGATCCTGAGGCCCCTGGTTCGATTCCCACAGGCGACAAATTTTCATAATTTGAAAAAGCTATCCTTGTGGCTCCTCCACCACTAACATGTTTGGGGGCCGTGATTTGACGACTGGTAACCGCACTTCACGCGCAAAATATATCACTTACCGAGATCTGATTCAGCAGAGTGCTACACCCAGTAATGGGTAGAAGGCGTGATGATATATTTATTTATTTATGTTTTTATATACCATTATTTTATCCTCCCAATTCTGTAACTCGATCATTATCTGTTACTGATCGATATATTATGATCACCCTTATTTTTTATGATTATTCTGCAGATTTCCACCATTTTATCATTTTGTTATCAAAATCATTTATTCTGTTACTTTTATTTGACTTTTATGCAATTCGCTCTCATACAAAAATAAAAAATATATATATCATCACGCCTTCTACCCATTACTGGATGTGGCACTCTGCCGAAGCAGATCTCGGTAGGTAATATATTTTGCGGGTGAAGTGCGGTTACCAGTCCTCAAATCACGGCCCCAAAGATGTTAGTGGTGAAGAAGCCACAGGGGTAGCTTTTGAAATTATGAAATTGTTTGTCGCCTGTGGGAACCAGGGTTCTCAGGATCCACAGGCCGATTTATTTCTCATGATTACTCAATAGATCGCCACCATTTTGATACTCTGTTACTAAAATCATTTATTCTGTTATTTACATTTTGCTCTCGTACAAAGTTGCCAGTGAGCTCGTATTATATTATATTTATAATAACATAAAGATGGCAGAATAAATTATTCTGATTACAGAATATTAATATTATGTGGAATTCGAATCAATCGGACGCAATTTTTTAAATGTTCTATTAAATTTCAAGGTGAATGATAGCTACTCATGTATATGAGTATTAGCAGAGTCCACTACGTTGAAAAAACGATAATATTTTGATGTGTAACTTCCGTAAACAGTCTACCTACATGAGGTAGCTCAACTTTTACGCTATTTATATAATATGACATTGGGCCGCCATATTTGACAAGAATTATTATCAAAGCATTGAAACATCGCGCTAATGTACGCTCTCATGCTTCCTGAATACAAACAATATCAACAATATAAACATTTAAATTCCATAAACATGAAGATAATTAGCAATAAATGTTTCATAAATTTAAATATGGCATCAGTCACAGTAACATCTACTAAACTCTTACTCGTATGTCCCATAACAGTAACCAGCACGAGCCTTCTATTATTCAGTGTATATTTATTTATGCTACTCTATGCAATAGGATTCTACTATAAGCTGTAGGTCCCCTGTACTGTAATTATTATTTCGATTATTGATTTATTTATGTTTTTGTTACTCTGCACAACAGAGACATAATTCCAATCAGGGCCGGCTCTAGGGGCGAGGCGGCGGAACATTCGCCCAGGGCGGCATTTTTCGCGGCAAGATAGAAATTTTTAATTTGTAAATATTTTTATGTTTATCAATAAATAAAAAGAATTACTTGAATTGCCAAAATTGAAGCAAGAAAAGTGCCAATATAATTTATTCACTTTGAGTTTGCATAAACTGTACTGTGATCAAGAATTATTGTTAGTTTCATATACGTATTTTAAATCCACCCTCATCCCTTGAGGCGCAATAGAAAAATTCGCCTCAGGCGGCAAAATAGCTAGCGCCGGCCATGACTCCAATTACAGTACAGGGAACCTACAGCTTATAGTGGAATCCGAACCACTCAGACACAATCGTACTTTTTTTTTATATATAAATGGAAGTCATTGAGATACGAATGCCTGACCTCTTGCTTGTTAATTAATAAACCCGAGTTTTACCTCACTTTTATCCACTGGGCTACGATTGCCTACTGTAATTAGGATTAAGTTCCTGTTGTGCAAACTAACAAATAAATAAATAAACAAAATAACTTCCACATGCCCAAATCATCTCAAATGACTTACATTCTCTCTACTAAAAACATTCTTCTCAGCCTTAACAGACAACTTATGAAAATATAAAATATAATATAAAACTCTCCTTGTTGTCAATATGATCTGAATAGAATTTCAACAGAAATTTCTCGTTGAAGCGAACCACATGTCGAGTCTTCGTAGCCAGTTACGGTTGGATAGTGGCAGCACTGTTAGTTATGGTAATGTGCGGTAATAGAGATTACGGTGGCCGCTTCAACACACACACACACACACATGTACGTAGATTTGCTTTGCTCTCCGACAAGCCTCTCTCTCTCTCTCTCCTCTCTTCTCTATCCACTCTCTTGAGATGATCATGTTAGCATGAATTCAAGTCCTGAGCAGCAACTGCAAACGTTTACTCCGCGATGGATTCCGAAAGAAGAGGATTGCGATAGCGTAGCCATTAAACGCAGCCGGAGTTCTTGTTTTGGGTAATTTTTGTAATAATATGTTGGTAGAACTATTTTTAGACCGAGTAACTATTTATTCTTGCAGTTATGAGGATGGATAGTCATTATTATAAGCGTATGCTGCTATTTTTTAACCTGATATTATAATTTATTGAAAATTATATAGATGAAGTAATTTAGGTCGTGCAACTATTGCTACGTTACAGGGATGATCAACATTTTTAGGGGCTAGGCTAAAAGCAGTAAGAATAGGATTTAGTATTACAGACAGTCGCTTTTGAATTTTAATAACTAACACAGTGGTATCAAGTCGGCCTGTGGATCCTGAGAACCTTGGTTCGATTCCCACAGGCGACAAACAATTTTCAACATTTTAAAAGACTACCCTTGTGGCTCCCCCACCACTAACATCTTAGGGGACTGTGATGTGTCGACTGGTAACCGCACTTCATGTGTAAAATATATCACTTACCGAGATCTGCTTCGGCAGAGTGCCATACCCAGTAATGGGTAGAAGGCGTGATGATATATATATATATATATATATATATATATATATATATTTGTTTTTTTATTAATTTTTTTATCGAGCCGGCCTGCGAATTTGAAAACTCTGGTTCGATTACCACAGCCGAAAAATAATTTTCATCACATTAACACTATCCCTCTGGCTCCCCCTTCACTAACATCTTTGGGGGTAGTGATTTGACGATTGGTAACCGTACTTCACGCGAATAAATATATCACTTACCGAGATCTGTTACACTGAGTAATAGTTAGAAGGCGTGATGATATATTTTATTTTATTATAATTTTTAAATATTGCGAAAATTTAATTTATACAAATTCAGTATATTTTTAGACTCAAATAATTCAATATTTACTTGCATACTAAGGGAAAAAAGGGAGACATTTCTTCCCGAAGATACCGTTTCATTCCCCGAACTGAAGACGAGGGACATCAAGCACCTGACGGAAGAATTATACTTTCTTCACAAGGTATACATATAATTATTTTACAGCCCTATTAGAAAGTAAAATAAATTTAGATAAGATAAGATATCACCTGGATGCCATGCCAATGTTAAATCATATAACTGTTTTTCGGTTGCCATAATTATGGCTGTTCCTCCCTAGGGATGAAAAGTCACTCTTTCTTCTCTTATTTGAGGGAAGAAAATTGTATTTTCTGGTAGGGTTGTGAAAATAATCATTTATAACATATAGGGGACATCCACCTTACAATATAATTTACACTAATTTATATTTTTAACTGTAAGTTAAAGACAGCGTAGTTTGAACTAATGAACGTCTTCTTGTGATGAGGTAGTGCTATCATAGTGCTACAACTAACTATAAATTTGCTAATAAGTTATTAATTAAAGTATTAGAAATTCAAAACCGCAAACCATATGTCGATATCAGTTAGATTTTGAGTTGAGCTTTCGCAAATTGTAAAAATGGGTGTACCCAGCTCGAATTAGTCATAAATGTATCAAATAGTTTAATTTATTATTTTGTAAACCTAATAAAAATTTCTCTTTCTAATCCAATCAAATCAGAGCTTATCTTAGATCGATCAAATTAAAATTTATAATTACAATAAATTTCCTGAAGGCTGAATCATCAATACAACAACTATAACTCATTGTAAAGTGATGTTTCATAATACGTGACTTGCTTTTGTTATGTTGTTTACATGAAAAAGACAGATTGTCTATTTAATGAATTTTACGTCACAATTTCCACATAAAAAGAAAAGTGTTAGATTAACAGCTCCCACGATAGTATAGAATTAGTAGCAATTTTAAATGCTCCTAATTATCACGTAATCTATAATTTTTTTTTTCAAATCTTGTGTAATATAAATAATCGTGTTAAATAAAAAGATAATTTCTTGGAACGCGTTTAAGTTGTTATTTGATAAGTGATTATTTCCTACTTTTTATATACAAAAAACAGATTATTGTTAATAATTTATTTGTTTGTTTGCTATGCTGTGCAATAAGAAATTAAGGTAGTAAAAGCGTGAAAAAATTTTTGCAGATCTGCATCCTGTTAAAATATGAAACACATTCATCGTCTGTGAACAAATATATTCGCTTGTAAAGTTGTGTTCTTAAACACGGGGCTTATGACGATCATCACTCAGAATCGCACATATTTGGTTTGTGTACCTCTAAAATATTGCAGTTTCATTTGAAAAACTAGTATGATGTTCTAGAATTATCCATGTATATTGTATCGGAAGGAGAAAGTTTTTATCGTTTAGTAATGGATATACAGCCATGCAAAGTCTTGTTTTTAATGAAAAATTAAGAATCCCAATTTATAATGGCAACACCACACGGTGGTATGGTATTTAAAAATTCACTAGACCAACAACCTATTAACAATTCATGATATTCAAATCATAATATTTATAAAACACTTATTTTATTAAATTTTTATATTTTTTTGAGCGTCAGTTTTGCCATTCGACAACCGATGGCGCCACCGTCACACAAGTACTACCTTAATTCTATTTACAGTACCTTATAGTGGAACCAGAACTATTCAGACAGAATAGTATTTAACAGTAAATATTGAAAAGAACATCTATATGATTTGATTGAAGAATAAACAAAAAGAAAAGTGATTATTTTTTGTCTAAAGTAAGTTGTGAAACTGAAGCAAGTAGTCTTCCTGTTTCAGCGGAAACGAAATTTAAAATTTTAATATCAGAAAGTGAAAAGTTGTTATATATTTATTATATTCATAAGTTACGTAGCTAAATTTCCATACTGCAAAAGAAATAAAAATTTGAACAATATTTGTATGCCAGCATCTGCATTATCTACGTGCCAATATTTGCAATAAAAAGCTATGATCGTTAATTTATCGAAGAATTCTGCAGTTGTGGTCGGCCTTAGCAAGGTGCAGGTCCGTTAGCAATGTAAGCGAAGCCATGTTGGTTGTTTGTTGGTGTTGCCATGGTGATAACAACATGGACATGGGCACGGGCGAGCCGCGCATGCGTGAACACTGCATCGTAAAACATAACAGTTATACCCACTCGTATCTGCTACATGGGCTATTGGCTATACCAGTGGATCTCAAACGATAGGGAATAAGCAGAATTGCAAGAGCATTGCTGAAGATGGTTTTACAATATAAGGTTGTATAGAACCACTAGAGTATGAAAGTTGATGATTAAATTATTATATGGTTATGGTTTCTTTTTATGGGTTTAAGTACGAAAAAAGTTTGAAAGAAATATGACCTTTATGTATTTTGCTATTAAGAACTAGACTTGTAAGAAACCCTAAGTACCTAAGTAATGTCTGTACTTGCAAAATATCCAAATAACAACACAGGGATTTATTTTAATTTTTGATAGAATTTTTGTGATATTTGACATATTTAAAGCGTATGTATATTTTTGCATTTCCTGCAAATGGCGGTATACCCAGTGCCATCTTTACAATAAGGACACATGTGGCACGAGCCCAGGGCCCCCGGCTTAATGGGGGCCTCAGAATGACGAGGTCAACGTTTACACGGAAAATTAAAGAGCTCAATTTTTAATGCAATTTTGCCAAGAATTGCTGTTAAAATTCTTAAATTTAAATGTAAATCGAAAACCAGATGAGATTTCTAAATAATTTTTAAACAATGAACAAAATTTTACTAAATCTAAAAAAAAAAAATACATTACTTAAAATTTCTTAATTAATCCTATAAAATTTATACAAATATTAAAATAACTTTAAAATATTTACAAGAACTTTGAGAATAGAAGATTTTGCACAACAGGAATCCCGAAAGAAACTATCATCATATAGTAATGACTTCATTTATATTTGATTTGTATAATGCTAACCATAATAACCATTAAAGTAATTAAATAAAACTACATACTGATGTTTTCATTCACTTTTTTTATACTTTTTTAAAAGGGCTCCAAATTTTGTGAACCCAAGGGCCTCTGCATGACCTAAGACAGCCCTGGGTATACCCCACCATTTGCTTCCTTTAAAATCCTTGATGATGCCGATTAAGGTTCTTAAATGATGTTTTATACAAATGATTACAACCCTCATTCGCTTTGCTCTATTGGAATAATAACATCCATTATAGCGTCGTTGTATAATATACTATTACTTACTTAGTTACCTTTAAAAACAAGTTTAAAATATCCTGTTACATTCTCATTCTTTTAACAACATTTTTCTGATTTCAATACCTCTCGCATTCATCATACACCAAGTACAATATTTAAAACTTTTAATCGTTCTTCAAATCGCTTTAATTAGAGCAACAACTTTCAATTGTTTAGTAATCCATTACACCGAATGTTTCTGATATTAGTGAGATTAGTAACATTTGTTCATATAAGTACCAATAAAACTTTAACAATAAATACAAATATTTCAAATACTTTCGCAAAATATGTTTGTACACAACTTTAATGGCGATTTTACGTGAGAGAAACTTTCAAAATTGTTTGACTTCCACTGATAGATAATGTCTGTAACTTGTTGCAGTTAGGTGTACATGATACCAAAGTCAAAAGGTCAGAAAAGCTCTTACTCTTATGTCGGAAATTCAACTCTTTTCCTTACAATATTCAATTAATTTTAAGAAAAACCAACTGAGATTTTATTCCCTTCCAAATGTTTTTGTGGTATGATAATTTTAAAGACCAAAAAACAAAAGGAATCTGTAAGGTAACAAATGAAGGAATAAGACAAATGGCGGTTGTTTGTCAAATCTAAGTAGGTCATGGTAGGTAGTAAAGACATATTTTACTGTGGGAATGCGAATGATTTGAGATTGTCACCCTTAAAAGATTTTCACATGGTTTTCAATCGTAGACAGAAAAGATTTATTTCTATGTATAGTTTGCATCACTATTGTGGTAATAGTTGCTACTTTCAAGGTCATATCTTTGTTAGACAAATAAACAAAGAAAATACAATTTTTCAAAGATATTCTTATTCGTCAGACGTAACATGCAAATATCTACATACATTTGATTTCGTGTATTTTTCGCAAATAAACGTTTCTAACTTAATTTGGAAAAAAAGCATTAAACAAATGCAAAACAGTTATTTGTATTTTTAAGTTAAATTTATGATAGAAGAATTTGAGTGACGCCTGGATTTAAACTGAGGACTTTCTGCTTGTCGGGCAGATGCGCTATCCACTGCGCTACGACATCTAAGTACGAAGTAAGGCAGCAAACGATTTTTATATTTATAGGGAAGAAAATAGCATAGTTTCCCCGAACAAGTTATTGGGGTAATGGCACAGTGGTAGCAAGTCGGCCTGTGGATCCAAAGAACACTGGTTCGATCCCCACAACCGACAAAAACATTTTCACCAATTTAAAATTACCCCTGTGGCTCCTCCACAACTAACATCTTTGGGGGCTGTGATTTGACGGCTGGTAACTGCACTTCACGCGCATAAATATATCACTTACCGAGATCTGCTTCGGCAGAGTGCCACACCCAGTAATGGGTAGAAGGCGTGATGATATACATATTTATTTATTTATTTATTTAAGTTATTTCATGTTCGGTGCCGAAGGTGAGAGAAATAAAATATCTAAGGGAAGAATGACATTTTCTTCACGAGGTACACATACAATTTTTTTCACTGTTCTTTCAGAAAATAAAATTTTTAGAAATAGATTATAATAAATTTAGATAAGATTTATTATTCTCTAGACAGATATCACCTAGTTGTCACTAATGTCAAATTGTAACGCTGTTTTTCACTTTTCTTCCTAAGGAATGAAAATTTCTTCTTTCTCGAGGATGAAAGTATCACTTTCTTCTCTTAGCTGAGAGAAACAAACTTCACTTTTTGACAGGGATGTAATTTTTTTTAGAGATTGTTTCAAATAAAAAAAAATGAAGAACGAAATTTTCTAAAAATGCATCTAACAAAAGAGATACACAAACAGTTAATTAGATAACTAGGGGAGAAAGTGAGACATTTACTACCGAAGGTGCCATTTTATTTTCGAAACCGACGGCAAAGAATATAAAGCACCTGAAGGAAGAATGATTCACGAGGTATACATATAATTTTCTTCATTAGCCTTTGCTAGCTCTTGTTGTCAACTTCATCGTTGGGAATAATAGCATCTATTATAGCGTCGTTGTATAATATACTATTATTCGAAAATATGACTTTTCGCGAAACAACAAAATTACTCGTGATTTTTTATAGCTCAATTTTGAAGTATTTTAAATTATTTTGCTGGAGATCTTTCTAAATCATTCACTTGGAGCCATCTAGTATTAAACTAAAATTATCTCTTAACTGAAGGACGAAAATTTTACTTCCTGATGGGTCGTAAAAAGACTATTTTTTAATAATCACTTTCATTTGAAGTATTTTTCTCCAAAATAATTAAGAAAGGATTGGCTGCAAAAAATATGCAACCAAGTAATATCCTATTAAAATAATTCTGTAGAAATAGCGAAAATCATTATCATTACTTACTAATGAAGAAATTAGTGTAATACACATAATCTTCATCTTCATGATGTGTTAAACATGTTTATAAACTGTAGAAAATATGTTGAAGTCACGGAATGTACCGATAATATTGACTAATGTTACCAGTAACAAGAACTTATACAAGTGAATGTACTTAACGGCAACGCAAATATTTAAATTAAATTGTAACTAAGAATCGTTCATGCTCGTATCTTCCATTCAAATTTTAGAATTTTCATATAACGGAAAAATAATTAACTATGCTAATTATTTGCGCAGATTTTTCAATGAAATCTTTAAATATTCTGTTTCTTTAATGAGAAGATTTAATTAATTATTTAAGAATAATGTTAATTAATTGGGAATTTACCTTATTCGGCGTAGAAATGTAACTTATTTCGTAATGAAGCAAAGGTCACCTACCTGTAAAAGAAAAGACAAATTAGTATAATTTATTACAAACAAATTGTGAATCAATCATTAATTTATAGATTAAAGTAGGCTATAATTTATTACAATAAACTATAAACAGAAAACTTGTGGCGTAAAGTTGCATATTATCTTTTTGTTTCATTTAAGTTTAATGAAGATGAAGACATGAAAATTTTTGTTAACTTTATGAACTACTAAGTTTAAGTTAATGTGGTTTTAATTGTAATTAATTACAACTGTAATATCTTACGTTTATTGCGTATATAATTGGAGTAATAAACATCTTTCATTTTAACATCATAATAATATAATGTACATTGTATGAAAAACTGTACATTTTAAATAATTTGACTTTCTTTTTTAAAAATAATGACTGCTAGCATGACCACTAATTTTCTAACAATGAACTTGTTTTATTACTGTCAAATGTTTAAATGGGGTAGGTGGCTTAGTGGTATCGAGTCAACTTGTGGATTTGCGAACCTTGGTTCGATTCTCACAACCGACAATTTTTACCACATTGAAATTAATCCTGTACTTCCCCTCCTGTACTACCCCTCCTGTACTTCCCCTCCTGTAACATCTTTAAGGGCTGTAATTTGACGACTGGTAACCGCACTTCAAGTGTATAAAACAAAAAACAAAATATAATTGTTATTATAAATAAAACATATTATGTATTGTACCTATTTTTTTAAGTTAAAAGTTGAAAATATTAAATTTATTTGTAAATAATAATAATAAAAATAAATAAATAAATATATATATATATATATATATATATATATTATATATATATATATATATATATATATATATATATATATATATATATATATATATATATATAATCATGTTTTTTATCCATTAGGTGTGGAGCAGATCTCGGTAAGTGAAGCGTGAAGTGCGGTTACCAGCCGTCAAATCAGGGTCCCCCAATAATTTTCAGAAGAAAAAAATGGATTCAATAAAAATTGTGGAATATTTAGTTTTATGTAGATTTTATTTAAACATTTTTTCTAAAATAATTTAGAAATGTTTAGAGGAAAATATATAATACCAAATGTTCAACTTCTTTTAAAACCTCTATACAAAAATATAAATCTTAGCTGTCATAACAGCTACTAAAATTTATTATTCATGAAACGATAACATAAAAAAATTCATATTTCAAAAATTCTAATAATATTCATATATTCTTTCAAACCACTTATGAAAAAAAATTAACAGTACTTAACGTGTCAAATAACGAAATATAAGTATTTGTTTATGTGACAATTGCGAAACAGCGCCCACAAGCAGTCAAGGCCCCCTCAAATACCCAACAATTTACATGAAAACAAACGCACCGTAAATACACACGCTTAAATTAACTCCATTTGAATTTCTCACAATTATCATTTAGTATTTAACCAAAATGGCCGATATAATGCCAAGGCCGTCTAAGAATTAATGTAATACAATGATTATTGTTGTTCGCAACATAATAATTACACAGATACTATCTAAATCATCTCTATCCAGTAGGCGTTGCGAATGTTTTAAATGTTGTGTTGTGAAACTGACTTTGGATTTTAAATTGGATGAGATGGCGAAAAAGTGATTGGATTCGCTGGATTTGATCAAATTATATTTGACCAGTTTAGGATAATTGAATGATGGAAATAAATTGAGGAATGAAATGAAATTTATCAAATTAAATTCATAGCAAAATAAATTAAGAAGAGTACCGTTTTATAAGATAAGATCAGTAAAAGAACATCTGTTTACACAAATTTGAATCCAATATAAAGGATTTAAAAAAAAGTAAAGATTATCATAGATCAAGGATGTTTGATGTTTTAGTGTGAATAAACTTCAACTTTTTTTAATATACAGAATGTTCAGAAAATGGGTGACAAGTTTCAGGTACAAAAATTCTTTGATTATTACGTCGACAACCCTAAATAAATAAATATATCATCACGCCATTTACCCATTAATGGGTGTGGACACTCTGTCGAAGCAGATCTCGGTAAGTGATATATTTATGCGCGTGTAGTATGGTTACTAGCTGTCAAATCACGGCCCCCAAAGATGTTAGTGGTGGGAAGCCACAGGGGTAATTTTAAATTAGAGAAAATGTTTGTCGACTGTGGGAATCGAACCAGGGTTCTTAGGATCCACTGGCCGAAAAGATACCACTGAGCCATTACCTCCTAATGCAAAAAAATTGTACAATCCTTCGTAAAGTCACACGAGCTATTTAAATTACATGTAAATTTGGCAACACCGTATCAAACAACTGTTATAGCAGTGATTAGGAAGCTAAGCAAATCATTTTGACAAACGACAAAATTTGAATATTAGTATTTTTAAATAAATATTAAACAATTGATTAAATCAAATGTAATAAAATTAAAATTAAATATAAATATATAAATAAATATAAATATATCATCACGCCTTCTACTCATTATTGGGTGTGGAACTCTGTCCAAGCAGATCTCGGTAAGTGATATATTTTGTTCGTTACCAGTCGTCATATTACGGCCCCCCAAAGATGTTAGCGGTGGAGGAGCCACAGAGGTAGTATTAATGAGGAGAAAATTGTTTGTTAGCTGAGGGAATCGTACCTGGGTACTTAAATTCACTGGCCGATTCGATACTACTGAGCCACCTACCCCATAAAAAGAGAAAGTAAAAGAAATAAATTAAAAATTTAGATTACATATATTATTCTCTCGACATATGTCACCTAGATTGCCTTACTTCCCTAAAGGAGAAAAATTTACTATCCTCTCTAGGGATCCTAGGGATCCTAGGAATCTTAGGAATCCTACAGATCCTAGGAATATTAGGGATGAAAAGATCACTTTCTTCGCTCAATTGAAGAAAGAAAATTTCACTTTTTAACAGGGTCGCAGAGAAAATGATGTAGTCTAGTTTTTGAGAAATAGACTAGTTACATCAAAATATGACTTGTTTTTTTGAAACATCACGTAGGTTCATTTAATAATCTTGCGACATCATATTACAAACTGGCTTTAAAAAAAAACAACAACAAGAAAAAAACAACAAGTTCTATGACTTTCCATTACGTAATACAGCGTTGTTCATTGACACATCAAAAGAACATCTATTGCATGGTCGCTTAGCAACGCCCAATGATGTACAAAACATAAGAAAATCGAACTTGGATCGTGGACATTCTAGAGTTCGCTGGCCCGTAGTCCAACTTGTTTTTTATTTGTTTTTGACGACACTCGAAGTCGCAGTAGGCTGCTGTTGAATCTCACCAAAACAAGAGCGGCGAGAATATTTTAAAAAGTTCGTTTTAAATGATTGAGTTGCGAATAAAAATTATTTATTGAAACAGTACAAGGAAAATAAAGAGAATTTATTTGCTTCCACGGATATAAATTCCTTGTTTTCTTGAAGTTATGTACCTTATAAATATTTTCTTTCGGCACGCAACCCTTTACCACAAATTTATTGTAGATAAAAGGTGAATTATTTGAACATTCAACAATTTGTTAATAAATAAAATAGTCTCTATAGCGAATTTTTGAGTAAGAGTGTACAACTGACGATGACTGCTTGGCAGTCGAAATGTAAATATAAATATATCATCACGCCTTCTACCCATTACTGGGTGTGGCACTCTGCCGCAGCAGATCTCGGTAAGTGATATATTTTGCGCGTGAAGCGTGGTTACCAGTCACCAAATCACGGCCCCCAAAGATGTTAGTGGTGGAGGAGTCACAGGGGTAGCTTTTGAAATTATGAAAATTGTTTGTCATCTGTGGGAATCGAACCAGGGTTCTCAGAATCCATAGGCCGACTTCATACCACTGAGCTAGACACCCCATTCGAATGTACATTTAGTATAATATAACTTCCCTAGTGAAGAAAATAATATTGTGTTGTTTATAAACATTTACCTTCACACAGCTGTAAACTATATATTAATTTTGAGTATATATTTACTGATTTTCATCCCTTAATGTTACCTTTAAATTCCATTTTGCAGGGCTGCACACAAAACTGCACACTTCACAAAATATAAATTATTACTGACTGAATAATTATTGATTAAATAATATGTAGATAATTAAATTAATAAGTTATCATATATAGAATATAATAATTAGATAACGTTATCTGCAGTATATCTGATAAGATTGTCAAAAGATCTCGATTACTTTTGGCGTGTTCGATTACCAGAATCGATAAATTGATTTCATCATATTAAAAAATGACCCCTGTGGATCCCACTTTACTAACAGCTTTGTGGGTCGTGGTATGACGGCCAGTAACTGCATTTTACGTGAAAAATATGTCACAAATAAATAAATATAAATATATCATCACACCTTCTACCCATTACTGGATGTGGCACTCTGCCGAAGCAAATCTCGCTAAGTGATATATTTTGCGCGTGAATTGGGGTACCAGCTGTCAAATCACGGCATCCAATGATGTTAATGGAGAGGAAGCCAAAGGGGTGAAAATTATTTGTAAGCTGTGGGATTTAAACACAGATTCTCAAATCCACAGGCCGACCCAATATCAGGGAACCACCTACCTCATACAATTCATTTTAAAATGAATTAATTCGCAGTTCAAAATTATAGATACATAAGTTTTAATGAATTTATTTATAAACTAATAATCGACATTACCGCTACGATACAGTCTCGACCAAAACTACAAATGTCATAGATAAAAAGTACTGCATTTGAATACATTTTATCTGTGATGTTATGACCTTGACGTTAGAAGGGTCAATAGCATCATATTCAATAAACAACTAAACCCAGCACATTTTCAAATATTGTAATTATTATCCAAAAACTAATTTAAAAGATTAATTACCTCGTACAAAACACAAGTCTTCAAACAAAGAATATTAATTTTTCCAAGTTTTTATCATCATTAAACCGTAGAAAAAACTATATTTATTTTGTGGTTTACAAAAAAGAACCATCTAAATAATAACTAAACTATATTTTTGTTGCTACCGACTACTCGGCATACATGTAATCACTGCTTGAATGTTGTTAGGTGTTTTTTTCTTCTGATCTTCACACAACACGTAATAAAAATAGTTATTCACCATTACTTGCTCTATAATTACTTAGCATGTTATTAAAACGTAACATTCTTAGGGAATGCGAGTAGGATACGTATCGGGAATACTAAATTTATTGATTACGATGAAGGAACACAAAAATTGATTAGGTATTTTAATTATTCTTTCAGCCTGACTTTATAATGTTCACTGAAAATTCATACAAGATCGTATCATCTTTCGTTGATAAAACAAACCTTCTATCATATCCATCCATATTTTCTAGGGATCCTAAATAGTCAAGGTAATCTTTAGCAAGTTTCAAGACGATGGCTAGAGGATTCTAGCTGCCAAATACGTCTTAAAACTGCCTTCAACTATTTAGAATCATTTTAAAGTTTTTAAACTGTCCAAAAGGCGAAACGAGTGCTCTAAGACGATGGCTAGACGTTTCCAGGTGACAAATGCTTCTTAAATCTGTCTTAGGGCCAGTTTTTCAATCGCCGGTTTACTCTCGATTAATGTTAATCATGATTAACATTAATTAGCGATTGAAAAACTGGACCTTAAACTATTTAGAATTATTTTTTAAATCTCTTAAAATTGTCCTAAAAGCTATCCGAGTGCTCTAAGACGATGACTAGAAGTTTCCAGGTGACAAATGCTTCTTAAATCTGTCTTAGGGCCAATTTTTCAATCGCCGGTTTACTCTCGATTAATGTTAACCATGATTAACATTAATTGGCGATTGAAAAACTGGACCTTAAACTATTTAGAATTATTTTTAAAATCTCTTAGAATTGTCCTAAAAGCTATCCGAGTGTTCTAAGACGATGGTTAGAGGATTTCATCTGCCTAATACTTCTTAAACTATTTAGAATCATTTGAAAGTATTTTAATTTGTCCTCTAAGTTGATTGATAAAGTATTTCAGCTGCCAAATAATTCTTAAAACAGTCTTAACCCTTTAGAAACATTTTAAAATCTTTTTAAATGTCCTAAAAGTTAGCTGAGTGCTTTAAAACGATGGCTACTTACCGAGATCTGCTTCGACAGAGTGCCACATCCAGTAGTAGGTAAAAGGCGTGATGATATATTTATATTTTATTTATAATAAATATTAAACCAATGTCATTTTCGCTCCGAACATCATCATCATCATCATCACCATCACCATCACAATCTGCAGCTCTAGTTGCAGCTCCACGTACCTCTTAAAACCGGTTCTATAATTCTTCCATCAGCATCCACTTTTTATTTCCACTCTTCTCTTCTTTGTGTTGAAAGTAAAAAGCGTCCATGGTTAAGTGTTGTGTACGTATTAATTAAATTCTTCTCTCGTACTTCATGAGCCGATATTAATTATGTGTCAGTGTCTGATTCTTGATCGTACATCATGCGAGGCTGTGGGCTCAGGATAATCCACCTGTTGTGTGGAATTCCTTCATGGTTTCCGGTTTGCTTGATCTATGGTGTGATCTGGATTGAGATAAGTTGCTACATGAAGAGAGGATTTTATTGGCTCGGGTAATGGGATTGTTAGTGCTTTGTGAAGGCTGAATTGAGGGAAATTTTATTTTCTGTCTTGTTTATTTTATGTTCTGCGCAACAGGAAATTAATACTAGATACAGGACAGGAACAAAATGGCAAATTAACAGTCAAAAACAAATGCTTAATCCAGTACTTCTAGTATTTAACAAGTGTAGTGCCACATTCCAGCAGTATGGTATGGATAGCGTTACGGCATTCGAATCCGGAGATTCCAAGTTCGAATCCCACCCAAGCTGTATATACAGACTGCACATTTTAAATATAAGGTAGGTGGCTCAGTGATATCGAGTCGGCCTGTGGATTTGAGAACCCGGGTTCTATTTCCACAATTCTCACCATTATTAACCACTACCCCTATAGCTCCTCCACCACTAATATCTTTGACGACTGGTAACCGCACTTCACGTGCAAAATATATCACTTACCAATATCTGCTTCGGCAGAGTGCCACACCCAGTAATGGATAAAAGGCGTGATGATTTTACAGAGTAATCAAAAGGGATTGTTACAGTTGGCAATAAAAAAAACTACTTGAAATTGGTAATCCTGATAGATAAATTCATTTCCTGTTGTTGACAGTGACATTTAAAATTTAAATTTGAGTACATTTATTATTACATTTATTTCTAAAGTATTTCTATTCTCAAAAAGTCAAAATTCTATTAGCTGTCAGACTCCTGACATTACCTATTTGTATTTATTAGAAATGTCAAATAGCATTTCCGCCTTTATCTGGCGTTGTGCCAACTGTGGAATAAAAAGATCTCTGGAATTGTATTGCGAACTATAACAATTCCTTTTGATCACCCTGTATAAATAAGCTTGTCTGGAGAGAACTATGAATATAGTAGAAGCGAGGATGGTATGTTAAGGACGAAGACTGATTCTTTGCTAAATGAGATGAGTAGATGTTCTAAGAATGTTTCAGAGGTTCGTGCTACCCTACTTTATGGGATATAGCGTGAATGAAAACTTGCAAATAATCAATTGATTAACCCATAAGAACGAAATATTTAACGGTTGAGTATAGAACAAAGCAGCAACGCTAATCACATAGTAAAAACCATGACAACGAAGTGTCATGAAGTCAGTGAAGTTGACTTGGCAGAAACAACGGAACGGCGCGAAGGAACAACAGATGGCGAACGTGAAATTACATCGTGAAGAAATATACTCGGTTGAATGCAGTTGCGAAGCTCTGTACTGCATATATTATTACAGGTACCGTTTGCTGTTATGACACTAGTAAATCAAAAGATAAATTAAATTATTTTCGTACGGTTATGGGATAAACAAAAGTGAGTAATTAAAAATAACGGGATTTGGAGTTCATATACTGTCAACTGTTTAGACCTGTGAAATTTTATAGCTTTATTTTATTATGAGGCAAATTGAATTTCAGATGATGCTCAGCGAAATTTTAATGCAGCATTCATAAATTATTTTAGAAATAATTCTGCTCTTTATAAAAACATAATTTTTGTCAACATAAATATAAATATATCATCGCGCCTTTTACCTATTATTGGGTGTGGCATTCTGTCGTAGCAGGGTAAGTAATGTATTTATGTGCGTGAAGTGCGATTACCAGTCGCCAAATCACGGCCCCTAAAGATGTTAGTGGAAGGGGACCCACAGGGGTAATTTTAATGTGGTGAAAATGTTTGTCGACTGTGGAAATCGAACCAGGGTTCTTAGGATCCACAGGCTCATTCATCTCAATTCCTCGTTCGTCCTTCGACTGACTTCATCTAGTTGGTATTATACTGAGTCGAATGTAACTTAAGCGAATGAAATATTTTACGGTACTGATTTTATTCCGATCAAGAGCAACGAAGTATCTCCATAAAGTTGGTAGTGGCTTGGTCTTCGTGCTGGTGGAAGAGTTGTTGCTTTCGAAGGTGGACATCAAGGTCAACGGGATTAGCCCACGAGAGAGGAAGGGGGATGGTGAGTCAGGACAAAGACCAAAGATATTTTAAGCATTTTGGTTGGAGAAAGAGAAGCAGATGTTAATGAGATAGAATTACTGTTTTTTTCACTTTTTTAATAATATTACTTGAATTTCACTTCTTCGTGAATATCTATTAAAAGTAATTTGATCATGACGCTGTGTTATGTACATCAGGAATTTAATCCCAATTATAGAAAAGGGCCAAAACTATCGAGTTGTAATGCCCGAGGAATGCAATTGCCTGAAGCAAATAATGACAATTTACTCACGTGTTATATACGATATTATATATAAACGGAAGAGACTATTAACAGCTTGTAAAACTAGTTAGAATGAAGTACCTTCCTATAAACGATACACTATTTATTTTTTAATTTTATTAACAAATATTTTCACTAATAATTCTTTCTAAAATAATATAGGAACAATTATTGCCAGTAATAATAAAACAAGAGAGTGGGAATAAATTGAAAATAATTTGACAGATCTTTCGAAAACTTGTTACCCGGCAATAGTCATGAAAGCCCGTAGGGCTTGAGTGGCTATTGCCAAATGGCAACAAGTTTGAGAAACATACTGGAGAATTATTTTCTAATGTATCCAACTCTCGAGTTATATTTAATTAGATTATTTTTTGACTTGGCTGTTCAGGTCGATTCATCAAATTTAAAAGATTTTGAACTGGATCCATATTGATTGATTACTTATTAATGTATTCTTGGAAGTTGTTTCCAAAATTTGTTGGTGTATTTCTGCATCTGAAATGGAACTAAAACGATTTTTTTACTTGACGCGTTGACAGTTTTAAATAATTATTTGACAACTACCTATCATTTGTTACAAACAAAAAAGTACCTATAGAGATTATTCCCGGGAATAATCACAAGAGTTTTATTCTCAGTATAATAATGACAGGGTTGGTTAAAACGCAGACACGTGACATACAATGAAGCATTTCATTGGTCTTGAGAAATGTCAAAAAATAATCACGTAAATAATTTCACAAAGTAGTCTTTCTCCGACATGCGTACAAGAACAATGAAAATGGTCTATTGAATACTAAAAAAATATATTTTTTTTAGGTGGCACTGTCAGTGGGCTTGAATCAATTTATTTTTCTAGGGAGCATTTGTCATTTTTATTTCGCTCGATAAATATTGAAGATAATAATGAAGTGAACATTATGTACCGATTGTATATAAATAATGATTAATTGAATGCATAATGTAACTGACCAATCGACATATTCGAAAGGCAATAAAGGAATTAAAAAAATAACAATTCTCATGCGCCTGCATACCTTGTGTTTTAGGTACACAAATAACTAATTTCCCTAGGGAAGAAAAGCATCTCATCTGCCAAATTTTTTTCTGAGAGGGGCCTGAGATACCTCATAACTCCAAATGACCACTGGATCAACTATAACAATTTCAAACAGCAAAATGGTGTGATGAGAAATTAATTCTTTCATATTTTAGAAGATGATAAACACAGCGGCATTTTCAGAACAAATTCCAAACAAAACTGATTTCCATATATATTTCTACAAAACCAAATTCAAAATCTCCAGTCTAATCACAACCTGTTTCAAATTCTCCGATAAATATAAAACTAACATTCTACGACATCTAGAAGTAGTTCCTGTATCGATATAAAAATCAAAAGTTATTCTCTCTCAGAGATAAAACCAGCTACAGCCGCAGCATCACCAACCAGCACAGAATATTTACTGGTTTTTATCTCGATATCCGCAAGGTCTGAATCCCGAGCTAAGCCTAAACCTTGACTAAAGCTTCTCTTCGTAAAGATACTCTCGTATCTTCTTTGTTTCGATGTTGCGAGCACGCATGCGATCCGAGTATGTTTGGGATAAACTTGCCATTAGGTGGAATTATCACGACGTGTAATTAATTTTAATCGAAAATCGAAAGTTATAAATTGTGGATTAATCTGTTAACGGATATGTAATTATTTGGTTGAGTAACTTGAATGATGTTTCCGGATGATTTTCGGATATAGTTTTATATAACAGAGAATGATCTAACTAAATAATTACAGCAACTCAAAAGTTTAACAGGAATCAAAATTTGTATCATTTTCATTTAAGGTTGTTATATTTTATTATCAAATAGCTATTAAAAATCAGAACAAAATATTAATTAGGCAAACGTCTAAAAAAGTATTTTTTTAATGATATCCATTAGTATAATATTACTTATGTAATTTTACTACTAGAAAGTTTGTTTATATTATTAGTTCGCAATTATCCTTGTCTGAAAATTAAGCGAATAACAATTAACATATTAATAAAAATGCAATTATCATCATAATAAACAAGCTCTCCTCTTGCGCAAATTAATTTACATAAACTAATTGATATCAAATTAAACTAAATCTCAATAGAATAAATATGTGACATACATTTATGTATGACATTGTTTACTAATTTGATAACAAGGACAACTATGTTTTAGACTGACTTTAATTTGTTTACGTGGCGCCAAACTATGAATTCATAATGAACACATTGAATCATAGGCATTTAAATCACAAAACATGTTATTACATTCACATTTGAAAAAGTTTCAAACATTCCAAACGTTTTAAAACATTAAACTAGATTTTACAAATTGTAGTTTCTTTCAGAAACAAGCGCAGGGGCGACACTCCCTTCATTTCTTATCTTTTTATTCATTTTCTGATGATTTAAGACAAGCGCAGGATTCTTGATTCTATTTATGTTCTTTAGAGTATTTATCTGTAATTGTATGAAATTAACTTTCAAAAACAAGCGCAGGGCGACACTCCCTTCCTTTATTATCTTTTTTGTTCTGATCTTACATAGAGTATTTAACTGCAATTGTATGGAATTCATTATCAAAAACAAGCGTAGAGCAACACTCACTTCTTTTCTTATATATTTAATTCGTTTTCAGTTCTTGCATAAAGTGTAAACTGTGTGAAATTTTCTTACTAATATAAGCGCAGGGCAACACTCCCTTCCTTTCTTATCTTTTTGTTTCATTTTCAGTTACTGCATTGTATACAATCGCTCTCTTTTCTAATCTTTGTAGATTCGTTGTTAGAGGAGTAAGCGTGAATAATTTGAGATATTTTGCCCATATTATATGTACGTTGAAGAAAGTGAAATGAAAAGTGAAAAGGAGCGATTGGATAGATGTGATTGAAGGTTTGTTGTGTGATAAATGATTTCGAGTTTGATAAGTAAATGAGCTTATATGGAGGGATCTATGAATTTGGTTGAAGGGAGGGTGGTATGTTAGGATGAGAATGTTTGACGAGAACTTATTATTTGATGAATCTGATGACTTACTGTTTTTTTAAATCCTCTTAGGGTTTGTGCTACACCATTTGATGAGATATAGCGTAATGTTATGTATGTATGTATGTAAAATTATGATTTATTAACTGTTATTTACACAAAAATAAAATATGAATATTAATAAACTTTCACTGCAAGTCTGCAATAAGATTTAATCTGAATCCTCCTACTAATTGGTAGAATAATAATGTAATTATATAACATAAGGATGATGGTCTCTCTTGCACACATTTTTGTTATCTAGTGTACACTGTCATCTAGTGCCGCCTCAACCAATAGTTCACATACAAGAGTTGATTTCAATAATCAAATAGCATTTAATCTACATTCGCGTAGGCGATTATTACAGTATTTAAAATAAACGGTTAATTTTCATAGCCTACGCGATAGGTGCGTTGCGTTGTCGATACTTGGAAACAAATGAATAACAATCAGGAAATAATTCATAGCCAACCAAACCCTTTAAACGAAATTTACATTTGTGTGTAACTTTCTTGGAAATTACACTACTTAAAATGACAAAGATAAGAAATGTATTTTTGGTGTAAATATGTACTCGTAGGTTTAAAAACTTCTGCTTCGTTTGAGATATTGATTGAACTAATTAAAAATTTAAAATTTTAATAATATGGTTCTATATAATTCAGAGCATGACAAATCGAATGCCGTTGAGCGCATCTTCATATATATTTTAGTTATGGAGTTACAACGATTTTTGATTTTTTTAAAATCTCAAGTTTAAAGGCCCATATATCGAAAACTAAAAGAGATATTGAAATGCGGTTTGAACCATTGTATTTCTCGTGTTCCAATTAACTTACATCGATATTTTGAAAAATTTGAAAATTTTACAATTTTTTCAAAAATTTCTCGTGCCAGTATTTCAAAAAGTTGAAGAGTTATTGAAAATCTATTAACACCAGTGAATTCCTCGCGTGAAAATACATAGGTATGTAAATTTTCAGTCAAAAATTCGTAGCGATACATTTTTTATTACAAAAAAACGAAAATTTTTTAAGGGGTACCCCTTAAGATTTTTACGATTTTTGGCCATTTTCAGATTTTTTGCTCTAAAAGTATTATCCGTACAGCAAAAATTCTGAAAATTTACATACCTATGTATTTTCATGCGACGAATTCACTGGTTTTCACAAATTTTCATTATCTCATCAATTTTTTGAAATTTTGACAAATATAAACTTTGTAAAAAATCGCAAAATTTTCAAAATTTTCAAAACTTACGTATAAGTTAATTAGAGCATGAGAAATACACTGGTTCAAACCGCATTTCAATATCTCTTTTAGTTTTCAAGATATGAACCTTCAAAGTTGACATTTAAAAAAAGTCAAAAATTTCTCATGGTCTGAATGATATAGAACCATATGTGTTTAAGCCCGCCTTTTAGGGCTAAAACACATACTTTTCGACCAGGTTGTGCATAAAATAATTTAGTATTATACAATAAAGATGCCTAAAAAATAGCAGTAAATCAATACCCGTTTTTATTCTGAAAAATCCAACAAAAAAATAATGTAGTTCTCTTTCAATTTTCTCTATAACAAGCAAAAACCGCATCAACAACAAAAACAACAACAAAACAAAAACCAATGCAACGGAATTGAATAACACTGCAGCAGGAAAATATTAAATTTCAGTTCATAAAGGAATCTATTTCCAGTGGAAAACTACAAAGACATAGTATGTGACAGATAATTCAATTTGTACATTAATGCACACAGCGGCGGCATCAGATAAATTCATTTATAATGAATACGTAATGTAGACAGTGAGTGTGTCAGATTTCCAGGCCAACCTTGATGTTATTATGGGAAATTAATCAAGTTGGCAGACGCGTCATTGGTGGAGACTTTCCCGTGAAAATACATTCAATTAGGGTATTATAAAGATGGTTTATCCTATGTTAAATACGATCAAATTTGGATTTGTTTGCAAAGAGAAAAAGTTCTGACAGTTCGATGATGATTAATTGATCTTTATTCACTTTTGAAATAATTTTAGCGAATTAAGAATTTAAAATATGGTCTATTAAATTGTGCTCTCATGGTATAGTCCTACTAGAGTATGGAAGTTGACGTTTAAATTATTATATGGCTGTAGTTTCTTGTCATAGGAACCAAGTGTCTGTTTCTAGGTTTAAAATATGGCTCAGTGATAGCAAATAATAAATAATTATTTAAATATCAAGGGTGAAAACAAAATAACATTTAATTATATGTTCAAAAGATTAAAATTTGTACATAGGTTATATGTCAAAATGACATTTTGTAGAATCAAGTATTTTCAATAAACAAAAATTGTCATTTTATTTATATATTCAAAGAAATTATATCTTTTTGACCATAGATTGACCAGCATTCATAGAGCTATAACACCGAAATAGAAAAACAAAATTTCAATGTCAGATGAAAGGTGTAAATTGATGGAATTAAGGCTAGTAGGAACCTATAGTTGATGTTATTAAGATCTGCAATTGCAGGTGACAAATTTACACATTGTCAAACTCTTCTCCCTGCTGAATAGCTATTCAGAAACCCTGTATTCAATCTAAGCATTCATCGCATTCAATATTCAGTGATTTATCTTCATCTGCGAATCGCGATGTGCTTAGCAGTATTCGCATATCCTGTTCCGGGTTCCGGGTGAATTCCGGGCATGCCAACCGAAACGGCGAGCTTGCTACTCCGCCTCACTGTTTGTCTGAATGTCAAAGGTCAAGAGAACGAAATGAAGAGGTCAGAAGAATTAACCTTAGTTATTAGCGCACTTATACAACAATAATTATTAACATTATAAATGTAGAACAAACGAGTGTTGAATTTAAACCAACAATTGTATTAATTATTTAACAATAACCATGGAATTGAAACAAAATTAAACAAATGGTTGACGTTTTATCTGTCAAAACTATCATATCTAATTTGTGGCATTACACAGAATACAAAATTAAATTTGTTTGAAGCTTTTTTGTTTAAAATAATTAGGGAAGCAGGAAGTTATAACATAATGATTTTACATGTTAAATCCTTATGTACATCCTTATCAAGTACCACCCGGTATATTTAGCTTGAGTACGATTCGAACTGGGGATCTCCGGATTCAAACGTTTTAACACTATCCAGAACACCGTATTGCCGAATTTGTTCATCAATAAACGAAAGTATGTGGCGCAGTCGGCTTGTGGATCTGGGAACCCGGGTTCAATTCCCTCAGCCGACAATTTATTTTAACCATATTAAAACTACCCCTCCACTAACATCTTTGGCGGCTGTAATCGCAATGGCAAAATTGCATGAATTGCGCTACGAATTGGTTCGTCATCCACCATATTCTCCAGATTTGCCCCCCTGCAATTTTTATCTATTTCCAAACTTGAAGAAATGGTTCGGCGGAAAGAAATTTGGCTCCAACGATGAGGTCATCGCTGACACAAATGCCTATTTTGAAGAATTGCCAAAATCGTATTAATTGGAAGGGATCGAAAAATTAGAAAAACGTTGGACGAAGTGTATCGAGCTACAAGGAGATTATGTTGAGAAATAAAATATGTTTTGACCTTGTACTTTTGACATCTTTCAAAATCAACCAAGCGGTTACCAACCACGTCGTTACCAACCACAATCACGTATATTTCTCGCAGAAATTTTCATTTTGCATGAACTAACCAAGAATTCTCCTTACATCCAAAAAATACAATGTCTGAATGGTTTGGACTCTACTATCAGCTACATCAATCAATATTAAGTTTAATAATACTTGAAAACAAAAATAATAAATTACGCGTCACTTAACCATCAAGCTCTTCTTCTCGGTAAAATCCATACGTTACTTGATCCATTTCCGTCGCAATAAAGCGCCAACACTTTCAAGCCCTACGTCGTGAAAACTAAAAGTATTAAACCGTCTAAACGGCGTCGCGACGGAGTCGCCAGTATCGTCGTCAACGGTGATTTTTGCAACTATTCTTCACGTGTAACGATTTTCATATTTTTATTTTGATAGTGATTTTAAAAGTTTTGCAGGGAAGTTGCATAGTTATACAGACAGTGTGTTGCTTTTTGTACAAAGAGGTTATGAGGAGATAATCAACTTGTTGACGGGCGCTTGTAGTTTGTTTTTGTTATGCTATGACTTGAGCTGTTAAGGAAAGTTGATTTTGTAAAATGTAAACTGAAATTGTAGAACACTTTAGACGTGTTTCAAGTTCATAACAATCAACTGCAACAATATTATTATGTGTTACAATATAGTTAATTTAATATCTTTTTGTAATCGCATCATTCAAAATAAGGTTTACATTACCTTGGAAACCGATGGAAAGTTTGATTTTGCCAACTAGTGCGCAAAGTAATTGTAAAAATACCCATTTTTATGATTCTAAATTTTGACTATTAAAACGCTAATTGTACTTATACAATATACACACATTTTAAGAAATTTATAAGAGAAATAGAGACATTAGCTTATAACGCCATCAATCAGACATATTTTAACAAGCTTTACGAGAAAAAAATGAACAATTTGTTTTCAAATAACAAATGTCACTTTATGGTATACTAAACTGTCAATATAAATTCACGCATCAAATTTAATAAATTTCCTCATTGTCGATTATATAATTTTTGCTCGTTACAAAAATCGTGCGCGAAGACGTCATTTGCACCATTCGCGCAAATTAAAGCGAAGTATGCCTTCGCGCACTTGTTATGTAAATAACTATTTTTTTAATAAAATAAGAAAAAACTATTTTATTAAGACTTAGTTCCACATCGCAATTGACAATTTGTCTTTGTTTTATTTATTCATTGACAATTTGTCTTTATATTAAATATTTTTTTATGAATTCAAGAAAATTATTAATGTAATTTGTAGTTGGTTTAAATATATAGTTTTATTTTTATCATTCGCGGCAATGGCATACCTTCCGTACAACTGTGTCTTACGTAAAAACCATTTAATTTAATTAACTATTAGTAGGATTGGACGATAAAATATGCTTTTTGTTGAGTATTTTTGAAGTAATAAATATTTATTTACGGTTTTAAAAGTAAATGCTAATTGCGCTCATGTGCAAAGTATGTCTTCGCGCACTTGTTAATTACCCAAAAACTACCCTAAAACTTTAATCAACCAAACGAAGTATTGAATTGCAATTTTCGCTAAGACGATAAATACGTGGTTTGAAACTTGAGATCTACGAAAATTATAGCTAAGAATTAGAATTCATAGCACAGTGTTTAGCGAATACTTGTAATTTTAAACACGAGAAATGCCGCCGAAAAAGTAAATGCCAATTAATTGAAAATATTTCTGAAACTAAGGGTTTTACAAAAAAATGTTTCAAATAACATAGCTTAATTTCTTTAATGTCTACATTTTCTATTTGAAGCATTTTTCGCTAAGTTTCTCAGTTTCGAAATATTTACACAAGTATATAGTTCGAGAGTTTGGGTAGAGATGGCGCCAGCAGTCTCGTTTGAAATATACAGAAAACAGTTTTTTACAAATTATGGCTATACGGTTCACTCTACAAGAAAATTGTTAAAAGTTAAATTATTCGCCTATTATTTCTCTACAACTTCTGTTTAAACTATTTTTTGATAAAATTATAATTAAAATTTATTTGAAGCTTTTTTCAAAATGATAAATTGTTTTAGGTGAATTTGAAGTAGGACAAAATTTAGCAATTTTATGGCATTCAGACCAAAGAAAACTTACAATAGAAGTCATCATAGACCGAGTGCAAGAATGTAAAAGCCATGTATGCTAGTTTTGTGCAAGAATTTCCTACTCATTATTCTGGACCAGCGTAAATATATATCGTTCATGATACAAAATAAAATAGCTTTAAATAAATATTATATAGATCTGTTACCCAGTAATAAGTAGAAGACGTGTTGATATATTTATTTATTTTATTTTTATAAATATAGGGTGGCTAGCTCAGTGGTATGAAGTCGGCCTGTGGATCCTGAGAACCCTGGTTCGATTCCCACAAGCGACAAACAATTTTCATAATTTCAAAAACTACCCCTGTGGCTCTTCCACCACTAACATCCTTGGGGGCCGTGATTTGACGACTGGTAGCCGCACATCACGCGCAAAATATATCACTTACCGAGATCTGCTTCGGCAGAGTGCCACACCCGGTAATGGGTAGAAGGCGTGTTGATATATTTATTTTATTTTTATATACTTGGATAATATTTAAAACTTCTTTCTAAAGTTCTTGAGAAAACTGCCAACCTAATTCAACGAAATTACCCCAAAACTACCCTAAAACTTTAATTAACCAAACGACGTATTAAATTCCAATGCAATTTTCGTTAAGATGACAATTACGCGGTTTGAAACCCGAGATCCTCGAAAGTTGCAGCTAAGAAGCAGGTAATATGCATTCAGATGCAACGATGCACTCGTATGCTCTTGCACCTGTGCCATCATATTAACGTAACTATAATGTAACACAACGTTTCCGTAATAAGACGGTGAGGATGCAGTTTAAACCACGCTTTATGCAGCAGAATAAAGGAGGTTTAAAAGCCCATATAGGAACAAAGGAGAAGCAGAAAAATTCGTTGAAGAGATCTTCTTTTTGTAAGCAGGAAAATAATTCAAAATTGTTTGATATCATATTTATCAGTGTTGAAATAAAATAAATAAATATATCATCACGCCTTTAGCTCATTACTGGGTGCCGCGCTCTGCCGAAGAAAGTCTCAATAAGTAATATATGTATGGACGTGAAGTGCGATTAACAGCCGTCAAATCACGGCTCCCAAATACGTTAATGGTGAGGAAACCACAGGGGGAATTTTTAATGTGGTGAAAATGTTTGTCAGTTGTGGGAATCGAACCAGAGTTCTCAGGATTCACAGGCCGACTCAATACCACTGAGCCACCTACCCCATTGAATTGAAATAAAATAAATAAATAAATATATAATCATGCCTTTTACCCATTACTGGATGTGGCACTCTGCTATAATCTTCTGATTATGCCCCTAATACATAAATAACTTTTAAAGTTTTACACTGTCCTAAGACAAGTAGACCGCTCTAAGACGATGGTTTATCCACATTCATTATTCTTTTTATACAACCATTATTTTCTTATTTAAATGAACAAACATTTACTAGAATAATTCATTAAGGTTATGTTTATATTAAGAACTGGAAATGGCTGGAATTTTTCGACTAAAAGAGAAACAAAAAACTAAAAAAAAAGACATAAACAGAGATTATGTTAAGAGATGGAAACGTATTTTTAGTTTTCTCTCAATAAATATTCCGTCCCTCAATCTTCTGATTACACCCTTAATGCATAAATAACTATGAAAAACAGTAATTACAGTATGAGAAATCAAAGTACAGCGGTTTTATTTCTTCTTAAAAAAATAAAACTTATGCCTATTGGGAATCTGATGAGGTGTGTCATTTAGAAAGAGCTTAAGCATTAAATCAAGTTTTTAATTATTTTAAAGAGAAATAGAATAACATTCTGTGTTTTAATAAGGTAATAAATAAAGCGCGAGCATCCTTTTATTATGTACGCCTTCCTAAGTTGCATAATTTTGCATTTTGCAAATATTCCGTATAAATATTCATTCCAGGGACATTAAAGTAGGCGGTGGTTTATGGCCAACCATGATTATTCTCCAGTACGAAAGCTTGATATCATATTTTACCGACGAATGCAGCAAGCAGGTCCTGTTTATCGAAAAATCATTGCTGTTTTGTTTTTAGTGTAGGCTTAATTGCCTGCATGCATGAAGTGGGATGTGAAATTGATTGTTTTTTGTTTAAATTGAGCAGGATTCATATATTTTTTGGACTGGAAATAATTATTGGAGCCATTATTTTAAATAATAAAATAAACTAGATATTTTCTTCATTTAAATGCACTCATAAAATATTTATATAATATGGAGTGGCTAGCACAGTGGTATGAAGTCGGCCTGTGGATCCAGAAAACCCTGGTTAGATTCCCACAGGCGACAATTTTCATAATTTCAAAAACTACCCCCGTAGCTCCTCCACCACTAACATCTTTGGGGGCCGTTATTTGACGACTGGTAACCGCACTTCACGCGCAAAATATATCAATCACCGAGATCTGCTTCGGCAGAGTGCCACACCTAGTAATGGGTAGAAGGCGTGATGATATATTTTTATTTTTTTATATAAAATATTACGAAAATACATGTTTCTCACCCCTTCGTGGGGTTGATTGATATTCCGCAGACAGATTTTTCATTATTAATGTCTATGTCAAAGTTTGTAACATTTATTGAGGGAAACAACCGTTCACATCATTGTGAGTTCTATTTTTTTCTTGATTTATTGCAAAACTACAGTAGCCAAGTTCTATTCTTAAGCTTTTTTTCTAACAGTAGACAACGACTCATAAATATAAAATGAGATAAGAAGTTTTCTTTTTGGGAAATTGTAGAGGTTCAATACCTTTACGAAAAGTCATGAAAACTTGTATAATTATTCTTAGGGCTTGCTACTTTGACCGTTTCAGAGAAAAAAATTGACTATTTATTATTATTATTATTATATTAAATATTATAAACAATACATTAATAAAGGTAGAAAATTTTGCTTACAGAAATTGAAATACCTACATCTGAGATATTTATTTAATTATTTATTCTACTCTGTACAACAGGAACCAGTTTAAAAGTTGAAAATATTAAAAATATAAATATATATCATTCATGCTGGGTTGCAAGAAAAAATAAAGAGCTCTTTAGTTAAAGAATTGTTTATCTAGCAACAGAATCAATAGCGATTTTCTGAAATTTATTGAACCGTTAGTTGCTAATGAACCGATAAAACTTTCATGCAACCCAACATCAGGCCACGAGGAAATTGAATGCTGTTGAGCGCATCGTCATATCTTTTTTAGTTTCAGAGTTACAGCGATTTGTGACTTTTTTAATATCTCAATTTTCAGAGACGCCACAGATAATGCAACTTTATGGTTGAACCAGTACAAAAATTGAAAATTTTTATATTATGGTTCTACATGAGTCTGACCACGAGAAATCGAATGCCTTTGAGCGCATCTTCGTATCTATTTTAGTTTCAGAATTACAGCAATTTTTGTTTTTTTTTAAATCGCAACTTTGAAGGCCCATATCTCGAAAACTAAAAGAGATATAGAAATGCGGTTTGAACCAGTGTATTTCTCGTGCTCCAATTAACATATACGTAAATTCCGGAAAGTTTGAAAATTTTAGATTTTCTTTAAAAAATTTTTTTTGGCAATATTTCAAAAAAATTGAAGTGATAATGAAAATCTGTGAGCACCAGTGAATTCCTCGCATGAAAATACATAGGTATGTAAATTTTCAGAATTTTTGCTGTACGGATAAAAATTCCAGAGCAAAAATATTGAAAATGGTCAAAATCCGTAAAAATCTTAAGGGGTACCCCTTAAAAAATATTTAAAAAACAGCGATTTTCGTTTTTTTGTAATAAAAAATGTATCTGTACGAATTTTTGACTGAAAATTTACATACCTACGTATTTTCACGCGAGGAATTCACTGGTGTCCACACATTTTCAATGTCTTTTCAACTTTTTGAAATATCGACAACAGAAAATTTTGAATAAAATGAAAATTTTTGAAAATCTTCAAAATTTTGTTATAAGTTAATTGGAGCACGAGAAATACACTAGTTCAAACCGCATTTCAATATCTCTTTTAGTTTTTGAGATATGAGCCTTCAAAGTTGAGATTTTCAAAAAGTCAAAAATCGCTGTAACTCTAAAACTAATATAGATACGAAGATGCGCTTTACGGCATTCGATTTCTCGTGGTCTGAATTATATAGAACCATAATATAAAAATTTTATATTTTTGAACTGGTTCAAACAAATTCGCATTATCAGTAAGTCTTAATTTGGCGCCCCTAAAGTTTGGAGGCCTGAAGTGCCTGCTTCATGCTGTGACATTAGCTTATAATGGAACAAAACTCCTCAGACAACGAAGATTGAACATGTTAACTGGTGCTTGTAGTATCTTGTGAAATATATCGAAGAGATTGAGTGTAAGGAATAAATGGATGAACATGAGTGACTGAAATGTGAGTCTTACTTGTAAGAACGGAATTATGAATATAAATTATATATTCCTGCTGTCAAAGCTTCCTATCAACTTTCTGCTTTCAAATGACAGTTGGAAAAGTATATTTGTTGCACGGTTGTACAAGAAATAATTTTCGAGACGAATGCTTGAAATAAGCTATAGAAACTGAAGTCCTCTTTCAAGTATTTTCTCTAAATTAATTACCAAGGAGAGATATGTCTGCCGCACCCATAAACGTAAAACATATACCACCTATCAACTTTGTACAGAATCTATAAAGCACTACACTCCAATTAATAGCAGTAAACAATTAAATACAGCCTGCACGTTCTCTGCAGCGCTGCGGCTACGCGCAGTCTGGTGCCGCCGCCCACGCCCCCATGAAGTGCAAATGCGTGGTGGACGGTGACCTCCCCAAGGTCGAAACTTATACTGACACTACCCTATGTAGGAGAGACATTGTTGCAAGATGTAAAAGATGTTATTTGCAAAATAAAGTTTTACTTTTTAGTTTTGTTGTTCTTTCATTAACTGTACCTTAAAATCTAATAGAGGTAAGTAAATTCTGTTTTTAAATTTGAGTGCCTCATATTTTTTTTCATATGAAACAATATTTTTAGGTTTTTAGAATGAAGCATATTAAATTGAAAAATGGTAGTCTAAAAAGACAATTTTAGATTTGAATTTATTGCTCCATAATTGACTGTAACTCATAATCTAATTGATTAAATTTTAAATGATTCTGTTACCCTCAGTTGACAAGACAGTGATACTTTTCATCCCTAGGGAAAAATAGTAATTTATTTATACATTAGGATAATTTTTTAAAGTGAATAGTATGCATTCCACTAGTATAATACAACACCTCTCTTAAATATAAAATATATCATCACGCCTTCTACCCATTACTGGGTGTGGCACTCTGCCGAAGCAGATCTCGGTAAGTGATATATTTTGCGCGTGAAGTGCGGTTACCAGTCGTCAAATCACGGCGCCCAAAGATGATAGCCACCCCATAAATAATATGATATTAATAAAACATAGAAAGTACAAAGTATCCATGGAATGGTTGTTATGGTACTGAGACTTCTCTATTATTCTCTCACTGAGTGACTAATGATGAATATTATTTATTTCAAATAACTATAGTAACAGGCTTATTATGAGACAGTGTTGGATAAAGTATATTTTCTTCCCTAGAGAAGGAAAGTAAATATATGCCCATGGCAACTGAAAAACAATGGTATGATTGGACATTCCATAATATACAAGTAACATCTGTCAAAAGAATAATAAATCTTAGCTAAATTTTTAATTTATTTCAGAAAATCTTACTTTCCGATAGGGTCGTGACAAAAATTATATGCATACATCGTAAAGAAATTGTAATTCATCCCTTAGATGCTTTACATCCCTCGCCTTCAATTCGGGAAATTAAACCTTTGAAATCCTTCAATTCTTCCTTTGATATACAAATAACTATTTTAAGTTTTTAAAGTAAAGAATATTAAATAAAGAAATGATTGGACGAAATGACCAAACAATCAAATAGAGAAAAACCTAAATGTGGGAAAGGAAATTTAGTATGCACGTCACTGGGCCGGTGCCAGATAAGGAGAGTGAAGCTGATCTTCAAATTTGGAAATATGCTGGCACGATGATGTGATGTGGGTATAAAAGAATTTAAGGTAACTGAACTGAAAGAATTTATGTAAATAAACATGAAAAAATGAAACTGTTTTTATAAACATATTTGGAAATTCGTGGGAGATACTACGGTTTTAAAAAGTGATCACAGATTTCAGTTTTAGTAGTAAAAGCCAATAAATTATTGTGAAACATACATAAATTTCAAATAAAAAATCATTATCACTTGGTTAACTTAACTCGAATACTTTCAGTTTAAGAACGAGAAATACTTACCAATTATAAAATAAATATATCATCATGTCTTCTATTACTCTGTCGTGGCAGATCTCGGTAAGTGATACATTTTTGCGTGTTACCAGCCGTCAAATCACGGTGAGTAAATAAGTTAGTGGAGGGGAAGCCATAGAAGTGAAAATTGTTTGTCGGCTATGAGAAACGAACCCGGGTTCTCAAATTCACAATCCGACTTGATACCACTGAGCCACCTACCCCTATCAGCTGATGAAATCAAATTGGGATACATCAGGATTTGAACCATGGATCTCTGAACTTCAATCAAATACTATAACTATCTAAACAATGGTTTTCGTGTAATACAAAATTGAGGTAATTCCAATTTTTCTGCTCAAATTTAAAATGTGTCAAAGGTGAAAGAAATAATGAATGTAACATTTCAATTAAATGTGAAGAATAAATAAATAAATAAATAAATATATCATCACGTCTTTTACTCATTACTGGATGTGGCACTCTGCTGAAGCAGATCTCGGTAATATCTTTATGCGCGTGAAATGCGGTTACCAGGCATCAAATCACGGTCTCCAAAGATGTTAGTGATGGAGGAGCTATAGGGATAATTTTAAATTGGTGAAAATGTTTGCCGGCTGTGAGAATCGATACCACTGAGCCATTACCCCATTAATAAGGAATAATAATAATTATAAGGAATAAACAATTGAAATTAATACAATTCCAAAGAACTTATATAGAGGACTAATAAGGGATGCCAATAAAACTCAAGCAAATATCTCTATTATAGTGGTATCTATTGAAACTAGCATTAGTTAATAAATTCAGCACCATCTCTCTGTCTATGGCGCTAGCATCGGTAATGATCGTTCACAGGGTACTTTAACGCTTACCAATTAACGTTCAAACTGTTAAATGAGTATTTGTTAAGCTCCGAAAATAAATCACCAGCGATGCTGCGCTGTTTTTGTCGATGTTCCACTGTTCGTTGTTGGTGCATAGTTACCGTGGGAGAACAAAAGATTGCGTTGTGTTGGTGATTGTTCACTTGTTCGATGTTCACTTGTTTAGTCACGAAGGTTTAACATGAACTCGATGGTGATTTACCATGGATTTAGAAATATTAACATGATACTAAGATATTGATGGGGGAGATATTCGAAATTTTACCTTTACAATTTAAATAAATATATCATCACGCCTTCTACTCATTACTGGGTGTGGCACTCTGCCGAAGCAGATCTCAGTAAGTGATATATTTTGCGCGTGAAGTGCAATTACCAGTCGTCAAATCACGGCCCCTAAAGATGTTAGTGGTGGAGGGGCCACAGGGGTTATTTTTAAAATGGTTGAAAATTGTTTGTCGCCTGTGGGAAAGGAACCAGGGTTCTCAGGATCCACAGGCCGACTTGACACCACTGAGCTAGCTACCCCATTATAATTTAATTTGATTAATTACTAAGTATTTACTTACAAAATCATCATTATAGTATAATACATAATAAGTCAGAGAAGTGGACTTGCCTGACGTATTATGTATACTATTTTTTCTGAAACCGTTTAATTTAATCAATAATTAATCATAAATAAATCAAAATGTTTACATTTTCTGATATGAATTGTATCGATAGTAAACTACGTATCCAAGGTTACAACAACAACAAACAGTGTCAGGTAAATACAAAACAGTCAGGTAAAATCTTTATCAGACTGTTTTGTACTTTACCAGACTGTTATTTTTGTTGTACCCTTCGATACACAGTTTAATTGACTGTTTTGATAAAAATCTACTTTCCATACTAAAATTGGTTAGAAAAGTAGGCACTTTCTTGCCGGTTGCAGAAGAAAATATTTTCACTAAATTATACATACATAACATCACGCCATATACTATAAAATGGGGTAGAACGAACTTTTAAATCGTCCACTCATTCATCAAAAAATCAGTCTTCGTCAAACATTCTCATCCTAACACCATCCTCGCTTCAACCACATTCATAGTTCTCATTTATTCCTCACACTCGCAACAAACCTTCAATCACATCCATTCATTCACTCCTATACATCTATTTCATTAATCTTTCATTCGACGTACGTTCCACTTAAATCATCTCAACTCACTGACACCCACAAACATTTTTTTCGTAAGAGATATATTTTCGATCAAAGCACCTGAAGATTTGCTTCCTGTCCAAATGTTTAAGATTCTACTACGAGCTATGGGTTTCCTGTTGTGCAAGATAAGATTTAGAATACACAGTTGTTCGTCTCCATCTTTGTACGATGTTTCTCTAACGCTGAGGCCGGTCTCCGCAGCATCTGGCCGGAGTAATCTCTGGCAAGTCGCTTGGACTTGAAGTGCAGCACACAGCACACACCGGTGCTGGGGTCATTGGCCTCTGGCCACTCAGCGGGCGCGGTCCACGGCACGGTCCGCACTATCAGATGGGGTTATTAACATCCGCGTACAAGACACCAACTAACACTGACAGAACTCGATGGACCATTCGGGATTTGTACATTGGAGGAATTAGTAAATGGAGCACTCCTTCGTGTAAGAAGAATTTCATTTTGTAGTATTTGGCAGTAAAATAATTAAGGAATGTTTGGCCTCTTAAATAAAAGCAAATCGAAATAAAATGGTATATAAAGAAGTTTAATTGTTATGACATATTTGATGCGATATTGTCAGTTTAATAAAACTTGAAATTAAAATTTTATGGGGTAGGAGACTCAGTGGAATCGTGGCCTATCGATTTTGAAAACCCTGGTTCGATTCCCACATTTTCACCACATTCATACTACTCCTGTGGCTCCCTCTCCACTAACATCTATGAGGGCAGTGATTTGACGGATGGTAACCGCATTTCACGCGGAAAAATATATCACTTACCGAGATTAGTAATGGGTAGAAAGCGTGATGATATATTTACTTATTTATTTAAAATTTAAGTTTCATTAGTGCAAATGTCCATTAGAGATCTGCAATTACAGAACAGCCATACTCAGAATTAAATTAGAGAAATGATGATATACGAAATAGGGTATATGACTCAGTGGTAATGAGTCCGCCTGTGGATCCAGACAACCCTGGCTTGATTCCCACAGCTGGCAAACATTTTCACCACATTAAAATTATTCTTGTGGCTCCCCCACCACTAAAATATTTGGGAGCCGTGATCTAACGGCTGGTAACTGCACTTCACGTGCATAAATATATCTCTTACCGAGACCTGCTTGATTAAAGTGCCACATCCAGTAATGGGAAAAAGGCGTGATGATATATTTATATTTTATATGATATACGAAAGTAAACTCCCAATATTTTATCATCCCTACATCATCCAATCTCTCACCCTCAATTTCACTCATTTACTCACTGACTCTTGTTCTTGTTGAGTCAAAATCATTCCAACGTAGTAACCCGTATATTCATTTGTTACCAACACGATAACTTTCACCGTTAACGTAAAGTTAACGTTAACGTTGCGTGTTCGTGTGTTATCGGCTAGTAAGTAGTACTTCCTTTCGTGGCACACGGCATAACTAGGATTTCCGATTAGGATGATTTTATTTCCATGTTACGTTTACGGTACGTTCATGTTGCTTGATAGATTTGGTACACACCGTAGTTGTATTAATTTACTAGGATAATTTAAGTGGCGATAATAATTTATTGTGAATGACCCTTCTTTACGATAAGAGGAGAAAGAAGATAACTAATCGAGACCAGAAAAAATAAAATTGAAAGGGTAGTAGCCATGACTCACCTGCACTTCATCCTTACCGTACACTAAAAGTCGAAGGAACTAAGGTAACTATCTGACAGGTTGTATATGAATGAAACATGGAATAATGTTATTATCTCGCGAAATAATAATTTAGTTTAAACTATCTCAATTTTGTTTTTAAGTTATTGTGCCTGTACCTGTTCTTGTTGAACGTATATTGCGGTAAGGTATTTGTTGTTTACATAGCGTGGTACCTTGATAAAGTGGGGTTAGTGAGAGGTCGTGGTGGTTGTCAGGGATCTTCTCCTGCCGAGACGAAGGTATTATGGAGCTGTTTAGTGGTTTCTAAGCTACTTGATTACTTGATGTAATCTACGAGGAAGACTGTTTCTCATTTGAGTATTATTGCGTGGACGTTTTAAGCTTTATTAATAACTACCTAGCAGAATACAGATATTTTTAAATAGTTGATAATTAATATAGAGGAACATTTGTGAAAAGGTAAGAATTCTAAAAAAGACCTTTGGCTGATTGATTTTTTAATGGAATTTATCAGTTTTCCTACATACCTTTCAGTTACTATTATATTGTTAAAGACAAAAGTAAAAATTATTTAAATGTAACAAGGTCAAATTCTTGGTCAGATTATATCTCCAAGGAAACAATGGAACAAACAAAATATTGTTTTCAGAATGAATAATATAATAGTTAGTCAGAGATATTTCTTCGAACTATTATCATCAGAAATTCATTGTTTATTCAAATCGAAGAAATGCTTTCCATACAAAAAAGGTCATCAAATAAATATAAATATATTAATGGTTCCTCTTTTTCTTTTTTGGTGAATTCTTGTGAAAGAAACCTAGTTCTTTTTTTGCTAGTTACACTTTTATTCGACAGTAGTGCTCTACTTGTAATGAAGTAAAAAGTGGGACTACTTTTTGTGTGGTTAAATTCGTACATACCGTAAGTGCAGCTTGATATTTCACACTACTTTTTCATGCACCACTCACATATTTTAAAAGTAAAAAGTGGTGGAAATAGAGCAACCGAGAATAAGAATAGTATTTTACAAAGTTTTATTTTAGTTTCGCCGAGTTTAAATCCATCTGTATTAATTTATCTTAGAAGTTTGTTGAATCTTGCGATTTATCTTTATCTGCAATGTAGTTACGTATTTCTTTTATATTTATTTAAAGCTGCAGAATAATGTAAATGGACTTTAGAACAGCTTTAAATTCAACAGAGTTCATTTAATATCTAGTTTAAAATATAATAGGTATAGATCATTGGTAGAAAGCGTAGGTATGTCCAGATTGAAAGGTTGGTAATTCAAAAATGAAAATGTCAGGAACGAAAGTTGACAGATTCCTGCATCAATCACTAAATCTATATGAATGAAACGAAATATTGATAACTGAAATCAAGTTGTATTTATCACCGGCAGAATATAAAATGCAGAAAAAAAAGGCAATTGAAATAAAATAAATAAATACATTTTCACATCTTTTACCCATTTTATGGCACGCTGTCGAAGCAGATCTAGATAAGCGATGTATTTATGCATGTGAAGTACGATTACCAGTCGTTAAATCACGGCCCCCAAAAATGTTAGTGGAAGGGGACCCACAGGGATAATTTTAAATAAAATATATAAATATATCATCACGCCTTTTATCCATTACTGGGTGTGGCACTCTGTCGAAACAGATCTCGATAAGCAATATATTTATGCGTGTGAAGTGCGATTACCAGTCGTTAAATCAGGGTCCCCAAAGATGTTATGGAAGGGGAACCACAAGAATAATTTTAAATAAAATAAATAAATATATCATCACGCATTTTACCCACTACTGGGTATGGCACTCTGTCGAAGCAGATCTCGATAAGCAATGTATTTATGCGTGTGAAGTGCGATTACCAGTCGTTAAATCACAGCCCCTAAAGATGTTAGTGGTGAGGGAGACACAGGGGTAATTTTTAATGTGGTGAAAATGTTTGTCGGCTGAGGGAATCGAACCAGCGTTCTTACGATTCACAGGTCGACTTGATACTACTGAGCCATTACCCCATAATATTGGTTGAATAGAAAATATTTCAAGACAAAAGATTAGTTGCCATTTTGTTCATCTTTCACAGATTTATGGATCTACTAAACTTATGGATTCCACCAAAAATTCCTGTTGTGTAGAATAGTAAATAAATAAATAAATTACAGAGGCATCCAATGATGCCATCTATGCAACAAACACTGAAATATTTCTAGGTATTTAGTTATTGATCATGAGCTTTCAATTTCTATGTCCAAATATGTCCATTTTATTTTCATTCAACATGTAAACAAACCGCTACATTATCACACAATCAAACAAACTATTTTTCTCTCTCTGTTCAATTCGAATTCAATCACACAAATTTCACAATCAACCAATCAGCTAACGGGTAACAAATGTTCTCATGTCGTGTCTAACATCACATCGAGTGGGCGCACATATACCCAGTACCCAACACACTGCGGTATCAGATTAACATACGCGTGTCCCCGCTTGCGACACCAGTGGCGCCCGTGCCCTACCTCCAGCAGGGCGCACCCAGAGTTGGACATTGGTGTTAAGCGCGGTTTACACGAAGAGATGGAAGATATTATTATTCAACATTAATGTTTTTCTCTGGTATCAAGTCGGCCTATGGATCCTGAGGATCTTGGTTCGATTCCCACAGACGACAAACAATTTTCACCATTTCAAAAACTACCCTTGTGGCTCCCTCTCTACTAACATATTTGGGGACCGTGATTTGATGGCTGGTAACCGCACTTCACGAGATCTGCTTCGGCAGAGTGCCACACTCAGTAATGAGTAGAAGGCGTGATGATATATTTATTTATTTTATTTTTATGATTTTACATGTTAAATTCCTATTTTCACCCTTATTAAGCACAACCCGGTATATTAGAAAATACTGTCATTAGGATACATTTGTTTTCTGTAGGTCCAAATACACAATAGAGTAAAAACTATTGCGTGGTGTGAATGGTGCTTTAGAACATGTGTACATATGAGATATGGTCCGGTTCTGTAGGTATATAGTGGTATCTATGTGGTAGTTTGGTTCGTTGGCTAATCATGACGAGTGTTATGTATGTACTGTGTGTATGAGAGGAACTGGTTTGGGTGTTGTTATTTTTAGATTTGGTAGCTTGATTTGTAGAATGTGCTTTGGTCGTCCGATGGTATGACGTCTAAGGACGATGAGATAGAAATTGAATACCTGTACCGTACTTTCCATTTCGTTATGAGATATAGCAGTCTTATTATTTAATCCAAACATACATGTACATAGCTATACGTAATGTCCTATTAAATGGGGTAGCACGAACCCTTGAAACATTTGCCAAACATTTATTTATTAGATTCATTCAGATTTTAATTAATTTTTGCCAAACATATACTAATCCTAGCACAATATCTGCATTCATTAAACTCGTTTATTCTTTGTCAAAATCTGCACTGAATGCAAAGTTTATTTTATATTTAATTTAAAAATAAATACATCATTACACCTTTTATCTAATACTGGGGATGGTAATCTGCATAGCAGATCTCAGTAAGTGATATATTTATGCGGGTGAAGACAAATCACGGTCCCCAAAAATAATAGTTAGATGCCACAGATGCAATTTTGATATGGTAGTCGGCTATGGGGTTCTAAAAATACCATTAAGCTATCTACCCCATTAATAAAAAATAAATTTAAATAAGATTTATTATTCTCTTGACACATGTCATGTGGATATAACTAATTATACCGTTTTTTACTTTCCCTAGGGAAGAAAAAACAATTTTTAAGGGATAAAAGAAGAACTTTAATTTTTTTTCAATTCAAAGAAAAAAATAATACTTTCTCAAATGGTTTAAAAAAAAAATTATTACAATTATTTTCTAATTTATTCAACTCTCGAGTTATATTTAATTAGATTATTTTTGACTTAGCTGTTGAGGTCGATTCATCCAACTTAAAAGATTTTTAACTAGATCCATATCGATTGATTACTTATTAATGTATTCTTAGAAGTTGTTTCCAAAATTTGTTGGTGTATTTCTGTATTTTAAATGGAACTAAATCGATTTTTTCACACATTTTACTTGACGCGTTGACAGTTTTAAATAGTTATTTGACAACTACCTATCATTAGTCACAAACAAAAGCACCTACAGAGATTATTCCCGGGAATAATCACAAGAGCTTTATTCTCAGTATAATAATGACAGGATTGGTTAAAACGCAGATACGTGACATACAATGAAGCATTTTATGGGTTTTGAGAAACGTCAAAAAATAATCAGCAGGAAATATAAAATAATTTCTATTTCCGAATAAAATTTTATTTCGTACATGTAAGCACTCACGCCTTAATACACACATTCTTGTAGTATACGCTGTCACAATGTCAATACTCAGTACGCAGAACCCGATACTAGTGGTAATATATATTTAAATATAACATTTCATATTATTAGCGCGCTAACTATTGCATTGCTGAACACTATTCTAGCATGAAATTACCTTCACGTAACTAGTTCGTGCCGCGAATAATTTTGTAATATCAACGACATATCTCTGTTAAATGGATTGAAAAGATTAGCTTGCTTTAATATGGAACTGAATAAAAGACCATGAATTATTACGATCATTATGCAGCTTTATAGGTCATTTTAGAGTGAAATCATATTAACTATTATATGAAATTTATTAAGTAATTAAGAAATTCAAGTGTTAGTTTAATTATATATTTCGGTGCATTAGGTTAATTGTAACAATAAATTCATTTCATGATTGTGTAATAGTGACTTGACTTACTTTTGCAGTCTGGATCACAATGGCAATGGGTGAATGGTCTTTGAACTTACCTAAAATAAAAACAAATTTAATTAGATACTAATAATAAATAAATATATCATCACGCCTTCTACCCATTACTGGATGTGGCACTCTGCCGAAGCAGATCTCGGTAAGTGATATATTTTGCGCGTGAAGTGCGATTACTAGTCGTCAAATCACGGCCCCCAAAGATGTTAGTGGTGGAGGAGCTACAGGAGTAGCTTTTGAAAATATGAAAATTGTTTGTCGCCTGTGGGAATCGAATCTAGGATACCAGGGTTCTCAGGATCCACAGGCCGACTTCATACCACTGAGCTAGCCACCCCATATACTAATAATTATACTAATTAATAATAATAAGAAATATATAGGACATAAAACAAGTAAGGAATATTGATATTATCTCCTGCCCCCGGATCGCGCCATATAGAATTCTATTTCAAACAATAGAATCGCTCTCATCTGTCAAGTAAAAATTATGATTTTTCCTAATATAGCATAAAATAATCGATGTTTTTTGTATCAGATAGTGCATAAATGATGTAAACTACATTTCTACTGCAAAATTATTTAGAATGGCATACTAATTTGACGATTCAAAAATTATCGCCTGAATTCTATTATAGAATTCTATACAGTATTTACTTATATTGTACGAAATTTGTGCTAAATTATATTATATTAATCACGTTCCAACTATTAATATTCAGCTAATAATATAAATCATTATGATTCTAAAAATTTAAGAACTAAACATGTATGTACATTTTTTAGGTTAAATTAAAATGGAAGAATTTAATGTACTAAGTTACTGTGCTATTCTAACATTTATTGTTTTAATTGTTGTTGTAATTAAATATTGTAAAATCAAAATATATCATCACACTTCTTACCCATTACTGGGTGTGACACTCTACCGAAGCAGTTCTCGGTAAGTAATATATTCTGCGCATGAAATCACGGCCCCTAAAAATATTAGTGAAGAGGGAGGCACAGGGGTAGTTTTTTAATGTGTTGAAAATTGTATTGTCCCAAATTGCCATCTCGGTGCACATGCGCATTGCCTCACAAAATTAAGTTGCAGTTTAATAGCCTAATGTCACAAGAACATCAATGGCGATCGTTTTGAATAACGCAGTTTTTAATTAAATATATTAGATATGACTACATTACTTTTGACTTGACGGCTGGTAACCGCATTTCACGCGCATGAATATAACACTTACCGAGATCTGCTTCGGCGGAGTGCCACACCCAGTAATAGGTAAAAGGCGTGATGGTATATTAATATAAATTTTTTTTTGATCATTTTCTTAGCATTATTATAACACATTTACAGCTAAAATTGATATTCGTTAAATAATTTTTTAAACGTCATACTGTTGAAATAGTCTATTATCTTATGAAATAAACAAACATTATCCTGCATATTAACTCTGTGGTAATATCGAAATTAATTAGCCTCGATTCCAGGGTTCCAGACTGCAATTTTCAGTCAGCTTCTCATTTCCTCGCGTCTGAAAGCTGCATCCTGCAAGCTTTGCTAACTCTGGAAACCTGCAAAAGCTTGAAAGCTCTAATCCAAACACTGTCGAGTGTTCGTTTGTTTTTGGTTCACAGTTGCTCCGGTGCAGCAGTGCGCTCTAGAATTGGATTTTGTGTTACTTGGAAAACAAGATGTGATTTTCAAATGGTGGTTTTGGAAATTCAATTTGCAGAGAGAATACTCTCAAATATAGTAAGACAAATCGAATTATTAAGGGAAAAATTGGGATATTGCTAGGATTTGAACCTAGGTCTTATGAACTCCGGTGATATGCTTTAAACAAGTGGTTTCCAAAGTGTGGGATTAGCGGATTAGCGCTAACATAATTTTTTATTTCGTGTTTAACTTTCTTTTCAATGTACGAAACAAGTTTATTTTAACTTGAGTTAAAAAAATAGTTAATTAGAATCAAATTTAGTTCATTTCTTTAATCTGTTTTAATTTGAAACAGATAAATAAATATAAATATATCATCACGCCTTCTACCCATTACTGGGTATGGCACTCTACCGAAGCAGATCTCGGTAAGTGATATATTTTGTGCGTGAAGTGCGGTTACCAGTCGTCAAATCACGGCCCCCAAAGCTGTTAGTGGTGGAGGAGCCACAGGGGTAGCTTTTTGAAATTATGAAAATTGTTTGTCGTTTGTGGGAATCGAACCAGGGTTCTCAGGATCCACAGGCCGACTTCATACCACTGAGCTAGCCACCCCATAATTTGAAACAGAGTTATAGATAATATTAAAAACGGTGTTAGCGCTAATCCGTTTTATCAATCTGCCTGTTAGGTGATTAAAAACAATTAGTTCTTAAAATTATTATGTTTTTACGCGACGTGAAAGCAACCAGGCAAACTCTTCTAAGAAACAGGTTGCTTGCACTTCCTGCAAACTTTACAATATCCTGAAACATCATTTATTGAATCAAGCAACAATCTATGATGTACTGAAACATACAGTACATCTTCCAATCGAATTAATTATTTACAATCTAGTTATACCGAGTGCAGACAACGCTCACTTTGATAGTAATAATAGCGTTTGTCGTTTGTCTGTCATGTAAAGCGCTCAGAAACGCATATAGAAAACTATGCGTCACTCTTTGTTGAATATTTCAAATATAGTCTTGTGTTGTATAGACTATGTGAATTTATAAAGCTATGGTAATATGAGAGTTAATAGGCTTTCACAAGTTTATATATGGTGAAATTTCAATGGGGAATATGAATTTAAAAGCACCTTTTGCACATAAACGCGCTTCATTAATCTACGCTAAACCTTCTCTATCCAGTTTACATAAGCACGTGTATTTCTTTCTCAAATCTGCACTGAATATAAAAAATAGTAACGATGAATTAATATATCATCACGCCTTCTACTCATTACTGGGTGTGGCTCTCTGCCGTAGCAAATCTCGGTAAGTGATACATGTATGCGCGTGAAGTGTATTTACCAGCTGTCAAATCACGGCCCTCAAAGATGTTAGTGAAGGAAGAGTAACAGGAGTAATTTTAATGTGGTGAAAATTGTTTGTCGGCTGTGGAAATCAAACCCGGGTACTCAAGTACACAGGCTGACTTGATAGCACTGAGCCACCTATCACATATTTTAATATAATATATATAAAAATATATCATCACGCCTTCTACCCATTACTGGGTATGGCACTCTGCCGAAGCAGATCTCGGTAAGTAATATATTTTGCGCGTGAAGTGCGGTTACCAGTCGTCAAATCACGGCTCTCAAAGATGTTAGTAGTGGAGGAGCCACAGGGGTAGTTTTTGAAATTATTAAAATTGTTTGTCGCCTGTGGGAATCGAACCAGGGTTCTCAGAATACACAGGCCGATTTGATACTACTGAGCTAGCCACCCCATAATTTTAATATAATATAAATATAAATAAATATATCATTACACCTTCTACCCATTACTGGGTGTGGCACTCTACTGAAGCAGATCTCGGTAAGTGATATATTTATGCACGTGAAGTGCGGTTATCAGCCTTCAAATCACGGCCTCCAAAGATGTTAATGGAGGTGAAGCCACAGGTGTAGTATTAATGTCGTGAAAAAGTTTATCGTCAGTGGGAATCGAACCACGGTTTTCAGGATCCACAGGCCAACGCGATACTACTGTGCCACCTACTCCATTTTAATATACCGAGATTTGCAAATGCTGATCTGTTACTACAGCTACAAATGAATAAAAAGTTCTTAATTTAAATGTTAGTAAAAAGTTTGTTCGCTTTTTTAAAGTTGTCGAAGCGTAAAAATTTCTCAGTGCGGTCCTGTGCCGTGGTATGCATGTGTGTAAACAGACACAAGCCCGGACCTATCACAAGGCATTGTTTGTTCCCCTTCCACGCCTCCCAACGGGAAATAAACTAGAGCAAACATTTGCTTTAATCCGGTATTTACACTTTTCAAATTGGTAACAATGCTGGCTCGCGCAATCTCCAAGTATTTTCATTTCAGTTCAAATAGTTTACTATAATGAATTTGAATTTGGAACGCGAGTAGGTACGTACTTGATTGCAGGTTTCTAACTTCATTTTGTGATAAGGAGATTTCGATAAAGCTATTTTACTTTTCAATGGAATTTTGTGCAAAATTGTTCGAAATGGGTTTTTATTTCTGACTGTACTAACTTGACTTTATTTAAATTATTACACCCTTTCCTGTTGTGCACTGTTGTGAATAGTACGTTCTTATTTTCTTAAGAAAGTAGTACATAATGAAACAAATATTGTAGAAATAAATATATCATCACGCCTTCTACCAATTACGGGATGTGGCACTCTGCCGTAGCAAATCTTGGTAATTGATATATTTTCCTCGAGTGTGCGATTACCAGCCGTCAACCCACTCCCTCCAACGATGTTAGTGGAAGGGGAGTCATAGGGGTAGTTTTTGATTTGTTGGCAGCAGTGAAATACAATAATTTGTGTGTTCACTCACACTCATTTTAACTTAGGTATTTATTTTTGTAACACCCAGTAATGGGTAGAAGGTGTGATGATATATTTATTTATATCATGTTCATAAGTGGTTCGGCTTCCACTATATGCTACTGTAATTGATATTACGAGATCTTATATGTCCCCACTCTTTTCTAGCACCTGCATGAGACAACCTGCCAACCATCTTTTTATTTTGTTTTCCTCCACGATCGTTTCTTGTCTAACGGAATCAGCTTTTGTTCGTTGTTCCGATTGTGTTATGTCGACAAGATAATCTTATCTAACATGGTGTTACCATAGCAATAGCAGACCCTGGCAGGTACGATGCTCAAATGTTCAACCTGCAATTTGCAAGTAAACTGCACCTACGCATTTTGCACAGGATTATGTTTCCACGATGCTACGTTGTTTTGAGAGGATAACAAGAAAAAAAGACAGAATGATGCGGGCACAGCGATGCAGATACAGGAGAATTAAAAAAAGACACTATTCTATTTTACGTTCATATGGAAGTTATTATAAAATCCAATTGCGTATCGAAAGAGCGTTCATTACAATACGCAATAAATTAAACTAAAATTACCCCTGTGGCTCTCGCTCTAATAGCATCTTTGAGGACCGTGATTTGACGACTGGTAATCGCACTTCACGCAAAAATTATATCACTAACCAAAATCTACTAAGGCAAAGTGTCACACCCAGTAATGGATAAAAAACGTGATGATATATTTATTTATTTTATACAGTATATCCTCTATTATCCCAACATGCCTGACATAGGTATAATTCACAATGACAGCATTATACAAATTTTTAAGTAACTCCGGCAATATAAACAAAAAAAACAAAAATATATCATCACGCCTTCTACCCATTACTGGGAGTGGCACTCTGCCGAAGCAGATCTCGGTGATATATTTTGCGCGTGAAGTGCGGTTACCAGTCGTCAAATCACGGCCCCCAAAGATGTTAGTGGTGGAGGGGCCACAGGGGTAGTTTTTGAAATTATGAAAATTGTTTGTCGCCTGCGGGAATAAAATATATAAACAAAGTAAAATATTTTGAGGTTTATACGTAATATACTTGTTGCAACGCTAATGCTTGTTTACCTATCAATTTAATCTCTCCGGGAATAAAAGAAACACTTTAGTCCTCAAAAAGGAAGAATACAGTAAGTCATTTACTCTCGGAAGTGCGAAGAAACATCTTATATACTATTTTTAATAACCTATGTAGCTCTTATACTAAATGTCATATATTATAATTAAAGTTAACTTTTCTTATACCAAAATTTAATGAAATTAAATAGGTAGAGACCTCTTTTTGACATTTACTTGTTAAATTTGATACATAGAACAATTTTCAAGCAGAAAATTTGTAGGTTATACGCGACCAATTTTTTTTTTCATTCCTGCTGAAATCTTTTTTTGAGCCATATCTCTAAAACTATAAAAGATATTTTAATTCTGTTTACATCATTAAATTTGCCATACTTTAAACTAACTAACAAAATAAAAATGGGTAAAAAAATTTGAGCCAAACGGCAGTAAAGTAAGTTTGAAAAATTCCTGCTAAATGTCGATATCTCGAAAACTATAACAGATATTCAAATGCGGTTTGAACTACACGCTAATATAGACTGACGAGATATTAATATAGATAAATTTATGAAACAGTGAAAAAAAAAATGTGAATTTTAGCACGAAAATATTATTCATTTCATGATAGTGTTTATGGTATAAACTAGAGCACATTCTCAATTCAATTTGTACTTTTCCCAGGCATTTCGCGTAAACATGCAGCAAAAAACAGCCAACATTTCAACAGCACAAAATTAAATTAAAATATTGATTTTAGCCTAGTTTCATTTTCCGTCAGAATGAATTTTATATTTTAATAATTATTTATTTTTTAATATCACACAAATCTGGTATTCTGTTAAATTGAATAAATAGTTACAGTTTCTATTTGACAAGTTCGCATGAATATTTAATTAATTTATTGAAATATATTTTGACGGTTCATTTGAAAAATAATAAATTGTTAATTAATTTTCTATTGAGACTAAAAAATAATTACCAGAAGTAGATTAATTACAATTTCATATACAAATTTTTTTTTTAAATAAATTTTATAATACAGCAACTTCCAAATCTGGCAGATTTAATAATATTTAGAGTTTCACACGCATCTGATTAAAATTAAAATTGTTGTTCTGGTTGCGCATTAGCGAATTAATTAATTTATATTAATTAGCGCAACTTTGCATATAAAGTAATTCAATCAATTGAACTTTAAATGTAATTAAACCACATGTTACCAAATTAGTCTTTAAATTTATTACCTAAAATTGAATCTCAAGGATAACAAAATAAAACATGTCCCAAATAAATAGAGACGGTTTTTTGCAAATCAAAAGTAGAGGTACATAGCTCAGTGATATCGAGTTAGTCTATGGATATGAGAACCACGGTTTGATTTTCAAACAATTTTGACCACATTAATATTACCCCTCGACCAACATCTTTGGGGGCTGTGATTTGACGGTACTTTACGCGCATAAATATATCACTCACTCAGATCTGCTACGGCAAAGTACAACAACCAATAATGGGTAAAAGGCGTGATGATATATTTATTGAAATTTATTTTATAAAATATTCTGTTTTCTTTTAAGAGTACTGAGACGTGCTGGAAGCGTTTGATGGTTACGTGCAAGGCTTGGTCAGGCTTCGAACCCAGATCTTTACCTTGGATGTTTGACATATGATGCTGGGAGTTCGTGAACTGTGTTATGATTGAGAGGAGGGAGAGATTGAGAGGGAAAATGACGCACATGCGCAGTACGAGATGTTGAGAATGCAGTGCGGACGACTCCAGTATGTAGAGACATCTCGTGGAGAAGGATTTAACTGCGAAACGTGAAGGTAGATGGCGCAACGCTACGATTTTTAAAATAAATTTGTACGCGACCCGAGTTCGATTCCTATTTTCGCCTGGGATTTTCTTACAAAAAAAAAAAAATTGTATATGTGAGTACATAAATTTCCTCTCAATAATTTTTGAGTAAATAAATCAAAATATTTGAATTTTTTTTCATGACCCTGTCAGAAATAAATATTTTCTTCCCTCAATTAAGGGGTGATTAGCACAGTGGTATGAAGTCGGTCTGTGGATCCTGAGAACCCTGGTTCGATTCCCACAGGCGACAAACAATTTTCATAAATTCAAAAAGCTATCCCTGTGGCTCCTCCACCACTTTCATCTTTGGGGGCCGTGATTTGACGACTGGTAGAAGCCGTGATGATATATTTATTTTATTTATTTAATTAAGAGAAGAAAGTGATATCGATGACAACTGTACAACTACGGTATGGTTTGACATTAGTGACATTCAAGTAACATACGTCAAAAGAATAATAAATCCTTAAAGATGTTAGTGGAGGAAAAGCCACAGGGGTAATTTTAATGTAGTAAAAATAGTTTGTCGACTGTGGGAATTGAACCAAGGTTCTCCAATCCAAAGGGGTAGACAACTTACATTTCTGTTAAAGGACAATGACATAACCTTCCCATATTACAAACAAATATTACTTAGTCTCAAGTAATTAAACATTACTACCACTTAAAAACCTCTAATCCACAATCAAATTACCTTAAAAAAACCCTAATTTCTGGAATTAAATTACTCCAAACGAGATTATATAATCCCTACATCACTGCAACCCAAATGTCGCCCATGTACTGCGGGTCGGCGTTTCCAAGGCACACCACGACCAAGGCGGAAATTAATCTATTTTCACAGCAGATGCGTCTGTAACGGTACAGTACGTTACGTTCGCTTACGTTATGTGCTATGTGCACTTAATGTGGTAATTAAAACTAACAAGCTTTAAGTGTGTAACGACGAAAATACACACTACTTTGACACCAGAAGATGGAGACGAGACGAGACGAGTTAATGATGTTAATTTTGTGATCGAGAGTAGTCATTAATTAGCTAATTTATATATAAATTTATGTAGGCGTTGACACAACAAAAATAACTACAAAAATTCTTTCTAATTAACGCGTTTCTGATCAAGACGTGACATGCATTCAAGTGTTGTGGGTTGTCATCACGAAGGGTGCCACGGACCTGCAGGTTATAGTGGATTTATGACTAAGCTACAGTGTGATCAAAAGGAATTGTTATAGTTGGCAATACAATTCCAGAGATCTTTTTATTCCACAGTTGGCACAACGTCAGGTAAAGGCGGAAATGTTATTTGACATTTCTAATAAATACAAATAGGTTATGTCAGGAGTCTGACAGCTAATAGAATTTTGACTTTTTAAGTAATAGAAATACTTTAGAAATAAATGTAATAATAAATGTATTCAAATTTAAATTTTAAATGTCACTGTCAACAACAGGAAATGAATTTATGTATCAGGCTTACCAATTTCAAGTAGTTTTTTTTATTGCCAGCTGTGACAATTCCTTTTGATCACTCTGTAGTATACATACATATATATCACGCAATATCTTATCAAATGAGGTAACACGAATTCATAAAACATTTACTATCAGATTCATCAAATAATCAGTCCTCATCAAACACACCACCCTCACTTCAACCACATTCATAGATCCCTCCATATAAGCTCATTTATTTATTACACTCGGAATCATTCATCACACAACAAACCTTCAATCACATCATTCCAATCACTCCTATACACTTCTCATTCTACTATCACTTTGAAGCACTAGTGCGCAAAATCAAAGTTTCCAGACTAATGTAAACCTTATTTTGAATGATGCGAATACAAAAAATTATTTAGAAATTTGGCAGCTAAAATATAAGGTGCAAAATGTTCCAGCTAAATTAACAATACTTTCTTATGACAGTTTTAAACATAAATTAAATTTGTTATTCTGTGTGTCGTGGTCTATGACTATGAGTAACAGATTTTTATTACTTTTTCTTTATACGTTTATATATATAGTTTTTACTTCACACTACCGTGGAGCCGTGATTCATAGTCGTAATTTAATCCAGGTTGTATGAGTGATATTTTCAATGTCATTTCGTGGTTTCACTTATTTATCTTACGTTTGCAATATTATTGACTAACAAATTAACAAATTATCACTTGCACCAAATAGACATATAGATAAAACGTTAAAATATTACCACACTTGTTTTTCCAGTTTAATTTAATTTTCCTGAAACTGACAAGAAACTGCCTACTTTTTCCTGACCAATTTTAGTATGGAAAGTAGATTTTAGATATATTACGCGTGCGGTTACCAACCGTCAAAACATAGCCTTCAAGGAAGTTAGTAGAGGAGGAGCCACTGGGGTAGTTTTAATGTGGTGAAAATTGTTTGTCGACTGTGGGAATCCACAGGTCGACTTGATACCACAGAGTCACTACCCCTAAAAAAAAATTTCTTGAAAATCTGATATAAAATGAGTAAACTAATGTGCCATAAAAATAAAATTAGTTAGTTTCCTCAACATCTTTCTCAAAACAGAGGTGCCGTTAAAATTTTCAAGAAACTTTCTTGACTTTTTCTTTTTTTTAAAAGATTCTCAGAATATTTTCTCTGTGTGTACGGGGTATAATGCAGGATGTAATAGAAGGGAGAAGGTAAAAGGGTCAGGAGGAGGAGGACGATAGTAGATGCCCTTATTTATGTATTTGTTACTCTGCATAACAGGAACTTAATCTCAATTACAGTAGCTTACATTGGAATCCGAACCACTTCGACACAATTGTATTTTTTTGTAAGTTGCAGTCAGTGAGATTTGAACGCACGACATCTTGCTTGTTAATTAAGAGAGCCAAGTTTTACCTCGCTTTTATCCACTGGCCTACGATTGCCAAGAAGTAGGAAAAAGTTATGTAGAAATGATGAGACTGACTATGAGTAGAAGAAGGTATCAAGCAAAGGATTATTGATGATGATGATGATTCTTATTTGATGAGTCTTTTATGAATAATTCTAGAGTTCGTGCTATCCCATTCGATGAAATATAGCGTGCTGTTATATATGTATGAATTTTAATAAATGCGAGTATTATTTTCAAATTAAACTCTCTTTTAATATAAAACTTTAAAGCTCTATTAAAGTTTCCAAGCGGTTACCCTCATAAAAAGAAAAGAAACAAACCACTCTATGACTCATACAATTTGAAGTACACTTCAGTCTACATTCTTCAGCACAGTGGCGCTAGTGTTCTCGCCTTGCTGAAGACCACTCTGATGTTTCCTTGGGGCTGGAAGCGTCGCGACGACCGCGACGTCGGTCGCTTGTTGACAGAAATTATTTATAACTACCACTTGTCTACATTCTATATGCGGTACAAATGAGACGAATGCGAGAGGAAAGAAAGAAGGTATTAGAGGCGAGTGCATGTACTACATTCCTCAAAACTGTTCTGAGGCACAACAGAAAATTTATTGTTACAGGACACCTACAGCTTATGGTGGAATCAAAGTTAATATTGGCGAAGTAATTATAGTCATTATTTATTTTGGCGACCTAATTAAGACTGGAATAATAATTTGTTGCCTATAAACTGTTGATGATATTTAGCAGAATAATTAAAACTTCTAGTAAGTACAAAAATAAAATAAATATATCATCACGCCTTCTACCCATTACTGAGTTTGGCACTCTGCCTTAGCAGATCTCAGTAAATGATATATATTTATGCGCATGAAGTTCAGTTATCAGCTGTTAAATCACGGCCCCCAAAAGTGCTATTGGAGAGGGAGCCACAAAGGTTAATTTTAATGTGGTAAAACATGTTTATCAGTTGTAGAAATCGAACCCGTATTTTCAAATCCACAGTCCGTCTCGATACCGCCTTCCTTACCAGAGCAGTTTAAAAGATATTAAAATTAATTTTAAGGATTTAATACAGTTTTATGAAGTATTTAGCAGCTGAGATCACGCCTTTTACCCATTACTGGATGTGGCACTCTGCCGAAGCAAATCTCGGTAAGTAATATATTTATGCGCGTGAATTGTGGTTACCAGCCATCAAATCACGGCCTCCAAAGATGTTAGTGGAAGGGGAGCCACAAGGGGTAATTTTAAATTGGTGAAAATGTTTGTCGGCTGTGTGGATCGAACCAGAGTTCTCAGGATCCACAAGCCGACTCGATACCACTGTACTATTACCCCATTAATAGCACATAGCTTGATGTTATGTAGTTTACGATTCATCTAATTAAAGTTAACACAACGAAACCTGTTAAACGCTTTTAAAACGATACTTGTAACAAAACAAGAACAATTTCTTAAGATCAGGCGTGAAAACCTCATTTAAAAGCGCATAAACCGATTTGTTTGGTTAATTTCCAAACGTGTCTGTAAACGTAGTACTTCACTTTGTTTACATGTTCCCAAACGATGTATAAACACGTTCAGCCTATTTCTGAATTCATTCTAGTGAAACTAACTACATACTCCTCTAAGAAATTGAGGATTTTCGCTTTGTGAAGTTGGCTAAACTGCGAGAAAATGTTGCGAGAAGCCATAGTTTGCTTTAAGATGTTGGCAATAACTACAAAGTGTGATATGTAGGGTAGCCTTACAACTTAAAAGAAATAGAATCGTTTCATTTTTTGTTGTTCTTACAATTATGTAAACTTTAAATATAAACTGTCGAAAGTATTGAATTGACACTGTGATTGATTAGTTTATTTATTTTTTATAATGATCTATTTTCAGCTCAATGCCGCTTTATTTTTACTTTTGCTTATTATTGAATTCAGGATCATTTTTTACATATATACAGTGTAACCATGTGAAAGATAAATACGAAATTTTCTTCCTTCAAATGATAAAAGAAAGTGTTATTTTTTATTCCTAGCTAGCTCAGTGGTATGAAGCCTGTGGATCCTGAGAACCCTGGTTCGATTCCCACAGGTGACAAAAAAATTTCATAATTTCAAAAGCTACCCCTGTGGTTCCACCGCCACTAACATCTTTGGAGGCCGTGATTTGACGACTGGTAACCGCACTTCACGCGCAAAATATATCACTTACCGAAATTTGCTTCGGCAGAGTGCCACGCCCAGTAATGGATAGAAGGCGTGATGATATATTTATATTTTTTTATTATTACTATTTGGTGGCTAGCTCAGTGGTATGAAGTCGGCCTGTGGATCCTGAGAACCCTGGTTCGATTCCCACAGACGACAAACAATTTTCATAATTTCAAAAACTACCCCTGTGGCTCCTCCACCACTAACATCTTTGGGGGCCATGATTTGACGACTGGTAACCGCATTTCACGCGCAAAATATATCACTTACCGAGATCTGCTTCGGCAGAGTGCCACACCCAGTAATGGGTAGAAGGCGTGATGATATAGTTATGTATTTTATTTTAAAAAGCTTCATTCTTCCCTCTTAGACTTTATTAGTACGAACAAAAAGCTTAATTTGTTCAAATCTCCCAAGGATTTAGCTATTTATCGATTTATCTGTATGCAGTAATAACTATAAAACCAATCTGGGCAGTTGTACAGTATAAACGTAGTGCAATCAAGCGCCGTATGGATTTTAAAATTAAATTGTGAAAATCAAATTTAAATCAATTAAAAATTCCAATCACTTGTCAAATAAATGTCAAACTACTAAAAAATTCATAACTATATTTGCATTACTTCCATACCTACCCTAACTATATTGCAGTGTCCATCTAAAAACAATAGTTTCAACAAAATAGAATTTGATTCACCCAGTGACGTAAAATTCAATCATTTATTTCCAGTTTCCAATGAACAGTTAAACGTGTTCATTTTCCAAAACAGAATTAATACCAAGACCACAGAGCAGGCAGTGAAGCAGTCAATGTGGGTTGCGCCATAATTTCACATTGAAATTAGTTTCCAACACCATATGATATTACCATGCGTAGCCCGGATGCATGATATCAAACAGTACCTGGACACAACGCTTTGTAGTTAATTAAAGTTTTATCAGGTTTTAGAAACTGCAAGGAACTGTAGACAGGAACTTGAGAAGTATTTTATGATGCATACGAAGTGTGGCTATTAAATAACGAGACTGAGGCTGCTACAGACGAAGTACGTATGTGTCAAACACCAGCGACTATCAGCTTTTTAGCGTGAAGCTTTCTCTTTCGAATGCAGTACCTCTCGAAAAATTAAGAATCCCAATTTATAATGGCAACACCACACGGTGGTATGGTATTTGAAAATTCACTAGACCAACGACCTGTTTACAATTCATGATATTCACTTATTTTATTCTATTTTTTTTTAGTTTTTTTGAGCGTCAGTTTCGCCCCTCAACAACCGTCACACTAGAACTACCTTACATTAATCTGTGTTGAGGTGAACACTGAAAATAAGCATCCGGGCTCGATTTCCGGTACTTAATCTCCCTGATAATAATCGATGATGACCCTTCCGGTTCTAGTGCACGTCTACGCACAAACATACGCATTAACAACCAGACAAACGGTATCTACGCACAAAGGAAGTACAGTAAAAATAAACCGCAACCACATAATAATTTAAACGTCAACTTTCGTACTCTAGTGAGACTATACCTATATATAAAACATTGTCCTGTTAAGTTCCTTCGCTAACACGTGCGCTCTGCTCTGCTCTGCGCTTTCAAACATTCACGCATCCGACATTCCTCTGTAGTTAGCTATGCCTTGCTGCACACAGTGGAAAATATATGTTTTACTTTTATTTGAAGTAATGAAGTTGTCAGTACATAGCACCTAGGGTGAATGAACCAAATTATGCGGAGGTTAATTAGGTTCTTTATTATGAAGCTGTGATTTTCATTTTCAAAGGGCTGCTTGAATACTTGTCATTCTATTATGTGTTTAGTGATTAACTTTTGTTTTAATTATTTAGTAACAATATATTACAATATATCATTAAAATTTAACTGAAATACCTCGTATATACTGTGTTACCGGAAGAGTACAAAATCCAGGCAAAATACAAAATTCCAAATGTAAAAATTGTACTATTTACTAGTTATTTTTTATATAAAAATGCATTTTTAATGAAGCTCGAACGTCATACAAACAAATCCTAAGATATTCTGCATTTCAGATATTTATTTAAATATTGAATTTTATACATTTATTTAAATATTGAACGTGTTCTTTTCAAAGCTCGCTTCGCTCACATTTTAAACATGTAGAACACAACCTACACAAACAAGGCTTTATATTTGTTTTTGCCGAAAGTGCATCCTTTAATACTGAATTCCACACTTTTCCAATGACATAAACTGTTGAAAAAAAGTATAAATAAGTGCAAATTGCTTGTTTCTATTTGTATTATTTATAATCTGCAATTGCAGGTCTGCTACACTCAAAAATAAATAAAAGGTGTAGTTAAATCATGGTATTGTTATTTTAATTTGTCCTTAAACTTTGGTTGCAATTGTTATCTTTTTAAATAAATTTATTTAAGATAAAATAGACAAATGTTATGATAAAAAAGTTATGAAATTTATTACATCCTTAATTAAATCTTATAAACTATATCTCTTTTAATCAGATTTAATTTATAAAACATTTGTAATAATCAGTACAACTAGAAGATAAATGTATGGCCATTAAACTATAAACTAGTTCAAATTTCAAATTAATAAGTATAGTATTATCAAAAGAATTTACGTATCTTTTCATTGTCCATTGTTCCAAAATATTTTAGAAAAAATTGCTTGCTTTTCTAATTAAGTAATTTGATTCTACATAATATAAATTTTTACATATCTATTACTGATATGTAAATGTATGAAATGATATTCACGGCCATTTAATTTAAATTAAACCCGGAAAAGAATACCCACTGGGTTAAAGAAACAAAAGAAGATTTAAATAGTGTTTTGTCAATGTCAGTGTTTTGTTTGGAGGTAACCCAAATATTTCTATTATTTATAACTTTATAAACAAAAAACGGAAATAATTATTTTAATACTTATCAGGCAGATTCACAAAACGGATTAGCGCGAACACCGTTTTTAATATTATCTATAACTCTGTTTCAAATTCAAACAGATTAAAGAAATAAACTAAATTTGATGCTAATTAACTGTCTTTTTAACTCAAGTTAAAATAAATTTGTTTCGTACATTGAAAAGAAGTTAAAAACAAAATAAAAAATGGTGTTAGCGCTAATCCGCTTTATGAATCTGCCTGTATAATATCAGATACAAATTTTGAAATTAAATTTTGCAAATCTTATTATTATTTCTGACACAGCAATTTTATAAAACAATTTGGTATAGCAATTTAAAACGGTTTGCGCAAACAGTTATTAACTTTTTTATCAATAAAAATAAGAAAACATCCATATATGTATATATACTACATAAAATAAAAAAATTGTAACAGCTCGATTATATTTAAAAATATCTAATATTTGTATAGGTATAAAAACAAAAAAGCTCTTTTCTTTTTCGAAAGATAAACACAAAATTTCAGTTTACAAAGTGCACTTAATAAAATTTGTATAAAAATAGCCTAGTACTTTAAACGACCTAGATTATTTACAGCACTATTTCAAAATATCAAACATTTAGAAAAAAAGAGTCGCATATGTTCGGATGCTAATACAAATTTCATTTCTGCCAAATACCATTTCAGCAGACCAACACACGATTGGCAATTGGCCAACGTGGATCCCAGGTGGATCAGGGGCGTACGCACTAATTTTAGCAAAGGGGGCATCAGCTAACAATTAAAATAATACATATATAATATGACGATATGTGTCATCAATCAGAATAGCACGAATGGTTGAAACATTTTAATAAATGTATATTTTTATCCTTCATACACATTCATAATTTCTTTTAGCTAATGTACAGAGTAATCAGACGTAAGTAACTGTTTCAGTTGGCAATACAAATATTTTCTTGAAATTGGTAAGACTGACACATAAATTTATTTTCTGTTGTTAACAGTGATAGTTGAAAATTTCAATTAATAATTAAAAATAAAATAAATAAATATATCATCACGCCTTCTACCCATTACTGGGTGTGGCACTCTGCTGAAGCAGATCTCGGTAAGTGATATATTTTACGCGTGAAGTGCGGTTACCAGTCGTCAAATCACGGCCCCCAAACATGTTGTGGTGGAGGAGCCACAGGGATAGCGTTTTCAAATTATGAAAATTTGTCGCCTGTGAGAATCGAACCAGGGACCTCAGGATCCACAGGCCGACTTCATACCACTGAGCTAGCCATTAATTATTTAATATCCACAAATAAAATCGTTTTGTTAATTGATAATTGTAATTGTTTATCGTAATTACTAATTATTGAATAGCAATTAATCTTTTGGTAAATCAGAATAATTTTAAAAGGAACTCTTATTAATTGTAAGATAAATTTGATTATTATTTAGTGAACGTTAAAATGGTTTGTGCTACTTCATTTTAGAGGCAATCGTAGCTCAGTGGATAAAAGCGAGGTAAAACTTGCGTTTCTTAATTAGCAAGTAAGAGGTCGTGCGTTCAAATCTCACTGACTTCTACTTATATAAAAAAAAAAAAACGATTGTGTCTGAGTGGTTCGGATTCCACTATAAGCTGTAGGTCCCCTGTACTGTAATTGGGATTTACTTCCTGTTGTGCAGAGTAACAAATAAATAAATAAATAAATAGTACATAGCGTGATATTATTTATTTATGCTACTGTGTACAACAGGAACTTAATCCCAATTACAGTACAGGGTCCAGACTCACCGCAGTGTGCTAGTTCATATACTTTTAAGTTTATGTACAAATCTTTATGTTTTACAGTTTTTCCATATTTCCAACCTTTTGAATTCATAGATATACGCTGCAATAAAGCTCTTCTCTCGTGAATTTTTAAACCCTGCGGCAATGGCTGCACGTAGCGTTGCAGGTTTGAATAACCCACACAAAATACAACTCGTTGTGAACGAGCCTTAAAAGCACAAACATAAAACCTTATGATGATGGTACCGACTCGGGGAATAAAGATAATAGTTTAACGCCCTTTTGTTTGTGTGAGTATCTTACAATGTAACCCCTGTGTTTTCTTGTTATTCTTATGTTTCTACTAGGCTTATCTATCTTTTGTTTTGTGTTTTATGGTATCTTGATTTGGTTTTATACTTATTCTATGTCAAGGAAAATTTATTAACTTGTATTAGAATAATAATTAGAATTTTAATTAATTACAGACAACTAGCGGTGCGACTAACTTTAGATATTAAATTAAATTTATGCTTACTTACATTTGTAGACCTTTTTGATAGAAAAATAGAACTTAACCCTTACCTGGAACAAAATAAAATAAATATTAGTACAATTAAACAATTATAATTATCATTGTTATTATTATTTATTTATTTATCGCAGTGCAAAACAATTAATAAAAATCCGATTTCAATTATAAACAAAATAAATAAATAAATATATCATCACACCTTTTACCTATTACTGGGTGTGGCACTCTGCCGAAGCAGATCTCGGTAAGTGATATATTTTGCGCGTGAAGTGTGGTTACCATCCGTCAAATCACGGTCTCCAAAGATGTTAGTGGTGGAGGGGCCACACGGGTAGCTTTTAAAATGATGAAAATTGTTTGTCGCCTATGGGAATCGAACTAGGGTCCTCAGGATCTATAGGCTGACTTGATACCACTGAGCTAGCTACCCCATATATAAATTAATCAATCAAATCAATTTGTCTATTTCCTAGCTCAGTGGTATGAAGTCGGCCTGTGGATCCTGAGAACTCTGGTTCGATTCCCACAGGCGACAAACAATTTTCATAAATTCAAAAACTACCCCTGTGGCTCCTCCACCACTAACATCTTTGGAGGCCGTGATTTGACGACTGGTAATCGCACTTCACGCGCAAAATATATCACTTACCGAGATCTGCTTCGGCAGAGTTTTACACCCAGTAATGAGTAGAAGGCTTGATGATATATTTATCTATTAATCAGATTAATACTATTACAGCAATAATTGCTGTCTAATCCTTATTTATATTTTACAACACATTTGACTTTGCTCTCTGATTGGTTAAATTCACACACGATATTTCTATGTCCATCTCTATTTTTTTTATTGATCTCTATCGTTTTGACATATGCGGAAAATACGACACGATACAATTTTCATTTTCGTGATTCAAACTTTGTAGAGCAATAATTACCATCACGAATTTAGTTTAGAAAGTATTTGTTAGACAATCGTTTTCAGTCACACCACCATGAGAACATGAACATGATATAGGTTACAACCACAAGCAGTGGTGCCAACCTAGAGGTACAATGTTTGAGTTAACACCCGAAAGGAAATTGGAAAAGTTCATACAATGTTATCAACACATGCGCTCCCTTGATGAACATTGTGTTTTGCAGTGCTGCATTAGTTCCTAACTATTCCGCTAGCGCTAGGAGGGTGAGTGGCGCTACTGTCTGGCCCTTGCACGTGCCATCTACCACGTGCCACGTACCACCACATAACCGAATTATGGAGAACTATTTCAGCAGTTTCGTACCCAACTTCCTTGCAACTGTTTTTGAGAAAATAAATAGAAAATTTTGAAATCATTTTACATTATTATTTGCACATGAATTAAGGACCGATATTTCAATATCATAATACATTTATCTATAAAACAAACAGAAAATAGCACATCAAAAAGAGAATGAATATAATTTATGCACAACCGGGCCGAAAAGAATGTGTTTTAGCCCTAAACAGCGGGTTTAAACACTTCTTTTTGGCCCATGAACCATAAATAAATTTTTGTTTATTGTGAATACTTGATTCTGCAAAATATCATTTTGACATATAACCTATGTACATATTTTAATATTTTGAACATATAATTAAATGTTATTTTGTTGTGCACCGCGGGTGAAATTAGCGTTTCTGACTCTGAGCATGTTATTAGCCCTGGGCGCTTTGCGCCTTGTGCTAATAATCATGCCACGGGCCAGGAACGTCTATTTTCACCCTTGGTACATAAATAACTATTTTAATGTCTTCGAAGCGACATTTTTGTTTTGTTTGACCCATAAATATATTAGGAATTTTGTTAGTTCTCTAATTATTTAAAACTTTCAACGCGTCAAATAAAATGTTTGAAAAAAAACGATTTAGTTTCATTTCAGATACAGAAATACACCAACAAATTTTGGAAACAACTTCCAAGAATACAATAATAAGTAATTAATCGATATGAACCCAGTTCAAAATCTTTTAAGTTGGATGAATCGACCTCAACAGCTAAGTCAAAAAGTAATCTAATTAAATATAACTCGTGACTATTGCCTGGCAACAAATTTTCGAATGGTCTATCAAATTATTTTCAATTTATTCTCACTCTCTTGTTATATTATTACTGAGAATATCCGCTTATCCAAAACGTCGTCTTAATAGTCACATTTTGGTTGTTTTTAACCCGCAGCCGTCTCCTACTCTACAATATAAATTTTCATAAATCACCCTAATGAAATGAAGTATACCTAGTATAATTTCCAAACTAATGTAATAACAATTAACCCTGAGTCGTAGCGAATTGTCATGAGTAGAAACTAGTCCCTACTATTAAATTAGAAATTTGTAGTAGTTCCCTCGACTAAACTAAACTAGAGCTAAACATTAAACCATCGTATGTTTGGGAAACTGTCAAGCTGGCAGTACGCTGCTGGATTACAGCAAATTTCACAGAATCGATACAATTCCATGAAATGTTTCATTAAAATTCAGTGGAGTGGTAGAACGAGAAGAGAAGAGCAGCATGAACTGCAATGAAATTCGTGGTATTAAACCATCAGGAGGATATGAATAGAATTTGCAGAATTATCATTTCATTTTATCGGACATGTCAGACACGATATGGAATTTATTTTTTGCCTCCATCCGAAATTAACAAGTTTAGATATCTCATAATCGTTCGGAAACTATATATCGAACACCGTTGCAAAACAATCTATTACCGAACGCCGTTGGGAAACATTAAGGGTTAGTTTTTCAATCACCGAAATCATATATATATATAAATAAAATATATCATCACGCCTTCTACGCATTACTGGGTGTGGCACTCTGCCGAAGCAGATCTCGGTAAGTGATATATTTTGCGCGTGAAGTGCGGTTCCCAGTCGTCAAATCACGGCCCCCAAAGATGTTAGTGCTGGAGGAGCCACAGGGGTAGTTTTTGAAATTATGAAAATTGTTTGTCGTCTGTGGGAATCGAACCAGGGTTCTCAGGATCCACAGGTCGACTTCATACCACTGAGCTAGCTACCCTATGATTAAATAATAACCATAGTTTCCATTATTATATAATCATGATTAACATTAATCGGGAGTAAACCGATGATTGAAAAACTGGCCCTAAAAATAATAACTATAACAACCAAAATTTTTGAAATATCAAAATAATGTCAAATTTACCAAAATTAGGTTTTCCTTGAAATAATAAATAATATGTCTGTTTATTGTTATGATTATGGTAAAGATGGTGTACATTAAAAGTATTAATAGCTAGCGGAAGAATTATAGTTATAAATATATTTGTAGTTTGAACTGTTTGTGGTAGAAGTTTGACGAAAATAAAATCTATTTTCGAACTAGATCACAATATTGGTTGTAGTAACGAGATTGATAACAGTGCATTAGCTTTTAAGAAGAAGCATTTAGGATTATTTGACAAACATAAGACATACAATAATACCGACGTCTAAAAGCACAAGTCGTTTCATATAAATATAATTAAAGCGCTTTGAAGAATGTGCGGTATGTTGGTGAAAATGAGGGCGAAAGATTGCGTGGACGACCTACGAATATATACATTTGAAAATTATATTTCTCTGTCACTATAGTTACATCACAGAATATTACAATGATAGCTGTATTCCATTTGCCACTTGATTCACTTAAATCAGATCAGATAAATTCGACACATGACTAAATGAATTGAATTAAGCAAACTGATGCACTTTTTTGGATGAATTACTTCAAAGTAAATTAGAATCTATAATTCTAGTGCTAGAAATAAAGTCAGCGAAGTAATCCAGCGAAATAAATAAATAATCTGCATTAGTAAATGTAAGTTAGATCTGGTCCAAATGGCAAATGGAATACGTCTGATATAGTTATCAAGGGTGAAAACAGGCGTTTCTGGCCCGTGGTATGATTATTAGCACGAGGTGCAAAGCGCCGAAGGCTAATAACATGCTCAGGGTCAGAAACGCTAATTTCACTGATGAAGCATATATAGGATATTCTTTTTTCGAGCCTAACCCTTGGTATCTCTAGAAACGTGAGATACGAAGTGGAATAAATTGAGGTAAAGTTGCCAAATTAGTTGACCATTTTAATGATGTATTTGTTTTTCCGAAAAAAGACATAGATAACTAGATAAAGCAAAAATTAAAATCTATGTTTTTTGTTTCTATTGCTACTATGATTATTGGAATATATTATTAAATATAAAAATTAGTTTTTCTCAAAATTAGACGCATATACAGAAAAATTGCAAATAACATTTTATGTTCCAAATATTTTTACCAACATCTTTTATTTCAAACTTTTTTTCGTAACTTTTTCCATTTTTGAAATAAATGGAATTTATTGTTTTGTGTGTCCAGTAAACTTCCTCTTCCGGTTTTTCAATTTCATTCAAAATCAACTCAGCTCTACGTATTTTCATGAAACTTATAATTACCAAGTTTCGTTAACAAATCTTATCTCGTTCATGAGATATTGCACACTCGGACACACATCCATCCATCTATCTATCCATTCATCCATCCATCCATCCATCCATCCATCCATCCATCCATCCATCTATCCATCCATCCACACACACACACAGACATCATTGAGAAAATGATCAAAACGGATTCAGTGGACCTCAAAACACGTATTTCCACGAAAATCTCGTCAACGATTTTTTTCACGATTCCAATAAATAAACAAAATAAATATATCATCACGCCTTCTACCCATTACTGGGTGTGGCACTCTGTCGAAACAGATCTCGGTAAGTGATATATTTTGCGGGTGAAGTGCGGTTACCAGTCGTCAAATCACGGCGTATAAGAAAGTAAAAATACTAACAATTACTAATTGCATATCTTGAATATTACAAGAGTTCATGCTACCCCATTCCATGGAACATACATATTACTTAGTAGGTACTTTTCATTTTCCAGTACGTAACATCCTAAGCTTAAGATATAAATGAAACACTTGATTTGATTAGAAAATTATACGTCACAGCACGCCGTTTAGATAAGACTCTATCTAGTAATAAACACAGTTTGAAATTGACCTCTGATGCATCTAGAAGGCAGCAGCAGTGGCTCCAGCACATCACACATTCATTACCTTGTTACTGCTAGCAAGCAGCAAGGGTTAGAGTTAAACTAAACGACTAAATTACCAGAGGAATCTAGATCAAGTAGACGACGTTTCAGGAGATATTCTACATTTACGACGCAACAAATTTCCTAAATATCGTCTTGAGACTTTTCAATTCTGAACTTTACCATCGAAAAACTACATTAGGGACGAATCATTTATAACTTGTCTATTAGGTCGGTTTACGATACACGTAAATAACAGTTTACTGCTCGAGAAATCATGTATGTCTTCGATTTTATGCTCGGTTTGATAATGAACAACATATTTTTGATATGATGCATTTTATATAACTCAGGAATTTACTGCAGTTTATTAAGTACTTCCTGTTTACTTTTTATAATTTTATTAATCTCTACATAAGTTTCAAATGTAATAGTAATTTATTGTACTACTGTGGAATGTTATATTTTAGTTACGAAAAAAAAAGTTTGGCCACGACGCCCGAAATGACTAGTACGAGGGCAGCGTGAAAAGTCCCCGAAAAATTAAACAAGAAATGATTTATTTGGTCAAAACATATTTTATTTCTCAACATAATCTCCTTGTAGCTCGATACACTTCGTCCAACGTTTTACAAATTTTTCGATCCCTTCCAAATAATACGATATTGACAATCCTTCGAAATAGGTGTTTGTCTCCTCATCGTTGGAGCCAAAACTCTTTCCACCGAGCCATTTCTTCAAGTTTGAAAATAGATAAAAATCGCATGGGGCCAAATCTGGAGAATATGGTGGATGACGAACCAATTCGTAGCGCAATTCATGCAATTTTGCCATTGCGACTGCGGATCTGTGCGCCGGTACAGAGAGCAAATGCGGCACCCATCTGGCAGATAGCTTTCTCATATCCAAAAATATTTATGCAAAATGTTCCGTACCCGTTCGGTTGAGATGCTCATAGCTTCAGCAAGCTCGTGCACTTTAACTCGCCGATCGTTCAATGTCATACCATGGATTTTATCGACGATTTCTGACGTTGTAACCACAATTGGAAGATCAGAACGTTCGGCGTCCTTTGTGGTCATACTACCACAACGAAAATCAGTAAACCACTTGTGAATCGTTCCAATCGATGGTGAGGAGTCCCCATAATGTTTAACAAGTGATGCTTTGGTTTGCGTAATGTTTTTCCACGAAAAAAATAATATTTAATCAAGACGCGAAATGAACTTTTTTCCATGTTTTCAAAAATCTTCAAGGTTGCTTGCTTTCCATGGGTGTCAAAACAGAACTGAATGACATATCAGTCTGAAAATTTTAATGCGTTCTAGTTAAAGATGGTACATCACAAATGTCACATAAGATCTGTTTTATTTTTCAGGGACTTTTCACCCTGCCCTCGTATGCATTCTACACGAATCCCAATATAACGTCTTAATAGTTATTTATGCACAACCGGGCCAAAAAGCATGGATTTTAGTCCTAAAAAGAGGGCTTAAAATTTATTTTTGACCAGCTGACTCGATATCACAGAGCCACCTACCCCATTAAAGCTCATTTATTTCTCCCCCTCTAAATACATGTAGAAGAAAATTCATTTCCAATACTTAGATTCTTTCACAGCTTGAAATTATTGCATTACCACCACATATTAATAATACAAATTCCACCCTTTGCAACTATAACCAAAACACCCTACACTTCATAAATAACCCAACCCCTTCACATGTGTGTGCGACCAGTAACCGCAATCGGTAACCATGTCACTGACCAACTGGTAACCTGGTTCAAATATTAACACAGACGTTTAAACATTCACTGGTGCTGGTGACAGGGATGCAAAAACTACCTTGTCTGCAGAATGCACAGTGTGCTGGTAGAAGTCATTTGTTATCCTTGTAAATTATTTGAGGGCAGAAAGCCCGGACGCCTATTTACAAACGGTATCTTGATACAGAATTAGTATGTTGGACTGTGAGTCCTCTTCTACTAACATCTTTGGGAGTCGTGATTTGACGACTGATAACCGCATTTCAGGCACACAAATATATCACTTATTGCGATCTGCTACGGAAAAATGCCACATCCAGGAATGAGTAAAAGGCGTTATTTTGTTGATGTAAATTTTAAGTTGAACTAGTTTAAAAATAGAAAATTTTGAAAACGTGGTTCTATATCATTCAGACCACGGGAAACCGAGTGCCGTTGAGCGCATCTCAATATCTCATTTCGTTTAGGAATTACAGCGATTTTTGACATTTTTTTATTCTCAACTTTGAAAGCCCATATCTCGAAAACTAAAAGAGATATTGAAATGCGGTTTGAACGAGTGTATTTCTCATGCTTTAATTAACTTATATGTAAATTTAGAAAATTTTCCAAATTTTACATTTTTTTTTTAAATTCTAGTGTCAATATTTCAAAAAGTATAAGAGTTATTGAAAATCTATGAACTCCAGTGAATTCCTCGCGTGAAAGTACATAGGTATGCAAAATTTCAGTCAAAAATTCGTACAGATACATTTTTTATTACAAAAAAACGAAAAATCACTGTTTTTAATTATTTTTGAAGGGGTACCCCTTAAGATTTTTACGAATTTTGGCCATTTTCAGATTTTCTGCTCTAAAAATTTTATCCGTTGAGCAAAAATTCTGAAAATTTACATACCTATGTAGTTTTACGCCAGGAATTCAGTGATGTTCACAGATTTTAATTATCTCACCAATTTTTTGAAATATTGACATATGAACATTTTGACAAAAAAAATCAAAATTATCAAAATTTTCAAAATTTAGGTATAAGTTAATTGGAACACGAGAAATATACTCGTTCAAACCGCATTTCAATATCTCTTTTAGTTTTCGAGATATGGGCCTTTAAAGTTGAGATTGAAAAATCGCTGTATCTCGAAAACTAAAAGAGATATTAAGATGCGCTCAACGGCATTCGATTTCTCGTCGTCTGATTGATATAGAACCACATTTTCATAATTCTTTAATTTTATTTGGTTCAACTATAATTCACATCTATATGTTCGTTCATCTCTAATAGTTTTTCATACTAATTTTTCGTTGCGCATATCTTTCTTTAATATTATTATTTTTAGGGAAGCTTCTATAGTTAGGGAAGGGAGCTAAATTCTCCTTAACGTCAGTAAATAACATTTTTTGTGTAAATTTTATTTACGAATAAATAAAGATGTTAGTGGAAGGAAATCCATAGGGGTAGTATCCAATTACTCTTTGTAAATACGCATCCGGGCTTGTAAGTATTACTGATATTTTCCAAATTGCGGAAATGGCAGAAAGGCAGATTAGCAGCTGTTTTCGCTTGGTTTTGTTAAACACAAAGTCAAGCGCCTGCTGCGATGTTTGTATGGTGCATGGTGCCTGATTTGCAAATGACTGTAGGTTTTTCCGCTCGCACAGAATTCCACGCACACGCATTTTTCATTACGTTACATTACATTAATTAGCATCTAATTATGTGCGTATAAGGCATACATGGACACGGAAATGTCAAAATAATCTATACAGCAATTTTGACAAATTATAATTAATAGAATTATTCATTTATTAATACTAGCTTGTCGTGTAATTGGGTCACAAATTGTCACCTGAATATTGACTTTTTAAAAATAAATAAATATATCATCACGCCTTCTACTCATTACTGGGTGTGGCACTCTGCCGTAGCAGATCTCGGTAAGTGATATATTTATGCATGTGAAGTGCGATTACCAGATGTTAAATCACAGTCCCCAAAGATGTTAGTGGAGGGGAAGCCACAGAGGTAGATTTAACATGGTGAAAATTGTTTGTCGATTGTTGGAATCGAACCCGGGTTCTCAAATCCACAGGCCGACTAGATGCCACTGAGCCACCTACCCCATAAAAACTCCTCGGGCTATAATCTACCTTAATTGGGGTGGCTAGCTCAGTGGTATGAAGTCGGCCTGTGGAACCTGAGAACCGTGGTGGCTCCTCCACCACTAACATCTTTGGGGGCCGTGATTTGACGACTGGTAACCGCACTTCTCGCGCAAAATATATCACTTACCGAGATTTGCTTCGGCACGGTGCCACACCCAGTAATGGGTAGAAGGCGTGATGATATATATTTTTTTTAAATTGAGGGTAAAATAGTGCATGGACTATCGAATAATAAATTGATGGATATAATATAAAATATATCATCACGCCTTCTACCCATTACTAGGTGTAGCACTCTGCCGTAGCAGATCTTGGTAAGTGATATATTTATGCATGTGAAGCCAAATCACGGCCCTCAAAGATGTTAGTGAAGGGGGGAGCCACAGTAGTATTTTTAATATGATGAAAATTGTTTGTCGGCTGTGAATCGAACCCGGTTTCTCAAATCCACAGCCCGACTCGATGAAAGAAAGTATGAATGTGGATAAACCATCAACAACTATAGTCCTGCATTTTAACTTGACTTCATTGCCCTCAAACTGAATCTAACTCATCACCGACTTGGAAATAACTTCCTCATTCGTTTCCTCCTGCTTACTAGCTTGCTAGATGCAATCGCCGGCTTTTTCCGTCTGATGGGTTTTGGCGAGTGATGAGATTAGGCGGCGTCGACAGCGGATGCAAGAATGAAACATTTCTCAGGATTTATGAATGTTGACAGACGCAATATTGCGGCGTTGCCTCACAGCGGATATTTTAGTCAAATTGTGTAATGGAATGAAAACACGGTCTGATTTTATATTTGCTATGAATTTATCACCAGGATATTTTCAGTATTGATTGTGAGTGTTAACGAATCGAGACAGAGTTCAACTATTGATTCTATGAAACAGAATTATATATCTATTTTGCTCAACAGTAAAATAATCCTAATTACAGTACACGAACAATATCGAATACTAGATCCAGTGTTTATTTAAACAAATAAATTTTAAATTAAATAAATATATGTGAACGGCCATGGCTGCACTCGTTGGAACTGATCTAAGCGATAACGCGAGTTTAGTAACGCGCGTGGGCAGTACTTGGATGGGTGACCGTCCAGAGAAAACCCGCGTTGCTGTTGACCATAATACCTAAAACGCAGATCAGGGCGTAATGGCGGCATATGACCAAAGTAGTTGGTCCGCCAAAGAAGCCACCAAAAAATAAATAAATAAATATAAATATATCATCACGCCTTCTATCCATTACAGGCTGTGACACTCTGCCGAAGCAAATCTCAGTAAGTGATATATTTTTGTACGTCAAGTGCGATTACCAGTCGTCAAATAACGGCACCCAAAGATGTTAGTGAAGGAGGAGCCACAGAAGTAGTATTATTAATCTGGTGAAAATGTTTGTCGCCAGTGGGAATCGAACCAGGGTTCTCAGGATCCACAAGCCTACACGATACAACTGTCACCTAGTCCATAAATAAATATATCAACACGTCTTTTACCCATTACTGGGTGTAACACTCTGCCATAGCCGATCTTAATAAGTGAATATATTTATACGCGTAAAGTATGATTACCAGCCGTCAAATCACGGAAAGATGTTAGAGAAGGAGAAGCCACAGGGGTAATTTTATGTGGCGAAAATTGTTAGTCGACTGTGGGAATCGAACCTTGGTTCTCTTAGTCGACTGAATACTACTGAGCCACGTACTCCATTGTTTATTTATTTATTTTATTCGGTAGCAAGCAAGAGATCGTGCGTTCAAAACTCACTGACTTCAACTTATATCCAAAAAATATGATTGCGTCTGAATGGTTCGAATTTCAGATTAAGTTCCTGTTGTGCAGAGTAATAAATAAATAAATTATCTATAGTTCATCAATTGTTTCAGATTAAACACAGTGTTAAATTTGCCATTTACTTTTCGTTAATTATTCCAGCGAGACGTCAACAAAAACCGAAAACATTTCTCATTGTCATAACAATCAAATTCATAACGAAAGGCCAAGTAACTTGTACCTCCGACCTTGAAAGTTTTCTTCGACATTCTATTGTCAAAAACAAAAGTAAAACAAGCCAAGAACTAACTCTCACTAGAGCCAAGTTGAACACATTCTTAGCGCTCGTGTTAGTTGTATATGAGTCGCCTGTGCTTCAATTGGTTAAATGTCGATAAATCATGTGGAGCTATGGTCAGAAACTCGACAGTTGACTGTCGCGGTGCAGAGATCAGCGAAGGTTGTTGAACACAGCCACAGTCATTTATTAGAGTCTTTACACCATGTTATGGTGACAGTCGGACTGATGATTATTTCTACATTTGAACACGAGAGATTACTTCTCAGAATTAAACTGCTTGGTTAGTTATGGTGCAATGGTAATACAACCTTTATTTATTTATTTGTTACTCTGCACAAAAAGAACTTAATCCCAATTAGAGTACAGGGGACCTACAGCTAATAGTGGAGTCCAAACCATTCAGACATAATCGTATTTTTGGATTTGAAGTCAATGAGATTTGAATGGACGACCTCTTATTTGTAAATTAAGAAACGCAAATTTTACCTCTCTGGTTTTGAGTTGGCCTGTGGATCCTGAGAACCCTGATTCGATTCCCACAGCCGACAAACATTTTCACCATACTAAAATTACCCCTATGGCTCCCCCTCGACTAACATCTTTGGAGACCGTGATTTGATGGCTGGTAACTGCACTTCACGCGCATAAATATATCACTTACCGAGATCTGCTTCGGCAGAGTACTACATACAGTAATGGGTAGAAGGCGTGATGATATATTTATTTATTATTTATTTAAGTTTTACCTCGTCTTCATCCATTGAGCTATGTTTGCCTGTGGAATGCTATAAGTCCCCAATGAAGTTAATTTTCTGTTGTGTAGCGCAACAATTACTGTTATACTAACAACTTTTTTTGTACGATCGAATTTTTTTAAACATTTTCTGATAGGATTTTCAGGGCAATAAGTAATGTCTATAAATTAGTGATCGGTAAGTAATTGTTACTTACCGATTAAGTATTGTAATGTATTATATTACATTAGAAGATGGGATAAATTGTTGAATGAGGCCGTAGACCGAATTTGATAATATATCGAGTATTGTACAATATATTACAATACGTATAAAATGAAAAGATGAATTTGAAGTCGTTAGCATTTCATCTAAGGGATAAGGGAAGTTTCATCCCTTTTCTATGCAGTCTAGTTTCATAATTCCTCTTCCCCTAATACGTATATCTGTGTATATCCCTTTGGGAATCCTTTGATTCCCATATGGATACGTTAATCTAGTTGTAGGGGTTGTAAATTGAATTCTCCTTATTTTATTTCAAAGGCTTTACAGATTGAAATTAAATAAGGATTAGACATACATATGCGTCATGAACGAATTAAACATAATGCATTGTTGTTTTCTTGAGATATATAAATAAAAAAATAAATATATCATTACGTCTTCTACCCATTACTGGGTGTGGCACTTTGCCGTAGCAGATCTCGGTAAGTGATATATTTATGCGCGTGAAGTACGATTACCAGTCATCAAATCACGGCCCCCAAAGATGTTAGTGGTGGAGGAGCCACAGAGGTAATTTTAAGTTGGTGAAAATGTTTGTCAGCCGTGGGGATTGAACCAGGGTTCTCAGGATTCACAGACTGACTCGATATCACTGTGCCATTACCCCATATTACGGCAGTACGGTGGTTAAATTACTCATTTGACAGTTCATCTCGATAAGATCTTGTTCATTTAAAGAAAACTTAAAATCCAAACGGCAATGCAATTGGCCATTAAAGAATTCATTACATGCTTGATAGGAAAATTGGTTTTTCCTTTACTATTTTCTAAAATCATGTTCTATTTTTACAATGCACATTATTAGTAGGTGGCACAGTGGTTATTGTGTCGGCCAGTGCATCCTGAGAACCCTGGTTCGATTCCCACTGGCGACTAACATCTTTGGGGGCCGTGATTTGACGGCTGATAATCGCACTTCACGCGCAAAAATATATCACTTACCGAAATCTGCTTCGGCACAGTGCTACACCCATGGGTAGAAGGCGTGATGATATATTTATTTTATTTTTATTATTAAATCAGATTTTTACAAACTGCAATTTTGATCACATAAAAAGTAAGGGGATCGCGAAATAATTTATTTTTGCCTCCAAGAGGGTCATAGTTCCGAAAAGTTTGAAATCCAATGGATTATACTATAGGAAGCAACAAATTGGAATACAAGTATGTTGTATATTTTTCCGTTCGAAAAAAAGTTAATTTGAATACAGAAGCGTAAAAATATAGACAAGAAACTAGAGAAATGCTTGGTCATAGAGTTCATTCAAGTCACCTTGCTTGTAGTAAAAACAGAACCCATTGTAACCACTTCCTGTACAACTAACGAGAATATACAAATCAAAAGTACACAAGTCATAATAGAAATAACAACCAATCACTTCTATCAAATTATTTCTACATTTTTCCTCATTGAAATTTAACGTGTTTTTAATGTAATTTATTTTTCATTTGCAGCACAACATTAATTCCAGTTACAGCTTACAATAGATTTCCAATCTCTATTTAATTTGTGGCAGCTTATTTATTTCTGTTACTCTGTATAAAAAGAACTTAATCCTAATTACAGTACAGAGTTCGAACTTACCGAGCCGCTGTGTGGTAGTTCATATATATTTAGCTTGAGTGGAATTCGAATTCGGGGTCTTCGGATTCGAATGCCGTAATGTTATCCATACTACCGTACTGTCAGACACTGAACTTTAGCTTGAGAAACGAGTGTTCTAACCATAGAGCCACAACTGTCCCTCGCAACTAGTTGCAGGTATAATTATTTTAGGTAAAGTCAATAGATGGATTCAAAGAAGAAACATGGATTACTTAAGATTATTCGAAAAGATGTTCTTACAAAACCGAAACATTGTTGATTTTTTAAAAACAATAAAATAAATATATCATTACGCCTATCTACCGAAGCAAATCTCGGCGATATATTTATGCGCGTAAAGTGCGGTTACCAGCCGTGTAATCATGACCTCCAAAGATCTTAGTGGTGGAGGAGTCACTGGGGTAATTTTTTAAATTGGTGAATTTGTTTATCGGCTGTGGGTATTGAACCAGGGTTCTCAGGATCCACAGACCGACTCGATACCACTGAGCTATTACCTCATCTTACCATAAATATCCATATACTCCATGTTTCGTTTTTTAAATTCTTTTGACTATCTATTATTAGTTACAAATTGAAATCAGTAGGAATGGAATCATCGAAGGATTATTAGGAATTATATTATTTAGTAGTAAATGAGGAACCAAAATTTCGTAAATATTTCCCAGTGTGCAAGACCGGAAACAACACCACATATGACGTCACCAACACTATAATAAATCGAAGAGGAAGTACACATACGCAAGTAGCTACGCGACATGGCTACATGCCAAGACCTACTATATGATCAAGGTTACTCTACCACACTTAAGACACACTCAAAGAATACAAGATAGACTAGACATTATCCGGTCCAATACGGGTATTGATAGCGAATACACAAATTACAAGAAAGACAGGAATCATTACTTTAAAAAATTATTTATTGAAGACAAACAAGTTCAATTTTCTTACAAATATTTTTTCTACGACCATGCAAAAAATAGACTTTTCCAACTGTCAGCTGAAAGCAGAAAGTTATTGCCCAAATTTACAAACAGAAATACTGTCAATAATTACTTTACATTATTTTTCAAGCGTTTTTAAATAGTCATAGAAAAAATATTATGCACCTCGAGCAGAAAGAGTCCTTACCGTTCTTGCATGACTATTGCTCTCGGCTGTGTCTCGATCAACAATCTCCATGCGCGAACTATAATAGACTACTTTCTGCTCTAGGTACACAAATAACTATGTTACTCTGTAGAACAGGAATTTAATCTCAATTACAGTAGCTTATAATAGAATCCGAACCACTCAGACACGTATTTTTTTAATATAAGTTGAAGTCAGCGAGATTTAAAAGCACGACCTTTTGTTTGTTAATTAATAAACATAAATTTTACTTCAATTTATCCACTGGGCTACGATTGCTGGGAGGTTTATTGCGTGAAGAAAAGATAATACGAGCTTGTATGAATGTTTCAAGGTTTCGTGCTACCCCATTTTATGGGATATAGGACAAATCGTGATATGAATGTTTTAGAACAACATAACAATGATGTCATTTGATTAATAAAATCATAAAGTACTCAATTATTCACAGTTTTATTTATACAAGTATATGAATGTTTTTAATGTATCATAAGTGGTTTAGGAGGCTAAGGAAATGTCAGCTTTGGATGATTATCTACTACTACAGCTAATTGAAATAAAAACTAAATAATTGTACAATAATACTACATGTAGGCTGTGTCAAGAACTGTGTAATTAAAAATAAATACGTGTTATTTCTAACTTTATTTATAGACAGTGGAACAAAATTGTTCTTTCGTAAAGAATATATTTCTGAAGACGACAGCTATTTATATAAATCTCTGAGATAATATTTATTCATTTACTAAGCTGCACATCAATAATTATTTATATATAAAGGGAAGAAAATGAGACATTTCTTCCCGAAAGTACCGTTTTATTTCCCGAATCGAAAGCAAAAAATACAAAGCATCTGAGAGAAGAATAACCCTTTTTTCAAAAACTATACCTATATTTATTTATTAATTTCCCATTAGGTATTATAGGCACAGTGCCTAAGAGCCTATGAAATTTTTGGGGCCTACTAGAGCCTAAGAATGAGACAAATTATAACTTTTTCAAACAATCCACTCATTGGGTCGCAATACATATTAAAATATAAGTCGTATATTTAAAAAGTTTTAAGACCACTGTCCTATACAACAACACTAGCCGTATTTGTTTGGGAACTTTGGGTTTAACCCTGAACTGATCTCGAACTAACTCGTGTTACTTCCAAATAAATGATGCATCTAGAGTCAGTTGTAAAAATTTGCGACACATTCAAAATCTGAATGCACGTTCTAAGTGACATCTGCTTAAATACAAATTGCGATGCCATCAATTCAAAACGGATAACAAGTTGAAAGAAAAAGATAGAAAACGTATTCAAATTGCCAACCCATCAAAATAGCTGTGGCAGTATGATCAGTTCAGGATCTGTTCTGGGTTACTTAAACCGTGCCAATTAAACAAAAGTAACCTACCCAGTTACTTTAAAAATGCCAAATAAATACGGCCACTGTAATATGTTACCGAACGAAATACAGAATGATCAAAAGGAATTGTTATAGTTGGCAATACAATTCCAGAGATCTTTTTATTCCACAGTTGGCACAACGTCAGATAAAGGCGGAAATGCTATTTGACATTTCTAATAAATACAAATAGGTTATGTCAGGAGTCTGACAGCTATTAGAATTTTGACTTTTTAAGTAATAGAAATACTTTAGAAATAAATGTATTAATAAATGTACTCAAATTTAAATTTTAAATGTCACTGTCAACAACAGGAAATGAATTTATATCAGGCTTACCAATTTCAAGTAGTTTTTTTTTATTGCCAACTGTAACAATTCCTTTTGATCACTTTGTATAGCTCATTTTATTCCCAGGGATCATTTCCTTTAAGTTTTACTATACTTACAGAAAATTACAATCAAGCAACCACGCATTTTCTCCATTCTACTGTTTCCCCAAAACTTCAATCATCGAAACGTCATTACAAAATGCAGTCAAACGTCATTACAACAAGTTAATCTCTCCTGCAAACACAATGTCACACAAGAAGTCCTCAATATCCACTCCCGGTGAGTTAAAATTCCTCTCTGACTCGGATCAGCTCATCATCGCGCACAGCCAAGAGATAGTGGAGGAGTTATGTGCTTGTGAAAGAAGGCAAGTGTTAACTGTGTACAACAGACTCGCTATCAAAGAAACTACGTGTTGTGGCTACTGCAGAAGGTATGAGTACGTCATCACGGATAATTCAAGAAAGGATCTTATTTATTTGTGGCATCCTACGGATTGTTGTGCTTGTCTGCAGAAGTTTGAGGTGATGACACCTCCGAATTCTCTTATCGGTAAGGGTAGGATAGTGGTAGAGGACACTATTGGAATATCAGCAAAAGTGCAGTATCACTGACCAATTTTTTAAAATATAATTTTAGGTTAGTAAAATTTTGTGAATTTCAAAACTCCCTAAAAATTACTAAATAAACCAGAGTTTGGAAACTGTTATTTGAAAAATATTTCTAGCTTCCAATCTCAAGCATGATATAAGCCACTATTATCAGGAAATACAAAATAATTCTTTCTAATCAAACCTTATCTCAGTCTTTGGCATTTTGATACATTTATGACATTTATACTCCTTTGCGATGAGCTACAAATCTTTGAAAAAGTTTTAGGATCACTGATAAGTAAATGTCATTATATGTTGTATTCCATTTGCCACTTGGTTCATTTAAATCAGTTCAGATAAATTAGACAACATGACGAAATAAACTGAATTAAGCAAACTGATGCATTTATCGGAATGAATTACTTTAAAGTAAATTAGAATAAGTAATTCTAGTACTGGAAATAAAGTCAGTGAAGTAATCCAGTCAAATAAATAAGTGATCTGGTTCAGTAAATGCAAGTTAGATCTGATCCAAATGACAAATGGAATACGTCCATAATGGTGGGCGAAATTCTAAAAATTGGTTAGTGATACTGCACTTTATCTGGAATATCTCTATAAGAATGCGAAACTAGTGGTGAAATATGAAACTAAGACAAATATTTTCGAACAAAACTGAATTTAAATATCATCCTTATACTTTCTTGCTTCCTTAAGTACATATTAATTGTAACTATGTTGTAAAGTCCATTAAAAAAAAATATATATATCATCACACCTTTCACCCATTGTTGGGTGTAGCACTGCCGAAGCAGATCTTAGTAAGTGATATATTTATGCGTGTGAAGTACGATTACCAGCCATCAAATCACGTCCCCTAAATATGAGGGTGAAGCGATTATCACAGGGTTAAATCTAATGTAGTGAAAATTGTTTACCGGCTATGGAAATCAAACCCGGGTTCTCAAATCCACAGTCTGACACGATACCACTGAACCACCTACCCCATATTTCAAATAAATGTTAGGAATAATTCAAGTTTTCACCAATTTCTAAATTATTTTTAAAATATCAATCTCCACTAAAATAATTTACAAAGGTATGATAGTAGAAAATATTAAATGTCAAACTTTCTATCTTTGAAGGAACAGTCAGCGAAGACTGCACAATATGTCGTCCATCCTTCACAGTCCGTTCTCCAGACAACCAAGTCCAAGCCAAAGTCCTAGGACCAATATGTCCTTGTTGTGCCTGCTGTTGTTCAGGGATGAAGTTCAAAGTAATGGTGGGAAACCAAATTATAGGAAAAATTGGTAGGGGTGTCACAGGACTAGACAGGAAATTCCCGAAAAGTGGATATGTGTGTATAAGCTATCCTAAAAACCTTGATGTCCTGACGAAAGGCTTGTTACTAGGTGCAGGAGTGTTAGTGAACTTTGTGTATTATTATAAATGCAGTACTGGTAAGACTTTTTGGATTGTTAACATGTCGTAATTATTAAGTTTTAGTTAGGATTTTATTGGCTGTATACAAAATAATGAAATAAAGTGGTTTTTATTTTTATTTATTTCATACAAGCTCGACTTGTTCGTTTACGTAACAAACCTTTAATCATATCCTAGTGCTTCCATTTATTTTCTCACCCTCATGCTCGGTTGCAAGTAAAAAATATAGAGCTCTTTAGTTAAAGAATAACAGTATTAATTATTATTATGGGGTAATGGCTCAGTGGTATCGAGTCATGTACAGAGCTGGGCATGATTTAAATCAAAAGGAATTATAAATTGATTTAAATCATATTTCTTGATTTAAATCAAGTGAATTAAGCCTTTTTTTAAAATTCGCAAATCAGGCTTGTGACTTAAGACCTTTAAAGAAATTGATTTAGGCTTGTGAATTGTTTTAGAGCTAAAAAAGGCTTAAATCATTTCTCTGGGCTTAATTCAAATGGAAGGGCTTAATTCAGTTGAAAGAGCTTAATTCAAATGAAAGGGCTTAATTCAAATTTGCCTTAATAGCAACAAGATTTGAGCTTTGAAAGAGAGATCGGCATGCGTTCTGAAGGAGCTGACAGAAGAAGACTTTCAGCACTGTTTCGAACAATGGAAAATTCGCATGGAGCGTTGTAGGGATATGAGGGGTGTATAATGAAGGTGATAATGAGTAAATAGGTATGAAATCAAAATAAAATGTTAAAACAACGTCAGTCTCATTATTTAATAGCCACATCTTGTATCTACTTACATCTGTTTTCATATTTTTGGCATATAATAATGCACCTAATATTTTTAAAAAATAAATATTAAATAAATTGATAATATTTAGTAATTGTAAATGTGATTTAAGCCCCAAGCCCCAAGCCTCAAGCCCCAATTCACAAAAAGGCTTGTGATTTATAATTCACATAAATAAAGCACAAATCACTTAGATTTGTGAATTAATTCACTTTGAAAATGAAGTGGAATTGTCAATTGTCACAAAAAAATTATTGTTTGATTTGTGAATTGTGATTTAATTCCTTTTGTTCGTGATTTTGCCCAGCTCTGGTCATGTAGTCTAATTTACCTGAACTGATTTAAGTGAACCAAGTGGCAAATGGAATACAGCTATTGTCTATTGTTTTTCGTAAAGCTCTTTTGACTTCTGTGGTACTAAATTGTCCTGTGCAGACTCAAATTCATCCAATATTTCTTTGGAATACTTATTGAAATCTTTCACTTTCAAAAACAAGCGCAGGGCGGCTCTCCCTTCCTTTCTTATCTTTTTGTTTCATTTTCAGTTACTGCATTGTGTGGACTTTTCTTTCATATACAAGTGCAGGCTATCGCTTTCATCTTTTCTAATCTTGTAGATTCGTTGTTAGTTTCGTTATTAGATTCGTTGTTAGGAGTAAGCGTGAGTAATTTGAGATGTTTTATGCATATGTTATGTACGTTGAAGAAAGAAAATGAATGATAAATGAATCGGAATGATGTGATTGAAGGTTTGTTGTGTGATAATGTTTTCGAGTGTAATAAATTAATGAGTTTATATGGAGTGATCTATGAATGTGGTTGAAATAAGGGTGGTGTGTTTGGATGAGTGTGATGAGTGATTTTAGGGTTCGTGCTACCCCATTTGTTGGGATATAGCGTGAAGATATGTATGTATTGAAATCTTCCATTTTTATTTGACAATAATTTTTGTTATTATTTATAAACAAACAATATAACAACACCAACAATCTATGTACACACACAGAACTCACAGTATATGTAATATTAACAACAACAGCAAAATGATAACGAATATCTACTGACTGGATCCTGTGATTTCGAGGACTAAAATAAAATAAAACGCTATGCTTTCCTCAGTACTATAATCCTTTTATTATACCCTTAATACATAAATAATTAAAACAGAGTTTTTTAATCTCGCATTATTTATTTATAATATGAAAATATTTTTTAAGATATTAAAGAAATATTACAATACATGAATTCATATTTTTATATTATTAAATATACAAAGCAATAGAAATTTTCATTTATTATTATTAATTTATAATAGTCACGCAAAATTAAAATATTAGTATAAAAACAAACTCATATTACGACAGTTTTGATTAAACACATATTTGTAAACAAAGTTATATTGGCCATTTCTCTTCCTCCATTTTAGGATGTGTTGGCTTCACCATAAATGTCCCTATGGTTTGTCTACTTTGTATGGTCGAAGGTCTCATCTTCCGTTCTCGCAACAAACTTTCAAACATATCCATCCATTTATTCCTTGGGATCCTAAATTGTCCACCCAATCTGTCAGCCTCAATTTCAGCAACATACAATTGGCTCCTACACCATAATCGAAATAATAAGAATAAAGGATAAAAACATAAAATATATATTGAATAATGGCTACTAATGAAAAAAATTAGTTAAAAATAATGTGTTACTTCAGCAATATAAGCGATTAAAAATATAGTGACGTCCCATGTTCGGAAGCGCTCATTGGCCACAAATATTTTCGCGCGGTAAATAAGAGACATATGCGGAGAAAAACGTAACTAACTATGACATCTCAGCACTGGTTTTTCAAATTGTTCGTTTGCTGGTATGAACATGTTCAACACGTTGTATATTTATTACTACAATTTAATTTCTTTTTCTTGGGCTTACAACTTCTATAAAATATGATTTTCAACATATTCAGATTATTTTTCAAGAATTCAATCGTATATTATTTGCACTCCTTGAACTAAACAAGTTAAGTACCACTGAACCGAACTTGGGACGTCAAAACTCCAATACAAAACTTTAAAAAATCATATCTCTTGTAATATAAGGAATTTTCAACCCGCGCTTTCACTGATCGCCATAGTTTATCATGTAGTTTCATAAAAAAAAATATATTAAAAAAAGCTTTGTTTTCTCGATGACACATTTATGGTATTAACTAAATAATTAATCAATAAATCATTAAAAATGTCTTTTAATTTCTTGGAAATTATTAATTGGTTTGGAGAGTACAAGCAACAGCAACAGGTCTTTCATTATTGGATCTAAATGTCAACATTAAGAAGTAAAGTACACTCCAATTCACAAACAGTAAGTACCCTGTTAACTCCAAAACTTCTCTCTGCAATTCATAAAATTTTAATGTCCTTTTCATTACGCTACATAGTCCATACGATACAACTTTGTTAGTATACAAACTTAATGAGTAAAGATTGTTTACTATTTTTTATGATCGTTATTAAAAATTTATTTAATAAACATTGGTAATTACTACGCTACTAATTATCAATAATTATTTTTAAATATGTAAATAAAAACAATTATGAATAATAATATGAATAGAAGTTATCAATTAGCAGATGCAGATTTGTTTTCGCGGATACAATACATAGTATTTGGAGCGAGACGATTTGAAATAATAATCCTTATCTGTTGTTTCGCATTCTACTAGTAATCTCTAGCAAATATTCTACGTAAGTAAATATGGAATAGGTACAGTATTTTGTCATTATCATTAACATTTGACATTTTATATTTTACGCTGTCAAATTATTTTAAATGCTGCAAATAACCTTATGAACTGCGGTCATATGTTTTAACCAACTAAGCTACGGTGACGCTGAGATTCAAATCTGATTTTATTCTAATTTTTCTCTCTATTTTTATGATGTGTCATAGGCAGATTCAATTCATATATGTAGGGCAACCGTGGCCTAGATGGTTCATAAAGTCCTAGGTTCAAATCCTGACGGTATCAAAATTTTTCTCTTTATAATTTAATTTGATTAATGATTAAGTATTAAGGATGTTGATTTTGAAAAAAATTGTCGAATGTATATTAGGTCAACCGATTATTCGTATCCGAATAATTCGGATATTCGTTAGTTTGTATATTCGTATCCGAATAGTTGGGATATTCGTTAATGTATCCGAATAGTTCAGATATTTCATTCCATTTTCATTATTCGGATTGGAAATTTAACTTTTCCGGAGGCTATATCTTGAAAACTAAACAAGATATGAATTTTCGCTCAACGGCATTGAATTCCTCGTGTCCGAATTAACATATAAACTAATTTTTAGCGACTTTTATTTTTTGAAAATTTCTTAAGGGGTACCCCTTGATTTTTTTCGATTTTAAGCCATTTTCAGACTGTTTGCCCTAAAATTCTTTCTCGTACGAATATTGTAACGAAAATTTACATACATATGTATTTTGACCCGCTGAATCCAATGGTAAAATCCCCAAGTGCATATGTCTTCTAGTTTTTTGAGATATTGTTGAAAAACTGTATCCAAAACCGTATATCCATCATGTAAGTATCCGAATATTCGAATATCTGAATAAAATCCACAATTCTACTAAGTATTTACTTAATAATTAAATAAATAATCATTTTAAAAGTGTGTCATGTTGAAAATTTAAAACAGCTATCACCAAAATTCACATAAAACCATTATCACCACTTTACAAAACCGTCGACAAACCGCCCCAAATAACGTACGTCTATGGAAAATCCCACCCACGGCCAACAGCAGGTAACACTTGCAAGAATTAAGAGCGACATTCCAAGCAATCCAAGCACATGACGCATGTTAAACAGTACAAAATCTCAGTTACCAATGCTTTACAGAAAAAAAAAGAAAAGAAAAACAGCCTATGTATATTATCATACAAACAAACTGGTTACTATGGTGATATATTGCTGAAACAATGATGAATTTTAAACAAAAGAAGTGTGAAAGACATCTGAGAGTTAGATCATCACAGAAAGATGATTGTTTGATGAGTAAAATTGAATGAATTGAATTTACATTTTGATTAAATATTGTTTTTCTTGGTGATTCACGCTCAAGGCAATAATAGCGGGGTCAGATCTAACTAATACTTATTAATAATTACAAAATTAACTCAGTCTCAATGACAGTAGCTTATAATGGAATCAGAACCACCAATAGTCACTTGCACCAAGAGACTTAAACTTTAATCTTAATTTAAATAAATGGGGTATGTGCCTCAGTGGTATCGAGTCGGCCTGTGGATCCAAAGAACCCTGGTTCAATCCTCACAGCCGACAAAAGATTTTCATCAATTTAAAATTACCTTTGTGGCTCCCCCACAACTAACATCTTTGGTAGCCGTGATTTGATGGCTGGTAACCGCACTTCACGCGCATAAATATATCACTTACCGAGATCTGCTTCGGCAGAGTGCCACATCCAGTAATGGATAAAAGGCGTGATGATATATTTATATTTATTTATTTTACAAACAATTTTCACCACATTGTGTCTCTCCGTCGACTGATATCTTTAGGGGGAGGCACAATTTGACGGCTAGTAATCGTAGCTTCATGCGCATAAATATATCACTTACCGAGATCTGCTACGGCAGAATGCCACATCCAGTACTGGGTAAAAAGGCGTGATGATATATTCATATTTTATTTTATTTATAATGTATAAACAGTAATATCAATTATTCCATATGACATGTAACTTCGATTTGCTTTTGTTAATTTAAACCAAGATAAAATTAAGTTTTGTTGGCGCAACTAGTCATACGATAATCGTACTTTTTTATATAAGTTACAATCAGCGATTAATTATTATTGTGATTAGTACTTGTTGTGTGTCCAAATAAATGTGATACTTTTTTAGGCGAACAAAGTGTTATTTTTATCAGGAAGCCAGAAAAAAATGATTCATTTGTTACGTAAGACAGATAAGAAATGAACGGTTTTATCTCCTTTGGTGTTATCTTTCCAAGGTCGACTTGGAAAGGAAACTGCATTTGTTGAAGTGTTAACAAATTCTTATAATTTTCTTACTATTTATACATTCTTAAATATATAAATCACGTCCCATCAAATGGGGTAGCACGACCCATTGAATTAATTCATGAAATTCATTCCGCATTTAATATTCGACCAATATTCCTATCATGGCACAGCGTCCATTTTCTTCAAATTGTTTAAAACCCTTTAGAAACATTTTAAAGTCCTTTAAACTATCCTTAAAACTTGCTGAATCCTCTAAGATGATGACTAAAGGAATCTAGGTGCTAAATAAATCTTAAAACTGTTTTAAATCTTTTAGAAACATTTTCAAGTCTTTTAAACTGTCCTAAAATCTAACTCAGTGCTCTAAAACGATGGTTAGAAGATCTCAGTTGCTAAATATTCCTTAAAACTGCCTTAAGCTCTTTAGATATACAAAATTGTCCTTAAAAATATTAGATACTTTAGTGATATTTTTGGATTGTCTTTCAAACTAGCTGAGGTCTCTAAGATGTAGGCTGACGATCTCAGCTGTCAAATACTTTTTAAATCTGTCTTAAACCCTATAGAAACATTGCAAAATCTTTTAAACTGTCCTAAAATGTAGCTGAGTGCTCTAAGACGATGGCTAGAGGATCCCAGCTGCCAAATACTTCATAAAACTATCTTAAATCATTTATAAACATTTTACAATCTTTTAAACAGCCTTAAAACTTGAGACCATTTAAAAATATTTTAAAGTCTTTTGAACTGTTCTTAAAGTTAGCTGAGTGCTTTAAAACAATGGCTAATCCACATTCATAATTCATTTCATAGAAGCTCGTCTCATCTTTCATTAACGCAACAAACCTTCAATCATATCCATTAATTAATTATTAAACATAACAGAAAAGATAAATAAAAAACAAAACCGATGATACAGTAAATTTTTCCCGCCAAATAACATCGTGATAAACCCCCAATTTGTCAATAAAATTACCCACACAATCATCCCTTAAATCTAACCCTTATCACCCTAAAACAAACATCATATTGCAAATCACATCCTTCAATTTCAATACAAACAACTCGCCATGTGAAGTAGTATTTAAAACATACACTACACACTTCAAATTTCACACACACACACACTTTTACATCTGTCGTGAAATTGGCAGTGTGGTGTACCCTTATGTGTGCTACATACAATGACAACAATGTATACATACATACGTTTATGCATACACACCTGCCTCCGGGCACGATGCGTCATACACAGGTCTTTTGAATATGAGTACATGTCACGTGATACAGGCGGTAAGCGGTTTATTTTCATTGGTGAATATGTAAGTATATTAAGAAAATATAGACCACCAAAAGGTATAATAAAATAAATATATCTTCATGCCTTTTACCCTTTATTTGGTGTGGCACTCTGCTGTACAATGTCTGGATTTTATACTCAGTAACACACCCAGTAATGGGTAGAAGGCGTGATGATATTTATTTGTATTTTATTTTAAAATTACCCTTGTGGCTTCCCATCCACTAACATATTTGAGGACGCTAATTTAACGAATAGTAACCGCACTTCAAGTGCATAAATATATCACTTACCGAGATCTGCTACGGCAGTATACCACACCCAGTAACGGGTAAAAGGTACGATGATATATTTATTTGTAATTCAAATGTTTACAAATACAATTTTGTTTTCTCCTTCGAACCGTTTTTGAGAAATTAAGCAAAACTTGAATTAAAACTATTATTTGCACATCCAAAGAACCCTGGTTCGATTCCCACAAGCAATAAAGCATTTCACCAATTTAAAGTTACCCCTGTGGCTAACATATTTGGAGGCCGTCATTTGATGGTTGGTAGCCACACTTCACGCGCATAAATATATCACTTACCGAGATCTGCTTCGGCAGAGTGCCAAAATCAGTAACGGGTGAAAAAAATAAATTATTACGATACTTTCAACCATTAACTCCAAAAAAATATGTAAAATATAAATAATATATTTCATTTATAATAACATTAATATCAAGTTTCAAAAATATCCGTGTTCAAGTGACAATTTCAAGCATCCAATTGACGCATGAGTCACGCTAATTTTCTGTAGCATACAATAACAAATAAATAAAAAAGGACATTTGGTGATTCAACTACCCCATTTGGAAGGGGTTGTACTTACAATTAATATAATATAGTCTATTATTTCACGGGGAATACATCATCTTTGCCTCATTTGCGGAAGCGGAAAGCGGTACTATATAATTACAGTTGGTAATTGATATATTTGTATGATATACAATTTCCAAACACAGTCTAGCACTTAGGGACAGACAACTAAATACAGGGTGAGTCACTACTTACTATTTTATATGAATAAATTTTGCTACTGTCAGCTTTAAAATTGCAATTTCCGAAAACATGTTCACAGATTAAAAATAATATGCCTGACCTACATAAAGACAAAAATATTTATACAATAATTAATTTTAGTACGGATTAAATTATATATTTAATATTTATAGTTAATACTATCGCTAGCACTACACTAATTTTAATTTTAAAGTTTACTTTCATATTATATGGGGTAGCTAGCTCAGTGGTATGAAGTCGGCCTGTGGATCCTGAGAACCCTGGTTCGATTCCCACAGACGACAAACAATTTTCATAATTTCAAAAGCTACCCCTGTGGCTCCTCCACCACTAACATCTTTGGGGGCCGTGATTTGACGGCTGGTAACCGCACTTCACGCGTAAAATATATCACTTACCGAGATCTGCTTCGGCAGAGTGCCACACTCAGTAATGGGTAGAAGGCGTGATGATATATTTATTTATTTACTTTCATATTATGGGGTAGATGGTTCAATGGTATCAAGTCGGTTTGTAGATATGAGAACCCGACTTCGATTCCCACAGCCACAATTTTCACCACGATAAAACTACCTTTGTGGCTCCTCCATCTTGATCGGGTGATTACCGCACTTCACGCGCATAAATGTATCACTTGTCGAGATCTGCTACGGCAGAGTACCACACCCAATAATGGGTAAAAGGCGTGATCATTATTTTTTTTTTTACTTTTATATTACAACATTACCAGAACAAATTTTAGTTTACAAGATTGAAGGTTTTCGTTTTTATTGGGCCTGATTCAATAACTCCGGATCAAAATCGAAGGGTAAACTACCCTGGTGGCTTTTACCAAACAAGTACTCATTTTTATTACAGCGGGATCAAAAGGGATAGGTATAAAATAGGGCTATAAATCTCGACCCTAAAGAGATTTCTGTAAAACCAAACAAAAATGAAAATATTGTGACAGATGTTACTGTCGGCAGAAGAAGTACTTTTATCATTCTACTGCTACAATCGATTTTAATTAATTGGTATAGCCCATTAAATGGAGTAGCACGATCACTTGAAACATTCAATTTATTCATTTGTTAGTGATCTAAAATGATGACTAGAGGGCTCAGTTGCCAAATACTTCTTAAAATTGTCTTATCCCCATTAGAAACATTTTAAAGTCTTTTAAATTGTCCTTTAAAGCTAACTGAGTATTCTAAGACGATGGCTAGAGGATCCTAGCTGCCAAATTCTTCTTAAAACTATCTTAATCCTTTTATAAGCAAATTAAAGTGTTTTTAAGTTATCCTAATACCTAACTGAGTGCTCTAAGACGATGGCTAGAGGATCTCAGCTGCTAAATACTCCTTAAAGTTGTCTTAAACTCTTTAGATATACAAAATTGTCCTTAAAAATATTAGATACTTTAGCGATATTTTTTAATTGTCTTTCAAACTAGCTGAGTTTTCTAAGATGATGGCTAGAGCATCCCAGCTGCTAAATACTTCTTAAAGTTGTTTGAATCCCTTTAGAATGATATTAAAGTCTTTTAAATTGAACTAATAGCTAGATGATAACCTCCAAATACATCCTAAAATAAACACATCACTTCCTTTTATACAAGCTCGTTTATTCCTTACACTTCACGCAACAAACATTCAAGCCAACTATTTATGAATATTATTACTGCTTTAAGTATTTTATATTTGCACTAATATTATTTATTTAATTCGAGTTTAACGGCTAGAATTTGTAAGGAACGTGTTTTGTCAGTTTAGAGAGATCTGCAATTGTAGCAATATTTAATAAGTGGTTGTAAATTTTAAGTATTGGCTTTGGGATACCTTCTTTTACAGTTCAATGCATTACCAAAGAGCTTATCCCCGTTTATGCAAATTTAATTAAATTTAAAACATTGAACATTCTTTATCTACACCGTATTGTAGCAATTTTTATAAACAATCTATTAAAACTTGCTTTGAAATATGATTTTCCATACTGATAAGTAAATAATGAATCTTGCAAATTAAAATTTTATTACTTTATTCAAATATAAAATTGGCTTTTAGAAAATCTATTGATTTATAGTGATGACAGTATAATGTTTGTTGTTACCTCAACATTTTTATGGATTTTGATTATTTCAAGAATATGGAAAAGTATAAAATGAAATTACTTTTTACCTTATTTTCTGATATGAATAAAAACATAACTTGAAACTTGTTTACAGTGAGTATAAAAATTTTACAGTTTTAACAATAAATTAATTTTATGCACAACCGGGCCGAAAAAAATGTATTTTAGCCCTAAAAAGCGGATTTAAACACTTCTTTCTAGCCCTATGGCCATAAAAAATAATTCCTATAGATACATAAAAAAATGACAATTTTTGTTTATTGTGAATACTTGATTCTGCAAAATGTCATTTTGACATATAACCTATGTACATATTTTAATCTTTTGAACATATAATTTAATGTTATTTCTGCGTTTCTGACCCTGAGCATGTTATTAGCCAGAAACGTCTGTTTTCACCCTTGGTACATAGATAACTATTATATGAGGTAGGTGGCTCAGTGATATCGAGTCGGCCTGTGGATTTGAGAACCCAGGTTCGATTCTCACAGACGACAAACAATATTCACCACATTTTACGTACCCCTGTGGCTCCCCGTTCACTAACATCTTTGGGGGTGGTGATTTGACGGTACTCTACATGCATAAATATATCACTTACCGAGATCTGCTACGGCAGAATACCATACCCAGTACTGGGTAGAAGACGTGATGATATATTTATTTATGGGGTAATGGCTTAGTGGTACCGAGTCGTCCTATGGACCCTGAAAACCCCAGTTCGATTCCCACAGCCGACAATTTTAAATAAATAAATATATCATCACGCCTTCTACCCATTACTGGGTGTGGCACTCTGCTGAAGCAGATCTCGGTAAATGATATATTTTGCGCGTGAAGTGCGGTTACCAGTCGTCAAATCACGGCTCCCAAACATGTTAGTGGTGGGGGAGCCACACGGATAGCTTTTTCAAATTATGAAAATTTGTCGCCTGTGGGAATCGAACCAGGGACCTCATGATCCACAGGCCGACTTCATACCACTGAGCTAGCCATCCCGACAATTTTCACCAAATTAAAATTACTTCTGTGGCTCCTCCACCACTAACATCTTTAAGAGCCGTGATTTGACGGCTGGTAACCGCACTTCATGCGCAAAATATATCACTTACTGAGATCTGATATGACAGATTGCTACACTCAGGAATGGGTAGAAGGCGTGATGATATATTTATTTATGTATTTAACAATAAATAAATTTAATGGGCTTGGCTAGCTCTGTAGTATGAAGTCGGCCTGTGGATCCTGAGAACCCCGGTTCGATTCCCATAGGCGACAAACAATTTTCATAATTTCAAAAACTACCTCTGTGGTTCCTCCACCACTAACATCTTCACGCGCAAAATATATCACTTACCGAGATCTACTGCGGCAGAGTGCCATACCCAGTAATGGGTAGAAGGCGTGATGATATATTTATTTATGTATTTAACAATAAATATGCAACAATAAAATAATTGTTATAATATAGTAATTTCAGGCAAATTTTTCATAAAGAAAAACAATAACATTACGTTACAAAACCTTGAAAAACAATCATTCAATAGAATTTCTTTTCATGTGAATATTTTTTGTCACAGCAATTATGCAAGCTATTTTCAAATCAGTCATTGTTCAATGAAAAATATGTAGTAATTCAGGCAGTGGCGCACATATTTTGGGGCGACATTTTTTATATTTAGTTTTAGTTGTAAAAAACAACTTGTTCACTTCATAAGTTTACTATTCGATTTCTACGAATTATGAATTACTATATAATTTCGAATATTTTTCTTCATTGTCAAGTCAATGTAGGGTTGAAAATATTATCTCGAAAAATTCCTTTATTACTGCCTAATTTAAATATGCCATCCAATGGTAAAAAAGTTCCCGATCTATAGTTTGTCTCAATTACAATTATTTATTTATGTTTATTAAATAAATAAATAAATATATCATCACGCCTTCTACCCATTACAGGGTGTGGCACTCTGCCGAAGCAGATCTCGGTAAGTGATATATTTTGCGCGTGAAGTGCGGTTACCAGCCGTCAAATCACGGCCCCCAAAGATGTTAGTGGTGGAGGAGCCACAGGGGTAGCTTTTGAAATTATGAAAATTGTTTGTCGCCCGTGGGAATCAAACCAGGGTTCTCAGGATCCACAGGCCGACTTCATACCACTGTGCTAGCCACCCCATTAATTTATAAAAACCACTATTTGATTGACTTAGAAAGGGCGGCAAATTGTAGACCGCCCTGGGCGGCAAAAGTTCTACGTACGCCACTGAATTCACGAGTTTTTTGATATTTGTCACGTATGTGCCTTTCTAGTAATTAGTTATTAATTGCAATTAACTAATTGTGTTTTTATAAATATTAATAAGAACCAAAATAATTTATAATTAATTAATAAAACAGTCAAACAAGAAATGAAAATAATAGTCATTTCTTAGTCATTCGGTAGGATTTCTTACAAGCATTGCGTCATGTAAATAAACAGAATTTTTACAATAGAAATAAAAATACATTTTTATCATGTTTCTTATTCCTGCTTGTACTAATATATTATTGATTTTTCGTTATCACGATAACACATTTGATAGAAAATTAGTCTACGTGATATTTTATTTAACAAAGCAACAAGTGTTATAAACAAGTCATTTTATTCGCTAAAAATACACTTTTCATGCACCTGCGTTTCTATCCATTCATATACAGTACAGAAAAAATATTCCACATACAATATAAATAGCTTCTGCTCTGTGGAACATATTAAAATCAAACCATGTTCAATTATAACTATAATGGAAATAATAACAGTCTTATTACTTGCAAATTCTACAAAAGATGAATAAAAAGTCATCTTTATAAATAGACAGGCTGGTGATGAGTAAACGTGCAATAATCTTATCTGAATCAAGGTAATTTTATTCTGTGACAATAGCAGCATGAGAAATACTACAAAGTAATGATATTATTACTGTGACAGGCTACGAAGATTTCCTGGACATAAGTGCAGATTTAAGGGAAGCTTGTGACACATCTGCTACAGATTCAAGCATTACATGAACTAAATTTCAAGGCTTTGATAGTTTAAACATGCAATTAAACTGATTTAGAAGTCAATCCCAGTCACTTATTGATGTCAATAACTTCTACTTGAATTTTGTTTAAACACATATTTATTTTAGCCTACAAATAATTTGTTGACAATACGCCAGATTTTATTGCAAAGCCGTGAGAAGATAATATAAAACCTGTTCCGGAGATTTATTGATTGCAGTGTGTATACAGTACGGGGTTGGTACAGAGAGATGTCAAAAATAATTCGATCATACCTTCAGATAGCTCCAAATCCAATTCGGCCAATTTGTCCCTCACGTCCTCGGGGAGTTTAGATAAATCAATATTTAAGTCCGCCATGACCTAGTCTATGAATAAACACTAATAAACAACTAAAAACACTCACATTACACTATAAAAGACACTATGCTCAGCCATCTTGGTTAACTCTCTCATGTTTGTTCTCTGGCAGCGAGCAACAGCCGGTGCGAATGCCTGATAAGCTTAGTTCTATGGTTTGCTCACAGAGGGCAGCATGTGACAGGCTGCTTCGTGGTGGGTCAAATTCAAAAATTGTAAACTTACGACCAATTTTACTAATAAAAGTTAGTTTAAATAAATAAAGGAAATCAAAATTACATATATGTATGAAATAATTTACATTTCCGTTACACATTAGATTTACTTTTATTTGTTTAACCAAGTTTAAAATGCAACTTTAGTTGGTGAAACCGGCCATTATAACGATAATTGTCTCTGATTAATTACAACAATGAGATTAATTATTATCATTAAAGATTTAAGTGATTGTTCTTTTCTTATAGTCCTTTATTAGGCGCTTATAAATTAAATAAAGATGATAACTGTATATTAATTTTATTATTCATTGCTTACATTTGTACTTATGCTATAAAAATAGAAATCCTGGCAGTGAGAAATTGCTTGAGTAAGTGTTTATTGTACCCTATCTACTTATTAAAATGATATCTTTGGTATAAAAAAGATAATAAACATCATTCACTTGCAATGGATCCTAATATTATAGTATTTATAAAATATTCAAGGCTTAAACTCTTCAATTCAACGAGAATCATACTTCTTAATATTTAAAATCTTTGATTTATCATTAATTAAAAAATAGTAAAAAACTAAAGCATATTATACACAATCATAAAAATATACAATTACAAAATAAATGCAAATTATACTACTAATGGCACGTATATTTTTACTATGGCTCTAACTCCACAGTTTTGATGCATTTGAGAGGCAACGCATTCTTGATGGCTTCCACATTTAACACTTCTTCTGTAAGCCGTTTTAATTCATTCTGATAATTTTTAATAAGCGTTGTTTGTTCAAGACGTTCTTTTTCTAAACGATCTATTCTTTCTCTTAACTTTGCACTCTTTAATTTCTCTTCTGCTACTATTAACTTCTTTTCCAGTTTATCCAAATGTTCTGGTTCTATATCTGGAAGACCGCTTAACTCATCTATAATAGCTTGAACATCACCCATTACTTTTGCGACTTTATCAGTTGCATCTTTTGAATCTGTACTTGCTTGATTGACCTGCAAAATAAATTTAAAATAAACTCGAAACATTAAATTGTTATAAAAATGTTTACCTTCTTCTTGGCGTTGTCAATAACAGTACCATTACTAGCAGTTTGATTTTCCAGTTTCTGGAGAACAAAATCAGTCATGGCAACTCTTCCAGCAAGGTTCTCAGCTTCATCTCTTAATTTTCCCGCTGTGTTTCTCATTTTATCTGCTTCCATTCGGATTTGTTCTGTTTCTTTCGAAGCTTGTTCTGCGAATTCGTTTTGAGCTTGTGTTGCAATATCTCTAGCATTTTGAGCGTTCCTTTTAGCTCCATCTAAGGAATTCTTGGCGGCTTCGGTCTTTTGTTTAGTGTCATCAATCATTTTCTGGATTTCTGGAATTTGTTCAATAGCTTCTGCGGCTGAGTTCTTGCTGTCTTGGACTTCCCGATCAAAACCTGGACAAATAAAATATAAATTACCGATTTATTTATTATAAAAATAGTTTTGTTTTACCTGATAATGTGATGAGAGTCTTTTGAGCTTCATTGAGAGTGTTTTCACTCAACTTGATGGCGTGTTCAGCATTGGAATGCGCCAAATCTGCATCAGCAAACAAATCGCTAATGGATATTTGTTGTTCTTTTCCTTGGTCCAATAAATCTTGTGCATTTGCAACTTGTTCTCTAATTTCTTCCAATAACAAATCTCTGTCTTCAATCAGCTTATTTGTATCATTTAATAAGTGCATGGCATGTTCTTTTGTGCTCTCAGCTTCTTTCTTCAAAGCAGTGATGTTGATAACTGGTATAATTAAGTTTTCAACATCATTAAGAATGCTGATTGCGCTGTTTTCAGCCTGTTCTGCATTTTCTAGAGATTCTTTGGCGATATTTTCTATTTCTTTTAAGTCAGCGCCGGTTTTAGTCATTTGGTTTTCCAAGTCGTTTACGTCGTTACTAAAATAATAAAATATTAGTGGAAATAATTGGGAAATAATATTTATCATACTTGATTTCAAGTTGGTCCTCTTGCAGTTTCTTGTACATCTCATGAGCTTGTGAGGAGATATTCTTAGCATCTTTAGCAATGTTTTGAATTTCTTTAGCGTGCTTGTCAAGGGCATCAGCTCTTTCTCTTGCCTCGTGTGCTAAGTTGGTCATATTAGCGGAATGTTGACCGAATTCTTTAGAACGTTCTCTCGCCTTTTGTAAAGCAGTTTTACCGTCCGTTCTAAGAACTTCCAAAGCTCTCTGCAATAAAACCAATCATTAAGGAAATAAATTACATTAATTACATTCAACTTACATTTAATTCTTTTCTTGCTTCTTCAATTATGTTTCCAGCCTCAGTAACATTTCTCAATCCTTGTAATCCTCTTTCTTCAGCTACTTGCATGTTGTCCTCAACTTCTTCCAGGATTCTTGAAACCTGTCGTTGTCTATCTCTGATGTCATTCAACTTTTCTAGGATTGTTTTATCTTCACTACCAGTAGCAACTCTAGCTTTCATCAGAAGTTCTTTGACTGCGTCTTGAACTTGGTGTAATTTAACATCGAATTCTTCATCGCTGATGACAATAGCACTGCTGTTGATTTCGTTTAACTTCCGTTCAAAGTCTTGTAGTTTCGCCAGGTGTCTGTTGGCTTCATCTTGAACTAAATTGTAGCAAGCAGGGCAGTCCACGCAACCTCGTTTTCTGTCGTATTTGTTCTCTTTGCATCTGTCGCATTTACGGCCTTCCACATTGTCAAGACACTAGAAAAGATAAAAATTTAATAAGAAAAGAGGTTTATAAAGGAAGTTTGATAGCTTACAGGGCATTGTCCAGTTGTTGCGTGACATTGAAGGCTTTTGGAGCCGATTCTGTCACAGTCGCACTCCTTGCAGCCGGTTGAAGAGAATCCGTATTTATAGGTCTCACACTGGTCACATCGCAGACTAAAAAAGAATCGTTACTGCTGTTTATTCATATTTTACAAAATCAAAATCTATTTTGATGTATGGTAGCGAATATTGGGTGTGGATGAGGAATCATGAACAGTTTAGAACTGCTGTAGAAATGAAATATAACAATAATGCTGGGTTGCATGAAAGTTTTATCGGTTTATTAGCAACTAACGGTTCAATCAATTTCAGAAAAACGCTATTGATACTGTTGCTAGATAAACAATTCTTTAACTAAAGAGCTCTTTATTTTTTCTTGCAACGTAGCATAAGAATGTTAAAATTGCGTTAGCGATTTAGGAATAAATGAAGGGATATGATAGAAGGTTTGTTGCGTGAACGAAAGATAAGACAATCTTGTATAAAAGGAATTATGAATGTGGATGAAGCAAAAGTAGAATGTTTGAATTCAAGTTACCCTGCTTGATGGAATACAGCGTGATTTTATATGAGAATGTATATTTCTTACCCTGTAATTCCTGGTCGACAATGACACTGCCCCGAATACAAATCACAAGTTCCATTTCTTGATCCAATCGTGTCACAGTTACACGGTTGACACCCATCTCCACTTATGATGTTGTAATAGCCATCTTCGCATTGGTCGCAGTTATGTCCTTTGACAAATGAACGACATTTACAATTTCCTCTAGTTTGATCACAAACAGGTTCTCCATTTTCCGAGCTCTCTTCTGTACCAGGTCGATAGCACTTGCATGGTTTGCAATCTCCTTTCGGAAGAGCCAAGGCGTCGCCATAATAGCCTGAAACGTAAACAGTTAGTCAGAAATCGATAAGAGCTGATGAACTCGTACAGCAGTAATCATCAAAATAATTGCAGCACTGAGAATTTGTAAAATGAACTAATAAGAGAAGGACTGGTACTTCGCAATACATTTTTTCAAATGTTTCTTATCTTATCAGTAATATGTTTATTATAATAACAAAGATAGCGTTTAACTACAACCGATAAAAACATTTCCGTTACCTGGTAAGCATTGGTCACAGTGTACTCCACCGCTGTTGTGAATACATTTTAAGCATTCTCCACTTGTTCGGTTGCAGTTACCAACCGCGTTTCTGTCCACGTTTTGGTTGCATTCACATGGTCTGCATTGTGAGGCGTCTCCGAATTTTCCTGTTGGATCTCCGAAGTAGCCATCGGAGCACAAGTCACATCTAGGACCAGCGTATCCTTCAGGACATTCTAGACAAACTAGGGTTTCATCGTGGAGGAGCATGCAAGCTCCACCGCCTGGGCAGTTGCAGGGTTTGCAGTCGTTCGTAGACCCTAAAAAAAGATAATGTTAGTTAGTTATTGTACTAAAACCGATCTCATGTTCTTAATTTTATTTACATGTACCTGTTTTTTCTCAGTTATATATTCATTATACTAATAACTAGAATTGAAATTGAAACTCTAACTTCTACTTTGTACGACTGACAAATTTTACACCCTCAATTTCGAGTACATACTATATATCTGTTTCCCAATTGATTATTTATTTTTAAATACAAAAAAATCGTTTGTTTGGAATTTTCTCCAAGAAGAAAATATGATTGTTATTTTATAATATTTAATGTAAATGTATGTTTTTATTTAACTTATGCTCAGCAGAGCTGGGCAGTAGCTAGCTACTTTTGTAGCTTAGCTACGTTTACCTTAGCTAAATGTGAAAAAATATAGCTGTAGCTTGTAGCGAGCTATGTTTTTTTTCTATTAGCTTAAAAATATTGTTATAACAACTGAAGCTACTTTTAAAGCTACTTTTTGTAGCGTAAAGCTACCACTGTTCATTAAGAAATACCTATTAATTTTTGTTTTGTATTTGAATTGTACCTTCTTTATTGTTTTCTATAACTGTAGGATAACAAGTTATTATATAGTGTAAAATCTATTAACATATTTTATTTTTCAGTTGTTGTTAACCTATCCTAATTTTGTATTAAATATTAGATGAACTAAACATTGACTGCTTAGGAGTCTTCTGTTAATTTTAATAATTGAAAAAGTAGCTTTAAAATTTAACAGCTACTTTAATGAAAGCTTTTAGCTGCGTATATATTTTATAAAATGTAGCTTATAGCTGTAGCTCACCTACTTTTTTAAAGAATAGCTGTAGCTTAGCTACTTTTTTTAAGTAGCTTGCCCAGCTCTGATGCTCAGTTTTTCATTGTACATTCTACTATTATGTTTCTGTTATAATTATTTGCCTGTTAAATATAGAATACATATTATTTATGTTGCTGTTAGTTAATATTTACTTTACAGTCGATTGATACATCGCGCATTGATAAAATGTATCTAAAACAATAATTTTATTTAATATTATGCTTAAAAAAATGTTTCTTTTTAAGCTGGAAAAAAACTTTTTTTTCTTAACGGGTACTCGGGTTATAAGTTTCTAGTTACCCGAAGAATCCGGGAATAAAATTTTCTGGGTAATTGGCTACCCTAATCACGCTATGTACTATAAATAAAACGAACCCTTGACATACTAAATGAACATTTATTCATTAGATTCATAATTTCTATCCTAACACACCTCTTTAGCTTCATCTACATTCATAATTCCTTTCATACAAGCTCATTTCACCTTTCGTTCACGCAACAAACCTTCAATAATATCCACCCATTTATTTCTAGGGATCGTAGAACGTCTCCGCAATCTATCACCCTCAAATTCACCAAGAAATATCTTTCAATCTTTATGTACAAATTTACTATCTTAAAAAAATAAAATACAATAAATTAAATAGTTTTCTTACCTTCCAAAGCATTTCCATAAAACCCTCTGGCACAGAGTTCACAATTATCCCCGGCTGTATTATGCTGACAAATACACCGTCCAGTTTCCGATTCGCAGATATCCGCATGCTTATTACAATCACAGGGTATGCAGGGCATGAACGGTCCACCTAGTGCTGGAGAATGTCTGTATCCTGGTGCACAGCTCTCGCAGAAGTGCCCCACGTACCCTTGAGGACATTCACAGTGTTCTACCCAAGATGCAGGGAGACCTGCAGATCCACGATGAGCGGATTCTAGTTGGACGTCGTCTAGGAAGCCGACTCCTTGTGGGGTGAAGGTTGCACGGATTTTTATCGCGGTTAAATTTGTTAGAATTGACATGAAGGCTCGGGCGGAAAGTCGAGGGTGCCAACCGTAATCTGGGTGCTCGTGGAGACGGAATTTGTAAACTTGGTTCTACAGGAATTCAAGGAAAATATTTAATTGTAGTAAGCTGCGTTCATATGTATCTAATAAGTAATTACTATTAACAATTATAATTAATAGATTGTGAATTTGACAACTCCGGTTAGATTCAGATAGTCGTCACACAATTTTCACCACACTAAAATTATCCCTGTGTCTAACGTCTTTGGGGGCCGTGATTTGACGGCTGATAACCACACTTTAACCGCATAAATATATCATTTATCGAGATCTGCTACAGCAGAATGCCACACTCAGAAATGAGCAGAAGGCGTGATGATTTTTTTTATTGTAATTTGGATTGATACTTTTATAACGTTTCCACTAATTGTTAATTGTAATTACTAATTGGATAACTGGTAACGCAGATTTATATTTCATATTTTTAGTTCAGTAAAAGAAAAGTTTTCTCAAAATATCTAAATTTATTAAAACAATTTCTAATATAGATCGTCCCTATTTTATATCATGCTTGCTACTATTTTGAGTACAAGGGCCAAATTCATAATCGTGACTCACCCTCACCTCATTCTCACCTCACACTTAAATTCGAAGTAACTAAGGCAAATAACTCAAATTATGCAAATTCTTGAGTTAGTTGCCTTGGTTACTTCAACTTTGAGTGTGAGGTGAGGATGAGGTAAGAGTGAGTCACGACTATGGATTTGACCCTAAATTTCGTAAAAATCAATAAATAAAATAGTTTTCCTGAAACCAGTAAAAAAGTGTCTACTTTCCTGATCAATTTTAGCATGGAAAGTAAATTTTCACCAAAACAGTCAGGTAAAGTATGTATTCAAGGTTGACTCAGTAAAACATCACTTTTCTGACTTATTATGTAGTACACTGTTAAATATTTTATGGGGTAGGTAGCTCAGTGGCAACACGTAGAACTGTGCATTTGAAAATCCGAGTTCGATTCGTATTAATTCAACCCCTTTAGTTTTCCCTTTACTACCATCTTTGTGAACCGTGATTTGACGGCTAGGTAACCACACAAATATTACTTACCAAGATCTGCTACAGCAGAGTGCTACACCCAATAATAGGTAAAATATTTCTTACCTGCACTGAAGGAAGTTGATTATTCTGCGCAAAGATAGTATTCGTAACATAACTTCCAGCGCCCTCCAAAATAATATCCCTGGCAGTGGGATTAGGTCCATTTTCTCCTATCCTCAACGTAAACTTCAAATCTCTATTATAAGAAGCTCTTTGATTCGCTAAGAACCGATCAGGCGCTAAGAAGTACACCGTTTCATATCCTTGCGAGGCCGCTCCAATCTGCTGCGTGATTCCATGGTACTGTATACTAACAGGACGGCCATGATCATCACTTCCAGACCATCTTTCAGTGTTCCTCGCAAACATAGACTCGAGGATGACTTTAGAATACCCTGGTGCTGATTCACACTGCGAAGAATGTCCGTAGCAAAAGCACGGCGTACATCCAAAGTCATTATCAATATCCAAGTTGAAGAATCCAGGTTTACACTCCTTACAGCGTTTTCCTTCAACGTTTTCTTTGCAGTGACAGACACCAGTGCTGGGCTCGCAAGTCGGATGATTTCCTCGACTTCCTGCGTCCGAACACCCGCAGCTCTTGCATCCTTGGGAGCCGAAGTCGTAGTAGTTGACATCACAACGGTCGCATTTGTCCCCCATGACACCTGGTTTGCATTGGCAACGACCTTCACGGTTGCATTGGAGGCTTCGGGAGCCCACCGGGTCGCAGTTGCATGCTACGCAGTATTGGTCTTCGCGTTGGTAGTAGTTTTCTTTGCAGCGTTCGCAGTTTGGACCATCACGGTTCGCGGAACAGTCGAGGCAATGGCCGCCGTGGCCTGTGCGGTTGAAGAGGTCTTTGTCGAAGAAGCAGCGGTTGGAGAAGCCGTTGCAGTTGCATGCTGAAAGAAAAAAGAGTGTTAGTTAACAGGAATTTATAATGGAATTAAAACCACTAAGATATAATCGTATTTTATTGCTATTGTAAATTGAAATTAGCAAAGTTTGAATTCTCTATCGAGATCTGTAATTGCAGAGCTTTCTTTCTTTTTACTGAACTAAAAATCAAAACTGCTTAACTGATCTACAATACGGGATCTCTTAAGTTAAATTGGCAGACATGAATCTTAAGAAATAAATATATAACATATTATTATTATTTATGAGATAAGTGGCTCAGTTGTATCGAGTCGGACTGTGGATTTGTGGACTCGGATTCGTTTCACACAGCCGACAAGCAATTTTCATAATAGACAGTTTTTATAAGCTTATTTACAATTATTCCTAATATTTTAAATTTATAGTTATAACTGAAAAATTAAAAGAGATACGGCATTGAATTGTACACATTTTAATTTTAATGTATTTGCATATTTTTAGAATTATTTCGAAATTATTTTCGACAATAAACTAGAAACTAAACAGTACATCATTTCTTATAATAGGAGAAATAGGCAAATCAAAAATGTATGTTATTTCAAGAACTATACGTTTACTTGAAAAATGCTTCAAATACAATCTGTAGATATTTAAATAACAATTAATTTCTTTCATTACAAATTTTCTGGGAAATCAATAATACAGCCAGAAATCAAGAAAAACTATTTTTAATATATTTGAAATGAGACTGCTGGCGCCATCTCTTCGAAAACTTCGGAACTACATACGTGTAAAAATTTCTCGAAACTGGTACATTTAATCGAAAAATGTTTCAAACAAAAGTTGTAGATATATGTAAAATTAAAATACTTTATTTGAACCTTTTTTTTATTTATCCCTTAAATTCACTACTTTATGTAGCATATAATTGATTTCATTTCAGGAAATTTTCAATCGTTGAAAAATATTTCAAATAAAGGACATAAAGAAAAAAATATTTTCCACTGGGCATATCTCGTGTTTTAATTGATTTTAACTGTGTGCCACATCCAGTAATGGGTAAAAGGCGTGATGACATATTTATAATTATTTATTTTAAATATTATATTTTTACTATTTACTATTATAGTGCAATTAAATATGATTTTTCTGACACTCATGAGCGGCAGAAAAATATTTGAAGGGTTCATGCTACTCCATTTGATAGGACATGGCTTGTATACATTTTGACAACACTTCTTAAGATTAATATATGTCAAATTCCATTAATCAACGTCTTTAGTCGTATTTATCATGATCACAATCGTCTTTAAATTAAATCATTATGCCATATAAATATTAATCGAAATGTCATCTTGACAGATGATGCATTTATTTAATTCCAAAACATAAACCGGATTCAAGATTCCACTCTCTAAATTAAACATGACAAAAAACATCTTAAATTTATTACAAAACAATAAAGATAATTATAAGACAGTCCAAATACACATTATCTACATTCAGTCAGATTGCTTAATATTTCTTCACACGAAGTACTTTTTTATCCTGTTTCATTTATATCAATAATCATATTTCTTCTTGTGAGAAACAAGAATTAAAACATCAGAGGTGTGGGCGAAGCTTTTAGTGTGTTGTAGGCGTTGCTATGGGTACGCAATGCGGCCAAACAAACTATGGTCATCATCATCTTCATCTTCTAGGCCATCTGAGATCAGATTAAGTGACCATTATCTTAAGCAGTGTGGGAGGTACCCTAATTGGCCGGTACTTTATACTAAAAGAGTTTCGCTTTGTCTTCAAACAAATTCGTTATTGTTGTTTGGATAATGTGTCTTGAAAGATTTAATTACAAAATGAATTTTTTAATGATGATGTACGGAAATTTAGTTTATATGTAGGCACAGGGTCCTTTAGAAGACAAAAGGTTCATAATGGACCGTTTTTATATGCTTATTTATAATTATCATTCTTGAGATTTTAATGGAGTAGTTGGCATAGTGGTATCGTGTCGGCCTGTGGATCTTGAGAACCCTGGTTCGATTTCCACTGCTGACAAACATTTTCACCACATTAAATACTACTCCTGTGGCTCCCCCACCACTAACATCTTTGGGGGCCGTAATTTTACGACTGGTAACCGCACTTCACGCGCAAAAATATATCACTTACCGAAATACGCCCAGTAATGAGTAGAAGATGTGATGATATATTTTATTATTTTCAGATTTTAAATATATAGCTATAACTGAAAAACAGCATTGAATTGTATACATTTTAATTGATGTATTTGCATATTTTTAGAATTATTTAAAAATTATTTTCGGCAATAAACTAGAAACTAAACAGATAGTACATTATTGCTTATAACAGGAGAAATGGCAAATCAAAAATATATTTTATTTCAAGAACTGTAAGTTTAATTGAAAAATGCTTCAAATAAAAGCTGTAAATAATAAATAATTTCTTTTATTGCGACTTTTCTGTCAAATCAATAATACAGCCAGAAATCAAGAAAAACTGTTTTTAATATATTTGAAATGAGACTGCTGGCGCCATCTCTTCGAAAACTACGGAACTACATACGTGTAAAAATTTCTCGAAACTGGTACATTTAATCGAAAAATGTTTCAAACAAAAGTTGTAAAACATCGCAAAATTAAGATATTTTATTTGAACCTTTTTTTGATTTATCCCTTAACTTTCAAAATATGAACTATTTTATGTAACATATAACTGACTTCATTTCAGTACGTTTTCAATCGTTGAAAAATATTTCAGATATAAGATACGAAGAAAAATAAATACTTTCCATAGGGTATATCTCATGCTTTAATAGATTTTAACATTTAAACAAATTTTCAGAATGATTAAAAGGAATTTAAAGAAAACTTTTGGAAAAATTAAATGTGAAACATCTTGAAAACAGGAAGAGATACAGCAAATCTAACTATATTTTGTCGTTCCCTATCTTGATTTCCTTTTTTACCACAAACTAAAGATTCAAGAGTCTGGATCCCTCATCATGTTTCCCTTCAATATAAATTGTAATAAAAGATTGGGAAAAAAAGAAACTTTTCCAAAGGTAATATCTTAAAAACTAATAGAGTTACGAAGATCAGACCAGCACCATTGGATTCTGGACAGATTTCTTTATTAGTGTTAATATTTTTATTTATTTACATTACCGAATAAATTTATTATTTCAGAAAATATGAAACAGGACAAAAACAGAGAAAAAAACTATTTTCCCTTGAAAATATCTTAAAAACTAAACAAGTTATAAAGATTTGGACTTCACAGTAGTATTCAGAAGAGTTTTCTTTATTAGTATGAATATTTTCATTGATTCTGATTTGTTTTTATGAATATATTCACCCTTACATCAATCCACAATTTGCCTTTCAATTTCACCCATTTCCAATTAAAATTTCCTAAATAAGAACACCATCAGAGGCATTAATTAAACAACTGAATAATTCTCACATTCCATCAAACTCTTCGGCAATCCAGTCATCCAGTGATTGCATTGTTATCCACATATGTCCATGCGGAATCAGACCACAGATACAGCAACACAATTACAAGAACTCAAGTCCGCTTGGTTGTTCTCGTATGGGCATAGAGTGGTGCACGAAAGCTTATTACGTATTTCGTACCAAATGAAGAGTTGTTTAAGTAATTTGTAGACTTAGAATTTACTGAAAGAAAATGAAGATAATACAATGTAAATGTGAGGGTATAGTTGACCGTGTTGTTAAGTGTTGCGATAATGCAGTGGTTTTCAGAGTGGGTCGCGACCCCTCTGAGGGTCGCGAAGATGTTGGAGGAGGGTCGTCGGATGCTATTTACAAATTTTAAAATACATGTCTCCAAAAATTCATCCCGTTGTAAACTTTTGTTTAATTTTTAAGGATTAATGAAATGAAAAATATTTAGATGTTTATATTCACGTTTGTTTCTGTTTACGGGTAATTTAAAAAAATATCAAACTAGATATGAAATTGGGAATTTCACCATTTAATTCCTCATATATTTTTACGTAATTCTGCGTATTTTGATCTTCAATATATATTTTTTTAATCGCCGGAGGCGTGATCGCAAAAATGTCTTTAATGGAAATGTAATTTTTTTGGTTGAACCAGTTTAAAATTAGAAAATTTTTAAAATATGGTTATATATAAATCAGTCTATGAGAAATTGACTCCCGTTGAGCGCATCTTCATATCTTGTTTAGTTTTTGAGTTACAGCGATTTTTGACTTTTTGAAAAGCTCAACTTTGAAGGTCCATATCTCGAAAACTAAAAGAGATATTGAAATGCGGTTTGAACGAGTGTATTTCTCGTACTCCAATTAACTTATACCAAAATTTTGAAAATTTTGAAAATTTTAGACTTTTTTTCAAAATTTTAATTTCAAAATATTTCAAAAAATTTAATCGATAATGAAAATCTGTGAACACCAATGAATTCCTCTCGTAAAAGTACATAGGTATGCAAAATTTCAGGCAAAAATTCTCACAGATATAGATTTTATTACAAAAAAACGAAAAATCACTGTTTTTTAATTATTTTTGAAGGGGTACCCCTTAAGATTTTTACGAATTTTGGCCATTTTGAGTTTTTTTGCTCTAAAAATTGTATCTGTGGAGCAAAAATTCTGAAATTTTACATACCTACGTACTTTTTTGCGAGAAATCCACTGGTGTTTACAGATTTTCATTATATCGTCAAGTTTTTGAAAAATGGGCAAAAGAAAATTTTGAAAAAATTTTAAAATTTTCAAAATTTTCAAAATATCTGTATAAGTTAATTGGTGCACGAGAAATACACGCGTTCAAACCGCATTTCAATATCTCTTTTAGTTTTCGAGATATGGGCCTTCAAAGTTGAGACTTTTCAAAAGTAAAAAAACGCTGTAACTCGAGAACTAAAAGAGATATGAAGATGCGCTCAACGGCATTCGATTTCTCGTAGGCTGAATGACATAGAACCATATTTTAAAATTTGTCTATTTTCAACTTGTTCAACAAAAAAAATCGTATTTTCATTAAACGATATTTTGAGATCATGACTTCGACGATTAAAAATTGTTTTTTGAGAATCAATATATGTATATTTACGCAGAAATATATGTGAAATCGAATGGTGAAATCCTCAATTTCATAACTAGTGTTATATTATTTTAAATTAATCCTTAAGGTGGTACTATCATTTACGACAGATTTTAATGAAATTTAAATATATTGTTTTGTTTATAACTTATACCGTGCATGAAATAATCAAGGATTATAAAATGGTAGAAATATGAATTGAAAACCATATCTGATCTAAATTCCATTTATGCCAACTGCAACATAGTATTTCAAATGAAAATCATGCTCATTGGAGCGTTACCAATTTTATTTCCTGTATGCAATAATTGCGAGATAATTGCATCCAATTATAACATACGAATTGGTTCAATTCTATCACTGCAACTTTCCGATTCCATTTTATCTTTAACATTTCTCACATCTGCTTATTTCCTACCATTCTTAGGATAATGCATAGTTTCTTCAGTGAATATATTAACCGTGATCGTGGTTTTATTTGTCACTTATCGCACGACGTGCGAAGCGCATTTATCGGCAAAACACAAGATGAAAGTGAATTGTATAATATGCTAATTACAAAGCACCGATAGCCGACGTAGAAAGATATCCAAGACGGACAATGCATTAAGACGGGATGCGTACATTCATTCCCTACTTACACACAGATATTTACAATATTTTTGTAGTGTTTTGATAGCTGGAAACACGCTGAAATGAAGTCAGTTGTGTGCTACATAAATTGGTAAATATTTTGATAAATAAGGGATAAATAAAAAAAAGATTCAAATAAAGTATCTTAATTTTATGATAGTCTACAACTTTTGTTTGAAACATTTTTCGATTAAATGTACCAGTTTTGAGATATTTCTACACGTATATAGTTCGTAATTTTGCGAAGAGATGGCAGCAGCAGTCTCGTTTGAAGAACACCAAAAACAGATTTTCTTTATTTCTGGCTGTATTATTAATTTTACAAAAAATTTGTAATGAAAGAAATTGTTTACTATTTAATTATCTACAGACTTTATTCAAAGTATTTTTCTCTAAAATAATGTAAAAATGATACACAGCAACTAGTGCAGGTAAATGTGTCTTATTTGTGGTAGGGTTTGCGTGTACGCATCCCGGTGAGGGCGGAGGCCTCGCCGATGGGAACACGGCTTGTTAGCGCCGCCCGGGGCCCCACGGCGACCGCGCCCCAGCATCACGTTCTGTTCATCTGTTCTTTCGCTCTTGGTTCGCATTATATTATCCGACGTCCACTCTCGGTACATGTACGGAATGAAATTCTAATTTTAGATAATCTCGTTAAATTAAATTGTGCATTAAAGTGACCATAAATTATGTTACTTGCGGTTGAGTCGGTGGAGATATTCAGGTATCGTAGATGGTCGGTGCTTTCATGCGGCTACACTTCTTTTATTTTTTTTATGAAATATTAACTGTATTTGCATTTTATTAGCTGGAATTTATAACCATAGCTAACAAGATTATTATTTAACATTTTTATAAATCTGTTTCATACTTATTACCTTAAAATTTAATCGACTTAGCTATGCATCTAAGAAGATTAATTTTAGATAAACCTATTTTAAGTTCTAGCATTTAATATGTAATTAAAAAATAAAGCTGATATTTTGAAAAATATATAAAAATTGTCTCTGTCCCTTTTGTTAGACTAACAACTTTAGGGCTAAAATTTTACGTCTGGTAGTACATCAATTGACATGTTACTCAATTTTATTATTTAGTCCGTCAGTACGGTAGTATTATTCGTGTTACGGCATTTGAATCTGAAGATTCTGAGTTCGAATCCCACTCAAGCTAAAAATATATGATCTACCACACTGCGATTCGGTATATTCAGACTCTGTACTGTAATTGGAATTATGTTCCTGTTGTACAGAGTAGTATAAATAATTACATAAACTACAGAGTCGAGTTTAAATTAAATAAATAAATATATCATCACGCCTTCTACCCATTACTGGGAGTGGCACTCTGCCGAAGCAGATCTCGGTAAGTGATATATTTTGCGCGTGAAGTGCGGTTACCAGTCGTCAAATCACGGCCCCCAAAGGTGTTAATGGTGGACGAGCCACAGGGGTAGTTTTTGAAATTATGAAAATTGTTTGTCGCCTGTGGGAATCGAACCAGGGTTCTTAGGATCCACAGGCCGACTTCATACCACTAGCTAGCCACCCCGCAAGTAAATTCAGTGAGGGAAATGTAATGTGCAAATTTTTCCTCCTTAGGGAAGCAAAGTAAAGCCATATCCATGAAAAACATCCGTATGATTTCAAATTAGTGACTTCCAGGTGACATCTGTCAAGAGAATACTAAATCATATCTAAATTTCTAATTTATTTTCGAAAATTTTACTTTCTGACAAGGTAGGTACTGAAAAAATGATATGTACTTTTGCAATGAAATTGTCATTCTTCTCTCAGGTGATTTATAAGCCTCGCCTTCAAATTGGACAATGAAATGGGATCTTGGGGATGAAATATCTCACTTTCTTCCCTTAATATATTGTATATTCATCATTGAAGGACAGCGTGGCGAAAAAATAACTACTCATATTGCTTGTCCAGTAAAAAATTAAAACTATTTTCTAACTCCAAGAATTAAAGTATTTATCAAACGAAAACCAAGTGAATTAAATATGACATTTCATCTACTTTGTATTCAACGCACGAGCGATTTGTTGTTAAGTTCGATTAAACCTGCGATACAATTCATCAATATTTATTACCACCCACGTCTTCGGCGGCAGACAGACACCAGCAGGCAGCATTTCCATATTCCGGTGGTGCCTGGTGACCAAATGAAACCGTCGCGACCCGCGACAGCGAATCCTCTTGAAACGAACACTCGACTGTATTTATTTTTAAATTTATTCATGCGTTTGTTACGTTTTTGTGTTGATTGTTATCTGCTAAGGTGTGTCTTTGAAACGTTTTTATGGAGATGTTTTTATAAATGGAAGTTTTTTGATAGTTCTCTGAAGATGTGTTTCTAATATTTTTTTCTTTCTCATACAGCCTTGAGGCTTCTGGCCATTTGAAAACAATTTGGTTACTTATAAATAACAATTGTAGTGTGCTATTTATTTGTTAGCCTACAACAGGAACTTAATTCCAATTACAGTAGGTAGTTTATAGTAGAAACCAAACCACTTAGACACAATCATATTTTTTAAATTGAACTCAGCGAGATTTGAATGCACGACCTTTGCTTGTCAATTAATAAACGCAAGTTATTTCTACACAACTATGATTGCCTATAACAAGAAATAAATCTCATTTATAGTACAGAGAACATACAGCCTCAGTCATATTCTAGAAATTGACCAAGTTTAAGTTCTAGTATTATGGTACTATAAATGACAATTGTATATTTTACTAGCTATTGCCCGCGACTTCGTTCGCGTGGTCTACAATTTAATGCGAGTACCCAGCATGCGTTGCATTACAACTCAAAGAAAGAAAGTGTTTGTGTTTAATTCTGTTTATTGAAGTGCTTTTGGATACACAATATTTTTTGTTTTTCTCTTTGGGACGTACACGAATAAATCAGAAGGTTTTCCGACTCGTGAGCATGCCACATACAGCTGTCCATGTGAGAAGCATGGATTTTCCAAATTTAGTTCACGCACTTTGTAGCGATTGTCCCTGTGCTTTGTTGATGGTCATTGCAAATGTGAGTCGTACCGGAAACTGCAAACGTTTGAATTCGAATGGCATAGGACTGAAGCTTTATTATACCTATATGATAAGATTGGTTCTCGTTTATGTCTATACCAAATTTGAATTTAATCAGTGCAGTACTTTTCAGGATAGCTAGCGGCCATTTTGTTTCATCATAGCAGATTGAAGCTTTATTATACCTATATATTAAGATTGGCTCTCGTCTATGTCTATACCAAATTTGAATCGAATCAGTGCAGTATTTTTCAGGATAGCTAGCGGCCATTTTGTTTCAAGATGGCGAACTGGACTTGTGCTAAGTCAGACAACTTCGCGGGCGTGCGCACAACAACTTACCAAAGTTGCATCGCAATCGGATGAATGATATAGGAACGCATACGGGACAAACAAACAAACAAAGATTCATTTTTATATATATAGATATAGATATATAGATTTACAAGCGTTTCCCATAGATACAGCAAGCAATTAGCTATGAATTTAATGCAAGATAATTTATGGATAATATGACAAGTTAATTTTCTAATTCCCATAAGAGTACATCAATATTTTCTTGAAATTCTGAAACACCTGTTCTTTCGTTTCGTACGTAATTATTGTATAAAGATTTATAGAAGAATTAAGTACCTACAAGGATTTCGTTTAAATGCAAAAATTAAGATGCAGATGTGCGATAGCTTCACAAATACAAATACAAACTAAACATTTGGAAATAATAGTAATTTAACAAGGAAGAGAAGTAAGACATTTCTTCCCGATAGTGTCGTTTCATTTTCCGAGCCGAAGAGGCATAAAGCACCTGAAGGAAGATTGATACTTTCTTTACGAGGCATACATATAATTTTTTTCACTACCCCATTAAAAATGAATTAGAAATTTAAATAAGATTTATTATTTTCTTGACAGACGTCCATTTACCATGGATATGACTTTACTATGCTTCCCTAGGATGAAGTGCGGCTACCAGCCGTCAACACACGGCCTTCAAGGATGTTAGTGGAGGGGGAGCCACAGGGGTACTTTTAATGTGGTAAAAATTATTAGTATAAACAAAATGAAGTTTTATCAGGCGAACTCAACTTTTAGAGTTGTATGCCGCCTCGATTGCTCAATTGATGGTATGAGACAAGTATTGAAAATTTAAAACGTACCCTGTCAATTATTATTTTCCAAGGGTACAAAAGGATCTTAGAAGTCGTTGGATGGAAGACCAGACTTCGCCAATGACTTTAATGATCAATGAAGGGAGAAGAATGCTTGCGTTTCGTAGTACAAACTATGAAAGTTAAAATCCATTCTTACAAATAAGAAGCTGTGTTATTCATCTGTCAGGTTACTCGCGTGCTCACGGCAGCCAAGATAGCATCTTAATCTAGTTGGCGAGGCTCTGTGATCTGAAACAGAGCTGCACCAGCAGCAGGTTGGCGCCAACACGGGGCCGTGCGCTATTTCCATATTTAGAACGTACTAGAGTATGTGTGAGTCAAGGTGGCCATGAGACTGACGACCTGTACACACTATCAATACATTTAAAGACATTGAAATGGAAATCAAAAATGGATACAGCACAATCAACAACCAATGGATAAAAAAATACAATAAATATATCATCATGCCTTTACCCATCACTAGGTGTGACACTACCGGAGTAGATCTCGGTAAGTGATATATTTATGCGAGTTAAGTGCGGTTAATAGCTGTCAAATCATGGTGCCCCAAATATGGTGATAAGAGGGGGAGCTACAGGGGTAATTTTAATTTGGATACTTTTTGGATATTTTAGAGTGGTTTTAGTTATGTTTAACATGTTAAAAGCACCCTTTTAGTATATATCAGATACTACGCGTCTGTTAGGGTTCATTAAGCTACAGCAATTAGGATTCGATTCCTGTTGTACAGAGTAACAAATAAATAAATAAAAACAGGATACCGAGCAATGAGACAATTCAGTTTGAAAATATAATGATAAAATGATGTAGAAATAACCTCGAAATAACTATAAAACTATTCATGTTTTGTTGATCTTGTTTTGAACAAAGTTTAATGAAAGTTTCTTGATAATCAGCTGTTAATTAAAAGTTTAATTAGGTGAGAAGTAATTGGGAATTTGGGTTAAAGAGGTTGTCAATAGCTTAAGATTCATTTAACTATTTTGTATACATTGGACAAGTACCTAAAAAATTTAAAAAGAACAACAGGAACTAACTGAAAAACATTCTTTGAGTACAGGTATTTTTAGTACGAAAAAATATACAGGGTGATCAAAAGGAATTGTTATAGTTGGCAATACAATTCCAGAGATCTTTTTATTCCACAGTTGGCACAACGTCAGATAAAGGCGGAAATGCTATTTGACATTTCTAATAAATACAAATAGGTTATGTAAGGAGTCGGACAGCTAATAGAATTTTGAATTTTAAGTAATAGAAATACTTTAGAAATAAATGTAATAATAAATGTACTCAAATTTAAATTTTAAATGTCACTGTCAACAACAGGAAATGAATTTATGTATCAGGCTTACCAATTTCAAGTAGTTTTTTTTATCGCCAACTGTAACAATTCTTTTTGATCACTCTGTATTATTATAGACTGATTTTAAATAAATACATTTTTAATTCGTTCTTGAATACCAGACCTCCAGCTACAGCAGAAATAACAACTATAGTCCCACTAGAATATGAAAGTTGACGTTTAAATTATTATATGGTTGTGGTTTCTTTTCCACAGAAAACCACAACTGTATAATAATTTAAACGTCAACTTCTATACTCTAGTGGGACTATACCTAATACTTTATCTTTTAGCTAAACTTATATTATATTATTTCCTTTTTCTTGTGCACAAGTAATTAATAAATAATCTCGCAATATGACTAATTATGGAGACAAACTTTGTTGTGAATATTTTTTGTTTATAAACTTTCACATTAATTATTACTAAATTTAAATTCCTCTGATTTACGATAGTTAATACCAGGAACATAGCATTCCCATACACCAAACTGCGAAATACTGCGAAAACAATTTTCTTAAACAAACCAAAAATAGACTTCCAATTTCCAAGTACGTTGCGTGACAACAAAAGACGACGATAATAAGATAAATTGCTCTTAAATTAATTTAGATAGTTTAAGTACAGTTTCAGTTACATGTTACATAATTATTAGTTCTGAACCTCAAAAACCAACCAATCAAACAGACACACATTATATCGGATGAATCAGCTGAACATGCATGAATTTTTTGTCAATTAAATCAGTTTTTATAACAGTTAACAGATTTTAAAATTAATAAATAACACCTCTAAAAAATTTATAAATATACAGATTGTATCAAAATATAATTCATGGTGACTGGTTGACAGCAGACAGAAAAAAATACACGTAAGAATTTCCTACTTTTTATAGCTTGAATAGTTTTGGACGTCAGGCGATTGTCAATTATTTTAGAGAAAAATACTTCTAATAATAGTGCTAGAAAATTTAGTTTTGAGTAAGTTTTATTTGAAGCATTTTCCGCTAAAATGATTTAGGTACGTTTCATAGTAGAAAATATACGAAAATAATATTGCCCCGTTTGTCATCTGTTATTGGTTTTAATGTTTAATAAACAAACAATTTTTACCATATTAAAATTACCCCTATAATTTATATTATTATGGGGTAATGGCTCACTGGTATAGAGTCGACCTGTGGATCCTGAGAACCCTGGTTCGATCCTCACAGCCGACAAACATTATCACCAAATTAAAAACACCCCTGTGGCTCCCCCTCTACTAACATCATTAGGGGCCGTGATTTGACGGCTGATAACCGCACTTCACGCTCATAAATATATCACTTACCGAGATCTGCTTCGGCAGAGTTCCACACCCAGTAATGGGTAGAAGGCGTGATGATATATTTATTTATATTTATTTAAAATTTCCTCTGTGGTTCCTTCTTCACTAACATCTTTGGGGGCCGTGATTTGACGGAATTTAACGCGCATAAATACATAACTTACCCAGATCTGCTAAGACAGAGTACCATACGCAGTAATGGGTAAATGGTGTGATAAATAATTTCTTTATATTATTATCTTCATATATTTTGATAGTTTTGACAGATAAAACGTCAAACATTTGTTTAATTTTGTTTCAATTCCATGGCTATCGATAGTTTTGAGGCAATTTTTTCATTTTCAGATCTAATTTCTGCCAATACAATAAAAACAAAATTAATTTTCTGTATTAATTTAGATACAGATTTTCAAGCTCTACAACTTTTATTTGAAGTATTTTTGTTTAAAATAATTTGGAAAGCATGCGCGCGAAAAAACAGTTTTCCCATGTTAAAGGCCTAGGCCCGCTTTTGTAATACACCCTGTAAATATGTTTAATAAACGAATAAGATGAGTCTTTTAGTAGTTTCCTCATTTGTAGCCCAGTGGATAAAAGCAAGGTAAAATTTGCGTTTACTAACTAATAAGCAAGAGGTCGTGTGTTCAAATCTCACTGCCTTCAATTTATATTTTTTAAAATACGATTGTGTCTGAGTGGTTCGGATTCCACTATAGGCTACTGTAATTGGGATTAAGTTCCTGTTATGCAGAGTAACAAATAAATAAATAAATATCTAGTTAACAATTCAACATAATTACAAATTACTAATAGTAATGTCAACAATGTCAATTAATAAATATGAAATAACAGTTTTAAGTTGTACTAAAAGAACATTTATAATCCTAACGGCATCATTCTTCATTACTAGTTGTATCCCAATTCTGCAGTCAAACAATTTACTCAACAAAGTCCTTTTTTGGTCAACTATATAAGCTAATTAAAATACCTTCAGAAAGGTTTCAAATTTCAGTACAAAAAACCACTTACATGAATCAGAAAACCATGGAATTGATCCATCCCATCTAGTAGGCATACCCTCACTTATCAAACAAAACACTAACGCTAAAATCACAGCCCACTTTGAGGAAGTCATCATAGAAAACAATTAAGAAACGTCAAATAAAAACTTCATCGAAAAACGCACGACTTTTTAAACAAATCACCATAGATACACATTGTCTTGAGACCTGCACAGACACGGAAATACTCGTACGCTAAAACACGAGAGTAAGTTTTTCTTCGTCACGAAGTGGTTCCTTGCGAGTGTGAACGTAGACTGAGTGAGTACGGCGAAGTCTCTCCATATGTGTTGATCTTAGTCTTGGCGCTGGTCTGTCTTGTCACCTCTTTCTTAGCTGGCGACGACGAGACGTTTGTATGTATGTATGTAAAGGCAGATTTATGTTTTGTACCTTTGTATAGCTGTCGTTGTGGTCTGTCTCGATGTCTGGAGGACTAGAGTCATTGGAAGAGGTCTTATTTGTATTGCAAGAGGAGTAAATATAATATTAAGATGAATCATATGCCTGAAATTGGCACCTGACTACTAATATTTTTGAAAGAAGATATTATTGTTATTGTAAATAATAAATAAATAAATAAATATATCATCACGTCGTTTAGTCATTATCCGGCAGTACGGTGGGGTGGGTAGCGTTATGGAATTCGAATATGGAGATCCCGAGTTCGAATCCCACTCAAGCTAGATATCATAAGAACAAACACTCTGCGGCTCGGTGAATGCGGTTTCTGTACTGTAATTGGGATTCAATTCCTGTTGTACAGAGTAACATAAATTTATTTATTTATTTATTTGTTACTCTGCACAACAGGAATTAGATCCCAATTACAGTACAGGGGGCCTACAGCTTATAGTGGAATCCGAACCACTCAGACACAATCGTATTTTTTGGAAATTGTTTGTCGACTGCAGAAATCGAACCCGAGATCTCAAATTCATTGAGATTTATCAAAGAATCAGACTTCGTCAAACATTCTCATTCTGGCACACGATCTTCGCTTTAACCACATTCGCACAGGAGTAATTTTAATATCGGTTGTGGAAATCGAACCCGCGTTCTTAAATCCCCAGTCTGACTGAGCCACCTCTCCTATCATTATTATTATGATTTGTGCAGTAATAAAACGAATAAAACAATGTTTACGTATTGAATGATCTTTTAACAAGCACTACATTATTTTTTGTTATTATAAATAATAAATAAATAAATATATCATAACGCCTTTTACTCATTACTGGGTGTGGTAGTCTCCTATTGCCGATCTTTGTAAGTGATATATTTATGCACGTAAAGTGCGGTTACCAGCCGTAAAATCACGGCCCTCAAAGATCTTAGTGGAGGAGAAAACACAGGGGTAATTTTAATATAGGGAGAATTGTTTGTCGACTGTAGAAATCGAACCCGAGATCTCAAGTTCACTGAAATTTATCAAAGAATCAGTCTTCGCCAAACATTCTCATCCTTCGCTTCAATCACATTTACGTTCTCTCCATACAAACTCATTTATTCCTCACGCTAGGAATCTGTAAACAATCCTTCAATCACATTCATCCATCCACTCCTATATACCTTAAACAGTATATTATAAGGAAATTGGTTTCTAATTAAAGTATACTACATATAATTTAAAGTAAAATGATAGGTATCCTAACCGTTTAAATAACCTATGGCTATCAGGTATTAAAATCAAAATATCCATGCGCCTTATAATAACTATAACAATAAATACCAATATCCATGTTTAAGTTGAAGTGAAACAAGACTAATAAATTAATCATGATCTTATAAGTCGTTCCATTAGCGAAAAGAGGACAGAGCTATGTGGGTGGCGATCTCCTTCTGCCGATCGTCGAATGTTCGTCCACAAGATGCGTAAATGTTCTTTGCAAACAAATAACAAGTTAGCGTTGGAGAAACAGCCAACTGATTTCTAATTGGATTGTACACTGTCAATTTTTTATCCGGGTTTATAAATCAGTTTGGTAAATAATACTACCAACCAGAAGTCTTCAACATGTTTTAAATTAGTAAAAACTAGGTATCTTTCTAGTTAGAGAGCTAGGGTGCAAAATGATGTCTCATTTTTCCAGCGACAGAAATGGTTTTTTTAATAGATTATGTCATGATAAACATGAAAAAATTAGATTTGGGAACGGGTGGAAGCTATAAATGGCGCCGCTATCAATGCGCCAATTTTAAGGGTAGTTGTTGACATATTTTTTACAGGTTAATTTGTAGTTTAAATTATAGGTTTTGGTATAGTTAAATAATAAATATGGTAGACAGAAGTTTTGGCCAGTGACGTATGCGCAACAAAACCGGTCAAAGTAGATAATTTTTATGGTGTCGTGTGACATATTACTACTTGTTCACGATGAATACATGACAAACAAATTATTGACAAAAATTATTGCTGACTGCCCATTGGTGACAGAAGCTGTGAAAGTGGACTGGTGTAGGGATCAACAACCACCCTTAAAATCTGCGCATTCACATCGGCGCCATCTATAGTTGCCACCCGTTCCCAAATCTATTTTTTTTTTCATGTTTATCATGATATAATCTATTAAAAAAAACCATTTCTGTCACTATGGGATGGCTAGCACAGTGGTATGAAGTCGGCCTGTGGATCCAGAGAATCCTGGTTCGATTCCCACAGGCGACAAACAATTTTCATAATTTCAAAAAGTTACCTCTGTGGCTCCTCCACTACTAACATCTTTGGGGGCCGTGATTTGACGACTGGTAACCATACTTCACGCGCAAAATATATCACTTACCGAGATCTGCTTCGGCAGAGTGCCACACCCAGTAATGGGTAGAAGGCGTGATGTTATATTTATTTATTTATTTTATTTCTGTCACTGGAAAAAATTAGACATCATTTTGAACCCTAGCTCTCTAACTATTCATTGTGTTTACCATTACTTCACAAATTAGTGTTACTAATTTATTTATTTATTTGTTACTCTGCACAACAGGAACTTAATCTGAATTACAGTAGCTTACATGACGTCACTGCCTTCCTTTTTGGCAAGGACTATAAATATATCCAGATTAATATTATTATAATTTAGTCTGCAGACTAAAAAAAGGTAAATAGATTTTTGTATAGATTCAGCACTATGAATATGCTAATTATAATATATTAACTTTATCGCGACAGTATATAAATTGCATATTGCATACTAGAACACACAAGAAATGATGTTTATTGACGTTATTATAAATGTTAATTATTTTACATTATTTAAATGCCTGATACAGTTTGATAGCTGCAGTATAACGTAAATTTATATCCTAGAATATTATTTTTATTGTACGACAAATGATGTTCCTAATTAATGGTGTTTTATTTATAGTTAGGTTCATAGAATAGAAACAGTTTGTTCTCGGAAGATTTTAAATATTGCTCAACAGAATCACAACCATAAAATTTGTAATAATAAAATTGTGGTATTGCATATTATCTGTTGCCAATTGTTTATAAATTGTCGCAGAGAAAAATACTTCAAATAAGAATGGAAGAAAATTTAGTTTCCTGCAACTTTTGTTTGAAACATTTTTCTCTAAAATAATTTAGAAACATTTGAAAACGAAAAATATACGATAATGTACAAAAAAATTCCGAAAGTTTTAAGTTTTATTTATTGGTTATTCTGCACAACATGAACTTAATCCCTATTACAGAGATTTTACCGCATAAACCAGACACAATTATATAAGTTTGCATTGAGATCTGCAACTGCAGATCTGCTACATCAAAAAGTATGTATTCTTATTAATTTATTATTTAAAAATAAAATAAATAAATATATCATCACGCCTCTTACCCATTACTGAGTGTGGCATTCTGCCGTAGCAGATCTCGATAAGTGATATACGCATGAATTGCGGTTACTAGCCGTAAAATCACATCCCCAACTGTGTTGTGGGAGGGCTACAAGGGTAATTTTAATGTGGTGAAAATTCTTGTTCGGCTGTGGGAATCAAACCGAGGTTCTCAAATACACAATGCGACTCGATACCACTGAACCACCTACCCTATAATAACCATTATTATTTGTACAATATTAAATCGAGTAAAACAATATCTACGAATTTAATTATCTTTTAACAAGTACTAAATTAGTTAATCTAAGTTAGTATGTCATTAAATGCGAAGCAGACAGACTTATCTATAATTAGAAATATAGCACAGGACTTAAATGTCAATACAGGTAAGTTAAAGGGATGTACGAGTAAGTTCTATGCGAAGAAGAAGAAGAATAAATGTAAAATAAACAACGAAGTAAAGATGAAATGAAGAAGACGGCGTTGAACGATACTTGCTAATGTGGAACCATACGTAGAGCATTCACCTTTAGCCATACGTGTTATGTGTGTGAGTATTCACCAGGAAGTGTGTTTGCGAATCGTACTTGTATTGAGGTGTTCAGAGAAGAAAATGTGAAGATGTTTGAGGAAGAAATGGATAATGTGTGTTTCAATGTTTACTTACTGTCTTAGAGCATAAGAATTATAAGTCTGCTTAAATGGATATTGCTAAAAGACAAAATGTGAAAATGAATTTGTTTGTGCTCCTCTTGTTTTCTTTGTATTTGTACTTAGATGTAAACGCTGCTTTATATTAATTAATATATGGAATTCAATGCCAAAAACTACGTTTTCAAATCTCTTTAATTTTTTAAGTTATAGCTTTTCAAAGTATGGCCCAGGAAAACTACATTGCAACAGAATAATATTAAATTGAATTATATAAAGAAAAATTGGGATACATCAGGATTTGAACCTGGAACTCTAGTTAAGTTGGATTCTAGAGCATGTTGTTTGCGTTCATAGGCCTCAGTTTCTCTCTCTATAATTCAATTTGATATTTTCAATTATTAAGAATATACTTTTAAAAAACGCGACATATTTACATTGCTATGGATAAGAGAAGTTTGTGTTTGTTTTTTTAAATTAATAATTCAAAATTAAAATTTGTTGACACATTTTTATGGGGCACTGGCTCAGTGGTATCGAATAGGCCTGTGGATCCTGAGAACCCTGGTTCGATTCCTACAGCCGACAAACAATTTTCACCAAATTAAAATTACCCCTGTGTATAAATAAATTTAATATAATGATTAAAAAAACATTACTATTACCTTCATATTCTTCGTCTTAATAAAAATTAATCGCATTCTTAAGATATCACTTAATCTCTTTCTTCACATCTGCCAGCCTTACAACTCCCCTATTACACCCTTATTCAAACGCACCCTCATAAATCCTTTCATAACTATATTCTCCGTCCTATCCTATTCAGTATTAGCTATTCAGTCATGTCGCATATGATTACGTGAATGACTAAGAGAGCACTCCATCCAGCATCTATTAATACCACAGCGGGTGAGTCAAACAGACGACTGTCGGCAGTGTCGACCCTAATTCTGTATCACTTGCGACCCAAAAACAACGCAGTGGGATGGCCCACTACCTACCAGAACAAGCACAAAAACAAGAACGAAAAATAAGAACTCTAGATTTATATAAGGCTGAAAGAATGATACAGAGAATTTCTTATATTGTTGTCTTTCTTTTGTAATCACTACTTTGTGATATATTGGAATATTAAGATGGTACAGCATGGAGCAGACATTAAAAATGAAATAGAATTTGTATTTGTTTAAATGCTTCATTTGTTTACCATTTAAATCATTTAAATTTTATGCAAAGTGGAAGTGTAGTATTTAATGTTCTTTTAATGGGTTATTTTAAATGTTGCTTATCCGCATTTAAGTTTCAAGGTTTGTATATTTATATTTAAATGTTTTTAAATTATAATTAAATAGCTGCCTCATATATGTTTCGCTGTGCAATATTTTATAAAATAATAAATAAATAAATATATCATCAAGCCTTCTACCCATTACTAGGTGTGGCACTCTGCCGAAGCAGATCTCGGTAAGTGATATATTTATGCGCGGAAAGTGCGGTTACCAGTCGTCAAATCACGGCCTACAAATATGTTAGTGGTGGGGGAGCCACAGGGGTAGCTTTTGAAATTATGAAAATTGTTTATCGCCTGTGGGAATCGAACCAGGGTTCTCAGGATCCACAGGCCGACTGCATGCCACTGAGCTAGCCATAAAATAAATATAAATAAATATATCATCACGCCTTATACTCATTACTGGGTGTGTAGTACTCTGCCGAAGCAGATCTCGGTAAGTGATATATTTATGCGCGTGAAGTGCGGTTATCAGTCGTCAAATCACGGCCCTCAAAGATGTGAGTGAAGGGTGAGCCACAGGGGTAATTTCAATTTGATGAAAATTGTTTGTTGGCTGTGGGAATCGAACCAGGGTTCTCAAATCCACAGGTCGACTTGTATGACCAAGAAAGATGAGACGAGTTTGTTGAAAGGAATTATGAATGTGGATAAATTGCAAGTTAAGCGCGGTGAATTATCTAATGAATATTTAAAGGGTTCGTGCTACCCCATTTGATAGGTATATAATTTTAAAATATATGATACCAAACGTGTCAAAATCATCTGAAAAGCTCTAACAAGTATCTTAATTATTCTCTGGTGAGTTGTTTGTGGAACGGGATAAAGGTTACACGCTGTTATCGCCGGGTCGGTAACTAACAAACGCTAACGACTGATCAGATGGATAACAGGGGGTGAAAGGGGTACAGGGTTGTTATACTACACTCCACTGCATCTTCTAGACCCATAAACCCTGGCACAACCGCCATAAAACAACACACGCCACACAATAGTACGCGCAAGGAGAAAAAACCAGGACGCGTAAAAGCAAATATTCTTAAATTACATTCTTGACTTTTTCTTTCTTCGGAAGAATAGTATATTATTGTATAAATAAAATAAATAAATATATCATCACGCCTTCTACCCATTACTGGGTGTAGCACTCTGTTGAAGCAGATCTTGGTAAGTGATATATTTAGCGCGTGAAGTGCGGTTACCAGCCGTCAAATCACGACTCTCAAAGATGTTAGTGTGGGGGAGCCACAGAGGTAGTTTTTAAAATGGAGAAAATTGTTTGTCGCCTGTGGGAATCGAACCAGGGTTCTCAGGATCCACAGGCCGACTTAATACCACTGAGCTAGCTATCTAAAATAAAATAAATATATCAACACTTTTTCTGCCGCTTGTGAACCAACGAAACTCCTTGATTTTAACGAACGTGAGAAAAGTTAATCTTTAGCTGTTTTATGGGGTTCTGAAATGTCATCATTTTCTAACGTTTGAAGAAAATAGTTATTTGTTTCACTAGCACTAAAAATACGAGTTTTCGGGTCGAGTAATAAAATATTGAGAGAATCAAAATAGTATTTTTAATTAGATGGAGACATATTAATTTTTTTTCTCTTATTTAGAAAATACGCAAATTCATTCAAATTTAAATCAAACAAATTGACAAAATTAGTTTTATCACCATGACAACTGTAGTAAAAATGTTATTTTTGGCCTTAGAACCAAAATGGTAACGTAAACACTCCTGAAACAGTGTCCTTTTGCTATTGAAAAAGTTTAAATTATGGTATCATATTTAAGTGGGTGACAAAAAAGAAAATTTTTCTTCCCTAGGAAAAGAAAGTGAAGCCATATCCATGGCAACTGGAAAACAATGCCATGATTAGTGGCATCCAGATGGCAATACCATAGAATAATAAATCTTATCTACATTTATTTACGAAAAAAAATTATTCTTTCTGATAGTACCATTCTTCATCTCGGAAAAGGTACCTTTGAGAAGAAATATTTTACTTTCTTTCCTTGATATACAAATTATTATTATAATTTGAGAACAGGAAAATATTATTAAAACTCAACAGTTTCAATAGTGTGTCGTTAAAAACAAAAGTATTGGACAACGAGAAAAATTCAAAAGCAATGAAGATAATTTGAAAATATTATACTTCTCATGTATCCATAACAACCAAGATTACTCTCAAATCATTACAATTACATTCACACCAATTTCCCCTCAAGTTTCTACCATAATAACACCTCATTTTCTTGGATCTGGTTCATCTTCTTCAATCAAACAAAAAACTACATCAATTTCCAACGCATACTAGTCTTATTCTTGCCGCTCACGCACAGTGCGTAACTCGTACGCATGAAGTAAGACCTAAAGAAGTCTCCACCAACACAGAGTGAGCTGTGAGCTAGCTTGCTGTTCGTAGATTTGACGAGTGATACCCGCCTCGAGGAATGCTAAATGCTTGATTCATAACAACATACTTGTTAAGGGTAACACGTAGCGAAGAGTTATTAGTTTTGTAATGCGGATATTGCGATATTGCGTACGAGAAATGTCGGTTTGCCAATTGCAATATAGTTCATGCAGTTGCACTGTTGTACAACAGGAAATTAATCTCAATTATAGTAGCTTATAAAAGAATCCAAAACAAGCAGACACAGTCGTACTTTATGGATGGGTTATAAAATTCATGCAATGTACTAAATTATAAATGCAAAAATTGTAATATTTACCAGTTATTTTAAAATTAGAAAGTATTTCTGGCGAGGTTTTTGGACTACGAAAAAAGTTTATTACTAACTACTGATATTAAACTAAAAGGACTAATTTCTAGTGAGAAACACGTACACTATTAAAAAAATCTATGAACTATACAGGATAGGATAGGGTAAGTGGTTCAGTGGTAACAAGTTGGCTTGTGGATTTGAGAACCTGGATTCAAATCCCACAGCCGACATACTATTTTCACCACATTAGAACTACCCCTGTGGCACCTCCTCCACTAATATCTTTGAGGGCCATGATTTGAAGGCTGATAATTATACTTCACTGGCAAAATATATCACTTACCGAGATCTGCTACGGCAGAATGCCACATCCAGTAATGGGTAGAAGGCGTGATGATATATATATATATATATATATATATTTTATGAGGTAATGGCTCAGTGGTATCGAGTCGGCCTGTCGATTTTGAGAACATCGGTTCGATCTCCAAAGCCGACAAACAATTTTCATCAAATTAAAATTACCCCTATGGCTCCCTCACCACTAATATCGCTGGTAACCGCACTTCACGCGCATAAATATATCATTTACCGAGATCTGCTTCCAGTAATTTGTAAAAAGGCGTGATGATATATTTATTGATTTGTTTTTTTTATATATATTTTGTTAAATAAATGGTTATTGCTATCTAGATTCTTATTAATACAAGCATTCTTTATTACGGAGGAAGTAAAAATTGTACAAACTACAAAGAATTATGCTATTATATATTATTGGATAATTGAAGTAATGTCCTGCAAAACCAGGAACAAAACTGCATGTAGCGTCAGTCTGGAATGCAAGTCATGTCACTTGCCAAGTATGCTCCACATCAAAGAACAGTTACTAACACGCAGTATTATTTATCTTACCATCTGTCGCAATCATTCTCCAATCTGACTTTAACATTATCCTGGAATTGTTGCACAAATGTAATTAGTTTTTTATGTGTACGTTGCGAGGAAATTGCAATAATATTGATAGGTATTTGATTAGTTTTTGCGAAGAGAAGTAAACAGGTTCACACGCTGTTTAAGGTCAGTAAATGGTTGTTATGGCAACTGATATCAAGTTCCTTGTTTTAGCAAAAACAAACATATGATTGGTGTCGTTGGCTTCTACCAGCTGACGGTGCAGACAATATTTTTACAAAATTCTTTAAATTCCTAGCAATTATTTATATTTGTGAGACTATGAAACAAAATTTACATATATATGTATACCAAGAGAGTAAAGCGCGACATTTCTTCCTCGAATTTACATATATTTTTTTCATTACCCTATCAAAACGTAAAATTTTCGTCTGGATGCCACTATTGTCGAATAATATCGTTGTTTTCCAGTTCCTATTCGTGGTTATTGTTTAACTTTCTTCCCTAGGGAGGAAAAGTATCCCTTTCTTCTTCCAATGGGCCTTTCAAGACTTTTTTGAATTTTTTATATATTAATCTATGTAATAAAATAATTATACCCAAATCTTTTATTTTTTTAAAAAACTTGTATTAAGCATGATAAAAATATTTAAACTTTCGAAACAGATTAATATGACGTAGTTGCATCTTAGCTTAAAGAGAGACAGATAAGACAGAGATAAATAACACGTAACTTGTCGTTGTCAGTAGAATCCTCAGTCAAAACAAAACTAGACGGATAACATCGGCGTTTCTTGTGAGTCAGAAAGGGGTAGAATAACTGGTTGGTGAGGCGGATGCGCGGCAAGGAGCAACTTGCATAACATCAAAGTGTACTCGCTCCTTGCCGCGCATCCAGCGGACCCTCAAGTTATTCCATTCCTCTCTGCTTCACAACACTGCATTGACTTGAATACGGCATAATTCGTCTAGTATTATACGTCATTGGTAGAATCGTAGAATGCTGAATGCTTATTTCTTCTTCGTCTTCTTGAGCACCGACAAACGTTTCAGACAAAGCTCTGTGATTGGCTTAATGCAACTACGTCATTGCAATATGGCAGTGCGAACGTTTTAAATTATTCAACTTTAACTTTCATATTTCAGTAATAAAGATATAATTTATGGTATGATTTTATATTGTATTAAATATGATTCACGGTCAAGAATGTATTTTAATAAATATATATTAAAAAACACTACCACTTGAATCCCCCATTGAGGAAAAACATTTTATTTTTTAAGTTTTGTATAACGTTATGGTATTTGAATCTGGAGATCCCGAGTTCGACCAGTTCCTGTACTGTAGAAGGGATTAAGTTCCTGTTGTGCAGAGTAGCAAAAATAAATATTATTTACGACGTGACGCAATACTGCAATTTTTATTGTTCTAAAGTTTGAGAAATATTTAGTGTAATGTAAAACAAACTTAGTTTGTAGTCAATGAGGTTTAAACTTGCGAACTTTTACTTCGTAGGTACAATTTTAGTACTTCGTTCCAATAACTTATCGATCTTTTAAAATAATTTTTGATTTGTGTCACTGTTTGATGATATTCTTCCCACTATAATTCTATTTTTAGTATTTTAATTAAAACGGTACTACATAATATTTTAAGCTTTTTTTGAAATGTTACAAATGCCTGTTAGTAGTTAAATAGATTCAAAAAAGGAAAACTTAAATTATTTTCTCGTGTCATGCAAGCAATACAGGTCTGTACTTACAATAATTATTACAATTCAATTTTCCTAGATAAAATGTAGGTATTAACACACGATTTTCCATTAATTTCTATAGGTAATCGTAGCCCCGTGGATAAAACTGAGATAAAACTTGTGTTCATTAATTAACAAGCAAGAGGTCGTGCGTTCAAATCGTGCTGACTTCAACTTAAATCCAATATATTCGATTGTGTCTGAGTGGTTCGGATTCCACTGTAAGCTACTGTAATTGGAATTAAGTTCCTTTTGTGCAGAATAACTAATAAATGTCTGCTTATAAATACTTTTAAGCGCGTAAAGTGCGGTAACCGGTCGTCAAATTACAACTCCTTAAAAATGTTACAGTAGAAGGAGCCATAGGGAGGACTACGATGTGGTGAAAGTTTAAGAATCAAATTTGAACTATAATTTCCATAGTTTGTATTTTCATTTTAATGTACTATTTAAATGGAAACTAGATTTTAAATTTAATTTTCTTCACTCCCACCCTGTAAACGATCCTAAAAAACTCTCGATCCATCAAGGCCAATATTTAAATCCCTGAAACTTGAACCACGATGATCCGCGTTGCCTGTGAAGTGAACTAAAGTGAATACTCACTGATCGTATATTCATTGTCACCTACGCACTACGCATGATGTGCGTGCGTCGGCGCATTCACCTGTGATTATCAGATGTGAGATCCCAGGTGGCTGCGACAAATATTGTCTGCTTATTTACGACCGATTAAATCTACCGCCTGAGCCAAAGGATTTAAATGTTTGACGCGTTTTAAGAGATAGAGAAAGAAGATATAGTATTTCTTCACAACCCTTTTAGAAAGTAATACTTTCTTCCTGCAGTTGAGAGAAGCAAGTGATACTTTTCATCCCTAGAGAATGAAAAAAATGTTCCACGGGAAGTTTGTCGTCCATTTTCTGAACAAGCTGTATATATACCTATTAATTAGTAGGACTGTGGATCCTGAGAACCTTGGTTCAATGTCGATAAACATTTTTACCAAATTTAAAAAAATTACCTCTGTGGCTCCAACACCACTAACATCTTTGGGGGCCGTGATTTGTTGAACTTCACGCGCATAAATATATCACTTACCGAGATATGTTTCGACAGAGTGCCACATCCAGTAATGGGTAAAAGACGTGATTTAAAAATAAATAAATATATCATCACGCCTTTTTACCCATTACTGGGTGTAGCACTCTGCCGAAGCAGATCTCGGTAAGTGATATATTTATGCGCGTGAAGTGCGATTACCAGCCGTCAAATCACGGCCTTCTAAGGTGTTACTAGAGGGGGAGACACGAGGGTAATTTTAATTTGGTGAAAATGTCTTGTCGGCTGTAGGGATCGAACCAGGGTTCTTAGGATCCACAGGCCGACTTGATACCACTGAGCCATATATTTATTTATTTATTTTAATTAGTTATTTGATACTCTGCATAACAGGAACGTAAATGTAATTACAGTAGCTTATAATGGAATCCAAACTACAAACAAAACTTAAAATTCAAACTTGGTCCAAGTAAATAAAAGCATATCCATATGACAAGTAACTTTGATTTTCTCTTATTAATTTAAACCAATTTTAAAATATAAATTTGGTTGGTGCAACTGGCCATAAAACACAATCGTATTTTGTTGTTTTAAATTAAAGTCAGCGTGATATGAAGGCAGTAACTTTTGCTGTCTATAATCCACCGTGCTATAATTTTGTACTGTCAAAATTCGTTTTAAAATGCGATAAAAAGAAATTAAAACTTGTTGTCGGTGAAGTTAAAAGAGCGATCTTTCTGTTGTTCATTTGGAGAAAGGTATTTTTTTCGCAATATTTTATTTGTTGCGATTGCAGATATGGAGTAACTTGTATCTGAATAAGTTATTGCAGTGGTTTTAAACAGTTTGATAAACATCGTATAAAATGCATAATGTGCAACAAAGACCACAGACCACCATATAAGACGAGAAAGTGCATAAGTGAGGCATGAATTTTATAAATTAAAGTTATGTCGGCGGTCGCTACAATATTTCTTTGTTCTTAAATCCATATAGGGATAGCTATACCTTTTAATATTAAATTTGTGATGATTCATAATTAATTATGCTATAGAAAATTAAAGAATATTTATTTCTAAACAAACAGAGACATATTTCACGAAGTAAATTACTTATTAATACCAGCAATCAATGTTTTTTTGTAAAATAAATTGTGTAGGAAACAATTTTACAGGATTAATTTAATTAATACCTAAAATTATAGTAAACTAATCAAGAAAATATAATGATATTCTAATAACGCTGAAGTCAACATTTAAAACCGATTTTGAATATCTGTTATAGTTTAGGAAATACAGGCCTTAGCAGGAAAATTTTCAATTATATTTTATTGCCGTATGGTTCAAATTTTTTGGCTCAATTATATTTTGTAAGTACAAGCAAACTACGGCAAATTTAATGGTGGCAACATAAGTTAAATATCTTTAGTAGTTACAAAGATATAGCTCGTCAAAGATTTCAGCAGGAATGAAAAAAAAGTTTTTACTTGAAAATTGTTTTACGTATCATATTTATAAATTTTAGGTTAAAAATCAGTCGATGAACTATTTATTTCATGAAATTTTTGACAAATAAAATATTTATTTATATAATTTTTAAAAAATTGTTTTTATAGTTTATATTTACATATCAGGGGGTGAAAGTTAGACGTTTCTTCCCAAAGTATACATATAAATTATTATCAGAAAGTAAAATATTCAGAAAAAAATTAGAAATTTATATACGATTTATTATTTTTTTGATAGATGTAACCTGTACGTTGCTATTGTTAAATAATACCGTTGTTTTCTAGTTTTCATCCGTGGTTATGGCTTTACTTTCTTCCCTAGGGATGAAAAGTATCCCTTTCTTATTTCAATTAATGGAAGAATATTTTATGTGCAAAAATAATTTGGATATTCGATTGAAGAGAAAAATTTTAAAAATGTTTTCTAAGTATGTTTTTCCTGTCTGTCTTTCATGGTTATTTTAACGCTAGAGTACAGGCTTACAGTTCATCTTAGCAGTACAACATATTGCCTGAGTAATATTTTATACCCAGTGGCGTACAACAAAAATTTTCCTAGCAAAATAAATAGTAGTAGCTTCTATTTAAATATATGTTGTAGTTTTATTACAAAATCGGAGCCATTTCATAAAATACAGTTATATTGTCAAATGTTCATTGATTTGCCATTATTTTACAATTTAGTTATTTAATTATTTTGTAAAAATGTCTCGATGAGCAGTAACCTAGATAACATTATAAACAATCAAATATTGACCATATCTATTAAATTAGTATTTTAAGGGCCAGTTTATCAATCACCGGTTTACTCTCGATTAACGTTAATCATGATTAACACTAATCTGTGATTGAAAAACTGGCCCTTAGTCAATATTTATCAATCAAATTTTATAATAGAGAATACCACCAGAATCTAACACCGTTAGCATTTGACTGAAATTCAAAGATCCCAGGTTCAAATCTTGATAGTATCCAAATTTGCCTCTCTATAATAAAATCCAATTTCTATTTAATCCAACCGCCCTTCCAGTTAAAAATGTCATGCAATAATATTACAAAATTTCACTTACGTTTGCATTCATGGGCATCTCTTGCAGTAGCTCGTCCCCACGGCACATCATTATAAAACGGTTCACATTCATTACAGTCCGGCCCTGCAGTATGATGTTCACAGAGGCATACTCTTCTACGAGGTCCACCATCTCCTGTAGACGTAACGCACTCTGACGCGTGACCGTTGCATTTGCAACGCGCGCCTACGGCTACGTCTGCCACCGCGTAGAAATATGAACGAAGCACTTGCTGATCACCGAAGACTTCGTCGCCGAAGGTGTTGAGACGGTCCAAGGAGATGCGGATGTCGGTGGCTGTTACCCATTCCTGGAGAGAACAAGAAGAAGAATTAATTAGTATAGAGTTGTTCTATAAATGATATAATCTATAAAATAAATTCTGGAATCGCTATACTGTTATTGGAATTAAATTTCTGTTTCAATTTAATAAATAAATATAGGTATACATTTTTTTAAATATAAAAAATATCAAATATATCATCACGCCTTCTACTCATTACTGGGTGTGGCACTCTGCCGAAGCAGATATCAGTAAGTGATATATTTTTGCGTGTGAAGTGCGGTTACCAGTCGTCAAATCACGGCCCCCAAAGATGTTAGTGGTGGAGGAGCCACAGGGTTAGCTTTTGAAATTATGAAAATTGTTTGTCGCCTGTGGGAATCGAACCAGGGTTTTCAGGATCCAAAGGCCGATTTCATACCACTGTGCTAGTCACCCCATTTTTTTTTAAATGACGTACAGAGTTCATATTTAGCGAAGCTACAATTATAGTTAAAATAATTGCAGTTAAGTTTATGTAGTACTTTTAGAAAAACAATTGACAATCGTCTAAATAGATATAATTATAGTTACAATTTTCCTTCCCAAAGCTTCAATTCAATGCCATACTCGATAAAATTTCTAAAATGTTTATTTTTTGTCATTTTAGTTCATCCTAAGAACTTTAATTTAATACCCCACTCGACAGGGCAAAACAATTGAGAATCATTCAAGTTTAGTATAAACAATTGAATGTTTTTCTATACAAAGTGTTCAGTTAGCTAAATACAATTTTTAAAACCGCAGTTCGCTATGTCTACTAATCAACGATATATCATACTTCGAAAAAAATATTTTTATTTTAAAATATAAAAAAATAGATAAATAAATAAATATATTGTCAGGCCTTTTACTCATTACTTGTTGTGGCACTCTGCCGTAGCAGATCACGGTAAGTGATATATTTTGTTAGTAAAATGCGGTTACCAGTCGTCAAATCACGGCCCCGAAAGATATTAGTAGAGGGAGAGTTATAGAGGTTGTATAAATGTGGTGAAAATTGTTTGTAGACTGTGGGAATCGGACCCAGGTTCGATTAAAATAAAGCATTTATTTTTAAAATTCGATAACTGGAAGAAGCTTCTATACAATTTATATTTCACCAAATTGTGTTTCAAAAAAACATATTCTACATAGAATCACACAAACTTGACATTAGAAAAACGAATATTTCTTATTTTTAGATTATATGAATCATGCAACTATCCAGAATTTTTATTTGTCTTTCAGTTTCCAAAGCTATAACAATTTCATTTATTTGACATGAATTCCGTACATTTCCCTAAATAAAGAAGATAGAACATGCATAAGTATCTACCATAACAAACCTGAACCATTACTGTATCGATCGCGCGAAAAAATAAATAGAAAATAATAAATAAAGCCAATGCATAGGCATATATAAACATATGAACCACCGCGAGACATCGTCAGACGCGTTCTTCCTTCCATCAAATCAACTTACCTCTCTCGCAAAATCCAAAAAAATACCTAGCCATGGAATCACTTATTTCACAACTCCTCAAAACATCTGATATACGCGTAATCTGTCAAAATTCCCAGGTCAAAATGTTCGAAGAAGACGCAACATTTGTAATTGAAGATGTCAACAAAGTCATTAAAGAAAGCATTGAACTTATGATAGGAAACAGTTCCTATCAAGTGGATAAAGTCAATCAGTGGAGCACGCAGATATCCGAGTCTGTCTTGACGGCGCTGAGTAAACTGAAGAAGCCGTTCAAGTATGTCGTTACTTGTTCCATCATGCAGAAGGTGGGAGCAGGATTGCACACGGCATCGTCGTGCTACTGGGATAGTGCCACTGATGGTACTTGTACCGTAAGATGGGAAAATAAGACCATGTATATTATTGTCTCTGTTTTCGGATTGGCAATTTAAATTTCATTTTAAATTAGTGAAGTGTATTTTGGTTTATATGTATTTCGCTGGATTTTATTAAATTCTTTTTACAATTTTAGTGCTGTTTGTTTCATTTTGTTTGGTGCGTCGAATTAACTGTGTCATCTGCAATTGCAGATTAGTTTAACAAATTAATGGATAAAATAAATTTGATATACTAATATTAACATCTAGAAGTGTCGCAACGGATGTTGAATTGAAGAGAATGGTGAAACAGGTGTATGTTGATGAAATTGAGGGTGGAAGATTGTGTGGACGACCTATGAATAAATGGATGATTATAATTGAGGGACTGAGGAACACACGTGTTTGTATAAAAGGAATTATGAATGTGGATGAAGCTAAAGTGGTGTGTTAGGATAGGAACGTTTGGGGGATGAATCTGATTTAAGACAAGTGCAGAATTCTTGATTTTAGTTTAGTTGTTTAGTAATTTCATTAGAGTGTTTACTTGCAATTGTGTGAAACTCACTTTCAAAACAAGCGCAAAGGCGACACTCTCTTCTTTTCTTATCTTTTTTAAACGTTTTCTGATCTTACATTTTCAATTACTGCATTGTGTGGAATTATCTTTCAAATCCAAGCTCTCATCTTTTCTAATCTTTGTAGATTTGCGCATGTATAAAGTACTTCGACGAAAGTGAAATGAAAAGTGAATAAGACTGATTGGATGGATGTGATTGAAAGTTGATTGTGGGATAAATGATTTCAATTGTGATGGCTAGCTCAGTGGTATGAAGTCGGGCTGTGGATCCTGAGGTCCCTGGTTCGATTCCCACAGGCGACAAATTTTCATAATTTGAAAAAGCTATCACTGTGGCTCCTCCACCACTAACATCTTTGGGGGCCGTGATTTGACGACTAGTAACCGCACTTCACGCGCAAAATATATCACTTACCGAGATTTGCTTCAGCAGAGTGCCACACCCAGTAATGGGTAGAAGGCGTTATGATATATTTATTCTATGAATGTGGTTGAAGCGAGGGTGGTGTGTTAGGGTCAGAATGTTTGACGAGGACTAATTATTTGATAAATATGATGGGTAAATGTTTTATGAATGATTATAAGGTTCGTGCTACTCCATTTTATGGAATATAAAAATTGTCATTTACGAACATCTACAAATGACAGACAATATAAATTTAATTTCTTTAATAATTCTGGGGATTCACAGTTAACTAACAACTGTGAGTACATTGTTGTAGACAACTGGTAATAGCGTTTCAGAGTAAGATATATTATTTATTAAGATCTGCAATTGCAGAGCAGCCGTAGCCAGTAATAGTTTTAGGTCGTAATGTATATGTATATATTTTATTTAAATTTCTTATAAGAATTAAAATAATATATCTTGAGCAGAATGGAGAACATTTGTGCCCCAAAATAATTTAATTTGTTACGCCACTGTCTATTGAATTTATGTACTATTTTCATTTTCAATTTAGAGCAAAAGGTATAATAAAATGCAGTACAAAATAAACTACATAGTAATATAAATATCGATTAAAAGAACAGATTGTTAATTTATTTTTGAATTAAATTCACTATAAAAAATTAATAGCACCTTTGTAGATCAAATTTAGTTCGTATTTTGTATAGATTCAATTTGTAAGAAGCAAACCTATTTTAGTACAAACTATTGATCTGATACTATGAAATAATATTAATTGTAAAAAATGTACTTTGTTATGTTAGAATAAATAAATTTGTAAAAAATACCCATTTATTACTATTACTATGAATATTTTATGGCGACTCGTACAGCCAAAAGTAAAATTTTGAACTTTGTTTAAGTAAATAAAAATAAGTCGATAGTTTGACAGTAAAATAAATAAATATATCATTACGCCTTTTACCCATTACTAGGTATGGCACTCTGTCGTATCTAGTGATATATTTATGGGCGTGGAGTGCAGTTAACAGCTGTCAAATCACGGCCTCCAAAGAGGGAGAGCTACGGGAGTAATTATAATTGTTTGTGGCTGTGGAAATCGAACCCAGGTTCTGAATTCTACAGTCCGATACCAAGGCTTTTATTTATATGAACCAAATTTAAAATTTACCTTTTGGGGGTGCAAATGACCATTATTATATAAATTAAACAAGCACTTTTGTATCACTATAGTAAATAGGAATATGTATCATTTTCTTTACAATAAAAATTATATTTTTTTTTCTTACCTGTAGTTCAGGGCTACTATCGAAAGTATAAGCTGAGGGTCGTCCTTCAAGGGTAGAAAAGGCAACGTTTCCATCTCGAAGGGGTGAAATATCAGAGTATTCAGAAGTACAAAGAGCACGAGTTTCTTCACCCTTCGTGGTGTCTCTTTTGTCCGGAAGGTGATAAGTGTCGCGACATGTTGCGCTACACACGATACATTAGTGAGATTATGGTTGCTAGGCTACATGGAGTAATAAGTTATATAACAAATTCAAGTATACAGTTTGTCCCACAAATGACACAGGAAATAAGTTTTTCAAAATAATTTCTTTCCTGATTACTTTACAGGGAAAAGTTTCAAATAAAAGTTGTAGGGAATTAAATTCTGTATCTAACTGAGTCTAAATATTTCATTTAACTTCTTAAGTTACAGTTAAAATCAAGTTTAAAATATGTATGTTACAGTTAAACGTTTTACAATTGTTTGCATTTGTTCCAGTTATTGAATTTAATTTTCTTCAACTGTCCCTGTAAAGGAACCAGAGAAGCATAGTAATTTTAATAGTATATTAAATAATAAGTCAAGAAAGTGATGTTTTACTTGACGAAGCGGTAAGCCGAGTATTTTTATCCGCTTCGTCAATCAATAATTAATCATAAATGATTCAAAATGTTCACATTTTTTGATAAGAATCATACTACAGCAGACTACATATCCAAGGTTACAAAAAAAACAGCCAGGTAAAGCACAAAACAGTCAGGTAAAGTCTTTACCAGACTGTTTTGTACTTTTCCTGACTGTTGTTTTTGTTCTAACTTTGGATACGTAATTTACCTGACTGTTTTGGTAAAAATATACTTTGCATATTAAAATTGGTCAGGAAAGTAGACACTTTCTTGCTAGTTTCAGAAAAATTTATATTACTAGAATTTTGACATTTATTTAAATTGCATACGATAAACAGTTATCGCGTATTTTATTACTATATATATTGTGTAAATTTCTGTGACTTTCTTACCTGTAAAATTGGTATGGTTGCCATGGGCCATCTTCTTTCGTCCGTTTGTAAATGGAAAAGCTCTCAGGTCTAGGCGAGTAGAACCAAATTCGAACATACGTAATATCGAATGCTTTACCTTCAAAAGATAAAAATAAAAATAATTAGATATCCTGTTTGAATTATCTACATACATATAAATAGTTTAATACATACAATTATGTGTATTGTAAAGCGGAAGTTGGAAATTTATTGATATTGAAAGCTTATAATAATGGTTTTTATAAAAGAGATACATTTATTCTAAAAGAATTATTGTGTAGTGCAATTTTAATAATAATATTGCACATATAATTGTTGGTTCTTATGTTATTTATATGTATATAATTTATTGCATTTATGAGTTCTATTCCACTACAGTTTACAAAGTTTTATAAATAGTTACAATGGGAAAACACTTCTTAATAATGTTAATATTTGCGCTAAATGTGCAATATTTGCTTGCTTCAATAATGGTAAGAATATAATACCTTAAATTCAAGAGGATCTAAATATCAAAATTTTCATTTTGAGATACAGAATATTTTTAAAATATTTATACCATTAATACCGAACTAAAATTTCATCATAATAAAATATTTGAAGGTGTTGGTAAATCAATTAAAGCTCTATTAATTATTTGTTATTTGAAAATGACGAAAATTGCCTCAAAACTATCGATAGCCATGGATTTGAAACAAAATTTAACAAATGTTGGACGTTTTATCTGTGAGAACTATCAAAATAATTTACTTTATTACCTTAATTTACTTTGACAGTTTTGACAAATAAAACATCAAACATTTGTTTAATTTTGTTTCAATTCAATGGCTGCCAATAGTTTTAAGGCAACTTCCGTCATTTTCAGATCTAATTTATGCCATTATAAAGTACAGGGTGATTATAGATGGCAATACTATTTCAGAGATCTTTTTATTCCACAGTTGGCACAACGCCAGGTAAAGGCGGAGATACTATTTGACATTTGTAATAAATACAAATAGGTTATGTCAGGAGACTGACAGCTAATAGAATTTTGACCTTTTAAGCACAGATCATAATATACTACTATAGATAAGAAACTGCCATGTTACGCACTGGGACTGTATTTTGCGCCATCTGAGTAGTGAAAGTCTAACTAAAGTCACGTATATAGGCAACCCGATATGCATATTTAGGCAGCTTGTAATTTTTATTATTATTTTTTATTTATTTAAACTACATAAAGTAAAAATTCATTATTACAATATAAATATTTATTAAAATATTCTCCTGTATACAATTTATTTAAAATTTGAACTGTTTAAATCGCAGTTTTATCCAACTCTTGTGAACTTGAAAATATATTAAGACTTCCTCACCTAAATATTATTTATTATATGATCACTTACTTACCAGTAGCAGTGCAGTTTTTTTACACAACAATTGATATTAGTTGATAACATTATTTATATGAAATTATTTCACAAATAAAAATTAATTGGTATTTGACAGATTAAAAAATTTGAAATATATACAAATGACAACTACAGGAACAATCTAGTAACCAATGATTGCCGATATTGTAGTTACCTAAAATGTACGTCTTCACATAAAGACTATTAGCGCCATTCCTTAGGTGGAAGTCTAACTAAAAATACAGTCCCATGGTTACCTATATAACTTTCCGCTGCCTGCTTTTAAGTAATAGAAATACTTTAAAAATAAATGTAATAATAAATGTACTCAAATTTAAATTATAAATGTCACTGTCAACAACAGGAAATGAATTTATGTATCAGGCTTACCAATTTCAAGTAGTTTTTTTTATCGCCAACTGTAACAATCCCTTTTGATCACCCTGTATGCAAAATTAATTTTCTGTATTGATTTGCTCTTAAAGTTTAATTTGAAGCTTTTTGCTTAAAATAATTAGGGAAGCAGGAAATTACAACATTATGATTTTACATGTTAAATCCCTATATATTCACCCTTGCAAACCACCACCCGTTATAAATATAGTAATCTAGACTTTCATAAATTTTTATTTCATTTTAATTTCGAGAGAAACATTCTTAAAGCCGTCATATTGGTGCTGATCTATTTCTTTGTCTTTAATTGTAGAAACGCTATAAAATCGTGCAAGACAAAATGGATATAGAGTACATGGACCCAAATTATGGTACATTGCAAACGTCAATAACTGATAATAAAATGAACATGAATCTCAATCTGACAAAACAAGCTCCAAGAGAAGTTATATTTTCCATCCAAACTTCACTTTTATCTGATACTGGCTCATACAATAAGTTCGGTGTTCCTATGTCTATCGACTTTTGCCTATACATACAAACGGACAGAATGTTTTACGCGTCTTTAAGGAAGTTGAGAAATGTAAAGCTTCCAGAAAGATGTCCAATAAAAAAGGATAATTACTATTTTAAGGATTTTAACGTGAACGATGTTGATTTACCAATGATGGTACAGACAGGGAAATATAAAGGTGAAGTGGAATTTAAATCGAAAAATGGGAACATTGTACTTAGTAAATTAACATGGTACGGAAATGTTTTGCCAATGTAATTGCACTGTATAAAGCTCGGTTTACACCAAAATGGAAACTCAGTTGCAAAGAAATTTGGAAACATGAGTCCCTGGTGATTTTTTCAATTCGATTCTGTTAAAACTAAATGTGTTGTAAACCTGGCATAATATTTTACATTTATTGTTGTGATATGGTAAATATATTGTGGTGATATGTCATAATTATTTTGTTATTTATTTATTGTCAAAATATCCAACAAATGTTCATAGATAAACAATATTTATTTATAGATGAACATACATACATAACATCACATATCCTATCAAATGAGGTAACACGAACATTCACAGAACATACAGTTATCAGATTTATCAAAGAATCAGTTTTCTTTAAACATTCTCATCCTGACACACCAATCCTTGCTTCAACCATAATCACGATCCTTCCAGTTATTCCTCAAAACTTCCATCACTTATATTCGCTCATATACACTTCATACAAACTCATTTATTCCGGAAACCTTTATTCGGATCCCTCCATCTGTTCATATGCACTTGTTCCACTAATCTATCATTCGACGTTTGTTCCACGTGCTCAAATCGTCTGAATTTATCATTAAAATGTTTAAAACTATGTTAAATATGTTGGTATTGTAAGTACTTGACATATTTAAAAAGCAAAGAAAGTCGTGTTTGTGTTCTATAACTGTAAAAATGTTTGTTATTTATACAAATGCATATTTACAAAAGTATTGCGTGTTACAATACCATAATATTAAAATGATGAATCTTTTTAGCATGTCTGTAAATGTTATCAAGTCAGCAACAAATGAGCATAGGAATTTATTTTATACTCTGGTATCACGTTAAAAAACAATTGCTAGAATCATTTTATTTACTTAATTGTTTAGATATTTATTAGGTATTATTCCAGTGTGGCATAGATCTACCATTGTCGTACATTTTTTTTATTTATTTGGTATTCCGCATAACAGGAACTTAATGCCAATTACAATAGCTTATAATGGATTCAGAATCAATCAGATACAACCGTATTATTTATATATATATAATTGACTAAACTAATAATTGGCTAAATGAACTGAACTAAATATATTGATGCCCTCATTGGGGTGTATTACTTTAAGATAAATCCAAATTAGTAAATCAAGCTAATGAGAACAAAGTGATTGAAGTATTGTAGTGTTAGGTGGCTCTCTAGTATCGAGTCGGCCTGTGGATTTGTAAACCTAGGTTCGACTCCCACAACCTACAAATAACTTTAACTACATTAAAATTACCCCTGTGGTTCTCCCATGACTAACATCTTTGAGAGCTGGTAACCGCACTTCACGTGTATAAATATATATCATCTACTAAGATCTGCTAGGGCAAAGTGCCACATCCAGTAATGGATAAAAGGCGTGATGAATATTTATTTTTATTTATTTACTATGGGGTAGCTAGCTCAGTGGTATCAAGTCGGCCTGTGGATCCTGAGAATCGTGATTCGATTCCCACAGGCGACAAACAAGTTTCATAATTTCAAATCTACCTCTGTGGCTCCTCCACTACTAACATCATTGGGGGCCGTGATTCGGCATTTCACGCGCAAAATATATCACTTACTGAGATCTGCTTCGGCAGAGTACCACACCTAGTAATGGGTAGAAGGCGTGATGATATATTTATTTATTTATAATATTCTACTGAATTAAATAAGTGATCTGGTTCAGTAAGAGTAAGTTAGATCTGATCCAAATGGCAAATGAAATGCTCCTCATAATTCTACAATTCACGACGCGTTCTATATAACAGCAAGTTCTTCTAGTTCCTTTAAAACCTATGTTAAGTCTCTGTGATAAGGTAGGTATTGAAATCACGCGTCCGTGCTTTTCATGATAACTCCTCGACATATGATATCCTACGTGGGCGTCTCTGCCTCGATATCACATCAGAATAACCACATCACAGCATACTGTGACTGTTAGATGCTTCAGCTACGTGCTTATCAATGAAAGTATCATGCTACCGCGTTTCAAATCATTCTAGAGTGACAGTAATGGCGTCGGGTTGCTTCACGACATTTTACACCACCACAACAAAGGAATTTGTCAACATAACATCACGCTACCCATGCTTGCATGGGGGACGAGATTCATCCTGCAATTAATCTTCGCCAAACATCCACATTCATAATTGGCCATCTCACCTTTCTTTCACGCAACAAACCTTCAATCATATTCATCATCTAGGACTTAAAACTACCTTAAACCTTTTATAAATATTTTAAAGTCTTTTAAACTGCCTTAGAACCTAGGAAATTGCTCTAAGATGGTGGTTCATCCACATTCATAATGGGCTTCTGTACCCTAATCGAAATAACAAGAATAGAGGATAAAAACATAAAATATGTATTGAGTAACGTAGCTATTAGTGAAAAAAATAGTTAAAAATAATGTTTAACATCAGAGATATAAGCGATTGTAAATATAGTGACATCACATGTCCGGAAGGTTCTCATTGGCCACAAGTATTTTCACGCGGTAAATAAGAGACATATGCGAAGTAGAACGTAACTAAATATGACATCTCAGCACTGGTTTTTTAAACTGTTCGCCGTTTGCTGGTATGTACATGTTCAACATGTATATTTATTACTATAATATAATTTCATGTTCTTGGGCTTGCAACTACTATAAAATATGATTTTCAACATAGTAGAAGAATTCAATCGTATATTATTCGTACTCTTTGAACGAAACAAGTTAAGTACCACTAACTCCAATACAAAACTTTAAAAATAATATCTCTTGTAATATAAAGAATTTTTAAACCGCGTTTTCACAGATCGTTATAGTTTATCAAGTAGTTTCATAAAAAAAAAATAATAAAAATAGGTACAGGAGCCTATAATAAAATAAATAAATATATCATCACGCCTTCTACCTATTACTGGGTGTGGCACTCTGCTGAAGCAGATCTCGGAAAATGATATATTTATGCGCGTGAAGTGCGGTTATTAGCCGTCAAATCACGACCCCCCAAAGTTGTTAGTGGTGGGGAAGCCACAGGGGTAATTTTAAATTGGTGAAAATGTTTTGTCGGCTTTGGGAATCGAACCAGGGTCCTTAGGATCCACAGACCGACTTGACACCACTGAGCCATTACCCATAGGAGCTCATTATAGGTATATGATGTATGTGAAAACAGTAAGAATGCGAAATTCTGAAGCATTTCAATGATAGCAATCCACAAATACTACTCAAAAAAACTAAATATTCTTAAAAAATTAATATTTCAATTGTATCCTATATTTCTAACACTTCCACAAGACCTTTGGAAATTTTCAGTATTTCCATTTCCATGGATATACTGCCATTTACAACATTATAGCTTATCCACAGCCATTATTCTTTCGTATATTCATTCGTTTATTATTCATGACTATCTTTGATGTGTACTCAAAGGTTAAGAGTGTTGGATTACATAAGAGCTTTCAATCTGAAATCTTCGATCAAAATATGAAGCAATCACTATCAGAGCTCTTCATAAATTACTCCATAGGATTAAAAACTGTCCAGTATCTTAAATCTAGAGTGCAGTTCTTAGCTGTCGAAACACCTGAGCTCAGAACAAGTGAAAAACTGTGGGACCACCGCGGTTCGTTTGTGCAAGGTCTGGTATAACAAATTGTGGGATTTTACGATGTGAGATAGGGTAGGCGATGTTCCGACTGTCTGTTGTTCTCTGTGCAAGCCTCACCTGATCCTGATGCAGATGAACCGATGAAATCTTTGCACACCTGTTGCGAAACCTGTTCTTTAGGTTTTTAACAGGATGCGTGCATTCATTTCTTACAAAGCTTCACAATTTTGTTTATAAAACCATCGTAACATGGCCACTACGTACTTTAATATCAACGGGAGCTTTGCTCTGTCAATTTGGTTACAAAGGTTGTCAGCTAACATTATTTTGCCAAAACCAAATGTATATCATTTGTTTATTTGTTCGGCGTTACGGAATTCGAATCCGAAAATCCCGAGTACGAACCTCCCTTCCTTTCTTATCTTATTAATTCATTACATAGAATGTTTAACTGCAATTGTGTGGAATTCACTTTCAAACACAAGCGCAGGGCGACATTGCCTTCCTTTCTTATCTTTTTGTTTCATTTTCAGTTACTGCATTGTGTGGACTTTCTTTCACATACAAGCGCAGGCAAACGCTTTCATCGTTTTTAATCTTTGTAGATTCGTTAATAGATTCGTTGTTAGGAGTAAGCGTGAGTAATTTAAGATGTTTTATGCATACGTTATGTACGTCGAAGAAAGAAGATGAATGATAAGTGTATAGGAGTGATTGGTTAGATGTGATTGAAGGTTTGTTGTGTGATAAATGATTTCCAGTGTAATGAATAATTGAGAGTTTATATGGAGTGATCTATGAATGTGGTAAAGTGAGGGTGGTGTGTTTGGATGAGAATGTTTGATGAGGACTGATTATTTGATGAATGTAATGAGTGAATATTTGATGACTGATTTTAGGGTTCGTGCTACCTCATTTGATGGGATATAGCGTGATGATATGTATGTATGTATGTACTGCAGCTCGGTGTAATTAGGATTAAGTTCCTGTGAGTAGATTACACACAAATCCATATTTGAATTTTTGACATTTGGCAGAAAATGGCGACTGACTACTTTACACCTTTTAATGAACTTTGCACCTTGTTATCAGCCTTGGTAATTGTCCATACTTACAGAAACCATTTTCGTATTTTGCGCCTATTAATTGTGAAACTGTCAAACAAAAAAGACAAATTGAGAAAACAAAGTCCAATGTCCAATCTTCCCCACAAGAAATTCTTTCAAAATTAATCTACAGTTGGAAGGATAGTTCGAGAATTAGTTTCTGCGCCAATGTAGTGTGTCCTTTTTAGCATCCTGGGCCAATCTTCACAGGATGGCAATCTCAGCACTTGATTAAAAGCCGGCGAGTGTCTGACGAAGCGTAGAGCTCTGCATTATCAACACTGCTGCACTCAACGTCGCCGAATTTAAAGTAAAGCGCAAGCAACGCTGATGCGGAACGAATCAGCACACCACAAGATTGTTTTGTTTTGTTGGTGTTGAAGCGTGACGTTGATGTGGCCGAAAAGCGATTGTCTGCTGTCTTGAAGAGATGGTCCAATTGGCAGTGATCACTTGATCGAGAAAGATGATGGAATTAATTTGCACATTTTTTATTTTCAAGAAAAATGTACACGGAAAAATCGAGACACCGAAGATGAGGGATTTTGATTAATGTCGAATCATACCATTAGGCGTATTCCATTTGCCATTTAGATCAAATTTGCGGTTGTTGACATATATTTTACAGGTCAATTTTCAGTTTAAATTATAGACTTGGGTATAATTAAGTAATAAAAATGGTAGACAGAAGTTTAGGTAGGTGACGCATGCGCGACAAAACCGGTCAAAGTAGGCAATTTTTATGGTGTCGTGTGACATATTACTACTTGTTCACGATGAATACATGATAAAAAAATTATTGACAGAAATTATTACTGGTTGCTCTTGGTGACAGAAGCTCTGAAAGTGGACTGGTGTAGGGATCAACAACCACCCTTAAAATCGGCGCATACACATCGGCGCCATCTATAGTGCTACCCGTTCCCAAATCTAATTTTCTTTCTTTTTCATGTTTAGCATGACATAATCTATTAAAAATCCATTTATATCACTGGAAAAATTGAGACATCATTTTACACCTTAGCTCTCTAACTATTACTCGTATTTTTTTATATAAGTTGAAGACAGTGAAATTTGAACATTGATCTATGACTATTATAATAATTTCTGTCAAACAGTCACAGTTAATTTGAGAATATATGTTATAATAAAACTATCATCATCATTATATTCTTTTCCACCCCTAAGTGCGGACCTGTAGCTGATAGGTACGTTATTGGCAAGACAACGCGATGAACTCCTTATAAGGTAAGAGGAGGCTGCGAGAGCCGTCGCGTGCCTCGGCGCCATCAAACAAAAATGGATCGCAGATCAGTTGATCAACTGATCAATGATCATTGATCAATGATCGAAGATTGGCTGCTTGTCGCTTCGAGCTCAGTGGTACAACATATTCACGCGATTATAATCACATACATTTCAACACCAAGCAATATATGAAAAGATTGATATTTTTGCGTTGTAACCGTTTGCTTTTATACCGGTTAATCAATACTTGCTACACTATTTGCAAAATTGAATAATTTGTTATGCTCTAGTTCACAAAATGAACGAATCATTATTGTACTCATATCCTTTATTCTCTATTAAAGACAAAAGAATGGTATAAACCATTAATTTTAAATAACATTGACACAAGTATAAAGTTAATAATAATATTTTGTGTCATCCATTTATAGAATTTTTTTTCTATGACCGAGCAAAAAATAGATACTTCCAACTGTTAGTTAATAAATAAATATAAATATATCATCACGCCTTCTACCCATTACTGGGTGTGGCGCTCTGCCGAAGTAGATCTAGGTAAGTGATATATTAATGCGCGTGAAGCGTGGTTAGCAGTCGTAAAATCACGGCCTCCAAAGATGTTAGTGGTGAGAGAGCCACAGGGATAATATTAATTTGGTTAAAGTGTTTGTCGGCTGTGGGGATCGAACCAGATTTCTCAGGATCTACAGGCCGACTCGATACCACTAAGCCATTATCCTATAACTGTAAAAAATTGACGAGCGATAAAGTAAGAGTGTATCCATGGATACATGAAAACTGTCAACAGTTTTAAGCGATTTTCAAAATAGAAAAACTTCTTTTTCAAGCGTTTTTAAATGGTTGTACAAAAAATATTATATACGCCACGAGCAGAAAGTATTCCTTCCACTTTTGCATGATGCAAGCGGTAATAGATTACTTTCTACTGTAGATACACAAATAAGTATTAAATAAAAGTAAAACTTATTTTTCGGTAAAATTTTGGGGTAGAAAATTATGGTACTACAAATTCAACTTGTTTTGAAAATGCTATATTAAATAAGCAGGATATTCTGAATGTAACTATCCCTGCAATTGCAGATCCTAGTTCTTGGCAGATGGTACTAACGATAAATTACATTTCTTTTTACTGTACTAGTCATCAAATCATGGAATACTTTGATAGAAAAATTGCTAACTTTATATTAATTAAATGTATTCGTAGTCTGGTTTGTTCGCTGCTGACATTACTTAAATTTATTACCTTCTTTTAACTGAAGTGACCTCATAAACTTCCTGATGCGTGTTTCAAGTTTGAGCCTACGTTGATCCAACGAAGCTAATTATCAATTTTACACCAAATTTTCGACAACTGGAGCGCATGAAATTTTTGATAAACCGTTCTTAATTTAACGTTATCCTACTTCCAGTAATTTCTGCAGAAATGCAAGACAGTTAACAGAAGATGAGGAATTAATTTTAAACGTGTCAGTTGAGATGGTTTGGTTATACGGAACATATGTCGAATGAAAGATGAGTGAAATTGAGGAAGAAAGATTGCAAGAATGACCTAGGAATAAAAGAATGGATTTGATTAAAGATTTGTTGCATGAATGAAGGATAAGACGAGCTAGGAATATTATTACTTATTTATTTGTTACTCTGCACAACAGGAATTTAATCCTAATTACAAAAGTATTTAGTGTAATTCAACCTACTCAGATACAATTTGTTTGATATTAGTAGAAGCCAGTAAAATTTGGACGCACGTTTTCGCGAAGATTAATTGAAGGATGAATCTAAAGAATGTTCCTAGGGTTTGTGCTACCCCATTTGAGAATATAGCATTCAGCAGTACGGCATTCGAATCCGAAGGCCTTGATTTTGAATTTTTCTCAAACTAAAATTACATAAACTACCAAGCTACGGCTCGGTTAAGACGGACCCTGTACTGTAATTGGGTTTATGTTCAAGTCGGCCTGTAAGTTTGAGAATCTTGGTTCGATTCCCATAGCCAACAAACAATTTTTACATTACCCCTGTGGTTCCCCCTCTACGAAAATCTTTGTAGGTCGAGATTTGACGGTTGGTAACCGCACTTCACGCGCATAAATATGTCACTTACCCAGAATGGCTAAAAGACGTGATGATATATTTATTTAATGGGGTGTAGCTCAGTGGTATGAAGTCGCCTGTGGATCCTGAGAACCCTGGTTCGATTCCCACAGGCGACAAACAATTTTCATAATTTCAAAAGCTACCCCTGTGGCTCCTCCGCCACTAACATTTTTGGGAGCCGTGATTTGACGACTGGTAACCGCACTTCACGCGCAAAATATATCACTTACCGAGATCTGCTTCGGCAGAGTGCCACACCCAGTAATGAGTAGAAGGCGTGATGATATATTTATTTATTTTATTTTATATATTTATTTTTTATTTTTATATATTAGAGAAGGGATAAAAAAGGCAAGAAAACTAATTTCAAATGTTTGTATTATGTAGAATCTATCAATATTTTCTTATAGTTTTCTTAATAAGCTAGTCAGTGTTTAGTTATTAACGTCTGGAAGAAAGACATTACTGCAGAAACCAATTTACTATTTACTAGTAGCCACAATCAGTGACGACGATACAAGCAGTAAAATCTTTTACCATCCCAAGTAATTTATGTGTAAATGAGTCTTTTAAGTGTGTAAGTATAAATTAAAGGTTGTCTATATGAACTTGAGACAACAGCTAAGATTGATGCGTGTTGGCTATGATGGTCAGACGTCCAGTAATTAGTCAGGGAAATTTATATCTTATGGTCGGTACTCTTCTTTTAATTATATCTTCGCTGGACTTGTTTCGTAATTATTTAAATTTATTATTTTTTATTTATTTTGTTACTCTGTACAATATGAATTTAATCCCAATTATAATAGGTTATAGTGGAATTTGAACCATTCAGATATAATCTTTTTTTTATATAATGATGTGCTTTTGAGTAAATATAAGTTTTGTAGATTTATCACAGAATTATCTTACATTGAGTGTTTAACTGCAATTGTGTGGAATTCATTTGCAAAAACGAGCGCAGGGCGACGCTCCCTCCCTTTCTTATCTTTTTTTGTTTCATTTTCAGTTACTGCATTGGGTGAACTTTTCTTTCATATACAAGTACAGGCTATCGCTTTCATCTTTTCTAATCTTGTAGATTCGTTGTTAGTTTCGTTATTAGATTCGTTGTTAGGAGTAAGCGTGAGTAATTTCAGATATTTTATGCATATGTTATGTGCGTTGAAGAAAGAAAATGAATGATAAGTGAATAGGAATGATGTGATTGAAGGTTTGTTGTGTGATAATGATATCGAGTATAATAAATTAATGAGTTTATATGGAGTGATCTATGAATGTGGTTGAAGTGAGGGTGGTTTGTTTCGATGAAAATGTTTGACGAGGGCTGATTGTTTGATGAGGGTGATGAGTGAATGTTTTATGAGTGATTTTAGGGTTCTTGCTACCCCATTTGTTCGGATATAGCGTGAAGATATGTATGTACGTATCACAGAATTCCACCATAAGTTGTAGTTTCAACGTACAGTTTCTTCCGTATTAATTAATAAACATAAGTTTTATTTTAATTTTATCTACTGGGCTACGATTGCTTATAACGCTTGTATTGGAGCGTTTTGGGTCCTATAGTGTCATGTCAAAATTGCGTTGATATTGTGCGGTTTTTGCAGAGTTTTTTTGCTGGTAATTATGCGGCTTTGTGGTGTACAATGTGCGGTGTGCCCTTTTATAGATGGCAGAGTTGTACTGAATGTCTGCGTTCTGCGGTTGAGACAAAAAACAACCAAATGTCGAACAGGAGAATTTGTAAGGAATTAATCTCAGACAGCCTTGGTTTGACTCTTCTCCCAATTGTGGCATTGTTTTGTTTTTTATACTGAGATAACGGAAAAGGAGACGAAATATCACCGATACTTGTAAGGCATTGTGTCATACGAAGTGCATTCTTTCTTACGTTACGTTTAACTCCAAACAAGGCAAAATCTTCGTTCTACGCTAAGAATGATTGTATTCTTTCAGTTATAAATAAAAACCTGTACAAAACTACTAATGCAGAAGATTTCTCATATTTATTATACGAGTATCAGAAAGGATATAAGACACAGGAAATATTACAATTTCAGTATTTCAATAGCATATTACAGCACAAGATCGGTGTATTATAACATGGTGAGAAAAATGTTAGGATCTATGAATGTGGTTGAAGTGAGGGTGGTATGTTAAGATGAGAATGTTTGATAAAGACTGATTATATGATGAATTTAATGAGTAAATGTTTTATGAATATAAATAAATAAAATAAATATATCATCACTCCTTCTACCCATTACTGGGTGTGGCACTTTGCCGAAGCAGATCTCGGTAAGTGATATATTTTGCGCATGAAGTGCGGTTACCAGTCGTCAAATCACGGCCCCCAAAGATATTAGCGGTGGAGGAGCCACAGGGGTAGCTTTTTTGAAATTATGAAAATTGTTTGTCGTCTGTGAGAATCGAACCAGGGTTCTCAGTAGCCACAGGCCGACTTCATACCACTAGCATGAATTCTAAAAATCATTCATGTTTTATGAATAATTTTTAGAATTCATGCTACCTCATTTGAGGGGATATAGCGTGATGTTATGTATGTATGTACGTATGTATCACATCATCTAATTTGTAGTGTAAATCCTTTCTATATCTAATGTAATTATCCAGTAGCAAGGCTAGAGGAGGGCAGTGGCGGCTCGTGGACAAGGGGGCACAGGGCAGCCACCACACTGGTGGCACCATCATTCACTGCCAACATGATGAGTTTATCGTTTTTCGTATCAGGTGCTATTAGCCAGAGCTACAAGACTCAAACTAGCTGGATGGCACGCTAGACGTTCAGATGTTCAGACGTTGCCGAAGAAATAGACATTCGACATTCTTCCCTCGTCTGCTATTAGTGTAAACTGGTTTTCATAATTATAGGGAAAATTACGATGTTGGTAGCTACGGAATAATCGGGCAACGCGCTTTTTATCAATAGTAGATTTTAGTTGTTTGTAAATCAAGGGAGGCAAGTGAAACATTTCTCTTGAAGATGTTTCATTTATCGATTAGAAAATAACATTTTCAGATATGAATTAGAAAATTTTGTCACATGGATGTCAGTAATCTTAAATATGTTTTATGAATGATTTTAAGGTTCGTGCTACCCCATTCGATGGGATATAGCGTGATGTACGTAGTATGCATAGTTATGCGGAATATTGTTTAAATAAATTTCACTTACGTAAGTTCAAGGTGAGATTGACCTGGCTAGGAAACTGAATCCCTTCGAACATCGTTTCCGACTGCCACCAGGTCTGATTCTCCTGGTTGTGGAGATCGGTGAGGTATCGGGAATCATGTTCCATAGGTAGACATACATCGCAAGACTTCTTTACGCTGCTGGCGCCGGTCTGCACGCAGTAGTCCACGGGGCCCTCATCTCCGCAGGTGTTTGTCGCCTCCATCAGGACGTCGAAGGCTGCGTTCTCGAACTCTGGGATGCAACGCTGCAAGAACAAGAAGAGGAAGATTGATTTAGAAATGTTTACTAGTTTATAATAAAATATAACATTAAATTAAGATGAATTATGCATCTAATTGGGTCGCTGAAATTGGTACTTGAAAACTAATCTTTTTAAACAAATATTATTCTTATTATAAATTTTAAATGTAGTATGTATTGTACATAAGTTAAAGGTTGAAAGAAATAATAATAATATCATCACGCTTTTTACCCATTACTGGGTGTGGCATTCTGCCGTAGCAGATCAAAAGATGTTAGTAGAGGAGGAGCCACAGGAGTAATTTTAATGTGGTGAAAATTACTCAGGACGACTCACACTCACTCCTCTAATAACGAATTTAACTAAAAGGATTAGAAAGGAAGTAACATCCTGCAGGGTAACAAAAATAAAAAGTACTTATTATTCCATTTGATCTTGACGATTTTAAAGAAAAAACAAAAGAACGCATTCTCAATTTCTTTCCTTGATGGGGTGTAGTGTATGGGGTGTTGTGTATGAGGTTAATTAGAACTTGTTGGGTGCCACAGGCTCCGGCAGAACAGCGCCTTCCAATTACATATCAGTTTAGCGGGAGAGATAGGCTCAGCACTATAATTTCTCTTTCATTCTTATATGGCTAAACAGACGATTATATTAACAAAAAATGTATTCTTTCAGTATTTTTGTTTTCAGACCACATTTACAGGCAGTTTAACCTTGCTGACTTCAACTTATAATCAGCAATAGCAACCATGTGGTTCGGATTCCACTATAAGCTACAGATCTTCTAGGATATCGTTCCTATTGTACAGGTATATTGTCAGAGCATTAAATAATATTTATTTATTTATTTGTTACTCTACAGAACAGGAACTTAATCCCAATTACAGTACAGAAGGCCTACAGCTTATAGTGGAATCCAAACCACTTAGATACAAACGTACACATATTTCATGGTGTACAATGGAGATTCAAGGATTTTAGGGAACATATTACAAAAAAATCCAGGTAGTTTCATATTAAATAAAAAGATATTTTTCAGAACTAAAAAAAAATCAAACAGCAAATAAGTTCTGTCAAGTTTCGGTACAGCAAAATAAAGCTAAACTTTCAAACACAAATTTTATTCCAAAATATAAGAAAACTTAAATTAGAAATTTTGTTTGACGGTAAATAATTTTTTTCCAGATAATTTATAAAAATTCAAGGATATTCAAGGACTTCAAGGTAAGTTTTTAAATTCCAGGCTTTTTCCAGGATTTCCAGGAATTCCAGCTTGGTAGATACCATGTATTTTTTTATATAAGTTGAATTCAGTGAGATTTGAACGCACGACCTCTTGCTTGTTAATTACGAAACGCAAGTTTTACCTCGCTTTTATCCACGGAGCTACGATTGCCTGTATAAAATAATAATTTAATGAAAATGTTAAATATTTGTCAATGTTTTTAACAAGAATATATTTCGTTTGGGTTCTACAATCTTTTTGTTGGTTGTTCTTGTCTAACACTACGGTTTATATTTCTGTTATTTCTGTGTTTACTTCAGTGGGGTCATGCACCTTGGGACACGCACGTGTCCGCAGCCATCGCCAGTCACCGGGAGGTCCAGCATCCAGCAGAGACTCGAGGCCATGGTAACTGCAGAACAAACCTTCCTAACGAGACGTCGTGTAATTGTACACGCGTAATGACGTTACCACGTGCTATATGTTATTATTTATACCTTATAGATATAGGGGGTGCAAAATGATGTCTCATTTTTTCCGGGGCATGATTTTTTTAATAGATTATGTCATGATAAATATGAAAAAAAGAAAATTAGATTTTGGAACGGGTGGAAACTATAGATGGCGCCGATGTGAATGCGCCGATTTTAAGGGTGGTTGTTGAGCCCTACACTAGTCTACTTTCAGAACTTCTGTCATCAATGAACAACCAGCAATAATTTTTTTGCCATGTATTCGTCGTGAACAAGTAGTAATATGTCACACGATACCATAAAAATTTCCTACTTTGACCGGTTTTGTCGCGCATGCGTCACCGGCCTAAACTTCTGTCTACCATTTTTATTACTTAATTATACCAAAGTCTATAATTTAAACTGAAAATTAGCTTGTAAAAAATATGTCTACCACCCTTAAAATCGGCCCATTCATATCGGCACCATCTACAGTTGCCACCCGTTCCTAAAGCTAATTTTCTTTTTTTCAAGTTTATCATGACATAATCTATTAAAAAAACCATTTCTGTTACTGGAAAAAATGAAACATCATTTTGCACCCTAGCTCTCTAACTATTACCCTTACCACCCGGTACGTTTGTACAAAACAGGAATTTAAGCCCAATTACTGTAGTATATAGTGGACTCAAAACCATTAGGAATAAAATAATAAAATGAGTAAAATGAGTCTTCTTGTTATCAGAGGGGTTTACGCAATGATTCATCAGGATGTATAAGCAGTTCATTCAACTCCATTTTGAAAAATCTTGCGATAAATTACAAGATTCGTTACAGAGTTACACAATAGCTTTATGCATTTTAGTATGCAGTGTTTACTGTTTCTTTAATTAACATTGAGATTTGCAGATTACTGTGAAACCCAACGAAGGTAATATAATAACCATTACTGCGTTCTGCCGTTCAGTATTTACAGTTTTTCTGTAATAAACATTCAATACTTCGCAGAAATGCAATCATTTGTTTATTTTACTGTTATAAATCTGAAGTTCATTTGCAAACAAGTTTGGCACTCTTTAGTTTTCCCTGTCAAATGTTTTTAAATTATTTACACAAAACTGAATCAAATAAAAAGTATGAAGAACTAAATTTGCTACTTCTTGTTGGCTGGGTTTTAAAACGAAACGATTTATAAGGAATCTATTACTGCTTCTATGGATAGAAGGCGTGATGATATATTTATTTATTTATTGTATTTTACAATTCGTACTAGTATCTATTGTAGAATGTTTTAATAAGCCAAATGTAATATGGAAAGGTAATAATGGACGTAGGCTTAAGTTGTAGTTAATTTAATGAAGATTACACTGACAACGTTTCAGTCGCAGTTTCGACTCTTTGGGGCAAACATATAAATTAGTCATTCTTTTTTGCAATTTTTAGAATCATATGAACTTTTTTTATTTTAATATATGTTTGCCCCAAAGATTCAATTAGCAACTTTAAACTTATTGTAAGTGTTATTATACGTTTAATTTTAACGTTTGACCTGAAGATGGCCATAACCTTGGCTGAAACGTTGTCAATGTAATCTTCAATAAATTAACTACAACTTAAGCCTATACGTCCATTATTACCTTTCCCTAGTATCTATTGTCTTTCCTGCTGTGTAAGCTATTAAAACTTGCACCCGTATGCACTATAACTTTGGGCTCAGTATATTTATACATTTTACTTTACAGAGAATATTTTCGAAATACTCCGAATATCCCTCAACTATTACAAAGCCTCAGAGGCCCAGAAACCGCAGTACTCCATCAACCAGCAATGTTAATGAAACCTCAGTTCACCGTAACTCACATCTCGGTCGGCGCTGCCACATTCCACGTGTGTAGTTTGCATACTCGCACTGGCAAATGTTCCATGCACGTGTGCACATAAAAACGTGTGAGTGTGACTCGACGTGGACCTCGAGCTCTGTCCTCTCCCTCTCTCTCTGTCTCTCGCTTGGAGAACAGCACCTCGCTGTCTGCAAGAAACGCTTCTTGAGTGACTAAGAAGGAGAAGCTTCTTGAAATGTCGCCAACTTTTAGGAGAAATTAGAAAGAGGAGAAAATTATGGATTGGCTTGTTTATGAAGATTCTGAGCATTTGCAAACAATTATAAATAAATAAATAAATAAATATATCATCACGCCTTTTACCCATTACTGGGTGTGGCACTCTGCCAAAGCAGATCTCGGTAAATGATATATTTATGCGCGTGAAGTGCGGTTACCAGTCGTCAAATCACGGCCCCCAAAGATGTTAGTGGTGGGAGAGCCACAGGAATAATTTTTTAAATTGGTGAAAATGTTTTGTCGGCTGTGGGGATCGAACCAGGGTTCTTTGGATCCACAGGCCGACACGATAACCACTGTACCATTACCCCATTATTGAAGACTTAATTAAAGATGCTAGTGGTGCGTTAACCTCGGGGATAATTGTAATGTGTTTTTAAAAAATTAAATTTATATTAATATTTATGGGGAGACTAGCTCAGTGGTACGAAGTTGGCCTGTGGATCCTAAGAACTCTGGTTCGATTCCCACAGGCGACAAACAATTTTCATAATTTCAAAAGCTACCCCTGTGGCTCCTCCACCACTAACATCTTTGGAGGCCGTGACCGCACTTCATGCGCAAAATATATCACTTATCGAGATCTGCTTTGGCAGCGTTCCACACCCAGTAATGAGTAGAAGGCGTCATGATATATATATTTTTTTAAATTAATATTTTTATATTTTTTTCTTTTTATTTTATGTGCCCAAAATCGAGAGCCGAACTCCATACTCGTGTTACGTATTGCATCATTCATTCCATTTCTATTTATCCTTCTATATCTTCTTCATTTCTTGTACCTTTCTTGATTCCTAGTTCTTATATTCTTGATTGTCCAAACTCCTCTAAGTTATTTTTATTATTTGTACATTCAACCTTTAACTTTGCAATAAAGAACACATAATATGTTTAATTTATAATAACAATAATATTTAGCTTCCCAAAGATCAATGTTCAGATGCCGATTTGAAAACTTATGTTTCACGTTAAGAATGATTGAAAAACTTGCGGTAATATTCGTAAATTATTGCTATGTAAGATAATATTAAATGCAGCAGATAATAAATATTCCACAGTGACTTGCCTTAGTTAATACTTAGATGAAATATGTCTTTAACGTCTTATAAATATTTCATATAAAATACAATTCTATTTCCTGATATTAGTACGTCAACTTACTTATATAGACATATCTCCATGTTATATTTTTTGTTTGTAATTGTGTAATAGCAGTTTAACAAGTATAAATTATAATTAATGTGGAAGAGATGAAAACGTATAATATTAGATAAATTGATCTTGATAAAGCGTATTTGAATCAGAGAGGGATTTAGAGATATAATAGTTTTCCAATGTTCAATTTTTAGACAAACATTTCTCAAAACCATATATTTTATCTAAAAAAATCTGGAAATAACTTTTAATATTCAGAAATCCACTGGAAATTCAAATTTTCAAACCAAATTTCAATATCTTTAACAGATATTTAGCTACAGTCAATTGAAGTAGGAAATAATTCATGCTCGATTTTTAATTTCATTAAATTCGTTCATTTTTTTAACAAGCATTTCTTAATTGCGTATACTTCATTTAATAAATCTAGAAATATGGTTTTTTATCAAGAAAATTTTGGGGATTTCAAATTTTCAAGCCGTATTTCAATATCTTGTATAGATTTCTAGCTACAGTCGAATAAAATAGAGCATTTTTAAAAACTAACATTTTATCTCCAAAAATTTGTTCAATTTTTACACAAACATTCCTCAACTATACATAACTACATTTTTAAAATATAAAAATATGTTTCTTTATCAAAAAACGTATGGGGAATTCGAATTTTGAAACCGAATTTCAATATCTTTAAAAGTTTTTAAATTATTGCCGATCAAATTAGATTATTTTTAAAATCAAATATTTCACTTTACAAAATTAATTTTTAGACCTTAAATATTAATTTGCTACATCCAATAAAACATTTTGACTACTGTTTGGGCTATATTTAGTCCATACACCACATGTTGAATACCTCTGTATTAATACTATTAATGCAATAACAACCGTTAGGAAAATAATAAATGACATGTCGATGATGCTAAAGATTATTACAAATAGACTTCTCCATGAATATCTTGGCGGTATTGACAGTCAATTTACTATCTGTGTTCTCTAGCGAGAACCACTGGTCACTGCCAAAGATAACATCAGCTATAGTTCAATCAATAAGTGTGCTTCACTGTCATATTCATCTTTTTTATTAAACCTTTCATTGAAACTTAACATACTCTACATAGTTTCGATTTTTAAAAATTGGTTTGTTTTAACAATGAAAGTTTGTTGAATTAAATATAAAGAAAAATAAGTAATAATAATGTTTAATGAACAAACTATACCTATATAATGACTCGGAGATTTATAAATACAGTTGTAATAATCTTTGAGATTTTAATGTCGACGTTTATTTATTAATCTTATTAAAATAGATTATATTTTTTAATCAAAAGTACTGTAAGTAAACTAGGTAATAGGTATTGCTACTCTGCACAACAGGAAGTTAATCCTATTAACAGTAGCTTATAGTGAAATTCGAATAATAAAATTTAAAATAAAAGTTGTATTTGGAATGGTAGCAGGCCGTGACTGCGTCACTGCGTTGCGCTACTCATATGTTTGCGATGTACAGGTGTTAGTGAGTGAAGTGTCAAGTGCTTGTGAAAATTAAAGAAAATAGTGAAAATATCCAAAAAAAATTGATAAAAAAGGTAAGAAACTGTTAAATATTTATTAGTACTACTACTCGTATAGATAATTTGTATTTTGAGACGTTTTATTTTGTTTCAAAACAAGTATACAAATAACATAACCTCTATGATTGAAAGAAGTTTTTCGTGAACAAAATACAAAAGCTTTTTAATCTTGTTTTATCGCATATTATATGTGACATAACAGTTATTTATGTCGTAATGTCAATCATTATGATACTAGTAGTAACGATTACAAATCGAGGTGAATTTGTCTTTTTAAGTGCGCGATAAAATGTTTACTTGCTTGTTCCTTAGTAACCATCAACTGTACGTTGACAACTGAAAGCATAAATGTACACTTTTCATATTAGTCATAGGAAAAAATCTTTTTGTACTCTCATTATTCAAAATAAGATTTACATTACCTTGGAAACCGATGGAAAGATTGATTTTGCGCACTAGTACGCAAAGTTATTGAAAAAACACCCATTTTATATGATTCTAAATTTTGACTATTAAAACGCTATTTGTACTTATTTATATAAATAAAATAAATAAATATATCATCACGCCTTCTACCCATTACTGGGCGTGGCACTCTGCCGAAGCAGATCTCAGTAAGTGATATATTTATGCGCGTGAAGTGCGGTTACCAGTCGTCAAATCACGGCCCCCAAAGATGTTAGTGGTGGAGAAGCCACAGGGGTAGCTTTTGAAATTATGAAAATTGTTTGTCGCCTGTGGGAATCGAACCAGGGTTCTCAGGATTCACAGGCCGACTTCATATTACTGAGCTAGCCAAAAAAATATACCATCACGCCTTTTACCCATTACTGGATGTGGCACTCTGCCGAAGCAGATCTCGGTAAGTGATATATTTTGCGCGTGAAGTGCGGTTATCAGCCGTCAAATCACGGCTCCCAAAGATATTAGTGGTGAGGGACCAACAGGGGTAATTTTAAATTGGTGAAAATGTTTTGTCGTCTGTGGGGATCGAACCAGAGTTCTTAGGATCCACAGGCCGACTTGATACCACGGAGCCATTACCCCATATTACCACTTATTTATATACACACATTTTAAGGAATTTATAAAAGAAGTAGAGACCATAGCTTATAACGCCATCAAATAGACATATTTTAACAAACTTTACGAGAAAAAATAAACAATTTGTTTTCAAATAATTAATGTCAATTCATGGCATACTTAACTGTCAATATAAATTCACGCTTCAAATTTAATAAATTTCCTCATTGTCCATTATATAATTTTTGCTCGTTACAAAAAGCATTGTACAAAACTCGTGCACGAAGACGCCATTTGCACCATTCGCGCAAATTAAAGCACTAGCTTCGCTCGTGCTTTTAAAGTTGCGCTTATGTGTAAAGTATGTCTTCGCGCACTAGTTATGTAAATAGCTTTTATTCCATTCATAAGCAGCAATGGTTCAGTAACATAATGTCACATACTTATTAACAATTTCTGTCGAATCGTTTGACGTAATTCATTAAATTGCTGTTCATATTCACGACAAATGAACGAGCGTTCTCGTTCGTTGATGAAGTGAAAGAAGTCTCAAGTTCTTGTGGCTTCGTGGACTTCACGGTTTCTTTGCGCAGTTGGAGATAAATGTTTTATAAATGGTTTTTATCATTTTGTAATGACGTTTATATATGGCGACTATATATCAATAGAATTTATTTACTTGCTATATAGTTTATGAATGGTTACGTTGAGTGTTATTTATGATAATTTTACGGGTTTATAATAGAAAACTTGAATAAGTTTACCTCATACTTCGTGGAAGAAGAAAGGAGCTCTAAGAGATTATGCAAAATAGCTGCGGGATAAATAGAATATTTTAACCTAAAATGTTTGAGTTTTTGGTTTATTCATAACACAATTTAGTGGCAGAAGTTTACACCACAGACAAAATATATATAGACGTCTAACCAAATGTATTCAAATTGAAGCGTTTTTCTTGTCAATTAAATTTGTAGTTTTGGACGTGTCTGTACTGCAGCTCTAATGTTGATTAATAGTTCATAAACTATGTATTAGGGCTTATATATTTACAATAAATTTTTAAATGTAAATTGCTAATATTATTCTTAAAATTATTTAGATCGAATCGGCCTGTGGATTTTGAGAACCCTGGATTGATCCCCACAGCCGACAAACATTTTCACCACATTAAAATTACCCATGTAGCTCTCCCACCACTAACATCTTTGAGGGCCGTGCTTTGACGACTGGTAACCGCACGCGCATTAATATATCACTTACCGACATCTGCTTCGGTAGAGTGCCACACCCAGTAATGGATAAAAAGCGTGATGATATATTTATTTATTTTATTTATGTAAATAAATTTGAAACAGTGTGATCACATATTGAATGTTGTAATTTGTTTGAAATATAAGCACATCGCCCAAATAAAATACCTTTTATCTTATATATGTTGTGTGAAGGTTAAGCGTGATGATATATTTATTTATTTATTTTAAAATTATCCCTGTGGCTACCCTACCATTAAGTTCTTTAGGAGCCGTGATTTGACGGTTGATAACCGCACTTCACGCGCATAAATATATCACTTATCGAAATCTGCTTTGGCAGAGTGCCACACCAAGTAATGGGTAAAAGGCGTGATGATATATTTATTTATTTAAAAAGATATGTATATGGGGTGGCTAGCTCAGTGGTATGAAGTCGGCCTGTGGATCCTGAGAACCCTGGTTCGATTCTGACAGGTGACAAACAATTTTCATAATTTCAAAAACTACCCCTGTGGCTCCTCCAATACTAACATCTTTGGGGGCCGTGATTTGACGACTGGTAATCGCACTTCACGCGCATAAATATATCACTTACCGAGATCTGCTTCGGCAAGGTGCCACACTCAGTAATGGGTAGAAGGCGTGATGATATATTTATTTATTTTTTATTTACATATCTGTTTAAATGGGAATTTAAAAAAAACGTAACGTCAATGATTGTTTTTGTGAACTATAGGTCCCGTGTACTTTTAATTGCAATTAATTTACTTCTTTAGTTTGCAAATATGTTAGACTATAATTCACACAACCATACTAGTACATTCAATAAATATTAAATAAACCTCAGTACTAAATTAAAATTAATTAATTTTCCTTGCTTTCAATTTATTATAAATAGTCACAGGTGAAGCAATAACTATCATTAGTCACCCGTAATTTTCAATTACATCTTACACAAGAATAATTTATTTTCTTCTACTAGTTTTTTCCTTTTATATGAACTCCGGGTAGAATTCTTCAAATATCCTGCACTGGATGCTAGCAAAAAACCGTGCAATACATTGCAGAATCCCGGCACTTTTCCAAATAACACTACAGGAGAAAGTGTGAAATTAAACGACGAAGATAACCTTTGAGTTATCCTATTTGTAACATTCTAACGGCGGTACCGTTAGCCAACAACAAGATGAGAATGAAATGACACTGACCATGATTGTTAGACGGTGATAGTATTTCGAAACTTGTTTTTTTTTCTTCTTCGGTCAAGTTACGAAGAATTCATTCCATTCTATCTTGATTTGGAGATGCGCATGTAATTGGAAAACTTCAAGAATTAATTGTAAATTAAAGTCCTAAGAAATGAGTGAATTTGAGAGATGCTAAGATTAAGAAATTTCTATATTAATTATTAGAATTTTTGTTTATAAATTGATCATTTTTTAAAGAAAAAGAAGTCAAAACAGTATACTTTAATATGAAACGAGTAAAACTACTCTGCCATAAGCATGAAGTTAATTTGACGGTTGATAACCGCACTTCACGCGCATAAATATATCACTTACCGAAATCTGCTTTGGCAGAGTGCCACACCCAGTAATGGGTAAAAGGCGTGATGATATATTTATTTATTTAAAAAGATATGTATATGGGATGGCTAGCTCAGTGGTATGAAGTCGGCCTGTGGATCCTGAGAACCGTGGTTCGATTCTGACAGGCGACAAACAATTTTCATAATTTCAAAAACTACCTCTGTGGCTCCTCCACCACTAACATCTTTGGAGGCCGTGATTTGACGACTGGTAAACGCACTTCACGCGCAAAATATACCGAGATCTGCTTCGGCAGAGTGCCACACTCAGTAATGGGTAGAAGGCGTGATGATATATTTATTTATTTATTTACAATCTTTTTTTATTAAGAAACTTTCGTGACTTCTTCTTTCTAAAAAGTTTCTCAGAAACCTGTGAGTTCGGAACCTGTACGATAATTGGGATTAAGTTCTTGCAGTAGAGAGTAGCATAAATTAATAAAATATATAATACCATCAAAAATACGATACAAATTCATAAATTTTCGTTCCGTTTAAATTTAAAACAGCAGAATGCAGCTATTGGTAGTGCAAAACAAACACTACAAACCAAGCAACAGTCCTCAGTGTTCAATCACAGACAAAATATATATAAACGTTTAACTAAATGTTTTCAAATGGCAGCGTTTTTAGCAATAAAATATGAAGTTCTGGACGAATCTGTATTGCAGCGCGAATGATAATTTAATTCTTGGACATTGGAGCACTAATAGGTAAGGAATTTTAATTTCACAACACACATTTTACCTTAAAAGGAATCAATTCACAATTCAAAATATATTTTATATGCATTAGCCCTAATGGCAGCAGGTATGTGTCTTTATCATTAATCATTGTGAGAGAAATCCAAATTAAATTTACAAAATGATTTTGTAGATACTTACCACCTTTTACAGCCAGAATCTCAAAAAAGTTTTAGCTAATCCTAAATTTGGATTAGCTAATCTTATGCTAGTCCGATTTTAAAAAGTTGATTCAGTTCATTTTCCGAAAACCAAATGGCAAGAAGATTATATTAAGGTTTATTTAAACTTTTTTGGGAATATGGTTTAGCTTAATTTGACAAACCCAAAATTCAGAGTTAGTTAATTTCTAGCTAAAACTCTTTTATGAATCGGGCTGTTAATGTTTTGCTAGTTAATTAAAATTGACAACTTACGCATAGGTATTTCAACCCAGAACCATTCATACACTAGATGACTGCTCTAACCAATTGAGCTACAAACACTCGACTGAGGTATATACTCATATTCACTAATACATTTCAAATAACTCCCTAATTCCGTGGAATGGGGTGGCTAGGTCAGTGGTATGAAGTCGGCCTATGGATCCTGAGAACCCTGGTTCGATTCCCACAGACGACAAACAATTTTCATAATTTCAATAGCTATCCCTGTGACTCCTCCACCACTAACATGTTTGGGGGCCGTGATTTGACGACTGGTAACCGCACTTCACGCGGAAAAATATATCACTTACTGAGATCTGCTTCGGCAGAGTGCCACTCCCAGTAATGGGTAGAAGGCGTGATGATATATTTATTTATTTATTTTATATTCCGTGGAATACAGTTTAATAATCGATATTAGCGCTGCAATATAAACTCGTTCAGATCTACAAATTCCATTGACAAAAAATCATTGCCATTTACATACATCCACTTAAGACGTCTATATATATTTTGTCTATGGTTCAACACAGTATACACACAGCTGCAGGCATCTTGTCTGCACACACACTCTAGAGAGCCCCACGAACACCACAGCTCACGTTCAGCGCGCACACAGCTTCCTGGTTCTCGAAGCCGACGAAGACAGAGACAGTGTAGGTGTAGGTAGTGCTGTGCAGCGCTAAGCAGGTTAGAATAGCGCGACTATTTCCGGAACCTAACTGGACCTGGATTTTTCCGGTGTTGTGTTACAGTGTGGGATGACGTCTGATAAAGAGATTATGTGGAGCATGTTGTTAACTAGATGGTGTATGGACCTACAGCTCCCGGATTTAATGACAAGCAACTGCGATAAAATTTTGTGCTCTATAACTTTTATTAGTCCTGCAATAGAGACTTGTCCAGGACTACAAATTTCATTGATAAAAAAAATATTTCTTTGTAAATAAATAAATATATCATCACGCCTTCTACCCATTACTGGGTGTGGCACTCTGCCGAAGCAGATCTCGGTAAGTCATATATTTTGCGCGTGAAGTGCGGTTACCAGTCGTCAAATAACGGCCCCCGAAGATGTTAGTGGTGGCGAAGCCACAGGGGTAGCTTTTGAAATTATTAAATTGTTTGTCGCCTGTGGGAATCGAACCAGGGTTCTCAGAATCCACAGGCCGACTTCATACCACTGACCTAGCCACGCCATATTCTTTGTAATCTGTCGAAATACCTCTCCTATTGATGTTAGTAATTATTAGAAAAAAAAAAAGATTATTGTAATCTCAACTTAAGAGATTAAAGTATTACTTTCCAGTTTATCACGTCAGAAGCCCCTTTCAAGCTTATAAACAAAGTTTATCCTACATAAGAGGATTAATAAGTACTATTTAATGTCCTGTTTTATTCAAAAAGGACAATAGTTGATGTCCAGCGGTCCTAAATTATTTTATAACTAGATGGATACAAATGAAGGATTATTGTCTGAACGAAAGATGAGACGAGCGAATTATGAATATAATTAATGAACTAATTTATTTATTTTTATTTATTTATTTATGGGGTATAGAAACTACCCCTGTGGCTTCTCGTCCATTAGCACCTTTGGGGGCCGTGATTTGACGCACTTGTTAAATATATCACTTACCGAATCTGCTATGGTGGAGTACCACATCCAGCAATGCGTAAAGAGGCGTGATGATATATTTATTTATTTATTAGTACGTCACCCTTAATTGGCGTATAGCTAGCAGACTTAAATCTAACAAAAATTAAAATAAACCATATTAGAATATAAATCTAGCAAACCATATGTAGTTAACTAACAAACCACTTAAAAATTAAAGTCTAACATGTGGTCTCCTAATGGTATCATTTATAGTGGCAGCGCTGAGAAACTGTCTCAGTATCTTACTGTTGGGCGGCAAGAACTAAAGATCTAGTAACCTTGGGTGCTGCTGGCCATGACGTCACATGTCATGAGAAGCGCGGGGGTGTCCACAAAGTCAGTGCAATTAGCTGACATGGAATAACTCTGCATGATGCCTTCAAATTACACTCATTTGAAAAGAGATGTTAAATGGTGCATCATCAAGAGATATTATAAACAGTGCTTTGCAAACATTTCACATTGCTAAATAAATTAATATATCATCACGACTTTTACCTGTTACTGGGTGTCGCGCTCTGCCGTAACAAATCTCGGTAAGTGATATATTTTCCGAGTTAACTGCGATTGCCAGTCGCCAAATTGTACCATCCAAAGATGCTAGTCTAGACAATTGTGGGAATAAAAAAATTATATCATCATTCTTTTAAAACAATCAAAAAATGGTTGTCGTATCATTGATTTATTAATTTCTCTTCAAATGTCAGAAAAAGGTGATATTTCAGAAGTCTATAGAAACAGTTAAAACTTGATTTTCTTGATAAATACTTTTTCTGACGCTCGTTAAAATCAAGACTTTTCATTGCTTCTGAAAAATTATGACATAAAAATGTTTAATTAAGTAAATATTCAGGCGTTTGGAAAAAATTGCATGTTTTATATAGACCGAAAGTGCGTCTATACATACAGATTTGTACCAAAAAGTATCACTGTACATCCTTTTAAAATAATATACTATTATTTATTTACATTACTATGTACAACAGAAACTTGTTGCTTCTCCAATTAAATTAGACCAAAAGTGTAAATACAAAAAATATTTTTAATTAAAAAACACATCTAATAAGTACTTCTTGTTGCTCAATTGTTTTGTATGGGTAAGAAGCAAATCACGGCTTCCAAAGATGTTAGTGGTGAGGGAGCCACAGGGGTACTTTTAATGTGGTGAAAATTGTTTGTCGTCTATGGGAATCAAACCCGAGTTTTCAAATCCACAGTCCGACTCGCTATTACTGAGCCATCTACCCCATAAGTTTATAATCAAAATTATTTTGTTTGATTGTTTTTCACACTTTCAATCCATAATTTTCTTTATAAAAGCCATTTTTCGTTTGTTTCTTACTATTGCATAACAATTGAGCAACAAGTAGTAGAGGACCGTTATTTGACAGCTGGTAACCGCACTTCAAGCGTATAAATATATCACTTACCGAGGTTTGTTGCTACACCCACTAGTGGGTAAAAAGCGTGATGATATATTTATTAATTAACTTAAGCTTGTAATGAATTCTTTGAATACATGTTTTATTTTAAAGTAGCATTTGACGATTCAACGTCTATCCTCTAATGGCTTGTATAAAAATGACCACTTAGAGGCTGATAACCATACTCTCGCTTCTGAAATATGAGGGCAAACCATCGAGCTACAACTGTTTGTAAAATGAGTGCAGATGACTCTTTACCGCGTAGCGTAGTTGCCACTTCAGTGGAAGTGCAACAGAGCTACGGGGGTTATAAGTGGATGGAATTCTAGGAAGCCCACAACCAGCAGCGGCTCAGTAGACAACCTAGAAGCCGGTTCAACCCCCGTGGAGGGGTAACAACCCTCACACGTGGCGGACAGAGCTGGACTGAGTAGCTTTAGAAATTAGTAAGTTTCCTGGAATTCAGGATAAGCATTTGAAACGGTTTTAAGAAATAAGATATAACACTATCATATTACACTCTACCATTAGAAGCGAGAGTTGGCGGAGTTTATTTCTATTTTAGTTTTTAAACTACATTGACTTTTTACTATTTCATGTCGTTAAATGTAAGGAGTCCCGAAATATGATATATAGTTATATGAAATGATATTGCAATAAACTATTTCCACCTTGGTGGCTCTTCCTTCATTAGCATATTTAGGGGCCCTAATTTGTCGGCTGGTAACCATGCTTCACGCTCAAAATATAATCACTTACCGAGATCTGCTACGGCAGAGTGCCACATCCAATAATGGGTAGAAGGCGTGATGATATTTTTATTTTTATTTTATATTGCGAATTTTTGGTTATACCAGTTCAAAAATTGAAAATATTGAAAATATGGTTCTATATTATTCAGACCACGAGTAATCGAATGCCGTTGAGCGCATCTCCATATATCTTTTAGTTTCCGACCTACAGCGATTTGAGACTTTTTTTAAATCTCAACTTTGAAAGTCCATATCTCGAAAACTAAAAGAGATATTGAAATGCGGTTTGAACGAGTGTATTTTTCGTGCTCCAATTAATCTATACTTATATTTTGACAATTTTGAAAATTTTTGTATGTTTTTGAAAATTTTCTTTTGTCAATATTTCAAAAAATTGATGAGATAATGAAAATCTGTAGACACCAGTGAATTCCTCAAGTAAAAGTACATAGGTATGTAAATTTTCATAATTTTTGTTACACGGATACAATTTTTAGAGCAAAAAATCTTAAAATGATCAAAATCCGTAAAAAACTGAAGGGGTACCCCTTAAGAAATAATTAAAAAACAGTGATTTTTAGTTTTTTCGTAATAAAAACTTTATCTGTGCGAATTTTTAACTGAAAATTTGCATACCTATGTATTTTCACGCGAGGAATTCACTGGTGTTCACAGATTTCCATTAACTCTTCAACTTATTGAAATATCGATACAAGAAAATTTTGCAAAAAATAGTAAAATTTTCAAAATTTTTATAATTTACTTATAAGTTAATTGGAGCACGAGAAATACACTCGTTCAAACCGCATTTCAATATCTCTTTTAGTTTTCGAGATATGGACCTTCAAAGTTGAGGTTTAAAAAATGGCAAAAATCGTTGTAACTCGAAAACTAAAATAGATATGAAGATGCGCTCAACGGCACTCGATTTCTCGTGGTCTAAATGATATAGAACCACATTTACAAGAATTTAAATTTTTGAACTGGTTCAACCTAAAATTCGAAAACTGCCACAGCATAGAACCACACCCAGTAATGAATAAAAGGCGAGATGATATATTTATTTCATTTCTAATTGCCATAATTTTATATAATCTAATATTGTTTAAAGAATAAAACATTTTCAACATTACAAATGAGGTATCAAGTCGACCTGTGGATCCTAAGAACCCTGGTTCGATTCCGACGAACATTTTCACCAAATTAAAATTACTCCTGTGGCTTCCCCACCACTAACATCTTTGGGGCCCGTGACTTAACGGCTGGTAACCGCACTTGACGTGCATAAATATATCACTTACCGAGATCTGCTTCAGCAGACTGCCACACCCAGTAATGGGTAAAAGGCGTGATGATATATGTATTTATTTTACAAATTCTTTTAAATTGTATTCAAATTATCAACAACCCATTACGCACTTCATAAATAAAATATAAATAAATATATCATCACGCCTTCTCCATTACTGGGTGTAGCATTCTTCCGAAGCAGATTTCCGTAAGTGATTTATTTATGCCCGTGAAGTGCGGTTACCAGTCGTCAAATCACGGCCCCCAAAGATGTTAGTGGTGCGGGAGCAGTTCAAATTACTGTAAAAAAAGAAACCAGTTTCGCAGTAAAAAACGTCTACAACATTTAGTTATTACATCAAAAGTATCTTGACAGATTATGTTGACAAGTACTCTTTACAGCTGACAATCTATTAGTTCTAATTACAGACTTAGTCGAATAAATAATGATTTTCTGTGCTAATCAAATTATAGCTGTACAGGGAAAGTTCTTCTAACAAGAACACGAACTGAAAACCGAACAAATGTAGCTAGAATTTGATAAGCAAGAAACATATCTCGATAACGGAGCATAATATTTATTTTTATTGTTTCTGTAAATGGAAATAATAGAACAATAGGAACTTTATTCCTTACAATATCACGATAACAGTAATATGAAATTATTAACACAGTTTCGACTATGATATTTTTGAATTTAATACCGGTCATTGGTCGACATTACTTCCATTTTATTTTCTATTGTTTTAGAGGAGTGGATGTGTAGAACGTATAGGAATGAAAGATTGGTGAAGTTGATGTATGTTGCTGAATTGTCGGCGAGAGAATGTGTAGATGAATGTTTGTTGTTAAAATAAATATATCATCACGCCTTTTATCCATAGTTAGGTATGATACACTACTGTAGTAGATCTCAATAAGTAATGTTTGTGTGATTACCTAGTCGTCAAATTACTGTCCCCAAAGATGTTAGTGGAGGACGAGCCATAGAGGTAATGATGTGGTAAAAATGGTTTGTAGATTGTGGGAATCGAACCCGAATTCTCAAATCAGCAGGCCGACTTAATACCACTGAATCATCTACCCCATCAATAAATATATACAAACATATATTCACGCTATATCCCAACAAATGGGGTTGCACGAACCCTAAAATCACTCATAAAACATTCACTCATCACACTCATCAAACAATCAGCCCTCGTCAAATATTATCATCCAAACAAACCACCCTCACTTCAACCACATTCATAGATCACTCCATATAAACTCATTCATATATTACACTCGAAATCATTTATCACACAACAAACCTTCAATCACATCATTCCTATTCTTCAACGTACATAACATATGCATAAAACATCTCAAATTACTCACGCTTAATCCTAACAATGAATCTAATAACGAAACTAACAACGAATCTACAAAGATTAGAAAAGGTGATAGTCTTGTCCACACAATGTAGTAACTCAAAATGAAACAAAAAGATAAGAAAGGAAGAGAGTGTCGCCCTGTGCTTGTTTTTGAAAGTAAATTTCACACAAATGCAGTTAAACACTCTACGTAAAAACTGAACACGAATTAAAAGATAAGAAATGAAAGGAGTGTCGCCACTACGCTTGTTTTTGAAAGGGAATTTCATACAATTACACATAAACGCTCAATGTAAGATCAGAAAACGAGTAAAAAAGATAAAAAACGAAGGAAGTGTCGTTCCTGCGCTTGTTTTTGAAAGTGAATTGCACACAATTACAGGTAAACACTAATGAAATTACTAAACAACAAAACTAAAATAAAAAATCCTGCACTTTTCTGAAATCATCAGATTCATTCCGTAATTAATCTTCGCCAAACGTTCCTATCCTGACACACCACTTTAGCCTCATCCACATTCATAATTCCTTTCATACAATGCACGTTTGTTCCTCATACTCGGAAACTTACGTTCACGCAACAATCCTTCAATCATATTCATCCATTTATTCATAGGTCGCCCACGCAATCTTTCACCCTCAATTTCACCAACATATACCTGTTTTACCAATCTCTCATTAAATATATAAATCAGTTAAATAATAACTGCAAATATCTTGATTTCGAAACCAGAAATGCATGATAAAAAAAACCCAACAAACTAAAAAAAATAGTCTTGATAAAATATTCGACTACGCCACTGTCATGTGATATGCAGTGCAATGGACATCAACAATTTAACACAAATCCGTTAATATAAATCAAAGGAATGACCTATGACCTGAATGATAAAGTGTTCCTGTTTCTTACAAAAATAAGATAAACTTTTTAGTGCCAGAAACAAAAAAAAAACTGTTTCAATGATCATAAAAAATATGAATTGACAATTCTGTGAAAAAAACTGTGTGTCAAAACTAAAAAAGGCAGAGTAATTTATTTTGTCATATTTGTAGGCAGAAAACGGATATATTAAAAAAAATGCTGTCTTGATGAAATAATACCTCAAATTAATGCATTACTTGACAAGCACAGCAGTTTGCGTGAACATGATCTGTTTTTGTTTTTCCGCGTAATGACGATGGTCAAGGCAAATTTATGTTTACGCTAATTTATTTATTAAATACTAATTAATTATTCATATTAAGCGTGAAACTAGTTCATCTGGTTCATGAAGTACTTATTTATCATGAAATTACTGCGAATCCATTTAGTTTTATTTTAGATTTTTGTTTATCGTTCCATTAAAAATTATCTTTATTTCTTAATTGACTATAATTTTTTTATTTCACGACCTATAAGAAACACTCTTCCTAGAAATAATACAACTAGTTCACTTATTCCAGAAATAAACTGCCTTTTACCCATTACTGGGTGTGACACTCTGCCGAAGCTGTTTTCAGTAAGTGATATATTTATGATGTTAGTGGTGGGGGAGCCACAGGAGTAATTTATAAATTGGTGAAAACGTTGGTCGGCTGTGGGGATCCAACCAGGGTTCTTAGGATCCGTAGGTCGACTTGATACCACTGAGCTATTACCCCATAGTAAAACTGCTTTTACTTTTATTAATTGGTAATATTTGATTTTTTAAGCATTTCTATTATGTATATTCTCTTTTGAATTTTGTGTGAACTAGCTTAAAGCTAAATAAATTATTATTATAAATATGTTTTGTCCCAGTCAAATGTTTCGCAGGAACAACACTCCCTTCCTTTCTAATCTTTTAATTAGTTTTCAGTTCTTATATAGAGTGCTTAACTGCAGTTGTGTGGAATTCACTTTCAAAAACAAGCACAGGGTCTATACTTCCTTCCTTTCTTATCTTTTTGTTTCATTTTCAGTTACTGCATTGTGTGGACTTTTCTTTCACATACAAGTGCAGACTATCGCTTTCATCTTTTCTAATCTTTGTAGATTCGCTGTTAGATTCGTTATTAGATTCGTTGTTAGGAGTAAGCGTGAGTAATTTGAGATGTTTTACGCATATGTTATGTATGTCGACGAAAAAGGATGAATGATAAGAGAATAGGAGTGATTGGTTAGATGTGATTGAAGGTTTGTTGTGTGATAAATGATTTCTAGTGTAATAAATAATTGAGTTTATATGGAGTGATCTATGAATGTGGTTAAAGTGAGGGTGGTATGTTTGGATGAGAATGTTTAACGAGGACTGATTATTTGATGAATGTAATGAGTGAATATTTTATGAATGATTTTAGGGTTCGTGCTACCCCATTTGATAGGATATAGTGTGAAGATATGTATATATGTATATAAATGTTTCAAATCTTAAGACAAGACTTCGAAAGTCCTTGCATCGGCGAAAAGCTCTCTGATTCCATTTATATTTAATTTCCCAATAAAATTGCTCGTACATCCTACAATGAATCTGCCAAACATTCCTATCCTGAGACATCCATTCACATTCATAATTCCTTTCATACAAGCTCGTCTCATCTTTCATTGACGCAACAAACCTTCAATCACATTATCCATATTTCACCATTCTTTCATTCGACATACGTTCCACTTGTCCAAGCCATCTCAACATGATCATGTAAATAAATAAAATGTTTAGCCCCCTTTTCTCGTACGCCCCTGTTATCTTACAGAATGCGTGACACGCACTAAGCGTGGTGATAACAAGAAGAGCTGATTCGAATGAGTGCTTTGTTACTCGTTGCTTCCAATGTTTCTCACTAGATACGTGTTGTTTGAATAAACATAACCAGTAATCATAGGCGTTTATGTGAGAAATAAAACTGGAATATGGATCATTATGGAGGAATTGATTTCGAATTGCGGCAGTTACTACCAAACGGAAATAGATTGCAGTTTCTCAAGTGTTTTCTTTCTGTTCCGCGAAAACTGCACCGTTATCAATGAAAATAGGAAATCAGTTTTTCGTTTCAAATTGAAGCTGCAGGGCATAAAATTCTGTATATAAATCAATTACGCGGGCAGGGTGAAAAGTCCCTGAAAAATGAAATATGGTCAAAACATATTTTATTTCTCAAAATAATCTCCTTGTAGCTCGATACACTTCGTCCAAGGTTTTTCTAATTTTTCGATCCCTTCCAAATAATACGATTTTGGCAATCCTTCAAAATAGACATTTGTCTCAGCGATGACCTCATCGTTGGAGCAAAATCTCTTTCCGCCGAGCCATTTCTTCTAGTTTAGAAATAGATCAAAATCGCAGGGGGTCAAAACATATTTTATTTCTCAACATAATCTCCTTGTAGCTCGATACACTTCGTCCAACGTTTTTCTAATTTTTCGATCCTTTCCAAATAATACGATTTTGGCAATCCTTCAAAATAGACGTTTGTCTCAGCGATGACCTCATCGTTGGAGCAAAATCTCTTTCCGCCGAGCCATTTCTTCTAGATTGGAAATAGATAAAAATCGCAGGGGGCCAAAAATTCCTTATTGCGCTTACTGGCAAAACAGTATTTAAATGAAATTATTGATTTATTCGTTAAATATGAAATACTACGGATTTTTTATATTGACAACATCATTAACACTGACAACCAGTTGATGCTAATGGTAACCTTATCGAAGTTCCTAGTTTTTGCCGACCTAGGCCGGAAACAAGCCGTTTATGGATGATTTTAAGTAATGCAAAACTAGTATTTCTGGACGGAGGCGCGAAATGTATGTTTTAGTTCCTTCGATATGAATGTTTTACTGACGTTGCTAAGGGAGGAAAAAATAAAACAAATTTTAATCGTCTATTTATTTAGATACTTACATTTTATATTTATATAATTCATAAGAAAAATAATTGTTCAATCACGGCCCCCAAGGGTGTTAGTAGAGGGGGAGTAAAAGGGGTAGTTTTATTGTGATGAAAATTGTTTGTCGGCTGTGGGAATCGAACCCGGTTTCTCAGATTCATAGGTCGACTCGATACCACTAAAAAAACTCGTGAATTAAACAATGTAAAGATTTTCTTTCCGAATGGAACTCATTGATTCATTCTATTATTATTACCATTTTAATGTTTTCATTCATAAATGCATACTTTCATGCTTACTTACTTTATTTATATTTAGTCACATTGCATTGCAATGTAGAATGAGTAACCAAGTTTTATTATTTTTCAAATTGTTTTCTTCAGAAAATAGCAGAAAACTAAATTGAAAAAAAGGAAATGTAAATAAAAATATTATCATATCTTTTTACCCATTTCTGCTTGTGGCACTCTGCTGTAGCAGATCTCGGTGATATATTTACGCGAATGAAGTACCGTCAAATCATGCCCCCAGATATATTAGTGGTTGGAGAGCCACAGGCTGTTCCGTTTTTTCCATAAGGGCACATGGGGCACGTGCCCAGGGCCCCCGACTTGATGGGGGCCTCAAAATGCCGAGGAGCTAAATTTTTAGTGCAGATTTGCCATTAAAATTTTTAAATTTAAAATTAAATCGAAAACCAAATGAGATTTCTAAATATTTTTTAAACAGTGGACAAAATTGTATTAGATCTTTAAAATATTTAAAAGAACTTTGAGGACATAATAGAAGATTTTGCACAACAGAAATCCTGGAAGAAACTATTGTCAATAACAAACGTCCAAGTCTCAAAATACGGGTAGTAATCACTTTACTTATATTTGATTTGTGTAAAGCTAACCATAATAACCAATAAAGTCACTAAATAAACCTACATATTGATGTTTTCATTCACACTTTCTAAAAGGGCCCCAAACATTGTGTGCCCAAGAGCTCCTGCATGGCCTAAGACGGCTCTGGCCACAGGGGTAGTTTTAACATCAAACGTTCTCAAATTATTACTTTTTCTACGACTGTTATTTGAAGTATTTATAAACTTTTGCCAACAAGAAGTTCTTGTATAAAAGTCCTAAAACAAAAGAGTGCTAGTCTTACTTGAGGGCGTCCATAGGCATCATAGCACTTGGTCCCCTTCTGGTTAATCCCTAGTACAGGCGTCTGTTGAAACTCTTGTCCACTACACCACGTCACAAGAACGAGGGCACTCACGACGAGGCCGGCCTCACGCGCGCGCGTCATGTTCACGCGGCGCCGCACGGTCACGCACTCTAACACGCACACGCACTACAGCGGCTACGAGACGCACTCTCTCAGTACAGCCACTCACTTCAACAGCACAGCGATCACTGGTGCTGTGGACGCGGACGAGGATTGTGTAGCAGATGCGACGGATGTGGAGAAGATGGCGCAGGGACGGATTTGGGAAATTCGTGAGAAGGCGGGGCAGTTGTTGAAAACTATTAGAAAAAGGATGACATTTCAGAACGCCATTTTGTGACAAATACTTTTTCCTGAAACCGGCAATAAATTGCTTACTTTTATGACCAATTTTAGTATGAAAAGTAGATTGCATTAAAACCGTTAGGTAAAGTACGTATTTAAGGTTACAACAAAGAAAACAGTCAGGTAAAGTATAAAAATAGTTTACATAGACTTTAGCTTACTGTTTTGTACTTTACCTGACTTTTTTTGTAACCTTGGATCAGAGCTGGGCAGTAGCTAGCTACTTTTGTAGCTTAGCTAGTAGCTTAGCTACATTTACCGTAGCTGTAGCTGTAGCTTAGCTAACTGTGAAAAAATATAGCTGTAGCTTGTAGCTAGCTACTTTTTTTCTATTAGCTTAAAAATAACAACTGAAGCTACTTTTAAAGCTACTTTTTGTAGCTTAAAGCTACTTTTTAAGCAGAAGGTCAACAAAATACGCATGCGTACAAGCTAAACCCACACAAAATAATTATTTCTTGCCGGTTCTAACTGGCTCTAATACGCAAAAATACACAGTAGGTGCCAGATGGTATTTGCTATTTTTCATATTTATGTACGTAATAGTAAATTAACAGTCATTATAACAACAGACTGATCATATGACAATGGCAAATTTAATTATTTCACAATAATTTTAAAAAGTAGCTTTAAAATTTAACAGCTACTTTAACGAAAGCTTTTAGCTGTAGCTTAGCTACTTTTTTAAAGAATAGCTGTAGCTGTAGCTTAGTTACTTTTTTTAAGTAGCTTGCCCAGCTCTGCCTTGGATACTTAGTCTACTGTCAATAGTGCAATTATTGCGATAATGTTCTGTATAAAAATTGACAGTTTTACTCAAATTTTTTTTTAGTTACCTAGCAACCAGGTTGTCTGACGTATAAGGAATAAGTAAATATATTACTATAAGCATGTCAAAAATATTAATTTTGTAAATTTGTTGATTGTTTTCGTAGGGCAATATTACGGTATTATCGAATATGACACGTGTATTGAATACTCCCAGACTTTTTATTTTCTTGTTATGCACTCAGGCTTTTGTTACTGTTAGGAAATCTGCATTCGTCTTCGACTCCTGCATATTTCCCTAAAAACAAAAGCACTCGTGAGCTCAAAAAAATTATTAGTAATAATATAACAAGAGAGTGAGAATAAATTGAAAATAATTTGACAGATCTTTCAACAAATTTTTGCCGGGCAAGTCACGAAAGCCCGTAGTAAAATATTCTCTTCTAAAATAACTTCCGAAGCGTTGGGTAAATATTTGTAATAGTAAACAAACCCGATGTAGAAATATCTCTATCCAGATGTATTTATAAATACCCTTGGCAGAGCTCGACTAGCGCCCTTCTAAATAAAATACGTCCGTATTTAAACCAGTGCAAGTGCGCTCGGAAGGTAAGTGACCTTTCTCAAACCATCCAGAAGCGTCAGCGACAGATAACCGAATAACAAATATACCTTATTAACATACAATATCGTACTATACATGGTAGATATACATTATTAATTTCTAAAATACCATCGAGATATTTCTTATTTATGGGCATGCTTAGAAATGGATGATGTGCACCTGACAGAAGAACATCATTTTTAATTAGATGCGTTTTGTTTCAATCTTTAAAGTCAGATGTATTAAGAAGTAGGGAGGGATTTACAGTTTTGCCACCCCTAAGCTATGAACTTTTTGCCACCCCATGTACATATATCCTTAATTATTTTAAACAAAAAAGCTTCAAAGTTTTAAGGCATAAAATTCTACATCTAAACCAAAACACAAAATTAATTTCACATTCTTCGTAACGGCACAAATGAGATCTGAAACAGGCAGATTCATAAAGCAGATTAGCGCTAACACCATTTTTTATTTCGTTTGTAAGTTTCTTTCCAATGTGAGAAACAAGTTTATTTTAACTTGAGTTAAAAAGACTATTAATTAGCATAAAATTTAATAAAATTCTTGAATCTGTTTTAAAGTTATAAATAATATTTAAAATGGTGTTAGCGTTAATCCGTTTTATGAATCTGCCTGTATATGATGAAAATTGCCTCAAAACTATAGATAGCCATGGAATTGAAACAAAATTAAACAAATGTTTGACGTTTTATGTGTCAAAACTGTCAAAATAAATGTAGGTAATAATATGAAGAAGTTATTAGCTAGCTCAGTGGTATCAAGTCGGCCTGTGGATCCTGAGAACCCTGGTTCAATTCGCACAGGCGAAAAACAATTTTCACCATTAAAAAAACTTCCCCTGTGGCTCCCCCATCACTAACATCTTTGGGGGGTCGTGATTTGACGGCTAGAAATCGTATTTCACGCGCAAAATATATCATTTACCGAGATCTGCTTCGGCAGAGTGCTACACCCGATAATGGGTAGAAGGCGTAATGATATACTTATTTATTTATTTATTCCAAGCCGTGTACCGTATTTCGCCTGAATTTTGTCGTCTCCAAAATTTTGCCATCCTAATCTATAGTTTTATTAGCTTATTCGGCAGTATGGTAGCGTGAGTAGCGTTACGGCATTCGAATTCGATCCCGAGTTCGAATCCTACTCAAGCTAAAATTATATATGAACTACTATATTCCGCCTCGGTGTGTCCGGAACTCGGTACTGTAATTGGGATTAAGTTCCTGTTGTACAGAGTAGATTAAATAACGAAATAAAATATGTAAGTCTGGTTCTGTAAAGATGTTTAAGTTTGGATATTATTCAATCTGAAGATTTGTTATTAAAAGGAAACATTCACTTAACATTTATTCATTAGATTCATGCCGCAAATAATATTCCTAGAATATTTGAATTTCAATCTTTTAGTTATCGATTTACGAGTAATAATAACTTACTACTCTGCACAATTATAGTTGAAGGAACCTACAGATTATAGTCGAATAGACCACTTAGACGCAGTAATATTTTTAGTTATAAGTTGAAGTCAATATTAGTTTCAAATTTACGATTGTTTTAAACAGACATAAAAAACACGCATCTAAAAATACCACGAGTTCATTCTCCATTCCACACTACCTTCCTTGTTTTCTTCATTCATTACATTCATCTTTTAGTTGTCACCAAGTAAAACCACGTAACAGTTCGTCATAGCCATCTAATTTCTAGTATAGAATCCATGGCTTTGTGATCACTATGCGTTGGTGTAAAACGTTGTGATATCCTCATATCTTTATCTCATTTCCTGGTGGGCTTCCTCTCTGAGCGACCGACCGGTCACCAGATAACCCGATGGTCTTTGAATGACGACAACTCATTCTCTGACTTGTTCACAATAAAACACCAGAGAATTTATTGAAGAGATAGTAGCATTCAGTGAAAGAGTGATAGAAAGAACAGATGCACTGTTAATGGGGTTTTAAAATTATATTGTTTTTATTGTTCATTGTTTCTATCATCTTGATATCTTCCCCATTGATGATTGTATCAACACTTGAAATAAATATTACGGCATTTGAATCCAAAGATTTCGAGTTCGAATCCCATTCTAACTACCACACTGCGACTATTTGAGATCGGACCCTGTACTGTAATTGGGGTTGAGTTCCTTTTGTACAGAATAGCATAAATAACGAAATAAATATAAATATATCACCACGCCTTTTACCCACGACTGGGTGTGGCACACTGCCACAGCAGATCTCGGTAAGTGATATATTTATGCACGTGAAGTGCGGTTACCAGCCGTCAAATCACGGCCCTCAAAGATGTTAGTGGAGGGGGAGCCATAGGGATTATTTTAAATAAAAAAGAAATATATCATCACGCCCATCACTGGGTGTGGCACTCTGCCGAAGCAGATCTCAGTAAGTGATATATTTATGCGCGTGAAATGCGGTTACCAGCTGTCAAATCAGGGCCCCCAAAGATGTTAGTGGAGGGGGAGCCATATGGATTATTTTAATGTGATGAAAATTGTTTGTCGGTTGTGGGTTGTGGGAATCGAACCGAGGTTCTCAGGATCCACAGGCCGACTTGATACCACTGAGCCACCAACCCCTTATAAATAAGTACATAAATAAAAATATTAGTCCACTAAATATACTTAGCACAAACTGTACACATACTACGAGTATATGTTTATTATAAATGACATACTTATGTCTATAGCATATGTTACCATTTTTTGTAGTGGCATATGAGACGATTACGTCAATGTCTGTGTTTAAAAGGGCATAATGTTATTTAACACCAGGGCTGTATTCCTTAATTTTAAATACATTCATCTGAAATTAGCATTTTAACACTATTCTGTTTTAAGCAAGATATTATTGATATTATAAATTAAACATATTTTTTAAGTTAAAGATTAAAAGTATTGTCACAGACAGTATTGTCCATGAATCGAGATTAGCACTGCAATACAGACTCGTTCAGAACTATAAATTTCATTGATGAAAAGCGTTGTCATTTGAATATATTTTGTTTGTGGTATTATAATAAATTTGAAAACATTTAATGAATGTGCAAATAATAGAAAAAGATTTCACAATTTTTGTTTTAATTTCTCAAAATGGCAAGAAAGTATACTTTTCAGTACTTATCTTAGTTAAATTTTATTCCATTTGTTATAAAAAATTAATGGTATTTAAAAAAAATATTAAATGCTTCAAAATAGAAAAAATTTCGTGCTTCAAGACTGTTATTTGCAGAAATTTTCTAGCAGTAAATAATTTAATAAACAAATAATGTTTTAACAAACAGTTCAATTTTCAAAAGATTTTTAGCTAATCTTGAATTTTAGATTAGTCAAATTAAGCTAACCTTATTCTCAAAAAAGTTTAAACAAACTCTAATATAATTTTTGTTACCATTAAGTTTTTGAAATGTAATTTGGGGTACATACAGTAGCTTATAGTGGAACCCGAACCACTCATTTATATTAAAAGACGATGAAGTTATCTGTATTAAGATTTCAAGTTTGCAATAATCATTTTTCATCTGTAGTTCTTAATAAAATTACCAAAGTGTCCGCGTCAAATAAATTAAATATTAACCAACTAAATTCGAGTTAAACACATTAGGCAGTGGATCCATCAACAAAACAATTGGATCAACAGCTTTCTTACATCACTATCACTTTAGAGTGACTCACTCAAATGAATATAATATGTGATGTGACTAACCTTCATACAACATATGTAAGATAAAAAGTATTTTATTTGGGCGAGGTGCATATATTACAAACAAATTACAACATTCAATATGTGATCACACTGTTACAAATTTATTTACATAAATAAAATAAATAAATATATCATCACGCCTTCTACTCATTACTGAGTGTGGCACACTGCCGAAGCAGATCTCAGTAAGTGATATATTTATACGTGTGAAGTGCGGTTATTAGCCGTCAAATCACGGTCCCCAAAGATGTTAGTCAAGGGGTAACCACAGGGATAATTTTAATGTGGTTAATCGAATTCAAGTTCTTAAATCCACAGGTCGACTCGATACCATTATATTTATTTAAGAATAAACTGATTGTTGATTCCAAATAGCAAATAAAACAGGACTGTATTATACAGATAAACCACACGGAAGTGGTCCTTGTTGCAGTTGCGAATTGGTACTTTTTTGTTTGTGCATTCAGAGTAATAAATACAGAGCTAGACAAGTGCCAGTATAAAAGTACTAAGTTTTTTTAGTTAAAGTACTGGTAGTAAAATATTGAACAACAATTTCACTTAAGTACTAAGTACCAGTCAATTTAAAAGTATATACAAACAGTAATAAGTATTTTAAAGTACTTACGTAGGGCGCATCTTCATATCTCGTTTAGTTTTTGAGATATAGCTTTGAGAAAGTACAAAATTAAATTTTCCGGAGGCTATATCTTAAAAACTAAACAAGATATGAAGATGCGCTCAACTGCATTGAATTCCCCGTGTACGAATTGACATATATGCAAATTTTTAGCAATTTAAATTTTTTGAAAATTTCTTAAGGGGTACCCCTTTGATTTTTATGGATTTTAGGACAATTTCAGACTGTTTGCTCTAAACTTCTTTCTCGTACGAATATTGTAACGAAAATTTACATACATATGTATCTTGACCTGCTGAATCCAATGGTAAAATCCCCAAGTGCATATGTATTCTTGTTTTCGAGATATTATTTAAAAACTGTTTCATGGTGGAAAATTTTTAAAATATGAAAATTGCTGAAAATTTATTTACAAGTTAATTGAAGCACGAGAAATTCAATACCGTTGAGCGCATCTTCATATTTCGTTTAATTTTTAAGATATAGCCTCGGGAAAGTCGAAGGTTAAATTTAGTAAAAATTCAACTTTCTATAGGCTATATCTTAAAAACTAAACAAGATATGAAGATGCGCTCAACGGCATTGAATTCCTCGTCTTCGAATTGGCCTATAAGAATTTTTTTTAGCTAATTTTAAGCTAGTTAGGTTTTTTAAATTTTTTTAAGGGGTACCCCTTGGATTTTTTTCGATTTAAGGCTGTTTATTCTAAAATTCTTTTCCGTACGAATATTGCAACGAAAATTTACATACATATGTATTTTAACTCGCTGAATCCAACGGCAAAGTCCCCACATACATATGTACTCTAGTTTTTGAGATATTGTTCAAAAACTGTCTCATAAGAAAATCTTGGTGAAAAAATTTTAAAACATCAAAATTGTTGAAAATTTGTTTACAAGTTAATTGAAGCCCGAGAAATTCAATGCTGTTGAGCGCATCTCCACATCTCATTTAGTTTTTGAGATATAGCCTCGGAAAAGTACAAAATCTGATTTGGGAAAAGTTAAATTTTTCCCTAATCTATATCTTAAAAACTAAACAAGGTATGAAAATGCGCTCAACGGAATTCAATTTCCCGTACCCAAAAACACTGATGTCATTTATAGATTCTAGACAATTTGGGAAATTTGCAATATTTTCCATTTTTATCCATGGATTATATTTGATACGTTCATCTGTATTATTCTTTATAATCAGAACTGGACTCAGTTTTTTGAGTACTGTCACTACTCGATTTTTGTAATTCTAAACTTTGACCAGTATCAACTGAACCCAACCCTTTCTTATTTTTAATTTGATCATCCAACAAACTTGTTTTAACTTCTTTCTCTTTCTTTTTAGGAGAGTCCTCAATCTTGATAGTCACCAACGTTTCACTACTGCTGGAAACCAGTGCCGTACTCTGCGGTTGCGCGATTTGCATTTCGTTCGTCGGTAATTCATCCGATTTTGTTTCAACATCCACGTGTTCTTGATGCGTTATTTTTCGCGGTTTTCGTGTTTGTGTGTTTGTTTGTGAACTTGATGGTGGTGAAGACTCATTTTGGTGTTCGAGGATGCACTCCGAGCTTCCGGTTCCGCTGATTTTAATCACAGGTATGTTATCACTCCAATTTGAGGTTATGGAATCTTGACGTAGATCTTTCGAACTTGATGATCGAGATGTTGAGCGATTTTTGTCTGACATCTTTGCGGATTTTTTTGTTTTATGATGTGTTTTGTTGTTTTCTGTTGTTGATGAGTTAGCTGGGTGATTTTGTTGTAACTTGGCAGCAGCTTCGGCGTCACGGTGTTGTTTTTTTGCGTTCAGGAGCTTTCGAAATGTGTTTAAAGCTTTTTTATCCCTTTCGGATTTATTCTCGCGGGTGTTAATATCCTCTGGGAGGGATTCATGTTGTTCTGTGTCTGTTGCATCATCTGCAGGGGGTGATACAAGCTCTGGAGGTTTTTTAATCGCCTTTTTTATGAATTTTACAAGAAAATCTGCAACAATATTATTAGTAGAAACTGATTGAAAATGTATGTTATTATGGATGATTAAGTAAATGTAGGTTTAAACTAACTATATATTATCTTAATGATAAAATTGGACAAAGGTTAAAATGTTAAGCAACTGTTAAGATAGTTGAGTACTGGTCTGTTAGATTTATTTTTAGTTTGTGTACTGAAGTGAAATCTAAAATTATCTTTAAAGTTAAAAGTGAAGTTTGAAGATTAAGATATTTGTAGACATGTCCGGTATGGTCTAGTGGCTAGGATACCTGGCTCTCACCCAGGAGGCTCGGGTTCGATTCCCGGTACCGGAATATCTTTTGTAGAACTTCAAAACCAGATATGAAGATGCTGATAATAACATTGAATTTTGCAAGAAATTGCAAGTTAAGTTAAAGTTTTTTGAACTAAATATGCTTCTCTAAAAATAACAATATAAAAAAGTATATATGCAACGATAATTAATAAGGAAAAGATGCAAGATGTTGCCATTTTTACTAGAGATGATTTCTAAGCTAAAGACGAGTGATCAGAAATGATTGACGAAAATTGATTGCAGGATAAATCTAATGTATACGAGAATGTCTGAAGGATTCATACTATCCTATTTAATAGGACATAATATGATGTTATATATGTTAAATCGATAAAAGTAGCTATTGTTCAGGATTAAAATTCTTGAGAAAGCATTTAAGTATATCCGGTATGGTCTAGTGGCTAGGATATCTGGCTTTCACCCAGGAGGCTCGGGTTCGATTCCCGGTACCGGAATATCTTTTGTTTAAACAATATTTATTGTATAAAATTTGTTATAATTACGATTTGTTTATTTATTATTTAAATAATTTCTGACGGAGATAAACTAAGTCAGAATTAAAACTTTAATAGTTATTTATGTACCTAGGGTGTTATGACGATGATTATGCCCTCCAAGAGCGAAGTTTATAAGACCAAAGGCCCCTGGGCCGAGGGTTTGTAAATCGCCCAAGAAATATTAGTTTTTGACTGTATTACCATTGTAACATCACTCTTAATGCCCTAGGGTATTATGAACTGAATAATAAACCCGATATCAATGGTATTATTAAGCAATAATGAACTAAGAAGACATAAAATATGTTAATATTTACCTTTATTTTTATCATCATTTTTATCATCATCATTATCTTTTCCTGAAGTATCACCATCAAAACTCTTGCTATTTGGAAGCATGGGTAACAATTTCTTCCATTTTCCAAAAGGAGTACCATCCATGTCTCCAGAATCACCAGAACCATTTCTTCGCCTTCGATCCGCAATCTGAAACATTTTTTTCCGTTCTTCTGTTCTTTCTCTTCGAAGTTGTAACTAAAAAATAAATATCCCTTTAGTACTTCAGAACTTATGACAAAATGGAGGACATTCTTACTTTAAGATCATTGTTTGCCTCCCTTAAAGCATTGGTCAAAGAAATCATGTAATATATGATTAAAATTAGCAGAACAAGTAAAGGTATAACGATGAAAGGTGAAGCAATGTAGTCTAAAAATGGGTGTAGTGCTTTCGGAAGAGCATTTTTAAGACTTTTAGTAAAAATGTAATAAATTCTTGAATAGTTTGAAAAGGGTCCACAATGCCATGAAGGTTCAATCCATACAATAGCAAATCCAACAGGTAAAACACATAAAAATAACATCGTCAACAAAAGTGCCAGATAAAAATTATTAGATCTTGAAGCTTTAAACACGACTTCATGGGGTACATTACAAGTTAATACAGCCCATGAACGTAGGTACATCATGATTGCCAACTTAATTAAGTTAATAACAGTTATCCCTGGTGAGAAAAACATCCCCATCCAAACCATTCCTTGGTTATTAACTAAATGTAGAATATTTTCCGCAATTTTGAAATCACCGTATTGCGGGAATTTTTTTTCCAAGTCCCAACACCAGCAATTGTTCATAACTCGAACGAATATCGCTCTTATGAAGTCTACAGCTAACGTAGATATTATTGTAAAGGACAGATCCATAACTGTAAGTTTAACTAACTCCTGGCCAAACATAGTTTCCCAGCAGAGTTTTCGTAGTTTTTTTCGAAGGATATAATCGTAGCTTTGCGGTTTTGATGTTCCTTTTTCCGGGTTTAAATCTGGGGATTTTATTTCTATTAATGGATCGCATTTGGTGGTTCGACATAAAGGTGATTCTTCTGTCGTTAAGTCTAAGTATAAATTAGTTATTATTTCAGTTATTTCTGTTATATTAACATCGGTAATATTTTCAGGGATCATTCCTTCAGTGGTGAGTTCAGTTATATTTTCTGTAATTGTGGAATAAACTGTGGATACTAGTTCTTCAGTATTCCAAGTTACAGTAATGGTTTCGCTAGTACTTTCAGTTGTTGAAGTACTTAATAAAGTTGAAATTACTGTATGAAGGATTAGGTCTTTGGTACTACTAGTATTTTTTAGGAAATCTAATGTGCTATAATCGAAATTAAAATATTCGTCGTCCTCTTCGTAATATTCAGAAGTTTCATTTTCGTATTCATAGTCTGTAGTTGTTTCGGTACTACTGGAATAGTAGTTGGTAGTACTGGAATCACTATTTAGTGGTTTATCTAAAGTACTATAGTCAAAATTGAAGTATTCGTCATCGTCTTCGTAGTATTCAGATGTTTCGTCTTCGTACAATTCAGTTGTTACTTCAGAGCTTGTCGGATAATTTTCTGTAGTACTATCAGTATTTCTAGTACTGTCATTTTGTGGATTTTCTAACGAACTATAGTCAAAGTTAAAATATTCTCCATCATCTTCATAATAATCTGTAGTTTCGTTTATATTTTCTGTAGTTATTTCAAGATTATCAAAATTTGTCGTATTTTGTAAAATAGAAGGTACTGTCAAATTTATGTCAGATTCTTCGGTGTTGTTAAAATAAGGTGGTTTACTAACTGATCTATTAAATATATTTGTAATATTTTGAGTCTGGTTTAAGTTTGTGAGCCAATATGCGAGAGTCAAATTACTTAAAATGAAGCTCGCGGCGCTTAATGTATTTACTTGTGAACAGTTGATGAATACTTCGTAACATGTTTGGTTTTCAATGCTGTATGGTGTTGTTGAATCAGTTGTTAGTTCAATTGTGTCGAAATATATTGTTTCGTTCTTCATTTGTTGCAAATCTTTTGTCTAGAAACAAAAATGTTAGATAGATTATTGGGTATAAGGACTGATGGTTTGTTAGTCGTACCATGTCTTTAATTTTGTCGAAAAGGGAAAATATTAGCGAGTATAAATTCAGGATATTCAGCACCATAATTCTGAAAAGAAAGTGTATTAGTTAGGTATTGTAAATTCGAATTATTTTGGGAGAATATTCTTTTCTTTTCTGGACAAAATATATTTTTAAAAAACTCTATATACCAAGAAAACTAACATGCTATGTCCTATAAAATAGGGTAGCAAGAACCCTTGAAATATTCACTAAATATTTAATAACTAGTTAATTCTAATGGGGTAGGTGGCTCCGTGATATTTATTTATTTTGTATTTTTATGCTACTCTGTACAACAGGAACTGAATCCTAATTGCAATATACAGGGTCCGAACCCACCGATCCGCAGTGTGATTTTTAGTTTGTAGGATTCAAACTCTAATGGGGTGGCTAGCTCAGTGGTATGAAGTCGGCCTGTGGATCCTGAGAATCCTGGTTCGATTCCCACAGGCGACAAACAATTTACATAATTTCAAAAACTACCCCTGTGTCTCCTCCACCACTAACATCTTTGGAAGCCGTGATTTGGCGACTGGTAACCGCACTTCACGCGCAAAATATATCACTTACCGAGATCTGCTTCGGCAGAGTGCCACACCCAGTAATGGGTAAAAGGCGTGATGATATATTTATTTAGGATTCAAACTCGGGATTTCCGGATTTGATTTACACAACACTACCCGCACCACTATACTGGTATTGATTCGACCTGTAGATTTGAACCCAGGTTCGATTCCCACAGCGGCTAAACAATTTTCACCACATTAAAATTACTCATGTGGCTCCCCGTTCACTAATATCTTGAGGGGACGTGATTTGACTGCTGGTAACCGCATTTCACATACAAAATATATCACCGAGATCTGCTATGGCAGAGTGCCACTTCCAATAATGGGTAATTCCTTTCATACAAGCTCATCTCATCTTCCGTTGACTCAACAAACATTGAATCACATTCATCAATTTATTCCTAGATCGTATATGCAAACTTTCACCCTTAATTTCTCCAAATTTGTTATTAATTTCACTCCATCCACATTCATAATTCTTTAAGGTATTAAATAGCATTATTGCTGGTAGGAGAAAATTGCTATATACTCCACTAATATATTTTGAAGTTGGCAAAATTTAAATGACTAAAAAAATATTTTATAATAATGCAAAAAATATATACTGCTGTGTTAAGATTTTAAAATTCGCAAATCGGGTCTGTTCGTTTATTATCGGCAAAATCCGAGAGGTATAAAATCTGTACATTATATTTACTAGGTAAAATTATCGATTTTAACGATAAATAAAACATCTTAACGTCGCTGAACGAGTTAGAGCAATATCTAACCAATTGACGCTGTACAAACCTTTTCTTGAGTTTAGTTTAGTGCGGACTGTTGCAGTGACCGAAGTGTTTTTTGTGTTTCAGTGAATATTTATTGATATTTTAATGCGTAAATTGCCTTAAATCATGTATTATTGTGCGTGTTAGTGTGTTAAGTGTAAAAGAGACATTAATATATGAGTGGTAGAGCTGTGGAATTGATTAGATGTGCGGATCGTGGGCAACGCGGGACGCGGCCGGTGGCTGATTCCTGCATAAAGTAAGCATCAAAATTTTTGTGGTAATTTTAATGTGGTGAAAATTGTTTGTCGGCTGTAGAAATCAACCCGGGTTCTAAAATTTCCGATCAATACCACTGAGTCACTTGCCCTTTATTTGAAGTATATATTTTAGTACTGTTATGGACATGAGAGTATGCCAAGCTCAAAATGTGAAATTATTACAGGATCTGTATAAAGCGGCACTGCGATTAGAAATATTTTACTATTAGTGTTATATGGAATACAAGAACCGCTCTGCCGACCAATACTAACTGCAATAGACCAGTGGAATAAATATAATTTCACAGTGACGTGATTAAGTGAATTACTCTCATTACCCCTTTGGTATTCTCTCTTGGCAACGACAGTACCACTAATTTGAGAGTTATTTTTAATGTATTAATAATCATAATTATAAACACTAAAGTAGTAATTTGATGATTATTTTCTAAGTAAATAATTAGTAATTAATCAAATTAAATTGTAATTACAAAAATTGATGTACGGCCAGGATTTTAACCTGGAACCATATAAACTTTAAATATAATTTAATTAATTAATCTAATTTTATTCCAATTTTATCTCTATTTTTTTATGTGCTTCTATCCCATGACTCTTTCATCTACTGAAAGACTTGACACGAGAGTAATTAAATTATTGTTTTCTAAATAAATACTTAGTAATTAATCAAATTAAATTACAAAGAGAAAAATTAGGAAACTCCCATGGTCGCGCGTGATTTAAATCTGATTTAATTCCAATTTAAGTATTTACTTAGAAAATAATAATAAAATTACAAATGGCTTATAAAATAAATATATAAATATAAATATATCATCACGCCTTTTATCCATTACTGGGTGTGGCACTCTGCCGCAGCAGACCACGGTAAGTGATATATTTATGCACGTGAAGTACGGTTACCAGCCGTCAAATCACGGACCCCAAAGATGTTAGTGGTGGGTGAGCCACGAGAATAATTTTTAATTTGGTGAAAATGTTTTTCGACTGTGGGGATCGAAGCAAGGTTTTCATGATCCACAGGCCTTTCGATACCACCGAGCCATTACCTCATAAAAATTGCTAATGGTTAATAATCTCCTTAAATAACAGTGTCACTGCAGACGACTTTCATATTAAGTCTTTCAGTAAATGGAAGAGTCATGGGATCGAGTCCGCCTATGATACATAACAAACATAGAAAGAAAAATTGGAATAAAATAATTTTTATGTGATATACTGTAAAATAATTTAACAGAAACCATAACTCTGTCCAGAAGAGATAAGAATAGTCTTTGCGAAAACTGTAGCATTCTGATTTTCCAATCAAAAATCACCTGAACATCTGCTAACCTAGCTAACTGAAGTCTTAATTGTTTCCTCGGATGGTAGTGTTCAAAGAATCCTAACACCTCAAACAACATCGGAAATAAAAACGTAATCAGCGACATCACCATCGTTGTTTCATTTCTTCTCCAAAACGACTTCGACAACGCTCTTTGATCTGTTGACCTCTGCACCACCTCCACCACAGCGTATGCAGACACCCCCAGTAGAGTTAACACTGTAAGATTTACCATCACCCTGGATGCTATTATCTTCCAACTGGAAGAGAAAGAGATGTGAGAGAGTGTTTGTGGAAGGAATGGAGAATGTTACTTTCGTGGTTCTCGTTTCTTTTCTGCTTCTTCTAGTAATGCTTCTTTGAAGCCTAGGATGATGGATGCTACTCTGTTTTGAGCGGTTTCTGCATTACCGATCATGTAGTCCCATCCGGTGAAGAGTTTCCAGGAAAATACGCATTCTTCGTCTTTTTCTGAGAGTTTTGACATTCGAGAATTTTCTGCCATCCTAAAGACAATCAATAAATATTGTGGCAGATTTGTTTTTTGATGATAAAGGTTTTTAAATTATTTTAGATAAAGATGCTTCAAATTTAATTCGTGTTTTAAATACATTTTTGACTATGAAATAAAATTGAATTATATGAATAGTGTCTTATGACTTTAAACAACCAATAGCGTTTCATTATTTCATCATATTGTCATAGAAATGAGAGAATTATAAAATAAAATAAATATATCATCACGCCTTCTACCCACTACTGGGTGCGGCACTCTGCCGAAGCAGATCTCGGTAAGTGATATATTTTGCGCGTGAAGTGCGGTTACCAATCGTCAAATCACGGCCCCCAAAGATGTTAGTGGTGGAGGAGCCACAGGGGTAGCTTTTGAAATTATGAAAATTGTTTGTCGCTTGTGGGAATCGAACCAGGGTTCTCAGGAGCCACAGGCCGATTTCATACCACTGAGAGAATTAATAAATGATAATAGCTGTATTTCATTTGCCACTTGGTCCACTTAAATCAGTTCAGATAAATTAGACAACATGACTAAATGAACTGAATTAAGCAAACTGATGCATTTATTGGAGTGAATTACTTCAAAGTAAATTAGAATCAGTAATTTTAGTACTGGAAATAAAGTCAACGAAGTAATTCAAAGAAATAAATAAGTGATCTGGTTCAGTAAATGTAAGTTAGATCTGATCCAAATGACAAATGGAGTACGCTTAATTTTCTGTATAGAAATTGACAGTTTTACTCTATATTTTTTTATTTACCTGGCAACTACGTTGCCAGACATATACAAGCAGATTCATAAAACGGATTGGCAGTAACACCGTTTTTAATATTATCTATAACTCTGTATTAAATTAAAACAGTCTAATGAAATAAATTAAATTCGATGCTAATTAACTCTCTTATTAACCTAAGTTAAAATAAACTTCAAAACAGAGTTAAAAACGAAATAAAAAATGGTATTAGGGCTAACCCGCTTTATGAATCTGCCTGATAATGATCAAATGAATATGTTGTTATAAGTATGTCAAAATATTAATTTTGTAATTTTTTTTATTGTTTTCGTGGGGAAATATTCTTACAAAATATAACACGTGCACTGAATATTTCCAGAACATTTTAATTTGAAAAATGCTTGAATTAAAAGTTGTAAATAATTTAGTTCTTCACATATTTTATTTGAAGAAAAAAAATACTACTTTCTTCCCTCAATTCAGAGAAGAAAGTAGACATTTGAAAAGTATCTCTAGTGAAGAAAGTATATATCTTCTCTAGGAAAGAAAAGTAAAGCTATATCTATGACAATTGGAAAACAATGGTATGATGAGCTATAAATGACATTCAAGTGACATCTGTCAAGAACATAATAAATTTTATTAATTTTCTAATTGATTTGACTTTCTGATAGGGTATGAAATGCTTCACTTTCATCCCTTACAAATAACAAATAACTATTACTGTCGTTAAATATTTCAAAATTATTTTAAAGTAACTCACTTTAAATAAAAGGTGGCGAAAACTATATTTTCTACCGCTCTTATTTATACCATATCTGATCAAAATAATTGGGACATGTTTGACATTGACAAAAATAAATTAGTAATCATATTTCTTACTTGCGAAGGGTAGCAACAAAGCTGTAAATGTAGACTCCAAGGCCGGTCATAAAATAGGCAAAGGGTAGTCGGTACCCCTTTTCTGTTCCATCCCTGTTAGTATAATATCCATAAAATAATGGAGAATATTTTAAAATCCCCTCGAAGTCAAATAGTGTAAAGAGATTAGTTGATTTTACTTTCTCTTCTGGAAGAATTACTTTTCTCTCTCCAGCTGACTTTGGATCGGCAGTCAGTAACTATTAAAATAAAATTATATTAGTTGACAATGACGTCATTTGCCTATAAATATTTCATAGTTAATTACAGCTTTTATTTAGTTTTTTGAGGGTATAATAATAAAATAATAATACAAAACTTTCTATGTATATAAATATTTATTTTTTTATAATAACATTAACAATAATGGCTAGTGCGGGCCTGGAATAGTTTAACCAGCGGTATTAAAGTAGTATGTCCCTCTGGAATTCGGTTTCGTGTTAATTCCCATTGTAACACAGTTTTCTTGATTAAAATGGCCGTGTTTAAAGTCGTGGTAAGAGTTGCATTGATATCCTTGGAATTGTTCAGGATTTTTTACTGATTCAGTAAAAAATTCACAGGCTTGCAAATGACTACATTTCCCTAAAAAATAAAAGAGTTAGCTTGAGGATGCTTGTTGCTTTAAGGATAATCCGGTATGGTCTAGTGGCTAGGATACCTGGCTCTCACCCAGGAGGCTCGGGTTCGATTCCCGGTACCGGAATACTTTTTATATTTTATGAAGAAATCTAATTATTGATCGTTACCGTTATTTTCAACAATTCTTTAATTTTGAGTCTTCTATTTTAGCTTATAATAAGAATGTTTTATACCGGATGGTGAATTGATTTATGCTATATACGAATTTTAAGTAATCATGAAAAAATATCGAATCAAAAAATGGCATTCAATATAATTATTACCATTTGTTCTATGATTTTGATGCGATATTTTTTATTTATCCCGCTGATAGTTATTAGAAACTTTATCCGGAGATGGAAAAATTGACGCTATGTTACTAATCATATTTTATTTTATACCTTTTCTAAAAAGTAAAATAAAGATAAAAATTGTATAAAAGGGTGCACTTGTAGTATGATAGCCACCAAATTTAAACAAAATTACATACAAATGTAAAACAATTTTCAAAACTTTTATAGGTCGCGCAAGACTTATTAAAACTATTATTACAAAATTTTTGGAAATATTTATTAATAAAAAAATTACTATGTAATAATGGGAATAATAATACTTGCGCAAACTGTCATACTATTGATTAATTTTTGTCGTTTCTTAAAACCAATGAAACTATATATATCTTACATGTGTCACATCCTGGTTGTTTGGCGCCTCCATTAGGATAAAAATCCACGTGTCCTATAGCATTAATACACCCCAACCCCCCTGCATTAGTATGTATAACATCCACAAAATAGGCATCACTCTCATCAAGTCTTCGATCAATCGAAACCAACATCGGATTCTCAAACAAGGGTCTCGCAGGATCCAACCCTGTTATCCTGCTGATTTTCCCTCGTGTGACACTGGCTCCTGCGTATCCTGCCACGTGTGCACCTAGACTGTGTCCTATCAGGTGGACTGATGATAAATCGACGCCATTTTGTGACAAGATGTCGCAGAATTTCGCGATGTGTTTTCCGACGATTCGGGTGTTTCGACGGGCGTCGGGATATCTTGTTATTGATAAGGCGGACCAGTCGATCACTATTGTGTTGTATTTGTCGGTTGAACAAAGGGCTAAAATTATATGGGGATGATAAGAATTATTCGATAGTTTCTACTGTCTATTGTTTCTAAATTGTTGAAGACAGTCTTGGCAATGAAAAAATGTTACCTTCTCTCATATGTTGGATCCAATTGGCATCTTTATTATGTCGAAACCCATGAATGATTATTTTCGTGTCTTTATTTCTATCAAAATTTATGGAATTCATAAAGTTATTGTTGTTCACATTTAATTTTTCTCCTTCTCCAGTATTATTTCTGAAATATTTTTCAAGAATAAATTAATTTATCCTAACTGATAACTGATTTTTATCATATTAAAATTAGTCTTAAAAATATATCACTTAACGAGATCTGTTACAGCAGAGTGCTATACCCAGTTATTGGTGAAAAGCAAGATAATATATTTGAATAGCAATAAATTTGTATTAGATTTGCACGCCACGTTTTATGTATCTCCGGTATGGTCTAGTGGCTAGGATACCTGGCTTTCACCCAGGAGGCTCGGGTTCGATTCCCGGTACCGGAACTTTTTATTTTTTTATTTATGAATCAAACTATTATTTCTCTCTACTGCTAATTATATTATAAACCGAAATTTTAACCACTTAATAAAGATCCTAATAAACAAACAAAAAATGGCGCATTAAATGAGACATCATTTTCATCATTTCTACCAAAATTTCGATGCGATATTTTTTTGTTTGTTTGACAAATACATTAATTGAGGAAATATAAAAAATAGTTATTTGTTTCATTAGTACTTAAAGTAAAAAGTTTCGGACTGAGTAATAAAATTAAATATGAGATTCGAAATAGTATTTTTAGTCCAACTGAAACATATTATTTTTTGACCCACTTATGTAGAAAATTTCGCAGATTTTTCAAATCGAAATAAAAGAAATTGACAAAATTATTTGCGTTACCATGCCAACTGTAGTAAAAATGCTGTTTTTGTTTCGTAGGAATAAAAAAACGATGTCGTATCCATAGTAACGCAAACATTCCTCAAATAACATTATTTTACTATTGAAAAAGTTAAATAATTGTGACATATTTAAGACGACTGGTAACCGCACTTCACGCGTAAAATATATCACTTATCTATCTATCAGTAATAGGTAAAAGGCGTGATGATATATTTATTTATTTATTTATATTTAAGTGGGTAAAAAGAAAATGTAACGCATTACCTTGTAAATAAATAAAATCCAATGGTATCATCTCCTGCCCCAGTTTCTTCAGATATCTTCGTTTCTATTCGACCAACTCTATTTTCAATCCTTTCAAATCTTCGTCTTCTCATAGTTTGACACTCACAAAACACCATCATCCACACACAAAAAACAAACGCTAATCGTCTTTGCACCATGGTGAGTAACAACTGAATTCGCGCACGCAACTGTCGAAATTTTTAACGAGTACGCTTTGTTTACTTACCTTCAACAGGTGGCCAGACTGCCAAATAAAATGGCCTTCCAATGTTACAAAATATTATATTAAGTATATTCATTTTATGAACGTTCTCGGATTTTGTTTATTGCAACACTGTTGTATGAATTTATGGGAAAGGTCAGACATGTTGATTTCGTGAAAAATTGTTTTTTTGTTATGTGGTGTATGTGTTAATTCGCGGTTTTGTTTAATTAGATTCATAATAAATGAATTAATTAAACATGTGTAATTAGGTTTCATGGGAAAGTTACATTTTGTTATAGTTAAATGCAACTAACTAAGTTAATTATGTTGTTAGCTAATGTCATGTTACAAGTTAACAATGACCAAAATAACTGATACAACATTTCACATATTTTCTGATTTTCATGTTATAATTATTTAAAATCAGTATTAAAATGTTTGTTAGTTAAATAACAATAGTAAAACAATATTTGTAACAAATATCGACAAACAATTGTCACCACATTAAAACTAGCCCTGTGGCTCCCCCATCACTAACATCTTTGGGGGTCGTGATTTGACGATTGCTAACCGTACTTCACGCGCATAAATATATCACTTACCGAGATCTGCACGGCTGAAAGTTTTGATATTTCTTAGATGCGTTGTTTAATTCTAATTCAACTTTTTCTTGTAATTAAAATGTGATTAGCAGACAACGTTTTATATAACCGTACCTAAAAAGCTGTTTAGTTTTTATTGTAACTGTTATGAATATAAAATGAAAATATTATGTATGAAATTTCACCAAAAATTACCTAATAATATAATAATCAGTTGTTATGCATTTTTTTCTTATTTTGCGAACAAGATAAAATTGTATGAAAACCCATTGTTCTCATGGTTTCTGAAAATTTCTTCTACGTATAGAATTTTCAGGAATCGAACCCGGGTTCTCAAACTTACAGACCGACTCGATTAATAGACGTATTCCATTTGCCATTTGGATCAGATCTAACTTACATTAACTGAACCAGATCACTTATTTATTTCACTGGATTACTTCCAATATTAGAATTACAGAATTTAATTTACTTTTTACATGGGGTAATGGCCCAGTGGTATGAAGTCGGCCTGTGGATCCTGAGAACCCTGGTTCGATTCCCACAGACGACAAACAATTTTCATAATTTCAAAATCTACCCCTGTGGCTCCTCCACCACTAACATCTTTGGGGGCCGCGATTTGACGGCTGGTAACCGCACTTCACGCGCAAAATATATCACTTACCGAGATCTGCTTTGGCAGAGTGCCACACCCAGTAATGGGTAGAAGGCGTGATGATATATTTATATTTTATATTTATGCAATTTTTTCTTATTTTGCGAATCAAGATAAAATTGTATAAAAACCCATTGTTCTCATGGTTTCTGAAAATTTCTTCTACGTATAGAATTTTCAGGAATCGAACCCGGGTTCTCAAATTTACAGACCGACTCGATTAAGCCACGTAGTACGTGGCACGTACCCCATAATAGACGTATTCCATTTGCCATTTGGATCAGATCTAACTTACATTTACTGAACCAGATCACTTATTTATTTCGCTGGATTACTTCGCTGACTTTATCTCCAGTACTAGAATTACAGATTCTAATTTACTTTGAAGTAATTCATCTCAGTAAATGCATCAGTTGATTTAGTCATGTGTCGTATTTATCTGAACTGATTTAAGTGAACCAAGTGACAAATGGAATTCAGCTTGTATTATATATGTTATAATATAAATAAAATTTATTCAAAGTTGTTTAAATTAAATTAACTGTGTAAGAAAAATAAATTCTGTCCTTCATAATACTGGACATTGACCTAATTAGGAGACAAGGTAGAATAATTATTTAAAAACATTTAGTTTACCTCTGGAATGGCGACGAAGGCAACAAGAACCACCGAAATGATCAAATTGACCCAAAACAGCCATCGAAGAAATATAAAATAAGAAGCAACAACGGATCCAAAATGAGACTCAATTGCTTTGATTCTTGATTCCCATGGAATTAATAAATTGGATAGATTGGCCAATTCTCTTTTGTAGTGATGCAATCTCTACATAAGAATATAATTATACAATTATTAGGAATTAATATGAGCAATAGTAATTTAGGTTAACGCTGAATTCATCAAATGTTAGCCAATGAAATATTTAGAAATTTTTTAATGATTATCACCGAAATTTAAATAATGCCTTGAATTGAAAATGGCAGTTTAAATTGAAATGTTTATATCTAACATTTCTGGGTCGAGAAGATAATGGAGAAGGGTCGTCGGAGGGTATTTAAAAATTTAAAAATATATATTTTCAAAGATTCATCCCGTTATCCTCATAAATTTTTACATAATATTGCATATTTTGATCCCCAATATAAATTTTTTTTAATCGCCGTAGTCGTGATCGCAAGAATATCTATTAATGAAAATGCCAATTTTTTGGTTGAGCCAATTTAAAATTCGATAAATTTTAAAATATGGTTCTATATAATTCAGATTACGAGAAATCCAATGCCGTTGAGCGCATCTTCATATCGTTTTTAGTTTTCGAGTTACAACGATTTTTGACTTTTTGAAAAGCTGAACTTTGAAGGTCCATATCTCGAAAACTAAATGATATATTGAAACGCGGTTTAAACGAGTGTATTTCTCGTACTTCAATTAACTTATACTGAAATTTTGAAAATTTGGAAAATATTAAATTTTTTTTTTAAATTTTCTTTTGCCCATATTTCAAAAATTTGAATAGTATAATAAAAATCTGTAAAAAGTATTGAATTCCTCTCGCAAAAGAACATATGTATGTAAAATTTCAGAATTTTTTCTACACGGATAAAATTTTTAGAGCAAAAAAACGAAAAATCACTGTTTTTCATTAATTTTTGAAGGGGTACCCCTTAAGAATTTTACGATTTTGGCCATTTTTCGTTTTTTTGCTCTAAAAATTTTATCTGTAGAGCAAAAGTTTACATACATATGTACTTTTACGAGAGGAATTCACTGGTTTTTACAGATTTTCAATATCTCTTCAATTTTTTTAAATATAGGCAAAAGAAAATTTTGAAAAATATTGCAAAATATTCAAAATTTTTAAAATTTCAGTATAAGTTAATTGGAGCACGATAAATACACTCATTCAAACCGCATTTCAATATCTATTTTAGTTTTTGAGATATAGGCCTTCAAAGTTGAGATTAAAAAAAAGTGAAAAATCGCTGTAACTCTAAAACTAAAAAAGATATGAAGATGCGCTCAACGGCATTCGATTTCTCGTAGTCTGAATTATATAGAACCATATTTAAAAAAAAATTCTATTTTCAACTGGTTCAACAAAAAAAATCGCCGTTTCATTAAACGAATTTTTTGAAATCATGACTCCGGATATTAAAAACAAATTTTTTTGAGGATATCTAAGCAGAAATATATGTGGAATCGAATGGTAAAAACCGAAATTTCATAACTAGTGTTACATTATTTTAAATTAATCCTTAAGGTGGTACTATCTTTTACGACAGATTTTAAAGAAATTTACATACGTTATTTGTCATGAGTTTCAACATTAGCATGATAATTTGTTGTTTTGTTTATAACTTGTACCATACATAAAATTAAATACTTGTTTTTATAAACTTTTTCGGTTACCTATACTTTTATGCGACAGTCATGATAGAACCACCTTAATGAGAAATTTTTCCTTTACTAATTTCTGAAATCGTGGTTCTATGTCTGTAATGTACATTATTAAATCAGCCTTTTACAAACTGCAATTTTGATCACATAAAAAGAAAGGCGGTCGCGAAAGAATATATTTCTGATTTTTGCTTCCAAGGGTGTCATGGCTGCGAAAAGTTTGAAAACCACTGCAATAAAGTAACCAGAAAAGCAACGGCAAACAAAAATTAACTTTACCTGCATAAGAAAAATATTCCAACGCGCAAATATATCTCTCGTGGATTTCGACTGAGCGAGACGTTCTTGCAAAACCCCCTCATGTCTTTTAATATAACTCTTAGCTTGTTGAACTAATTTGATCTTTCTTCTCATGATCCAAGGTTGCATTTTGACACTACTTAACACTTCTTTGTGCAACCGGATGTTCTCGAAGATTTGTTCTTGGGTTACTTCCTGTGGAAGGCTATCTTCCATCGAAATGGCCGTGCTAAAATAAACAAGAAAATATTTGTTAGTCTAGTGTGAAAAGACAATATTTAGATTGTTGTTGAAATTTGGTTGAAATAGCTAATATTTACGCAAGACGAAATGTCAAGTTTTTAAAAATAATTTTAAATCTTTAATAAAGCCTTGTTAGTAGTGGGGGAGGGTCAATGGAATAATTTTAATGTGGTGAAAATTGTTTGTCAGCTGTGCGAATTGAATTGAAAATAAAATAAATAAATATATCATCACGCCTTCTACCCATTGGATGTGGCACTCTGCCGAAGCAGATCTCGGTAAGTAATGTATTTATGCGCGTGAAATGCTGTTACCAGTCGTCAAATCACGGCCCCCAAAGATGTTAGTGGTGGAGGAGCCACAGGGGTAGCTTTTGAAAATATGAAAATTATATAAAGTATAATATTTTGATGTGCTACTTTTTATTTGTAATAGTATATTACTTAATAAGTCAAGAAAGTGATATTTTATTTTAATCCACTGAGTCAAGTAAAAACACTTTCCTGACGTATTATGTATACTATTTTTTCTGAAACCTTTTAATTTAATCAAGAATCAATCATAAATAATTCAAACTCTTTAAATTTTTTGATATGAATTGTACTGACAGTAGACTACATATCCAAGGTTATATAAAAAAAAAAAACAGTAAGGTAAAATCTTTACCAGACTGTTTTGTACTTTACCAGACTCTTATTTTTGTTGTAGCTTTGAATACGTACTTTACTTGACTGTTTTTGTACGAACCTACTTTCCATACTAAAATTGGTAAGGAAAGTAGGCACTTTCTTGCCGGTTTCAGAAAAAATAAATTTACTAGAAACTTTATTAGGAAATGTTAGCCCTTAACAGGCAGATTCACAAAACGGATTAGCGCTAACATTGTTTTTAATATTACCTATAACTCTGTTTCAAATTAAAACAGATTAAAGAAATAAACTAAATTTGATGCTAATTAACTCTCTTTTTAACTCAAGTTAAAATAAACTTGTTTCGTACATTGAAAAGAGAGTTAAAAACGAAATAAAAAATGGTGTTAGTGCTAATTCGCTTTATGAATCCGCCTGTTATTAGTATTTGTTTCTTATACTGATCAATAGAAAATTGATTTTAGTAGCAGTACAGGAACCCTACTATTTATAGTGAAATTCGTTTCCTAATTTTGTGTCACCCAGTTAAACGACTTTCCTGATTTATTTCATCCCAAATTCATCGTGATTTACTGATTCACACCGTGACTATCCCAAAATGAGTAATTAAACCTGCAAATTTATGATCCTGGTCCGTGATTAAATATAGCAAAGTATAGAAGCAGGATTTAATTTGATTCCTGCTGGATGTGATGACTACAGCAAAAACTGTTTGATTAATATTTCGCAGATCATGTAATCGTGTTACAGGCGTGGAAAATGACAATTTAATGAGTTAGCGATTCTTTTTAGCTAATATAATTGCGTGTTATTGAATAAATTGCGGGTTATTATGGGTAATTTTTGTGTCTATGGTGAAAGATTATTCGCGATATTACAGTCCACCCATCATGCATCAGCGTGGTTAGAATAGTCTAATTACAACGCAATCTAATTCATTTTCATTTGAAAGAGTGTAATTGAAATTAGTGTGAAATTGAGAAGGATGTTGTTGAAAGAATGTGAAACGCATGTCGAATGAAAGGTTGGTGAAATTGAGGGTGAGAGATTGTGTGGACGACCAAGTATCCTTAGGATGCCTAAAAAGACTTGGATGGATATGATTGAAGGTTTGTTGCGATAGAAATTATAAATGTGGATGAGGTGAATGTAGTATGTCTAATAAATTTAATAACTAAATATAGTCATCCTGGCGCGCTTAACTAGCTTTTAGCATAGTTTAAAAGATTTAAAAATTGTAATATGGAGTAGGTAGCACAGTGGTATCGTGTTAGCTTGTGGATGCTAAGAACCCTGGTTTGATTCCCACTGCCGACAAACATTTTCACCACATTAATACTACTCCTGTGGCTCCCCTGTACTAACATCTTTGCGGGTCGTGATTTGAAGGTTGGTAACCACATTTTACGCGCAAAAATATATCACTTACCGAGATCTGGTTTGGCTGAGCCACACCCAGTAATGGATGGAAGTCGTGATGATATATTTATTTATTTAAAATTGTAATAATTATTGTAAATGAATAGTACAAACTTTAAAGGGCTTAGTATGATTTATAAACGTGCTTAATCTGCAATTACAGATCTTTGGAGGGCTACAAACCTGAGTAACAGCAATTATTTTTAAATTATTAATTTGTTAATATTGACTATACACAAATTTTTTAGTACTTATTTAGTTTATTGGGTCAGTAACGCTTCTCTTATTCCAAACTTAAAGTATCGTCACTACTTTTAAGACAATTTAACAGACTTTAAAATGAGTCTGAGGGGTTGAGATAATTTTAAGAAATATTTCATAGTTTGAGTTCTCTACCTATCGTCTTAGAGTCATCATCAAGCTTTTAGGATAATTTAAAACCATCAAAATAATTCTAATGGATTGTAAACACTTTTAAAAAATATTTGGCAGCTGGGATCCTGCCAGGATTGGAATATTTGAGAAGTGAATCTAAAGAATAGTTTTTTAACTTACTCTCCAGAGCTGGTAGTGAAACATGATGATCTTCTGCGGATTTGAAGTCCATCTTGTTCATGACTAAAGGGTGAACTTGTTCGTCTACTTTTTCGTCTAGATTTTCTGGTAGACGCTCGTCTCTGCATTATTGCAGTGACACTTGCGGAATAGTCTTCTTCAGAATCTTCACCATCTATCAGAAAGATTCACACATTGTTTCCCGTTTCATACCAGATTACAATAATAGTCTATTACATAAGTCAGGAAAGTGATATTTTACTTGACGAAGCAGTTGTTTGAAATACAAGGCCGCAGACAGAGTATTTTAATCTGCTGACTCAAGTAAAAACACTTTCCTGACGTATTATGTATACTATTTTTTCTGAAACCCTTTAATTTAATCAATAATTAATCATTAATAATTCAAAATGTTTAAATTTTTTATATGAATTGTACTGAGAGCAGACTACGTATCCAAGGCTACAACGAAAATAACAGTCAGGTAAAATATTTACCAGACTGTTTTGTACTTCACCAGACTGTTATTTTTGTTGTAGCCTTGGATACGTATGTACTTTACTTGACTGTTTTTGTAAAAACCTACTTTCCATACTAAAATTGATCAGGAAAATAGGCACTTTCAGAAAAATATATTTTTTGGTCAAACTTCTTCACTATTTTGAAACATTTGATTTGGAAAAACGTATAAATGAAAACATTAACTTCTAGATATATAATTAACAATTGATACTGATGTTTCCAAAGTAATAAAGTTTTCACTTTTATTACCAGTAATCTCTATCATAAATACTTGGTAATAACAAACTCGTTTAACACGCAACAATTTGTAATGAATTGTGAACAAGTTGAACTGACCGGTGATGGTTGGAAATCGCACTTTCTCCATGCAACTAATGGGCGGCGTGCCCGGAACGTAAACGTTTAGCTTCACCGAAGTGTCACTGCTGCATATGGAACGCTCTTCAGCGGCAAATGTCACTGAGAGACGGTCTATCGACGGCTGAGGCGACGGTGGTTCCTTCAGAGGGAAACAGTTGCACTTGGTTTGCACAAGAACTCTTAGCACATGGCGAGATATTTATTATTGCACAACAGAAACTTAATTTTAATGACAGTAGCTTATAATGGAATCCGAACTAATGAGACACAGTCGTATTATTTTGATTATAAGTTGAAGTCAGCGTAGACTTTTGTTTGATAAATGCCCGATCAAAAAGTAACATTTTCTTCCCTTAATTCAGAGACAAAAGTGATGCTTTTCATCCCTAGGATCTCTAAAGAAGAATAGTTATTTGTGTACCTAGAGCAGAAAGTAGTCTATTGCCGCACGCGCTAGAAGAATGTTGATTGAGGTACAGTCGAGAACATCAACCATGTTTTTTCTACCACCATTTAGAAACCCTTAAAAAATAATTTAAAATATTAACAGGTTTTCTGTTTTCAAGTTCAATTAAAAATATTGACAGTGTTCATGTATCCATGGATACACTCTTACTTTACCGCTCGGCAAGCAACAAACGTTAACTTTATGCACTCAGTTGACAGTTGGAAATGTCTACTTTCTACTCAGTCGTAGAAAAAAATAATTTTCTTCCCTAGGGAAGGAAAGTAAAGCCATATCCATGGCAACTATAAAACAAAAAAAATTGAAATACTTTTCAAAGAGATCGATTTAATCAATTGCTAGTTACCACTTTTAATCTTAATCAATATTAGCGGTAAATATTTTACACAAAAGTTTATTAAAACATTTAAAATATATTTAAATTATTATTATTAATGCAAATGAATGAAAAGAAAAGTAAGCACTTGTATCTTATATGATCCCCATATGTCACATACTCTTCGCTGTCGTTGTAATATTCACAAAATCCTCCCTCGAACTGAAGTGGCTCTCGACTCTCGATCGCGCGAATCATTCGCACTTGCACCCCTCGACAGGGGGTTGATTGGCGAAGATGCCACACCTCACATACATTCACCCTGCAGTACCCGCGCTCTACCCCCAGCGCTTAATTCGGACTCATTTGAGGGTAGAATAGGCTAATCTGGTTGAGAGCACCCCTTAGTGTTGAGAGGGGTGAAATATTGGTGTTCGGGTCATTTTTACAGGGAGGGAATAGATTTTTTTACTTTGTTGTTTATTTTTTACTTGTTACTCTGCACAACTGAAATTTCATTTCAGTTTCAGGACAGTGGGTTTACGACAAATTATATCGTTGTTTTCTAGTTGCCATGGATATCGTTTTACTTTCCTTTTCTTAGGAAAGAAAATGTACTTCATCATATGGGGTTGGAGGCTCAGTGGTATTGAGTCGGCCTGTGGATCCTGAGAACCTTGGTTCGATTTCCACAACCGACAAACACTAATATTTTCGGGGGCCGTTATTTGACGGCTGGTAACCGCACTTCACGCGCAAAATATATCACTTACCAAAATCTGTTTCAGCAGAGTGCCACACCCAATAATGGGCAAAAGGCGTGATGATATATTTATTTATTTATTTTTATAAAAATAGCTACAGGGGTAATTTTAATGTGGTAAAATTATTTGTCGACTGTGGGAATCGAATTCACTGCCCAGCTCTATTCCACTGAATCACTTACTTCATTAAATATGCAAATATATTAAAAGTTGTAATTCCGGCCCTGTGAAAATCAATTTTTCCAATCAGATACTACAACTGACTAATGAAAAACTTAACTAATGAATGAGAATGCGTACTGATTCATATTCACTTTATATGGACTTGCATTACTTAATTAAATTTTGCAATTACGTATAAAATCGATATTCCTTATTCGAATGTATTTATTTAGACCATTTCTTTAAACTCAGTTTTTCTTTTGTTACAGATCCCAGCTGTCAAAAGATGTTCCACACAGTCAATGTAAGTACATTATTTCATTAATATAGTTATTTATATACTAAGGGTGACAACAGGCGTTTCTAGCCCGCGGCTTGATTATTAGCACGAGGCGCAAAGCGTCGAGGGCTAATAACATGCTCAGGGTCAGAAACGCTAATTTCACCCGTGGTACATACAATATTTTATGCACAATCAAATAATATTTAATAATATGCCCAAAAGATTAAAATATGTAAATAGGTTATATGTCAAACTGACATTTTGTAAAATCAAGTATTCACAGTAAACAATAATTGTCATTTTATGTATGTATGCATAGGAATTATTTTGTTATGGCTCTAGGGTCAAAAAGAAGTGTTTAAGCCCGCTTTTTAGGGCTAAAACACGTGAATTTAGTGTTGTGCATAAAATAAATATACCGGTGCCTGAACTTGAAAGATGCCACCCAATGAAGCACATCATTTACACCCAGATTTGGGAAAAACTTCTTGATATATTTAACAATCACAATTTCATAAATAGAACATAAAACATTCTTAAACACATAACCAAGATTCCAGCAAATATTTACAAATCTTGAAGTTTAAAATCGACTTTAAGAAGTTGTCTCAACAATTTGTAAACAACCCCCTTCTAAATTCCACCCTTATCTCATCCTTGTCAATGTTTCCCTTCACATCGAACACAAAGGCGCGCCAATAATTAATTAAAAAAAAAACATTTATGAATGTTGATGTTGTCGTACATCCCCCCTCCCCAATAAGTTCCTTGCACGCGATATCCTTGTCCTAAATCCTGCAACAGCGCCAACTCTGATCTGCGAACAGAGAACTGCAAAGTGTGATCGGGTATCGGACAGGGTTTTAGTTGCCCCGTTGGCCGACCCTACCGCACGCTAATGACCGGAAATGGGCTAATGCACGGCCGCTGCGATCCATCAGCCGTCACGTGACCCTGACCCACTGGGATCTACCACTTCTCCCATTAGGGAAGAACATGATTTTAATAGTTAGAGAATCGCGAGATACTAACGTGTTTGTTTTCTTGCATGTTGGGATTAAGGAAACGGGAGAGATTTGGGGGAGGAATTATAGGGTGTAGGGATGATTTATGTTGAGGGGTGCATTTTTAGGTCAGTGGTTTTGAATTGAAATACTGTGGAAATTAGGTCGTTGGTCTTACAAACAAAGCTGGTTTAATTTTTGATTCTGTTTACAAACTAAATTAATTTTATAAATAAATGTTAACAATTATTAACTAAAATATTTTCAGAGCCGCCTTAAGCCCCCCCTGGGCCCTAAAGGAACAATTATTTGAAAAGTTTCCATATAACAGGAATTTTTTTTATCGTAATTTTAAATGATTTGTTTTACGACCCTGTCAGAAAATAATATCTATTTGTATAATGTGGGAGGAAGGTGTTTTATTTTCTCCCGCGGGTGATGTTTAATGCCAGAAGTATAGCTGAGAGAAACGGAGAAATGACACTTTACAATAGAGGTATACTTATGATTTTTTTACGATCATTCTTTCATATCATTAAAAAAAAATAAAAAGATACTTACAATATTTGAATAAATAAATAAATATCTAAGACTGTTGACGGCTACCAACTATAAATAAGTGAATAAAATAGTTCCTTCCTAGAGAAGAAAATAGTTACTTTCCTCCCTAGTCAAATAATAGCCAACTTTTGCCCACATATGAGGGAGAAAAAGCCTACTTACTTTCGGTTATGGTCGTAGAAATAAATTTCTTCCTTTAGTTTGGAGAAAAAGAATAAAGTGATACTTTGCATCCCTAGGGAAGGAAGGAATTTTTTCTTCCCTATTGAAATAAATTAAAACCATATTCATGCTATTTAAAAAACAATTGTATGATTTTAAATTAGTGGCATTTAGGTGACATCTGTCAAGAGAATAATAAATCTTATCTAAATTTTTATTTTATTACTGAATATTTTACTTTTATATTTCATCTCGCCTTCTACCTATTATTGGGTGTGGCACTCTGCCGTAGCAGATCTCGGTAAGTGATATATTTTGTGTGTTATCATCTTTAAAATTACAGCCCCCAAAGATGTTAGTGGAGGGAGAGCCACAGGGGTAGTTCTAACGTAATGAAAATTGTTTGTCGGTTGTGGAAATCGAACCGAGCTTCTCAAATCCACAGGTTGACTCGATACCACTCAGCCACCTACCCCTTAGGGTAATGAAAAATATTGTATGTATATCTCGTAAATTAAGTTTCATTTTTCCCTCACGTGTTTTAAATACTTCGACATGGAAATTGTAAAGTGCCACTTACTTGCCTGAACATACAAATAATTATTGAATATTTGGCATTCTTTAATGCCAGCTCTCAAATAATATTAGAGAAAAATTCTTTGAACAAAAATTATGACATACAAAATTTTGTACCGCATTTATTAAAACATTTATCTTTGAAATAATTTTAAAAGTTTGACAGCAAAAATTGTACAATATACAAGATTCAAAATCGTAAAAGTATACTCTTAAGAAATGTTTAATTATCTTCATAATATCTCGTGCTTATGAATATGACCCCCCTCCCCAGCATTTGTCTTAAGGATTTAACGATAGTCCTTTATAGTAATGAGGAAAACAAATTTCATAATAAAACCCCTGAACTTCGCGTAATTCCAAAATAACTTCACTATTTAATCAAGAGCGTCATTTCAAAAGCTGTCCATAAAATAAATTAACATAAAGCCATCCTGGTTAAGTCCACGTCCATATCCTTGTTTTCCTGGTTTCGCCTCCATGATAATGAAAGTTTATTAAATGCACATTGTAGCTGTAAGCACAGACTGTTGATTAAACTCGTGGACGCGACGCCGTGTGTTGATAGTAATTTCATCTCCCCTAGGACGAAGTTTATGTCCTTTTTCACGCTTTCCCTTTCGTCAAGCTTGATTAATTTTTTACGGAATGGTTGAGTCACAGAGGAGTGCTTGTACTTGAATGCCCAGAGGGCTTTATTATTTTATGTGATAGTTTTATACATTCATTGAAAAGATTTGTACATTTGTTTTTGTTGTATTCGTAGAATTGAGTTTATTGATTTATTGTGTGGTAGATTTTAATTGAATAATGGCTCATTTACTTCATAAATTTGCCAGAGGATTTAAAAAAGGTGGCATTGAAATTGTAGCACAGAAGATAATAGAAATATTAATTAATATACTATGATATTTAGTGGTGTGGTTAACGTTACGGCATTCGAATCCCACTTACGTTAAAAAAAAAAATATATGAACTATCACATTGTGAATAGGTGAGGCCGGTCCCTGTACTGTAATTGGGATTACGTTACTGTTGTACAGAGTAGTTATGGGGTGGCTAGCTCAGTGGTATGAAGTCGGCCTGTGGATCCTGAGAACCCTGGTACCCTAGATTCGATTTCCACAGGCGACAAACAATTTTCATAATTTCAAAAACTACCCCTGTGGCTCCTCCACCACTAACATCTTTGGGGGCCGTGATTTGACGACTGGTAACCGCACTTCACGTGCAAAATATATCAGTTACCGAGATCTGCTTCGGCAGAGTGCCACATCCATGGGTAGAAGGCGTGATGATATATTTATTTTATTTTATTTGTACAGAGTAGCATAAATAAATAAATAAATAAGGATGATTTTTGGTGGATGCGCCACATATTTCATTTGCGAATTATTTCTAAACATTTGCATATTTTAAAAAAATAATTCAAATAAAAAAGTTATAGACTTTTGTTGTTCAACCTGGAAAATGAGTTTTTCCGAAGGCACATTTTCGAGATTTGATACAAAATGAAGAAGAAATTATACTTTTTATCCCTAGATATATGTTTCACTTTGATATACAAATAACTATTTTAATATTACGAAATTACTAAAAATAAATGAAGCTATTTAGCTGGTATAACGTACTAGGCTTTTGTGTGTTTAATCCTAATTAAAATTACTATTTATTTCTTGCGTCCTACCAACGTCATGTTAAAATATTTAAGGGATTAAAAGCTAAGAATAATCTTTCGCTTACCTGTCCTAACTCGTGGGTTATGAGGACAGGCTTAGTAATGTCAACCCTTAAAATCCCTCCTGAGCCGGTCCTGGATCTAGGCCTCATGCTTTTGAGCTTTAAGCTTCCTTCACCCTTTTTAAACCTTTCTGTCTCTGGGGTCGTCTGAGACATGGATACCCTGCGAATACATAGAAATGCAAACACGTGGGAGATAAAGGAAAATTTGTGTATTTTGTTACGTGGAAAAGGATAGTTCGTTTTTCTACTACTACGTACATATATTAAGTAAATTAATTAGATTGAGTTTGCTACAATGAGATGGTTTTTAGACTAATGAGGTAAATTAATTACTAGTATGTTCACTTACAGAAAAACAAAAACAAATTGAAACAAAACTTGAATAACATGCTATGTTAGTTATTTGTATAAGTAGGCTGTAATATATGGTGATAGTCATGGTAGATAATATTCTAAGAAAACCAAATATATATCGTGGACGAAATGTAGGTAATATTTTTATGCAACTTCATTACGGGTATGTACAATGTACATGTACAAATTTTAATTTAAAAACTGTTTTATGCGTATAAATATTATTTTATAATCAAGGAAACTTTAATTTTTTTCAATAATTATTTAGTATTTTATCAGTTCTATTGGACGTTACTAAAAACAGCGGGCGATAAACCATTTTAACCGTTGATAATATCAAAGTAGTGTTGTAAAAAGAATAAGAGAACGCTTACGTAAATATCTTTTTAATTTGTAATATCTTAGGAATATTTTTTTAATTTCTAACCTTAAAAAATACTTACACTGATTTGTAATTTGGTGGCTCCATCACTTTTACGTTAGAAATTTTATGAGCAACTAGAATTCTATAACATAGAAATAAACATCTATTTTCAAAACAACAAAATACGTTCCTGTTGTTTGGAAAATATTTAAGACATGTATATGTAAAAAAATATATTAAATTATAAACACACTCATGGGATGGCTAGCTCAGTGGTATGAAGTCGGTTCGATTCCCACAGGCGACAAACAATTTTCATAATTTAAAAAAAATTCCTCTGTGGCTCCTCCACCACTAACATCTTTGGGGGCTGTGATTTAACGACTGGTAACCGCAAAATATATCACTTACCGAGATCTGCTTTGGCAGAGTGCCACACCCAGTAATGGGTAGAAGGCGTGATGATATATTTATTTATTTTAAAACACACTCAAAATGGAGTAGAACGAACTTTAGAAACATTTTTTAGATTCATCCTGCAAACTTTAAAATTTAAGTAAAACAATGCAGTACAACTGGTTATCAATGTTTATATCCTTATGATTTTAAAATAAATAAATGAAACGTACATTCATACTTAACATCACGCTATTTCTCATTAAATGGAGCAGCACGAACCTTTGAACGTTTACCGAACATCCCCTCATCAGATTTATCAAAGAATCAGTCTTCGTCAAACATTCTCATCCTGACACACCATCCTGGCTTCAACCAGGTTGATGTTCCCTTCATACAAGCTCTTTTAATTCCTCACACTCAGAATGTGTCACATCATATCACGCAACAAACCTTCAATCACATTCATACATTTGCTCTATACACGTGTTTTAAAACTAATCATGCTAATATCAATAAGGGTTATAGTTTATTATTATTTGTAGATTATAATAAAACCGGAAGCTCTTAAGGAAACCTTGAAATCTGGCAAAAATTCCAACTGTTTTTGGTAATAAAATCGTTGAAATTGTAATTCATAGTCGTAACTTAAATATTTGTTTTTGCACCAAGGAAACTTTTAAGTTTGATATAAACTATATTTGCCAGCAATATAAATGTCCTCACATGACATTTGACTTCGATTTTCTTTTATTTCAGTTAAACATTAATTTTAAACTCATCCACAACTTCAACCAAATAAAACTAACATAGACTAGTGATTATCCCTTACCTGTTGCTTTTCACACAGCTCATCCACCAGAGTGTTTCACCCTCACTGCCATTACACACATGTCCATTACAGTACATCATCACGTATCACGTAACCACCCCTCAGTCCCTGCGTCCACCCTCTGATTACTATGCACGCCGCACCTTAACACACATACGTGCTTTGTCGGTGTCACCAAGTCGCGGAAACGGACGATGTCACAGGGTGAAGATGTAACATGGTGGTGGCTTGTTAAGGGATGAACTCACTGAAGGATAGGTTTAGAATGATTTAGTTGGGGAGGATCACGCGATTAAACTGTGATTATTGATTGAGATGGCGGGTGATAGGGTCAACTTAAATACCACCCTTTCTGTAACTCCAGAATTATCTGTTCATTTGGATAAATTACTTTTCAATTCTGTTATTAACATGTCGTTTATCTGAGAGTGTGTAAAATTGAGGTTTAGTTGGCTGTTTTCATTAATCTATTATATGAAAATCTAGCGCATGCTGTCACTCATTCATTTTGAAAAACAAGCGTAACAATACACTCTTTTCCTTTCTATTTCATTTGATTCGTTTTCAGTTCTTACATAAGGCGTATTCCATTTGTCATTTGGATAAGATCTAACTTACATTTACTGAACCAGATCACTTATTCATTTCGCTGGATTGCTTTGTTGACTTTCCAGTACTAGAATTACAGATTCTAATTTACTTTCAAGTAATTCATCTCAATAAGTGCATCAGTTTGCTTAATTCAGTTCAGTTCGTATTGTTGTCTAATTTATCTGAACTGATTTAAGTGAACTAAGTGCTAAATAAAATACAGCTAAAGTGTCTAACTACAATTGTGTGAAATTTTCTTTCAAATACAAGCGCATGTTGTCACTCTCTTCTTTTCTAATCTTTGTAGATTCGTTTAAGTAAAGACCAGCATTACGTACTAGTATCGTAAATAACTAATAATGTACTGGTTTCCATAACGCTAAATAACATCTTAATCACTTGTAGACTGTGGCTTCGAATGTTTTAGTCACGACGTGAAGTTAACAACAGGCATATTAAGCACGGCCTGAAGTTAGCTTCCCACATCTGTCATGGTAACTTAACCTAACTTTTCAAATTATTAATAAAAATTTAAATTTTTTTGTTGTCTTAATTTGCGATTATAGTATGTGACCCGTTTTATAAACGTTTTAGATATTTGATTTTTGTACACTCGCAATTAAAGAGACCTTTATAAAATTAGTTATATAATATACTATTATAATGGTGGGTTGCAAGAAAAAAATAAAGAGCTCTTTAGTTAAAGAATTGTTTATTTAGCAACAGTATCAATAGCGATTTTCTGAAATTTATTGAACCGTTAGTTACTAATGAACCAATAAAACTTTCATGCAACCCAGCATAAAAGTTGTAGCACAATAATAGCACTATCCCTTCAAAAACATGAGTTTATATGAAGTATAATTAAAATAAGCTGTAGGCCTCCTGTAATTTGGATTAATAGCATATTGTGCAGTATAACAATAAAATTGAGGTGTTTTTATTTTTTTATTTATTTGTAACTTAATCCTAATTATAGTACAATGGGCCTACAGCTTATAGTGGAATTGGAACCACTTAGACACAATCGTATTTTTGGATATAAGTTGAAGTCAATAAGATTTGAACGCACGACCTCTTGTTAGTTAATTAAGAAACGCAAGTTATACCTACTTCGCTTTTATCCACTGAGCTACGATTACCTATTTTACAGAAAGTTATAAAGTTTTGAAAGCACTGCATCGAAATATAATTTGTTAAAATCTCTTTGAGCAAATAAAAGGTTTAATAAAGAGATAACAGCCCATAAAAAAATAAATAAATAATTTCAGACGGACACTGATGAATATATCAGATGCTACAAACATGCAACCCTCATACTAACCCTCCCCTCTACCCCGATTGCATAAAACATAAAACAGTCTAGTATGACGTCATAAAGTGCTTCACACATTCCTGCCAGGACAATGATTTTTAATCCTGTGACAAATTGAATTCTAATAAATATTGTACGCGTTGGTATTTCACGGAACAAGATACTTTTCAGCGGATTAAAGTAAAGGGAATTAATTTTCCCTATTGTGTGGGTGGCATGTTGTGACGTCGAAGGTTTTCGCGTTTTTCATTCTGCGATGCGACGGCATACGCCGCCTGTGATGTAGCCGCTACCCGGTGCTTTTATTAATCAAATGTCGCTGTAATTCGTCTAGTGGCGTCGTTTGTTTATGGAATGGGAGCGCCGTCATATCAACACAGTACCGTACTAGATTATTTTGTAAAAAAAATGTATATCTTCACGCCTTCTACCCATTACTGGATGTGTCATTCCGCAGTAACAGATTTCAGTAAGTGATATATTATGTGCTGTTACCAGCCGTCAAATCACGGCCTCCAGGGATGTTAGTGAACGGGGAGCCACAGGGGTAGTAAATAAATTGGACGGTCTCAGGGTAAAAGGGAATAAGTCAATATTACAGGATTTTTCTTTACCATGAAACAAGTCTCTTGTTGCAACCTTTTTCACGTGATTATTTCATGGGGTGGCTAGCTCAGTGGTATGAAGTCGGCCTGTGGATCCTGAGAATCCTGGTTCGATTCCCACAGGCAACAAACAATTTTAATAATTTCAAAAACTACCCCTGTGGCTCCTCCACCACTAACATCTTTGGAGGCCGTGATTTGACGACTGGTAACTGCACTTCACGCGCAAAATATATCACTTATCGAGATCTGCTTCGGCAGAGTGCCACACCCAGTAATGGGTAGAAGGCGTGATGATATATTTATTTATTTACATATTTTGTGGTTACCAGCCGTCAAATCACGGCCTCCAGGGATTTTAGTGAACGGGGAGTAAATAAAAAAATAAAATAAATTCAGGATGTTCAATTTAAATATATATGGGGTGGCTAGCTAGTGGTATGAAGTCGGCCTGTGGATCCTGAGAACCCTGGTTCGATTCCCATAGGCGACAAACAATTTTCATAATTTCAAAAACTACCCCTGTGGCTCCTCCACCACTAACATCTTTGGAGGCCGTAATTTGATGACTGGTAACCGCACTTCACGCGCAAAATATATCACTTACCGAGATCTACTTCGTCAGAGTGCCACATCCAGTAATGGGTAGAAGGCGTGATGATATATTATTATTATTTCAATTTAAATGTGCCACTATAAGAGCTACAAGTTTGGTTAAATTATTAACAAACATTTTTTTCGACCAGTGGTTCACTAAATACGGGCAACAACTTTCTTATTTTAAATAAAAACATACTTTTTTTGTAATTTCTTTAATGTTACTAGTTTTATACTAAGTCAGAATTTTATCCAGTACGATTGTATCTGAGTGGTTCGGATTTTACCCTAATCTACCCTAATTGTTGGGCAGAGAAACAAATAAATACATTTTATCATCCCCTCAAAACTGTACCACTCCTGTCCTGCCACCCCTCTGTCGTCTGTCGACCGTTGTCCCTGAATTACCCCCTCCACTCTCTGTCACTCACCCCTTACGTCCTGTGTTCCACCCTGTGTAGTTGTAAATGTGTGCGTGCTATTGTGTTGTTCGAATATGCGTGTATAACACCTACCCTTCAAGGTAAATCAGTTATTAGTAAACTTAGGGTAGGGCATTCATTTCGTAAGTATACTGGTGGTGCGGTCGCGGGTGAAAATGGGGATGTTATTATCCTGATAAGTGAAAGGGATGATGGTATTTTGAAAGAATTTTGGTGATAAGTTTTATGAATGTTTTAGTAATTATTTTATGCAAATTTAACGGTAAAATTACAAATATTTGGCCTATTTTTTCAGTAATGACAATTAGGGAATTATTACGAACAGTTGAAACTTGGGGTAGATGGCTTAGTGGTACCGAATCGGACTGTGAATTTGAGAATCTGGGTTCTATTCTCACAGTCCGTAAACTATTTTTACCACATTAAAATTACCCCTGTGGCTCCACCACGACTAACATCTTTGGGGGCCGTGATTTGACGGCTAGTAACCACACTTCACATGCATAAATCTATCACTTACCAAAATCTGCTTCGGTAGTGTCACATTCACTAGTAGATAAAAGGCGTGATGGTATATTCATTTATTTTATTTATTAATTAAAGAGAGGTCACAAAAATTATTTTATGCACAACCGGGCCAAAAAGCATGTGTTTTAGCCCTAAAAAGCGGGCTTAAACACTTCTTTTTGGCCCAAGGACCAAAAAGAAATAATTCTTATGGATACATAAATAAAATGACAATTTTTGTTTATTGTGTATATTTGATTCTGCAAATGTCATTTTGACATATAACCTATGTACATATTTTAATCTTTAGAACATACAATTAAATGTTATTTTGTTGTGCATAAAATATTGTATGTACCACGGGTGAAATTAGCGTTTCTGACCCTAAGCTTTGCGCCTCGTGCTAATAATCATGCCACGGACTAGAAACCCATGTTTTCACCCTTGTTACATAAATAACTATTTAATATTTGCTATCACTGAGCCATACTTTAAACTTAGATTAGTAATGTCTAAAAATTTTAATAGCTGGTAGCTAAGCTATGAAAGTAGGTAGCTTTTACATAGCTCTGCTTCTTTGTAGTAATTGTAATTGGTTTAATAAATACTGTAAAAATATCTTAATTAGTGTAGTTAAGTAAAAATGGAAATAATTTCTGTTGCACTGCTAATCCTGCTAAAGAAATACAATTGGAATAAAAATAAAAAGTATATCTGAATTATAATAATTTATTTAATTGTCTATAAATTATGTATATCATTAATAAAAAAGACTAAGTTATAATCAGTCATTTAAGTATAAAAATGTCGCAACGAATCTATAAATAATTATATCGAAAATACATATACACTGAATAATTGTTGATAAAACTAATTATTGGTAAATATATAAATATAATCCTATATAATAATAGATAAATAAAATTTCTAAATAAAACTGAACTAGTACGTTTGATAATTGCATCATTTTATCAAGTATAGAAAAATGAGAATATTGAAAACTGTCATGGCGTCTTATAAAAGATAAAATAAAGAAAAGAAAAAACAATATTACGTTCATCTCTTCTCGTTTCAGTGAGAAACAATCGGGATGAAACAATAGCCTATCAAGAGCAGATATCTAGAACTACTCTATATCTAACTATGATTAGATATGTAGAACTTTTGGTCGAATAAAAATCTAGAACTAAATCTAAACATAGAATAAATAATATACAGATGCGACACTCTTTCTGTACCATTTTCAGGCCAACAACAGACATTTTGTTAGCTTAATATACAATATTTCTTTATTTAGTTTCATTCCTTTTAGGGCGTTGTATTCTGTTTTAGAATATTTTATCATCAGTATTGATTATTTGACAGTTATTTGACAATCAGGATGCCATTTTTGTTGAGGTATGTCGCATCTATATAGTATTTATTCTGTGGTCTATGCAGTAAATGCCTCTAAGTAAATATACAATTATTAATTATTGCATTGTGAACAAAATCTTAATATTACGTCTTTTAATTTTGACTTTTTTAATCTATTCTACGAAATATTAAAATATTTACTAGTACTTTCATCTTTTACTGGTTTACTAAAAGAATAATTATCTGTAATCGATTAATATGTTTATGATAACGTTTTATATTTAATAATTACTTTATAGATTATCACAATTTCAGTATTTTGTAACCAAATAATTTACTCTGCTATTTTCATACATTTTGCTTATTTATTTATTTATTTATTTGTTATGGGGTGGCTAGCTCAGTGGTATGAAGTCGGCCTGTGTATTCTGAGAACCCTGGTTCGATTTCCACAGGCGACAAACAAGTTTCATAATTTCAAAAGCTACCCCTGTGGCTCCTCCACCACTAACATCTTTGGAGGCCGTGATTTGACGACTGGTAACCGCACTTCACGCGCAAAATATATCACTTACCGAGATCTGCTTCGGCAGAGTGCCATACCCAGTAATTTTATTTATTTGTTACTCTGCACAACAGGAATTTAATCTCAATTACAGTAGCTTACAGTGGAATCCAAACCACTTAGACACAATCATATTTTTTGTATGTTAGTAGAAGTCAGTAGATTTGAACGCACGATATGAAGAAAAATGATAAATAATTAAACGGCATCATTCTGGGGAGAGTTTGACGGAAAAACTTTAAGCAAATGTTTGTTATTTTGTTTTACTTCCGTGGTTAACACTAATTAAATTGTAATTTTATAAATATTCATATTTAATTTCTGTTTAAAATTAGTTTATTGATTTAGATGCAGAATTTTAAGCTCTACAACTTTTAATTGAAGAATTTTCGTCTAAAATAATTTAAAATGCAATGCGCAAGGAAAAGCTGTTTTCCCATGTTAAACCAACCAGCTTCTCTTGATACACTCGATATAATTTCTTAGTGTTATTATAAAAAGGACTATAAATAATGACTTCTAATTAACAGCTTCGTAAAAAGTGTTTAAAAAAAAGTAATTAACGTTTTGTACTGGCAGTTTTGAATGAGAGCAAAATGCATGAAATGTAAATAAAAATAAATAAATATATCATCACGCCTTCTACCCATTACTAGGTGTGGCACTCTGCCGAAGTAGATCTCGGTAAGTGATATATTTTGCGCGTGAAGTGCGGTTACCAGTCGTCAAATCACGGCCTCAAAAGATGTTAATGGTGGAGGAGCCACAGGGGTAGCTTTTGAAATTATGAATATTATTTGTCGCCTGTGGGAATCGAATCTAGGGTACCAGGGTTCTCAGGATCTACAGGCTGACTTCATACCACTGAGCTAGCCAGAATTACTGATTTTATTCACAAAATGGTAGTAATCAATAAAGTAATCATGAAAAATAAGGATTATTATTTATTTATCAATCAGTAACAAATAATAAACGTTTTTAAATAGCATGATTTTTGGAAGTTACTCAATTTGGAATGTAATTAAAATTCTTAGCATATACTTATTAATTAAATACTGTTTTGGAAGAGAACAATTGAATGTCATATTCGATTGATTAAATTTGACACAATCAAATACTGATATGTTCATATACACATACAAGTTGTCGAATTATAATAAAACTAAGTATAATAACTAAAATTAGCACCTAAACTTCAGACGTACTACGTTTACAATTATCTACATCTGAAGTTAGTTTGGCAGTATTAAACTGGATTAACGCAAAATTCGCTTGAACTTAAAATTAATACGACTTAACTTAAATATTGTTGCAAAAACGAATATTAATACAATATATGAATAACGCTTTTTACAATCAATAACTATTTAAATATTAATTATCACTAATGTATATTATTATAAAAACTCAAATAAATATCGTAGTTCTCAACAATTTTTATTGCATTGTTTATAATACGGATATGGCATTAAATTTATAAGTGTTTGAGATGTTGAAAGATTTTAAGTAATTAAGCAAACAATTGCTTAACAATTATTCTAAACTACTGTTGTTAGAATAAGTAACGTTTTACCTTTTGTTTTGCTATAACTACAGTACGAATATTAATTGATTTAATATGAGTACATCAATAATTCTATTAATTATCTTTTTCTACTAATTGATCATTAATAAAAATACATCTAATAATTTATTACATATTTCTGGACAGGTATTCGAGAAATATGGTTCATATGGACACTAAGAAAATTACAATATTAACAGAATTTTTTTATTTCTTGATAATTTAGTGAAATAAATATTTCTCAGAGATATTTTTGACCTATACTTTATAAATATGATATATAGAACAATTTTCAAGCATAAAATTTTTAGGTTATTCGCAACCAATTTTTTTTTCATTCCTGCTGAGATCTTTGACTAGCCATATCTTTAAAACTACAAAAGATATTTTAATTCTGTTTCCACCCTCAATTTTGGCGTATTTTACTAGTTATTACAAAATATAATTGAAGAAAATATTTTGAGCCAAAGGGCAGTAAAGTACAATTGAAAAAAATCCTGCTGAAGGCTATATCTCCTAAACTATACCAGATATTTTAAATCGGTTTGAAATGCTGGATTCAGCGTTATTAACTCTATATTTTAGTAGAGGTATCATTCTAGGTTAATTTCCTAAAATATAAGGTATCAATTTAATTTATCCTAAAAAATAGTTTTCTGAAATCTTTAGCTTGAAAAAACATTATCTGTTAGTACGAACAATTAATTTAAGATAATTAGCTAATAGTTGACTGCTATCAAACATTTCTATAAGTTAAAACGTTTAATAGCAAAAAAAAACTAACTTCATTATTATTATAATTATTATAATTTTCTTAATATCATTGTCCCAATATACCTCATTGACATATCATATCAGATCATTATCATCTCAGCCACTCATGAATCTGACGCCATGAACAACCGTTTAATCGCTCGTCAGAAGGTGGTAACCTTCCCCAGCTTGAGCCCCAGGAGTTTTCGTTGCTTCCTGGAGCTGAGTTTGCTGAGTAGAGATCTAGTGCCTTCGAGTATTGCTCGCTCGTCATCGTCTTCTTCAGCGTGGCCACCTTCGGCATCTTCCTCGCCACCTTCTTGGCAGGAGACGAAACCGCTCTCTGGACGAGAGATGGACAGCGGGCCCAAAAGCTCGAACCAGCGCTCTACCTTCGCGGAAGAGCTTAGCTGCAAGAAGAAGATAGATTAGAGATTATTTTATTTGGTTGTGTAGTTGGAAATTCAGGTTAAATCAGTGACGTAGACTCGAAAACCTCGGTTCGATTCCCATAGCTAACATTGTTATTTTTCTACGACCGAATAGATAATAAACTTTTCCAATTGTAAGTTGAAAGAAGAAAGTGGACTTTTACCGTCATTAGCATCTTTGGGAGCCGTGATTTAACGGCTGGTAACCGCACTTCACGCGCATAAATATATCACTTAGCGAGATCTGCTACGGCAGAGTGCCACACCCAGTAATGGCTAAAAGACGTGATTATATATTTATTTATTTAATTTTGTACCAGAACAAAATGCAAACAATTAAAATATTAGTAAATAAATAAATAAATATATCGCCTTCTACCCATTACTGGGTGTGACACTCTGCCGAAGCAGATCTCGGTAAGTGATATATTTTGCGCGTGAAGTGCGGTTACCAGTCGTCAAATCACGGCCACCAAAGATGTTGGTGGTGGAGGAGCCACAGAGGTAGTTTTTGAATTTATGAAAATTGTTTGTCGCCTGTGGGATTCGAACCAAGGTTCTCAGGATCCACAGGCCGACTTCATACCACTGAGCTAGCCAATTAGTGCTTCACATTAATCCTATTTATAGTAGCTTATAATCCGAACCAATTAGATACAATAGATTTTTTAAAAATATAATTTAAACGCGCGGTCTTTTTCTTGATATATTATTTGCTCAGAAAAGATATATTTTAATGATGTCCCTATATAAAGAATGTCGCTCTAACGATTGAAATGCCAAATTCTTTCGAAAAATATCTTGTACATATTTTAAAAGTCACGATTTTTTACATCTAAGAAAAATTAATTAATAATAACTGTATTACATGTCACGCTACTTTAAAATTTCTTTTTGATGTACTAAAAAGTAAAATGATTAATATTCTTATAAAAAATATATCAAAAATTAATTCCACGAAATAAATATTACAAAGCTGGCGTTGAAAAGTGAACAAAAGATTCAGTAAGCAGAAACGTGTATCAGAGTTCAGATACCCTTGTTACACCCTGAAAATACGTAACTACAAACAACCAGAAACCTTCGGCTATCAGGATAATTAATCATTGGGCTTTTTTCTTGACATAGGCCTTGGGCGATGCACGCAGTGGCGGAGCATTCTTACATTTTTGTAGGGACACAAACAAGTTCACTACAAAAATATTTAATAACTAATAAAGTATAGTGTAGAGCTAGCTTTTAAATAGTTGAAATAACTTTAAAATGTATCTAAAGGGTTTAAGAGAAAACTTAAAGAAGTACTCGTATATGGATCTTCTAGCCATCATCTTAAAGCACTCAACTAGCTTTCAAATAAAATAAATATACATAAATAAATAAGTAAATAAATAAATATATCATCACGCCTTTTACCCATTACTCTTTAATCCTTAATCTTTTGTCGGCTATGGGGATAGAACCAGGATTCTTAGGATCCACAGACCACATTACCCCATAAAAATTAATATATCATTACCCATTACAAGATGTGTCACTCTGCAGATCTATACAAGTAATATATTTATGAGCGTGAAGTGCGCTTACCAGTAGTTAAATTAGGGCCCCAAAGATGTGAGTGATAAAGGAGCCACAAGGGTAATTTTAATGTGGAGTAAAGTTTGATTGCTTTGGGAATCGAACTTGGGTTTTCAAATCCACAGGCCAACGTGTTTCCACTGAGCTATCTATACTTTTAGGACAGTTTAAAAGACTTTAAAAGTTTCTAAAGAATCCTAAATACATAGTTTCAAGATTTGCTGGATGACATCCTCTAGCCATCGTCTTAGATCACTCAGCTAGCTGTTAGGACAATTTAAAAGACTTTAAAATTATTATAAAAGGTCCAAGACAGTTTTAAGAAGCGACAAGCCGATCCTCTAACTAGCTTCTTACGAGTATAGCACTCGACTAGCTTTTAGGACAATTTAAAATAATTTAAAATTATTATAAATGGTTTAAGATAGTTGGCAAAAATATTTGGCACCTTCTAGCCATATTTGTAGAGGATTTAAGGTACTTAGTTTTAAGACAAACAATTTTCATAATTTCAAAAGCTACCCCTGTGGCTCCTCCACCACTAACATCTTTGGGGGCCGTGATTTGACAACTGGTAACCGCACTTCACTCGCAAAATATATCACTTACCGAGATCTGCTTCGGCAGAGTGCCACACCTAGTAATGGGTATTTTTTTTTTTTTAGTTTTAAGAATTAGATGATGGCTATAATTGAAACTTCGTTACGTAAACAAAAGATTACGAGTGGAAGATTTAAACTAGCTTTTATGAAAGGAATTATGAATGTGAATGAAGCAAAAGTGATGTGTTAGAATAACAGTCTAACGAATAAATGGTCAGTGCATGTTTCGAGAGTTTTTGAAACCCCATTTTATGGATAATTAAGAGACATTATTAAAGTATGTATATTTTCCTGTAGTACTTAATTAATATTTTATTTTGATTGTGAAGAATTCTGTGTGAAGATCAGTCAATGAATTCTAAAATAGCCCCTGTGAAATATATTCGAATCCGTGTTTTAAACTGCGCCATTAACTAGGTCATTGTTGGCATCATCAGTGAAAATATTGTCACAGAGTCACATCGCTGACGCTCTTGGCTCACATCTCACACGTGATAACTGCTAAATATATCAGCTTCTGAGAGGTTAGGTCACATGGACGTGTCAGGGGATAAAACAAGATTAACCGTCCTCTCACCATTTTAAATTTAACTTATTACTTATTGTAATTAGTGACACTCAAATACGAACGTAAAGCCTAGAGAAACGTTTGATCATTACAGGGAATTTTAGACTTTAGGTTGGCAGTATGGTGGGTATTTATAGGTTAGGTTAATGCTTGGTAAATGCGGGTTTAATACCTTAATATATGGCGTGATTCAGCACTTGTTATATTTAGAAATTTTTGTTCTTAATTTGTTGTTTTCTTTTGTAATTCCTCTCATTTTGAAAATATTTATTTCTTTTTTAGTACAAGGAAAATATAATGACTGCTAATTTGAATACTCAACTAATTTGGAATGACTAACTTTATTTTTCGCTTTAAATTAAATATATTTCAAATCAAGGGGATGAAAATTCTTCTCGTCTGTCAAATTTCTAGAATCGTTTTACCCCAAAGCAACAAAGTTTAAATAAAGAAAATTAAAATTTACCTGGGAAAAACCAATTCTTGAGAATTATTTATTCAGATAATTTAAGAATATTTATAATTTTTAAAAGATCTTAATATGACCATAAAATAGTTATTTATGTACAAAGGGTGAAAACAGGAATTTCTGGCCCGTGGCATGACTATTAGTACGATGCGCAAAGCTCAGGCTCAGAAACGCTAATTTCACCCGTGGTACATACAATATTTTATGCACAACAAAATAATATTTAATAATACGTTTCAAAAGATTAAAATATGACATTTTGCAGAACTAAAATAAACAAAAATTGTCATTTTATTTATAAAATAAATAAATATAAATATATCATCATGCCTTCTACTCATTACTGGGTGTGGCACTCTGCCGAAGCTGATTTCGGTAAGTGATATATTTTGTGCATGAAGTGCGGTTACCAGTCGTCAAATCACGGTTCCCAAAGATGTTAGTGGTGGAGGAGCCACAGGGGTAGTTTTTTTGAAATTATGAAAATTATGTGTCGCCTGTGAAAATCGAACCAGGGTTCTCAGGATCCACAGGCCGACTTCATACCACTGAGCTAGCCACCCCATATTTTATTTATGTATCCATGGACCAAAAAGAAGTATTTAAGCTCGCTTTTTAGGGCTAAAACACATGCTTTTCGGCCAGGTTGGACATAAAAACAATATTTTAAAAATAATTTAGAAATGCTTAACGAAAAAAAAAGCTAGCTTGCGGTAATGATTCACGAGATGAAATCTCGATTAAGATGATAAAACTGGAAACATTTGCGGAAAATGTATATATGAGAAAAGGATTAAACCAAGGTAATTTATCAAATAAGAGATGTTTATTCGCTTGCACGTTGTCGTAGATATGCATTTATAACATGGTACACAGGCCAACACTCCTTAAACTACATTCAGTATCCTTTACTAACTCCATCTTTCGTTCAAACAACGTTGCATGTCATGTAATATACTCGTCTAATGGCAAAACTATTAATTACGTACTATATGTTACATCATAATTTTCATTTGCGGAAAATAAGACCGTTTCAAAAGAACACCACATTCTTCACTGTCATACGTTTCTAAAATATTTTATTGGAAAATATCAGAAATATGTCATTTTTAAATACTTTTTATACTCGCATCATTCAATAAGGTTTACATTACCTTGGCAACTGATAGAAAGTTTGATTTTGCGCACGAGTGCGCAAAGTAATTGGAAAAACATCCATTTTTGAGTATTCTAAATTTTTACTATTAAAACGCTAATTGTACTTTTGTATACACACATTTTAAGGAATAAAAGAAATAGAGACATTAGCTTATAACGCCATCAATCAGACGTATTTTAACAAGCTTTACGAGAAAAAATAAACAATTTGTTTTCATATAAGAAATGTCAATTCATAGCATACTAAATTATTATTAATATAAATTCACGTTTCATATTCAATAACAGGTAGAATCACAAAACGGATTAGCGCTAACACCGTTTTTAATATTATCTATACTCTGTTTCAAATGAAAACAGATTAAAGAAATAAACTAAATTTGATGCTTATTAACTCTCTCTTTAACTCAAGTTAAAATAAACTTGTTTCATACATTGAAAAGAGAGAGAAAAACGAAATAAAAAATGGTGTTAGCGCTAATCCGCTTTATCAATCTGCCTGTTAATTTTCTCATTGTCGGTAACATAATTTTTATGCGTTACAAAAAACATTGTACAAACCTCGTGCATAAAGACGTTATTTGCACCATTTCTTAAAATAAATTAGAAACGTTCAACATCAAGAAATATATTTTCAATATTTGACATAGTACATTTTCCACTAATTAATCTAAATAATTTGCTTCAAATTATAGTTGAATTAATTCTTCTAACAATTTTTATTGGAAACATTTTCCTGTTAGATAATTTAGGAACGTTTGATAATGGAAAATGTGCGATGCCGAATTGGTCTTCTGAAACCTTATACAATGAGATTTACATATTGATTCGTTGACTAGAAACAACATACTTGCAAGTTTTACACATATCATATTTCATTCACAACACTATAAAACAGTTTTTCAAAGTTTATAAACACTTTATTATGTAATATTTTCTCTAATAACTTACTGATGGAAGTTTATATAGTCTTATAATTAATTTATAATTATAGTTGACACTCAAGCATTTTAATTTCTATCTTTTATGTAAAATAAAGATTTTCATATTTTATATATTTACAGTATAACAATGATGTCATCAATAATTTAATATAAACAATATTTATTATTAACTTGATCATTATCGCTTACTATAATTAAAAGCTTAAAAAGTATGCTAATATTTGAGTTAATGTTTAATTTTTAATTCTTTTATTATTTCATTAGTAAAAAGTTCTTTTTAATTATTAAACTAATTATTTAAATACTGCTCTGTTTTTATTTTTGTAATGTATAAAGTTTCAACAATCAAATTTTGTTTCTCCTTAATCATACCGTTGCGTCCAGTTGCTATGAGTATTATTTTACTTACTTTCCTTCCCTAGGGATGAAAGCTAACACTTTCTTCTCCTAAAATCTCATTCACATCTCTTAACATAGTTATTGTTTTTATCTTTATCTTTGTCAATTGGCACAAACATTATTTTTGTTTTATGTTTATTGTATACAAAGTTATATATAATTAATTTTTATGGGGTGGCTAGCTCAGTGGTATGAAGTCGGCCTGTGGATCCTGAGAACCCTGGTTCGATTCCCACAGGCGACAAACAATTTTCATAATTTCAAAAAGCTATTCCTGTGGCTCCTCCACTACTAACATCTTTGGAGGCCGTGATTTGACGACTGGTAACCGCACTTCACGCGCAAAATATATCACTTACCGAGATCTGCTTCGGCAGAGTGCCACACCCAGTAATGGGTAGAAGGCGTGATGATATATTTATTTATTTATTTATTTAATTTTTAAAATATAGAATATTAGTATTCTTCTTAGTTTAATTTGTGCTTATACTTAAGACAAAGATTAAAACTATAGCTGGGAATAGTCTGACATTATTAAATATGTCAAACATTTCAAGGTTATGACAAACTACAAAAACAGTAACTATGTTAAGACCTATGAATCAGGTTTGAGGCAAGAAAATGTTACTTTCCGATAAGGTCGTGAAAAATATGTAAACAAAAGAGAATAGAAAATTTGAAACTCGAATATTTTAAAATAAATATCTATAGGAACGTTTGACAGATAAAAATAAAGTTCATTTTAAAGCCTCATTAACAGCTCTTAACGTTCTTACTTCCTCGTAAATTTGTCAAACATTTCAAGGTTATGAAAACCGAAAAAAACAGTGACCATGTTAAGAGCAGTTATTGAATCTTATCATAAACAGAAACAGTACTATATTCAAACAAATATTTTATTGACAACTTATATAAACCTTTAAAAATAGAAAGGATAACGACCAAAACATATCAACCAATACATCATACAAAATTCCTCTACACTAAATTCACTTAGTAGTATGTCTCGCCCAAGCAGTCCTTTGCACTTGTGACATTAATTCACTCCTATTAGGGACCTTCTCACTAGTGGTCCTCTGAATAGCCGGCTGTCTACTATACTCCTCATTAATCCTCAGCGCTCTGAGTAGGTCTCCTGCATCCTCCGCCCCAGAAGGAACCGGAACAATCACTCGTACTCTTCCTTCATAGTCCGTCGTTGTAAGAGTTCCCACTTGCGACAACGGCCTGATAAACTGCGTCTCTTGACATTCTGGATGATTATCTGGAACTTGCAGTTGTGATGACATCGAAGTAAGTGACTTCCTGTCTTCCATTTCCGTTCTTGCAGGACTTATTCTTCGATCGGGAAGAGGACTACTTTGGAATTGAGCGTGGCGGACCGCCAAAGGCGAAGGAGGAAGTTTTTTTTGAGGAGGAGGTTGTAACGTATAACTTGAGGTGTTTAACGCACTCATTGACGTTAGGTTAGGTTGAGGGGTATACACTGCAGGGTATTGAAATGTTGGGTATTGAGGAGGGTATGATGGACCGTAGTTTATACTCGGTGGGGTGTATCCGTAGACTGTTTGTAGTCTTTGTAGAAGTTGTTGTGTATGGTCTAATGGTGCGTATGGTTGCAATCCGAATGTTGTTCGGAGAGGGGATGGTGGTAGACATGATGTAGCAGTGCGGTTTTCTATTAGGCCCAAGGCTTGTAAGACTGGGCTTTGATCCAGGGAACTGTCACCGCTTCGGTCTTGATAGGGGTCGCACAGACCTGGGATTTGCTGATAAATTCCAAGATAATTACTTTCAATCATCCAGGCGGGCTAGGAAAAATTCTAGTGATATTCTCTACTCAATTTCAGCGATAGAACTTACTTTTTGTTTTTAAAATACAAAAATTTGGTTTTATAATTGAATCATTGTCTGTAATCGATCAATATATTGCATGCTATCTTTTTTTATATCATGATTATTTTATAGACTAAGTTACTCTGACATTTTTGTTTGTTTGTTGTTTGTTTACTTTTATTGGACCTAATTGTTATTATAAAAATTAAATAACAATGACAGCTCTTTAGAAGTATTGTTTAATTTTTTTATCAATCAGAAAGTTAAAATTTCTTCCCTAAATTAAGAGAAGAAAGTGATACTTTTTATATTTCCAATTTATTTCGGAATAAATTCCTTTCTGATAGGATAAAGAAAATAGTTATTTATATCCCTAGAGCAGAAATTATTCTATTATAGCTCAAGTATGAAGACAGCAATGCAAGAGTGGCAAAGACACTTTTTACTCGCAATACACATATTTATTTTATACGATCATTTAGAAACGCTTAAAAAAGAATTAAAAAATAATTTGTGACAGTTTTTCTGCTTCGGAATTTGATTCAAATTGTTGATAGTTTTTATATATCCCCAGATACTTAATCAGAAAAACTCACTTTCCACACATGTGAGTAAAAGAGTATTTTCTACACGAGTAAGCAGCAAATGTTAACTTTCCATATATGAAATAAATGTAGAAAAACTTACTTTCTATCATGGTCGTATAATAAATTATACGTATACCTCGTGAAGAAAGTGATACTTTATAACCCTCACCTCCGGTTCGGAAAATACACCTTGGAGAAGAAATGTCTTACTTTCTTTCCTTGATATACAAATAATATTTTATACTAGCAATTTTGATTTCCATAGCTGATAAACAATTTTCACAAAATAAAAACTACCCCTGTGGCTCCTCTGTTCTAACATATTTGGAGGCCATGATTTGTAACTGCACTTCACACACAAAATATATCACTTACCAAGATCTGCTAAGGCAGAGTGCCACACCCAATAATGGGTAGAAGGCGTGATGATATATTTATTTATTTAATTTTGTACCAGAACAAAATGCAAACAATTAAAATATTAATAACAAAATAAATTATTTTGTTCATGGTATTCTAAAATGGTGGTAAGTTAAAGAGTAATCATGAATTTACTGAGCGATCGGAGATAATGATTAAATGAAGTCATTACGACAATGATTTATTCCAAGTTTAATTCTATGTAACAAATTTAAGACATCATTAATATTTAACTATTTATAATTGAAAAATAAAGTATAAAGTAGATTGATCAAACAAAATATATTTCCTTTGCGCTGAAATCGAGTAGAGAATATATGAACGCATCCTGGTGCCGCTCAGCCTCGTTTCCACAATCTCTTCCATTTGATTTGAATTTGTTTAAAGTCGTTCGTCCACTATCAGAGACTATCAGACATCCCAACTCGTAGGAAGAATTCCATTTCGTTATCGCGTGATTTAAATCTGTCATTCTTTCGCAAGGCTGAGCGACATCTTTGCGTGCGTTTATCAGGAGAGTTTACCTAACATTTAGTTCTTGCATAAATTTCCAGCAGCATGTGGTTATAGCTATCCTTTGGTTTAGCAAAGACCTGTTGACAATAGCAGTTTGGTTTAGTCAGCTTCAGGCAACAATGACACAAAGTAAAACAAAACGCACACGAGTGAGTAATTACATCGACATGCAACGAAAGTGTTGTGTTGGCGGACTGCAGTTTATTCTCTCATTAGGGAGTTTTTACTTGCCTTAGTTGGTAATCATTTTATCCTGTTTGTGCTTTACAACCTATCGATTTATAGATAACTCCTATAAAGATTCTTACACCATATAAAGCAATTATTGCTTGCGCAAAAAGTCTTTTAAATATATCGCAGAATTATTCTTGAACTACAAAAATTAGTTTTTACAACAAGAAAAATCATTTAAATCTACAAAAAATATGATATATTCGTCATAAAGTATTTTTACTAGTTTTTAAGGTACTTGAACATCTGCAGTTGCAGATCTGAAAAGATGGAACATTGAAGTAAATATAGTATGAATAATGTTTTTCATGATTTTAGCAGAAGGTACAATTATCTTCACTTGAGAGAAGGAAGTGATAGGGAATAATAGTATATTATTTTATAAGGAGCTAAAGTGATACTTTTTGTGGCGAATCTGTAGGTATTAATGAATGAGCACAGCAATGAGGCATAAAAAATTCAGTTTTCACTTTTACGTCATATAATTTTTATAACGCCCGTGAGCAACAGAAAAAGAGTTTCTCTGCTGCTGGTGAATCAATAAAAAAATATTGATTTTAACGAGTGCCAGAAAAGTATGTGGTGAACCAATTAAACTCCTTGATTTTAACGAGCGTCAAAAAAATTATTTTCTCTCCTGGGGAAGAAAAGTACAGCCATATGCATGGCAATTTGAAAACAACAGTATGATTTGATATTTGTGACATCCAAGTGACCTCTGTCAAGAGAATAATAAATCTTATTGAATTTCAAATTGATTTATAACATTTTTATTTCCTAAGTGAGAAAATTATATGTATACCTCGTACAGAAAATGTTATTCTTTCCTTTAACGACACCTTTAGGAAGAAATGTTTCATTATCTTCCCTTGTTATACAAATATTTATATTTGTCGAAAATTTGATTAAATAAATAGTACACAGACCTATGTTTCGCCTATATATCATAAATGTGATATATAGAATGATTTTCAAGTAAAACATTTGTAGTTTATGCACAAGATTTTTTTTTAATTCCTGCTGAGATCTTTGTCGAGCTATATCTTTAAAACTATAAAAGATATTTTAATTCTGTTTACATTTTTGAATTTGTCGTATATTACTTGTTCTTACAAAATATAATTGAGAAAAATATTTTGGGCCAAACGGCAGTAAAGTACAATTGAAAAATCTCTGCTGTGAGCCATATCTCCTAAACTTTAACAGATATTTAAAATCGGCTTCAAATATTAGATGCAGCGTTGTTAACTCTATATTTGATTAGAATATTATTAAATTTTCTCGATTAATTTCCCATAATTTTAGGTAATTATAATAAATTGTTTTCAATACATTTTAGGTTACAAAAACATTGGTTATTAATATGAACAATTAATTACGGGTGAATAATGAGCAATTTACTGCTGTCAAACAAATGAAACGATGCCCCTTTGGGAAGAAATGTCTTACTTTCTTCCTTAATATACAAATAATTATTTTATGCAATTGTCAAAAAAGTTAACATTGCGATTCTAGCCATGGACTTTATTTTTTAATACAGTAATAGTAACTTTAAAAACAATTTTTCTGTGAAAATACTAAATATTTGTAATAAAACGATCTTTCAATTAAAATTTGTAAAATTAATTACAGTAAAATAGAAATGCACAATCCTGCATTGCTGCCAGTTTTCAGCGTTCATATTCATTCCCCAGCACGACAAAGTTATCAACTTCAAAGCTCAAGTGTCGCTTACAGCTTTAAAGCTCGCGTTCATTCGCAGCCAACATGCGCACGTGTCACAAACACTTGAGGAGAAAAGTTAGTGACTTTTATTAGATGTTGGCAACCGTGCTATTATTTACATTTCCACTTGTTTCCACGAACATTTTTTCTGTATTTTTAGATGAGATAATTAGTCTGTTTTTGAGTAATTATGTATTTTTACAAAAATGTTTAAGCTTATTAAAATAATACCACTTTTCTCTTTCAACGAGATAGCTATGAAAACAGAATAAGCTCGTAAAAAGAAAATAAAACAGGAATTACTTCATTAACGCTGTACTACGCGTACATTTTATTTTTAATGTACTTTTTTATGAATTAGATTTAAATATGAAAAGTTCTTTTTATACAGACAGATATTTATGAAAGTAAATTGAAAAGTTTCTACAAGATGAATTCTTATTTCAACATATTGTTATGGAAAAGTGTATTTCAGATTATCTTATTCCATCACATTTGCCTTTTAAATAGGCTTATTCAGCATGAATAACACAAATTTATTCGTGTCCTATCTCATCGATTTTCAGTTGACTGCCAAAGTTGTTTATTAATATTAATAGATGTATAATACGAATGAGTGCGTACACCGGTGAACGGGTAACGAACATATTTAACAAAATAAGCTTCGCGTTTATCGTTTAGTAAACTCATTTCTCATTGGGTAAACGTCAGCAAAGCCATTCATTAATTTACGCACGCGGAGCATTTTTACGGCCGGTTTTATCACAAAATCTAAAAACGGTACAGATTACAACATGCGACAAAACTTGATGATTTCATTTATTATTTGTTCCATTGTTTATTTATACTACTCTACATAACAGGAATTTAATCCAAATTACAGTACAGGGTCCGAGCTCACCGAGCCACAATGTGGTAGTTTTATTTATTTATTCATTTGTTTCATGAGGTGGCTAGCTCAGTGGTATGAAGTCGGCCTGTGGATCCTGAGAACCCTGGTTCGATTCCCACAGGCAACAAACAATTTTCATAATTTCAAAAGCTACCCCTGTGGCTCCTCCACCACTAACATCTTTGAGGGCCGTGATTTGGCGACTGGAAACCGCAATTCACGCGCAAAATATATCACTTACCGAGATCTGCTTCGGCAGAGTGCCACGCCCAGTAATGGGTAGATGGCGTGATGATATATTTTATTTATTTAATTTTATTCATTTGTTTATTTTATGAGTTATAGCTCAGTGGTATCGAGCGGCCTGTAGATCCTAAGAACTCTGATTGGATCTCTACAGCCGACAAACATTTTTATCAATTTAAAATTATCCCTGTGGCACCCCACCACTAACATCATTGGGGACCGTAATTTGACGGCTGGTAACCATACTTCACGCGCATAAATATATTAATTACCGAGATATGTTTCGGTAGAGTGCCATACCCAGTAATGGATAAAAGGCGTGATGATATATTTATTTATTTATTAATTTGTTACTCTGCATAACAGGAACTTAATCCCAATTACAGTAGCATATAGTGGAATCCGAACCACTCAGACACAATCGTACTTTTGGATTTAAGTTGAAGTTTAGTGAGATTTGAACGCACGACCTCTTGCTTGTTAATTAAGGAACGCAAGTTTTACATCGCCTTTATCCACTGAGCTACGATTGCCTCTAAATAATTTTTTTTCTGAAACCAGCAAGAAAGTGCCTACTATTCTGACCAATTTTACTAGGGAAAGTTTTACCAAAACAATCAAGTAAAGTACGTATCAAAGGCTACAACAAAAATAACAGTCAGGTAAAGAACAAAATAGTCTGGTAAAGACTGTTTTGTATTTGACCTGACTGTTTTTGTTGTTATAACCTTGGATACGTAGTCTGCTGTCAATACAATTCTTATAAAAAATTTAAACAGTTTGAATGATTTATAATTAATTATTGATTAAATTAAACGGTTTCAGAAAAAATAGTATACATAATACGTCACGAAAGTGTTTTACTTGACTCAGCAGATTAAAATACTCGGCCTGCGATCTCGTATTTCAAACAAACGCGGCGTCAAGTAAAACATCACTTTTTTTCTAATGCCGTAACGCTATCCACACCACTGTACTGCCGGATTATCTTAATTAGAAATCATATTTTACTATAGCAAAACCTCTTTATCAGAGTTACATTAAATTTGAGTATTTAAACGAATCATCAAGTTCTTTTTTAATATCTACGTTCATGCACTTCAATATCACAAAACAAATTGTGTATTTACCTGCGGCACCATGGTGACATGGGGTGGTGCAGGAGGTTGCGCAGGACCGAGTCCTCCAGAGCGCTCGTTGTCCTGCAGGTGCGCCACCAGCGCGGTGATATGGTCCAACAGTTCTTTGTTGTGCACCAGGAGTTGGTGGGTTCGCGCTTGGGCTTCCAGACGGGCGGATTGCTCGGCTGCTAGCTGGTCGCGAAGAAGTTGGATCTAAAGAGGAAATTGAAAAGATTTAGATAGATGTAGTGGAAGATGATGAGGTTGAATTAGAATGATTCTAGAGGGATATTGATTAACAGCGTAATTAGTATTATTATACAAGACATATTATAAAAGATTACACAAATATCTTTACTTAGATAGAATATTCTTCTTATGGAAATTCGTCTAAATGTATTAATACATTCTTCTTATCATTAAATTCTTTTAAGACGTATATAAAAAATGTACTTTAAGATTAGAATATAATGTAAACTATATTTCGCTATTGCACTAACATTACTAAGACTATGTAGTTAAGGATCATTTGACTAGTAGTTAGAATTTTGTATTTTAGCATATTATTTCTTGGTGATAAGTGTATAAGTTGACTTTGTTTAAATTTGTTGGCGTGTTTATTACACACTCTGTATTATTCTTCTTATTTTGTATGGTTAGGTGGAAGAACAGCTTTTAGCTGAACCTTGCCATTGACAGATTGTCAATAAAGTTATATTATTATTATTAATATAATTGTTATTTTTTGTTTGTTTACAGACCTGTGCGAGAGCAGCTTGCGTCTGTTGTGTCTGTTGCTCAAGTTGCTCGCGCAGCAATTGCAGCTCATGGTGTGCAGATAACGCACTTCCTGCCGCGGGGAGCGTTCCCGTCGCGTTACGTAATGGTTCCGTTAGTGGTGATACGTATGTCTCGGATACACTCTGCAAAAGTTCAACAAGACTCCATCAGGTAAGTGATAACATATATTTATTAATAGTATATTATGTACCATGAACTGTAAGTGACAGTTTTTAAGTCAAGAATGTAGAAAAATCGAGGCTCAAAGGATCGAGATTTCTTAAACATTCGCGACTTAGAAAAATCGCTTACAGTTCTAGGTTAGTAAGCTATTTTTTACAATACTTGCACAAATAGAAGGAAACGAGAAATAAGTTTCAAAATTACCAGCTGTCAAATTGTTGTCAAAAGAAACAGGTCTTTGATATGTAATATTTACTTACTGCCCACGGTGGATAGTAATTAAATATTATAGTCCTGATATAACTATCGCAACCACTGTACAATAAAAGTTCCACTTACTGTGTTTAATTTTTGTTTTTCATAGGTAACTTACAGTACAAGTATTGTAATAGTGTATAATGTACCATGAACTGTAAGTGACAGATTTTAGGTCAAGAATGTAGAAAAATCGAGGCCCGAAGGATCGAGATTTCCTAAACATTCACGACCTAAAAAAATCACTTACACTTCGAGATTAATAAGCTATTTCTTACAATACTTGCACAAATAGAAGGAAAAGAAAATAGGTTTAAAAAGAAACAGCAGTCAAATTGTCAAAATAAACAGGACATTGATGTATAATATTTACTTACTCTCCATGGTGGATAGTAAGTAAATATAAAAGTCTCGATATAACCATGGAAACCAATGTGCAATAAAAGTTCAACTTACTGTGTTTCAATTTTGTCATTAATACGTAACTTACAGTACAAGTATTGTAAAAAATAGGATGCCGGCACTCACGTGACATTGTGATGTTTTTGTGACGAGATTTGAAAAGAACCCGGTTCTTTTCAAATCTCGTCCCAAAAAATAGTTCATTTTTGTAGGTGGCGCAATGATCTTTCACAGGACAGCTGTTTTTATGTCACAATATCACGTGAGTGCCCGCATCCTATATTTTGCTTGTTCATTCATTCGAAAATCTTATCATGGTTCTAAAAGAACCTGAAAGAAATGTTTAAGATAAAGTGTTAGTGGCGCTACTACTTAGTGAAGAATTGCAAGAATTTCTAGAATTTGCTGAAAGTGAAATGTTAGTTTAACTTGGAAGCTAATCTTATTAAAAGGGAAGTGCTTATACATGCTAGGAATATATCTTTGATTTCTTCATGAACTTGAAACGAATCTGTCAGTTTACTAAAAATGAACTCATATACCAAATATTTGTTCTAATATTAGAGTGTCTCTCACTCAGTTCCTGCAAGTGAGGAATAGTACTTCTTCTTCCAGAAAGCATAACCATAAATTTCTAACCAATTCTATATGATAAATAAAGTCGGGGTTATATATGTTAATATGCGAGCTGGTATGAAAGGAAATATGAATGTATATGTTTATTAAATTGTTATTTTGTTAAATGACCCTTTAATCAATTCTAGTTAAACGGGAAAAAGGTTATTTTGGAAAACGGTCATTCGGGAAAATGGTTATTCTGGAAATTTGCCATACGAGAAAAAGCATTCTTGCAATTTGTGGTCGTGAAATCGTCTTTCGGGGAAATGTTATTCTTTAAAAAAAAATTCTGTAAAATCTTAAAAACAAATATAAATATATCATCACGCCTTTTACACCGTTACTGGGTGTGGCACTCTGCCGAAGCAGATCTTGGTAAGTGATATATTTATGCGCGTGAAGTGCGATTACCAGCCGTCAAATCACGGCCTTCTAAGGTGTTACTAGAGGGGGAGACAGACACGAGGGTAATTTTAATTTGGTGAAAATGTTTGTCAGCTGTGAGGATCGAACCAGGGTTCTTAGAATCCACAGCTCGACTCGATACCACCGAGCCATACCCCATTGTAAAATTTTGATTATGTAATTTGATATTCGGGAAATAGTTTTTCTTTAAAATTTATATTCGTTGAAATTGTCAATCAGGAAATTGCATTTGTGTAAATATGACAATCGATACAGGTCGATACAGGTCGATTAATAGATTGATGAATACGAGGGTGAGAAATTGTGCGAACGATCTAGGAATGGGATGGCTAGCTCAGTGGTATGAAGTCGGCCTGTGGATCCTGAGGTCCCTGGTTCGATTCCCACAGACGACAAATTTTCATAATTTGAAAAAAAGCTATCCCTGTGGCTCCTTCACCACTAACATGTTTGGGGGCCGTGATTTGCCGACTGGTAACCGCACTTCACGCGCAAAATATATCACTTACCGAGATCTGCTTCAGCAGAGTGCCACACCCAGTATTGGGTAGAAGGCGTGATGATATATTTATTTATTTATTTATTTGATACAGGTCGATTAATAGATTGATGAATACGAGGGTGAGAAATTGTGCGAACGATCTAGGAATAAATGGATTGATATGAGTGAAAGTTTGTTGCATGAACGAAACATGAAACGAGCTTCTATAAAATGAATTATGAATGTAGTTGAAGTGATAGTGATATGTCAGTATCGGAAAGTTTTGCGAAGATTAATTATAGGACGAATTTAATGAGTAAATGTTTCATAAATTTAAGCTACTCAAGCATGATATTATACAATGTAAAATACAAGTAGTTCTCATTACAAAGGACAATACAATAATGAATGAATGAAATATCTTCCATAACAATTTTATTTACGAATTTTTATTATAGATGTATTTTCGTCAAACCCGACTTTAGATCCGATACTTCACATTTACTATCTGTTCGTAAAATCGTACACTACTCGTGTAGCAGGATTTAGAAATAACAGTTTTTTTGTTGTCTGTCCTCATAAAAATAAAATACTGAAGCGAATATCCTGTTGTTTGATAGCACATAGAACCATTAATGTGATCATTATATTTCTTCATTTTTTACGTTAACAAGGACTTTAAGATAAAAATAAATGCGATCATAAAATAGAGTATAACTTTTCTTAACGGCACATTATCAGTCTGCTTTTGATAATGGGTATTCGGGTATTGAAATATTCTATTAGCAGTATAGCTTTAAATTCTTATTAGAATTTCTTAATAAATAAGAACAAATAGGATTTTATTATGAATTGATCAAATACATATTGTTCTTCACAATCTTGCCAGAAAGTTGTTTTTTTAAATACGTTTTCTGATGCTTATTAAAATCAAGGAATTTACTTAACATCTGACAGTCTGTGAAGTGTATGATATGAAAATGTGTAATTGGGTAAATATTGCGGCATTTGAAGAAAAAATAATATATGTATTTTATATCGAGCAAAAGTAACTTTTTGTGCCTCATCTGTAGTAGTTAATAGCCACAGATTCGCTATCAAAAACTATTACTTTAGCTTCTTATACAATAATATGTTATTTTCTCCATTGAAAAAAGTGCTACTTTTCGTTCCTAGAGAAGGATAATAAAACTGAAAAATAACGGTATGATTTGGCATTAATGACATCCATGTAACATCTGTCAAGAGAATCTGTTTTAAATTTTCAATTTATTTCTAATAGTGTAGTGAAAAAAAAATGTATACTTCGTGAAGAAAGTGTCATTTACAAATAACTATTTAATTCCAAATATTCATCCATTATAAAAACTGTCTTTTCGGTATATTTTAAACGTTTTTTTAGTCCTTATTAAATGAGTCAAAATATGAATTATGTAGAAATAGTTGTTTTATATTTATGTACGTTACCATATCAGATCGGCGGCAGGAGTTATTATTAGGGGGTGGTGGCGGTAGGATGTCGAGGGTGAGAGGCGGTTTGGGCCGCTCAGGCGGCCTGGTGTCCGGAATACCACCCCCGCAGGTCTCGTCATCGGCCAGCAATGAACCGCGGTCACTGATGTTGCCTTCTGACAATGCATCTACAACAAACATAAATATATAAGCTACTGTTAGAAAAACAGTTGACAATCATCCAAATTTAGTATAAACAATTCAATGTTTTTTTAAACAAAGTGTTTAATTATCTAAATACACTTTTTAAAATCGCAATACGCTATATCTACTAATCAACGAGATATCACACTTAAAAAAATATATATTTTTAAAATATAAAAATAAAATAAATAAATAAATCAATATTATATCATCACGATTTTTACCCATTACTGGGTGTGGAACTCTGCCGTAGCAGATTTCAGTAGGTGATACATTTTGCTTGTGAAATGCGGTTACCAACCGTCAAATCACGATCAGCAAAGATGTTAGAGGGGTCTAAAAATTTTCCTCGTTAAAAATCTGTGTTAACGAAAAAACTTTGGCATTGTTAATAAAAAAATTACTGGGATTAAAAACTTTTTTATGAAGTGAATTAAAAAATGTACTCAAATTAAAAAACTTTCAAGGACCGTATATTGCAAAAAAATATCACTTGAGGGCAATATTAAAAATTGTAGTATTTTATATTGACGTGTATTTTTTATTCCGGTAACGGTAAAAAGTATATTTAATACAGTCATAAAGACCGTTAAATTGCAGTGAGGCCACAATTATAAGAACAAAAAAATCTCCAGAATTACCATATAACTCTGGTTTAAATTCTTGAATAATTGACAGCGAGAGAGTAAGTATCCTGTTCCAAAATACGCATACTGGTCCACCAAATATTTACACTGGTTTATGAAAACATCCAGAGTGCAGTAGAAATGTTTCTTTTATTTTAAAACAATTTTACATAGAACATAAATTTTAAATTATTATTTACCTAGCAACCGGCATGTGTTCCTTTGTTAGAAATTTGTTATTTGTTTGTTGCATTTTAATTTAAATAAAACAGAGACTGTTTCCGCATGTGCCGCAGTTTCGAAACATATTTATGTTTTACATGTCCTGCTGTTCAGAACATACATATTTTCTGAAGCCTTTGTTCTCAATTCAAATATTATGATGTGTATTTTATTCATTTGTCACTTTGTGCAACAGGAACTTGATCCCAATTACAATAACTATGAATCCGGTTCTCAGACACAATCATATTTTTTATGTTGAAATTTAGATACATAAATTATTTGAGATAAAGTTTTTCAAGTAAAATAAATCAGTGGTATCATAGTTGACAAACAATTTTCATCACCACTAATATCTCGGGGGCCGTGATTTTACGGCTGGGTATTGAATTGCGGTCCTAGTATACCACCTTTCTTTTCATCCATATTTACATTTTGATGCAAGTACGTTTCGATTAGAAAAGATGAAAGAGGTAGCCTGCGTTTATATTTGAAAGAAAATTCCCCACTATCAGTAACTAAAAATGAAACAAAAAGATAAAAAAGAAAGGTAGTATCACCCTACGATTGTTTTTGAAAGTAAATTCTACACATTTGCAGTTAAACACTCTATGTAAAAAGTGAAAATTAAATAGATAAGAAAGAAAGGGAGTATCGAACTACGCTTGTTTTTGTAAGTTAATTCCACACAATTGAAGTTAAACAATCTATATAATAAATAATCATAAAATAAATATATCATCACGACTTTTATCTATTACTGGGTTTAGCACTCTGCCAGGACAGATCTCGGTAAGTGATATATTTAGGCGCGTGAAGTGCGGTTATCAGCCATCAAATCACGGCCTTCAAAGATGTTAGTGGGGGGAAGCCACAGGGCACGCCTTCTACCCATTACTGGGTGTGGCACTCTGCCGAAACAGATCTCGGTAAGTGATATATTTTGCGCGTGAAGTGCGATTATCAGTCGGAAAATCACGGCCCCCAAAGATGTTAGTAGTGGAGGAGCCACAGGGGTAGATTTTGAAATTATGAAAATTGTTTGTCGCCTGTGGGAATCGAACCAGGGTTCTCAGGATCCACAGGCCGACTTCATACCACTGAGCTAGCCACCCCATAAAATAATTTAAATGTGGTAAAAATTGTTTGTCGGCTCCAGGAATCGAACAGAGTTTCTCAGGATTCACAGGCCGACTCGATACCACAAAGCTAGTTACCCCATATAATTACATTATTTGAAAATTATATTAACTGTAATTTTTTAATGTACTATTATTTATTTATGTGATACTCTGCACAACAGGAATTTAATCCCAATTACAGTACCTTATAGTGGAATTTTAACCACTTAGACACATTCGTATATTATGAATATAAGTTGTGTTCGGCTTTTACTGTAACCTATTGTATTTGGGATTAAGTTCCTGTTGTACAGAGTAGCAAATAAATAAATAAGAAATATAAAGAAATAAAAAGGAAGTAGATAAAAAAATATAGAAAATAAACAATCCATCGGCAGGTGTTTCAATCCTGCAGTTTTAATTCCACTTCGTAAGAAAATTACTCAGCAGCATCAAGCAAGCTGCGATCAACACCGTCTTTTATTTCATGCTCACGTCTTTTGTTTTGCTTTGCACAATAACGGAACGCCCGGTAGATTAAACTTCCACGGTAGCGAGGAAAATTACTGGTAATATGAACGCTAGGCTTCGAAGAGCACATAACGCGTTTGTTTGTAATTATATATAACAGTTTGAAGAAAAAATACCGCTGCTTGTCTCAAATTACGGCAGATGTCCCGAGTCATGAATAATGGAACTTTGCAGAATTAAAATTGACTTTAATTACTAAAATTAGAGATTTAATTGCAGATTCCACTATGGGAAATTATACATCGTGATGATTTATTTAAATTTGTACATTTTGAATGCAATTATCAGAATATTCAATTAGTTAGTTTAAACTTTTAACTATAATATAGCAATCAGATTGAATTATAAATAGAAAAATTAGAATATCACCAGGATTTGACTAAGCTACGGTCGCCTTGGATTCAAATCCGATTTTATTCTAATTCTCTATATTTTGTTATGCTACTATACTAACATTATTGATGAGTTTATTTAATTAATTACATGATTATAATTATGTTTGCGTAAATATGTGATATAGACTAAATTACTTCTACATTATTAATTACAATAATTAGTAAATGACGCACTATACAATATAGTAAATTAATTTAATTTTCAATTACTATTAAAGATAGTTTATTTGTTTGCTGCATTGCATAACAGAAACTTAATCCCAATTCAGTAGATTACGAGGTGTGGCTATTAAATAGCGAGACTGTTGCTGTTTTAACATTTTATTTTGATTTAATTTTCGTTCCGTTCAAATTTAAAACAACACGTTTTAGAACGCAGCTACGTGCAGTACAAAACAAACCCAAAAAACCAAGCAACAGTCCTCAATCTTGAACCACAAATAAAATATATACACACTAAATGTATTCAAATGGCATCGATTTTATCAATGAAATTTAAAGCCCTGGACAAGTCTGTACGAGGTGTGGCTATTAAATAAGGAGAATGATGTTGTTTTAACATTTTATTTTGATTCCATACCTATTTACTTATAATCACTTTCAATATACACCCCTCCTCTATCCCTACAATGCTCCATGCGAATCTTCCATTGTTCGAAACAGTGCTGGAAGTCTTCTTCTGTCAGCTCCTTCAGAACACGTGCCGATTTCCCTTTCAAAGCTCTTGTTGCTATTAAGGCAAATTTCACCTTAGGAAACATATAGAAGTCGCACGATGCAAAATCTGGCGAATATGGCAGATGGTCCAACACTGGGATGCTGTACTTGGCTAGAAATCTCTTGACAGACATTGCGGAATGAGCCAGCGCATTGGTTTGATGGAGAAACCATGACTTGTCCTTCCACAATTCGAGTACTTTCTTCAATCAATTATAAGTTTCAGTAGCAGTTTTGCCAAGTGAAATTTCACAACAATTCGTTACTCTAAAGTTGCACTCAACATTTTTTCGGCGAAACAAAAAAAAAACAACTCTAATTAGAACGAATGGTGCGGCTATACGGATTTGTTTATAGAAGCGAGAGGCAAGTATTCGCAAAAAAGTTTCTGGACGTGTGATACACAAGAAAAATACGATTGTGTCTGAGTGGTTTGGATTCCATTGTAAATTACTGTAATTGGGGTTAAATTAAGTAACAAATACATAAATTGCCGAGCTGATGCTTTAACCACTAAGTCACGGCTCCCGTGGATGAGATAGGCCTCAACCGAATTTATCTGTCATAGTGTCTAACACAGCATCGATCCCAAGACTCCTATGACTCATAGGTATTGACAACGGGTTTCGTCTGTAGCGACACAGTCTGATTTTTTAAGGAAATCATACCACGGAGTAAATTTAAAGAGTTTTAAATCATATGAATGACTTTGAAGTTGATAAATTTAAAGTCATTCATATAATTTAAAACTCTTTAAATCTGAATACTTTACTGCGGCAGGATGTCACATCAGAAATAGATAAAATGGCGTGATGATAAATTCGATATTCGTCTCACATTCATACTGAATAAACTTGAAATTTGATAATGGTAATATCAATAATTGCAGACGGAAATACAAACAGCAAATATTATTGCACGTCTCTGAATTCGATACGCTAACATAATGATACGCTCATAGTTCAAAGCAAATTTAATTAATTACTATCTAGACGAACACTAAAGCTTCTGAGACCTAATTTCTCGTGTAATTTTGCTTCTATTCATATATTAGTTTCTGTTTGATCCTAGCAATGTATCAACATACTCGTACTTTACAAAAGAGAAGGCAGAAGTTCACCCTCCAACGAAATAGGAGGGTGGTCATTGCAAGTTTAGCTCAGAAATATATACCAGATGTATCAGAAAATGGCTCAGTGGTATCAAGTCTGTCTGTGGATCCTGAGAACCCTGGTTCGATCCTCATAGCCGACAAAACATTTTCACCAATTTAAAATTACCCCTGTGCTCCCCTCTCCCCACCACTAACATCTTTGAGGACCGTTATTTGACGGCTGGTAACTGTACTTCACGTGCAGAGTGCCAAATCCAGTAATGAGTAAAAAGGCGTGATGATATATTTATTTATTTAGTATCAGAAAAACTGGTTTTCGACAAAAATGCGTCAAATATAAGTTGTAATCAGAGCTGGGCAAGCTACTTAAAAAAAGTAGCTAAGCTACAGCTATTCTTTAAAAAAAGTAGCTGAGCTATAGCTATAAGCTACATTTTGTAAAATATAGCTAATCTACAGCTGAAAGCTTTCGTTAAAGTAGCTGTTAAATTTTAAAGCTACTTTTGTCAAATATTGTGAATTATTAAATTTGCCTTTGTCATATAATCAGTTGATCCGTCTTTTGTTATAATGACTGTTAATAAATATAAAAAATTTCAAATGGACAAATGTACTGTTAATTTGTTATGCTATAATTCTTATTTTTACCGGAATAAATTAACAGTCACATTAACAGTCAATGTTTAGTTCATCTAATATTTAATACAAAAGTAGGATAGGTTAAAAACAAGTGAAAAATAAAATATGTTAATAGATTTTACACTATATAATAACTTGTTATCCTACAGTTATAGAAAATAATAAAGAAGGTACAATTCAAATACAAAACAAAAATTAATAGGTAATGAACAGTGGTAGCTTTAAGCTACAAAAACTACCTTTGGGCTACAAAAAGTAGCTTTAAGCTACAAAAAGTAGCTTTAAAAGGAGCTTCAGTTGTTATAACAATATTTTTAAGCTAATAGAAAAAAACATAGCTCGCTACAAGCTACAGCTATATTTTTTCACATTTAGCTAAGCTACAGCTACAGCTAAGGTAAACGTAGCTAAACTAGTAGCTAAGCTACAAAAGTAGCTAACTACTACCCAGCTCTGATTGTAGACAATTGAATTCTGCATCTAAGTCAGTAATCACATTTTTCCTGAAACCGGAAAGAAACTTCCTTGACCAATTTTAGTATGGAAAGTGGTAAAGATAGATAAAGTACGTATTCAAGGTTTTAACAAAAAAAAGTCAATATTCTTTACTTCCTTTCCACACTAGGGCTCGGTGTGTTTTGCTTATTAATTAGTAAACGCAAGTTTAATCTCGGGTTTATCTACTGGGCTACGATTGTTTCAAAAATCCTCTCTTATATTTTATAATTGTGAAATTAATTTGGAATTACTTTATAATTTTCATCTATCGCAGAAACAATGCAAGGAGTTCTCGTAAAGCTATGCCAACTATCGAATCAGATTCGATAATCCTTTCTACATTCGCGCTAGTATGCTGTGCTTGCAATGGCACACTACGATATTGAATTGACGTCACAAGAGAGAACTGGGGCCGCTAAGAATAACACAACACCAATACTAACACTGAGTGTATGTGTGTGTAAATGTACATGCGTGCTGTCAGACTTCGGGCCGGGGACTCCAAAGATGAGACAGTTCGATGACTTCGCACTAAACGCGAATTCTGGCTAACGAGATGGCGGAATTGTGTCATGGGAAACTTTCCGGTAGCCATAACAGTATTTCTTTTCTTTACAAATTATGTAGTCAAAAAAAGTTCAATATTTATTATTTTAAAATCCTGTCAACTAGTGAAAGTTTCTTTTCGAAATTTAGAGAAGAAAATAATACTTTTCATCCCTAGAGAAGAATAAAACGTAAAATATGATTTTTTTTTTCATATACCGGAATATTTAACCAATTAAACATTTTTATGTCATAATTTTTCTGCCGAACTTTCTGATATAGTAGTGTAAAAAATTATATGTATACTTCGCGAAGAAAGTAATTCTTCCCTTTAAAAACAGATAACTATTATATACAAATTGTTTAAATTAAATGAATAAATATTTTATTTGATAAAATAAATAATTGAAAATTTGTCTTTGGCGAACTATATCTTTAAAACTACCTTTAAATTTTTCGTACTCAAAAGGTACTTCTATTTTCTTCTTCAATATAATAACTTAAAAGATAGGTAACGATTTAATGAGATTAAATGAAGACAGTTATGCCTACTGGGACGACTAACTCGTGATCGTGTTCTTCTTCTTGTTTTTCTTCAGGGTATTAATTTCGTTGGTGTCGTCATCCTCTTGTAAGTACAATGCTGGTCGTCGTCTCTAGTACAAGATTTATAGATATTAATATTCGCTCAGTGAGGTACAGACCGAGTTTTTTGCTAACTAGAATTAGCGCACGGCCGCAGACGCTAAAAAAACGCACCTGTCTCAAGTTTCCAAGAATATTACATTACGCTTCGTAGATTACTTCCGAAACATTTTAAGCACGAACTACTGAAACTAAATTACAATTTACAGTAATTTATTAACTATATGAAAATAGAAACAATAAGATAATAATCCTATTTTCTAGAGAATTTTTTATAATAGATGTACTAGTCTTACTTGAAAAGATGGGTAATTTTATGCTGAATCCAATAGTAAAAACCGCACATCGTTATTTTTTTTCAAAAAATGTTAAAATGCAAAAAACCCAAATTGTTACGAGACGTTCACCCATCCAAACAGTACCCGCTCTCATTGTTGCTAAACTTCTCTGATCTCGCTGCGACGCGTTTAACCGCGCGGCTATCGAGTTTTTAACGGGTGTCCGCGCGGTTTAAGGAGCTGCCGGGCGATCAGAAAAGTTAAGCAATATCAAGAGAAGGTACCAGTTGGATGGGTGAGCGACTGGTATAACTTTAGTTTTTGATTTCGCATTTTTACAGCATATTAAAATTTGTTTATTTCTTAATGTGCAACAGAGAAATATATATATATATATATATATATATATATATATATATATATATATATATATATATATATATAATCACGCCTTCTACCCATTACTAGGGGTGGCACTTTGCCGTAACATATCTCAGTAAGTAATATATTAAGCGCGTGAAGAGCAGTTAACAGCTGTCAACTCACTGCCCCCAAAGATGTTAGTGAAGAAGGAGCCACAGGGGTAGTTTTACTGTGGTGAAAATTGTTTATTCACAAACTCGAGTTTTTAAATCCATAAGTCGACTCGATACCACTGAGCCATTACTCGATTTATTCTTCAAATATTTTATTTGAAAATCTTTATCTAAAATACTTCATCATAAAAATATAATTGTGTCTGAGGACCGGATTTATAATTACTGAAATTGGGATCAAGTTCCTGTTGTATAGATAAATAAATAAATATTAGCGAGGCGTAAGAATGTACAAGATTTGAACTTGCACCCTTTTAAATTGTAAAGAAAAGAGCAAACACGAGAAATAAATGCAAATTTATGTAACTAAATTTATTTTGACAAACAGTAGCGTGATGCTAAAGTTTAGACTGAAATTTTAAACATTTCATTAATTACTTAAGTATTTACATACTCTCAAGCAGTGTTTATTAAATATTAAGTTCGTTCACTGACAGCAGACGTAAACAAAGGGTGGGAATATGCTTCTTGCTGTGTTCTTCTTTAATGTCGTAAATTAAAGATCAAAAGTTTCACCGGAAGTAAAACAAACTTGAATTCTCTTTATGAACTGTCTAAAGTTACCAACTTTGTTTCTTCAACCCTTGTTATGGATTTAAAATTTCTATTAGTGCAATTTTTATCACGTTTACTTTTCAGTTTTGACATTTACGAGTTTTACGAAGGAAATCATAGCTAAGTGGATGATACAACAAAGATAAAACGTACATCACAAATAAGAATTCAACAATTAAAATCTTATGGGGTAGGTGGCTCAGTGGTATTTGAGAACCCGGGTTCTATTTCTACAACCGACGATTTTCAGCATATTAAAATAAGATTTAGTGGTATCGAGTTAGCTTGTGGATTTGAGAATCTCGGTTCGATACCCACAGTCGACAAACAATTTTCGCCACATTCAAATTACTCCTGTGGCTCCCTCTCCGCTAACATCTTTGGGAGCCATGATTTTACTACTAGTAACCGCACTTCACTTGCATAAATATACCACTTACCGAAATCAGCTATAGCAGTGTGCTATATCCAGTAATGGGTAAAAGACGTGATGATTTATTTATTTATGTTTTATTTCAATAAGTTATTTTAGAAATTACTTTATTTCTTCCTCAATATAATTGTAAATTTATCTCAATAGTTGGTTTGGAAATGTCGAGAATAATTCAAAGCCACAACACTCGTGAAATGTTCAAGTGTCGACATATTAATTTTAATTTTACGGCTTGCTGATAATTAACCAGTTACTCGTAAATTACGACAAGCAATCAGCCGATGAAAACTAATAAACTTTGTGCTCTCAAATTAATGAACTGCTGTCATGTTGTGCCTGGTTTCCACGTTCCAATCAGCTCCCAAATGCACTTACATGCAACTACAATATTGCCATTTTGTATTTTACTTTTTCTACTCAAATATCTCTACATTCCAAATAAATACATACATAGCCAATTAACATAGAAAATCAGTTATTATAACATCAAGTTGCACATGACAATAATAGACTAATTTATATATAATTTAAAGCTGTGTGAAAATAAATGTTAATAAACAACACAATATTCTTTTCTTCACAAAGTAAGTTTTATTATACTAAACGTACATTTAGTATAATAAAACTTGCCTTATGAAGAAATAGTTATTTACATAACAAGTGCGCGAAGTCATATTTTGCGCGAATGGCGCAAATGACGTCTTCGTGCAAGGGTTTTGTACAATGCTTTTTGTAACGAGCAAAAATGATAAAATCGACAATGAGGAAATTTGTTAAATTTGAAGCGTCAATTTATATTGACAGTTTAGTATGCCATGAATTGACATTTGTTATTTGAAAACAAATTGTTTATTTTTTCTCGTAAAGTTTGTTAAAATATGTCTGATTGATGGAGTTATAAGCTAATATATCTATTTTTTTTATAAATTCTTTAAAATATATATATACAAATAAAATTAGCGTTTTAATAGTCAAAATTTAGAACCATAAAAGGTGTTTTTTCAGTTACTTTGCGCACTAGAGCGCAAAATTGAACTTCCCATCGGTTTCCAAGGTAATGTAAACCTTATTTTGAATGATGCGAGTACAGAAAGAATATTGTTTATTAATAATAGACTGTCCCTGTTGTGCAGAATAATAAATAAATAATTATTTTTTTCGTCATTCAGTTTGTTGATAGTTTCAGTATGCAATATTTGAATTGTAATATTAGAAAGTATGCTGTTAAATTAATTAGTATTTGCTTCGCTGAAACATTTGCGAATCTACAGAACTTCAGATCAAATATGCAAACTTCCTTCTCCATCAGTTAGAGTTAGTTAAGGAATGCATCAGCTTAATAATATTTTTAACCATATAACATTCTTAACCGTATTCACAGTTAAAGAACAAAATCACTCCCTGTTAGAACACCAGTTTAAATGTTAAACAAACAATAAAACAGAAAACAACCGTTCCGAGCACTCTTCCCAGCACCTAGCTGTCTTCGCTCCGTTGCTAAGCTACAAACAAACAACTAGCAGAAATCGAGATGCACTTGAAAACAAAGAAGTTGTCAACAGAACATGTGATGGTTGTTGAGCACGTTTATGTTACACGTTACCGTTGCGGAGATTTCTTTTTATTTGCAGAAATGCTTTCCTACTTTCCTGCAGAGATGCATCAACTTCAAACTGTTCCAATAAAAAATAAATAAATATATCATCATGTCTTTTACTCATTACTTGGTGTGGCACTTTGCCGTAGCAAATTGCGATAGGTGATATATTTATGCGCGTGAAGTGCGGTTACCAACTATCATATCTCGAATCCTTATAGTTGTGGGGAAGCCACAGGGGTAATTTTAATGTGGTCAAATTGTTTGTCGGCTATGGGAATCAAACCGAGGTTCTCAGGATACACAGGCCGACTTTATACCACTGAGCCACACTACTCCATAAATAAATAAATAAAATAAATATATCATCATCACGCCTTCTACCCATTACTGGGTGTGGCACTCTGTCATAGCAGATAACGGTAGGTGATATATTTATGCACGTGAAGTGCGGTTACCAGCTATCATATCTCGAATCCCTATAGTGGAGGAGAAGCCACAAAGGTAATTTTAATGTGATCAAATTGTTTGTCGGCTGTGGGAATCAAACCGTGGTTCTCAGGATACACAGGCCGACTTGATACCACTGAGCCACACTACTCCATAAATAAATAAATAAAATAAATATATCATCATCACGCCTTCTACCCATTACTGGGTGTGGCACTCTGTCATAGCAGATAACGGTAGGTGATATATTTATGCACGTGAAGTGCGGTTACCAACTATCATATCTCGAATCCTTATAGTGGAGGGGAAGCCACAGGGGTAATTTTAATGTGGTCAAATTGTTTGTCGGCTATGGGAATCAAACCGAGGTTCTCAGGATACACAGGCCGACTTGATACCACTGAGCCACACTACCCCATAAATAAATAAAATAAATATATCATCATGCCTTTTACTCATTACTGGGTGTGGCACTCTGTCGTAACAAATTTTGGTATATATTTGCGAGTGAAGTGCGGTTACCAGGCATCAAGCCACAAGCCCCAAAGATATTAGTGGTGGGAAGCATAATTTTAATTAAATTAATTTTGCACATACTTAGTTTCGAATTCAAGTATTGGTGAAGCAACAAAGACTCTTGTTTAGAATAATATTGAATAGAATTATGATTTATTTCCTGTTATGTGATGTGGTAAATAAAAAATAAATGTAAACAGAGCAGGAAATACTGCGTACTACTACCTACTATCTCCGAACAAAGTCCACCTCATGTTCCTTAATAAAACATGAAAAAATATCTATAATGCATCAAAAACACAAATAGTGTCAAACAAAACGTGAATTATAGAAATTTGGCACCGATCTCAACAATTTAATACAGCTAACAGATGAATATTGGCTGTTGGCCACGAGAGAGAGACGCGTCGCGACGTCTCTCCTCTCTCGGCTATCAAGCCACGAGATGAGAGGAGAGGATAACAAAGTACCGCAAGACTAGATTATTAAATTTACTCGTTTGTCGACGCCGTGCATTTGTTTTTGTCGTCGAGACTTCTACGTTGAAGGTTGTCTAATATAGTACTTATTGTCTACGGAGAAATCTATTAATAATATGTCATTCTTTTACTTAAATAACATAAATATATCATCACGCCTTTTACCCATTACTGAGTGTGGCATTCTGCCGAAGCAGATCTCGATAAGTGATATATTTAGACGCGTGAAGTAAGATTATCAGTCGTCAAATCACGGCCCCCAAAGATGTTAGTAATGGGGGAACCACAAAAATAATTTTAATAAAATAAATATATCATCACGCCTTTTACCCATTACTGTGTGTGGCACTCTGGCGAAGCAGATCTCGGTAAGTGATATATTTATACGCATAAAGTGCGGTTATCAGCCGTAAAATCACGGTCCCCAAACATGTTAGTGGTGAAGGACCCACAGAGACAATTTTAATGTGGTGAAAACGTTTGTTGACTGTGGGAATCGAACCAGGATTCTCAAGATACACAGGCCGACTTGATACCACTGACCCACCAACCCCTTTTACTTGAGATAAGATATTTATTTATTAGATGAAGCAATAATAAATTATATCCAAGTAAGCATTCACTAATATAATTTTTTGCACGATAATTTTTTTTTAAGTTCCCCAACAGGTTTTTACTGGCATTACATTATTTTTACAAATTACTTACAAATCGGGAGCCAGCAAGTACAGAAAAATTCATAATAGGCATGAAAATATACTATCAAAATGACAACTCTGACAATTAAAACTATTTAAAATGTGAAAATAATTTTCAAGTATTTCTACAGCTCAGGAGGTGATAGCTTATTATGCAATCCAAACCACACAGACATAATTGTATTTTTTGTTATAAATTAAGTTTTTGGGGTAGATAGCTCAATGGTATCAAGTCGGTGTGGATTTGAGACCCTGGTTTCGATTTGCATAGCCGACAAACTACTTTCACTACACTAAAATTACCCCTGTGGCCCTCCCTTCACAATCATCTTTGGAGGTTGTGATTTGACGTCTAGTTACCGCAATCCACGCGTATAAATATATCACTTACTAAGATCTGCTATGGCAGAATGCCACACTCAGTAATGGGTAAAAGGCGTGATGATATATTTATTTTTTATTTACATTAAATTTATCTCCAATCTCTACATAACTTCTTCCTTGTTTCAGGTCGTCTATCATCTTCCTCTTCCCCTACCTCCTGCCTCTTTTACCTTCTCCTTTTACTGTTCCTTCTACTGCGTCCTTCATTTTAATATCCCTTCTCAACCACATTCTCTTCCTTTTCAAAATAGTCTCATACAGTGTCCTTTTTCTACTCTTTGCAACACTAGTTTGTTGCTAAATCTATCAAACCATTCAATACCAAACATTCTCCTCTTTAACCACATTTCTACTGTCCATCTGCGTCTACCTTTCCAAAATGAAAAAGCTGTTCGTTAATCTTTCTCAAATTGAGCCAAAAACACAAGATAGAAATACGACTGTAAATAGATTACACAATTTCCAAAATCCCTCAAAAATTTCAAGAACAACAATGACATCACAGACACACAAAAACTAAAAACTAGAACGCCCCAAGAATAATAGTCCCACAATTATTTTTAAATTATTTGTTCTTTCCGTTTGTCCTCGTCGCCCACGTAATTCCGCAGTCTAAGCCAACTCTGATTCTCGATTCGAAGACCCAGACAGCGTTCAAAATATAATCCAAACACATATGTTCCGTCGCTGACGTCTCCGTTGTAGTACGTTTCTGCAAATGTTTTACAAACAAACGTGGATCGTGGATCGTGGATCGCGGATCGTAGATCGTAGAACGCGAAGCGTGATCTTGACAATATTATGTTTTGGTTAGTATGGAAGTTCGTTCGTGTTGGTTTATTGTTTAGGCCAGGACGATTTCGGGATCGAATCTGTGCCAAGTTGTATATTGTTTTGCCAGATGATGTGTTGCGTGTAAATTTTATCGGACGTTGTGTTTTTGTAAACTCTAATGCACTTCACTTTATTGTTTGGAATGATTTTGATTTTGTAATAGTGGATTACTTTACTATTTTTGTTAAATAAGTTGTTAAAAATAAAGTAAGACTAACAGGAAAAATATTACATTTACCTAGGCATTTTTAAAGAATTTAAGTCATATGAATGACTTTTAAGTTTGATAAATTTTAAGTCATTCATATGACTTAAATTCTTTAAATTTACTTCGTGGTATGATTTCCTTAAAAATCAGACTGTGTCGCTACAGACGAAACCCGTTGTCAGTTCCTATGAGTCATAGGAGTCTTGGGATCGATGCTGTGTTAGACACTATGACAGAGAAATTCAGTTGACGCCTATCTCGTACAGGGGAGCCGTGGCTTAGTGGTTAAAGCATCAGCCCGGCAAGCTGAAGGTCATCGGTTCGAGTCCGGGCGTCTCCAAAATTAATCTGTCATAAACTTTAAATTTACCTAGGCATTATTACGACGCGTGAAAAAGATTTGAAAAATAAATGGATTAATGTGATTGAAAGAGAACTAATTTCGAATCAAATTAAATAAATGACAGACGATGATGTCAAAAAATAATCAAATAATATTTTGACATGAATTTAAATGCCATGTTGCTAAAAATTATATGAATTTCCACACTGCGGTTCGGTGATTCCGGACTTTGTATGGTAATTGGGATTCAGTTCCTGTTGTAGCATAAATAAATAAATAAACATTGTGCTATTTTAAATTAAGCTAGCGTAGCAGCCGCTTGGAATTGCACACCGTAGGTCTCGGGTTCAAATCCCGCCCAGGGTATAGATATTTGTGTTGTATTTGTATTTGTAAAGATGTCAAAATAGACTGGTTCAATAGTTCTATATAGAGTAAACACCAATAATAATACAATTACAAAAAAAAGTAAAGATAGTTCGTAAAATCATAATGCAGTTCATTTCCAACTTGCCACTAATACATTAACAATCTCAGTAATAATCTCCTAACATAACCGGTATAAAAACCCGAGACTCGGTAACCGTAACCGATCGTTACCGGGTTGCAGTATCGCTGATCAATTCCGTAAGGGGTTATAAAAGTAAACGCCTACGCTTTACTGGTCGTAAAACATTTACTACGAACTAAACCAATGAGTTTGTAATCGCATAAAGCTATCGCCGAACCACTGAAAATTTACTGTTCTTTGTGAACTGCTATAGCGATTAAATAAACTACCGATTCAACCACAAATAGAAAGAAATCAAACCTGTGTTTAATTTCAAATCATGATGACCACTGTGTGATGTTGGCGCGCTTGTCACGCCATCGTTTAACCATTAAGTCACATCCAGCATCAACCTAGCGGTATGGCAGTTTTTTGTAAAGAAACACAATTTTTTTTCGATCAATTCAATATTATAGTCTCACTGTAACTTTTTAGCATAGCACAGGAAATAAATTTCTGCGTCGGTGATTGGCTGATTTACAAAGTAATAAAAAGTACAGTACAGAATGACATTCATATGTATTTTTCTGTACATCCCCCTTATTCCATATTCTTATGGGGTTGGTGGATCAGTGTTATTAAATCGACATGTAGATCCTGAGAACTTTGGTTCGATTTCCACAACCGACAAACAATGTTCTGCACATTAAAAAACAACCCCTGTGACTCCTCCTCCACTAATGTGTTTGGGGGCCGTGATTTAACAGCTGGCAACCGAATTTCACGCGCATAAATGTATCACTTACCGAGATCTGCTTCGGCAGAGTGCCACATCCAGTAATGGGTAGAAGGCGTGATGATATATTTATATTTATTTATTTATTCTATAACTGAACCATTATCTGTTACTGATCGATAAGACCACCGGTAAAAACATAGTTCCCGAACGGAATTCGGTAAAAACTTGGTTTACGAACAGTTTTCGAACTTTTACGAGATATGTAAATCTATCAATCACAGAGGCGAGAAATAGTATATTACATATCTTGAACTGTAAGCGATAGTTTTTAGGTCAAGAATTCCCGACTTAAAAAAAATCACTTACAGTTCGAGGTTAGTAAGCTATTTTTTATAATACTTGCGCAAATAGAAGGAAAAGAAAAATAGGTTTCAACGGGACCTTGATATGTAATATTTACTTACTGTTCACGGTGGATGGTAAGTAAATATTATTATAGTCCTGATATAATCAAGGAAACCATTGTGTAACAAAAATTCCACTTACTGTGTTTAAATTTGATCATTAATAGGTAACTTACAGTACAAGTATTGTAAAAACTTCTTCCTCATGATGATATTAATTGTACGCAAAATATAAAACATTTCCACTAATTTATAATTTTAATTGCTAATCGTCATTACTAATTAGATAGCTGTGAACGTAGTTTAAGTTAGATCTGATCCAAATGTCAAATAGAATACGTCTATTATTACCCTTATGGCTTTCTCCGTGCTAACATCATTGGAGGTACTTTAGTCATGAAAATATATCACTTACTAAGATCTGCGACGGCAGAGTGCCACACCCAGTAATGGGTAGAATTTTATTTATTTAAAACGGAGAAGCATATTTTCTATCGATCAAATTACTAGTTTCTCATATAAAGATAAGGAGATCTCTACTAAGTATAATGTATAAGTAGGTATACAAAACGAAATAAACGTATTATTTCTATATAGGTATCGGTATCAAGTGACCCTTGATCTCAGCTGTCGAGGAATTCTATTATTTGTCTATAATATGAACAAAATTATACAGGAAATAATGGTGTACTGTAGAAGTTGAATAAAATTGAAAATATTTTGTTGTTCCTCTTAGGGAGCTGTTAAGAGAACTTTAACAGTTATCTGTCACCATTTTTTATATAAATTTTTATTCTTATAAACGTAATTATCGTTCAGGAACATCGTGATAACATTATCTTGTTTTAGATAATAAATAATTTAAGATTGAAGTTGGAATTTCGAGATTTCTAGGTCAAAATGCCTCATAATTTTCCTACCATCTCCTTGAGGTAATTGTTTGAAATATTGTGCTATTTTCTTGATCACGTAGTTCTTGTTTATTATTCTACTGGTAGTTGTAACTGACTGGTCAGCGATTTCGACTCACAAGCGAGAGTTCAAAAATACTATAATTAAATATATCATATATAAATATCGGTGGCTCAGTGTATTTGAGAATCTCACCACATTAAAATAACTTCTATGACTTTCCCATCACTAACATCTTTGAGGACCGTGATTTATAAATATATCACTTATCGAGATCTGCTACGACAGAATGTCACATCCAGAGTAATGAGTAAAAGGTGTGATTCCATTTGCCGCTTGGTTCACTTAAATCAGTTCAAATGAATTTCACAAATGACTAAATGAACTGAAATAAGCAACCTGATGCGCTTATTGGGATGAATTACTTCAAAGCAAATTAGAATAAGTAATTCTGGTACTAGAAATAAAGTCAGCGAAGTTATCCAACGAAATAAATAAGTGATCTGGTTCAGTAAATGTAAGTTAGATCTGATCCAAATGGCAAATGGAATACGCCTGATATATGTATTTTATTTATTGATGCCTTCCTAGTTCATTATTGTTTATGAACACCATAGATAGAAGGTACATTATTTAGTTCATAATACTCTATGGTATTATATGATTTTAATAGGCCTTAGGGGAATTAAGAGTAACGTTATTGTTCTAATACTATCAAATAATTGACAATTTTTCTGTTCAGTGTAATCCATTATGTTTTATTTAGGTTATTAAAAAGTACTAATATGACATGAAATATTATATGCACCACGGGCATTACTTGATGTTTATACCCCTCAGACCAGAGGCCCTCAGCCTTGTAAGCATCGCCCTCAGAGGGTATAAACATCTTCATAAATAACTATTATTTAGTACCTAAATATTTCTGAAATTAGCAATTTTCTGCCGAGTATCCAATATTGAAAACAGACGAGGTAGCCAAATTCATTTTATCGCATTCAAGATTTATTTGTTTGCAAATATACAAAACTAACGTGTACCACAACACATTAAACATGTTACATATTTAAATAACAATAAAATGGCGTAATATTATTATTAAGTTATCCACTCTGGCGACCTTTATTTGCGAAACACAATTTATTTAGACTTCAAAGAGTAAAAACTAATTCTTTTTGAAAAGTTACTTCAACAATAATATAATAATCTCTACCCACTCCATATTTCAATTCTGGAAACCTAATCTGAAACAAAGTTTCGTACAAACTCAATCCTCTTATCAAAGAACGAAAAAAACTGTAAACCATTTATCAAGTTCGTCGGAATGCGAAAAGCGAACGAAGCCCAGTGGACGGCGCCAGTTTTCAGGAAGTTTTTTTGTTGTGTTGGTGTGACTGTTGATGCTGCTGATTCATCCTTTCGACAAAGATAATGGAGGGCAAGCTTATATTTTTGTTATCGAACTGTAAAAATGAGAATCTGAGTCGACAATTAATTTTCACCACATTAGCTGCCTTTCTGCTATCATGTTTGGAGTTCTGATTTGACGGATGGTAGCCGTATAAATATGTCACTTATAGAGATCTGCTTTGGCAGAGTGACACACCCAGTAATGGGTAATAGGCGTGTTGATATATTTATTTATTTCACATTACCTTTCTTAACTTAATATTTTAATATTTACATTTATTTAATTTGAGAAGTTTTATGCATACGTCGAAAAAAGAAGATGAATGATAAGTGAATAGCAATGATTGAAGGTTTGTTGTGTGATAAATGATTTCAAGTGTAATAAATAAATGAGTTTATATGGAGTGATCTATGAATGTGGTTAAAGTGAGGGTGGTGTGTTTGGATGAGAATGTTTGACGAGGACTAATTATTTGATGAATGTAATGAGTGAATATTTTACGAATTATTTTAGAGTTCGTGCTACCCCATTTGATGGGATATAGCGTGATGAGGCGAGGGATATAATGCATCGAAAGGAAGAATGAACAAATAGGAGTAGGAAGGATAAAAATAATTACTCCTCTGTAGTTGGATTACTTGGCTTTTTGTAATTTCCAAATTTACAAAATTGTGAAAACAGACGACGTTTTGGGACTAAGGGTTGGTCCCATTTTCAAGTCAACAATAAATGGGACCAACCCTTAGTCCCGAAACGTCGTATGTTTTCACAATTTTGTAAATTTGGAAATTACAAAAAGCCAAGTAATCCAACCACAGAGGAGTAATTATTTTTATCCTTCCTACTCCTATTTGTTCAAGTACATATCAACGGCTTAATAAAACGGAATCTCCATTTTGAGATTCTAAAATTAAAGGAAGAATGTACGATGTGATACATAATTTTTTTTCGCGACCGTCCTTAAATTAGTCCTTCTTGATTACTTTTACGGTAATGTGAGTAGCGTTACGAAATTCGAATCCAGAAATCTCGAGTTCGAATCCCATTCGAGCTGAAAATATATGAACTATCACAGTCCGGATCCTGTACTGTAATTAAAATTAAAATAAATAAATATTTACTGTTTCTTATTATCAGATATCTTTCAGAAGTTTTTATAGATTTGTTCATTTTGCAAACAAATTTCTAATTCTATCAAACCGCCCGAGGATTCACTTCCCGTTGTTTTATCTGTACACAGTTTGTTGTTTCAAAAAATAAATATGTTTTTTTTGCAAAGAAAACCTGTCTGACAAATAATTATCTTTCTTATAATTAAAGGAACTAAACCTGATTATCTTGTAAGTCAAGAATGATCTATAGTTAATTAAACCTCAATAATATTCATCCTAAATAAAACAAAACAATCTTATTGATAATTTCACGCTTATCATCTACATTCTGCAACACTATTATTACACGGAGTTGCAAATTTTCTGCTCTAGAAATAAATGTGTTAGACAATGGCTGTTCTTCGTTGTAGATTAGCTAATCTTGATACACTTGTATTTCAAACATAAGTGCTCTCTTCTCTCTTCAGATGTAGTGCGTAAGTAAACACTGCTTCATATTATATACAATTATCTTTTGCACAAGTTCACAGTGATCTTTCAGACATTTAAATTCAGATATTCATGCACCAAGACTTCGATAAATTTGACATCTAGGTCATGTAAAATAAATAAATAAATAAATATAAATATATCTTCACGCCTTTTACCTATGACTGGGTGTGGCACTCTGCCGAAGCAGATCTCGGTAAGTGATATATTTATATGCATGAAGTGCGGTTACAAGTCGTCAAATCACGGCCCCCTACAGATGTTAGTGCAGGAGAAGCCACAGGGATATTTTAATGTGGTGAAAATGTTTTGTCGGCTGTGAGGATCGAACCAGAGTTCTTAGAATCCACATTCCATTAACCCATAAATAAATAAATAAATAAATATAAATATATCATCACGCCTTTTACCCATGACTGGGTGTGGCATTCTGCCGGAACAGATCTCGGTAAGTGATATATCTAAGCGCGTGAAGTACGGTTACTAGTCGTCTAACCACGCCCCCCGAAAGATGTTAGTGGAAGGGGAGCCACAGGGATATTTTAATATGGTTAAAATATTTTGTCGGCTGTGGGGATCGAACCAGGGTTCTTAGGATCCACAGGCCGACTTGATACCACTGAGCCATTACTCCATAAATAAATAAATAAATATAAATATATCATCACGCCTTTTACCCATGACAGGATGTGGCACTCCGCCGGAGCAGATCTCGGTAAGTGATATATCTAAGCGCGTGAAGTACGATTACCAGTCATCAAATCAAGCCCCCCCCCCCAAAGATGTGAGTGGAAGGGGAGCCATAGGGGTATTTTAATATGGTTAAAATGTTTTGTCGGTTGTGGGGATCGAACCAGGTTTCTTAGGATCCACAGGCCGACTTGATACCACTGAGCCATTAGTTCATAAATAAATAAATAAATAAATAAATAAATATAAATATATCATCACGCCTTTTACCCATGACTGAATGTGGCACTCTGCCGGGGCAGATCTCGGTAAGTGATATATTTAAGCGCGTGAAATGCGGTTACCAGTCATCAAATCACGTTCTTCAAAGATGTTAGTGGAGGGAGAGCCACGGGGGTAAATTTAAAGTGGTGAAAATTGTTTATCGGCTGTGATAATTGAGCCTAGGTTTACAGGATCTACAGGCCGACTCGATACTACTGGACCACCTACCCCATAATGCATTCTATATTATTATTATTATATATTCAATAGAATAATAGTTAACATATTTTCTGTTGTTTCATTCCTCGTTGGTTGTACTGATATTTATAATATAATTTTTTTATCAGTACTTGCGCTAATCGAGTGTTAAAAGATATGTTTATTTATGAAGCTACTGAAATTGCACCTTAAATGCTCCATAAGACAGGCTATAAAATTATTAATAGGTACGGCTACATAAAACGATTTTAATGATTTATTATTGATTTAAAATAGATCAAATGCACATTTCGTTCGTAAAATCCTATCATGTATATTCGTACGTTCAAGAAGGAAATAATAAATAACAGCAGTTTCAAATGATTCACGACAAAACAATTAACAAAAATGTATTTATTATTTATTTAAAGACAAATTTTGATATGTACCAGAGCGAACCGGAACACCGTTCTGGTTCGCATACTTTAGTAAATATTGTACCGGTTCATTAAATTATTAAAATTATTGTTCAGATTCCTGAAAAATATTGATTTCTAGGTATTATTTTCAATATTTTTTGCATGTTTATAGGAGTGATTTCAATCCGATAAATGAGTTAGTACCGTATTAGATACTGTAATATAATTAAGATATATATATATATATATATATATATATATATATATATATATATATATATATATATATATATATATATATATATTCGTGAGTTTGATAGGTAACAAACAGTTTTTCACATTTAATTATAATCATTTTCAGGCAGATTCACAAAACGGATTAGCGCTAACACCGTATTTAATATTATCTATAACTCTATTTGAAATTAAAACAGATTAAAGAAATGAATTAAATTTGATGCTAATTAACTCTCTTTTTAACTCAAGTTAAAATAAACTTGTTTCGTACATTGAAAAGAGAGTTAAAAATGAAATAAAAAATTGTGTTAACGGTAATCCGCTCTATGAATCTGCCTGTTTAAGATGATATTTTCAAGATTAGGATATGAAAATAATGTTTAATAATTAAATGCAACATAGCATGATATAAAATGACTTTTTATGCTACTCGTTTTGAAATTCCAGACTCAGCTCCATCGTTCCGTCCGTAAAAACTCATTTACCGGACTTTTAACGGAAATAACTATTATTAAATTAAATCATAAATGTCAAATTGGTTGCTTTTTCATAGCAACACTTTTACAGCCTAAGTTGTAAAAGTGCACTTACATAGTCTAAGCTGTAAAACTAGCACTTTATAACCTGTCAGTTGTTAACAAAAACTCACTTTTAATGTCAGCAAAAAATGTATAATTTATAAAATGCGGACAAAAATGTGCAACTATTTCAAAAATTTGTTGAATATATATATATATATATATATATATATATATATATATATATATATATATATATATATATATATATATATATATATATATCATCACGCCTTCTACCCATTACTGGGTGTGGCACTCTGTCGAAGCAGATCTCGGTAAGTGATATATTTTATATATAATTTGTTTTAAACTTGTAGAAAAACGATCATCGAACTAAAACGCATTTTTTAGTGGCACAATAATTTTTAATTGACTTTCCAATTCTTAAAATCTTTAATTTCTAGCCCTATTTAAAATACGGTGCGCTCGCAGACACATTCAGAATTTTATAAAATTAAATACAAATAATATATATTTAGAAATACTATTTTACGTCTGCTATATATCAAGTTATAAGTACTTCTCTGACACATGTACTTTTCTCCGTAAAAACTCTTAAAAACAATCAGCACAATCTAAAAATGTCATTCCTAGAAAAGAAAATACGTTCAAAGCTTCGCACTACAATCATGAACCTCGCCACATCGACTGTCTATTGTTCAGGTACATTTTATTCTCAGAAGGTGAAATATTTATAACAAACGTATGACGTCAGCAGCCCTCCCACTTATTTGTACGAAAACTGTCAAGAAATGTTCCATTTCATAAAATTTACAAGCGGTGAAAATTGTCCGCGCGAAGATACTACCTACTTTAATTAAAATTTTAAGTAAGAAAAGCTTTTTCTTTATTTGGGGATATTTGTTTGTTGCTAATAGTTAGTTTAAAAGATATTTATATGGTAATGAGAAAGCAGTTTGTTTTTAATCTCACTTTAAAATTGCAACAAAATACTGTTTTTATTCTTTCTTTAATATCCTTTTACGGTACTCGTGGGAGAGTGTCTTCCGTAATGAAATTTAAATTTTTTATACTCTTTTCGATTATGTCATTTCTATTCCCAATGTAGCAAGACCCAAAGGGTATTATTTTTCAAAGTTTCATCTCTTAACCGAATGGAAATTGTATATGTTTGTTTCTTTTTGAAACATTGTACAATAAATGATGAATCTACGAAGTTTTGACAATCTGAATCTTGTAGCAACTAGAAAACTGATTTTCAAGAACAAATTGTATTGGTTTTATATATTTTAAAACTTAAAGCGACAATGTTATTTACCGCTTATGGGTTAATAAATTTAAATACCTAAGTCTAGATGTCGAAAGATATGTTAGTAATTGCTTCGTTTAAGAGATATTGATATATGAACATGTAGAAGTGAATTTTTGATTGAACCAGTTCAAAAATTGAAAATATTGATAATATGTTTCTATATTATTCAGACCACGAGAAATTAATGCCATTGAGCGCATCTTCATATCCCTTTTAGTTTCAGAGTTACAGCGTTTTTTCACTTTTTGAAAATCTCAACTTTGAAGGCCCATATCTCGAAAACTAAAAGAGATATTTAAATGCGGTTTCAACGAGTGTATTTCTCGTGCTTCAATTAACCTATAGGTAAATTTTAAAAATTTTGAAAATTTTCAATTTTTTTCAAAATTTTCTTTTGTCAATATTTCAAAAAGTTGAAAAGATAATGAAAATCTGTGAACACCAGTGAATTCCTCTCGTAAAAATACATAGGTATGTAAATTTCCAGAGTTTTTGCTGTACAGATAAAAGTTTTAGACCAAAAAATTGAAAATGGCTAAAATCCGTTAAAATCTTAAGGGGTACCCCTTCAAAAATAATTAAAAAACAGTGATTTTTCGTTTTTTTGTAATAAAAAAAGTATCTGTACGATTTTTAAACTGAAAATTTACATACCTATGTATTTTCACGCGAGGAATTCACTGATGTTCACAGATTTTCATTATCTCTTCAACTTTTTGAAATATTGATACGAGAAAATTTTGAAAAAATAGTAAAATTTTCAAATTTTTTAAAATTAACATATAAATTAATTGGAGCTCGAGAAATACACTGGTTCAAACCGCATTTCAATATCTCTTTTAGTTTTCGAGATATGGACCTTCAAAGTTGAGCTAAAAAAAAGTCAAAAATCGCTGTAACTTAAAAACTAAAAAAGATATAAAAATGAGGTCAACGACATTCGATTTCCCATGGTCTGAATAATATAGAACCATATCTTAAAAATACTGTGTTTTTGAACTAGTTCAACAAAAAATTTGAATTGACATTTCCTATGACAATAAAATGTTCCATTTTGGGGCCCCTAAAAATTGAGGGCCTGAAGAGACCGCTTCATGCACACTATGGCAAAACTGTCTCTGGTATCAAACTGTAAATTTAATTATAAAATTTGACAGCGTGCTAAAACAAAATGTCTACCGGATGTATTACGAAAAGTGGTCGTTATAATACGTAGAAAATAAATTTAGTTTATTGATTTAGATACATAATTTTAATCTGTACAACTTTTATTAGAAGTATTTTTGTCTAAAATAATATGGGAAGCAGTCCGCACGGAAAAACTGTTTTCCTATGTTCAACGCCTATGACCCGCTATTGCTGAATCATCCAGTATAATACGTACAATAAGTAACTACGATTTTGTAGTTCTCCAATAATAATTTACAAGTATAGTAGTTTTATAAAATACGGCCTAGGTAGTAGGTACTTCTTTTTCTCTTACCTTTCTTGACGTGGAGGTTTGACGGTTTGTCGCTACCGAGGATATCACTATGCATGTCCTGCGACAACTGCGTGTCCTCGTCGTCTGCTCGCTCCTCGTCAGGACTCGGTCCCGTGATCGACAGTTTGTGACAGACCTCGAATGCCTGGCCAACTGTTCGTACCACTCGCATTGCTTGGCTCTGTAATGAAAGAGACAGAGGTTAGGACATTGTTCTCAGCGCCACTGACAAGGGTGGGAATGATTCACGGAATATTAAGGGGAAGTTGTAATCGCCTGGCAGCGCACTGAATAAATATGTATCATTTGGCGAAGATGTCATAAAAAATGAGGGTGTTTATTTCACTATTAAACAATATTATAGTTATTTTTATAACAAGTGAGTGCCGAGTGTGGAAATCTGCACGAGCACGTAACCTTTACCGGCACGTGTTATAACAACATTTTTCCTACAACTGTGCGATTTAAAAAAATCACTCAAATATTGTCAAAATTTATAAAATATGACAGGCAGATTCACAAAACGGATTAGCGCTAACACCGTTTTTAATAAAATAAAGACAAAAAGTCAATTACGATGTGGAACTGTGTCTTAATAAATAAGAAAAATAGGAAAACAAAGTTTCCATCACTTGTCACAAATTCCAAAATTTTTAATATTATCTATAACTCTGTTTCAAATTAAAACAGATTAAAGAAATAAACTAAATTTGATGCTAATTAACTCTCTTTTTAACTCAAGTTAAAATAAACTTGTTTCATACATTGAAAAGAAAGTTAAAAACGAAACGAAAAATGGTGTTAGCGCTAATCGGCTTTATGAATCTGCCTGTTAATGTTATTCACGAGAACGATGTTTTACGGCGTTGCTATGGTTTGTTAGTTGATTGCTTGCACATTGTTCTACGTTATTTAAAAATATTTCACTAATTTCAAGACAATTTCTTCAAAATCGTCTAGATTGGAATACTACAGTGAGTGATTCTTCTTTATCATAAACACCTCCAAAGATAATTGAAGTCCCAGAATAAGACTCTGGTTTCATATTAAAACAGATTAAAGAAATAAACTAGATACTAATTAACTCTCTTTTTAACTCAAGTTAAAATAAACTTGTTTCATACATTGAAAAGAAAGTTAAAAACGAAATGAAAAATGGTGTTAGCGCTAATCGGCTTTATGAATCTGCCTGTTAATGTTATTCACGAGAACGATGTTTTACGGCGTTGCTATGGTTTGTTAGTTGATTGCTTGCACATTGTTTTACGTTATTTAAAAATATTTCACTAATTTCAAGACAATTTCTTCAAAATCGTCTAGATTGGAATACTACAGTGAGTGATTCTTTTTTATCATAAACACCTCCAAAGATAATTGAAGCCCCAGAATGAGACAGTAATATTTTTCCCAAAACTTATAACAAAAACTCATGTTTACGTCTATGAATATCAGTATGACAGTATCAAGCTACGAATAAGTAACAGGGGATGAAAATTGTCAGTGTCACTTCAAATCAAATAAAAATAAAAAATAAATACATTCCCGTCCACGTCAGAAGAAATGATTGAACACGACATAATCCAATTTACGTCAAAACACAAACAGTTCTCGCTGTCTGTGAGATGACCGCAGATTTCCGGACGATACAGCGACTCCGGTGCCGGTGTCTTGTATCGCTCGGAACATGTCCAACGAAATACATCAATTTATGTGACAAATAATTCGGACAGCGATATTGGGGACTTTTAAATATTAAATAGATACGGAAAAAGAAAAATTTTGTAAATGGTCACCAATAAAACTTGAATATGACTTGAATAAATAAAACAAATCAAAGTAAAATATTATATAAACACATTTACCATTGCTGTCAAACATTTAATTCGATATTTAGATCTATTCTGTAACAAAAATTTCCAAGTCTAGCAATTACTAACCTGATAGAATGGGGTAGGCTAGCTCAGTGGTATGAAGTCGGCCTGTGGATCCTGAGAACCTTGGTTCGATTCCCACAGGCGACAAACAATTTTCATAATTTCAAAAACTACCTCTGTGGCTCCTCCACCACTAACATCTTTGGGGACCGTAATTTGACGACTGGTAACCGCACTTCACGCGCAAAAATATATCACTTACCGAGATCTGCTTCAGCAGAGTGCCACACCCAGTAATGGGTAGCAGGCGTGATGATATATTTATTTATTTTTTTATCTTTTGATAGCAACCTTTCTAGCAACCATTAGGCATATTCCATTTGCCATTTTGATCAGATCTAACTTACATTTACTAAATCAGATCGTTTATTCATTTCGCTGCATTACTTCTCGGACTTTATTTTCAGTACTAAAATTACAGATTCTAATTTACTTTGAGGTAAGTCACTCCAATAAGTGCATCAGTTTGGTTAATTCAGGTTATTCAGTTATGTGTCGAATTTGTCTGAGCTGATTTAAGTGAACCAAATGGCAAAGGGAATACAGCTATTGTTGTTTATTAAATAAAAACCGCCAAAAACAGTGCACTTATAGATCACCCTCAGCATCGTGTTTACAGTGCGTTTATAGATCTATAAGAAGACAGAATTTTTTGGGAATCGGGCTCCTTATTTTTTTCTTACAACCCAGCATATGTCTAACTTAATATTTAAGTTTAATTAGTACAAACGAGCATTAAGCACTTCCCAATTAATAAATACGTACGATTACTCTTTGAATTTTTGTATAAATTTCGCTTGAAGATGGCTATAAGGTCTAAACAATCGTCGAATAATTAAACTTGTGAATCTTATCCAAGTGATACTTTTTTATTATGATTAAGAGTCGAGTAGTTGTACTATAATTTCCTGACAGTTTCTGATTGTTCCAAACTTCATCCTTTGATTAATCATGCAGCTACTGTTGTTACTTGAAATAAAGCATCGAGTGGATTGAGTAGGATAAATGTCTAGACGATAATAATACAGATATTGATCAACACAGTGTATTATTTGATTGGTTCAATTCAACTTGTTTGTCTTCTATTAAATCTAATTGGTTTCAGCAAATACCAACTTTCATTCAATTGATAGGTACTTATTGATGTTCTATTTAATTATAAAGCTTTTGTTTTATCAACAAATTTAATAGTTTGATTCAGATACTTCTGTACTTAAACTGTTGACAATCGTAGCCCAGTGATTAAAACCAAAGAAAAACTTGCGTTTACTAATTACTAAATTTACATGTCAAAATTTTGTATGGAATATCGAGCCGGCTTGTGGATTTGAGAACCCACGTTCGATTTCCACAGCTGACAAATAATTTTTACCACATTAAAACTAACATCCTTGGAGATCCTGGCTTGACGACTGGTAACCGCACTCCACGCGCATAAATATATCACTTACCGAGATCTACTACGGCAGAGTGTCACATCCAGTAGAAGGCGTGATGATTTATTTATTTTTGTTTATTTGATTTTTCACAGGTACATACCAGTTTTTATACTTTTATGTTTTGCACAGAAAAATAGATTTAGGCTTAATAATTTTCTGATTCGTGCAGAAGAAGGAATAATGGTTATTATTCCATCGTTATCGGGATTTATACATTGCATTATGTAGCAAAAATCAAATATTTAATATACACATAATACAATAGTCGTAGATAAAATAAATAAATATATCATCACGCCTTCTACTCATTACTGGGTGTGGAGCACTTTTCAGTAGCAAATATCGGTAAATAATATATTAATGCACGTGAAGTACCAACAAATCAAGGCCCCCAAAGATGTTAGTGAAGGGGGAGCCACAGGGATAATTTTAATTTGATGAAAAATCTATAAATTTATAAATGAGTAAATCTGTAAATAATGAACAAAATCACATCAATATTTGTTGATATGCAGAAAATATTTCATAAAGTGACAAATTTCAGTGCGATTTACAGATTTACGGTTCTACAAAACTTATGGATTTACAAAGAACTCCACCATAAGTTCCTGTTGTACAGACTAATAAATAATAATTACGAAAAAACTATAGATTTGTGGCATTGATTTCCTGTTGAATTTCCATGCGTAACTTTTACGAAAACAATTCTTAAAAAGAATTTTATAGCTCTATACACAGCATACACAAAATTTCTTAGAATTCTACTAAAAAAAGTTTTACGTAATAAGTGAAACAATTTGTTGTTTACCTTACCACCGCCTCCTTTCCAAACTTAAGTTTCCTTGATTCGAAAACATGTTTGTATTAAAAGCACACAATTATTCAACCTCTTATTATTTGTCAACTATGGCTATTAGCCAAAAATCACTAGTAATAACTCTACATAGATTACTCATACCATTTATTTTTGGGATTTAAACCCAAGGCGTCAGAGTTAGCAGGATACTTAGCCAGTAATTAGCAGGTGAGGTTCACGTTAGTGACAATTAGATCGATCAAAGTTTTTGCTAATTATTATTTGCGTTATTGAAATTTCTTCGTAAGTCATTTTGCGTCACCGTTTCCCAATTTGCTTATTTTTAGATAACGACCACGGCCAACTAAGTTTCTTGAATAGTGTAACAATCAAACGGGCTCTCAATAAAATACGTTTTCTGAATTATTCAAACGAATGTTTTTCGCAAAATTTATGATGTGTTTACTTTTAGAACAAGTTAAATTTTCCATTTTGTTAATTTTATTATCTCATGTAGACAGTACGCGTAGAGTACACATTTATTTTTACTAGTTTTACTACTGTGGACATCATTTTATATTATTCTACAGTCACAGTCACATGCGAGGGTAACTGCGTCATTGAGTTATTATTTTGCTACTTTGTACAATAAATAAATATATCATCACGCCTTCTACCCATTACTGGATGTGGCACTCTGCCGAAGCAGATCTCGGTAAGTGATATATTTTGCGCGTGAAGTGCGGTTACCAGTCGTAAAATTCCGGCCCCCAAAGATGTTAGTGGTGGAGGAGCCACAGGGGCAGTTTTTGAAATTACGAAAATTGTTTGTCGCCTGTGGGAATCGAATCTAGGGTACCAGGGTTCTCAGGATCCACAGGCCGACTTCATACCACTGAGCTAGCCACCCCACAATAATGTAATCCCAATTACAGTAGTTTATAGTGCAATCTAAACCACTCAACCACAACCATATTTCTTAGTGTAAGTTGAAGTACAGATAATATTTAAACAGATGTAGTCAAATAGCAGCGTTTTTATCAATGAAATTTGTACTTCTGGACGTGTCTGTATTTTAGCGCTAATATTGATTTTGGTCATGGACATTGAATTAGGGTACTTATAATTAAGAAATATGGGGTAGGTGGCTCAGTGGTATCAAGTCGGCCTGTGGATCCTAAGAACCCTGGTTTGATCCCCACAGCCGATAAACATTTTCACCAATTTAAAATTACCCCTGTGGCACGAGCTAAGATCTCTCCCATTACTAACATCTTTGTAGGCCGTGATTTGACGGCTGATAACCACACTTCACGCGCATAAAGATATCACTTACCAAGATCTGCTTCGGCAGAGTGCCACACCCAGTAATGGGTAAAAGGCGTGATGATATATTTATATATTTATTTATTTATAATTATGAAATTATAATTTCATAATAAACCAGTAATTTTTTGTTCATATATACTATTTAATATAGTTGCTATTTCGACAGCATGGCGGCATGGATAGCGTTACTCCATTCGAATCCGAGATCCCGACTACTGTAATTCGAATTAAGTTCCTGTTGTATAGAGTAGCATAAATAAATATTGAATTTAAATAGGTGTAGTATTTGTATGAATGTTGGTGAAACTGATGCTGGATTGTATGAAAGTTTTATCTGTTCATTAGCAACTAATGGTTCAACAAATTTCAGAAAACCGCTATTGATACTGTTGCTACATAAACAATTATTTAATTAAAGAGCTCTTTATTTTTTTTCTTGCCACCCAGCATAAGGGTGAAAGATTGCATAGATGAGCTAAGATCTTTAGGAGTAAATGGATGGAATGAAAGATGAGACGAACTTGTATGAAAGAAATTATGAATGTAAAATACGGGATGAGTCTAATGAACAAATGATTATAGTGAATGTTTCAAAATAATATATCACTTATTTTCTATATTTTTTTGTGGGAAAGTCTCACATTGAAAATAGATTTTGTATAAAATCTAAAAGTTGAATCGAAAATCAAACACTTTCTTCTTTCGTTTCGAATCACGTTCAAAGAAATGATTGCCGAAGTTTTCAACTTTTTTTAGTGTGCTGTGAAAAGTTCTACACAGATTCAAACCTTCTGATTTATATCAGTTAAAACAACTGGAGAATACTAATCTAGAATTTGCCACAGTCAGAAAAAAATTATTTTAAATCAACATGACAAACTTTTAATTAAGTATTATCATTGTACATCACACTTCATCCATATTAATAATTTCTATCATAAATACTCGTTTATGCCTCGCACTCGAAATCCTTCGTTTACACAATTCTTAAAATAGTATTAAACCTTAGAACCATTATAAAGTCTTTAAAACTGTCATAAAAGCTAGCTAAGTACTCTAAGACAATGGCTAAAGGATCGTATCCGGCCAATACTTAAAAAAATTTCTTAATCTTATTAGAATTATTTGATGTCTTTTCTGAAAGCTAGTAGAATACACTAAGGCGATGGTTGTTTTAATTTCATCCTTCTCACCACTTTCGCTTCATCCACATTCATAATTCCTAACAGATCTCAGTACGTGATGAATGAAATACGGTTATACAATTCTCAAACATATTTTTGCAGGGCGATAAATTTTCATGTCAAAAATTTAGCGCCGCTGTTCGTAATAAAATTAAAAACAACCACACAACTGTCACACCCCCAAACAAAAGAAAAAAGCTATTAAAACAAAGGACAAAATCCAGAATGATTCATGGGCTACTACCAGGCATTTCATAATATTTTTGCGAGCGTGTAAATTTAAATGGTGTTCGGCCGAATTGCAACGACGCGACGTGTTATGTGGTACCTCTCTCCGCTAATATTTCAAACGTAGCCGACCGAGGAAAACGGCTACAGAGCACCGGAAGCTATATATAAACGCTGAAAACCACTTGGACACTAGTCCGATGGTGATTTTTTATTTTTTGGTAGAGTAGAATGAATGACTTGCTTCTGGAACTCGAATGAATGAACACTAGATTCTCGTTCGGGGAATAAAAACCAGAAAAATATATTGGATTCCACATAAAATAAACACTAATACGAGTATATATTATAAAAAAATAAATAAATACTCGTATATATATATATATATGCATAGACGATCTGGGAATAAATTGATGAATGTAATTCAAGGTTTGTTGAGTCAACGGAAGATGAGATGAGCTTGTATGAAAGGAATTACCCATTATTGGAAGTGGCACTCTGCCATAGCAGATCTCGGTGATATATTTTGTATGTGAAGTGCGGTTACCAGCCGTCAAATCACACCCTCTCAAGATATTAGTGGACGGGGAGCCACATGGGAAGTTTTAATGTCGTGAAAATTGTTTGGCCGCTAAGGGAATCGAACCTGGATTCAAATCTACAGGTCGAATCAATACCAGTATAGTGGTGCGGGTAGTGTTGGGTAAATCAAATCCGGAAATCCCGAGTTTGAATCCTAAATAAATACATCATCACGCCTTCTACCCATTACTGGGTGTGGCACTCTGCCGAAGCAGATCTTGGTAAGTGATATATTTTTGCGCGTGAAGTGCGGTTACCAGTCGTAAAATCACGGCCCCCAAAGATGTTAGTGGTGGAGGAGCCACAGGGGTAGCTTTTTGAAATTATGAAAATTGTTTGTCGCCTGTTATAATTAAATTCACGAGACTTTCACTAAATTGAAATTATTCTAAAGGATTTAAAATAATTTTAAGAATTAATTAACAACTAGAATTATTTAGTAATCATTCTAAAGCACTTAGCTAGCTTTTTAGAACGTTAAAATGATGCTAAAAGGTTTCAGATAGTGTTAATAGGTATTTGGCAGCTGGGATCCTCTACATATCGTCTTAAAGTACTATCTAGCTTTTAGGATAGTTGAAAAGACTTTAAAATATTTCTAAAGTGTTGAAGGAACTTTTAATAAATATTTTGATATCTCGGATCCTCTAGCTATCGTCTTAGAGCACACAACTAGCTTATAGGATAGTTGAAAGATTTAGAAATTATTGTAATAAGTTTAAGATAATTTTAAAAAGTATTTGGCAACTGTAATCTTCTAGCTATTGCCTTAGAGCAGTCGGACAGCTTGTAGGGCAGATTAAAAGACTTTTAAATGTTTCCAAAGGGTTTTTTAATTATTTCTAATTGTTTAAGGTAATCTTAAGAAGTATTTGGCTGCTAGGATCCTCTAGCCATCTTCTTACTGCACTCAGTTAACTTTTAGAATAGTTTAAAAGACTTTAAATTGTGCGGATATAGCTACAAATTTTTTGTAGGTACTTTAATAGATTGATATTTATGGGGTAACAGCTTCAGTGGTATCAAGTCGGCCTATGGATACTAAGAACCCTTATTCGATCCCCACAGCCGACAAACATTTGCACCAATTAAAAATTACTCCTGTGGCTCCTTCACCACTAACATCTTTGGAGGCTGTGATTTGACGGCTGGTATCCGCTCTTCACGCGCATAAATGTATCACTTGCCGAGATCTGCTTCGGCAAAGTGCCACACCTAGTAATGAGTAAAAGGCATGATGATATATTTATTTATTTTTATATTTACAAATTTTTAGTATTTAATAAGTAAACAGTTTCAAAGGGAATTCTATAAATTTTACATATATAGAATTTACTAAAGATCTTGTCATTGTCAGCATAAAAAAATTAGTAAGAAAGATACGAACATTTCTGCCCTTGCCAAGTTCTTTTGAAAATTATATACAAATCTATTTCATATCAGAAACAATGTATCTCGGAGGATCCAGTTAAAAATAAAATAAAAAATATGTTTCTGTCGTCGTACGACATTTGAAAAATAATAGTATTGATTGAGACAAAATATAGCAATTGTGTTTTTATTTTGTTTGTTTCAGAGATATCGCTGATGTCTTATAGAAAATAACGGTATCTATATATAGACACAGCTTTCAGCCACTGAAGCAGAAAAATAACAACGCTGAAAAATAAACGATGCTATCGCAAAATTAGGTGCAATATTTTCTTGTGCAAGTCTGCACTTAAACAAACACACAACATTTGATTTGAAAATAATTGTACATAATAACAGGAATTCGCGCAGATTATTTATATTAAATATTAAGTTAGCCTTGCATTAGTTGTCTGCAGTAATGTGCAGTTATATAAATAAATAATTATATATCTTTTCTTCTTATCTTACACTACAGCACTTACTGAGGTATTACATTTTTTTAACTGTTGCTATTTTATTACTAACACATGGCGTACTTTACATAGTAATAATAATAGTTATTATTTTCATTGTTGTATGTCAGTTATAATTATAATCCATTAAAATATATATATATATATATATATATATATATATATATATATATATATATATATATATATATATATATATATATATGCACACAGAAGATAGTTGATATGTTTTGGGTATGTGGAATGTATGTCGAATGAAAGATTGATGAAATGAATGGTGAAAGATTGCATGGACGGAATAGGATCCTTAGGAATAAATGGATGAATATAAATGAAAGATGGAGCAAGCCTTAAATACTATAAAATGATTAAAAAGGATTTAAGAAAGTTTTAAGAAGGATTTGACAGCTGGAATCCTCTAGCCATTGTTTTAAAGCACTCAACTATCTATTAGATTAATTTAAAAGACTTTAAAATGAGTGTAAAGACTATTTTCAGAAATATTTGGTAGTCGGTGTCCTCCAGCCATCGTCTCAGAGCACTCATCAAACTTTTAGGGTGATTTAAATGACTATACAATAATTTTAAGGAATATTTGGCAGCTGGTGTCCTCTAGCCATCGTCTTAGGGTACTCGGCTAGCATTAAAATAAAATAATATAAATATATGGAGTAATGGCTCAGTGGTATCGAGTCGACCTGTGGATCCTAAGAACCCTGGTTCGATTCCCACAGTCCGCCAAACATTTTTACCACAATAAAATTACCCCTGTGGCTTCTTTACCACTAACATCTTTGGAGGCCGTGATTTGACGGCTGTTAACCGCACTTCACGCGCATAAATATATAACATATCGAGATCTGTTTCGGCACAGTGACACACCCAATAATGGGTAAAAAGGCGTGATGATATATTTATTTATTTTATATTTTTATATCATCGTGACATTCTGTCATAGCAGATTTCGATAAATGATGTATTTGTACACGTGAAGTGCGGTTACCATCCGTTAAATTACAGCCCCCAGAGTTGCTAATGAAAAGGGAGTAATTTTTAATGTCATAAAAATTGTTTGTCGGCTGCGGGAACTGAACCTAGGTTCTTAAATCCACAATCTGATTCGATACCACTGAGCCACATATCCCAACTAGCAGCATTAAGTTCCTCTTTTAGATTGACTATACTTATAATAATTTATTAAATAACCATATAACATTAATTTATTTTTGATTATGATTCGGCGCCCCCTAAGACAAAACCCTGACTACACCACTGTATCTTACATACGTAAGACTAAACAACAAAGCAACTGCAGCTGTCCCTTTTAACAATCTCAAATTCCTCATAAAAAACCAAAACAACTATCTGCAAAACTGCAAAAACAATAAACAATCTTTCACATATCTGCAATACCCAAATTCAATGTTTATTAACCATTATTCACTGTAAATATTTACAGAATACAGTTAAGTCCATGAAAAGAGGATAACAACCTTTGTAAATAAACACAATGTTACGATGTCTGAGCTTTGACTCCGCAGAGGAACGCACGCTAAAAGAATGTTTGCATCGTTGACTTCTCGCTGCCTTGTGCCCGCGTTTAACTTATGTTTATACACCTTAACGTTACGCTACGGTACGTTCATGCTGTGTATGATACAGCCATAACTTCAATCAGGATATTTTTCTTGTTTTATTGCAATTTAATATTCAGACGTGGCGATCATTTGTTTTGTTTTATGATCCGGAAGAGAAAATGTTATTTTATATTTTATCTCTTGGTAAATTTATTTGTCAATTAAATTATATTTGAAAATGATTTCGACGTATATATTTTATTTGGCAGATATGTTAATAACGATTAATCTAATGTTTCAAACCGATTTTGAATATCTGTTATAGTTTAGGAGATATAGACTACAGCAGGAATTGTTTTATTACCACTGTATTGTCGTTTGGCTCAATTTTTTTTCTTCAATTATATTTTGTTAGAACAAGTAAATTACGACAAATTTAATGGTATAAACAGCATTAAAATATCTTTTGTAGTTTTAAAGATATGGCTCATCAAAAATCTCAGCAGGAATGTATAATTATTTGATAATGTATAACCTACCCATTTTTTATTGTTCTATATATTATATTTTCATACTATATATCAAAAATTAGTCTGTGAACTATTTATTTCATCAAGTTTGTAACAAATAAATTATTTATTCACTTAATTTTAAATTGATAACATATTTATATCTCTTACCGGGATTTGTTATAATATATTTTACAATACTTGTACTTTAAGTTACCTATTAATGACAAAATTTAAACACAGTAAGTGGAACTTTTATTGTACAATGGTTTCCATGGTTATATCAGGACTTTAATATTCACTTACTATCTAACCATGAGCAGTAAGTAAAATAAATAAATATATTATCACGCCTTCTACCCATTACTGGGTGTGGCACTCTGCCGAAGCAGATCTCGGTAAATGATATATTTTGCGCGTGAAGTGCGATTACTAGTTGTCAAATCACGGCCCCCAATAATGTTAGCGGTGGAGGAGCCACAGGGGTAGTTTTTGAAATTATGAAAATTATTGGTCGCCTGTGGGAATCGAACCAGGGTTCTCAGAATCCACAGGCCGACTTCATACCATTGAGCTAGCCACCCTATTAAGTAAATATTATATATTAAGATCCTGTTTATTTTGACAACAATTTGACAGCTGTCAATTTTGAAACCTTTTTTCCTTCTATTTGTGCAAGTATTGTAAAAAATAGCTTACTAACCTCGAACTGTAAGTGGTTTTTTTAGGTCGCGAATGTTTAGGAAATCTCGACCCTTTGGGTCTCGATTTCCCAAACTACATTCTTGATCTAAAAACTGTAATTTACAGTTCATGGTACGTAATATACTATTTATTAAATTTAAAAATAAAAATTGTATATCAAGAGAAGTGCCATTTCATTTTCCGAGGCAAAGCAACAAAGTATACAAAGCATTTTAAGGAAGAATGATACTTTCTTCACGAAGTATACAAGAATGTTTTTCACTACCTTACTTGAATATAAAATTTTTAGTAATAAATTAAAAATTTAGATTTCCTATTCTCTTGACATACGTCACCTAGATGTCACTAATGTCAAAATCATACAAAAAATAATATGTCCCATCACTGTCATATTCTAATATAAGATCATGTAATTGAAATTAAGTTGCACAGAATAACAATATATAAAAATATTTCTTCTAACGAAAATCCAAAGAAAATAGTGTCTGAGCGGTTGAGATATAATAATACCCACAATGATTAGCACTTCTACGAAAAGCGTTCGCCATCCTAAGAATTTTCCTCTTTGTGATGTAAAAATAATATTCCACGTACAATCTGCATATCCGCTCTCCGCTTCGTTCAACGTGCGTCTTTTCTATTATTACAAGTGCACGACTCTTTAATCCGCGTTTGCCGCGAAAACACGCCTAAATTTAGCGACAATCCCATGCCAGGACACAGCGACTGTGACACCATTCGAAATGGTTTACTGCTCCGCGGATTGTACACATACCGTCGCCAGAATCTAATCGTAAGCTGCCGCTTCATAATCTGCTATTGTCATCAAAGACTTGGAAAACGTTGCTGACAGATTTTCAAGGTCAATATAATATCATAATTAGTTTCATTACACTAAGTTCAAAGTATAAATAAATACAATATAGTTATTTATATATTAAGGGTGAAAATAGGCGTTTCTGGCCCATGGCATGATTAGTAGCACGAGGCGCAAAGCGGATACATATTTTATCCACAACAAAATAACATTTAATTATATGTTCAAAAGATTAAAATATGTACATAGGTTGTACAGAGTGATCAAAAGGAATTGTTACAGTTGACAATAAAAAAAACTACTTGAAATTGGTGAGCCTGATACATAAATTCATATCCTGTTGTTGACAGTGACATTTAAAATTTAAATTTGAGTACATTTATTTCTAAAGTATTTCTATTACTTAAAAAGTCAAAATTCTATTAGCTGTCAGACTCCTGACATAACTATTTGTATTTATTAGAAATGTCAGATAGCATTTCCTCCTTTATCTGACGTTGTGCCAACTGTGGAATAAAAAGATCTCTGGAATTGTATTGCCAACTATAACAATTCCTTTTGATCAGCCTGTATGTCAAAATGACATTTTGTAAAATCAAATATTCGTAATAAACAAAAATTGTCATTTTATTTATGTATCCATAGCAATTATTTTTTTATGTGCCTAGGGTCAAAAAGAAGTGTTTAAGTCCGCTTTTTAGGGCTAAAACATATGAAGTTCGGCCTGGTTGTGCATAAAATATGTTATCACAATTTTTTCCATTATTGAGTGTGGCACTCTGTTGTTACTCATCTTGGTAAGTGACACATTTATGGGCGTGAAGTGCTATTACAATTTGTAATGTGGTAAAAATTGTTCTCAAATCCATCCACCAAAAAAAAAAAGTCGTCTTAGAGCATCTAACTAGCTTCTAAGACAGTTTAAAAACGTTTAACGGTGCTAAAGGGTTTAAGATAGTTTCAAGAAATATTTGGTAGCTGAAATCCTCTGAATATCGCCTTAGATAAGTGGACTAACTTTTAAGTTAGTTTAATGGACTTTAAAATTATTACAAGGGGGTTTAAGAATTTTTTAAGAAGTATTTATTAACTCAGATCCTCTAGCTTTCATCTTAGAGTACTCAATTAATTTTTAGGACAGTTTAAAACTTTTAATATGATTCTAAAGACCAGTTTTTCAATTACCGATTAATTTTAATCATGATTAACATTAATCAGGAATAAACTGGCCCTTAAGGGTTTCAGATAATTTTAAAAAGTATTTGACATCTAGGATCCTCTAGTTATTATGTTAGAACAATCGGTTAGCTTTTAAATCAAATAAATAAATATATCATCACGCCTTTTATCCATTACTAGGTGTGACATTCTGCTGAATCAAATTTTAGTAACTGATATTTGTATGCACGTGAAGTACCATCAAATCATGGCTTCTAAAAATGTTAGTGAAGTGAGAACCACAGGAGTAATTTTAATGTAGAGAAAATTGTTTGTCGGCTGTGGGAATCGAACCGAGATTCCCAAATCCACATGCCGACTAAACCTCTTGCTTGTTAATTAGTAAATGCAAGTTTTATCTAATGGGCTATAATTGCCAAATACATTTCGCGTACGAGATGTACACAATAACACGTTCAATAAAGCAGTATTGTAATAAACTTCGCGATTGTTTTGTTCTTAAATTGTTGTAACAGTAGGTATAGCAGCACTAAAATTGCAGATCTCGATAAAAGAGATATTTTTGTAAATGTATTGCGATTACCAGTCGTCAAATTTCGTGTCCTTAAAGGTGTTAGTAGAGGGGATGCCATAGGGGTAATATTTATGGGATTCTTCTTTTAATTATAATAAAATAATATTGCAAAAAGTACAAAACCTTTATTTAAATGTTACAATCCATTAAAATGCATAGATCTTATAATAAGCATTAGTTATAAAGCCAAGCACTTGTTAGTTGATAATCTGTTCAATACCTCCAGTTCCAGATCAAGATCCTCATAGCTCGCCCATTTTTGAAACCCTCCATTATAAATATTACTCCTTGGCATCTGAGGGGTTGTAAACGGTTTAATATTCTTCTTTGGTAAAGTCTGCACATTAGTCCTTGAATACCCGGTAATTTCCGGTTCCCGAAACGACAACTTCTTCCTCGGTCGCTCCAAAGTTAAAGCCACTGCATTTTTATGTTCAACCAAAGGGTTTCCCCCACAAACAGTAGCCGGTCGGTCCCGGGATATCGTCGTCTCCTCAGGGATATTCAGGAGTATAGGATAAGACCCAACAGACATTTGTTTTTGAAGGGAAGATGGTCGTCCATTTTCTCGAGGTTTGTTTGTTCCTGTTTGGCGTTTGTCTGATTTGGCCATCTCTGATTTTGGACGCGGTTTCAGGAAGTAATCAAGTGTCGTTTGCGTCTTGGATTTCTTACATGACACTTCGTTGGATGAGTTTTTTGGCTTGAGTACATCACCGAGATTTGTTAGTTTATTCCACCAAATATCACCAGGTATTTTACTCTTTGGACTGTCTTTCTTCGAGGAAGATTCTTGTTGAAGCAGTTCTGGTACATCAGGAAGATCCAAACTCGAGTGTTTTGTCTTCATCATAAGTTCCTTCACAGACTTCTGTTTTGACATTATTCTTTCGATGAGCACATGTTGTGCTAAATTTGTTTATTTACTAGCATGCATGTCCTTTCGAATCACTTGTAACTGTTTATCGGAATGCGGTGCATCAACACATGTTCTGTGTTTGTATTTTCTTCATAACTATTCACGTAATTGCATTAAGTAGCGATTGAACCGAACGAGAGTTGTTCACGTCGCGCGCGCATCAATCAGTCGGTGGACGCACACTGGCGCGGCGACGCAGCAACGACTAGCGTCGCGACGAGGTTCAGACAAGTGGCGCTGTGGCTACCGATTCACGGTGGCCGACTAGTGAACTAGATGCTGACGGCGGTAGGATGACGCTTGCATTGTGTTTTTTTAGATTGTGATGAGATAAATAGTTTATTTTTTACGCGGACAACACGTGGGAATTATGTAAAAATGTTTTGGTTTATTTCTCGTAGACTGGATTTCATTAATTGTGGCATTGTCAATATTTAGGTGATTTATTTGGCTGATACCCAAAACTTGTTTTGTTTTTTTCTTTTGTTTTTGATTTGATTGAATATTGATGCTTTATATTATTTGTTTTAATTTTGACTTACCTGTACAAATAAGAGTGATAAAATTGGGATTAAGGACTTGTGCAAAGTAACAAATGAATAAATAAAATTTACTGAAATACTTTTGGCAATAACCTTGTAGAGAACTTTACTTTTATTAGTTTTACATTACCTTGGAAACAGCAAATATAAATGTTACAATTTTAATCAATTGTTTCAATAAACTCTCATTGAAATTTACGTTACCTAGGCCAAATTTATTTTTTTTCACTCAAACTTAGTTGTTTTCAGATAAAAGACTAGCAATTTGACTTCAAACAAAATCGTTCCACCTTTGATGTCTCTATCTCTTCATGTCAATTGTTTTCGTCAATTGTTACCAAGCAAACACGTTCTCATGCCTGATAAAAACTAAACCTCTTGTTATACCGAGTGGTGAATTGATTTCTGTAATATGGGAAATACATACAATGGCAATTGTTTCATATAGCGATATGTTGATTCCTATTTATGGGGCAATGGCTCAGTGATATCCGAGTCGGCCTGTGGATCCTAAGAACCCTGGTTCGATCCTCAGAGCCGACAAAACATTTTCACCAATTTAAAAATTATCCCTGTAGCACTTCCACCACTAATTTCTTTAGGGGCCGTGATTTGACGACTAGTCACCGCACTTCACGCGCATAAATATATCACTTACCGAGATCTGCTTCGGCAGAGTGCCACACCCAGTAATGGGTAAAAGGCGTGATGATATATTTATTTATTTTATTTTTGTTTCCTATGAATTTTAGAGAAAAAATTACAGCACATTTGAATCAACTTATTAGGTCATCATCAAAGGCTGATCAGTTTCAGCTTTAACCATAGACGCGTTTCGTCCTTTAGGGACTCATCAGTATGGTGCGACCAACTATCCAACTAGACCAACTAGGGGCTAGTGAACTGTGATACTTTTTAAGCTGAACTGACGGATGTTAAACTATGTAAGCCGGTAACATGCAACCCTTGGTGCAATCTACCGACAAAAATCGCAAACTGCTGAATAGCAATGAATAATAATGTTTGTGCGAAATGTCAAACTATTGAAAGTTGTTTTGCATTTGTTTGTAATTTTATTTACATTCAAAGGTTATCAATACAAATAAGCATTTTTATAAAATTTTAAATTTGGTTTTACAAGATTCAGAGGCTGTTACATAAAATATGATTAGAATTAAATTATTTACATGATTTATTTGAAGCAGTTTGTTCTAAAATCAATACGGAACGATACATCGTTATATGAAAAAATAATTTCATCACTTTGTGTTTACCATCGAGTAAACTTTTTCAATTAAAAGTAAAAGATTTAAAAAAAATAAATTTTCATGTTTTGAATTACAAATGATTTAATTTGGATAATTTATTTACAAAATAAATCTATGGTAAATCATGTGAAAATAAACAGAACGAGTGATAAAAATAAATCAAAATAAATACGAATTACATAAACCAACTTTTTCTGTCGCTCAAAAAAACTAAAAATACACCAATGTAAACCTAATTTAATCTCATACAATTTCTACAATAAATCCGTCAAATTTCCCTAAATTTCGACAACTTTACGCTACAATAAATTCCTATTTCCATATGCCAATTATACTAGAAGCTTGTTTTTGGGAAAATCCCAATGAATCTCTGTAAAAAAAGACATTATTCTTGGATCGGATCGACTGAGTACATATATATTATTTTTCATTACGTCCCCTGAGACCATAAATCATTTTTCTTCGCGAATAACAAGCCACAAGAAACGTAAATACGTTCGCAAACAACGTTACAGTCATCTGAACAAGCTAATTATATAACAACAAACACAAATTGAAACAAATAACTTTTTTCATGAGACTGTACTGTCATATTCTGCCGGAAAATGAATTAATATATGACGTTGTTATTGTTGTAATAAAATTTAATCAGGATTACACTCATGCCAACATAGGAAAATTTTATTAATTACATTTTGAGACAAGTGAATAGACTTTAGACTGTTTTTGGTTTGATTAACTTTTCTGTTTGGAAACAAAAAGAAAAAATATTTTTGTTAGTTTAATTGATATGTCTAGAAAGTTTAAATTTAAAATAATATAACACTAGATACGAAATTGAGGATTTCATCTTTCGATTCCACATATATTTCTGCATTCTTAAGGGGTACCCCTTCAAAAATAATTAAGAAACAGTGATTTTTAGTTTTTTTGTAATAAAAACTTTATCTGTGCGAATTCACAGATTTTAATTATTATTTTCAATTTTTGGAAATATTGAAAAATGAAAATTTGGAAAAAAAATTAAAATTTTCATAATTTTTAAAGTTTTGGTATAAGTTAATTAGAACACGAGAAATACACTCGTTCAAACCGCATTTCAATATCTCTTTTAGTTTTCGAGATATGGGCATTCAAATTTGAAATGGGATGGCTAGCTCAGTGGTATGAAGTCGGCCTGTGGATCCTGAGAATCCTGGTTCGATTCCCACAGCCTACAAAACATTTTCACCAATTTAAAATTACCCCTGTGGCTCTCCCAACACTAACATATTTGGGAGCCGTGATTTGACGGCTGGTAACCGCACTTCACGCGCAAAAATATATCACTTACCGAGATCTGCTTCGGCAGAGTGCCACACCCAGTAATGGGCAGAAGGCGTGATGATATATTTATTTTATTTTATTTAAGTTGAAATTTTTAAAGTTAGAAATCTCCGTATCTCCGTAACTAAAAAAGATATGAAGATACGTTCAACGGCATTTGATTTCTCATAGTCTGATTTTTACAGAACCATATTTAAAAAATGCAAGTTTTAAACTGGTTCAAACAAAAAATTTAAATTTTCTGGTATTTTTGGGATAAAAAAATATATATTGAGGATCAGAAAATGCATAGTTATGTAGAAATATATCAGGAATTATGAAATCGCCAATTTTATTTCTAGTTTCATATTATCGAATTCCTTTACTACCTATACATCAACTATTTATGCTAGATTTGTACATACTAAAAGAAGTAAAAGTTTGAGAACTACTGAAACCAAAGATCGTCATCTCAGCATCTTTCCTAACCTCGTGTCAATTTCCTCCAAGCAAACACCCGAATACTCGAATTGGCCATCTCGATTCGGAACACATCACTCGAACGATAAATCCAACATAACATATGAAGGATGCTCTGACAATTTTACACATGCGACGTGTCGGTCTTGTCTTCCGGAACGCTGACGAACTGACGTCAAGGTCGCTATAAACTCGTCGAGGCGTCGCGATGGACGACACTGACAGCAGGTGACGTCGTCCAGATATTTACACTCCTCTTAAGACGGAAATTGAATGAGTAATCTGTTCGAGGTTACTTTGAAATCGAGATGAGCATAAAGAAAACAAAATGGAATATTGGTATCTTTCAGCTGTATAAATAATTTATTTTGATTTGGGCCGCACTAAATTTTGTATTTTACTCAATTTTTGTTGTTATTATTTTGGTTAATTTTTAAACTGTCCTACAAGGTAGCTTAGTGCTTTGAGACGATGGCTACAGGATCCCAGATACCAAATTCTTCTTAAAACATCTTGAACATTTTAGAATTATTTTAATATCTTTTAAATTTCCCTAAACAGCGATCCCTAATTCGAATGCCCTTGGATTTGAGAACCCGGGTTCGATTCCTATAGCCGACAAACAATTTTCACCACATTAAAATGTGGCTTCCCCTGCATCTTTGAGGGCCGTGATTTGACGACTGGCAACCGCACTTCACGTGCAAAATATATAACTTACCGAGATCAGCTACGGCAGAGTGCCACATCCAGTAATGGGTAGAAGGCGTAATACTATATTTATTTTTTATAAACTGTCGTAAACGGTCCGATAGTACTTTGAAATGTTTAGCATTACGGCATTCGAATCCGGAGATCTCGAGTTCAAATCCCACTCAAGCAAAATATATAAGAATTATCAAACTATGGCTCGGTGAATCCGGACCTTGTACTGTAATTGGGATTAAGTTCCTGTTGTACAGAGTAGAATAAATAAATAGAAGCTATTTTAGTGCTTTGAGACGATGGCTAGAGGATTCTAATTGTCAAATTTTTCTTAAAACTGTTTAATCCTTGAAACCCCCACTGTTACGCTCTAAAAATTAGCTTCTTAAAAATTTCTAAAGCATTTAAATATATTTTAATCTGCCTTAAAAGCTACTTGAGTGATCTGAGACGATGGCCAGAGGATCTCAGCTGCCAAGTACTTCTCAAATGCTTTAAAATCATTTTATAGTCTCATCTTTCGTTCACTACCCTTCAATCATATCCATCCATTTATTCCTAAATCATCCACATAATTTTTTACCCTCAATATCATTATGGGGTAATGGCTCAGTGGTATCAAGTCGGCCTGTGCATTCAAAGAAGCTTGGTTCGATCCCCACAGTCGACAAAACATTTTCACCAATTTAAAATTACCCCTGAGGCTCCCTCACCACTAACATCTGTGGGGGCTATGATTTGACGGCTGGCAACCGCACTTCACGCGCATAAATATATCACTTACCAAGACACCCAGTAATTAGTAAAAGGCGTGATGATATATTTATTTTTTATTTAAATTCACCAACATTTAACAAAAATTATCCCCCTTTACTACTAGATTTAGGACCGTAATTTGACGGCTAGTAACCGCACTTTATACGCAAAATATGTCAAAAATATAAAATATATTTATTTTTATTTACATATTAAAATTGTGCAAATAGTTATACATTTTATTATATTTTATGCACGAGATTAAAAATGAAATAAAACATATTTAAAAGTTTTGGAAACAATGATTTATAGTATTTAATCGGTTAAAAAAACAAATAACAATTCCACCTCATAGCTCACATTTATTGACCAAAGTTTCTGTTTCAAATCGGCTGGAACCAGCTCAAACCAAGTTCCGCAAATTGCGACCAAATTTTATTTTTCTTCTATTCTCTCAGTTCAGTGCAAACCTTTATCGTGTTGACAATAACATCATACAGTGCATTTAATTCGGTGTTTAGTGTATAATATCGTTCATCCCCTATCAAATTATGTGAGTATAAGGGTTAATAAATTATTTCCGGAGTGTATTAAGCTCAGTTATCGCACAAAGTAAAATAATCCTTGTATAATTTGCATTGTAGCAAACAAATGAATGTATTTTCTGTGTGTTTAGGATGATCGTCCTTACGAAGAATAACTGTTGCTGATCCTGCGGCGTTGTGGAGGGATGCAGAGGCTACTAAAGGTCAGGGTGCCAACACATTTTATCTGTTTTTTGTTGTTGATAATTAGCGATATTTCCTGACAGTACAGAACGTGTAATTTTGTTGTTCGTAATTGACTATAAAATCTTGAATGATTTGGAAGGGCTGAGAATTTATTAGGGTTTAAACTTAGGTACTTTAATTATTAAAGTATTTTGTTGTTGTCAATATGCTGGCACATTATATGTTAAGAAAATTAATGATTAAATTTGTAGCATTCTTTAAATGAATTTAAGTGTTTTGAAGGCGACTGTTTGTTCAATTAAGTCCAATTGATGGTGGTGTCATGACCTTATTTTTCTTGCTATGTACTTTACTTGTAGTTTAGAATGCAGTCATTAAAGTAATTAAGAAGTTAGCGCAAAAAAACTTTAAAAATATTAGACAAAATACATATCACGCTATGGCGGCACCGGATTCAATTCTGGTATCAAGTCGGCCTGTTGATTTGAGAATCCGGGTTCGATTTCCACAGCCGACAAACAATTTTCATCACATTAAACTTATCCCTGTGGCTTTTCCTCCTCTAACATTATTGGGGGCCGTGATTTGATGGTACTTCACGCTTATAAATATATAATAAATATAAATATATCCATGACTGGGTGTGTCACTCTACCGGAGCAAATCTCGGTAAGTGATATATTTAGGCGCGTGAAGTGCGGTTACCAGCCGTTAAATCACGGCCCTTAAGGATGTTAGTGGTGGGGAAGTCACAGGGGTAATTTTAATGTGGTGAAAATTGTTTGTCGGTTGTGGGAATCGAACCGAGGTTCTCAGAATCCACAGGCAGATTTGATACCACTGAGCCATGAACCCCATAAATGTATCATTTACTACTACGGCAGAGTGTCACACTCAACAATGGGTAAAAGCCGTGATGATATATTTTTTTTCTTTTTATTATTATAATTTTAATTAATATTTTAAATTTTTAAATAAGTAACTATTCAAATATTAGATTATTCGAATTTTCGACGTGTTCGAATAATCGACATCTGATTAATATTTGAATTGGAGAAATTTGATATTCGCCCACGTCTGGCATGAACGATACTAGCGCCCTTAAGCCGGCCCTGCGCAAAGGCATCATACAAACAACCCATTTGCAGAACAGGTCAATGCCGAAGCCCAGAATCTATTTCTATCAACTGTCACCAACATTACTTAATAATTTAAAAACAGCTAATTGAACATCTATAAATACCGTGCGCCAGATCGCCCACGACCGACGTTGCGTTTTTATTTTGTTTTTGTTAGTTCTATCACCGGCCGTCGCGACGCCACTATCACCACACATTATTACGAAATATTCAAATATTAAAAAGGAAGATATAACTGCGTCTAAGTTCTTAGAATTCTACTATAAGCTACTAAAATTGGGATTAAATCGTATTAGAATATCTCACTAATAAGAGCTCAGCGAACGATAAAATTTTATTTTCTGAATCCTGCAAGAAAGTTTCTATTTTCCTGACCAATTTTAGTATGGCAAGTAGGTTTTTACAAAAAACAGTCAAGTAAAGTTCGTATCCAAGGCTACAACAAAAATAACAGTCTGGTAAAGTACAAAACAGTCTGGTAAAGATTTTACTTGATTGTTATTTTTGTTGTAACCTTGGATACGTAGTCTGCTGACAGTAGAATTCATATCAAAAAATATAAACATTTTGAATTATTTATGATTAAATATTGATTAAATTAAACGGTTTCAGAAAAAATAGTATACATAATACGTCAGGAAAGTGTTTTTACTTGAGTCAACGGATTAAAATACTCAGCCTACGGCCTCGTATTTCAAACAACCGCTTCGTCAAGTAAAATATCACTTTTCTGACTTATTATGTAATATACTATTGCCGCTCAGGAAGCGACAAACGTCAACGTTCTGCTTTAAACTGATCTGACAGTTGGAAATGTCTATTTTCTACACGGTTGTAGAAAAATATTGTTACACATGTACTATTTTATTTCATTTGAAGTATTCAACATAATTATAATTAATTTTTACTTAAAAGCAAGAGAATATAAAGATGAAATATAAGCTCAATTTTCTTTAAAAAAACAATTACATCCTACATAACAACAAACAAATCTGATGAAAGTGCTCCTTTGCCTTAGTTTCAAATATCGCCACAAGGTCCGCATTCTTATTAAAATATCCCATCAAGTACATAAATGAATATACAAAATTCTTCTTACCTTCTTGCTGCTTTTGAAGACGTTGCACTTAAAGACGTTACTAGAACCATCTCTGGCGATGTAGCTAAAAATCTTGAGGTCTTGAGAATCGTGGCTCACGTAGAAAATGCGATAGATGGGATGCGACAACAGGAGTGGTTTGCCCTCGTCCAGCCAATGCTTTCTCTGTCAACATAAAACATTGTTAGTACCGCCCTGTGGAAAGCGCGCTTGATGGCCAGGACGTGCGTATGGTTATTTAGAAAAGGGAATGACACCCGGATAAGAGAATTTTCTTGTTTTAAGGGGAGGTTTTTCGGGGGGTGATATTTTGTTACTTGATAGACGGTTTATTAAATTTCGGATAATGATGGGTTTTAAAATGAGTGTTTTTGAATCTAATTAAATGTTCTACCGGTAAACCAAGCGTCCATTAGTTTTTAATTAATTAGTAAAGTTTTATGTTATTAAAATTGGTGAAACAGGTGTTGGTTGGTATTATACAACGACGCTATAATGGATGATATTATTACCAACGATAAAGTTTACAACATGAGCAAGGGTTGTAGTCATCGGAGAGAATAATAGCCATTATATAATATAATTATATAATACTATACTTTATCTAAGACTGAAGAATTACTTACAAGATTTTTTATAATTTCGTTTCATAATAATCATAAATAAAATAATAGCACATATATTCCAGCCAAAAATTTTGATTTAATGACTAATTTTGATATATTGACTTGACATATAATTCACAATGACAAATGTTAGTGGTGAGGGAGCCACAGGAGTAGTTTTAAAATGGTGAAAATTGTTTGTCGCTTGTGGGAATCGAACCAGGGTTCTCAGGATCCACAGGCCAACTTGATACCACTGAGCTTGCTACCCCATAAACAAATAAAATTATTGTTTTAAGAGTCAAAGATTGGTGAAGCAGGTGTAGGATATTATCTAAATTGGTTGATAATCGTATATTATTCAACGAGTATATAATTATTCCAATGAGTAATAGCCATTACCCGCGAGTTTAACATTAATCTTTTTCTATGACAAATCAACTAAAAATTACACTTTTAAGTTTAGATAAATATCAAGATAATAAATATTATTCCATAAATGAATAATAGTCTTTTAGACATAATCGTAACAGTTTGAGAAACCCTGATCGAAGCCATCATTCATCAATAATGTTTACCTTGACATAGACACGCGTATCAAAATATAAATAACATTTGAATCATTTGAATATTAACACTTCGGTTCTGAATCACTAATAAATAGTCTTATAGAATTATATTTAAACTTCTGACAACATACTTAAAATGTAAAACTTAAAACTTCAACTTTTCTAAATTTATAACGAAAATTTTATACGCGTCATAAGTTTTCAGTACCTTCCACCTTCCAGAAATAAAAGAAAAATAGTTTGGTAATAATTAGCGAAGAAAGTTTTGCCATCAGTACGGATAAGGCAAAGTTAGTCGATGTCGCCAACTGTATTAAAACAAAGACATTGTAATTTTGCAGATAAGACAAATAAATTAAAACAGAGTTCAGTGGTTCCGGAGAAATGCCCTGGCGGAAGTTTTCGAGTTAGGAACATCTCGTAAACTTGTAACATTGCTCAAGTCAAGCAGCTCTCGCTTAACTTTACTTTTAAAATATATAAAATATTCAATGTATGATAGACAAGAAATATGTTTTAATATGTTTATTACAAACTTTATTGAATATAATTTAGTAGAGATATTGAAAATGTATTCCTAACCTTTCCTGTTAAATGGGATAGGTATGAACCCCAGAGAAACATTTATTAAATTTATCCTGTAATTAATCTTTGCCAAATATAAAATAAATATATCATCACGCCTTCTATCCATTACTGGGTGTGGCACTCTGCCGAAGCAGATCTCAGTAAGTGATATATTTTGCGCGTGAAGTGCGGTTATCAGCCGTCAAATCACGGTCCCCAAAGATGTTAGTGCTGGATGAGCCACAGGGGTAGCTTTTGAAATTATGAAAATTGTTTGTCGCCTGTGGGAATCGAACCAGGGTTCTCAGACTTCACAGGCCGACTTCATACCACTGATAGCCAAATATCTACATTCATAATTCATTCATCGAGTCGGCCTGTGGATCATGAGAACCCAGGTTCGATTCCGACAAACATTTTCACCAAATTAAAATTAATCCTGTGGCTCCCCCACCACTAACATATTTGGGGGCCGTGATTTGACGGCTGATATGCGCATAAATGTATTACTTACCGAGATCTGCTTCTACAAAGTGCCGTACCCAGTAATGGGTAAAAGGCGTGATCATATATTTATTTATTTTTATTTATAATTCATTCATATTTAATTTCTAATTTATTTCTGAAAATTTAATTTCTGATAAATGAAAAAATTGTACGTATATCTCTAGAAGAAATGTATTACTTTCTTAATTTGATATACACATAATTAGTGGACAAAAAAGTTGACTTTTATGTCTACGAAGTATATCTTTTTGAACAGATTTATATTTGTAGATATAATAATAATAATATATCATCACGCCTTCTACCCATTACTGGGTTTGGCACTCTGCCGAAGCAGATCTCGGTAAGTGATATATTTTGCGCGTGAAGTGCAGTTACCAGTCGTCAAATCACGGCCTCCAAAGATGTTAGTGGTGGAGGAGCCACAGGAGTAGCTTTTTTTTTGAAATTATGAAAATTGTTTGTCGCCTGTGGGAATCGAACCAGTGTTCTCAGGAGCCACAGGCCGACTTCATACCACTGAGGTAGCCACTCCATAAAAATATAAAATAGTTTTTATTTAATATTTGTAAAAACTTTAGTAGTTACGTAATAGCTTTTTATGTTACAAGTACATAATGCAGAACTTTATTAGATGGGTCGTAATTTATGGCCGAGTGAAAGCAGTTAAAATATGTCTGACTGATGGCGCTATAAACTAACGTCTCTATTTCTTTTATAAATTCCTTAAAATGCGTGTGTACAATTAGCTTTTTAACAGGCAAAATTTAGAACCATACAAAATTGGTGTTTTTTTTCAATTACTTTGCGCACTAGTGCGCAAAATCAAACTTTCCATCGGTTTCCAAGGTAAACCTTATTTTGAATGATGCGATTATAAATATTAAGTGCACTTCATCCGCGAAATATATTTGGTATTCTCAGAATGTCGTCTACCTCGTCTATCATCTCAGTAAATATATTTCTCGATACAATATTAAAAGGATGCTACTGTATTATGCATATTTAATCTAACTTAAAAACTAAAATTGAGTTTCAAAATATTCAAAAGTACTTTTCAAACTTCTCCTCCTTCCATCCATCAAATAAAACTTCTGGAAACAGTTGAAACTCTTGAAAAATAAACAAACCAATCTCTCACCTTCTTCTTCTTTCGAAGTGTGACTCTCACTCCATCCACCGACACTTCGATGGTCACCTTTTTCTTCTTGATGCCTTTGGCTTTGAACTCGTACTGCAAGCAAACGCGAAGTTTAGCGCACGAGATCAGGGGCGTACGTGCTAGGGGGGGGCTACTTACGCGTATCCGTCGCATGGCTGCCACGATTTCCACGCGACTTGTAGGCCTTGGCACGTCCAGGCTCCCGATGTACTGAAACGAAACGGGTCGTTTAGATTTCAACGTTAGTTTGTATTCATTTGAAAGGGGTGATAAGGGTGAAGGGAGGGATCTAGATGAAATGAGGAAATGGGAATAGTTCTACCTTTTTATTTACTAGGTTGTGTTACCTTTTTTGGTTATTTTGATGATGATATTTATTTATTTATGCTACTTTGTATAATTAGAATTTAATTCCAATTGCAGGTACATGGTTCACTCGGACCGTTAATTCAAATTACTAATTAGGTAGCTGTGAACGCAGCTTTACAATAATTGAATCTGATCTATGGGGTGGCTAGCTCAGTGGTATGAAGTCGGCCTGTGGATCCTGAGAACCCTGGTACCCTAGATTCGATTCCCACAGGCCACAAACAATTTTCATAATTTCAAAAAGCTACCCCTGTGGCTCCTCCGCTACTAAAATCTTTAGAGGCCGTGATTTGACGACTGGTAACCGCACTTCACGTGCAAAATATATCACTTACCGAGATCTGCTTCGGCAGAGTGCCACACCCAGTAATAGGTAGAAGGTGTGATGATATATATATTTTTTATTTATTTGAATCTGATCTAATCAGATACAATATCATACAAATTGAGGTCGTGATTTGAAGTGCTATAATGAATAAAATGTTTATGCACTTGAAGTCCAGTTACCAGTCGTCAAATCATAGATCCCTAAGATATTAGTGGAGGGTAATTTTAATGTGGTGAAAATTGTTTGTCAACTGTGGGAATCGAACTCTGGTTCTCAAATCCACAGGCCGACCACCCCATCTAATTGTATCCTAAACTTGAAAAACATTTATCATTTATAATAACAATATTATGTTGTTTCAAAAAGATGCCAAGTTCAAACCCAATTAGTCGAATGAATTTCCTCGGAAAAGAATGACGTCTTAATTCGTAGAAAATCCTAAATCTAATTCATTGTTTAAATCCACTCAGTTAAATCCTCTTTGTCAAGATTCAATATTTAAGTTCTTTTAAATCACACAAATTCATCCAGCAGAAATCGAGGCCAACCATTCAGAAAGATTTTCCGGATTTCTTTCTACAAAACATGCATGAAAAGATGAGCTGAAGTGCTCGATTAAATACCTCGTAGTTTTCCAGCCCATTTCTTGCAGACGAATCGCTTTGTTTCCCACTGCCTGAATATTAAAAAGACTCTCTCCCTGGATCCATTCAATCGGGGAAAATAAATGTCTCTGCTATGTTCATTCCCCCTTTACATTATTCCGCCATATTTTCTCTCCAGGCCCGAGGCGACGTTCACGGACATTTTTTCGCCTGTTGGTCTGTTTTTGTTTTATTTCGCAAATCATCTTCAGTTAAGATAAAGCATCACGATTTAGTACGAGACTACACTCTAAGCTACTGCAATGACGCTACTTCATTATAGTCGCAAAATGGTTAATTAGGACTTCGTAAAGTTTCAAAATAGCTATTTACATAACAAGTGCTCGAAGACATACTTTGCACATGAGCACTAGTTTAAAAGCACGAGCGAAGCGAGTACTTTAATTTGCGCAAATAGTAAAAATCACGTCTTCGTGCATGAGGTTTATACAATGCTTTTTGTAACGAGCAAAAATTATACAACTGGTAATGAGGAAATTTATTAAATTTGAAGCGTGAATTTAGTATGCCATAAATTGACATTTGTTATTTTAAAACAAATTATTTATTTTTTTTCGTAAAGTTTGTTAAAAGATGTTCGATTGGTAATAAGCTATACTCTGTTTTTTAACCAGGAGGAGTAATTTAAATTTTAACCGCTAAAACTGACGCTTCTGATTGGCTAGTGCTTCGTCCAGTTTACACTGTACATAGATTTTACATTTGATTTATTAGAGCTGTCATAAGTTTTGAGGTTATCTGTTTTCTTGTTTTTTTTTTTTGCATTTCTGTGACATTAAAATAAATCAGTTCTTTTAAGAACTAATAATATACGGAGTGACAAATTAGAGTTTATAATGTCATTTGTATTTTAAAATAAATTCCATGAGACTTAATCAGTGCAGATGTGTAAGAAATTTTTGTATTTCGCGCCAACAAAAATCTAGTAACTTTCTTTGGTAACTTTCTATAGTGTAAATCTGACTTGTACATTTACTCCTCTTGGTTGATTGCACCATACTGATGAGTCCCTAAAGGACGAAACGCGTCTATGGTTAAAACTTTGACAAGTGATGGAATTTTTTTTTCCTTTTTTTCTTATTTCATTTTAATGTATCTATTTCTTTTATAAATTCCTTAAAATGTGTGTATACGAGATAAATACAATTAGCGTTTTAATAGTCAAAATTTAGAACCATAAAAATGGGTGGTTTTTCAATTACTTTGCTCACTAAATAAACGAAGTTAATCTATTTGTTGAAGTGGGTCTCCATTGCTATTAATTGCGATGAGGCATCATTGGCAGTGACACTGAAATCTAGCTACCTCTGATTGCAATTCAAGTGCCAAAATGATTCAATTGTTTATAGTAGATCATGTACATCACTCCTCAGTTTAGTATCATTGTCATAGAAACAAAACAGTGCCACACACAGACCTGATTTCCACTCAAAGCAATACATTCACCCTCATTATAATAAACAACATCGTAACGGAACAAATTCTTGAAAAAAGCTGAGGATAGCAGCAATAAATTCTACCATATTTCATATTTAAAAATACAGTAAACGTTTATAATTCATGACGGCATAAATTAACTTAGAGCGGGATACATTCCAGCTATCATCACGATTTACAATCGAGTAATCGTGACTGCGCGCGCGATACAGACTCTGACAATTAATTTCGCGAACTAAATGCACCAAAACAGAAACTTAAGCCTACTGGAGTCCAGCAGTATTTAATTATTTTTCTATGAAGTTTAATTTAAATTTATTTATTTATTTTATTTATTTTTGTTAATCAAATTATACTTTCCAAAAATTGATGAAATAAATAGTTCACAGACCTATTTTTGGCCTATAGTTTATAAATATGAAACATAGAACAATTGTCAAATAAAAAATTTTTAGGTTATGCACCATCAATTTTTTTTTTCATTCCTGCTGAAATCTTTGACGCGCCATATCTTAAAAACAACAAAAGATATTTTAATTCTGTTTTCACCATCAAATTTATCGTAATTTACTTGTACTTACAAAATATAATTGAGGAAAAAAAATTGAGCCAAATGCCAATGCAGTATTAATATAAAAATTCCTGCTGTGGGCTATATCTTCGAAACTATAACAGATATTTAAAATTGGGTTGAAATGTTAAATACTGCATTATTAACACTACATTTTAGTAGAAGATCATTAAATTGATTTGATTCATTTTTCTTTCAAATAGGGTAGAGAAAAAAAATATTATTTATTTATTTATTTTGTTACTCTGCACAACAGGAAGTAAATCCCAATTACAGTAAGGGGTCTACAGCTTATAGTGGAATACAAACCACTCAGACACAATCGTATTTTGTGAATATAAGTAGAAACCAGTGGGATTTGAACGCACGACCTTTTGCTTGCTAATTAAGACACGCAAGTTTTATCTCGCTTTTATCCACTAATCTACGATTACCTAGTATTATATGTATACCTTGTGCAAAAAGTATAATTCTTCCCTTAATATACAAATAACTATACTTTTTCGTTAAATCGGTCCAAATATTCGACCATCTAGCGTAGTTATTGCTTAACATTGCACGCCATAGGTCACGGGTTCAAATCTCGCCCAGAGTCGTTTGTGATGTATTTTTAAGGGTTAAGTGGAAGAACAGCTCTCGGCTGAACCTCGCCCTTGACCTTAAGTGGTCAATAGTATAAAATAAATAAAAATAAATTTACATTTATTATTTGTATTTTCAATTATTTCAAATGACACAAGTTGTAATCTGGAAACGAGTATTTTTAGGTGCATATAAAATTAAATTAAATTAATGGGGTAGTGGCTCAGTGGTATCAAGTCGGCCTGTGGATCCTGAGAACCCTTGTTCGAGCCCCACAGCCGGCAAACATTTTCATCAAATTAAAATTTCCCCTGTGGCTTCCCAACCATTATCATCTTTGGGGGCCGTAATTTGACGGCTGGTAACCGCACTTTACGTGAATATCACTTACCGAGATCTGCTTCGGCAGAGTGCCACACCCAGTAATGGGTAAAAGGCGTGATGGTATATTTATTTATTTTTTATATATAAAATTTACTTATATTTGTAAATAATTCACTGATATTAGTAGCGAAAGTTCTGGGTTCAAACCTTGCCAACTTCAACTTATAAAATAACCAAAATAGAACCGCGTTCGAGTGATTCAAATTAATTTCCTGTTGTGCAGCGTAATAAATAAATAAATGCAAATCAATATCTTCTGTAATGTGCTTCAAATGATTGAATAACATGTCGTCATATTTAAGAGAAAAGTCAGTAATTCATTTTGACGTCAACATTTCCGTCTTGTTTATGAAAATCTAAAAGTGTTTAAGATGTAAATGACACACCTCTTCTGCGTCATCAACACAATAATAAACATAAATAAATACATCATTACTTTCGCAACCATTACAAAATAGTCGCAAAATAAAAGAAACATAAACAACATTATTATAACTTATAACACATCGAAGATAAATATTTCTTCATTCTACTGTCTTTTGTCTTGCTTAGCAACAACAAAAATAAGTGATAAATGTGTCCCAAGGCATCATCACTTTAATTTTTCGTAACTTCGAATCGATAATAATCGCTAGAAAACGCAAACATAGACGAAGAAAGTAAAAATAACTGAGTTGTACAATATGATAGAAATAGCGACGATTACTGCGAAGGCACGCTGTTTGAAAGACGCGCGGGGAGATAGTGTAGTCCTGTCGTCGAAGTTGACCTCCAGGTGTAAACAAACGAGGACGTTGAGGTGACAAACGCCAAGAGGTAGGCAAATAGTAGCGCGGTACAGCGGAGCTGGCGCAAGTTTTTATTTTTGTTATTTTTAAGTTCCTGTTGTGCTGAGTAACAATTAAATAAATTCCAATTACAGTACAAAGAACTTACAGTTTTTAGCGGGAACCGAATTAACTAACAATTTTTTTTGGTTCTACCCATTACTGGGTGTGGCACTCTGCCGAAGCAGATCTCGGTAAGTGATATATTTTGCGCATGAAATGCCGTCAAATCACGCCCACCAAAGATGTTAGTGGTGATTATGAAAATTGTTTCTCGCCTGTGGGGATCGAACCAGGGTTCTCAGGATCCACAGGCCAACTTCATACCACTGAGCTAGCCACCCCATGGTAATAATCTATTTGCTAATAAAAAATAAAGTCCAGCGAACAAATATTTTTTAATATCTTAAATGAGTGGGAAAAAATTATAATAATTTTGATGAAAATACTTAACAAGATAAGAAATAATGAAAATACTTTAGATTTTTCCTGCATTTTTATCCGTAATTTTTTAAGAAGAAATTTTCTACATGCCCGGAAAAAATGTTTCATAAAGGAATTCATGTAAGACAGAATTTAATATTGGTGCTTGCTTAAAAAAATATATTTTTTAATTATTTATAAAGACATTTATAATTAATAAATCATTTGTAAGTATATCCTTAATTTAATTTTAAATAGTTTTATTTGTTTTCAGGATTTGAACCTGAGATGTTTAGACTCCGTTAAAATGCTTTTACTGCGCTACGATTTCCCTGTAATTCAAATTTGATGTTATTCTAATTTTTCTTTTTTTTTTCTTGTAATTTAATTTTTTATGGTCAACAAATTAATTTACTAATGGGTGGGATCCGAACTCGGGATCTCCGAGTTCAAATGCCATACCTTAAAGCCAGACAATATATGAACAACATTCTCACAAATAAATAAATAAGTCCTCCGTGATGCGGTCCTGCATGTCAAGCATTGTGCGATGCTAATTTTAATCGGTGGCGCCGAGACGTTTATTTCAGGCGCGCGGCGTCGAATGACGTCAGTCCTCTCCACAGTGCGGTCATTTTTGAAACGTTCCTCGGGGAACTGTAGCGCGTCGCGACGGATAGAGCGACGCTGAGAGACGCGGGGCGGGACTATTTGACGTTTGAAATTCGGTTTCGTTGAGCCGTCAACGTTGGAAGATCAACGAGCTATTTTGAACGGCCGATATGTCAACTGGACCGAATGCGACGAGGAACTACACTCACTAACAAAACGCACTGTTAGTATTTATTTGTTTACTGCATTGTACGACAGAAAGTTTATCCCAGTTACAGTACAACAAAACTATATGTTATAGTAGAAGCCAAACTATTCAAACACAATAATTATTTATGTACCTAGAGCAGAAAGTAATCTATTGCCGCTCATGCTCGCACTTTCTGCTCGTGGTCTATTCGTTTGAAAATGTTGTTTATGAATCCTTGGATACACTCTTACTTTACCGCTCGACGAGCGGTAAAATCTTATTACCGCTCAGCGAGTGGTAAATGTCAACTTTCTGAACTCAACCGACAGTTTGTAAAGTCTATTTTCTGCCCGATCGTAGAAGATAGTTATTTGTGTACCTAGAGAAGAAAATAATCTATTACAGCTCGCGCTTGCACTTTCTAGCCGTGCTCTATTCGGTTGAAAATATTGACAGTTTTCATGAATCCATGGATATACACTTAATTTACAGGTCGGTAAGCAGTATAATCTTATTGTTGCTCGACGAGTAGTAAGCATGAACTTTCTACACTCAACTGACAGTTGAAAATGTTTACTTTCTGCTGTCATAGAAAATAGTTATTTGTGTATCTAGAGCAGAAAGTAAAATTTCGATACGTTACGATAGTATCTGAGTGCTTCGGATTCCACTATAAGCTATTATAATTGAGATTGAGTTCCTGTTGTGCAGACTAACAAATAAATATTTTGGTATTATTGGTTCTATATAATTTATAGACAAATCAGCCAAGTGGCAGATACAATATTTAATTACTAATTTAATTTGAAGTAGAGAGATTCCAGAAAGTTTTCTTAAAATAAACTGTCATAAAACGTTGTTTGTCGCTGCTGCCACCAATTTATAGATTTACAAAATAAATGGCTTCCTAAATTTAAACATATTTATTTGATTTTAAAGAGTTGATTGACTTTGTACGTAATGATTTTATTTCTGTTCGATGTTAATTAGATTCAGGTTAGGTAATTTAATTCAAAAATCGTTTCATTTAAACTCAGAAGTCTCAGAATTTATTAACTTTCCCTGGCTGTTAATTAAATTTGTCTTTCATCGTGTCAAAGCAAAGAACAGATAACAAAAATCAATATAGCTACTACGGGCTTTGCTCTTTTATATACCAGGTTTCGTAGGAGTTTTGAAAAAGTACACCTGCCCGAAATTAAGAAAACGAAATATACTTATATTCAATTAACTACTTGCAGATATATAGAGTGTTTTGATACCAATACATGATACTTTAATGGGATATATAATTTCATGTACCTACTAATTATTTTGAAAAAAGATTTTTTGTTTTAATTTCGCAAAACTAAGTGGCTTTTTCTAAGAAGTGTACATTTTAAAATATATCATCAGAAAAGTACAAAATTTAATTAGGTAAAATACATACATATATATTTAAATTTATATGTCGTCTGTCAGGTATTTTGATAATTAAGAATTGAGGTAAATTACTATTTCTTCTACCGATCATTAATATTTGTCGTCTGTCTCGGTTCAAGAGCCTAGATCGGGCTTTATACGACTTTTCAGCAGTTGCCGATCCTCTAACCGACAGTTGGTGATCGTCATTAAAATGAGATATTAAGTGGAGATGCCACTAGGTGCTCTGAAACTATTTTCTAGAGCGGCCCCGATGCTGTTTTATTAATTATAGAATAGTTTGTTGGTCTAAGTGCTTTCGCAAATATCTTACGTAAATAAATATGTGCAATTTTATATTATAAATATCTTTATTTGATGCAAGAACTTCTCAGGAATTGAATTAGCAAGTTAAGATGACTCAAGACTGTATATTTATCAATTTACTCTTAGTTATAATAGTTTGTAATCTGCAACTGCAGAGCTAAAATGTTTACAAGGGTATTTGTACTATTGTATACCTACCAAAAAAAATTACTCGTTTCTTTCAGAAGGTATCGTTTCATGTTAAGCACCTGAAGGAAATGCTAGGTCCGGACTCACCGAGCTGTAGTGTGGTAGTATATATTTAGCTTCAGTGGGATTCGAACTAGGGCTCTTCGAATTTGCTCGATACAATAAATAAATTTCTATTGAAACTGTTAGTTCCAAAGCAGTTGATAAATCCGTTTCAAGGTTATAATCTAGCATATCTTGCATACTAAATAATTTAGAATTGTTAGCCGCAAATTGTACCCCATTTATGTCGTTTGAAAGTCCGTAAATTCCAAGTTGAAACATCGAAACGCCATCATAACCACCCTCTGAAACTACCCCTCTCCTTCACGCACTAACGTGATCCGAGTTCTGTGGGTGTAGAGGTAAGGGTGCTAACCACCACCACCAGCACCGCCGCCACCACGTTTAGAACTGACCACCGCATCTGTGTCCACTTCCAAACTTGTGCGTCCGTGCTCGCTGACTCTGTCGGTAATTACGAAAGTACGTAACGCTATTATAGTGAACCGACGGCGACGTAGCTCTGCATTGCCGACGGCAGAACACTTTGCGAAAAATCGTTACACGCCCCCTAGCTAATGGATTTGTAATGATCACGTTTTACACTGTGAAAGCACTGGAATTGAATTATTACAAAAGGTAATGCTTATTTTTCACATTTTTGGGGAGTTTGGACCATGTATTTTTTCATTCGTAGCACACACACTTCTTTTGCACTCGCTATTATTAAAATAAATAAATAAATATATCATCACGCCTTCTACCCATTACTGAGTGTGGCACTCTGCCGAAGCAGATCTCGGTAAATGATATATTTTGCGCGTGAAGTGCGGTTACCAGTCGTCAAATCACGGCCTCCAAAGATGTTAGTAGTGGAAGAGCCACAGGGGTAGTTTTTGAAATTATGAAAATTGTTTGTCGCCTGTGGGAATCGAACCAGGGTTCTCAGAATCCACAGGCCGACTTCTTACCACTAAGCTAGCCACTCCATTATTATTATTATTATTATTATTATTGTATCTCATTAATTTTGTTAACAAGCTTTGTCTTTGTTTATGTCATCCTTTTTTTGATATAATGAATTTAAATAACGGGTGTTCAGTAAGACTCAGTGGTATAGAGACAAGTTCTATTTCCGTAACCGACAAACAATTTTCAACACTTTAAAATTATCCCTGTAGCTTCCCCGTCACTAACATCCTCGTGGATCGTTATTTTCCGGCTAGTAACCGCACTACGATACGTTACGATAGTATCTGAGTGGTTCGGATTCCACTTAAATATTTTTTGCAGATCTGAATGCAATTTGGCGCACGTAAACATTGGATAGTCATACGCATCCTGTTAAAATATGAAACACATTCATCGTCTGTGAACAAATATATTCGCTTGTAAAGTTGAATTCTTATACACGGGGCTTATGGCGATCATCACTCAGAATTGAACATATTTGGTTTGTGTACCTCTAAAATTTTGCAGTTTCATTTGAAAAACTAGTATGATGTTCTAGAACTATCCACGTATATTGTATCAGAAGGAGAAAGTTTTTTTATCGTTTAGTAATGAATATATAGCCATGCAAAGCCTTGTTTTTATCGAAAAATTAAGAATCCCAATTTATAATGGCAACACCACACGGTGGTACGGTATTTGAAAATTCACTAGACCAACAACCTATTAACAATTCATGATATTCAAATCGTAATAGCTATAAAGCACTTATTTTATTCAATTTTTATATTTTTTTGAGCGTCACTTTCGCCACTCGACAACCGATGGCGCCATCGTCACACTAGTACTACCTTAAGCTATTGTCCAGCAATACGGTTGTGTGGATAGCATTAGGGCATTTGAATCCGAAGATCTAGAGTTCGATGTATCCGGATCCTATACTGTAATTGGAATCAATTCCTGTTGTACGTTTTTAACTTGATTATTTTTCATCGAAAAAGACATATTGTATGCACTCATTGGCCTACATACTGCAGCAGAATATAATTCAGTTAGTCCACTATGTATTCAGTCCTAACAAAACCAGGAAACGTGTATTGAACGAATCAAACAACACAGTTTCATTTCCAAACAAACACACACACACAATCGAACGTTCCATAAATTCATCCAACATGGACAATAGCATTCAGCGAGCGAGCGTGCGACGGAGGGCACATTCATATGTTTTTGCATTGCACCAATACGAGAGCTCTACACTGAGGAATCTAATTTGTCAATTAATCTGGGCTGTGTAATAAATGGGTTTGTGTATAGAACATCTGTGGGTGTTGAAACCACACTAGCAGTGGTGGCACCACTGCGGACGAAGTCACTAACACTGGGTAAACACAAATTTACTAGATGGAATTTACTTGGTATCTCGCTTGGGAAATAATGCCACGTTAACGTGTCGTACCTAGAACTTTTGCCGCCCAAGACGGTCTCCAATTTACCGCCCTTTCTAAGTCAATCAAATGATGGTTTTTATAAATTAAAAAAATAAATATATCATCACGACTTTTATCCATTACTGGGTGTGGCACTCTGCCGAAGCAGATATCGGTTAAACGATATATTTGTATACGTGAAGTGCAGTTACCAGGCGTCAAATCACGGCCTCCAAAGATGTTAGTGGTGGGGGAGCCACAGGGGAAATTTTAGTTTGGTGAAAATTGTTTGTCGGCTGTGGGAATCGAACCCGGGGTCCTCAGGATCCACAGGCCAATTCGAAACCACTGAACCATTACCCCATTAAATTAATAAACATAAATAAATAATTGTAATTGAGACAAACTATAGGTGGGGAACTTTTTTACCATTGGATGGCATATTTAAATTAGGCAGTAATAAAGGAATTTTTCGAGATAATATTTTCAACCCTACATTGACTTGACGATGAAGAAAAATATTCATATAGTAATTCATAATTCGAAGAAATCGAATAGCAAACTTATGAAGTGAACAAGTAGTTTTTTACAACTAAAACTAAATATAAAAAATGCCGCCCCAAAATATATGCCGCCCGGTGATTTATTTATTTATTTTTTAATTTTAATTTCAGTTTAATCTGTTTTCATAAGTCATAACGAACTACCTGTGTAGGTACCTCTGCTCCTTGCAGTGCAGAGAGTCACCTCAGAGTCAAACTCACACAAGAGGCCCAGACATGGTTAAATATTGAGACGTTACCACACAGAATATCAAGTGTGTGAATATGGCGTTTGAATATTTATGACTCGAAATATGTTTAACCGTCTTATTTGGATCGCAGTGCGCTGTTCTGCTCCAATACTTTATACCGAACTTCTACTGAAACTTATTCATGTTATACCAAGCAAACAACGACGAACGGGAGTTATTTTAATTGTAAGGGTAAATAAAATATAATATACATATAGTTAATCACGCCTTTTACCAATACTGGGTGTGGCACTCTGCCGTAGCAGATCTTGGTAAGTGATATATTTTACGCGTGAAGTACAGCTACCAGTCGTAAAATCACGGCCCCCAAAGATATTAGTAGTGAGTGAGAGCCATAGGGGTAGTTTTAATGTGGTAAAAATTGTTTATCGGCTGTGAAAATCGAACCAATCCACAAGCCGATTCGATACCACTGAGTCACCTACCCCATAAATAAAATAATAATTTTAATGTGGTGAAAATTATATATCGGCTGTGGGAATCAAACTTAATAAGATTCAAATTATTCCGATTTCTTCCTTTGACTGAATAACACAGAGGTGAAAATATTACTTTGGGTTCTACACAATCGTAAATAAAATTCAACGGCATGCTGAGATTTACTCGCTAGAATCTATAAACAAAAGTCTTGGTAGATTTACGTACTCCGTACTCTATAAAACAATTGCGCATAGATTTATATTTCCGTTCGTTCAGCCATCAAAATATTGACAGAATTAAACCACCCACAGTCAAGTATCAAATGCATACCTTACAAATTTCTACATAAATCATTAACAACAAATGCGCAATCATTTCTCGAAAATACTATTAGCAAATATTACTACATTTTTTACTGATAAATTTTCTTACGTTATTTTAAAAATAAAAGCCATACACACTTTTCGACTTATTCTGTAACAAAAATTGCTCGATGGAAGTCGTATTTGCTACACATCACGTATTTTTAGGCACCACAAACAAAAATAATAATATAGTTGTAAATTTTTTCTAAATGACATTTCCTTCACTCAATTTAGTTGTGATAGTAACCATTTCCCTCACTGCTTTCATTACTAATGAGGGAAATGATTACTATCACAATTAAATTGAATGAGGGAAACTTCATTTTCATAAGTAATGTTAAAAAAATAATTTTCAGTAATAATATAACAAGAGAGTGAGATTAAATTGAAAATAATTTGACAGATCTTTCGAAAACTTGTTGCCAGGCAATAGTCATGAAAGTCCGTAGGGCTTGAGTGGCTATTGCCAAATGGCAACAAGTTTGAAAAAGATACTGGAGAATTATTTTCTAATTTATCCAACTATCCAGTTATATTTAATTAGATTATTTTTTGACTTAGCTGTTCAGGTCGATTCATCCAACTTAAAATATTTTGAACTGGGTTCATATCGATTGACTACTTATTAATGTATTCTTGGATATTGTTTCCAAAATTTATTGATATATTTCTGTATCTGAAATGGAACTAAATCGATTTTTTCACTGATTTTACTTGACGCGTTGACAGTTTTAAATAATTGACAACTACCTATAATTTGTAACAAACAAAAAAACAGCTACAGAGATTATTCCCGGGAATAATCACAAGAGCTTTATTCTCAGTATAATAATGACAGGATTGGTTAAAACACTGACATACAATGAGGCATTTCATTGGTTTTGAGAAACGTCAAAAGTAATCCTTGCTGAAGTCAATTTGTCCTATTTTTAAATAAACAGAATTTTAATAATTAATTATTATTTACAATGTTTACCTAATATATTATTATACAATAAGAAGTGGCTAGCTCAATGGTATGAAATCGGCCTGGGGATCCTGAGAACCCTGGTTCGATTCCCACAGGCGACAAACAATTTTCATAATTTCAAAAACTACCCCTGTGGCTCCTCCACCACTAACATCTTTGGGGGCCGTGATTTGACGACTGGTAACTGCACTACACGCGTAAAATATATCACTTACCAAGATCTGCTTCGGCAGAGTGCCACACTCAGTAATGGGTAGAAGGCGTGGCGATATATTTATTTATTATTTACAATAAGAAGTGGCATCGGTATCACGTGGATGTAGTAGTATTTTTATTATAAAGTTAAAGTCGTCGAGATTTGAATTTGCGAACTTTCCCTTGTGAAATGACAACGCCTTTACAACTTCGAATTGCACTGAATGTTACGGGAACTATAAAATGGAATTAATGTTTCCTCCAGAAACTTTACACATATTTTGATGTAAATATATTTGACAGAGTTTATTGCATTATAGTACTTAATATTCTATGGGCTATCTATAATTTATGATTAGAATTTGACGACTTATATAACAAACGGTTTACGTGCCTCTGCACCAGCTTTCCTTTTACATATGTCTATTAATAAAAACCACCTACATACTTAGCTTTAAAGTCAAGATAATTAACAAATGAACTCGATTTAAGCGCCGGCATCTTTTCCAGAAAAATACACAAATCAAAAAGTAAATAATAACCTCACGTCGGTAACAAATGAACAATGAAAACATTCTACGGCTAATTAAAAGAGTCTTTTGTTTGTTCCACAAACGGCGGCAATAAAAATAGCCTGTCGCGTTGCAAATTAACCGTGGAGAAACCAACAACCAACATCGTAGTAGGCAGAGATTACTATTACTGTGATGCCTTCAGTTTCCAAAGCGTTCTTTATTATTTATGGTCCTCTGAAAGGCTCATTACTTGTATTACAACATCTGTAAGCAAGGCTTCCAGAACATTAGACAAAATTAAAAATAAACACTTTTATTGAGATTTTTATTTAGACTGGCGACCTTCGATAGTTCTACTCCCACACCAAGCTTCGGATATATTTTACTGTATTTTGATTTATTTTCTTTTTAACATTTCTTTTTGACAGGACACACACTTGCTATTACTTTTCAAATCTCTTCATTTGAAGTAATGTTTTCCGTCGACCACAATGTTAAACAACTAATTTTGTATTCATAGCTCCAAAATTAAGCGAAATTTCAGTCAGAAATTCCATTTACACTTAAGGATACGTCTTAAAGTAATCTTAAGTAGGTTACGGAATTAACAAACACATTTTAAATTAGTGTGATTCGCAAATGTTTTTTGTCCAACGGATATGATTTGTTTGATACAAGTGACAGAAGTGGTATATTTTGAGAATTTACTATGTATATGTGAGAACAAAAGAATCGCGAATTTGTTTGAAAATGAATAAATGAAATGAAAGCTATTTTGATAGTTTTCCACTAGTGAAATTAATAAGTGATAATTTTTCACTATAATTAAACCTTCTTGATTACAGCGATTTTTGACTTTTTTAAAAGCTCAACTTTGAAGGCCCGGTGTAGCAAAAATTCTGAAATTTTACATATATATGTACTTTTATTAGAGGAATTCACTGGTTTTTACAGATTTTCATTATCTCGTCAAGTTTTTGAAATATGGACAAAAGAAAATTTTGAGAAAAATTATAAAATTATCAAAATTTTCAAAAATTCAGTATAAGTTAATTAGAGCGCGAGAAATACACTCGTTCAAACCGCATTTCAATATCTCTTTTAGTTGTTGAGATATTGGCCTTCAAAGTTGAGATTTTTAAAAAGCCAAAAATCGCTGTAACTCCATAACTAAAAAAGATATGAAGATGCGCTCAACGGCATTCGATTTCTTATAGTCTGAATATTATAGAACCATATTTTTCGATTTTCAACTGGTTCAACAAAAAAAATCGCATTTTCATTAAACGATTTTTTTGCGATCATGACTCTGGTGAATAAAAAAAATAAATTGTTCAGGATCAAAATATGTATATCTACGTAGAAATATATGTGGAATCAAATAGAACTCCTCAATTTTATAACTAGTGTTATATTATTTTAAATTAATCCTTCAGGTGGTACTATCATTTCCGACAGATTTTAATTAAATTTAAATATGTTATTTTGCATGAGTTTCTACATTGTTTTTATAAACATTTTCGGTTATGTATACTTTTAAGCGACAGTCATGATAGAACCCCCTTAATGAGAAATTTTTCCTTTACTAATTTCTGAACTCTATGTTTGTAATGTACATTATTAAATCAGTCTTTTACAAACTGCAATTTTGATCACATAAAACGAAAGGGGGTCGCGAAAGAATATATGTGTGATTTTTGCTTCCAAGAGGGTCATGGCTCCGAAAAGTTTGAAAACCCACTGATCTAAGGCACAGTTTTCGTTTTAAATGTTAGAACCTAATAAAACTAGTTCCAGTTATGCAGCGTAGCAAATAAGAAAATTCATCTACAAAGCTCCTCCATCCATCTTCGATAATATTTTGTTATCGAGTTTGTAGCAGTTTTCTCTATTGAAGCGAAAACGAAAGCCGCGCATATATTCTCCAATATCTCTTGCCTCCAATATAAATTCATCTTCAGCGTTCAGAACTACATAAAAATAAATATCCATAATAAAATAGCGTCGGCAGGTGACGGCGTCCCGGCGCCGACCCTGGCAATCTCGACGTCCCGAGGCATTGTGCTGGCTTCGGTAGCTTCACGGAGTTTGAACACGGCCAGCGCGCCAGCAAAGCGCATTTAGATTCAAATAGCTAAGCCGAATTACTAAGAAAATCCAATAACTAGCGGAATAGACTCTCGGAGACCCAAAGAGATATAAGGGTAGATTGTTGGAAGGGTTGGGTAGTGATACTTGACCGTGAAATTTCTGTCCTGTATAGTGTTATAAATTTATAATGAAATGTTTAGTTTACAATCTATTGAAATTTTGATAAGGATAAATTTGAACAATAGTTATTTGTATACCAAGGGTTGAAAGTAGCTGTCTATGAACTTAAAAAGAGATTGTAGCACGAGGGCTGCACTTAGTCAAAGACTGCTAAGGTATTTTCAACCAGAGGTCTACACAATATTAGGAAAACAATATCAAACAAACAAACCATATTTGTACAAAGAGCCCCGTTGCCAATAGCAACAACTTGCAAAGAGCCTTGATCAGCAATTGTTCACTTTCTGGCACCAAATAACATTTGAAGAGCCTACTTTTTTACTGATTGTATAAAAATAAATAAATATATTATTACGCCTTCTACCCATTACTGGATGTGGCACTCTGCCGAAGCAGATCTCGTCATCAAATCACGGCCTCCAAAGATGTTAGTGGTGGAAGAGCCACAGGGGTAGTTTTTAAAATTATGAAAATTGTTTGTCGCCTGTGGGACTCGAACCAGGGTTCTTAGGATCCACAGGCCGACTTCATACGACTGAGCTAGCCACCCCATAAAAATAATATATTATTTTATAAGGAGGTAAAGTGATTATTTTTGTGGCGAATCTGTAGGTATTAAAGGACGAGCGCAGCGAGGTTGACAACTACAGAGAAAGTACAAAAAGTTACTTTCTTTCCACATGAAATATGCTATTTTTATATATTTATACAGTTTTCTGTCATATTATTTTTCTGACGCTCGTGCACAGCACAAAAAGACTTTTTCTGTCGCTGGTGTACCAATGAAACTCCTTGATTGTAACGAGCGTCAGAAAAAGTATTTGTCAAAAATTCAAACTTTAACTGTTTCTATGGAGTTTTGAAATGGCACCTTTCTTAATTTGCTCGAATGGTGGAAATGACGTCTTCGTGCATGAGTTTGTACCATGTTTTTTTGTAACGAGCAAAAATTGTATAATCGACAATGAAAAAATATACTATTATGTATTTATTACTTTGTACAACAGGAATTTAATCCCAATTACAGTAACTTATAGTGCAATCTGAATTTTTTATAGATATATCGCAGGCAAAGTGTAAAATTTAGGCATAGTGTGAAATTCTGTCTTAAATTATGCAATTTTTTATTACCTTAACAATGTATACATTGCCCGAATTTTATACTTTGCCAATAACAGATCTAAGTTACTTGAGACACAAATTTTATCTACTGTCTGTAACTTATCAATTCTATGCAACAATAAAATATGAATCAGTCAGTCTACAGACTAAAAACCATTAATAAACAATTAACTACAACAAAAACAAATAACCATCACACCATTTCCAAAAATGATCTCATCATCAAATAACACAATTTCTCTTTATCTTCGTCTCCTCAAGTCCTTTCGCAAATTGTTTCACAAAGCACCGCGGCGTTAAACATAATCACAACAATACGCTTATTATTCCTCTTATTCCCCTCCGGCCCTCTTGGCTCCTGCCAGCGACTCGGAATTACCGGAAGCGGTTCTTATTAGATTTCCTGTGGCGCTGTAACAGTTGTTACGTCACGAGTTCGTATTTGCGCGTTCTGCCACTATCAGCTGATAGGCATGGGTGATAGAGACGACGATGACGCTTCAAGAGAAGTGGGTTTGACTGAATTAATTGTTTTTCTCTAGGGGTTGCTTCGTAATTGATTAGAAGGGATGAAATGTTGAATTTAGGTTGAAGCTGTTATTTCTAGGTTAGTTAGGGAAAAATATTATTTATGAAGATAGCTGATAGTTTTTGCAATAAATTAGTGAAATGATTTAGAAAATTAGAAGTTTGCTAACAAGTCAATTCGGACACGAGGAATTCAATGCCGTTGAACGCATTTTCATATCTTGTTTAGTTTTTAAGATATCCCTTCCGGAAAAGTTCAATTTTCCAAAAAAAAATCTCATCATATTTTCGACATTCTCGAAGGTATATCTCAAAAACTAAACAAGATATGAAGATTCGCTCAACGGCATTGAAGTTCTCGTGCTTCAATTGACTTGTATACAAATTTTCAGCATTTTTTATTTTTCAAAAAGTTTTCACCAAAATATTCTCATCGAGCACCTTTTGAACAATATCTTAAAAACTAGAAGACTTATGCACTTGGGGATTTTACCATCGGATTCAGCGGGTCAAAATACATATGTATGTAAATTTTTGTTACAATATTCGTACAAGGAAGAATTTTAGAGCAAACCGTCTGAAATTAGCGTAAAATCGAAAAAAATCAAAGGGATACATACCCCTTAAGAAATATTCCAAAAATAAAAATCGCTCGAAATTTGTTTATAAGTCAATTCGGACACGAGAAATTCAATGCCGTTGAGCGCATTTTCATATCTTGTTTAGTGTTTAAGATATAGCTTCCGAAAAAGTTCAATTTTCCAAAAAAAAAACCTCATCATATTTTCGACTTTCCCGTGGTTACATCTCAAAAACTAAACAAGATATGAAGATGTGCTTAATGGTATTAAATTTCTCGTGCTTCAATTGACTTGTAAACAAATTTTCAGCATTTTTTATTTTCCAAAATTTTCTCATCAAGCAGTTTTTGAATAATATCTTCAAAACTAGAATACATATACATTTGGGGATTTGACCATTGGATTCAGCAGGTCAAAATACATATGTATGTAAATTTTCATTATAATATTCGTACGAGGATAAATTTTAGAACAAACAGTTTTAAAATAGCCTAAAATTCGAAAAAGTCCTTTTTCGAAAAATAAAAATCGCAAAAAAAAATTGCTCATAAATCAATTCTGATACGGGGTATTCAATGCAGTTGAGCGCATCTTCATATCTTGTTTAATATTTAAGATATATCCTTTGGAAAAGTTAAATTTCAAATCCGATAATTTTTGGATATTCAAATGACGAATATAGAAACAAACGAATATCAGAACTATTCGGATAGGAATATGGAGACTAACGAATATCCGAATATTAGGTTGACAATTTTTTTAAATATCGATATACCTAGTAGTTACCAGTCGTCAAATCACGGCGCTCAAAGATGTTAGTGGTCGGGGAGCCACAGAGATAATTTTAAATAAAATAAAAATAAATATATCATCACGCATTCTACCCATTACTGGGTGTGACACTCTGCCGAAGCTGATCTCGGTAAGTGATATATTTTGCGCGTGAAGTGCGGCTACCAGTCGTCAAAGATGTTAGTGGTGGAGGAGCAACAGGGGTAATTTTTGAAATTATGAAAATTGTTTGTCGTCTGTGGGAATCGAATTAGCCACCCTTAGGTAATTTTAATAAGGTGAAAATTGTTTGTCGACTGTGGATATCAAACTCGATATCTTCAACATCCACAAATATTTGTAGTGTAAGGAAATATAATATTTTTATAAGTACAGCTCTGTTCGCATATATTTATTTATGACATACTCGTAGAATTAAACAGATTGACATTATTTAAATTTATGCAGAAAGATTCACATTCAACTGTCACCATTTGAAGCAGAAGATTCATTGTAATACAACATACATCACGAACTGGTATCGGTCGTATCAAAACGGAAGACCTCGACCATGTTAATAAGTTCTTATTTCCTTTCCTTAGTTCAATATGAATATTTCATTTCTGTTTATAAATAGAATACGCCGACTAACATATCGTTATTTAAAACGTATTAGTATACCATTAAGTTAGGTAAATATTGAAACATATCTGGGAAAATATTTATTTTTTGGATTGGTTGTTATGTAAGATGAAATGAAATATTGTAAGGACGCGTTTTATGTAAGTAAATGATGTGGTTCTTGTATTTTATTTCATTTTCTTTTCAGTATTAAATGGAGAAATTGCGGAGAAGGTTTTTATTAAAAGAAATTATGTTAGGAACGCTGGATGTAATTTTATTAAAAGCTACACAAAAACAAAATTAATTTGGAGGTTTCTTTCAAAATATTTCATGTGTTCTTTTACTTCAAGACGTTTAAAATTAATAATACCTGCTTTTGAAATTTTAATTTAAATTTTTTTTTTCTCTCTTGTACTATTCTAAATAATACAGTTTTTATTTTATTTGTTATTCTACAGAACGGGAACTTAATTCCAAATACAGTGCTTATACAGAAATCTGAAGCATTCAAATACAATCATATTTTTTTGATATACACTATGTCAACGATTCTCTTGTTGAAAATACTTGAATTATAAAATATGGTACCATATTGAAAAATAAGTATTGCAACTGGTCATTGTTTTTTTTATTATTATTCAAATAATAATAATAAAATTTTATGGTAGTGACACTGACAGATCAATAAACAATTGATATGTAATGTATTACTAGTTAATTATCGAAATAGAGTTTGATATTATTAAAATTACCCCTGTGGCTCTTCCTCCACTAACATCTTTAGGGGGCGTGATTTGAAGGCTGGTAACCGCACTTCACGCGCAAAAAAAATTATTACTTACCGAGATCTGCTTCAGCAGAGTGCCACACCCAGTAATGGATAAAAGGCGTGATATTTATATTTATAATTAACATTAATCGGTAATTGAAAAACTGGTCCTTAGTATAATATTATTATAAGCATTATTAGAGTTTAACGGATATATGTAGATTTGAATAGTTGAATGTCAAATACTTGGCAGTCAACACAACAGTAATTTTTAATTACTGAAAACTCTTAGATGTTAAAGCAGGCATGTTGTAAATGCGAACAATTTTAATTTTTGTTTCGAAAATAAACTGGACCACGATTGCTAACTCAAAATACTGTAAACAAAATAGTATTTCAATTATTTACCTTTGAAAATATTCACATAACAATCACGCTATATTCCATTAAATGGGGTAGCACGAATCCTTACAATATTCATTGCGTCTTCGGCATAACATAAATATATAAAATAAATATATCATTACGCCTTTTACCCTATAGGGTTTGGCACTCTGCCGTAACAGATCTCGGTAAGTAATATATTTATGCACGCAAAGTGCGGTTACCAGTCGTCAAATCATGGCCCTAAAGATGTTAGTTGAGGAAAAGGCAAAGGGGTAGTTATAAAATAAAAATTTAAATAAATATATTAGCACACTTTTAGACGTTACTGGATATGGCACTCTACAGTAGCAGATCTCGGTAATTTATGCGCGTGAAGTGCGGTTATCAGCCGTAAAATCACGACCCCAAATATGTGGTGAAAATTGTCTGTAATCTTTGGGAATCGAACTCGGGTCCTCAAATGCACCACTGAGCAATTACCCCTTTCAAACCTTCGAGTTCTTAATAAAATAAATATAAATATATCATCACGCCTTCTACCCATTACTGGCTGTGGCACTCTGCCGAAGCAGATCTCGGTAAGTGATATATTTATGCACGTGAAGTACGGTTACCAGTCGTCAAATCACGACCCCCAAAGATGCCACAGGGGTAGTTTTAAATTGGTGAAAATGTTTTGTAAGCTGCGGGGATCGAACTAGGGTTCTTAGGATCCACAGGCTAACTTGATACCACTGAGCCATTATATAGACTCTAAATTTGTATTTGACTTTTGTCTGTTCAATCCGAGATTATCCTGGATTTCACAGGACTCTAAACTGGATAATCGTAGAAGTACAGAGAAATAAAGTTTTTATTGATCATTAAACGACCATAAATATTCGTTTATGAATAACAAAATCAATATTTTATTTATACATTTAATTTTTCATCACAGTTGTTAAACCACACTTTAAATGAAATAAAATACAAGTAACAAGCAATATATTCAAGTAAAACAATATCGTATACTATAAATCTTAGATTTCTGGTTTGTACCACTTCTAACATCAAAGATTTAATTATTTATGAAGCCATTAAATTTTATATATTTTACTACACAATTACAACAATAGTTAATGCATTTTAAAACAATAGAATACTGTACAACATTCGTTTCTGATGAAGCGGAATATCTTCCTTCTTTTGTTTTGTTTCTCTTAGTTTCATCCACTATTTAACGAACGATTACTCTCAATTAGTTATTCCCTTTACAATGGTTTGTAATTAATATAAGATTGAGGAGAATGTTTCTCAACCTGAGGGTGTAAATCAAATGAGATGGTTTGAGTATGTGTAACGTATGTTGAATGTAAGATTGATGAAATTGAGGGTAAAATCTAGTAGACGATCTAGAAATAAATGAATAGATTGAAAGCTTGTTGCTTGAGTGAAAGATGATGAAAATTAATTCTATATGACTTAAGGCAATATTAAAAACTATTTGGTAGTTGCAGTCTTCTAGCCATCGTCTCGAAGCACCTACAGGCCGTTAAAATAATTTTAAATGGTTTAAACCTATGGATCCTGAGAATTCTGGTTCGATTCCCACAAGCGACAAACACTTTTCATAATTTCAAAAGCTACCCCTGTGGCTCCTCCACCACTAACATCTTTGAGGGCTGTGATTTAACGACTGGTAACCGCACTTCACGCACAAAATATATCACTTACCGAGATCTGCTTCGGCAGAGTGCCACACACAGTAATGGGTAAAAGGCGTGATGATATATTTTTATTTATTTATTTATTTAAACCTGTTGTAAAACATGTTTGACAACAGGGATAAATTAACCATCGTCTTCGAGCACTCAACTAACTTTTAGGGCACCTTAATAGACTTTAAAATGATACTAAAAGATTTAAGATAGTTTTGCAGCTGGGATTCTCTAACCATCGTTTTAGAGCACTCAGCTATCTTTCAGGCCAGTTTAAAAGACTTTAAAATATTGCTGAAAGATTTAAAATAATTTTACGAAGTATTCAGTAGCTAGGATTTTTTAACTATCTTCTTGGAATATTCAGCTAGCTTTCAGGATAGCTTAAGCGATGTTAAAATATATAGATGGGTATGATTAAAAGATAATCGGCTGTATCATGTAACATATCTTTAATAATAAGCGACGTCGATAAATTTTACAAGCTTTGGCATCACCGGTTTTGTCTTGACGTTTGTCAAATTTGTATTTATATGAATAAAAATTTCACAAACGTCAAAACGAAACCGATGTTGCCAAAGCTAAAAAAAGTTATCGATGTCGCTTATTATTAACGATGTGTTACATGATACAGCCGATTGCAAGCTTAAAATACTTTAAAATGTTTCTAAAGAAATTAAGATAGTTTTAAAAAGTATTTAGCAGCTGGAGTCCTCTAGCCATCATCTTAGAACATTTTCTTAGCTAATTTTTGGGATAGTTTAAAAGCCCTTAAAATTATTCTAAATGGTTAGAGACAGTTTTAAAAACTAGATGATTGAAAGCTGCTAACATGAATGGAAAAGACTATAGTCTGTTTTTTAACCAGGAGGAGTAATTTAAATTTTAACCGCTAAAACTGACGCTTCTGATTGGCTAATGCTTCGTCCAGCTTACACTGTACATATATTTTATTAGAGCTGTCATAAGTTTTGAGGTTATCTGTTTTCTTGTTGGTTTTTTGCATTTCTGTGACATTAACATAAATCAGTTCTTTTAAGAACTAATAATATACGGAGTGACAAATTAGAGTTTATAATGTCATTTGTATTTTAAAATAAATTCCATGAGATTTAATCAGTGCAGATGTGTAAGAAATTTATGTATTTCGCGCCAACAAAAATCTAGTAACTTTCTTTGGTAACTTTCTATAGTGTAAATCTGACTTGTGCATTTACTCCTCCTGGTTAAAAAAAACAGAGTATAGCTAGTATGAGACGAATTATAATAATGTAGAAGAAGCAAAAGTGGTGGTTAATTTTATAATATTTCAAGGGTTGATCAACCACATCGAGATGTAATTCCCTCTCCAACTTTTACTTTCCTGCAGAAATCGAAACTGCATCTGCACCATCCGCAACCTATAATCATTCCACCACCATCATCTCCGCCATAACCTCAACAATTCAACAACACCTGCGTCCTTGACTCCTAGTGTGAACGCTCTCTCACCTCTTTACCTCTTTGCCTCTTTACCTCCGCGTCTACAATAACACAACAGTATCGAGTCTCGAGTATCGAGACCCGAGACTACACAGCGACACTGTATGAGTTTCGGATCGTGTTCTTTGGGCGCGCTCTGGTGTAATGTTAGCGCACGTAGTGTTGGTTTCCTCTAGCGCTGATGATTGAAACGTGGATTGAATAAGGAGGATAACACGCGTCGTGTTTCCGCTGAAGAGGTGGCAATGGCCTAATGGGACTATATTTGAGGGAAAGAGTTAAATATAGTTGTTGTTGTCATCAGCGAGATAGCTAATCAGTTTATTCTTTATGATAAATAATTAAATTAAACACAACGGAGATAAAATTAATGTCTTAAGTAAAAGTCGTGCGTTTAAGAGCCAGTTATTCAATTAAAAAAATTAAATAAATATATCATCACGCCTTCTACCCATTACTGGGTGTGGCACTCTGCTGAAGCAGATCTCGGTAAGTGATATATTTTGCGAGTGAAGTGCGGTTACCAGTCGTCAAATCACGGCCCCCAAATATGTTAGTGGTGGAGGAGTCACAGCGGTAGTTTTTGAAATTATGAAAATTGTTTGTCGCCTGTGGGAATCGAACGAGGGTTCTCAGGATCCACAGGCCGACTTCATACCACTGAGCATTAATCGAGAGTAAACCGGCGATTGAAAAACTGGCCCTAAATTTAATTGACTTCGATTTAAAATTAAAATAAATAAATATATCATCACGTCTTTAGCCCATTACTGGGTGTGGACCTCTAGCAGATCTTGGTAAGTGATATATTTATAAGAGTGAAGTGTGCTTACCAGCCGTTAGATCACGGCTCCCAAGGATGTTAGTGGAGAAGGAATCATACGGGTAGTTTTAATGTGGTGAAAATTTACTTCGATTTATATCCAAAATTATTGCGTCTGAATTGTTCGGATTCCATAAGCTAATATAATTAGAATTAAGTTCCTGTTACACATACTGAACTTGATCAAATATTTATTTGACTATATCACTTGCTAACTTTATTTCCTGTACTAGATTTACTTCCTCGGATATAGCTTGAAATAATCAGTGTATCAGTTTGCTCAGTTCCATTTATTTAGTTATATTGTCTAATTTATCTGAACTAATCTAAGTTAGTCAAGTGACAAATGAAATGCAGCTAATGATAAACCAGTAAGAATGATATTTGAACGCACAATACCCAAAAAAAGTGTTTCTATTCAAAAGTCTTGAAGAGAAAATAAAGAATACAAGTTATATGCAATCAGAAAGAAATTGATTCTTCAGCATTACCGTCGAAAACAACGCAAGTCGAATCTACCCTATTTATCTAAATTGCTACAATAATTGTCTGAAAATCGAAAAGTTCGTCTTAGCGTAAGATATAATCAAGTAGGCCTCGTCTGAGTTCAAGGTCGCAGATAGGCATCTGTTTCGAGCAGTGAAACGGTTTCCCATTGAGCGGGAAAAACGTAAAAACTTGTAACTTGTTTTTCAGACTTTCCGAATTCTATCCCTCTCGTTTTCCATCATTGGAAAAGGGAAACTTTTTAGAAATATCTTTATAAAAAGTTTTTCCTGTGACATTGGGGTTGACTTGAAATGGTGCATTCAATTTTTCGATTAGATTTGGGTTCTTTATGGTATTAGAATTATTTAGGGTTGGTAACACATGTTTAGGTTGTTTATGTAAAGTATTTCATAGAGAAATATCAATTCAGGAAATAGATTTCCATAAATTGTTAAAAGAAAATATACGAGTAAAGTATATTAAGTAATATCTTATGATTTATAGACATGAAATGAAAAGTTATTTAATATGTAAGCTGTAGCCTTTAATTAAATCAATTATTTTTTGCAGATTTTATAAGAGTTTCAAATTAATTTTAAGTTTAAAACAGAGTTTAATTAATGGTGCAATTACGAGCGTAATTAAATAACTAAATTATGTTTTAATTGCATTTGGTTTTGCACAAAGTGAACTGCGTCAGTTAAACCCTTTAGATGCTCATACAGCTATGAACATCTATCAAAAATCAATGCAATACTTCTTGCAAAATAAACGTATATTATGATGCATCAAACGTTCATTACTTATTTAAATAGCTAGATGCTACTCTACCTTTATTTTTAAATATATAAATATAAATAACATTAAGCGTTGTCTTTCTAAATAGGGTAGCATGAACCCTTAATACATTAATTAGATTTATCTTCATCAATCATTACTATTCTGGCATAAAATCCGTAATTATAATTCCTTTCATCATTTTAAAGTATTTTAAATTATCCTAATTGTTAGGTGAGTGTTATAAGGCGATGGCTAGAAGATTCTAGTACCAAAGATTTTTTAAATTTGTCTTAAATCATTTAAAATAATTTCAAGCCTTTTAAACTGACGTTAAAGCTATCTAATTATTATAAGACGATGGCTAAATGATCACAGTTGTCAAATACTTATTAGAATTACCTTAAATTCTTTAGAATAATTTTAAAGTCTGTTAAACTGTTTTAAAAGCTAGAAGAGTGCTTTAAGACAATGGCTAGAGGATCTCATTTGCTAAATGTATTTTAAAATTGTCTTAAACCGTTCAGAATAATTTTGAGATATTTTAAAATGTCATAAAAAAGTGCTCTAAGGCGATGGTTAGCTAAATACTATTTATAATTGTCTTAGATCCTTTAGAATAATTAGAAAGTCTTTTAAACTGCCCTAAAAATTAACGGAGTGCTGTAAAACGATGGCTAGAGAATTCCAGTTGCCAAGTACTTCTTTAAATTGTACTAAACTCTTTAGAATCATTTTAAAGTCTTTTAAACTGTCCTAAAAGCTAGCTGAGTACTATAACATGATGACTAGAGGATCCCAGTTTCCAATTACTTCTTTAAACTGTCTTAAACCCTTTAAAAATCGTTAAGTCTTTTAAACTGCCTTAAAAATTGGCTGTGTACTATAACTTTATGAGTAGAGTATCCCATATATCAAATACTTCTTCAAACTACCATATATCCTTTAGAATTATTTTATAGTATTTTAATCAGTCCTAAATGATAGCTGGGTGCCCTAAAGTGATGGCTAGAGGTTTGTAAACCTGTTTTAAATACTTTAGAATAATATAAAACTATTGTTTATTTATTTTATTTTTATTTTAAACTATTGTAAAAGTTGACACAACAAACCTTTTTCAATCATATCCATTCATAACTATACAATCTCTCACCCTCAATTTCAGCAATCTTCCACATGCCAAAACTATCTCAACTTAAACACATCCACCCTTCTAACCTAATAATTCTGCGTGTAACAGATCTACAATTTCAGATTTAGTTAGGAGGTAATATTAGGTTATTCAACTGAAATTTGTGAGGTTTCTTTATCCACTATCGCTTCCTGTACCTTATCAGATTTCCATTCCACTATCAGCAGTAAACTGATATCATTATCAGTTCAACCGTGTGCATTTCCACAACATAGCTAGTTATTAAACGCACTTGCATTGCCATTGCATTCCCTTATCGCTCATGTAACTTCATACTGAACTCGAGCAACATTGCTGTGTTCCCACGAACGTAACAAGTAAGTAGTTCACCTTCCCCTTGTGCACAGCTGACTCGGCGACTCTCCATTATGAGATTATGCGCGGCGCGGCGCGGCGCGGCGCCTCAAGGCGACCCAATGCAACCGCCACGTTGCAACTTTGCATAGAGAATGCTTGTGCTGCTTCAATGACAATTGTACTTGTAAGTTTCAACAATGATGGCAACATTGCTTACGAAGCTATATGGACAATATAAGATTATAGTAGAATAGGAAATTTATAACGAAGTAAACAGTTTTTGGCTGATCGGACGGGATGTAGTATTTTTTCAATGTACTTTTAATTTGGAATAGTTATTTATTTACTTTACTTTTTTATGGGGTGGCTAGGTCAGTGGTATGAAGTCGGCATGAGGATCCTGAGAACCCTGGTTCGATTCCCACAGGCGACAAACAATTTTCATCATTTCAAAAACTACCCCTGTGGTTCCTCCACCACTAACATCTTTGGAGGCCGTGATTTGACGACTGGTAACCGCACTTCACGTGCAAAATATATCACTTACCGAGATCTGCTTCGGCAGAGTGCCACACCCAGTAATGGGTAGAAGGCGTGATGATATATTTATATTTTTATTTATTTATTTAATGGGGTAATGGCTCAGTGGTATCAATTCGGCCTGTGAACAAAACATTTTCACCAATTTAAAATTACCCCTGTGGCTCCCCCACTACTAACATCTTTAGGGGCCGTGATTTGACGACTGGTAACCGCATTTCATAAATATAAATATATCACTTACCGAGATCTGTTACTGCAGGGTGACATACTCAGTAATGGGTAAAATTGTATTTATAACAAGGAAAGGAACATTTTCGGAATCATGTGGTTGCAGGATCTAGCTAAATCCTTATTTCATAAGTACCACCATCGTCCTGGAGAATATCACTTTTCTTAATAGTTACTCAATATACTATTAATGTAAATAAATTGATTGTATAAAGTACAAAGTTTTTTATCCATTAACAATTGCAATAATCAATGCAATTAATTCAACTTCAAACGAATGGTAATTAGAATGTTTTTCTAAGAGAACAAGTGAATGATTACCTTGGCAACTTGGTACAAACAAACAATTCATTACACATTTTACTATCCTGTAATTGTAAACACAAAAACTAATTACATACCAGACCACTTTAAATTGTAAATATCTACTTACTTTTGAATTTACAAGAGGCCTGCTTTCAGAAAAATTTTGTTAGAAGAATAAATGCGTCAGATTGTTTGAGATAAGTAGAATAGATTTGATGCTATAACTAATACAGCGTATTTAGGGACAACATTTTGGTATTGTTACGTAGACAAAAGTACAAATTAAGATTTAAATTACTTTTCTCGCAGCTAACTAGTAAATTAACAAAATTATTGACGATCAAACCAAAATTGTCACAACCGTACCCAGTCTCCCCTACAGATCGAATGCCAGGATGTTAAAATTGAGTGTGAGAAATTGCATGAATGGTCTAGGAATAAATGGATGGACATGATTGAAGGTTTGTTGCGTGGACGAAAGATGAGAAGACCTTGTATGAAAGGAATTATAATTGTAGGATAAATCGGGATTTAATGGGACATATCATGATATTATCCTATTTTAAATTAATGGATGGTATATTACCATGCGATATAAAACATAGTTATAACCATAAAACCACAAACATGAAATTTAATTATCTCATTCCAGCTTAACTGCGTTAACGCGTCCGTTCGTCCTTCCGCAATCCATTCAACTATCTCTAAAATTTCCAATTCCTGTCCTGCGCTTCCCTCGGGACCTTGTCGCTAGCAGTCACACTCGCTCTATCGGAAAACAATAATGCTTAGCCAGAGTGTTACATCCTTGCTGTGTGTTCTGTCCTTCCCAAGGCGCTGTTCAGGATTCACAATCACATACCACGTGGAGACAAAGTCGCTTGCGGAAAATAGCCAACAACATTTTAATTTTATATTATGTTGAAAAAATAATCATAGTTCTCACTTGACAGAAGAAAATCATACTTTTTATTCTTAGCGTTCATAGCTATCCAATTAATAATTGAGGATTTCACCATTCGATTCCACGTATATTTCTGTGTAGATATATATATTTTGATCTTTTTTTTTTAATCGCCGGAGTCATGATCTCAAAATATTCGTTTAATGAAAATGAGATTTTTTGTGAACCAGTTGAAAATCGAAAAATTTTAAAATATGGTTCTATATAATTCAGACTACGAGAAAACAGATGCCGTTGAGCACATCTTCATATCTTTTTTAGTCTTCGAGTAACAGCGATTTTTGTCTTTTTGAAAATCTCAACTTTGAAGGCCCATATCTCGAAAACTAAAAGAGGTATTGAAATGCGGTTTGAACGAGTGTATTTCTCGTGCTTTAATTAATTTATACTGAAATTTTGAAAATTTGGAAAATTTTATAATTTTTCTTAAAATTTTCTTTTCCCCATATTTCAAAGACTTGACGAAATAATGAAAATCTGTAAAAACCAGTGAATTCCTCTCGTGAAAGTACATATGTATGTAAAATTCCAGAATTTTTGCTCCACCGATACAATTTTTAGAACAAAAAATCTAGAAATGGCCAAAATTCGTAAAAATCTTAAGGGGTACCCCTTCAAAAATAATTAAAAAACAGTGATTTTTCGTTTTTCTGTAATAAAAACTTTATCTGTGCGAATTTTTGCCTGAAATTTTGCATACCTATGTACTTTTACGAGAGGAATTCTTTGGTGTTCACAGATTTTTATTATCTTTTAAATTTTTTGAAATATTGAAAAATGAAAATTTTGAAAAAAATTTAAAAAAATTCAAAATTTTAAAAATTCCGGTATAAGTTAATTGAAGCACGAGAAATACACTCGTTTAAACCGCATTTCATTATCTCTATTAGTTTTCGAGATATGGGCTCTCAAAGTTGAGATTTTAAAAATGTCAAAAATCGTTGTAACTCGAAAACTAAAAAAGATATGAAGATGCGCTCAACGGCATTCGATTTCTCATTGTCTGAATTATATAGAACTATAATGTAAATATTTTCGATTTTTAAACTGGTTTAACCAAAAAATTGGCATTTTCATTAATTGAATATTTTGCGATCACGACTCCGACGATTAAAAAACAATATATATTTAGGATTAAAATATGCATAATTATGTAAAAATATATGAGGAATTAAATGATGAAATCCCCAATTTCATATCGAGTTTCATATTTTTTTAAATTAACCGTAAACAGAAACAAACGTGAATATAAACATTTAAATAAATAGTATATTTATCTCATTTCATTAATCCTTAAAATTTAAATAAAAGCTTGCAACAGGATGAAGCTTTGGAAACATGTATTTTAAAATTTGTAAATAGCATTCGACGACCCTCCAATATATTCGCAGCCTTCTCGAGGTGTCGCGACCCACACTTTGAAACCTACTGTTCTAAACTATAACATATATTCAAAATCTGTTTTCAATATTAGATTCAGAATTATTAACTCTATATTTTAACAGAAAATTATTAAATTTTCTTGCTTAATTTTATTTTCTAATAATATAAAAAAGATATATTATTTTAATTTACATTGCAGAACAAGAAATTAATTTCATGTTCCATAAAATAAGGTAGCATGAACCTTTAAAACATTTATTCGTGACATTTCTCCTATGTACAATTACTTTACATTCATATAAACATCTCATCTTTCATTCAAGCAACAAACTTTCAATCAAATTTAAATTGGATATGCAAAATATAAAACTAGACTTATAAAATACAATATTCAATTTTCCGCAGGATTTTCTAAGAATTTTCCACAATTACATTCCCCATCCCGTCAACATCTCCACCCCTGCGTTGCTCCAACCCGGATTTATCCGGACATTGCCTTGTAGCCGGACTGACAGCGTCGTTTTATTGCAAACGATGCTCCGGAATCTAAGAGTGTTAGTGTCTGCGGACGCTTTTTATCTTTTTGACTTTTTGTGATAGATCTAAGTGTCGGAGGTATACGGTTTTTTTTATGAGGGGCGTGTGAGATTCGTTTCTTTTCCGAGAAATTTTCATAGCTTTAGAACGAGTAAAAGCGAAGGAACCTCAAAGAGGAGGAATTAGTTTGGGGTGAACTCGGCTTGAAGTTTGTTGTCAGCGTTTTATCCAGGTTTTCTCCTTGTAGAATCTAACCATGCAAATTTATTTATTTCGTGATAGAAAAAATGCTCAATGCCAAAATAAATCACAATTACTTTAATTTATTAATTTGTTACTCTGTACAGGAGGAACTTATCTTAATAGGCTATCCTGAGATCCCTGGTTCGATTCCCACAGGCGACAAACAATTTTCATAATTTCAAAAGCTAACCTTATGGCTCCTCCACCACTAACATCTTTGGGGACCGCGATTTGACGACTGGTATTTTTTTTTAATGATTTTTGACGTTTCTCAAAACCAACGAAATGGCTTCATTGTATGTCACGTGTCTGCGTTGTAACCAATCCCGTCATATTATACTGAGAATAAAGCTCTTGTGATTATTCCCGGGAATAATCTCTGTAGGTGCTTTTTTGTTTGTGACAAATGATAGGTAGTTGTCAAATAATTCTTTAAAACTGTCAACGCGGCAAATAAAATGTGTGAAAAAAATCAATTTAGTTGCATTTCTGATACAGAAATACACCAACAAATTTTGGAAACAACTTCCAAGAATACATTAATAAGTAATCAATCGATATGGATCCAGTTCAAAATATTTTAAGTTGGATGAATCGACCTCAACAGCTAAGTCAAAAAATAATCTAATTAAATATACCTCGAGAGTTGGACAAATTAGAAGATAATTCTCCAAGATCTTTCTCAAACTTATTGCCATTTGGCAATAGCCACTCAAGCCCTACGGACTTTCAAGACTATTGCCTGGTAACAAATTTTCGAAAGATCTGTCAAATTATTTTCAATTTATTCTCACTTTCTTGTTATATTATTACTGATAATCAAAGTACAACAATAAATATTGTTTCTTTTTTATTTTGTTGTAAAGTTCTTACTAAGGGAGAAAAAAAATAATAAAGATTTGTTTATTTATCGTGACGTAACAAAGATAGCATTAATTGAACTGTGTTTCTGTCAAGGTCAACACATGTTTTGTTAGTTTTTACTTGCCTTTATAGGTTATATTTATATATTACCATAGCGGTAATAGACTATTTTCTGGTCTAGGTACACAAATAACTATTTCAATATAAGTTTAAGTCAATGAAATTTGAACGAATGCCAGTGTTGATATTAAAATTGTAGTATCTATTTAATGTTTTCTAGTTGTGAGAAAAGATTTTGATAAATATGTCTTCATTTATAACTGCCCCATTTCCAAATGATATCTTTATAGGCTTACGACAGAAGCGGAAGAAAGATTGCTTTTTGGTAAAAACTATCACGTTTTTGCAGTAGACGGGAATTTTAGATTTATCGGTGTAATATACTGCCGTGACTTTTAATTAAAGTATCACCGTGGAAAAGTTAATAAGGGGAGGTAGTTGTCAGGTAACAGGATTACTTTGAAGTTTATATAACTTTCATTTAAAACGAAAACTTGCAACTACACACTGATTGTTGAATGAGTGTGATAAGTCAATGTTTTTTGAGTGATTTCAAGGTTCGTGCTACCCCATTTGTTGGAATATAGCGTGAAGATATGTATGTATATGTAAAATTATTCCTGTGGCTTCCTCACTAACATCTTTGGGGGCCGTGATTTAACGGATGCGCAAAATATATCACTAACCAAGATCTGTTACGATAGAATGCCACATCCAGTGATGGATAAAAGGCGTAATGATAAATTGTTGTCTTCGTTAAGTACTGCCGCTAATTATCCAGAAACAATTAACAAACCAACTCTCAAATAAATTAGGTAATTTTCCGGATAAAACACCCCATTTATCTCTCCCTCAATCAGTAAATTTCCTCTATTTACTATCACAGAAACAATTGGCCATCGCTCCAGATTGGGAGCACGCATGACATCCTGCCATTAAAGACTCGAGTCTACACTCCCAGTGATTGAACCTACGCATCTACATCTGCAATCTACCCTCGTCTGTAATCTCGGTACACTTCCCCAAACAAGTATTGATTCCGCGGTTAATACCATAGTTTTATTTAAATCACTGGGCAATTGCAGAGAACTTAGCAACGGTTCGCAATTGAGGCTATGTTTAAGTGGACTAATAGTCCATTTAATAAGGCAGTACATCACATTTTATATAGGGTTTTTGTGTTGGTGAACACCTGCAGTTGGTAGAATTGTATGTGATGGGTGATTAACTGTTCTGCTGCATTAATTTGTCTTAATTAAAAAATTTTAAATGTGAGTATAGCTTTGATCTTCGCAAATGTGCTGGAAAATTACTTCAGGAAAGAAATAGAATAGTAATTCAGTTACTTCGAATCGTGCTTGTACGATTACTTTTTAAACTAGGTCTTGGTCTGTAGAAGCGCGCTCTTATTTTTCCTCTTTACGAAGTTGGAGAACAAATTGAACTCTTTAGATATTTATCTAATATTTTAACGGCATCTTTTGTACGTTCCATCTCTTCGAAATTAATTTCAATATTAGCATATTTTTTAAGTAAAAATACAGCTGGTCAAAGTCAATGTCCTTAAACAGATATTTTGATGTTTAAGACAATAGATTATGAATCTGACAGATGAATGATAACTCGATATAGACAGAAATTATGTGAATGCGCAAAATATAAAATAATTATTATAAATGAAGAAAAAAAAATCACCATTTCAAAAACTATCCTTGTGGCTCCCCCACCACTAACATCTTTGGGGGCCGTGATTTGACGTCTGGTAACAGCACTTCACGCACAAAAATATATCACTTATTGAGATCTGCTTTTGCAGAGTGCCACACCCAGTAAATGGTAGAATGCGTGATGATATATTTATTTATTTAACTAAAATATGGCATTTTATAGAATATATACATATGTCATCCCTTATAATTTAAGTAGGTAAATAGTGATTAGAATAAAATGAAAAATTCAGTGTCCAGAATGCCAAGCTCCGGTAATCCGGTTGAAATACGTTTCATGCCATCACCAGATTAATTTCCTGTTATACAGCTTAAAACCAAAACATGTTTATTTTGATTAAAATGAGAGGACCTATTCCCAGTGGATAAATGAACATGTCATGTCTTTGTCAAGATAAAATCTACCATTTAGTATAATTTAATTATACAACGGTTCATTTCATCAGACAAATAAAATCTCGTGCCTGTCGTGTTTAAATCAAGAGCACGCTAAATTATGAAAATGTACGAATCTCTCGGTGTTTGTCTCTCTGGGCGCTAATTTGCTTTTCATACCACAACGCACGATAATTAACATTGTACGCGTGAATTAATAATACTTGCAGGGAGCATGTGTGAAGTTACACGCATGTTACATAAGTTAGGAATACGTTTGCAGCTGTTTACAGCGTAAACAAATTGCGCCGAGCCCAAAGAACATTCCTCTACATTTTTATTCTACCCTATATACTATCAATTTGCTTTATTGTGTAGCTAACACTATAAATAATTCTGTTATTACGATAGCTAATACACGTTAGAATTATTTGTTTCAGTTTATTTTTATTGTGATGATGATGGCAATATTTAGATTTTGATTGAAATTTGTTATATTTTTGTCCCATAGCAACGAGATTAAAACACGAGTTTTCTCCCATTGTTAGTGAAAACTGAAAAAAACATACATACGTACATATCATCACGCTATATCCCATCAAATAGGGTAGCACGAACCTTAAAATCATTCATAAAACATTCAATCATATAATTCATCAAATAATCAGTCCCCGTCAAGATGTTTTTATACCCTCTGAGGGCGATGCTTACAAGGCCGAGGGCCTCTAGTCCGCGGGGTATAAACATCAAGTAATGCCCGTGGTGTATACAATAATTAATATTTTTTAATAACCTAAATAATACATAATGGATTACCTGGCAACACTGAAGAGAAAAATTGTCAATTATTTGATAGTATTAGAACAATAACGTTACTCTTAATTCTCCTAAGGCCTATTAAAATCATATAATACCATAGAGCATTATGAACTAAATAATGTACTTTGTATCAATGGTATTAATAAACAATAATGAACTAGGAAGACATACATATATACATACGTATCTTCACGCTATATTCCCATCAAATGGGATAGCACGAACTCTAAAATTACTCATAAAATATTCACTCATTACATTCATCAAATAATCAGTCCTCGTGAAACAGTCTCATCCAAACACACCACCCTCACTTTAACCACATTCATAGATCACTCCATATAAACTCATTTATTTATTACACTCGAAATCATTTATCACATAACAAACCTTCAATCACATCTATCCAATCACTCCTATTCACTTATCATTCATCTTCTTTCTTCGAGGTACTTAACATATGCGCAAAACATTTCAAATTACTCACGCTTACTCCTAATCTAATAACAAATCTAACAACGAATCTACAAAGATTAGTAAAGATGAAAGCGATAACCTGCACTTGTATATAAAAGAAAAGTCAACACAATGCAGTAACTGAAAAAGAAACTAAAAGATAAGAAATGATGGGAGTGTCGCCCTGCGCTTATTTTTGAAAGTGAATTCCACACAATTGCAGTTAAACACTCTATGTAAGAACTTAAAACGAATTAAAAGATAAGGAAGCAAGGGAGTGTCGCTCTGATTTTAATTGTGCTGCTGGTAGTAATAGCAAACAGGGTTAAAATGTATGATTTCTATAACGGTTTTGAAGCCATAAAAACCGACTTTTTCTCCCGGTCGTATAAGAAAGTAATTATGATAATAATATTTTGTATAATTGGCACTTTAGACTTAATAAGGTGCATTGTTTGTCTTACAAGTATGGAGTTAATCGACTTTAACTTATAACTAAAAAATATATAACTGAATCTAATTGGTTTGAATTCCACTTTACTGTAATTGGGATTAATTCCTGTTGTGCAGCTTAATATATAAATAAATAAAGTGCCAGGAACAAATTCGTGTGGGACAAAACAGGGCAAAATAAAGGAAGAACCTCCGTTTAAAGTGGAACTGCGGTTGCGCTTAGCCGGGCGATAATTTCTCCGGTTCCGGTGAGTTAAAACAACGAACGGAATATATCACATCGCACAAAACGTGCTGAATTTATTCCCTTTATTATTCCGTTTTATGGGCCCGTAATTTACATAAGCGAATTATGTGGCTGGGCCCTTCCTCGAGATGTCGTTCTTTCCGAGAATTTGACTAACGACCCAGGTGTAAATTTCGCTAATGGCGGTTAGACGCACTTTCATTCGCGATGACATTTGTTCAATTGATCAATTTTCATTAATTGTACAATCATTCTGTGTTTTATATATATGTCTAGACCATTTTTTTGTAACTGGTAATTGCCTATTATATCTTAACAGAAAAGTCAAGTTCAAGTAAATCCCGATTTAAATTTACAAGTAATGAATAAATGAATTTGTATGGAGGGAACTATAAATGTGATTGAAGCGAGGATGGTGTGTTAGGATAAGAATGTTTGACGAGGATTGATTATTTGATGATTAGTGCATAGTCTATGAATGATTCTAGGGTACGTGCTACCCCATTTGATGGAATATAGCGTGATGTTGTATATGTATGTATACAATTTACCAGTTTTTGAAGGACAATTTGAAATGAATGTATACTAATTGTTTATAATATATTGTAATACAAATATTGACTTCTACTAACATCTTTTGGGGGCCGTGATTGGACGGCTGGTACCCTCATTTCACACACATAAATATATCACTTGTCGACATCAGCTACGATAGAGTGCCATACCCAGTAATAGGTAGAAGGAGTGATGAAATATTGTATTTTTATAATACTTGTACTGTAAGTTACCTATTAATGACAAAATTTAAACACTTATAGGCAGATTCACAAAGCGGATGAGTGCTAATACCATTTTTTATATCATTTTTAACTCTCTTTTCAATGCATGAAAACAAGTTTCTTTTAACTTACGTTAAAAAGAGTGTTAACTAGCATCAAATTTAATTCATTTCATGAAACTGCTTTAATTTGAAACAGAGTTATAAATAATATAAAAAATGGTGTTATCGCTAATCCGTTTTATGAAACTGCCTGTTAAGAGCTGTATTCCATTTGCCACTTGGTTCACTTAAATCAGTTCAGATAAATTCAACACATGACTAAATGAACTGAATTAAGCAAAATGATGCACTTATTGGGGTGAATTACTTCAAAGTAAATTAGAATAAATAATTCTGGTACGGAAAATAAAATCAGAGCAGTAATCCAGCGAAATAAATAAATGATCTGGTTCTGTAAATGTAAGTTAGATCTGATCCAAATTGCAAATGGAATACGCCTAAGTGCAACTTTTATTGCATAGTGGTTTCCATGGTATATCACGACTTTAATATTACTGTCCACGTGTCCGCGTGAACAGTAGGTATATATTACTTATCAAGGTCCTGTTTATCTTGACAAAAATTTGACAGGTGTCAATTTTGAAACATATTTTTGTGAAAGTATTGTAAAAAATAGCTTACTAACTTCGAACTGTAAGTGATTTTTCAGGTCGTGAATGTTTAGGATATCTCGACCCTTCGGGCCTCGATTTCCAAAACTACATTCTTGACCTAAAAACTGTCACAGTTCATGGTACGTAATATACTAATAACTAATATGTGTTCTATTTTGGTCAAAGCTGCAGGAGTCGAAATTCTATTCGTTCGATTTCCCGCAGCGTGGTATAAGTTCACAGCTGTTGATTTCCATATTTTACCATATCGGAACTTATTATTGAAATAATTATCAGAAGCGCGTGGCTCTAGTTTTTAAATTCAGAATTGAAAAATTAATGAGAAAATTAAGTTTTGCGGCAGATGGCGCGCTGTGTTTGCATTGTAATTATGCAAACAGAGCGGAAACTCTTCAGAAATAAAAAGTTTGTAATAAAAACTGCGAATTCGAGACTGAGTTGACAGATTTAATAATGAAGTTAATTATAAAGTGAGTTTTTTATTTTTGTTTGTGGAAATCATACTGTTTTCTTCCTCGCGCGATGAAAATAAATGTTATTAGTTCCGTTTAATTAAATCACGTTTTACAAACATCTCCAGGTAGATGCTAATAAATCTAATTTGCATTTTGACGGCTTCACTTTTACTTGCATAACTGAATTAGAACTAGTTATGTATAATGAATTAATTATGTTAGAAATTTCTCGAATATTTAAAACTCACATGAAACGTTCGCCTAATTTGGTCTGAAGTTTAATAATAACAATTTATATAACATGAGAGAAAAGTGTATTATTTTCTTCCGTAGGTGACATTTAATATCCGAAGTGTAGCTTATGACAATAATCAAACAAGGGAAGAAATGACACATAAATATGATTATTTCTACGACCATTATTTCATATCATTCAAATTTAAATTTAAAATTATTTTTAAAAATAAATGATATAAATATATCATCATGCCTTTTACCTATTACTAGGTGTGGCACATTGCCGAAGCAGATCTCAGTAAGTGATATATTTATGCGCGTGAAGTGCGGTTACCAGCCCTAAAATCACGGCCCTTAAAGATGTTAGTGGAAGGCTCCCCTACTAGGGGTGATTTTAAATTGATGAAAATGTTTGTCAGCTGTGGGGATCGAACCAGGGTTCTTAGGGTCCACAGGCCGACTCAATACCACTGAGCCATTACCCCATTTAAAAATATTTACGATATATAAATAAATATGGGATAGATGGCTCAGTAGTATCAAGTCGGCCTGTGGATATGAGAACCTCGGTTCGATTCCCACAGCCGACAAATAATTTTAATCACATTAAAATTATCCCTGTGTCTTTTTCACTCCACTAATATCTTTGAGGGGCCGTGATTTGACGATTGATAACCACACTTTACGCGCATAAATACATCACTTACCGAGATCTGCTACGGCAGAGTGCCACGTCCAGTAATGGATAAAAGGAGTGATATTTTATATTTATTTTTTAAATATGTAAGACTGTGCTGATGGTTGCTATAACACCAACCATAAATAATGAAAGAAAGCAATTACTTTTCTCCCGCGGAAAGAAAATACTGCATATAAGGAAAGAAATGCTTACTTTTGACCGCATATAAATAAATAAATATATCATCACGCCTTTTACCCATTAATAGGTGTGGCACTCTGCCGAAGAAGATCTGGGTAAGTGATATATTTATGCACGTGAAGTCAAATCACGGAAGAAAAGCCTACTTTCGGATAAGATCGTAGAAAAATATATTTGCCCTACCCTATCAGAAAGCAAATTTATACCCCTCGGCGACTTACATACCCTCGGTCTTATAAGCATCACCCTCGGAGGGTTAAACATAACTAATTCCATTTGAATTTTACAATTTTAAGAGAAAAAATAAAATGGTCTTTTACTAATTTCGCTCTAGTATAAAAAATATTTGGAATTTTATGCATTTCCTGGATTTTACACTAGCGGTAAAATATCCAAAAAATACGATTGTTTCTGAGTGGTTCGGATTCCACTACAAGCTACTGTAATTGGAATTAAATTCCTGTTGTGCAGAGTAGCAAATAAATATCCAAAAATGCTATTGCGAACGAATGGTTTAAACTTCACTGTAAGCTAATAAAAATGCAGTATGTGGCAACTTACGTACATTCCATCTAATAGTTTATTGAACTTGCATATCGTATTAATAATCACAGTAGCTGTTGCACATATATATTTTAGATGTCATTTAGATATGCGGCAAAGACAATAACATACAACCACATACGATTCTTTGAATATACTTTTTATGCTACACTCTATTAACTGAGAAAATTTCCAATAGCATATTATGCTTACAAACAAAAACATGAATTGATCTGATGCGGTTCACATTACTTCCTTGTTCGTAAGAAATAAGTAATAAAATTATAAAAAAAGAGTTGTTCTGTGTCTATATTTAATAGCTTAATTGCAATCAAATATAAAATGCAGGATAATTGTACCAATTATTATTATTACTGTTTTCCAGTGTAAAAATGATAATAATAATAATAAATTACTTTGTTTATTTTGATGATATTTACAGTTATATAACAATTAACCTCAAAAGAAATGATTCCTTTTTAATTTTATTTCACCGCTGGTGACCAAACTAGTAAAGTGCTGTACATTATAAGATTTTGTCAGGCAGGTGGTGTGCTTCGCGTAACGCAATTCAAATCCGGAGATCCCGAGTTCGAATCCCACTCAAGTTAAATATATACGCACTACCACACTGCGGCTCGGTGAGTCCGAACCCTGTACGTTAATAAGTTATTTATATAGTTATTTATGTATCAAGGGTGAAAACAGGCGTTTCTGGCCCGTGGCATGATTTTTAGCACAAGGCGCAAAGCGCTAAGGGATAATAACATGCTCAGGGTCAGAAACGCTAATTTCACCCGTGGTACATACAATATTTTATGCACAACAAAATAACATTTAATTATAAAATAAATAAATATATCATCACGCCTTTTACCCATTGAGTGTGGCACTCTGCCGAAGCAGAACTTGGTAAGTGATATATTTATGCGCGTGAAGTGCGGTTACCAGCCGTCAAATCACGGCCTCAAAGATGTTAGTGGAGGGGTAGCCACAGGGGTAATTTTTAAATTGCTGAAAAGGATCTAACCAGGGTTCTTAGGATTCACAGGATTCACTGAGCCATTCTCCCATACATTTAATTATATGTTCAAAATATTAAAATATGTAAATAGGTTATATGTCAAAATGACATTTTGTAAAATCAAGTATTCACAATAGGACCAAAAAGAAGTGTTTAAGCCTGCTTTTTAGGACTAAAACACATGAATGTCGACCTGGTTGTGCATAAAATAAATTATAGCAAGCAAAGAATCTGTGTGGTTTATCGATTAGGTTACAATACTAAATAGGAACTTAATCCTAATTACAGTACAGAGGACCTACAGCTTATAGTAGAATCCGAACCACTCAGAAACAATCGTATTTTTATTAGTTAAGTTGAAGTCAGCAAAATTTGAAATCACGAACTTTTGCTTTATATCCACTGGACTAGGATTGTTTTTAAGTCATTGATATTACCGCGAACTCTCGTTTCTGAAGCGACAGTGCTACTATGGTGCTACAACTATCCGTTAATAAAACAGAATTTGTTTAGGTAAATACAGCGATTAATAGGATAATAACCTAATGTAAATGAAGTCTATAAAAAACTGATGTTGATTTTCTGTTACGTAAATATGGAAATGGTAAATTTTTATGCAGTTTTCCTAGTCATTTATTCTATTATTAAACTCGTCTGCCCACGAAGCTACTTTCAATATTTCCATTTCAAGATTTCCTCTTACGATATATAAACTACGTAAGTCTTTCATTTCATCATCCATATTACTTTTTATTTACTTAAAGAGAACAATAACATATCTGTACAAAGCCTGCCAAAAGTAATAATAGACACATTGCATTCCTTTTTCAAAAATCAAATAAAACCGGAAAATTCTGAAATTGTCATTCTCGTCAGAGAAAAGCTTCTTTCAGTGTCGTGAAAAGCAACAGAAATCGAAATTATTTTTACTATATTGCGTCCAACAAATTTCAGAATGGCACGGATGTTATCAACCACAAGTTTTCATGTTTTCTTAGCACAATAGCCAAGGGTGACGATAAATGATATAGTGTAACAAAGCAATAAAGAACGCGTGATGAATAGGTGGATGTAAGGAACGTTAACGTGCTATATAGAAAATGCTTGACATATGACCAGAAATTTATAATTTCTTGCCAAAAGAAAATGTTCAACAACGAAACGGAAATATGTTTCTTAGTGGGAACAATTTTTATTTTGAAGAGGGAAATAAGAAAAGAACGATGGTATTATTTCAATGGGGTACATGGTTCAGTTGTATCTAATCAGACTGTGGATTTGACTATGGGTTCGATTCTCACAACCGACAGACTATTTTAATATTACCCCTGTTGTTCTCCGTTCACTAACTGTCATTGGGGGCCATGATTTTATAGGTAAAAAGCATGATGATATATTTATTTAATTAAAGTACATATATCATCACGCCTTCTACCTATTACTGGGTGTGGCACTCTTCAGTAGCAGATCTTGGTAAATGATATATTTTGCGCGTGAAGTGCGATTACTAGACGACAAATGACGGCCCTCAGGGATGTTAGTTCAAAATAAAAGTGCATAATTTAATCCTGAGGGTGAAGTTTATTTTACAAGCCGCAGGTGAGGGTAATAATCATATGAGGATATATACTATTTTTCGTGCTTCCAACCATACATTTTTTAATTAATAATTTTGATATTGATTTGACATATAATGCACAATGACAGCATAATGCAAATATTAGGTAACTTAGGTATATAAAGTAAAATATTTTGATGTTTATAATATAATATTTTCGTATTTAGAATATTGAATATTGCCTGGAATTTATACTCTGCCGGTAACATACCGCAAACAAGAAGTCTTGTATTCAAATCTTGCTGACTTATATATAAAACGATTGTATCTGAGTGGTTTGGATCGCACTGTAAGCTATTATATCGGGAATTAAGTTCCTGTTATGCAGAGCACAAAAACTAAATCTCATTTATTTAACTTCTCCTAAGAACTTAGTTTTTATTTCTCTTCGTGACCACCAACTTTCAGAATCCCATCTTAACCGCGGCAGGTGATTGTTGTATCGTGAGTGTTCTTCACGTGCGTCCAAAGGTCGAGGTCGTTTGGAAGCCACTGGTCGAGTGGTCGGCAGTGTTGCCACACCTCCTCAAACTGAGAACTCTTGGATCTTCGATCTTAGATCGTAGATTTTAACCGGTTGTTTGCTGTACACTATTCGGTTTCGTTGGGTTTCCAACGTCCTAAGAACTATCGTAGAAAATAATCAGTAGCGTTCGTAAATCGAAAAAGACGATACGAAATAATGAGTTTATTTATTTACTAATATTATTAAAGTATTATTCTTCGCTCTGGTGCTTGAAATCACTCATCTTTCTTGAGAAATGAAACAGCTCCTTCGGAAAGAAATGTCTTACTTTCTTCCTTGATATACAAATAACTAATTATTTATTTACAAATATGTAACGATAAATATTTTATTCGTATGATTTTTTTTTTAAATTTACATACCCTTATTAAGTAAGTGATATATTTATAAGCATGAAATACAGTTATCAGCCGTCGAATCACAGTCCCCAAAGATATAAAAACCACAAAAGTAATTTTTAAAATAAAATGAAAAATATATCATCACGCTTTTTTACCATTACTGGGTGTGGCACTCTGCCGTAGCAGATCTAGGTAAGTGATATATTTATGCACGTGAAGTGCAGTTACTAGTCGTCAAATCACGGCCCTCAAAAATGTTGGTGAGCCACAGGGGTAATTTTAATGTGGTGAAAATTGTTTGTCAAATCCAGGTTCCCAAATCATCAATCCGACTCGATATCACTAAACCACCTAATCCATTCAAAATATAGGTATAAATTAATTTGAAAACAGTGCTCTCTGGCACATTATACATCTCTTAATTATTATAAAAATCAGACGAAAGAAAATACTTAATTGGTAACTAATCAATAAGGTTAAAACCATTGAATTTAATATGGTTGTACAGAGAATAAATAATAAGTTGTCAATTGCGGTTATACTGAAAGTTCAATAATTAAATTTATCTTTACTTAAATCACAAATGTTACACTGATGAATTAATAGCCACTAAGCAATAATTGTGTCTGAAATAATAAGCGAGAAAATAGGGTGTGTCCATTTTTACAAACACACTGTATGTTTCCTAGTAGCTAAGCAATATAATGATATAAACCTCAACCGCATATAAATTACAAATCATTTTTATTTTACTCTATAAAGATTTCTTCCTACATGTTGCGTGACTGCATAAGAATTTATATGCACTAAACCTATGTAGGAGTTGTTTACACGCATCCGGGCGTGATAATTTTCTAATGCACGTCTTGTTTGACCACACTTTGGCGTCCGCAAGGAGGGGGGGGGGGATAAAGGGCGCTCGCCCCTTCTGGTTATTAACTAACCAAAAAAATATAAATATGTGTATAGAAATAAAATAAAAAATTAAATTATAAATTTAAAGATAACGACATATTCCCTATCGTAACGGTTGGGTAATCTAAGTTTATTAAATATAAATAGAGACAAAATATTAGAAAATAAGAAAAGTAAATCTGTTAAATCGGTAGAGATATTCGAAGATTGACCTTCCTCTTCAATTCAAACCCCTAATTTATTTCACAACTTTCAATATTTTTTTGTCTATTTATTATGTGTATTTGTATATAATTTATGTATATCTGAGATTTTTCAGCGACGCGCCCCCCTCCTGAAAAAATGTCTGCGGACGCCCATGACCACACATTGTCTGCCTAGTCTGCTGCATGTATAAATACAGTCCGCGGCAAAAGCAAATGATCTTCGAGCCACAAGCGCCACATCCGTTAATAAATCCGTGATGTCATTTTCTAGGAAATCAACTCACATTGTAAAGATTATAATTTATATAAGTGTATTCGTAAATTTATTTGGCGAATGCTAGTAAAATATAGCTGGTTATTTTGGTTTTGTTATGTTTGCGCGTTTTGCGAAATGATATAATTCATTATTTTATGAGAAACAGTAACAGCGTATCTTTCATATTCATTTTTCATCGTTCCAATCAAACATAAAGAGAAAATAAATATTTATGTAAAATACAACCAGGTTTTATAAGTCTATTTTTAAAAAAGAAATTCTTTTTATATTGGATGTCTATCTTGATATATTTATTCATTCCTGAGAATATCTTTCAGAAGTTTTATATAAAGTTGTTTTCAAATTTAAAAATAAAATTAAAGGAAGTATCTTTGAGGTATTAAAATTTATAGATTCGGATTTTATATTCCGTAAATCGCAAAAGTTTCTTTCTTACTTTTTACAAATTTACACAATTCCATATTAATACTAAAAAATGTTTTAAAACTGTTAAACAGTACAGTTTTCTCTTTCAAAATAACTAGAATAGATATGCAATTGCAGATCTCAAAATGGGCTGTACGGAAAATTTTACATGAACATGGAAAAAAGTTCTATTTTCTAAGCGTAGTAACAATAATATTAACAATATATTAAAACTGTCAAGCAGTACATTTTTCTCTTTCAAAACAACGCAGGAACTAGAAAAGATATGCAGTTCCAATTTTATATACGTATTAACAATAATAGTAAAAATGTTTAAAACTGTTAAGTAGTACATATGTTTCTTCCAAAATAACTTCCAATCTAGAAGAGATACGGAACTCTAGACCTCAAAAACCGATTCTGTAGAAAATTTTACATAGATATGAAAAAAAATTATAGTTTTCTAAGAGAAAAAATAAGCTTAATAAATAAATAAATAATAATGGCAACGGTTAACTTTGTACAACCCTTTGAATTGTGTATTATATTTGTATTCCCTATCTCTTCCATGTTAAATCTTATTAATTTTATAATATTTGACAAACTAACCTCACATTTTGTTACAAAATGCATTAAATTTACTTTTAAAACTTAAAAAATTACTCAAATACGTATAATTATTGTCTAAATCATCTCAACTTTGATTACCAATCGCGACATTATCGATATATTGGTTATTAATTTCATATTTTGTGTTTGAAATTTCATTATTTTTCATTTTTATAAAATATAGGAGCTCACTTGGGCATTTTGACGTTTAAAATAATTCAAGGGTGTATAAAACAGGGACTCTAACCTAGGGTAAGGATACGTATTGATAGTTTAATTTTGTATTTATAGTTCTTATAGTAGGAATAATTTAACGCAGTTTTTTTTTCTTATCTATGTAAAATGTTCCGTAGATTCCAATTTTGAGATCTGCAATTGCATATCTACTGCAATTTTTAGGTAATTAAAAAAATAAAATAAGATTTTTTAAAATGTGATATCTCGGTAACTAGAAGACATAGCGAAATACGGGTTTAAAAAATGTATTTAGCTAGTTGAAAACTTTTTTTACAAAAACATTCAATTGTTTATACTAAATATGGATGATAGTCAATTGTTTTTCTAAAAGAAGCTTAAACCCTATCGAGTGAGGTATCGAATTAAAGCTCTTAGGAAGGGCAATCAAACTAAAATATGAAAAATTAAATTTAAGCGTTTGTCAATTGTTTTTGTAAATAATTTAGAAATTCTATCGAGTGGGGTATCAAATTAAAGCTTTTACAAAGGGCAGTTAAAATAAAATGACAAAAATGATATTTAAGCTACTGTCAATTGTTTTCTTAAAAGTACTACATTTAATTTAGCTACAACTGTTGCTTCGCTAAATATATATAGAAAAAAGGAACTGTAGCGATTAATTTATCACTTTTTAACTTAAAAAAAATATTCTGAAGCTACTCTTAGAACTAAATTTTATAGTTTACGGTTACTTTTTATTGCTTAAGCTCCTTTTTGAAGCAGTTTCACCCACGTAAAATAATTATTTGTTGCACGCTCTAATATATTAATTAAAAATAGTGGCTTCAAAATTTAGAAACTAATTTTACCATTAGTTTTTAGCAATAGCTTCACTATTTTCTTACAAAATATAGTTATTTTATGACAGAAAAATTTAGGAGACGCCCGGATTTGAACCGGGGACCTTCAGCTTGCCAGACCGATGTCTTAACCACCAGACATCGGCCCGGCAAGCTGAAGGTCCCCTGTGCGAATCCGGGCCTCTCCCAAATTTTTCTGTCATAAAATTAACTTTAAAAATTATCATTGTCACTGTACTTCAAAGTCATCCATATGACAAAAATTTAAAATATACATAGTTAGTAGCTACATTTTTAAAGAATAGCGATAGCTGCTTCACTACGTTTTTAAGTAACTTGTCCAGCTCTGGAACTGAACTTAAATCCATTCTATATTCCTATTAACTGTCATAATGTTTGAAACTTTTCATTTTGATTGTACAACTTTGCTCTAGAATCGTAGTCGTTTATCGATGAAGAATATTAATATTACTTTTCTAGTTGTAGAATTTTATCTGATCCATTCTTTTGTAATTCCTTTTTGCTTCTCCTCGACAGTAAACAGCTACGCAAGATAAGAAAAGAATGCAGAAAAGAAATAATAAACTTCATTGCGTAATAAATAATTACAAGTATCCAACAATGATGTAACTTCTTCGTGTCAAAGATAGGAAGATAAACACCATCTCAAATGTACTGTTATAGCTGAAGAACTTGTTCTTCAATTTATTATACCTTAATTCCGGACATTTAAAAAAATCTTGATTCTTTAAATACATCGTATGCTCTCTAACCAGAGCACTAGAACCAAGCATTAAAATTAAATTTATATCTAAGTAAACATTTCATTTTAAGTGTAATTCGGAGATCGATGACCTTGAGGTCATTCAACTTTCTCTTCACACTAAATTACTTTTAATTTTATACTTAAAAAGTTATCCAAAGAACAGCACTTTAAGTAAGTTTCAAATCGATTATTTGCAGGTTATAATTTGACAGATACAAAAGATTAAACTCGGCGGAAATTAGAAAATAATTCACAATGAATACCAATGCGACAAAGAACGGAAAATGGTAATTTTTTAGGGAAATTTACAGCTGTAAGATTGTGGGTAGTTTTACCCAATTTAAATAATTGTTAAAGGCGGTAATTTCTTACATTTATATTCATGATGTAGTTCTGTTCTGTAGTCCTGTACTTTGCTAGAAGTTTCCTGGAGTCTAGGACCTAGTCTAAACTCATTAACGGTGGAAATCCAATTAGTTCTATACCACAATTGTTAATGCAATTCTGTCTAGCCACATAAATTTTACGTTCTAGGGATATAGGTCCGGTATTATCAACCATATTTGTTTCTTAAATGTAGTTTAAGAAAGACAACTGCGAATCAGTTATGGGAAATTACCATTGCTGTCAAAATTTAAACTGTGATTAAAGATAAATGCGTATTTAAAAGTTTGATAATTTGGGAGTGTAGGGATTTTAGCGCACAACCTGAAATACCGTCAAAATAGTTTTATTTTCCTTAGTATTAATAGTCATTGTGTATCAAGGGAAGAAAATGAGATACCTATTTCTTCCTAAAGATGGCGTTTAATTATATTATAAATATATTTTTTACAATACTTGTACTGTAAATTACCTATTAATGACAAAATTTAAATACTAACAGGCAGTATCATAAAACGGATTAGCGCTAACACCATTTTTTATTTCGTTTTTAACTCTCTTTTCAATGTACGCAACAAATTTATTTTAACTTGAGTTAAAAAGAGAATTAATTGGCATGAAATTTAGTTAAATTCTTTAATCTGTTTTAATTTAAAACAGAGTTATAGATAATATTAAAAACGGTGTTAGCGCTAATCCGTTTTATGAATCTGCCTGTATAAGTGCACAGTGGTTTCCATGGTTATATCAGGACTTTAATATTTACTTACTGTCCACCGTGAACAGTAAGTAAATATTACGAGCTCCTGTTTATCTTGTCAATTTGACATCTGTCAATTTTGAAATCTATTTTTCTTTTTCTTCTATTTGTGCGAGTATTGTAAAAAATAGCTTACTAACCTCGAAGTATAAGTGATATTTTTAGGTCGCGAATATTAAGGAAATCTCAACCCTTCGGGCCTCGAATTCCCAAACTACATTCTTGACCTAAAAACTGTCACTTACAGTTCATGGTACGTAATATACAATTTTTTCACTACTCCATCAGAAAGTAAAATTTTCAGAAATAAATTAGAAATTTAAATAAGAATTATTATTCTCTTGATAAATGTTACCTGGATGTCACTAGTACTAAATCATACCATTGTTTTCCAGTTGCCATAGATATAGCTTTATTTTTCTTATCTAGGAATCCTAGAGATGAAAGTATCATTTTCTTCTCTCATTTTGGGAAAAGAATGTTTTACTTTTTGACGTCTGTGAAATAATGTTTCATTCAATTTATACTTTTGTAATATTGCAAAATATAGATGAATACATAATTGAAACAATTATATACATTTTAAATCTTTCATATAAAATAATTTAATTTTTGTTATAAATGGTGAACAATAACTGTAAGCTTCAGATTATTTATTTAATTAATATAAATCATAACACATATATTTTATTTTAAATGAAAATAAATAACATACAATAAATCAATTATCAACTGTACAAACAGAAACAAAATAAAATAAATAAAATATGAACATTTTCACAATTCATTAATTTATCATTTTATTTGAAAATGCACATTAATAATATTTTTAATAATCAATTTCAAACATTTATTTATTTAATTTTATAACAGAATTCAAACTACATGAACACGTTTGTATTTTTGGTTATAAGTTGAAATCAATAATATTTGAATCCATTAAACTCTTATTTCTTAGATAAGACCTCAACCATTGAGCTACATTTGCCTGAAATTACAGCTATTTATTTATGCTATTCTGCACAACAGAAATTCTATTTTTGGAATTGAATCTCAATCACACTAGCTTACATTGAAATCAAACCCACTCAGACAACATCGTATTTATTTGTTACGCTGCACAACAGAAACTTAATCCCAATTACAGTAGCTTAGTGAAAGTCGAAAGACTTAGATTCAATCGTACTATTTTGCTATATCTTACTTATTTAATAATAAATGCAGGTTTTATGTCAATTCTATTCAGTAGGCTACGTTTACTTGTATTTTTTTACTGACATTAGAATATGGGCTACGTGACTCAGTGGTATCGAGTCATTTGAAAACTTGTGTTCGATTCCCACAATAGACAATCAATTTTTATCACATTAAAATTACCCTTCTGGCTCCTTCTTCACTAATACCTTTGAGGGTCATGATTAGACAGCTGGTAACCGCACTTGAAGTGCATAAATATAGCACTTACCAAGCTCTGCTAGTAATGGATAAAATGCGTGATGATATATTTATGGGGTGGCTAGCTCGGTGGTATTAAGTCGGCCTGTGGATCCTGAGAACCCTGGTTCGATTCCCACAGGCGACAAACAATTTTCATAATTTCAAAAACTACCCCTGTGGCTCCTCCTCCACCACTTACATCTTTGGGGGCCGTGATTTGACGACTGGTAATCGCACTTCACGCACAAAATATATCACTTACCGAGATCTGCTTCGACAGAGTGCCACACCCAGTAATGGGTAAAAGGCGTGATGATATATTTATTTACTTCAATTAGAATTGTTCTTTCGTTTCTTCCACTAATCAAGAACCAGCCAATTTTCGGTAACTTTTTCTCTTTATCGTTGGTCAACGGCAATTCATTAGACCGCAAACATTTTTATCGTGTATCTAACTGCAGTGGAAGTACGGTTTAGTCCGGTATATAGCATGGCATGTCAAGTGTGAAGTTCCAATGAAGTAAGAAGCGGGAAGTTACGCACCGGAACCAACCGGAAATGGCGGGAATGCTCTTTCAACCGAAGCTAGCAAGCGCAGGGCCATACACTTGAACTTGACCAGGATTCCGCAATAAAAGACAGCGATTGTGATAGCGTTAAGAGAGTTTGAATTATAAAGAGAAATTGGGATATCGCCAGGATTTGAACCTGGAACCTATGAACTCAGGAGTTCAATTTGATTTCATCAGTTTTAAGTATTTACTTAAAATATGAACTAGATTTTTTATAGTTTTGTCATTGATAATTCAACACTTGTAGTTAGAGAGGTAGGGTGCAAAATGATGTCTCATTTTTTCCAGTGACAGAAATGGTTTTTTTAATAGATCATGTCATGATAAACATGAAAAAAATATTTTTTTGTCGTATGGATAACTTTCAAGTACAGTGACAATGATAATTTTAAAGTTAATTTTATGACAGAAAAATTTGGGAGACGCCCGGATTCGAACCGGGGACATGTGTCGCTACAGACGAAACCAGTTCTCAATACCTATGATATATAGGAGTCTTGGGATCGATGCTGTGTTAGACACTATGACATGGTATAGGTGGGATGTGGTCTAGTGGTTAAGACATCGGCCCGGCAAGCTGAAGGTCCCCGGTTCGAATCCAGGAGACTCCCAAATTTTTCTGTCATAAAATTAACTTTAAAATTATCATGAAAAAACTAGATTTGGGAACGGGTGGAAACTATAGATGTCGCCGATGTGAATACGCCGATTTTAAGGGTGGTTGTTGAAACAAACATTTTCACCAATTTAAAATTACCCCTATTGCTCTTCCACCAGTAACATCTTTGGGGGCCGTAATTTGCCGGCAGGTAACCGCACTTCACGCGTATAAATATATCACTTACCGAGATCTGCTTTGGCAGAATACCACACCCAGTAATGGGTAAAAGGAGTGATGATATATTTATATTTATTTATTTCATGTTATGGGGTGGCTAGCTCAGTGGTATGAAGTCGGCCTGCGGATCCTGAGAACCCTGGTTCGATTCCCACAGGCGACAAACAATTTTCATAATTTCAAAAGGTAACCCTGTGGCTCCTCCACCACTAACATCTTTGGGGGCCGTGATTTGACGACTGGTAACCGCACTTCACGCGCAAAATATATCACTTACCGAGATCTGTTTCGACAGAGTGCCACACCCAGTAATGGGTAGAAGGCGTGATGATATATATATATTTTTTTTTCATGTTAAAAATTGATAATAATTAAATAAAAGAAAATAATTTCTTGCATCAATTTTCATCGTTCTTGGAGCATCTAAGGGGATAAAATTTGCTGTGAATCATGTAATACTCCACAACCCCCGTTTTATATTCAAACCTATCTATATTTATAACCCCTATCGCGTCAAAGTGACAGGTACAAGAAGGGTAACATATATGTAAATACTAGTCAAAAACTTCATCCTTTATTCTCCCGACTAGTCTCCACCCCTTGGGATCGAGATACACGACAGCCCGCATTTTCTTCACGAGATCGCATTACCAACGATCAGCCAACTATGATATTTAAAACGCAAAGCGAAAATGATAAATGGTGTGAACTAAACCGAAACAAAATTAGGATTTTGAAAATGGGTCACGATGAATTTTATAGCGTTTAATATTTTAAGAGGCGATGACTTGAGAGATATTTTAGAGATGTGTCGCTGCTTTGTAAAACTGTCATTTATTATTCTTTTAGTTTTTACGAGGGGTGTGAAAAGTTGAGCGGAAATCACGCGTGGAAAGATAAATCTTCTGAATGTGATGTATTAATAGAATATACTTTTCGGTTGTCGTGCGTACCAAAATGCTAAGATATTTTTATTGTATGTGAAGATTTATTTTACATTTTATAATTAGTTTGATCATTAATACGAGCAATTCTTGTTTGTCTGTTTCGGCATTTTGAAGCATTTTGGTAAAACTTGGTATTCTAATGTTTTTTTGCTTAGTTAGGTTTCATGGGGAGGCTAGCTCAGTGGTATGAAGTCGGCCTGTGGATCCTGAGAACCCTGGTTCGATTCCCACAGGCGACAAACAATTTTCATAATTTCAAAAGCTACCCCTGTGGCTCCTCCACCACTAACATCTTTGGAGGCCGTGATTTAACGACTGGTAACCGCACTTCACGCGCAAAATATATCACTTACCGAGATCTGCTTCGGCAGTGTGCCACACCCAGTAATGGGTAGAAGGGCTAAAATACATGAATTTTGGCCCGGTTTTGCGTAAAATAATTTTTGACAGTTTTCATGTATCCATAGATACGATAACACATTAGCTATATTCCATTTACCACTTGGTTCACTTAAATCAGTTCAGATAAATTTGACACATTACTAAATGAACAGAAATAAACATACTTATGCACTTATTAGGGTGAATTACTTCAAAGTAAATTAGAATGGGTAATTCTAGTACTGGAAATAAAGTTAGCGAAGTAATGCAGCGAAATAAATAAATGATTTGGTTCAGTATGTAAGTTAGATCTGATCCAAATGGCAAATGGAATACACCTATTCTTACAATACCGATAATTCTAGATGTGACATAATTGTCCTCTTATTTGATTAGGTCTATAGTTAACCGTTTAATAATTAAAATGAAGAATTGGCCTAAGTAATAAGTTGTATCTTGTTCATAATGCAATTAAAATAAGATTTATAGTTTGAATTAATATTAGATTTACTAATTTACGTTTTTTCTATTTCAGGTAAGTGACATAATCATCTCTATTATCTGAATCATGGATGGATGAAACGTAAGTAAAAAATAATTGTTCAACCATCATTTAATTTATATTAAAATAAAAATTAATTAATCTTCATGGTTGAAACAAATATCTCTAGGCATGATCTGCAACTGTAGATCTTTGACAAACAGTAGACATTATAAATAATTTATTGCCGTACATAATTTCATTTGAACTTCAGAAAATTCCAATCTAAATATAACTCACTTGCATTTAAATCAATTTTAAATATTCCTTAAAGGTTATTACATTAAGTTAAATATATTCAGTTGCTATAAATAGAAAGCTTATTTAAAATGTTATATTTTAAACGATAATGCAAAATATTTATTAACATAATATAAGTAGATATCAATTTTAAAATAACGTGTATTAAACATAAATTTAAATTGTAAAATTATTCCACCATAATTTCAGATAATTCATAAATTTAATAACACATTTGCTTCATGCGTTCACATACAATTTTCTATCATTTGAAATCCTTGAAAACTTGAAACTCGTTTAAAAAACTAGTACCACAATGCGTATCTCTATAAGAACAACTTTTGATAAAAATATTAAATTGCAAATGATTACATAGTATAGAGCTTACTTCAATCGTTACAAAATAAAGAAAATATTTTTAAAAATGTTGCTACACGCAACGTAAGCCAGCTTCGCATCTCGCAAGAATAAGAATAGTCGTAAGAGGTATACATACGTACATACATAATATCACGCTATGTTCCATCTAATGGGGTAACATGGACCCTTCCAAATTTATTCATTAGATACAGGACCGGTCGGTAAAGCTAAGTAAAGCTACATATTTAATAATTAATAATTACTCGTAAAATTAAAAATATATAATTATTTGTCTAAAATTAGAAGGGGGCAGGTGGCTCAGTGATATCGAGTCGGCTTGTGGATCCTGAGAACTTCGGTTCGATTTCCACTAACAAGATATAATTTTCACCACATTAAAATTACCCCTGTGGCTCCCTCTTCACTAGCATCTTTCGGGGCCGTGTTTTGACGGACGGTAACTGTACTTCACGCGCATAAATATATCACTTACCGAGATCTGTTTCGGCATAATGCCACACCCAGTAATGGGTAAAAGGCGTGATGATATATTTTTATATATTTTATATAAAATCAGGGCACTAATTGTCAGTGCTAAGTGAAATCAGATTTTTGATTTTTTGACATGACAATTAAAATATCAATTAGAATTTTATAAAACAACCTACTTATATCAAAAAATACGATTATGTCTGAGTGGTTCGAATTCTACTATAAGCTGTAGGTCCTCTGTACTGTAATTGGGATTAAGGTCCTGTTGTGCAGAATAGCAAATAATAATTATTTATGTATCAAGGGTGAAAACAAGAGTTTCTGGTCCGCGACATGATTATTAACACGAGACGCAAAGCGCCGAGGGCTAATTACATGCTCAGGGTTAGAAACGCTAATTTCACCCGTGGTACATACAATATTTTATCTGCAAGAAAATAACATTTAATTATATGTACATAGGTTATATGTCAAAATTATATTTTGTAAAATCAAGTATTCACATTAAACAAAAATTATCATTTGATTTATATATCCATATGAATTAATTTTTTAACCCTAGGGCCAAAAAAAAGTGTTTAAGCCCGCTTTTTAAGGCTAAAACACATGAATGTCGACCCGGTTGTGCATAAATAAATAAATTCACTTATGGTACTATGAATTGTAATTTTGGACCACAAGTTTTAAAACACTTCCGCTGCTAATTATAATTGCTAATTATAAAGCTGAGAACGCAGTTTAAAACAATGTAGCAATCTGAATTAGGACAGTTTAATTTCTTCTCTTCTTTCTGCTAACGAATTCACATTCTTGTCGCATTCCCAAATTCGCGACGTTTCTGAATGACATTACACCGCTGTCATCGAAATTCTAACTTCATTAGCAAATTTACGCCACATCCACGTTCGCGTTCGTGTTAGCGTACGCTTATGAGCCGCGACTAGGCGCCGCGAACTCTCAAGAATCCTAATTAACATTGCACTACAATTGCTAATGATGATGATATTAAATTTTAATTCTTATTACATACCACGGCAAGAATACTATGCAATCATGAACATAATATGGATGCTGATTTTCATTCTCTACAATTTTTATTTCAAATTGTTTTTAAATTGATTACTTAATTAATCTGATCAGTAAATGTTTTATGAATGATTTTAGGGTGCGTGCTACCCTATTTGATGGGATATAGCATGATGTTATGTATATATAAATAAATAAATAAAATAAATATATCATCACGCCTTCTATCCATTACTGGCTGTGGCACTCTGCTAAAGCAGATCTCGGTAAGTGATATATTTTGCGCGTGAAGTGCGGTTACCAGTCGTCAAATCACGGCCCCCAAACATGTTAGTGGTGGAGGAGCCACAGGGATAGCTTTTTCAAATTATGAAAATTTGTCGTCTGTGGGAATCGAACCAGGGACCTCAGGATCCACAGGCCGACTTCATACCACTGTGCTAGCCATCCCTTATATGTATGTATTTAAATTGTTTTTCTCTCTTATATCACTTAAAGAGACAGTTCAACTAAAACTATGTACAACTGGGACTGAATGGTTCAAATTTCTTTATTTCTTTATTCTACTCTGCACAACAGGAAGTTAATCCCAATAACAGTACAGCCCTAGTGTGGTAGTTCATATATATATATATACATATATATGTAGCTTGAGTGAGATTAGAACACGGGATATGCACTGCAACTCTGTCTAAGTGATTCGAATTTATTTATTTATTTATTCTACACTGAACAACAAGAACCAATTACAATACAGGGTCCGAACTCACCGAGCCGTAGTGTGGTAGTTTATATATGTATATTTAGCTTGAGTGGGATTCGAACTCGGGATCTCCGCTACTGTCATTGCGATTAATTTGCTGTTATACAGCGTAACTACTCGTAATAAATAAATAAATTTCAAATGAATCCTTGCTGAATTTGGTCCTATTCCGCACTTGCAAACAGTTGTAGCGTAAACATACAAATTGATGGCATCAAGCGTGATATATTACTTGTTATTTTTAGTAAAATTGGTATTTTTATATTTCATAGCGTCAGACAGAGCCGGTTTTACATATTTTGAGACCTAAAGCAATAATGGTTTTGGGGCTTCTGTCTTTACAATCAATATATTAATCGAAAACAAAGGCTTATAGACAATACCATTCATACATACAATTGTACTTACTGAAATTCAAATATTTCACATACAGTTATCGAGTGTTTCCAGGTTAAAAGATCAAACTTATAATATAAATTCAGAACCTCATAACAATGCAAAGAGTTGTTTTAATCCAGAGATATGCTCGCAAATACTTTGTTTAAAAGAAATTGACATATGAACATGTAATGTGAATTTTTGGTTGAACCAGTTCAAAAAATGAAATTTTTATACAATGGTTCTATATAATTCAGGCCACGAGAAATCGAATGCCGTTGAGCGCATCTTCATATCTCTTTTAGTTTTCGAGTTACAGCGACTTTTGACTTATTTTAAATATCAACTTTGAAGGTCAATAAAATAAAATTTGTTAAAGGTCAATATCTCGAAAACTAAAAGAGATATTGAAATTCAGTTTGAACCAGTGTATTTCTCGTGGTCCAATTAACTTATAGGTAAATTTTGAAATTTTGTAAATTTGACTGTTTTTTCAAAAATTTTCGTTGTCGATATTTCAAAAAGTTGACGAGATATGGAAAGTCTGTGAACACCAGTGAATTCCTCGCATGAAAATACATAGGAATACAAATTTTTAGACAAAAATTCGTACGGATACACTTTTTATGACAGAAAAACGAAAATCGCTGTTTTTTGAAAAAATTTTAAGGGGTACCCCTTAAGAATTTTACGAATTTTGGCCATTTTCAGTTTTTTTGTTCTTAAATTTTTATCCGTGGAACAAAAATTTTGAAAATTTACTTACCTATGTATTTTCACGCGAGGAATTCACTAGTGTTCACAGATTTTCATTATCTCTTCAATTTTTTTAAATATTCATAAGAGAAAATTTTGAAAAAAATAGCAAAATTTCCAAAATTTTCAAAATAAACGTATAAGTTAATTAGGGTACGAGAAATACACTGGTTCAAACCGCATTTGAATATCTCTTTTAGTTTTCGAGATATGTGCCTTCAAAGTTGAGATTTTCAAAAAATCAAAAATTGCTCTAACTCTGAAACGAAAAAAGATATGAAGATGCGCTCAGCGGCATTCGATTTCTTGTCGTTTGAATAATACAGAACCTTATTTATTTATTTATGTTACACTGTACATCAGGAATTGAATCCAAATTATTTAAAAAATATTGTGTTTTTAAACTAGTTCAACCAAAAATTTGCATTATTTCATATATCTATATAATATTATATTTTTGGGCCCTTGAAAATTGAGGGCCTGAAGAGACCGCTTCAATATATTATCAATATTTTCAATTGTTTAACTAGTTCAACAAAAGTTCACAACTGCCTGTTTCCATTTCAATACGATGTGTTACTTTCATGTCCCTGAAATTTGGGGACCTAAAGCAATAACTTTGTTAGTAAAACCGGCCCTGGCATCATAATATCTAAGAGATGCACATTTATGAATACTAGATGTAGATAATAAATTCTTCAAAAATATATCCATAGTCTTATCCATTCATATTTTATTTACACGTTACCATAAACCTGCAGCAAAAGTTGCTACACTTCCAAATAAACAAAAATAGTTTCTGAATTTCCACAATCTTTATCACCCTAGATATTCAAAGAAGAAAAATATCTTTTCCATGTAATACATTTCAGCAATTTCAACTGTAGAATAATTAATGAATAAGCAAAATCTAACACGTATGTCAGTGAAAAATATGATTCTTGACAAGTTCATATATCGCAGGATCGGTACAAATCGTTTTTCAGTAGCTCTTCTCCTTTCACGCAGATTGCTGACGGAAAATCGAACTTGAAATATGACGTAATATGGGCGTGCGGCTGTCGGATATGAATCATATTAGAATCGTGTTAAATCATCGAATTCATACGCTAATTTCATACATTTCCATCGTAAAGTAATTTAGAGAGAGCTATTGATTACTTGAATATTACTAATAGTACTTAGAAATAAAGATGTTGGTGCTTTTTGTACAAGAAACTAATGCAAATTTAAGTGAAGTGTTAGTCATTGAAAGACTAGTCATTATGTTAATGATTATCATCCTACTTTTTATTTAAATTTATTTATTAATGATTGTTTTATAAATGTGAAGTCCCTGTTTTATCTAGTCATACAAATATACTTTTGGATACATTACTCATTCAATATTTTGCAAAACGTTTCTAAATTATTATAAACATAATATAAATAAATATATCATCACGCCTTTTACCTATTACTGAGTGTGGCACTCTGCCGAAGCAGATCTCGGTAAGTGATATATTTTGCGCGTGAAGCACGGTTACCAGTCGTCAAATCACGGCCTCCAAAGATGTTAGTGGTGGGGTTGCCACAGGAGTAATTTTAAATTGGTGAAAATGTTTTGTCGGCTGTGGGGATCGAACCAGGGTTCTTTAGATCTACCGGCCGACTAGCTACCACTGTGCCATTACCCCATAAACATGCTTCGAATAAAAGAGCTAGAATAATATATTAGATAATAATCAGGAAATTGATATTTTACTTGACGAAGCGGTTGATTAAAATACGAGTCGTACGCCGAGTATTTTAATCGGCTGAGTCCTGACTTATTATGTAATATACTATTACTTGACTATTTTTGTAGAAATCTACTTTCCATACTAAAATTGGGCAGGAAAGCAGGTAGTTTCAGAAAATAGTTATTTACGATGTAAGTATTGTAAAAATAAATAAATATATCATCACGCCTTCTACCCATTACTGGGTGTGGTACTCTACCGAAGCAGATCTCAGTAAGTGATATATTTTGCGCGTGAAGTCGTCAAATCACGGCCTCCAAAGATGTTAGTGATGGAAGAGTCACAGGTGTAGCTTTTTGAAATTATGAAAATTGTTTGTCGCCTGTGGGAATCGAATCTAGGGTACCAGGGTTCTCAGGATCCACAGACCGACTTCATACCACTGAGCTAGCCAACCCCATAAGTATTGTAAAATAAAATAAATAAATATGTCATCACACCTTCTACCCATTACTGGGTGTGGCACTCTGACGTAGCAGATCTCAGTATGGGATATATTAGCGCGTGAAGTTATCAGCCGTCATATCGCGGCCCCCAAGGATGTTAGTGGAGGGGACGCCACAGGGGTAGTTTGAATGTGGTGAAAATTGTAATGTATCATATTACAATACAAGATGGGAAAGATTCGAGTGTCGTATCGTATACTATTATTTGTATAAAATACAAGTATTTATATTAAAGAAGCTTATTTGTTTAGGATCTGAAAGGATCTTAAGCCAACCCTGAATATAATAGAAATAACCAATAACCAACTTGTAATTTTTATAGCCTTTATATTGCAAAAAAAAATATGTTTCCGTTAACCTTCATTTTAAAGTTGAATGCCCGAATAATTTCTTGCACTTTTAACCTAATAAAAACTAGTAAACATGAATTTAAAATTAAATATTTAACTGTAATCTAAATAGGTATATTTGTTTTACATCTAGGTGGAGTTTCTGTGTTCACTGACACAATTTTATCTTCCTTTGTTCTACAAAAGTTAAACACAAAAATTTTAAATATGCTAAAAAGAACATGTGTACAGATTTTTATCGCAGGAAGCAAAAAATTCCGGAAAGAGGCAAATACTGACTCACATGATATTTACATACTAATTACCTCAGCGTAGTTACTGGAAAAATGTTCATGCTTTTCATTTTCAGTATTTCAGTTGAGCAATCTTTAAAACTGACACAGACTAACACCCAAGAGTCACCATTTTTAATGCAAAATTTAAATACATTATATTTCTAATAGTAAGTTTTTTAATTTGTTCTTAAGAGTACTGGGATAAATTTTCAGGAATAATAGGCGTATTCCATTTGCCATTTGTATCAGATCTAACTTACATTTTCTGAACCAGATCACTTATGTATTTCGCTGGATTACTTCTCTGACTTTAGTTCCATTACTAGAATTAATTATTTTAATTTACTTTGAAGTAATACACCCAAATAAATGCATCAGTTTGCTTAATTTAGTTCATTTAGTAATGTTATCTAATTTATCTGAACTGATTTAAGCGAACCAAGTGGAAAATGGAATACAGCTAATATAACAAGAGAGTGAGAATAAATTGACAGATCTTTCGAAAACTTGTTGCCAGGCAATAGTCACGAAAGCCCGTAGGGCTTGAGTGGCTATTGCCAAATGGCAACAAGTTTGAGAAAGATACTGGAGAATTATTTTCTAATTTATCCAACTCTCCAGTTATATTTAATTAGATTATTTTTTGACTTAGCTATTGCGGTCGATTCATCCAACTTAAAGATTTTGAACTGGGTTCATATCGATTGAGAACTTATTAACGTATTCTTGGAAGTTGTTTCCAAAATTTGTTGGTGTATTTCAGTTTTTCACACATTTTACTTGACGCATTGACAGTTTTAAATAATTATTTGACAACTACATATCATTTGTTACAAACTAAAGCACCCACAGAGATTATTCCCAGGAATAATCACTTGAGCTTTATTACGGGCTTTCGTGACTATTGCCAAATGGCAACAAATTTGAGAATGATACTGGAGAATTATTGTCTAATTTATCGAACTCTCGAGTTATATTTAACAAGATTATTTTTTGACTTAGCTGTTAAGGTCTATTCATCCAACTTAAAAGATTTTGAACTGAGTCCATATCGATTGAGAACTTATTAATGTATTCTTGGAAGTTGTTTCCAAAATTTGTTGGTGTATTTCTATATCTAAAATGGACCTAAATCGATTTTTTCACACATTTTACTTGACGCATTGACAGTTTTTCATAATTATTTGACAACCTTTCATTTGTCACAAGCACAAACACCTACAGAGATTATTCCCGGGAATAGTTACTAGAGCTTTATTCTCAGTATAATAATGATAGGATTGGTTAAAACGTACAATGAAGCATTTCATTAGTTTTGAGAAACGTCAACAAATAATCAGTTACACAACATAGCAGTCGAATAAATAAATGTGGTTAATTGTTTAATTATTATTCTATACAAAATCGATGTGAACAAAAACATTAAACAGTTAAAATTTGTGAAGTATAATCTTCCCAATTTACTGAGAGTTAAACAAATTTTCCAACAATGCCAACAAACCGTTTTAATTATATAATTGCAAAGCTCGTAGAAAAGTTAAAATTAGATTCGAATAAACGTTGTAGTTACGATTCAAACTTAGCAAATAATAAAACTAGCACGGATTCATTAATGAAGTAAACGAAGTTTGCGCCAAGCTAATATCATTAATTAAAATGCAAAATAATATTTTAGAGTGCATAAGAAATTAATAATAGTTCATTAAAGTTCCTAATTAATACCCAAGTTGGCAAGTTCAGTTCTGGATGACAAAACGGAAATTATTAAACTGATTTAGTGTTTTCTGGTTTAAAGTTTGCTCATATATCCTGGTTAAGCTTCGAGCTTTGCTTAGCGAAGCTGTGCATCCCAAAAAGAAGTTAAATTTTGGCTTAATATTTTATCCGCTGTAAAACGTTTCTGAAATATTTTACAGAAAAATACTTGAAATAAAAGTTACAGGAAACTAAATAACCTGGCATTTTTATTTAAAGAATTAAATAAATAAATATATATATATATATATATATATATATATATATATATATATATATCATCACGCCTTTTACCCATTACTGGGTGTGGCACTCTACCGAAGCAGATCTCGGTAAGTGATATATTTATACGCGTGAAGTGCGATTACTAGCCGTCAAAACATGGCCCTCAAAGATGTTAGTGGTAGAGGAGCCACAGGGGTAATTTAAAATTGGTGAAAATGTTTCGTCGGCTGTGGGGATCGAACCAGGGTTCTTAGGATCCACAGGCCAACTTGATACCACTGAGCTATTACCCCATACAGAATTTCCCCATAAAATTTTGGACAAAATATATAATTCTGAAAGTATTAGCAATGTTTTCTGAAATACAGAGTGATCAAAAGGAATTGTTACAGCTGGCAATAAAACAAATCTACTTGAAATTGGTGAGCCTGATACATAAAGTCATTTCCTGTTGTTGACAGTGACATTTGAGTTTAAAATTAAATTTGAGTACATTTAGTTCTCATTCGTTTTTATTTATATTATTCTTAAATATTCATAAATAAAATTGTTGTTTCCCACACCCTTCCTTTTATTACTTAAATAAAATAAATAAATATATCATCACGCCTTCTACCCATTACTGGGCGTGGCACTCTGCCGAAGCAGATCTCGGTAAGTGATATATTTTGCGCGTGAAGTGCGGTTACCAGTCGTCAAATCACGGCCCCCAAAGATGTTAGTGGTGGAGGAGCCACAGGGGTAGCTTTTGAAATTATGAAAATTGTTTGTCGCCTGTGGGAATCGAATCTAGGGTACCAGTGTTCTCAGGATCCACAGGTCGACTTCATACCACTGAGCTTGCCACCTCATCCTTTTATTACTTAACGTAGTAATAATCTAAAGTATTTCTATTACTCAAAAAGTCAAAATCCTATTAGCTGTCAGACTCCTGACATAACCTATTTGTATATCTTAGACATGTCAAATAGTATTTCCGTCTTTATCTGACGTTGTGCCAACTGTAGAATAAAAAGATCTCCGGAATTGTATTGCCAACTGTAACTATTCCTTTTGATCACTTTGTAGATTAATTGATAAAAATGTTGAGGGTCACTGACTGATATTAAGGGCAGATGTGGAGCAGATCCCAGATAGACTTACTTGAAATTAGCTACAGGTTTGTTTTGCTTGTCGCTGTTTCTGTTTCGCGGATAACTTCATTGTAGATTTAATTAAATTTGTCCAGTATAACGGTAGATTTATTTTATGGATATTAACAATATGTTAACAATACTGTAATGGCGGTTTTATGAACTATTAAACTTTTTGTTGTTACGTTTTATTACTATTGGAAAACAACTAAACAACCATAATTTATATAAAAAAATATATGTTAGTTGAAATTATTTCTAGAATGAGTTAGGTATAGTCATAAGACTGAAACAAATGCAATACATAGTTATTTATATATTAAGAAAAGAAAATGCGACATTTCTTCTCGAAGATGTACATTTCCCCAGGGATATAAAGCACCTGTGGGAATAATGAAACTTTCTTCATGCGGAGTATAATAACTATTAACGTTGCTATCAAACAAACCATAAATAAGGGAGGAAAACAGTGCGTTACCTCCCTGTACAACCGGCAAATAATGTTAACTTTATTTACTGAGGGAAATAGATTAATATTTTTTTACTACATTAGAATGTAAAATCAATAAAAAAAAGTTACTGATATTCTACTAAAATAAAGAGTTAATAATGTGGAACCCAAAATTGTAAACCGATTTCAAATATCTGTTATGGTTGAAGAGATATATACCACAGCAGGAATTTTTTCATTACTGCTTTATTACTGTTTCGTTTAAAAAAAAAATCGATTTTATTTTGTAAGTACAATAAAATTACGACGAATTTAATGGTAGAAACAGAACTGTAATATCTTTTGTAGTTTTGAAGATATGGCTCATCAAAGATCTCAGCAGGAATGAAAAAAAATTGATGGTGCATAACCTACAAATTTTTTACTTGAAAATTGTTCTATATATCATATTTATAAATTATAGGTCAAAAATAGGTCTCTAAACTATTTATTTTATCAAGTTTACGACAAATAAAATATTTATTCCATTAAATTTTTTAAATTGCCTCTAGTTGTTATTTGTATATCAAGGGAAAAAAAGTGAGAAATTTCTCCCTCAAATTACTGTTTCATAACTCGAGCTGAAAGCTATCAGAGAGTAATTTTTTTCAGAAATAAATTGGAAAATTAGATAAGATTTATTATTTTCTTAACAGATGTCACTAATGTCAAAGCATACCGTTGTTTTCTAGTTGCCACAGTTTTAATTTCCTTCCCTATGGAACAAATAGTATATTATACATCAAGTGACTGAAGTGCATACTTTCCTGAGGGTAAAAAGCGATGAAATTGCAAATGCACTTTAGTCCTTTAGTCATGTGGTATATACACAATTTTTCGCACTTGCAGCCGTACATTTTGAATTTATCATTAATTTAATTTTTTTGCAGAACCGCGAAAGAATAAATTATATTGTTTATCTGTCACATATATATTTTAATCTGGTATTTAAATGGAAGATCTAAACTGATTTAGAAGCTAAATTTAACTATTTCCTGTAAAGAAATCAGAGAAGTAATGATCACAAAAAAAGAAACTTGTTTCGCGGGACATCCTGTATTTAATTTAATTTTCATCGAAGATACATCTTAGGCTTAGAATTGTTGCAGCTATGAATTGCATTGGCGTTAAATTGTACGCAATATATTTCCGGATCTAATTTTTCCCAGTAAACCGTGATTAGAGAAGAACTAATTACAAAACTTATTTAATTACCTTCTGTTTTATCAAACAAACAATGAATTTACATGAGTACCTAATTTAAACCTTAATTCATTCATTCCCTCAACATTGTTTCCATGACAACACCAATACCAGAATCTCTCATTAGAAGGCACTACAAGCATACATTAACTTTAACTAGAAGAGCTGTCTCATCACCGCTTTCTTCTAAATTTCCTGCCAGGTCTTGTGAGGTCAAAGTCAAGGTCAACGCTTCGATCAACTTTCTATTGTGTAACCGCATTTGTTTCAGTTGGGAAACGCATCAAGTTGCAGATGTTTTCTGAAACAAATGATGATGATGGTGAAGGCGAGGAATGCAGGTGTTGGTAATGGGAATCAAAGTGTGCTGCGAAGGCTGTGCTTACGTTGCAGTTATTAGAAAGTGAGATTTCTTGGGAATTAATTATAGATGACGTATGCTTGTATGAGTGTATCTATGCAGTTGTGCTACATGGATATGGACTGCGGTAGGAATGGCATTTAGAGTGAACATGGGCAAAATGAATTTATGACGTGGTAGAAACTATTTGTAGTATTTGTAATGTAGTCATTTCAAAGTTCAGTAGTTTCTTTGTTTGGGGAACATTTAGAATTTAATTTTCTCTGCAGGTTTTATTTCAAACTGAAGTAGTCTCGGATGCAATGATAAAGGAAAAACTATTTTATCATGTTGATCATCTTTGAAATCGTTTTCATGGAATTTCCGAGAAGGAATAAACTTCGGTCGCTTTGATCAAATGGAGAAGAAGATTGACTTTTTGTTCCCACTTTACTTGCAAAATTAACTAGTCTGAGAATAACTCTAAAAGATATTTAAAACTAGTAAACAGTAACATAATATATAATTTACTACGTATTTTTTGTTTATAATTGATTTAAAAACAATAGAACATTTGTTGTTTATACAATTCAAATGATTATTTTGAAATGCTTCATTGCATGTCACGTGTCTGCATTTTAACCAATCCTGTCAATATTATACTGAGAATAAAGCCGCGATCAAGTATATTATACACCTCAAAATATTTCACTTTGTTTGTGTTGCCTGAAAGTTTCCTGAAAATTTTTTAAATGCTGTCATTGTAAATTATAGATTAAGTCGATATTAAAATTAATCATTAATTCAAAATAATTCATGAAAGTGCGAAAAGTTCGACTGAAATGCATTTAAAACTTCAGTTGATTATGTCCCTCTACTGTAACTCGTGGAAAAAAATCACCCTAAGGATTAAATTATGCACTTTACTCCTTTGGTATATAAAAATAAATATATCATCACGCTTTTTACCCATTACTGGGTTTGGCACTCTGCTGTAGTAGATCTCGATAAGTGGTATAATATACTATTATTTAGTTTGGTAATGGGGTAATGGCTCAGTGGTATCAAGTCGACCTGTGGATCCTAAGAACCCTGGTTCGATCCCCACAGCCGACAAAACATTTTCACCAATTTAAAATTACCCCTGCGGCTCCCCCACCACTAACATCTTTGGGGGCCGTGATTTGACTGCTGGTAACCGCACTTCACGCGCATAAATATATCACTTACCGAGATCTGCTTCGGCAGAATGCAACACCCAGTAATGGGTAAAACGCTTGATGATATATTTATTTATTTAGTTTGGGATTATTATGAAACAAAATTATAAAAAAATTAAATGCAACTCTCTATAATAGCTAGTATTTCCTCCGATGATTACAACTCTCACTTGCATTCCTCGCTTCATCATTGGGGATAATAGCATCCATTATAACGTCGTTGAATAATATACTATAACAATACGACTTATTTATAAATGGATGAATATGATTGAAGATTAAATATAGATAATGTATCAGCCTATAAATATTTAGATTCCAGGACGAATCTAATGAATAAGTCTTCAACGAATGTGATAGGACATTACATAATCATTGAAACCTCATTAAGTGCGTACCCTCCTAAAGGAAGATAAACCGTACGATCGTTAGAGTGTCAAGATTCGAGAGTGTTCCTAGCAACGGTATAAACAACGAAGACACTAGAAATTTTTCACTGAACCGAGGGCGTCTCTCGAATAATAGTCCCTCGCAAGATCCTTATTTTTAGGTCGAGATTAATCGCACCATCCAATTAGTAGTTTCCAGGGAATTACGCTATACGTGCAGAGAATTACTAGTTTATCCAACCCATCAGTCTTACCAACACTGTAATCTAACAAAGTCCCAAAGCATTCCTTCTTTATTCGCTGTAATATCGTCATCTTCATTCCGCTGAAATGAAGCATATAACTGGTGGAGTATCGCGCATCTTAATTCGTGTTTTACGATTGTTTTATTATACTGTTCGACCCGCCCTTCTTAATTTAGAGATATCTCTGTTTACATTACAATGATAAAAGAACTGCCGCGGCGTTGTTCACGGGACGACGTTTGCATAAAATAATATCGATATTTAAACGACGTGGAAATGTTGCGTCTTTGTGTTCTTTGAGCGCGGTTCAATGGATGCTGGTTGTTATTTTAAAAGGACAAATTGGGTGACTTCTGAATGCTTTTGTTTTTGTATTAGTCTTGAATTAATTGGTGGAATTGTCTTATTGCCTTTTGTTTATTCTGTGATTTTGTTTAATTAATAAATACTCTCTTTGAAACTCTTTACTATCACAGAATAACAACATATACAAAGGCTCGTAAAACTGATAGGTCTATTTAGAAAGAGTTCGTCACTGAATAATGCCATTCAATCTTTTTTTTCATGTTAATAAATTTGTAAAAATAATGTAAAATGTACATTTTAACAACACAAAACTTCAATGTGTTAATAGTATATTACATAACAAGCATCGAAAGTGTAAGATACCATGCGAGTGTACAAAAAACGAGGAGCGTAGTGCTGAGTTATTTAAGTATACGAGCACAGTTATCACACTTTCGAGCGAGTTATATACACTATTTTTCAGACGACCATAAAATATTTCTAAAAAAAGTTTACAAGAACAATGTTGTTACACTTTGATAGCTGATGCGTTTTTGAAGGTAAGCGTTGATGTTTGACGTTTGATGTACGGTGTGGTGATACCAACTGTATTAAATAATACTAAAATATTAGTAAATAAGCAATTATTAATTTTTAAAAAATATGATTTATCTGTGCAAATGTGTTGAAAAATCTGCCATAACTTCGTTTTAAATAATAATACAACTACTTTTCATTTATTTTATTATTTTCTTTCATTGTACGCCATCTGTTGTCAAACAGTAGAACTTCACCTGATATGTCAGAGGTGTGCGTTATAATAACATATCAGTGTATGTTTTGTTCAACTTTCCATAGTAATCTATGATGTTGTTATGGTTACAATTAAGTAACGCATTTGTTTATTTTGTTTTAACTATATTGGCGTATTCCATTTGCCATTTGAATCAGATCTAACTTACATTTACTGAACCAAGTCATTTATTTATTTAACTGGATTACTTCACCGACTTTATTTCCAGTACTAGAATTACAGATTCAAATTTACTTTGAAGTAATTCTTCCGAATAAGTGCATCAGTTTGCTTAATTCAGTTCATTTCGCTATGTGTCAAATTTCTCTGAACTGATTTAAGTGAACCAAGTGGCAAATGGAATTCAACTAGCGTACTAAACACAAAAAAGTAGTTCATTTATTTAAATACAGAATTTTAAGTTCTATAACTTTAATTTGAATCACTTTTGTCTAAAATATATACAGAATTAATTTGAAATGGTGGTCGAAAACTCATTTCCGATCTCGTATTCGCATATTGTGCGTTTTTCTGGGACAATCTGTACATATTTTATAGATATATTAAAAGTTAATTTCTAAAGTTTTGTTCAGGAAAAAAAAATCTTAAATATTAGTAATTAAAAGTTATATTCCTCCCAATTTCCTTCCCATATTACCTAATAAAACTTTTTCAAAGACATGTCCAATTAATCATTTCCAATCATTCCAGATCGTTGAAACCTTACAAAGCCTTTCTGATGTATTCCACAGCCCACAACGATCCACATTCCCAATACACTGTAAATCTATCGTAGATTTATTGTTAAGAGCGTAGGCGTGCTTATATTGAATCCGTCTACAATAGCGCACCTGTTATTTGAAATGCTTGGCAGGAATTCATTGTTGTCGACAATGCCTCCCATCTTGTTCATTCATACGAAAAATATTTCAGTAATAATAGGGATACATTGGCCCAATATGTTATACGAGATATATAGTTTTATGATATCGCGTGAACATCGTCGTGTAAAGGAATTGAAAATGTATGCATGATAAATTTTGTCTTTTGTAGTCTAAAAATGGTTATTTGTTTTACCTAGGGCGGGCAATGAGTGTTTGGCGAGGTAAACAATATTCTCATGCTGGGTTGCATGAAAGTTTTATCGGTTTATTAGCAACTAACAGTTCAATAAATTTCAGAAAATCGGCATTGATACTATTGCTGGATAAACAATTCTTTAACTAAAGAGCTCTTTATTTTTTCTTGCAACCCAGCATAAGAAAGCTAAACACATTTCATGAATTAAGTGTACTGAATACTTTTTTTTTCCTCACGCCTTTTATCTATTACTGGGTGTTGCACTCTTCCATAGCAGATCTCGGTAAGTGATATATTTATGCGCGTGAAGTGCGATTACCAGTCGTCAAAACACGGACCTTTATAGATGTTAGTAGCAGGGGAGCCACAAAGGTAATTTTAATGTGGTGAAAATTGTTTGTCGACTGTGGGAATTGAACCATACATATCTTCACGCTATATACCATGAAATGAGGTAGTACTAACCCTAAAATCACTCATAAAATATTCACTCATTACATTCATCAAATAATCAGCCCTCGTCAAACATTATCATCCAAACACACCACCCTCACTTTAACCACATTCATAGATCATTCCATATAAACTCATTTATTTATTAAACACGAAATTATTTATCACACAACAAACCTTCAATCACATCTATCCAATCACTCCTATTCACTTATCATTCATCTTCTTTCTTCGACGTACATAACATATGCATAAAACATCTCAAATTACAAATTACCCAAGTTCTCAAATCCACAGGCCGACTTGATACCACAGAGCCATCTACCCATAGTATTACTTATAATTTAAAAAGTTGTTATGGGGTGGCTAGTTCAGTGGTAAGAAGTCGGCCTGTAGATCCTGAGAACCCTGGTACCCTAGATTCGATTCCCACAGGCGACAAACTATTTTCGTAATTTCAAAAACTACCCCTGTGACTCCTCCACCACTAACATCTTTGGGGGCCGTGATTTGACGATAGGTAACCGCACTTCACGCGCAAAACTATATCACTTACCGAGATCTGCTTCGGCAGAGTGCCACACTTACTAATGCATAGAAGGCGTGATGATATATTTATATATTTATTCTGTTAAAAAGGCACAGGCCTGCTTTATGCTAGTTTTAGATTATTTTTTGTTTGTTTATTTTTGTTCCTTTTCTAACTTCTCTATTAATGTCATTTCTCACTAACTTATTTATCTTGTTATTAATTATAATTTAGATCTCCAGTTTTAGGATGCTTCCACTAATTAAAATATATATATATATCATCACGCCTTCTACCCATTACTGAGTGTGGCACTCTGCCGAAGCAGATCTCGGTAAATGATATATTTTGCGCGTTAAGTGTGGTTACCAGTCATAAAATCACGGCCCCCAAAGATATTAGTGGTGGAGGAGCCACAGGGGTAGCTTTTGAAATTATGGAAATTGTTTGTCGCCTGTGGGAAGCGAACCAGGGTTCTCAGGATCTACAGGCCGACTTCATACCACTGAGCTAGCCACCCCATAATAATTGATAATTGTAATTGTTAATCGTAATTACTAATTCGATAGCTGTGCACGCTGCTTTATTTTCTAACAAATATTTTATCCTCTGGTAATTTTAACGAACGCTGGTTGATACTACAACGTCTCAAAAAGTAGTAGTAAATATTTATCTATATTTGACAGTTGCATAAAAAACAGTTATTGTTACGAAAGTAATTTCTCAATTATAATTAGAATAAATATTGTGGTTTCCGTACAATTCGTATATTTACTGCAGGAACTTCGTAAAATTAGATGCTTTTAACTTTTGCTTTCAGTAATTTAAACAAGTCAAGAACTCAATTCTAAATATGATCTCATTCTAACTTCCCGAAATAACTTTTACCCTAAAAATAAATGAATGTTTCTCGTCTGCCTTTCATAACAGACAGTTGAAATATTTATCGCGAATGATACTTGTCAATATTTTGTGTGTTTGATCTATTTAAAACTAGATCATTGCAACAATTTTTAACAGCTGTAACCTTTAATATAACAACCGTAAAATCACTCTAAAATATTATTCATTTACCTATAAAATTATATATAGTAGTTTCAAAAGATCTTGATACAATCAGCAACAAAATTATGCGACTACTTTGCAGAGCTGGGCAAGCTACTTAAAAAAAGTAGCTAAGCTACAGCTACAGCTATTCTTTAAAAAAGTAACTGAGCTATAGCTATAAGCTACATTTTGTAAAATATAGCTACGCTACAGCTAAAAGCTTTCGTTAAAGTAGCTGTTAAATTTTAAAGCTACTTTTGTCAATTATTGTGAATTATTAAATTTGCTATTGTCAAATGATCAGTTGATCAGTCTTTTGTTATAATAACTGTTAATAAATATAAAAAATCGCAAATGGACAAATGTACTGTTAATTTGTTATGCTATAATTCTTATTTATATCGGAATAAATTAACAGTCACATTAACAGAAGACCTCTAAACAGTCAATGTTTAGTTCATCTAATATTTAATACAAAAGTAGGATAGGTTAAGAACAAGTGAAAAATAAAATATGTTAATAGATTTTACACTATATAATAACTTGTTATTGTACAGTTATCGAAAATAATAAAGAAGGTACAATTCAAATACAAAACAAAAATTAATAGGTAATGAACAGTGGTAGCTTTAAGCTACAAAAAAAACCTTTGGGCTACAAAAAGTAGCTTTAAGCTATAAAAAGTAGCTTTAAAAGTAGCTTCAGTTGTTATAACAATATTTTTAAGCTAATAGAAAAAAAACATAGCTCGCTACAAGCTACAGCTATATTTTTTCACATTTAGCTAAGCTACAGCTAAGGTAAATGTAGCTAAGCTAGTAGCTAAGCTACAAAAGTAGCTAGCTACTGCCCAGCTCTGCTACTTTTGATATGAAATATATCAAAATCTTACTATATTTGCTACACCTGTCTAAAACAGGTTTGCCAACAATGTAGTTCAATATTATTTGAACGAATAAAAAATTACTTGAAGCCGTCTAGACAGTAAAATTAAAATTTAATATAACGGTGTAATAAAACGAATTATGCTCCTATTTTTCATACTAAATTTGCGAATTTGCCGTCAGAATTGGCATCATTTTCATTTTATAGCCGAACGTATGAATATAATTCGCGTTCTTCAAATTTATGCTAGACATAAAATCTATATCGGAAATTCAATAAAGTAAGGTAAATTTTCAAATATAATTTATAAATCGTTTATCTTCATCTTTGACTACACCTTTAAGTAGGTACATAAAATATATTAATCTATAAAATTCAAACAGTGTAAGAGAATTTATATAACAAAGGCGGACTTTGGCCTAGGCTAAAGAGACAATAGCCTAGGGCCCAAAAATTTTAGGGCCCGGATTCAAACTTTTAGTTTATGCTTGTTTTCACTATTTATTTTTATGATTTTGTTATATTTTATATTAGTTGTACTGAATTTTATTTTATTTATATTGGCAGCCCAACAATCTGACATTTCTGTTAGCAAGCGTCTTTCAAGTAATTATATTACATATGAATAATAAAAATATATAATATTATTCCCTTATAATGTATGTTAGAAGGGCCCGAAATAAATATTTTGCCTCGGGCCCAAAATATTTTAAATTCGCTTATGATAACAAGGTATATTTTTCGCTGTAATTTTTGTTCGAGACCCAGTCAGAAAGAAAAATTTTAAAGAAGAAAGTAATGCTGAAAAAATAAATGCTTCTTTCCTAGAGACAAGGGTGGATCTGGAAAATTTTCTAGGGAGGAGGCCATTTTGACTTTTTTTAAGGAAAACTTTTTATGGCCAAAATTTCAGCCCGGTTGTGCATAAAATATTTGTCTCTAAAATAATTTAGAAACAATTACCAGTGGAAAATATTTTGAAAATAGTTTTTAAAATCATTATCTACCTTAGCCTGGAAGGTAATTCCATGATGGAAGGCTTCTTCAGGATGCAGAGGTATCCTGGTGTCATAATCATCATTTTGCACCAAGTCATACTGCTTCTTCGAGGGCATGATTCACCAAATGCACCAAAAGGCACCAAAGTTGATGCCACTAACTTTTTATTCACTTTTCACTCACATTATCACTCACTAACTAATTGAAATTTGAGCTTAATTCTCAATTAATACTTGGTTTAATACTGAATAGGAACACGTTATTGTTTAGTGTGAAAATGCCATCATGAGGTGAGTTTCACTTCCGGATTTTCTTTTGATTTCCTGCAACAACAAAAACATAAATTAATCACTTGTTTTACAAATATAAATTACTCTGGTACTTCAACAATATTTTGTGTGTGAAATAATTTAAATTAAATGAGAAAATTAGTTAAATTTAATATGAACAGATGGGAGACTAAAAACGAAAATAACATTTCACACCACTCCAGATTGACATTGTTAATTCTTATTCGTTTCAAAACATAAATAAACGTTAATTCTGTTAGTTTAAATTGTATCTAAGAGATGTTATATTTCAGTTTATAGTATTGGATTCGAAATAAATAGTTATTTGTATATCAAGGGAAGAAAATGAACCATCTACTCATTACTGGATGTGGTACTCTGCCGTAGCAGATCTTAGTAAGTGATATATTTTGCGCGTGTAGTGCGGTTACCAGCTGTAAAATCACGCCCTCCCTCAGGATGTTAGTAAAGGATGAACCATAGGGGTAGTTTGAATGTGGTGAAAATTAATTGTCGACTGTGAGAATCAAACCCGAGGTATCATACCACAGGCCGACTCAATACCACTGAACAAAACTTGATACTGAAACTATATTATTTATAACTACGATTTTTTTTTTTTGGGTAAGGATTCAGTGGTATCGAGTCGGCCTGTGGATCATAAGAACCTCGGTTCGATCCCCACAGCCGACAAACAATTTTCACCAAATTAAAATTACCCCTGTTGTTCCCTCATCACTAACATCTTTGAGGGCCGTGATTAGACGGCTGGTAACCACACTTTACGCGCATAAATGTATCACTTACCGAAATCTGCTTCGGCAGAGTGCCACACCCAGTAATGGGAAAAGGCGTGATGATATATTTATTTATTTTTTACGATTTTAAAAAATTTTGGTCAATAATTTTTCTATTGTGTTTGAAATATGCTGACGGCGAAAATGAGGATGAAAGAACCACAGAGGTAGTTTTATTGTGGTGAAAATTATTTGTCGGCTGTGGAAATTGAACCAGGGTTCTTAAATCCACAGGCCGACTCGATACCAAAAATTTTCTAACATGGTATTGATAAAAATTAATAAAGATAACTGTTATTCAAAAGTATTCTACTTTACGATTTTATTCTGAATAATAAAACGTTTTGTACAAAAATAAAACTGATTCATTTACTCCAACCATTAAAAGATAAAAATAGATATCTAATATTCTATTGTTTTCATTCAACTCCGTTTCTAGTTAGCTACAGAAACAGAATTTTAAAATAAACAATTAAATTTTCAGTAAAAATCGTATTAATTCTAGGAACTTTAATCAGAGAAAGCTTTAAAATATCTTTTATAAATTTGACAGAAGCATTGTATTCAACCATATCCTTAATTAGTAATTAATTATTCCCAAAGAACTTCATTACCACACAAAGATCAAAATCAGAAACCTTCCACACATGATGAGAAAGTGTAACTGCGTCTAAAAATAAACGCAATAAAGTTACTTAAAATAAAACAATCACGTAAACGGACGCTACCAGTTTTTAAATCAACAAACAACTACATTATAAAACAAGTAGTAGCGTAAGATGTAATTATTTCTTCTTTTCCGATCGTATTATCCTTGGCAGCTCCAAGAATATTTCTGGCAAAAACTGAATCAAGTAAAAACGATCGTCATTTGATTTATAGCAGATTAACAAGTGCAAGTTGTGCTATTAAAACAGTAACACACTAATTATTCATCAGAATTTTAGCCGTATTTATTACTGATAATTAAATTTGTCAAAAATAGTAATTACATTTTAAAGTATGTCGCAAGAACATTAATATAAAATAAATATATCATCACGCTTTTTATCCATTACTGGATGTGGAACTTTGCCATAACAGATCTCGGTAAGTGATATATTTATGAACGTCAAGATGTTAGTGAAGGGAAATCCAAAGGGGTAATTTTAAAATAAATAAATATATCATCACGCCTTCTACCCATTACTGGGTGTGGCATTCTGCCGAAGCAGTATATATTTTGCGCGTGAAGTGCGATTACCAGTCGTCAAATCACGGCTCCCAAAGATGTTAGTGGTGGAGGAGCCACAGGGGTAGCTTTTGAAATTATGAAAATTGTTTGTCGCCTGTGGGAATCGAACCAGGGTTCTCAGGATCCACAGGCCGACTTCATACCACTGAGCTACCCACACCATATCATAAAATAAATATATAAATATATCATCACGCTTTTTATCTATTACTGGGTGTGACACTCTGCCGAAGCAGATCTCGGTAAGTGATATATTTTGCGCGTGAAGTGCAGTTACCAGTCGTCAAATCACGGCCCCCAAAGATGTTAGTGGTGGAGGAGCCACAGGGGTAGCTTTAGAAATTATGAAAATTGTTTGTCGCCTGTAGGAATCGAACCAGGGTTCTCAGGATCCACAGGCCGACTTCATACCACTGAGCTAGCCATAAGGGTAGTTTTAATGTGGTGAAAATTGTTTGTCGGCTGTGGGAGTCGAACCGAGGTTCCCAGACCCACAAGTCGTCTCGATATCACTGAGCCATTTACCCCATACACATTAATGTGATTGTTGTGGTAGTTTTACATTTTTGAATAATATTACCTGAGTCAAGTTTGTTACTCTAGTTATTTTGTATTTGTTGTAGTGAATTTAAATTAAATTCCACAAGGATATAGGATGAGTTTAATTATGTATTTCGCAACGAAAACAACTGTTTAGTTGTTTACAAATAGACTACTATTTAACTATGAATACAATCATTCTGCATTTTTAGTTTTTAGTCTCGGAGGAAATTACTATTTTCAATTAATTTTTTAAGCTTGTAGCAATCAGTACTACAATATGTAGTTATGATAGGAAAGGTTGACAGCAAAAATTAGCTTTTTTTGCCAACTTGAATATAAAATAAATAAATATATCATCACGCCTTTTACCTATTACTGGGTGTGGCATTCTGCCGAAGCAGATCTCGGTAAGTGATATATATATGCTCGTGAAGTGCGGTTACCAACCGTTAAATTATGGCTCCCAAAGATGTTAGTGGTGGAGGAGCCACAGGGGTAATTTTAAATTGGTGAAAATGTTTTGTCGGCTGTGGGGATCGCACCAGGGTTCTTAGGATCCATAGGTCGACTTGATACCACTGAGCCATTACCCCATCCAACTTGAATATATGACACTATTATTTCATTATTTTCTTTATGTCGGCATTAGGATAACATATTCTCGGACGCTAATGCTAGAATGAGCTTCATTCTCAAACGATTTTTGGTGAAATATCATAGATTTCAAACAGTATTCTTATGGCCAGCTAACGACATGTTCCCTATCGTAACGATTGAGTAATTTATAAATAAATATAAATATATCATCACGCCTTCTACCCATTACTAAGTGTGGCACTCTGCCGTAGCAGATCTCGGTAGGTGATATATTTTGCGCGTGAAGTGTGTTTAACAGTCGTCAAATCACGGCCTCCAAAGATGTTAGTAAAGGAAGAGCCACAAGGATAGTTTTAAAGAGATGAAAATTGTTTGTTGGCTGTAGGAATTGAACCTGGGTTCTCAAGTATACACGCCGACTCGATACAACTGAATCACCTACCCCATATAAATTGATATAACTGCCTTAAATATACAAAATATCTAGGCAAGGAACAAAATAAAAAAACGCAATTTATAAATTAACCGAGGCAACGAACAAAATAAATCGCAAATCACTGTCACCAACTTAACTATTCTAGCAAAAAAAAATCCCTTAATGAAAATGTCATCTATTTTTATAAAGATAATCTGTAAAGGAAAGCCGATACCGAGAAAATAGTAGAAAACATTCGTTATAGAAGGCAATTCTAGCATTCGTCCTTTCGTTCCCTTGCCGCGCGAGATAAATAAATAAAAATAGTGAAAAAAGTAAAACTAAATCAATAAAAAGTAGTAAGTAGTTTTTTCACGATTTTTAAAACAATTAAAAAATGTATCACTTTCTGTACAATTTTTCGTTAAAAAAAACTACTTTCATAATCAATAAAGAAAAAAATGAATTGTTCCAAATTTAATAAATAAAAATATCACAATGCACCCTTTAATGGTTAAAATCCACCACCGCAGAAACAATATCACCCACCAAAACAAAAACCAATCAACTGTTAATAATAGTCCAACACTACACACTACACACATCCAACACAACCAACTGCATCACACCGCGCAACTAACTCGCAACTAGCGCTCGACTAGCGTCCGACTAGCTCGCTACTAGAGCATGGGGTGAGTCAGTACACGATGCAGTCGGCAATGACCCTCACGGAGTGAGTAACCTACCGAGAACTGAGAACTGAGACCGAGAATAAAAACGAGAATGAGAACTCGAGAAGCAAGAGTTGGACGCAGAGACAAAGAAACAAGTGAGAAATGTGATTTTTCTCTTGGAGTTAGTGGAGTGATTTTTCTGCTGTTTATGGAACTAGCTAATGGGGAGTGTGATGCTATAAAGTGGAATTAATAGCGGCATGCTAATTAGTTATGTTTAGCTAGATTTGTCTTAATAATGATGCAGAATTTTGCCCAAAAGGGTTTTTTCTTTTCTAATGTTATTATGAATTTCTTAATTTTAATAAAATGGAATAGTACATTATGATTTATCTCTTATAGACAGGCATTAATAATAATTAATAAAAATAAATAGTATTGCGTTAATTAGTTAGAACCTTAAAACAATATAAGTTTCTTACGTCATATGAACATGTTTGATTTTTGATTGAACCAGTTCAAAAATCGAAAATTTCGTAAATATGGTTCTGTATCAATCAGATTACGACAAATCGAATGCCGTTGAGCGCATCTTCATATCTTTTTTAGTTTCAGAGTTACACCGATTTTTGCCTTTTTTAAGTATCAACTTTGAAGGCCCATATCTCGAAAACTAAAAGAGATATTGAAATGCGGTTTGAACCAGTGTTTTTCTGGTACATCAATTAACTTATATGTATAATATCAAAATTTTAAAAATTTTACTGTTTTTTCAAAATTTTCTCGTATGAATATTTCAAAAAGTTGAAGAGATAATAAAAATCTATAACCACCAGTGAATTTTTCGCGTAAAAATATATAGGTATGCAAATTTTCAGTCAAAAATTCGTTGAAATACATGTTTTATTACAAAAAAACGAAAATCGCTCTTTTTTAAAGATTTCTTAAGGGGTACCCCTTAAGATTTTTACGGATTTCAGCTATTTTCAGTTTTTTTGCTCTAAAATTTGTATCCGTAGAGCAAAATTTATGAAAATTTACATACCTATGTACTTTCACGACCGGAATTCACTGGTGTTCACAGATTTTTATTATCTTTTCAACTTTTTCAAATATTGACAAAAGAAATTTTGCAAAAAATACTAAAATTTCTCAAAAATTTTTAAATTTCGGTATAGATTAATTAGACTACGAGAAATACACTGGTTCAAACCGCATTTCAATATCTCTTTTAGTTTTCGAGATATGGCCCTTCAAAGTTGAGATTTCCAAAAAGTCCAAAATTGCTGTAACTCAAAAACTTAAAAAGATATGAAGATGCGCTCAACGGCATTCGATTCCTCGTAACCTGAATGATATAGAACCATATTTTAAATATTTTCGATTTTTGTACTGGTTCAACCAAAAATTAACATCTGCATGTTCATATGTCAATAACATATCCCAAATAAAGAATATGTGACCATGTCGCTACTGCAAATTTTTAAATAGTTTTGAGATATTCGTTTTCTTCTTTGATAAAATGTAATTCGACGTAAATTAGTCTTATTTTGCAGGAATAATTAACAAGCAACTTATTTTAAAAAATACGAATGTGTGTGTCTGGTTCAGATTCCATTATAAGCTACTACTTTATTTATAAACTTAAGTTCTTGTTGTGTAGAGTAACAAAATAAATATAAACAAATTTCCCGGGCTTCATTTTCCATTTTCAGTATGTCTGTAAACATACTTATTTATTTCAGTGGAATAAACATGTAAACGGTACAAAAAATATTTTGTATGAAGCAACAAAAGATTAATTATTCTGTTCCGTTTTGTATTTTGTTACATGATATAATAACAAAGAATACTTAGATTTTCTCTTTTTATTTCATATATTTCTACAGCTTTCACTCATGGAATTTAATTATAATTTTAATAAAAAAAATAAAAGCTTTGATACACCAACCACAGAATATGTATTGTTTGATAAAATATCTAAACGTTAAATAAAGATTCCAGGGAAAATGTAATATATTCTTTATACTTTGTTCTAAAAGATAAATTTTCAATTTCCTTGAAATTTATTTTTCTTTCGAATATTTAACTATTATTTAAATTCTAAATACCAGTTTTTCAATCGCATGTTTTCTCTCGTTAATGTTAATCATGATTAAATAAATAAATATATCATCATGCCTTTTATCCATTACTGAGTGTGGCACTCTGCCGAAATAGATCTCGGTATGTGATTTATTTATGAGCTTAAAGTGCGGTTACCAGCCGTCTCGGCTCCCAAAGATGTTAGTAGTGAGGGAGCCACAGGGGTAATTTTAAATTGGTGAAAATGTTTGTCGGCTGTGGGGAGCGAATCAGGGTTCTTAGGATCCACAGGCCGATTCGATACCACTGAGCCACTACCCCATAAGTATAATTTCTAAATGTAAGTATTAAAACAAAAATATGTTGTTTATAAACTGATTCTGTATTCCATGTTCTTTGACATAAATAGAACTGAACTGCTATTATTAGAAATTGCCATTAAATATAATTTGGAACTAATGGATGTGATAGTTAATTATCGCTATAACTGTACACTGGATATTCGAAATAATCAGTGTATCATTTGTAATTTAGTGTTATTATGCATATTACATGCATTATCATTTATTATTTGCCATTAAACCAATTTTTAGTTTAAATTTATTAGGTTTCAATAATCATAATCATAATTTTTATTTAAACTGAACATAGCACACAATTCATATTTATTTTTGTTACTCTGCATAACAGGAATTTAATCCCAACGTCAGTAACTTATATTTTAATCGAAAGCTCAGTCGGCCTGTGGATCCTGAGAACCCCGGTTCGATTCCCACAGGCGACAAACAATTTTCATAATTTCAAAAACTACCCCTGTGGCTCCTCCACCACTAACATTTTTGAACAATAATACTACTCCTGTGGCTCCCCCTCCACTAATATCTTTGGGGGCCGTGATTTGACGGCTGTTAACCGCACTTCACGCGCAAAAATATATCACTTACCGAGATCTGCTTCGGCAGAGTGCCACAGCCAGTAATGGGTAGAAGGCGTGATGATATATTTATTTATTTTATATGCAGGTGGAAACTTGAATATTTTCTTTTTATGGAGAAAAGTTAAGATTACTGTTTTCCTTCCTTATTTATGGTTGGTATAGCAACCGTCAGCCACAGTCTTGGATATTTATATATTTATATAACATAAGTTTTTATGGCCAGTTTATCGTGATGTTTTTTTTTTTTTTGGAAATGAAGTACGAAGTGCTCGATAATGTACTTTCTGTGTGTTTATCTCTATGTATGATTGAATTTTGATAGTATTATTAAATATACGAATGCAGTACACAATAACAAGGTTGGTAATTTGAGAATCTAGCAAACATCGATGATAACAGTAACCTGAACTCTGCCAAATTGAAAGGCTCATTAACACTGCGCATGGCCTGCTATCGAAATTCTATCTTGTCGACGAATGTGGGCCCCAAGCGAACATACACACATGCAAACATATCATTCTATGCATGCCACAAGCCATTAGCAAGATAACGATACATGCATTGTCATATAGTTATCATTATCATGATATTCAATATGCAATTAACGGAAAATATAAATTAAATAATTTATCGGTGTTCAATTCAGGTTTTATCTAATTATTTCTGTTTGTTTCTCAGGAAAAACACTCATGAATATTTATTTACTTTTTCTGATATGATAATATAGTTGAATAATCGTTTAATTATAAAAAATCTGGATTTCTGTATATTTAAAACTCGATTTAAAAGGAATAATGATTAAATAATGCCTACGTAGACGCTACAAAAAATATCTTGGTTTCAATAATAGGTACAAGAAAATGTTACAATTATTTATATATTTTAAAATGACGCTATGGCTTATTAAATATAGGGTAGCATGAACCCTTGAATATTCACTGAACATTTATACATTAAAATCTATTGTTCATATAACAAATCTTTAATTATATCCCATCTAGTTCAGTGGTATCAAGTCGGCCTGTGGATCCTGAGAACTCTGGGTCGATTCCCACAGGCGACAAACAATTTTCACCATTTTAAAAAACTACCCCTGTGGCTCCCCCTCCATCTGCATCTATGGGGGCTGTGATTTGGCGACTGGTAACCGCACTTCACATGCTAAATATATCATTTACCGTGATCTGCTTCGGCAGAGTGCCACACCCAGTAATGGGTAGAAGGCGTGATGATATATTTTATATATATCTAGTTCAGTGGTATCAAGTCGGCCTGTGGATCCTGAGAACCCTGGTTCGATTTCCACAGGCGACAAACAATTTTTACAATTTTAAAAAACTACCCCTGTGGCTCCCCCTCCATCTGCATCTTTGGGGGCTGTATTTGGCGACTGGTAACCGCACTTCACATGCTAAATATATCACTTACCGTGATCTGCTTCGGCAGAGTGCCACACCCAGTAATGGGTAGAAGGCGTGATGATATACTTATTTATTTTATTTTATCTAGTTCTTAACATTATTTTAAAGAATTATTTAAAAGGTTTAAGGGGTAACTAGCTCAGTAGTATCAAGTCGGCATGTGCATCCTGAGAACCCTGGTTCGATTTCCACAAGCGACACACAATTTTCACCATTTTAAAATTACCCCTGTGGCTCCCCCACCACTAACATCGTTGGGGGTCGTGATTTGACGGTTGGTAACCGCACTTCACATGCTAAATATATCACTTACCGAGATCTGCTTCGGCAGAGTGCCACACCCCGTAATGGGTAGAAGGCGTGATGATATATTTATTTATTTTATTTTATCTAATTCTTAACATTATTTTAAAGAATTATTTAAAAGGTTTAAGGGGTAACTAGCTCAGTAGTATCAAGTCGGCATGTGCATCCTGAGAACCCTGGTTCGATTCCCACAGCCGACAAACATTTTCACCAATTTAAAATTATCCCTGTGGCTCCTCCACCATATTTTCTGCGGGTCGTGATTTGACAGTTGGTAACCGCACTTCACGTACATAAATATATCACTTACCGAAATCTGCTTCGACAGAATGGCACACCCAGAAATAGATAAAAGTCGTGATGATATATTTATTTTATATTTATTTTCTTTAATTTATAAAAACCACCATTTGATTGACTTAGAAAGGGCAGCAAATTGGAGACCGCCCTGGGCGGGAAAAGTTCTAGGTACGCCACTGATTCCACATACTCAATCCATCCCAATTGATTGATACCTACTGTTCTAACAACATTCTTAAAATAAAGTAAATGACAAAAACAATACTCGTAACATAACTTTTATTTTCGATTACAAATTCCGGTGCCAAACGAGTAAAAATCTCAATTATCAGTATCCCGGAACTGAGTGTGCTGTGCCGTGCATCACTACCTCAATGACGTCACTTCGTCACACAAGGTGCAAGGCTGGCCCGTAATAACCTTTTCCTGTCTCACACGTGTATGCGTTGTTTGTTCCGTTTCCTTCCCCCACCCACATGTGAACTTTGTCACATTATTACGTATGAGTGTCGAATGCTTGAATGCAACACAGCTGCAGGAGTTGCTTTCATTGTTACAGTTTACGGACCAGGTGCACGCATGCGTACAAATGACTAACTGGACATGTGTCACGAATCACGATTGCTTAGTGGGCCGTGAATTCCGTGAAATACAAAGAAATTTATCGGGTAATTTGTAATTATGGTTGTAGGTGTTCCGTAGGTAATTCGGAATTTATAACAACTTGAACTCCCCATAGCTTCGTTCTACGTCTTTTCTAGAGGAATTTACTATTCATCTGGGCAAGAATAAATACGTAATGCAACACCTAGATTCGATCACTCGTCCTTCAAATATCTAACACATTTTTATCCTTATTGTGTATGTATTTAAACGATCTTGACTTGCATATTTTATGTTCGACTTATAATTGCGTATTATTTGTAAATGTTCTGTATAGAATAGTTTTGATTTTAATAGAATGTTGTTAGAAGGATAGGTGTGGTTTGAAAGATTAACGAAAATGATATAGAAGGGTGACAGATTGCTTGAACTACATAAGATCTTTAGACTCCTTAGGAATAAACGAATGGATATGATTGAAGGTTTGTTGCATGAACGAAATATGAAACGAGCTTTTAAGAAAAGAATTATGAATGTAGATTTTAATTATTATTTTTAAGTAAATATTTAACAATTTATGAAATCAAAATACATTATATAAATAAATATATCATCAAGCCTTTTACCCTATAAAGTATGGCATTCTGTCATAGCAGATCTGGGTAAGTGATATATTTATGCCTAGGAAGTGCAGTTACCAGCCGTCAACTCACGGCACCCAAAGATTTTACAGCGGTTATTTTAATGTGTTGAAAACGAACAAGTCGGTCTGTTGGATTCCCACAGCCGACAAACAATTTTCACCACATTACAATAACCCCTGTGGTTCTCCCTCCACTAACATTTCTTGGGGTTGACATTTTGTCTTTGTATTATTCCTTGGGGGTCGTGATTTTACGAATGGTAACCGCACTTCACGCGCAAAGTATATCACTTGCCAAGATTTGATACGACAGAGTGCCACACTCAGTAAAGGGTAGAAAGCGTAATGATATATTTATTTATTTTATTTTTTGATATATGTTGTGCCATATTATCACACATAGAAACGTGTAATTGAACTATACACTATAAAATATCTAAAAATAACTATTACTAAAATTCTATTCTGAATAGTTCAACATTTACAATAATCACCACATAATAACATACTTATATAACTTCATAAGCGTTTATAACAATTTTAACACATTTATTTATTTTCCAATCCGCTGAACATGAATACAAAAATAAATATAATACCACATAAATAGACAACGATTCACGAACATAATTATACACAATTTTATTACAAAAATATTTAGTAAATAAATAAAACTTCATCGCGCAAAATTACTGACACAGAACAAACAGTAAATCATGGCGTAAAATGTTGGTAATAACATGAATTTAGAAACTTATTACTATGTTAATGTTAGTTAAGATTCTATTAAGTAAACAAATAAACATATTATGTGTTATGAATGAAACCAGAGGCGCTGTTACTTACAACTTATACCGGAATTCTAATGTGAGACCTTCAAGTAAGAAATAAACACATTCCTGCAGTAAGCTCATTTTCATTTCTTACATGTTTATATCAAGATTGTTAATTTTATTCACTTGTTTACATATTTTAATTTAAAGATTATTAATTGAGCCTATTTATATCATATTACTCGATTATCTCCTTATTTATTTGCTACTCTGCACAACAGGAATTTAAACCCAATTACAGTAGTGGTTAAAGCATCAGCCCGGCAAGCTGAAGGTCCTCGGTTCGAGTCCGGGCGTCTCCCGAATTTTTCTGTCATAAACTTTAAATTTAACAAACTTCAAAGTCATTCATATGACTTAAATTCTTTACAATTACAGTAGCTTATAGTCATTGCTGGATTATAGTATAAGCTGACTAAGTTGTAGCTTAGGGCCCTGATACATTGGGGGCCTCGTGGAAATTGAAAAAAGAATCAAAATGGGAATATATGTACATATAGTTTATGCCAGTCACCGTACTGTTCCACGAGCTTAAGTTATTTTCTATCGCCGATATTGTTTGTTATAATTATTTTTATTTTATATAAAAATAATACTTGTCTTAGGACCAGTTTTTCAATCATCGATGAATGTTAATCTTGTTTAAATAAAAAATAAAATAAATAAATATATCATCATGTCTTCTACCCATTACTGGGTGTGGCACTCTGCCGAAGCAGATCTCGGTAAGTGATATATTTTGCGCGTGAAGTGCGGATACCAGTCGTCAAATCACGGCCTCCAAAGATGTTAGTGGTGGAGGAGCCATAAGGGTAGTTTTTGAAATTATGAAAATGTTTGTAAAGAATAATAATGGTTATTCTAGTAGCATCCGCAGTAATTAGGGAATATTTTCTTAAACTTATCACTTTAAGAAAGCACATAATGTATTCTTCACTAAAAGCTTGAACTTTTAAAACTTTAAATGCCGCGGGACTAAAAGGCCAACTATGGTTTCCATTATTATTTAATCATGATTAACGATAATCAAGAGAAAAATTTGCCCTTATTATATTTTAGATATTGTTAAACGTTCTTTTCATCATAGTTAAAAAAAAAGAAAATAGATGATGGAACCTTATTTGTCAAAATATATTGATGGCTCTTGAAATTTTTTAAAATCATTGTGAAGGACATGGTTGTCTCTTCTGCTTGTAAAGTTTGCCGACGCCTGGCCTAAACAATGTAAACTCTGTCGGTAACATAATATGTATGGTATTTATTTGGTAATTTAACCAACCTTGTAGCTCTTATAGTTTTCGAGATAGCAATGGTAGCACAACTAAATTGAACACCTTGTATAGATACAATAAATATTGTTTGCGCAATAATTGAAACTAAAATATAATTAGTTGTATACAAAATGCGGAAATATCATTAAAGCTAATTACATATTGTAATTACCATAATAATATTTAGTTAATATAAACTAATTAAAAAATCTCGCTAATTTTCCTATTATCATAGTACCTACTACAATTTCGCAAATGACTTGAAAATTACACAATAGCTAGTAAGATTTCTCCCGCAGTTATATTCAACTACTGACTAATTATTTTAGAATGGAGCTAGTATAAAGTTAGTTAATAATTCTCTTTGTTGAAGGAAATATGTAGGAGACCTCCTACGCTACATAGAAACCCTTATTATGCGAGGGAGGTTGATATTTACCTGCCCTTTTTAAATATTAATTCTTGCAAGTTGGCCTTTTAGTCCCGCGGCATTTAAAGTTTTAAAAGTTCGAGCTTTTAGTGAAGAATACATTATGTGCTTTCTTAAAGTGATAAGTTTAAGAAAATATTCCCTAATTACTGCGGATGCTACTAGAATAACCATTATTATTCTTTACAAACATTTTCAAATATAAAGTGCAGGAAGAGTTACTATTCCTTTCTAAAAATATAAATAAATATATCATCACGCCTTCCACCCATTACTGGTTGAAGCACTCTGCCGTAGCAGATCTCGGTATGTGCAGAACGCACCGTCAAATTACGGCCCCCAAAGATGTTAGAGAAAGGAAAGCCACATGATAATTTTAAATAAAATAAATAAATATATCATCACGCCTTCTACCCATTACTGGATGTGGCACTCTGCCGAAGCAGATCTCGGTAAGTGATATTTCGCTCGTGAAGTGCGGTTACCAGGCGTCAAATCACGGCTCTCAAAGATGTTAGTGGTGGAGGAGCCACAAGGGTAGCTTTTGAAATTATGAAAATTGTTTGTCGCTTGTGGGAATCGAACCAGGGTTCTCAGGATCCACATGCCGGCTTCATACCACTGAGCTAGCCGTCCCATTATGATAATTTTAATGTGATGAAAATTGTTTGTCGGCTGTGGGAATCGAAGCCTTGTTCTCAAATCTGCAGGCTGATTCGATACCACTAAACCATCTACTTCAGAAATAAATTCATTTGTTTGAGGATTTATTTATTTATTCTATTTTACAAATATTTAAAAATCTTAAAATGTGTCATTCATGTGAAACATTCATATAAAAATCATTCTAAATAATTGTTTGTTTAATACTAACAATATTTATGTTGGTACTCGAAAAAATCAATACATGCTAGTACCTAAAACTCGACTCTTATTTTAATTAATCATTGTTCTAACTTGTTGCAAAAACGTAGCCATCTTAGTTTATTGTGCGCGTTAGTTATATCTATCAGTGTCCGGGCCTTCCGCGAATTGTTACCAATTTATGGCGTAAATATTCGCGTATCAGTCGTGTAAATATGTTAAATCGCGGTATAAGATGTTGGTGGACCCTTTGGTGTGTGTAAATAATGTATAGAACAACATGACGTGTCGTAGTTTGTCATTGTATGTGTAGTGTAGTGTGTAGTAGTGATGGTGCCAGTTTCCCGTCTTGGTACATCGAGGGAAGGTTGTCCCTGCCGTCAACATCGGTTAGTAACTTAAATATTACTTCATTAAAGCATATTTCATTATCTCGTTGAGGTATGAGCTTCATTAGCAAATGTTCCCAGGTTCAAATCAAATTAAAAAATTATTTAGTTAAATAAAAACCAAATAACAGCACGCCTTTTATTCATTACTGCAATGTAAGTGATATATTTATGCGCATGAAATACGGTTAACAGTCGTTAAATCATGACCCTCAAAGATGTTTGTGTAGGGGGAGCCACAGGGGTAGTTATCCAACGTATTATCGAATGCTAAACATTTTTATTTATTTACTTATTTACTTGTAATTATGCACAATAGGAATTTGATCCCAATTACAGTAACTTATAGTGCAATTCGAACTACTCAGACACAATCATATTTTTTTATGTAAGTTGAAATCAGTGAGATTTGAACACAGTACTTTTTGCTTGAAACCAAGCTTTATCTATATTTTATCTACGGTTGCCTGTATCTCCTTTCGAGATATGTAGTGGGAGATAAAAACATAAATATTTTATAAAGTTTTATTACATCTTATTGACAATTTAGAAACTACTAAAATGTATTTATGTACTCGTAAATTTAGTGTAGTATTAAACAAACCATGCTATAAATTTTCAGCTGCGAAATACAACTTTATATACAACTGGGATTAGTAACTTTTACTGATTTCAAATTCTAATCTTGGGGGATTTATTTATTCAAACAAATGACAAATACAAATAGGCCTAAGCTCGTAAACCAACCATAGGCTTAATCTGCTCAAACAAATGCTAAAAATTATTAGAAATATATAAAAATTATATACATATACTTAGAATTTTTTTGAACATTTGCTACAGTATATTTTCGACTGTCAGAGGTTACTTAATTTTTTGAGAAAAAAATGCTTCAAATTAAAGTTGTAAAGAACAACATTTTGTACCACTTTTATTTCAAACATTTTCCTGTAAAATTATTTGTAAACAAATAACAACAAAAAATACAAAATATTAAAAGTTTGCTGATTTAATTTTTACTCTTGCATTTTTGTCACGAACGATTGAATTAAATTTCGGGCTTTTCATTTAAAATATCCATCCGATTAAAATATCCTATTTACAAAAATAATTGCTTTTAATTTTAATTTGCTGCAGTTGTATAATGAAGTCATTAAATACCAACTAAATATTCCAATTTTGTTTGGAAGTTATTCCGTGAGAAATGGCGACATAAATGTTACAAATTTATTTCAATGGTTTCATTTTCCTTTTCGCTTCAATAAAATTACTTTTGGGTTGCTGCATTTTGATGTTTTATTGTTTTAATCAAAATTGTTATCATGCAAAAGGGTTTCATTTTATTATTTTGGGAAATATTAAATTTTATTTATCTGTTTGAAGTTTAATTAAAATAAATATTTTTCCACGCCATTTTAACTCTTTCCAGAACAGAAAGTGAGGTTACCAGCCGTAAAATCACGGCTTCAATAATTATAATAATAATAGTTAAGTTTTTGTCAACGGCCATGGCTGCACTCGTTGGAACTGATCTAAGCGATAAAGCGAGTTAAGTAACATTGCGCGCGGGTAGTATTTGGATGGGTGACCGTCCAGGGAAACTCGCGTTGCTGTTGACCAATAACAACTAAAACGCAGATCACGGCGTAATGGCGGCATATGACCTAAGAAGTTGGTCCGCCAAAAAAGCCAAAAAAAAAAAAATAGTTAAGTTGTGTGTTCACTCCTAAACAAATAGTAATTACAATTATCTATTAGTAGGAGTGTCATTATCCCTGCGATCCAAATGAAATAATACAATACATTCAATTACAAATACTAGTCTTGTCGAAATACAATATTATGTCTTTGTCCCTGCTTCTATGAATATGTAATTCAGTTCCTCTTCTTCATTTCTTCACAATATCACACTTTTCTTTTGCATATTCTTACCACCACAGAGACAAAAACAACTTTCAAAGGACTAAAGACAAAGAAAAAATTCAACAATTCAAGGGTTTTATTTCCTATTAGCATAAAGCTCTCCAGTATTTTGTTTTAGTCGCTCGAAGCTCAACTACGAAAAATCTTAAAGAATATAGGTTTTACTTTAAGATTCATAAATTTTAAGTTATCTGTGGTTATCACAATTAAGGCTAGAGCTATTTTTGCATGAATTTGCATGCTTAATTTTCAAGTTGGAATTTTTTAACAAGTTTTTCTTGAATTAGTTTTAACATCGGAAAATTCTTAATAGAAACTCCTTTTACCCAATCCTGGATGCAAGAACGGTGCTGAAGACGTACTATGTAAGTTTACCAACTGTGAAATAATTAAATTTGGAGTCACTCTCCACATTTAATAACAATTGAAAATTTAACTCCTGTGGCTCTTCTTTGAGGGGTTTGGATTTCACTATAAGCTACTGTATTTGGGATTAAGTTCCTGTTGTGCAGAGTAACAAATAAATAAATCTGATGAATATTTCAAGAGTTTGTGCTACTATATTTAATAAAACATAGCATGGTATTATGTATGTATATAAAATAAATAAAATAAATATATCATCACGCCTTTTACCTATTATTGGGTGTGGCACTCTGCCGAAGCAGATCTCGGTAAGTGATGTATTTATGCGCGTGAAGTGCGGTTACCAGCCATCAAATTACGGCCCTCAAGTATGTTAGTAGTAGGGGAGCCACAGGGGTAATTTTAAAATGATGAAAATTGTTTGTCGCCTGTGGGAATCGAACCAGGATTCTTAGGATCTACAGGCCGACTTGATACCACTGAGTTAGCTACTCCATAAGGGGTAATGTTTGCGGACTGTGGAGTTCGAACCAGGGTTCTTAGGAATCACATGCCGACTCGATACCACTGCGCCACTACCCCATATATGTATGTGATAAATAATTAATGTAAATGGACAAATAAAAAGCAATTTATCTTTAAATTCGTCAAAACAATGAAAATAATCTTGTCAGACAGTACTGCATTTCTCAGAACCAAAATCATCATCAATGAATGATGTCCCCATAAACTTAAATTCTTTGCAATCACATAACAATAACAATAATAAATCTGCATTCCAATCCTGCCATACGCATTCGTAATCACCCAACAAAGCATTAACGAAAACCGAAGAAACCTAACAGAAATCTCAGCGCAAACCGTTGCAGAAACAAAGAAGCAGATCTTGGCTATTCTGAGAAATTGTTCATGTGCTTATATCATCGCGATATGTAACACGACCGCGACACGAGCGAAGTAGGCCTTGCAGAACACAGCCAACTTGACGGAGGTTAGGATCAAGTATGTAAATACGCAACATGGAGGCTGAGAGTTGCAATTCCATCTGAGAGAGATCGCGAAAGTAATATTGTATTTAGTGGCCTTCGAGATATCGCACTTGTTGGCTTTATAACTTAGGTAGAATAGAAGAACGTGTCGGAGAGAACCTTGTTCGGAATTTTTACAAATAATTGCATTGCTAATAAAAGGAGATAAAAGATAGTTGATGAACGATTATCTTAGAATTCTATTCATCATTTTAAATAGTAATTTTATTTTGATTCAAAATATTTACATGCTATCTTGAAGCACAAAATATTCAGTAAATTCATGCTGCAAGTAATTGTGACCAAACATTCCTATTCTTCAAACGTCAGAAAAAGATAACATTACAAAACTCTATAGAAACGATAAAGTTTTACTTTTCTGACAAATACTTTTTCTGACGCTCGTTAGAATTGAGGATATCAACCGTCAAATAAGGAAGAATACCAATTACTTTCTTTCCTTATTTGACGGTTGGTAACTGCACTTCATGCGCATAAATTACCGAAATCTGCTTCGGCAAAATACCACAGCCAGTAATGGGTAAAAGCAGTGGCTTACCTAGAACTTTTGCCGCTCAGGGCGGTCTCCAATTTGCCGCCCTTTCTAAGTCAATCAAATGGAGGCTTATCAGGACTTTTACCCATTACTGGGTGTGGCACTCTACCGAAGCAGATCTCAGTAAGTGATATATTTATGTACGTACGGTTACCGTTTGGCAAATCACGGCCCTCAAAGATGTTAGTTGTGGGGGAACCACAGGGATAATTTTAATTTGGTGAAAATTGTTTGTCGGCTGTGGAAATCGAACCGGGGTCCTCAGGATCCACAGGCCAACTCGAAACCACTGAGCCATTACCCCATTAAATTAATAAACATAAATAAATAATTATAATTGAGACAAACTATAGGTGGGGAACTTTTGTAATATTGGATGGCATATTTAAATTAGGCAGTAATAAAGGAATTTTTCGAGATAATATTTTCAACCCTACATTGACTTGACGATGAAGAAAAATATTCGAAATCATATAGTAATTCATAATCCGTAGAAATCGAATAGTAAACTTATGAAGTGAACAAGTTGTTTTTTACAACTAAAACTAAGTATAAAAAATGCCGCCCCAAAATATGTGCCGCTCGGTGCGGACCGCACCCAACGCCCCCCTGCCCCCCCAGGTACGCCACTAGATAAAAGGCGTGATGATATATTTTTTTTAAATTTATGGTTGATTTCATAGCACAGCACAGTGTTATATATTTATTTATTTATTCATATATATTCAGTATTTTTAAATTTTTATTTAAAATACATGAAAGAATGATCGCAGAAAAAACCTTTGGCACAAAGTGTCATTTCCTCCCTTGTATAATAAACATTCCCCACGAGAGGAAATAATACACTCTCCTCCCACATTATATAAATAAATATAGTTGACTGATAACCAAAAATTTTAATTAACATTTTAAAATATAACGGAACTGGTCGACAACGAAATTGAATAGAATTTTTTTCATTTTGCAATTATTGTTCTATCAAACGAAGCATTGATTTTCCCAGAAAAAAAAGTATGACATAATTGTAATTCAAAGTTTTTTGCTCATAAAAAAAAAACTGATTATTACATACCAGAAATAATCTTACTTATTAAACTGTTAGCATCACTTCAAAGTCACCATCAAATCTGTGAGAACCATTACCATACAAACACAGTTGAAATAGAAATATTACAATTTAAAACACCATAATTATATGTTACGCATCTAGATTCGCACTACACGAATAATAGTAAATAGTAATGCTACAGTTATTACAATTTTATACGCTTATAACAAATTCCGTTAACTATGAATGAAAAATAACGTTGCGTGCAAAATACAGGATACGATCTTTTAGCGGTTTTTATCACTCATGTGATACATTCAGCTATTATGATTGTTAACGGCAATATAAATACTAAATAAATAATAAATAGAGATTTTTATCTAGAGTCATGGTTTTATTTTTTTTTTATTTCTCATGTGAAGTAGAGTGCGCTTGTGCATTTGTAACCAGAACAAATGACACCTGATATGCAAATCTTTTGTTTGTATCCACAGTTCTGTTTGCAGTGTACTGTTATTCGTTATTCTATTGTCTTGGAAACTCAGCCTTTACAATGAAATTTCCTGTTTCCCGATAACAATTAACAGTATTTTCATTATTTCATACCCGGCATTGTTTTGGAAATTGTTGTTAGTACCGAAATATCCTTCATCCTATTTTCAAAGTATTCCTTCTTTTGTTTTGGATGCGTAGGCGAGATAATACCTTTTGTTTTCTACAATAAACCCTGAAGGGTTATTTTAATAAATAAGGAATTTATTTTATTACAAACTTTAGATGCGTATAAGACTCTTTCAAAAATACGTAAACATATAATGATAGGCATTTACAAGACAATTTGCCGTGTAAGTGAAAAAATCCGCACTGGGCGGCATTTTTTATATTTAGTTTTAGTTGTAAAAAACATGTTCACAATATTTTTCTTCATTATCAAGTCAATGTAGGGTTGAAAATATTATCTCGAAAAATTCCTTTATTACTGCCTAATTTAAATATGCCATCCAATGGTAAAAAGTTCCCCACCTATAGTTTGTCTCAATTACAATTATTTATTTATGTTTATTAATTTAATGGGGTAATGGCTGAGTGGTTTTGAGTTGGTCTGTGGATCCTGAGGACCCCGGTTCGATTCCTACAGCCTACAAATAATTTTCACCAAATTAAAATTATCCCTCCACTAACATCTTTGGAGACCGTGGTAATCGCACTTCACGTACATAAATGTATCACTTACCGAGATCTACTTCGGCAGAGTGCTACACCCAGTAATGGGTAAAAGTCGTGTTGATATATTTATTTTTTTAATTTATAAAAACCACCATTTGATTGACTTAGAAAGGGCGGCAAATTGGAGACCGCCCAGGACGGCAAAAGTTCTAGGTACGCCACTGTAAATATGTATACTTCGTGAAGATAATCTCATTCTTCAGCGCCTTCAGGAAGAAATGTTGCACTTTCTTCCCTTGATATACAAATAACTATTGTGTTACGAGTTACAATTATTATTCAAACAATTTAGATATATTTTAAACGAACAAAAGAAGAAATTGTTGGCAAAAAATTATTTATTTATTTATTTATGTTACTCTGTACAACAGGAATTGATTCCCAATTACAGTACAGGGTCCGGACTCACCGAGCCGCAGAGTGGTTATAATTATAATTTCTAGCTTGAGTGGGATTCGAAATGAATATAGTAGCATTAGACAAAGTTGGAGATAAGCTTAAAAACTATTAAACAATATTATTTTTGCTTCTAAAGTCTAAAGTTTGCAGTACAGTTTATTAGAAAAACTAAACAGTACGACTAGTACCATAGGGGCGCCTTAAATAGAATCAAACTAAAATTTAGTCATTTCCCTCATCCTCAACTTAAACTAAACCATCTTTCTCCTATATTCTCTCCCCTCGCTAAACTCATTCCCTTGTTAAGCTATAACCTCTCTAGAGTGCTTCCTTCGTCACGTTGCACAAGTCGGACAGACGACCACCGGGGATCGCTTCTGGGCCTGCGGGGCCCCAGAGACGCACCCGCATCTCACAGAGAGAACTCAAGGACGAATTAGGAGAAGCCAGCGAACCTCATGAGGCTATACAAAGTTTCACACCAAATCAGAACAAGAGTGAAATGTTGAAAGATGTTTCACAATCATGAACGAGAGATAGTTATTTGTTTATGCTACTCTGTACAACAGGAACTTAATCCCAACTATAGTGTAGGAACCGTATTCGCTGAGCTGCAACGTGGTAGAAATATACAGGCAGATTTATAAAGCGGATTAGCGCTAACACCACTTTTTTATTTCGTTTTTAACTCTCTTTCCAATGTACGAAACAAGTTTATTTTAACTTGAGTTAAAAATAAAGTTAATTTGCATCGAATTTAGTTCATAGGGTAATGGCTCAGTGGTATCCGAGTCGGCCTGTGGATCCTAAGAACCCTGGTTCGATCCTCACAGCCGACAAAACATTTTCACCAATTTAAAATTACCCCTGTGGCTCCTCCATCACTAACATCTTTGGGGGCCGTGATCTGACGACTGATAACTTCGCATAAATATATCACTTACCGAAATCTGCTTCGGTAGAGCGCCACACCCAGTCATGGGTAAAAGGCGTGATGATATATTTATTTATTTATTCATTTAAATTTAGATTATTTCTTTAATCTGTCTTAATTTGAAACAGAGTTATAGATAATATTACAAACGGTGTTAGCGCTAATCCGTTTTATGTATCTGCCTGTTAGATGTCATCTGTATGCCACTAATTTTTGGCAGGGTCGGAAAAGAAAATTACGTAGCCTCTGAGGCAGCTACCCTTCGAGGGTCTATGGTCCTCTTGTTCAGGCTTCCTGTTTTACAAGTTCGCAAATCCTTACGACAATACAGTCAATATGTGGTCTTTAATATGTTAGTGGTAGAGCTTTCATTTGAACATTCCAAAACGTTTGTAAGTAAACGTAATAGAATTGACTGGGCCCGCGTTAAACAAATCCTATGTATTTTCCGCTTTGTGCACACACAAGAAGGAATGACATATAGCTCGCACGTGCTATTGGCATATGCAAAACAGTGCGTTACGGCAGCCGAGAGTGCCGCGCGCAGATTTATCAAGCAAGCCTTGGCGACGTGATTCTTTCAAACAAATTCGCACGGAAACGTGACCGTGAAACTCGCGCGCTTTTTTTTTCAGCGCTCGTTTTTTGTTTTGTGATAATGCGGCTCCTAAATCGGCTGAAATGGAACGGAAGATTCACAAGAGCTGCAAGGATAAAAATAACTCAGACATGTGTTCGCCGTTCGCAAGATGTTCAACTAATCTTCTAATATTTTATTAGACAGTATTCATGTATTCGCTTTAAGTTTATTTGATATTTCCTGTACTAAATTTACTAGATGTATCTACAAGTATTTATTTTGTTACTTGTATTATTTAAAAATACACTGCTAGAAATTTATATCAAGTATTTTTTAAACTATGTTATTGGACAGAAAACTGCTATTAATGAGATGGAAAAACAGGGTGATGATATATTTATGTTTTATTGTAGCCCTATAAAAATTGTAACAATAATTTGATAACTAATTTATTTTGTCTTTTTCAGGTAAGTGAAACATTACTTTCTTCTCAAAGGTTCCTTAATCATCAATTCGTAAGTAATCAATAAACATTTTATTTATTATTCTGTATAACAGGAATTTAATTCCAATTATAGTAGCTTATAGTGAAATTAGAACCACTCAGACACAATCATATTTTTGAATATATATTGATGTTAACAAGAATTAAACGAACGACCTTTAAAGTAGGACAAAATAATCTCCACTAAATAATACCCTACTCGCACATTATCCATAGTCATAATATCTTTCATTTAATATCTTCTCATCAATGTACAGATATTGGACAATCATTTTTCTAAATAATATCATTATTAATGGTAGCCTGTGAATCATGAGAACCCTAGTTCGATTTCCACTACCGACAACACATTTTCACCATATTAATAGTACTCTTGTGGCTCCCCCTCCACTAACATCCTTAGGGGCCGTGATTTAACGCCTGGTAACCGCACTTCACGCATATAAATATATCACTTACCTCTGCTTCGGCAGAGTGCCACACCCAGTAATGGGTAGAAGACGTGATGATATATTTATATACATTAATGGTAGCTATACGAGTACTCTAATTTTTTTTCTTATTTTTGTGTTCCGTCAAATCGGGCATTCTTCAAACATTTATTCATAACTAACTTTTTACTTTATTTATTCATAACTACTCAATCTGCAAATAATCTTCGCGAAACATCTACATTTATAATTTATTCTTTTCATACAATCTTGTCTCGTCTTTCGTTCACACAACAAACTTTCAATCATATCCATCCATTTATTCCTAGATCAACCAAGCAATCTCTCACCCTCAATTTCACCAACATGCATCTGTTTCGCAAATCTTTTATTCATTAGATTTATCCTAAAATTAATTAACCTAACTGAGACAACCGTTCAAAGATCTCAGTCACCAAAAACTTTTTAAAACTGTTTTAGAACCTTTCCACTCATTTTAAAGTCCTTGAAATTGTCCTAAAAACTAGTTGAATGTTCATAGACAATTGCTAGAGGATCCTAGCTGCCAACATACTTTTTAAAACCCTTTAGAATCCTTCTAAATTATATTTTACTGTCCTGAAAGCTAGTTGAGCACGCAGATACGATGGCAATATTTCTTCTTGAAATTCATCTTGAAATTAATCTTCGGCAAACATCCCCATTCGTGTATCCTTTCGTACAAGCTCGTCTCATGTTTCGTTCAGGCAACAAACCTTCAATCATATCCATTCATTTATTTCTAAGGATCCTAGTGATCCTAGATTGTCTACGCAATCTTTTACCCTCAATTTCATTAATTATTTACTCGATATACGTTTCACATGCCCAAACCATCTCAATTGACTAACATACTCGTAAAGCCACTCTTTTAACAACATTCTTAAAATAGAGTAAATGACAAAAACAAAAGAAGTAACATATATCCTACAACTTTTATTTTCGTTTACGAATTCCGTCAGGAAACAAACCTTCAATCAAGTTGTCCATGCAATCTCTCACGTTCAATTTGACCAATATTTCATTCGACATACGTTCCATTTACCCAAACCATTTGAACTAAAACAAACCCAATTGGCATCCACCCTTTTAACAATTCACTATTTCAAAATCGGTTTAAATCTACAAATCCATTTTTAAATCCTTTTTAAAAGATGAAATTCCGTTTAGATGCTGGTGAGTTTTTAAAATCGCATCCTGGTTTAGTACGGTCATCATTTTAATTCATTTTCCCTGTGAATCTATTTGCATCGAAGGATAAATTGATATTCCGAAAGGTCAAAGTGATATTTGCTTTATGATTGTTTAGACTATCACATTATTCTATGCTAAACATAGCAGCTAAAATTATTTGCAAGTTGTAAATAGCCACTATAACGTTGGCTCATTTTAAATTTGCATAATGGATGGTTCAACCCTCCATACATTCGATTTATAATGCAAATTATTTAAGTGTATCCTTTGTGACACTGTTTAATGGTTTGTGCAAATTTGAATTAAACGATTTATCGAGCTCGCTCATTAATTCAAAGCTGCATAAAAAATTAATGAGGCCATCAATATGTTTATTAATGTTTACAAATATTTACATGTTTTGATGGAGATTCTTCATATTCTTGTAAATATTTATGTCTATTGAAATATTTTAAACAATAATATACCTTGCGCTGATAGACTCATATAATATTTCATTCGTTTATAAGATTTTAAGTCGTATATTTATTTATTTATACTACTCTGTACATCAGGAACTTAATCCCAATTACAGTACAGGGTCCGGACTCACTTAACCGCAGTGATGTAGTTCATATATATTATTATTTATTCACTTGTAAACATCCTTTTTCTGAACCCAGCAAGAAAGTGCCTACTTTCCTCACCAATTTTAGTATGGAAAGTAGGTTTTTACAAAACAGTCAAGTAAAGTATGTATCCAAAGCTACAACAAAAATAACAGTGCCGACCTCTATGGCTCAGTGATTTAGACTACTAGGATACTGACCCAGAGGTCCCGGGTTCGATTCCCGGTTAGGGCTGGCATCAACCAACGTCTGTGACTGACTACAGCGCAGACGCTTCCATCATTATACCATCTCGGCTAGTAACCAAAGCAGTTGAAGCCGTATCACAAAAAAAATAATAATAACAGTCTGGTGAAGTACAAAACAGTCTGGTAAAGTGCAAAACAGTCAAGTAAGATTTTACCTGACTGTTATTTTTGTTGTAGCCTTGAATACTTAGTCTGCTGTCAGTACAATTCATATAAAAAAATATAAATATTTTGAATTATTTATGACTAAATATTTATTATATTAAACGGTTTTAGAAAAATAGTATACATATTACGTCAGGAAAGTGTTTTTACTTGACTCTGCGGATTAAAATACGCGGCCTCGTATTTCAAACAACCGCTTCGTCAAGTAAAATATCACTTTCCTGACTTACTATGTAATATACTATTATTGAAACAGTTTGGTAACTATGTAAATGAATTTTGACCATTATTAACTTATATTTTTTTTCTTAAACTGGCTAGAAATTGCCTTTTTTCCTGATCAATTTTAGTATGGAAAGTAGATTTATACCAGTCAAGTAAAGTACGTATCCAAGGTTACAACAAAAATAACAGTCTGGTAAAGTACAAAACAGTCGAATAAAGACTATACCTGACTTTTTTTTTCCTCCAATACGTATTCTGCTCTTAATACAATTCATATCAAAAAATTAAAGATTTTACATTATTTATAAATTAATTATTGGTTTCAGAAAAAATAGTATACATAATACGGTAGGAAAGACTTTTTACTTGACCCTCAACAGTCAAAAGTAACTAAAAAAATTTAACGCACAATTGTTTTAAAATCTTTTATTAAAATGTAATATATTTTTTTTATATTTATGGTAGAATTTTGTCATAAATCTATGAGTTTATAGAATCGTAAATCCGTAAATAATAATCAGAATCGCATCAGTGTTTGTTGATAAGTAGCATCATTTATAGATTTATGGCTTTACATAGAATTTCATTGTTATCTTTGTTTGATAATAGCCATAATCTTTGGTCTAAATATTGGAACTCAATAAATTTGTAAAATGTTTTATTGAATTTTAAAATTAATTAATACTTCTTCAGTGAATACTTCCAAATAATTCGGTACAAAGAAGGTGTGTGGAGGAGGACATTTTGGTTTTGTAAAAACCTGATATTGAAATTCTAAATATAATATAAGTATCGAGTTATCTGATATGTAATTCTTTTTCCTGAAGAATACAAACAATAAATTCACCAACTTTAAACTATAAAATATTTACAAAATAAAACTTTCGCAGAACTAATCGCATAATGTTCGCTTTGTAATATATTGGATAAAACTTGTAGTCCCTGGAGTCCTATTTGAAATCCAATAATAAATGATAGGATTCCACAAGGAATCTATTACGCCCCCTCCCTTCCACCAAGACAAAAACAGCAAACAAAGAAAATAGAACAACGCAAGAAACAGTAGAACAGCCGCACTGAAAGGTGTCGCCATGTTGTTCAGTGTTTCAAATGACCACAATACATTTTGTGTCGCTCGAGAAATCCTGGAACGGGAAAGAAATATGACATCCCCCAGATTCCAAATTACTCTTACTTTTTCACACTAATAACGCTTTTTTTCTACATCTGATGACAATTTTATATTTATTTTGGTAGATTTGGCAACGGATCTTTGTAGTAAAAAGCTGGGATGTTAATCAAAACGAACGGTTTACAAGAATAAACTGCATTATGTTTGACAGCAAATCATAAATATGTGTGGCCCAAATTTCAGAATGGGCTGGATACAGGGCCGGACTAACTTTCATACCAAACTCCACAATACGGATTGCTTAGCCTAAGACTTTATTTTATCTATGCACAACAGGAAGTTAATCGTATTTTTTAATCGATTTTTTATATAAGTTAAAGTCAGCGCAGTGGCGTACCTAGAACTTTTACCGCTCAGGGCGGTCTTCAATTTGCCGTCCTTTCTAAGTAAATCAAATGGTGCTTTTTATAAATTAAAAAAATAAATATAAAATAAATATATCATCACGACTTTTACCCATTACTGGGTGTGGCACTCTGCCGAAGCAGATCTCGGTAAGTGATATATTTATGTACGTGAAGTGCGGTTACCAGCCGTCAAATCACGGCCCCCAAATATGTTAGTAATTTTAATTTGGTGAAAATTGTTTGTCGGCTGTGGGAATCGAACCGGGGTACACAGGATCCACAGGCCATTTTGTTCATCATTTATAGATTTTTGAATCTATAAAATTTTTGGATTTAAACAGAATCTCACTAAAAATTATGTGAATAGCTGTATTCCATTTGCCACTTGGTTCACTTAAATCAGTTCAGATAAATTAGACATGATTAAATGAACTGAATTAAGTAAACTGATGCACTTATTAGAGTGAATTACTTCAATTAAATTATAATCAGTAATTCTAGTACTGGAAATAAAGTCAGCGAAGTAATCCAGCGAAATAAATAAATGATCTGAATCAGTAAATGTAAGTTAGATCTGATCCAAATGGCAAATGGAATACGCTTAATATTGCAATATTTTGTGATGTAACTATGGCGATAGATAAATGTCAACATTTTTTGCATATTTATTTTTATTATTTCATGTTTCATAGTTACCTACCAGTCTTTATATTTTTTGTTTGCACAAAGTAATTAATTCAGACATAATAATGTTCTGATTGTTGCAGAAGAGGAAATAAAATAAAATAAATATATCATCACGCCTTCTACCTATTACTGGGCGTGGCACTCTGTCGAAGCAGATCTCGATAAATGATATATTTTACGCGTGAAGTGCAGTTACCAGTCGTCAAATCACGGCTCCCAAAGATGTTAGTGGTGGAGGAGCCACAGGGGTAGTTTTTGAAATTATGAAAATTGTTGAAAAAGAAAGTTGAAGAGTAAATAATGACTATTACTCCCTCGTAACTTAATTGTACAACTTTAGAATTAATTTCTCTGGTTTCCATTGTTAGTCCGGCCCTGTTGAAAATAGAATATAATACAAAACATATTTTAAATTGGAACGGTGTTTTATTATCAAACTATTTTTGTTTTGTTCCAGAGTATAACTGGATTCGTGACAATTCTGTCACTCGAAATATTGAGTTTCATTCTTAAACTAATATATTTAAGTTTATTAATAATATTGTTCTTGTTCGTTGTGTTGAACACCCACACTTTATTTTCTTTATTCCACAGTTTAATCTAACACGCGTCTAAAAATACACAATATGCTAAATAATTTTTTATCAAGAATAACAAGCTGTGCATCATTAATTTACTATCATTTCAACTTCTTTCAAACTCTTTGTTCTTGCATCTTCTGCCTAATTAAACGTGACTTCATATTCTTCACACAAATGTTTACTTTACAAAGAACAAAGTACAAAGTAGGTTCAGGAAATACACTACAATTCAAATCAAAATAATTGGCGAATGTTCATAGAGTTAAATTATCTCTCGCGGTGAGAATTCACTCGAGAGCGATTAATCACTTTCTACCTGCAATTCCTTTGCCATTACATCACACATACATACCCTAATATAACTCAGGAAATGAAAGACAATGCCCCTAGAAGGAGGTTAATCTACCTGAAGATATCCCAAACGCTCAGGTATAAAGATATACCTGCAGAGAACTGGCAATCCAGCAGACAGGCATTTCGGTCCAGCTGTAGCCCATTTTTTATAGTTTATAAGAAAATAAATATGCAGGTATACCAACTTCATTCGCAGCACATGTTATTCCTAGACTATAAATTTACTATAGATATATGTATAAAAACTACACAGAAAAGCAGGTTTTTGTTAGTTTGAGATTAATGGAAGGTGTATAGGAGTGATTGAATGGATGTGATTGAAGGTTTGTTGTGTAATGAGTGATTGCGAGTGTGAAGAGTAAATGGTTTAAATGGAACTATGAATGTGGTTGAAGTGAGGGTGGTGTGTTAGGATGAGAATGTTTGACGAGGACTGATTATTTGACGAATGTTATGAGTGAATGTATATGAATGATTCTTGGGTTCGTGCTACTCCATTTAATGAGATATAGCAGTTCTTACGTCGAGTGTTTAACTGCAATTGTGTGAAATTCACTTTCAAAAACAAGCAGGGCTCCCTCCCTTTCTTATATTTTTGTTTCATTTTCAGTTACTGCATTGTGTGGACTTTTCTTTCATATACAAGTGCAGGCTATCGATTTCATCTTTTCTAATCTTTGTAGATTCGTTATTAGATTCGTTGTTAGGAGTAAACGTGAGTATTTGAGATGTTTTATGCATATATTATGTACGTTGAAGAAAGAAAATGAATGATAAGTGAATAGGAATGATGTGATTGACGGTTTGTTGTGTAATAATGATTTCGAGTGTAATAAATGAATGAGTTTATATGTAGTGATCTATGAATGTGGTTGAAGTGAGGGTGGTGTGTTTGGATGAAAATGTTTGACGGGGACTGATTGTTTGATGAGTGTGATGAGTGAATGTTTTATGAGTGATTTCAGGGTTTGTGCTACCCCATTTTTTGGGATATAGCGTGAAGATATGTATGTATGTATGTATGTATGTTATATATGTATGTATTATTTATTTAGTTGCTATTCTGCACAACAGGAACTTAATCCCAATTACAGTACAGGAAGCCTACAGCTTATAGTGAAATCAAAATAATTCAGACACAATCGTATTTTTTATGTATATCCTATTTATATTGCCTTCGATTATCTTGGAAATGTTAAAGATAAATGTGATAATTTCAATAATATAGTTCACTCGGAAAATAATCTCTATAAATTCCATTTGAGATTTAGTTTTTCTCAGAACTAATTTGTATTTTCGTTACTCACACTTAGTTGTTTTGGGGTAAAACGATTTGAACAATTTATTTATTTATTTATGGGGTAGCTAGCTCAGTGGTATCAAGTCGGCCTATGGATCCTGAGAACCCTGGTTCGATTTCCACAGGCGACAAGCAATTATCATCATTTCAAAAACTACTCTTGTAGCTCCCCCACCACTAACATCTTTCGGAGCTGTGATTTGATGGCTGGTAACCGCACTTCACGCACATAAATATATCACTTACCGAAATCTACTTCAGCAAAGTGACACACCCAGTAATGGTAAAAGGCGTGATGATATAATTATTTATTTATTTATTTTGTTACTCTGCACAACAGGAATTTTTTATGGAATTCTCTGTAAGTCCATAAGTTTTATATGCTCGGTAATCTGTAAATAATGAACAAAATCTGAAAGGAACTTATGGCTTTATGAAATATTTTTTATTTAACAACAAACAATAATGTGGATACTTACAGATATACGGATCTGTAAAATTTATAGATTTATCACAGAATTCCACCATGAATTCCAATTACTGTAGCTTAGAGTGGAATCCGAACCACTCCGACACAATTGTATTTTTTTGTCAGCAAGATTTGGATTCATTACTTCTTGCTTGTTAATAAGTAAACGCAAATTTTACTTCGATTTTATCCACTGGGCTACGATTGCCTTTTAATTGTTCTTTAATATTAGATCAAATTGCTTCACCTTCAGTATCCCGATTATTTATGTCAATTTCTCTGGTCAGTTATTACCAAGCAACCACGTTCTAGTAAACAAATATTTGTCTGATGAAAACCAAACCCCGATACTGTTACAATCTATATAAATTGAAAATGATCTAAATGAATCAGATATTCCAAATTTAACTGTAGTTAATAGTTATATAGTTATTAACTTCCCTAATAACGTGAAGCAAATTTAAAAGATTTTTGACATCTCCAACCAGAAAAATATTAGGCGTATTCCATTTGCCATTTGCATCAGATCTAACTTACATTTACTGAACTAGATTACTTATGTTTTTCGCTGGATTACTTCGCTGACTCTATATCCAGTACTAGAATAACAGATTCTAAATTACTTTGCAGTAATGCACCCAATAAGTGCATCAGAATGTTTAATTCAGTTTATTTAGTCATGTTGTCTAATTTATCTGAACTGATTTAGCTGAACCAAGTGGTAAATGGAATACAGCAATTCATATCTACTTTCTGCCAATCATTTTAAAGAAATCATACTTCAAATAACATATACGACAAACCTAATTTTCTATCAGCTTTATTTTGGGTTTAACTGTTTTCTTTCGAACAATTCTCGACAATACTTTTTCATCCTCGTCTAATTTTCTGGCTATATAGTTCATATTGTTGAAAAGAAGTAATTAATAATGATAATAAACATAGTTTTTTCAATAGATGCAAATGTTAGAAGATTCTTTTAATCTCTTGTCAAAAATTACTTTTGTCTTGTATTTTAGAAAGACGAGAAGTTTTGTGTTCAATTATGGCGCGAAGATTATTTAGTTTGATCATTATTAAGAAATAATGATTGAATGATAAAATAAAGCAAATGATGAATGAACAGACAGTACTTTCACGAGAGTAGCATGCACCTTGTAGCAGAAAGAAATACAAAAACCTGCAGAACACGTTGGTCAACCACGCGTTCAAATATTAACGGTCAAAATTCTCCTTCATTACTTCAGAATATCAAACAAACAATCACACAACTCAAATGCTAACCTCATGTCATGGTGCTCGTGATAACAACAATGTCCACAACAATCACTCAGTCGATTGTTACATCAATTGTTGGTGCGAAGACTCTAAACATGCTTTACATGCGGTGTAAACAAACACAACACTAAAAACAAAACAATTCTCACTACACTTATTTATTTATTTACCACTAGAAAGCATCACGCGTCCGCGGGGTGGTTTTGTTTACGCGTGGTGGTGTGTTAGACGCCGCGGTGCGCTTCTTCACCCGCGCACTGTACCATTGCCGGTCGGACCAGCAATAGCAACAGAATGCAGAACAAACGCTCAACGCCGAGTTTCCAGGCAACGGCGGCGAGAAGCCGGTGCCATGCGTACAGACGCTCCTGGTGCCGAGCGTGACATCTACGAGAGGTGGATGAAACTGTGGTAGAGGAAGTGAGCACCGTGGTGCCAGCTAGTGGATTTAGATGGTATTTGAAGGATGTAGATTCTATTGGGCGCGAAATGATGTCTTTATTAAAAGAAATCGGACTTACTTATAAATAACATCATTCACAGAGGTGTTATGGTGCATAACAGGAACTTAACTCCAATTACAGTAGCTTATAGTGTAATCTTAATCAGTTGGACGTAGTTTTATTATTGATTCTGTTAAAGAAAATGCCATTTATTTTTGTTGAACAAGTTTAAAAATAGAAAATTTTTAAAATATAGTTCTATATAAATCAGATTACGAGAAATTGAATGCCGGTGAGCGCATCTTCATATCTTTTTTAGTTTTCGAGTTACAGCGATTTTTGACTTTTAAAAAATCTCAACTTTGAAGGCCCATATCTCGAAAACTAAAAGAGATATTGAAATGCGGTTTGAAAGAGTGTATTTCTTGTGCATCAGTTAACTTATACTGAAATTTAGAAAATTTTGAAAATTTTACCATTTTTAGCAAAATTTTCATTTATCAATATTTCAAAAAATTAAAAAGATAATTAAAATCTGTAAACACCAATGAATTCCTCTCGTAAAAGTACATAGGTATGCAATTTCAGGCAAAAATTCACACAGATAAAGATTTTATTACAAAAAAACGATAAATCACTGTTTTTTAATTATTTCTTAAGGGGTACCCCTTAAGAATTTTACGGATTTTGGTCATTTTAAGATTTTTTACTCTAAAAATTTTATCCGTAGAGAAAAAATTCTGAAATTTTACATACATATGTATTTTTAAGCGAGGAATCCACCGGTTTTTACAGATTTTCATTATTTCTTCATGTTTTTGAAATATGGGTAAACAAAAATTTTGAAAAAAATATTAAAATTTTCGAAATTTTTTAAATTTTAGTACAAGTTAAATAGGGCACGAGAAATACGCTCGTTCAAACCGCATTTCAATATCTCTTTTAGTTCTCGAGATATGGGCCTTCAAAGTTGAGTTTTTTAAAAAGTCAAAAATCGCTATTACTTAAAAACTAAAAAAGATATGAAGATGCGCTCAACGGCATTCGATTTCTCGTAGTCTGAATTATATAGAAATATATTTTAAAATTTTTCGATTTTTATACTGGTTCAACCAAAAAATTCGCATTTTCTTCATTAACCGAAATTTTTGCTATCAAGACTCTGGCGATTTAAAAAACTATTTTGAGAATCAAAATATGCAAATCTACGCAGAAATATATATATATAATCGAATGGTTAAATCTGTAGTTTCATATCTAGTACCATATTATTTTAAATTAATCCTTAAGGTGGTACTATCATGGAAGCATTTTTCAACTACGCAATCTTTCTGCAACCAAAGTAACACAGATGTACTCTCACTTATCTCTAAGTAAAATTCTTCTGAAACTAAAAAGTTCGTTACTACATATTCCCATCTGCTAGTAAAGCTGTATAAAGTTGAGGGGCAATTAAATAAAAATATAATAATTATAAAATTATACAATATTCCATCTTTCGTGAATCAATGTCACGATTTTTTTACAAACGAAGGTAAGATTCATTGTTGTACAAAGAGAACAATAATGGGAAATATTTACAATTCACAGATTTAAAATGATAGATTTACGCATATGTCTGTTTAATTTAGTGTAATTAAACTTAAAATCGACCTTGAAGATGTTCTTTAAATGATGGGGATTTGAATTAATAGAAGTTTTATAAAACTAAACGATTTTTGTATCGTCATGCTTTGTTGTTTCAGAACTATAATTTTTGACATAATTACTCATATTATGTGAAGATGTTTTTTATTAAATCAGAAAAAAGTTACTCATGAGACCATCAGGAAAATGTAAAGAACATTTTTCCTCTATATATATAGACATAAAAATATTATCTTTTTACAATACTTGTGGTATGAAGTCGGCCTGTGGATCCTGAGAACCCTGGTTCGATTCCCACAGGCGACAAACAATTTTCATAATTTCAAAAGCTACCCCTGTGGCTCCTCCACCACTAACATCTCTGGAGGTCGTGATTTGACGACTGGTAACCGCACTTCACGCGCAAAATATATCACTTACCGAGATCTGCTTCGGCAGAGTGTCACACCCAGTAACGGGTAGAAGGCGTCATGATATATTTATTTATTTATTTACAATACTTGTACAGTAAGTTACCTATTAATGAGAAAATTTAAATACAATAAGTGGAATTTTTATTGCACACTGGTTTCCATGCTTATATCAGGACTTCAATATTTACTTACTTATCAAGGTCCTGTTTATCTTGACAACAATCTGACAGCTGTCAATTTTGAAACCTATTTTTCTTTATGGGGTAGCTTGCTTAGTGGTATCAAGTCGGCCAGTTGATTCTGAGAATCCTGGTTCGGTTCTCATAGGTGACAAACAATTTTCACCATTTCATACTACCCCTGTGGCTCCCCCACCATCTTTGGGGGCCGTGACCGCACTTCACTTACCGATATCTGCTTCGGCAGAGTGCCACACCCAGTAATGGGTAGAAGGCGTCATGATATATTTAAATTTTATTTTTATTTTTCGTTGTAAAAAATATTTTATTAACCTTGAACTGTATATTTTTTAGGTCGCGAATCTTTAGGAAATCTCGACCCTACGGCCCTCAATTTCCCAAAATACATTCTTGACCTAAAAACTATCACTTACAGTTCATTGTACATAATATACTATTTTGTTTTATCTAATTTGTCAAAATAGTCAACGACGTTCATAAAGTTGTTCTTAAAAGTGTCATTTTTTTGCTAAGGAATAATTTTGGATTACTGTGGTGCATAAGTTGTCAATGTCAATTGTTTTTCTTGACAGCTGTCACAAATATTTTACTTCGTTTTAAATTTATTCAAAAGACTTACAATGAAAAGTGAAGAACTTAAAATTGTACATAAACCACTTATTAAAACCGATACAACAGAAGATCTTCAAGAATATTTTGAAAATATCTTATTTAGCGAATTAGAAAAAGAAATACATAATATATCAACGTCTACATTTGAAGAGAGTCTAACCGACCTAATTCAAGATGAAATTAATAATATACATCTTAATGAACCATCAGATGTTATGTTCGCACCGGAAAAAAAAAAGTTATTGACGAACCCAAATCTGGAAAATTGTTTAAATTTACCGAGAGCACATACGTCTAACATGGAAACAACCCTTAGTGATAATAAAGAAGATGTACAATGTTTAATCAAAAATGGAAAATTGGAATTTATCAATAATGAAAGAAAAGATGTAGAAGAATCTCAGGAATATAGTGATGGTGAAACATCTCCAAGAACACAACAGAAAAGAGAACGAGAATATTTTATAAAGAAACAAACACAAAAAACACTAGCAAAAAGAGACAATTGCTTATTTTTTGATTGTATAATGGCAAGCCTGTTCTGCTTTTACCGAATATAGATTTACTTAATTATTTGTATATTTATTTATTCTGCTCTGTACAACAGGAACTTAATTTCAATTACAGTACAGGGACTCACCGAGCCGAAGTATGGTAGTTCATATATATTTAGCTTGAGTGGGATTCAAACTCGGGACTTCTGAATTTGAAAACCGTAACGCTATACACCACAGTACTGCCGGACTAAATGAGCTTGTATGGAGAGAATTAAGAATGTGTTAGTATGAAAATTATAAGTTTGTCTAAGACTAATTTTTGTATAAATCTGATGAATGATGGTTTTATGAATGATTCCAGGGTTCGTGCTACCCCCATTTGATGGGATATAGAGTGATGTTATTTATGTATATACCTGTATTAAATAAAATAAAAATAAATATCATCACGCCTTCTACACATTACTGGGTGTGGCACTCTGCCGTAGCAGATATCGGTAAGTGATATATTTAGCGCGAATAATGCGGTTACCAGCCGTCAAATCACGGCCTCCAAAGATGTTAGTGGGAGGGGGAGCCACAGGGATAGTTTTAATATGATGAAAATTGTTTGTTTTTATGGGGTAGCTAGCTCAGTAGTATGAAGTCGACCTATGGATCCTGAGAACCCTGGTTTGATTCCCACAGGCGACAAACCATTTTCATAATTTCAAAACTACCCCTGTGCCCCCCCTACCACTAACATCTTTGGGGGCCGTGATTTGACGACTGGCGCAAAATATATCACTTACCGAGATCTGCTTCGGCAGAGTGCCACATTCAGTAATGGGTAGAAGGCGTGATGATATATTTATTTATTTATTTATTTATAATTGTTTGTTGACTGTAGGAATCGATCCCGGATTTTCAAATCCACAAGCCGAGTCGATACTATTAAGCCACCTACTCCATATTAAATAAAATAATAAAATCCGTACTGCCTGGCAAAAATATATTAATATTTTATTTAAGTAAATACGTAGAACTTATTTCTAAATTAACAATGCGCATTAAACTGATGAATAAATATTTCAAGGAGGGTTCGTACTACCCCATTTAATAGGATATAGTGTGATGTATGTTGTAACATATTTTCTGAAAGTAACTCGAATACCTCAGGCATAATACAAATTAAATTAGTACTAAAGCAGGCAAATCATTTCATGTTAAATATTAGTAGAATTAATAATGTATTTATGTAAATATATTATATTATCTGTTCCTTTGACATTTTAGCTAATTAATTGTAAAAAAAAGTGTTTTAGCATTCATCACTCATATTCAACAATAACATCGTAAATAAATTTATCATCACATTTACAAATAGCATAAATTTTTATAATGAAAAATGATATCGCATTACTAACTTTTTATTACATATTTTTTTGCTTTACATTTGTAAATATAACCGTATTAAATTTTTTGAATATTTGTTTAAACATTCAACAAAATTTACAATCACTAAAACTATCAGACAAAATAAAAATGATTAAATATTTGAAATTTGATAAAATTGTAGCACATTTTGTTTACAATCGTAAACATCACATAATCTATGACGTTAAATTTGCAAACATGACAAGATTGTAAAACTTACAAATGCGAAACACTGACACTGTTTTGTGAGTTTTACGTTAGTGTCACACGTTCACAGAGCATGCTTGATTAAATATCTGAATAATCAGATTAAGATCACAAATTGAAAATTAAATTATTGTGGTCAATTGCTTCTTGTGAATGCTAAATTCAATTTGATGGGTATCAGCGTGATTTGAAATATAATTTTTGCTTGTGAAGTTCTCAAATTTGAAGCTTGAAGATCTGTGATTATTTTTATTCTAATAATATTGTTAATACAACTTTACAATGGCTTTATTTATAAAATGAAAAAAAAAAAGAATGCGTACATTACTATGACCGTCCTTCGTAATCATAAAGAATTTCGCACTTCAATAAATAAATATTGTATTGCAAAAATATTATTCAAAAATTAAATATAAATTTGAGTCAATGTTTGGAGGTCATACAATATGCTATGTACCATCAGATGCACAAAATACCTTTCATACATTTTTCGTTCAACCAACAATTCTTCAATTGTATTCATCCATTTTGTCCTAGATCATCATTCATTAAGATATTTACATATTTATTCTGGGGTAGATAGCTCAGTGGTATCGAGTCGGCCTGTGGATCCTGAGAACCTCGGTTCGATTCCCACAGCCAACAAACAATTTTCATCACATTAAAATTACCCCTGTGGATCCTCCTTCACTAACATCTTTGGGGGCCATGATTTGATGGCTGGTAACCGCATTTCACGCGCATAAATATATCACTTACCGAGATCTGCTCCAGCAAAGTCCCACACCCAGTAATGGGTAAAAAGGCGTAATGGTATATTTATATTTACATATTTATTCATTCGACAAACATTCTTCATTTATACAAACTCGTCTCATCTTCCGTTTCCTTCAAAACTTAATTTTCATTCATTCATTTCTCAGGATCCACACAATATCGCACCCTCAATTTCACCAATCTTCCATTCGACATACTGACACATACCCACTCTTCTAACACCTTTCTTTTCAAATTCACACTCATCATACGCCAACGTAAAGGTTGTATTAAATTCTATATAAGAACTGCAGTAAAAGAAAGTGTCGTAACTGTCAATACAGGATGTAAAAAGGATATGAAAAATGAATATGTATGGATCATATATCAGCTTTACAGCGTTAGCCTTCCAGTCAGGTGAAAACTGCGCAAATCTCACGAGGATAAGGTATAATTTTCTGACTTTCTGAGCCGTGTGGAGACTATAGATCACTCGCGAGGAGACGAAACGAAAACTGATAACAAGATCAAGGTAACAGATAAATGTGGAAAAAATTATACAAAGCGAAACTACGTCTAACGTTAATTAAAGATTGCATGTTAAATTAAATAACAGTCATTAGAACATTTGTAATAACAGTGCTTTAGAAAATAACTGAGATTCGAGATTGATGTATCTGCTAGGCAATTCATTTTGCCGGATATCAAATATTAGTGGAATTATTACGTCCAACAACTTCATTGTTTGGTATTGTACACGTTCGGTTGTCTTTTTTAAATTATTATTTTTTAAATACATACATACATATCTTCACGCTATATCCCATCAAATGGGGTAGCATGAACCCTAAAATCACTCATTAAATTCATCAAATAACCAGCCCACGTCAAACATTATCATCCAAACACGCCACCCTCACTTTAACCACATTCATAGATCACTCCATATAAACTCATTCATGTATTAAACTCGAAATCATTTATCACACAACAAACCTTCAATCACATCTATCCAATCACTCCTATTCACTTATCATTCATCTTCTTTCTTCGACGTACATGACATATGCATAAAACATCTGAAATTATTCACGCAATCTATAATAACAAAAAAATAAGGGTTGACATTAGTTTATCAATTACAATTACAATAACTTATAATAAAATCTAAATCACACAGACACAGTCGTATTTTTTTATATAAATTAAAGTCAGTGAGATTTGAACACGCGATCTCTTGTTTGATAGACACAAGCTGTAACAACTGAGCTATGACTGTCTGTACTGTTCCAAGAAGTAAAGGAAATCGTGCTAATAATAATTATACAAAGAAACAATTACTTGGTTTTTATCAATTAATATTACATAACATTATTAATTAAACAAAAACAAAATGTATGTAGCAAAAAATATAAGTTTCCATAAATCTGTAAATATAGGAAATATATAACAAATAACAAAAATACCCAAACAACAACAGCTGAAAAACCCAATTAAATGTTACAGTTGTATCAAGTCGGCCTGTGGATCCTGAGAATCCTGGTTCGATTCCCACAGCCGACAAACATCTTCACCACATTAAAATTACCTCTTTAGCTACCCTACCACTACCATCTTTGGAGGCCGTGATTTGACGGCTGGTATCCGCACTTCACGCGTATAAATATATCACTTATCGAGATCTGCTTTGGCAGAGTGCCACACCCAGTAACGGGCAAAGGGCGTGATGATATATTTATTTATATAAAACAATGTTAGAATGAGAATGTTTGACGAAGATTGATTATTTGATGAATCTGATAAGATGTGAAAGATTCTGAGGTTCGTGCTTCATTTGACGGGCTACACAAGTCGGCCTGTGGATCTTGAGAATCCTGGTTCGATTCCCATAACCGACAAACATTTTCACCACATTAAAATGATCTCTGTGGCTCCCCCACCACTAACATCTTTGTGGGCCATGATTTGACGGCTGGAAACCGCACTTCACGCGCCTAAATATATCACTTACAGAGACCTGCTTTGGCAGAGTGCCACACCCAGTAATGGGCAAAAGGAGCGATGATATATTTATTTATTTATATAAGACCATGTTAGAATGAGAATGTCTGACGAGGATTGATTATTTGATGAATCTGATGAGATAAAATTCTGAGGTTTGTGCTACTTCATTTGATGGGCTACAGCGTGATGTTATGTATGTAAAAACAATGTTTACATATGAACCGGAACAGTAACTCGTTCACTCCCCAAATTCGCAAGTTTTTCATCGTGAAAGTTGGCTCGCTGCTAGCATGTTCTCGCAGAGTTGTAGATGTCGATGATGGCGTGTAACCACGGTTCTGCCTGTGTTGTCCGGTTATAACCAGATTCAGATTTCGCCAAAGGGAATGCGAGTGACGCACTGGCCAGTCTCTTTTGTGTAGCTGACTCTGATTCTCATGATGCTTACGTCATTTGTTGTTGGTGTTTGTTTTTCTGCAGGGTTTTTTCGTTTTTTCAAACATGGGTTTGGCTACATTGTTACAGATTTGGGATGGTTGGTAGATTAGTTTTATCCGCATAACTATGGATAGTTGTTCTTACACAACAATGTCTTCAACTTTTGGTAATGTTTATTTGTAGCGGTCAAACACTTCTCTAACTATTTGCGTAACGAGAGAGGAATGAGTATGATTTCCTCCCAAGGGTGATAGCTGAGGGTAGTAATCACATAAGGGATGAAATTACACTTTACTCCAGAGGTATACATATTGTTTTGTTTCTACGACCATTATTTCGTATCAAACAATTTTCATAATTTCATAAACTACCCCTGTGGCTCTTCCACCACTAACATCTTTGGAGGCCGTGATTTGACGACTGATAACTGCACTTCATGCGCAAAATATATCACTTACTAAGATCTGCTTCGGCAGAGTGCCACACCCAGTAATGGATAGAAGACGTGATGATATATTTATTTATTTAAATAAATGATCTATGAATAAACAAATATCTAAGGGCCAATTTTTCAATCACCGATTAATGTTAAACATGATTAAATAATAATAGAAACTATAGTTTCCATTATTATTTAATCATGATTAAACAAGAGTAAACCGGTGATTGAAAAACTGGCCCTTAGACTGCTAACGGTTTATTTATTTATTTTTACCTTCTCGGGAGTAAATGACCTACTTTAATCTTCCTTCTCCAGGACTGAAATGTCACTTTTCCTGAAGAGATGACATTTTTAAATTTAATTCCGCCGCATGAAATACAGTCACTATTCGTTAAATTACGAATCCCAAAGAATAATTTTATTTAATTTTAATATCATCACGCCTTTTACCCATTACTGAGTGTTGTACTCTGCCGTAGCAGATATCAACGCATGAAGTTCGGGTACCAGACGTCAAATCACAGCCCTCAAAGATTTCTAATGGCGGAGGAATCACAAGGCTAATCTTTAATGTGATTAAAATCAGTTTACCGGTTGCGGCAATCGAATTCAAGTCGACGAACTGCATCAGAGCTATGTACCTCATCCATATTTTAATCTATTATTTTTGTTATTTATTTATTAATTAATGTTATTCTGCACAACAGGAACTTAATCCCAATTACAGTAGCTTATGGTGGAATCCGAACCATTCAGACACATTCGAATCTTTTGGGTATAAATGACCTCATTCTAGTTAATTAAAAAAGGCAAGTTTGCTTTTATCCACTGGGCTACGATTACCTATGCCATTATGATTATATTTTATATTGCTAACTTCTTTCTAATATTTATTGATTTGAATACTATTTTTATTATATTACTTAAACAACTATAAATAATATATTCAAAGCCAAGTAGCTATAGATACCTAAAAATTTATAAGTAAACAGTAATTAAACATCAGAATTAATTTTAATCCATCATTCTGTCATGAACTTCACACACACACACACACACACTGCAAACTCACACCTGAATTTTTATTATCCAGCGTCATTGAGATTAGAAAAATAAATACAAGTACTATCCAGTTAGCACTGGAATTCCGCGGGAAAATTCATCTGAGAAAATGATTTCCTTCTTATACAAGAGAAATTATAATAAACGTGCAAATAACTAATTAATTACTGTTATTTATTATTAACGAGTACTTACCTATATAATATATTCTTAACTACTCATTTAATGCAGTTTAAGTTATAAGTACTATCTTACTAAATACTGTCTTAAGTGTTTTAGTTTTTCTGCATATATTCATAATCTTAAACTAGATATTATATTGTTCATATTTAACCATAGACAAAATATATACAGACGCCTAACTGATAAATAAAAATAGATAAATATATCATCATGCCTTTTCCGTCAGGTGCTGTATATCCCTCGACTTTGGCTGGGGTAAAACGTACCACTTTCTTCCCTTGATATACAAATAACTATTAAGTTTGTTTCAACAACATTACATGACAACAATAATTTTAAAATTTGAAAGTATATGTATCATCACGCCTTCTTCTCATTACTGAATGTGGTGGCACTCTGCGCGTGTAGTGCGATTACTAGCCGCCAAATCACGACCCCTAAAGATGAGGGAAGCCACAGGAGTAGTATTAATGTGGTGAAAATGTTTGTTGGCAGTGGGAATCGAACCAGAGTTCTCAGGATCCATAGGTCGACACGATATAATTGTGCCACTCCATTAAAATTTGAAAGTAAATAAACCAGTAGCTAGTCTTTATTGGTAAACAATGTTTTTGCTTCTAATAATTATAATACTTGTATGCCGCAAAAACTACAAATATTAATTAATGTCAAGTTTAATTTCAATTAAAACTCAAGTAATTATTTTTTTGAATGTCTGGGTCCTAGACGATCTAGTTACAAAAAAAAAACAATAATTAAAATGTTGAATAGGTACTGTAATTCTTTTGTAGAATAAACTGTGCAAAAAATCTTGAACAAAGAACACATTAAATCTGCATAATCTGTCAAAAATAATTACTACAATTCCGATCAAATCCTTGATCCTTGATATAATCCAAGTAAACTATGATTTCCCTAAACAAAAGCAAGATTATATAATTCCCAACTTCCTATTTGCCAATAACATTCCTGATATTTTAAGAAACGTCCGTCACCAATTAGACAATTTTGTAACACTTGTTTATAATTTTATAGATTCTAATCATTGGCAACCATGACTTTTATGTCTATCCTTCATAAGTGAATTTTAATATTTGGTCACTATGCGTCGGAGTTAAAGCAAATTCGTGGTGTTTACACTTGTAAAACTGTCTGGTAAAACCGCGTCTCAAGTAGACCAAGGTTCTGTAGATTGTTTTCTGCAAGATTTTATGTTTTCCTATACTTATTTTGTTAATTAGTTGTTGATGAAAGGGTGACATATTATTGAAACTTAAAATGAATGAAGGACAAATCTTAATTTACCTTTTAATTTGCACTACAATAAATTATACGTAAAGGACAATAATATATTGTACAACAAGCATACTGCTTATATACATACATATAATCACGCTATATCCCATTAAATGGGGTAGCACGAACCCTACAATCATTCATAAAATATTCACTCATTACATTCATCAAATAATCAGTCCTCGTCAAACATTCTCATCCAAACACACCATCCTCACTTCAACCACATTCATAGATCACTCCATATAAACTCATTTATTTATTACACTCGAAATCATTTATCACACAACAAACCTTCAATCACATCTATACAAACACTCCTATTCACTTATCATTCATCTTCTTTCTTCGACGTACATAACATATACACAAAACATCTCAAATTACTCACGCTTACTCCTAACAACGAATCTAATAACGAATCTACAAAGATGAGAAAAGATGAAAGCGATAGTTTGCACTTGTATATACTCGTAAAAGAAAAGTTCACGCAATACAGTAACTGAAAATGAAACAAAAAGATAAGAAAGGCAGGGAATGTCGCTCTACGCTTGATTTTGAAAGTGAATTCCACACATTTGCAGTTAAACACTCTATGTAAGAACTGAAAACGAATTAAAAGATAAGAAAGGAAGGGAGCATCGCCCTGTGCTTGTTTTTGAAAGTGAATTTCACACAACTGCAGTTAAACTCTCAATGTAAGATCAGAAAACGAATAAAAAAGATAAGTAACGAAGGGAGTATCGACCCTTCGTTTGTTTTTGAAAGTGAATGTCACGCAATTGCAGGTAAACAATCTAATGAAATTACTAGACCTACTGCATACGAGTTGTACAATATGCACTTCAATATTATTGCCCTACTAATATATATTTTAATTATAATTTTGTTTGTACTTGACTATTCCCTCACAAAATTTAAACCAATCAAATGTCTTAAATTTCTGAGCTTCTTCCAATCAACGTCGAATTACGGAATAATTCTGCTCTAATGCAAATTATCATTTATTAATTTTTTTTTGTGGATTTGCGTGTTGAATCGTCTGCGGTCAAAACAAACTACGACTGTAACTGCGTTATGTTTTGGTAGGAGTTGTTCTGGTTACCTTGGGTTCTTCATAACCGGATCCAACGGTTTATCAAATGTTGACAATCGGAAGTACGCAACACTGATCTCCGAACGCAGCTTCCTGATTATACTCGTCACTCATCTCGTTTTCACTACGAGATATTGCCATTATCACGTTGTCATATCATGATATTTACACGCATTTCTATCATCCCTCAGGTGTTTGTTGTTCTCGTCTACGATTCGTGAAATAAACTTCACCCTCAGGATTATGCACTTTAGTCCCTTGGCATATAAGAGGCAAATTCCATTTATCACTTGGATTAGATCTAACTTACATTTACTGATCCAGATCACTCATTTATTTCTCTTGATTACTTCGCTGACTTTGTTTCAGTACTAGTTACTGATTCTAATTAACTTCTGAAGTTATTCATCCCAATAAGTGCATCAGTTTGCTTACTTCAGTTTATTTTCAAATTATATGAACTGACTTAAGGTAGTACTAGCGTGAAAAAAATTTTTACAGATCTGAATGAAATTTGGCGCACGTAAACATTAGATAGTCATACGCATCCTGTTAAAATATGAACACATTCATCGTCTGTGACCTAATATATTCGCTTGTAAAGTTGAGTTCTTATACACGGGGCTTATGACGATTATCACTCAGAATCGCACATATTTGGTTTGTGTACCTCTAAAATTTTGCAATTTCATTTGACAAACTAGTATGATGTTCTAGAACTATCTATGTATATTGTATCAGAAGGAGAAAGTTTTTTATCGTTTAGTAATGCATATATAGCCATGCAAAGCCTTGTTTTTAACGAAAAATTAAGAATCCCAATTTATAATGGCAACACCACACGGTGGTATGGTATTTGAAACTTCACTAGACCAACAACCTGTTATCAATTCATGATATTCAAATCATAATAGGTATAAAACACTTATTTTATTAAATTTTGATATTTTTTTGAGCGTCAGTTTTGCCACTCGACAACCCATGGCGCCACCGTCACACTAGTACTACCTTAAGTGTACCAAGTGGCAAATGAAATACAGCTATTATACGATTATCACCATGACAACTGTAGTACAAATGCTATTTTTGTTTCTAAGGTCAAAAAGCGATGACGTATCCATGGTAATGTAAACATTCCTGAAATAGCGTTCTTTTGCTATTGAAAATCTTGAAATATTAGTGTCATACTGAAGGGGGTGAAGAAATATTTATTTGCTATTTTACACAACAAAAACTTAATCCCAATTACAGTAGCTTATACTGAAATCCAAATCAGCTGATATTGTAGTAGGTATATCCTCTATAGTGTTTTGGCTATTATTTCTTGCTAAGAAGTATAATTAAATATTGCATTAAATTTGCTATCTACTTATTTGTCTATTTACAGTTATCACTTAAATAGTAAATTGCTAATAAGAAAAATATTGAAAAGGTTAATGGTCGGGAAAAACGTGTAATAAATCTTGTAATATTTGTTTTGAACAATTTTGTATACAAGTTCCAAGAATCTTTTCTTTTGCAATTTTAAAACTTTCTTGGAACTGTTCAACAGGTAACGCTCGTTCTTTTCCTTCAAGGGTAAAACGACTAAAAGAGGTACTACACCTAACTGTAGAAGACAAACATTTTACCATTTAAAAAACAGCAAGATTAAAAACCAAATAATGGTAGAAAATAATATTTGTGTTGTTGGAGCCGAAGTATACTTCTGTGAAATTTTATTCATCGCCGCCACTGAAGTTCAAGCATGCAGTAAAATTCCAAAACCTGCTTTGTACTTTCCTTATTGGTACTGGTACTCTCGGTGGTAACAGTTTTTTGCAGATTTTTTTGACCACTATGTTTAAAGAACCTGATTTTAAACAAGGACGTATTTATTTTAGCTGTATTTATGGTTACATGTAACTGCAAACAGAATATGTACATCGCAAATACTTCTATGAAATTCAAGACAATTTTTTCTTAATTTTATTTTTTTAGTTTGACTAGTTATGTAACTAATTCATCAAGTTGTATGCTAGGGTGCGCCTTGACTATTTTTGTATTTTAGGCCAAGTTCAGACTGTTTGCTCTAAAGTGCATATGTCTTTTAGTTTTTAAGAAATTGTTCAAAAATGTTTTTCTTTGAGAAAAAGTGGTGAAAATTTAGAAATTATTGAAAATATGTTTATAAGTTAATTGATGCATGAGAAATTCAATGCCGTAGAGCACATCTTCATAACACGTTTAGTTTTTGACATATAGCTTCGGGAATGTTTAAAATCCAAAAAATTTGGAAAAAAATCAACTTTCCAGAAGCTATATCTTAAAAAGTAAACAAGATATGAAAATTCACTTATCGGCATTGAATTCCCCGTGTTCGAGTTGACTTATAAGCAAATTTTTAGCAATTTTTATTTTTTGAATGTTTTTTAAGGGGTACCCCTTGGATTTTTTTGATTTTAGGCCAATTTCAGACTGTTTGCTCTAACATTCTTCCTCCTACGAATATTGTAACGAAAATTTACATACATGTGTAATTTGACCCGCTGAATCCAATAGTCAAGTCCCCAAGTGCATATGTCTTCTAGTTTTTGAGATATTGTTCAAAAACAGTTTGACAGATAAATTTTTAGGGAAAATTTTTAAAAATATAAACATTGCTGAAAATTTGTATATAAGTTAATTGGAACACGAGAAATTCAATGCCGTTAAGCGCATCTTCATATCACGTTTAGTTTTTAAGATATGGCCTCTGGAAAGTCTAAAAACTGAGTTGAAATTTTTTGAAAGTTCAACATTTTCAGAGGCTCTATCTCAGAAACTAAACGTGATACGAAGTTGCGCGCAACGGCATTGAATTCCCCGGGTCCGAATTGACTTATGAGCTCATTTAAAGCGATTTAATTTTTTTGATATTTTTAATTATTTTTCCAATGGGTACCCCTTAGGTTTTCTACGATTTTCAAAGAATTTGCTCTAAAACTATTTCTCGTACGATTATTGTAACGAAAATTTACATACATATTTATTTTGACTCACTGAATCCAATGGTCAAATCTCCAAGTACGTACGTCTTTTTGTTTTTAAGATATTACCCAAAAACTGTTTTAGAAAAAAAATAATCGAAAATTTTTGATAATTTTAAAAATCGCTGAAAACTTGTATCCAAATTAATTGATACACGAGAAATTCAATGCCGTTGAGCGCATCTTCATATCTCGTTTAGTTTTTGAGATATAGCTATGAGAAAGTACAAAATCTGATGTAGTAAAGTTTTTGGAAAGTTCCAACTTTTCCGTACGCTATATCTTAAAAATTAAACAAAATATTAAGATGTACTAAACAGAATTGAATTCCCCGTATCCGAATTGACCTATACACAAATTTTCAGCAAATTTTCAGCAAATTTTAAGACATTTAATTTTTTTGAAAATTTCTTAAGGGGTATATAAAATTACAGGCAATCGTAGCCTACTTTATAAAAGCGATGTAAAACTTGCGTTTCTTAATTAAAAACAAGAGTTCGTGCGTTCCAATCTCACTGACTTCAACTTATATCCAAAAATTACGATTATGTCTGAGTGGTTCCAGATTCCACTGTAAGCTGTAGACCCCCTGTACCGTAATTGACATTTAGTTCCTTGTATGTAGAGTGACAAATAAATAAATAAATATGTAAAATGTAAACAATTCAAATGAATGTTAACACTTCATATCTTAACAGTCTCCTCGTAAAAAATTCGGTATTTCCTGTCGTTAAACAGATCCGTAATCACGTAATACTAATCGCAATCCCATCGCTCGTTAATGGGCAAGATCTCATCCGGAAACAACAATTTGCATACGGTGTGGAGTTCTCCAGTCCGGTGCTTCAGTGCACCAGCTTGGAGTGTTGTCTCATTAACACCACCTCCTCGGCGTCTCCACGCCGCCACCGACTTATATAACACTTGCGAAGCGCTTCCGGAATTGATTCTGAGAACTGTAAATCAAGTGATCAATGGATCAACTGAAGAATTGAGGAAAAGGAAGTTGTTGATGACCTTCTCAGTTTGGTGTATAATTAGGTGTTCGGACGTCATTATTGGTATTTCATCTAAATATAGTCGCATATGAAGGCGAATAGTTGCTAGGTAAACTTTTACTATTAGACATTCGTTTATCATTTACAAGATTTCATATGTGTTCAAAATCTTTCTTATACTTTCTCCAAATTATTCAAATTACTAAAAATTAAATAAATATATTATGACGCCTTCTACCCAATATTGGGTGTAGCACTCTGTCGTAGCAGATCTCGGTGATATTTTTTGCACATGAAGTTCAAATTAATTCACGGCCCTCAAGGATAGCTTTTAAATATAAAATATAAATATATAAATAAATTAAATAAATAAATATATCATCCCGCCTTCTACCCATTACTGGATGTAGCACTCTGCCGAAGCAGATCTCGGTAAGTGATATATTTTGCGCGTGAAGTGCGGGTACCAGTCGTCAAATCACGGCCCCCAAAGATGTTAGTGGTGGAGGAGCCACAGGGGTAGTTTTTTTGAAATTATGAAAATTGTTTGTCGCCTGTGGGAATCGAACCAGGGTTCTCAGGATCCACAGGCCGACTGAGCTAGCCCCTCCATTATAAATAAATAATAAATTATAATAAATATATCATCATGCCTTTTACCCATTACAATTTTCAACACATTAATGGGATAATGGCTCAGTGGTATCGAGTCGTCTTGTGGATCCTAAGAACGATTCGATCCCCACAGCCGACAAACAATTTGCACTTTATTAAAAATTACCCTTGTGGCTCCCCCACCACTAACATCTTAGGGAGTCGTGATTCGACGACTGGTAACCGCACTTCACGCGCATAAATATATCAATTATCGAGATCTGCTTTGGCAGAGTGCCACACCTAGTAATGGATAAAAGGCGTGATGATATATTATTATATTATTAGTAAGTGGTTCGGATTCCAGTTTTAACTGTAGATTTCCTGAATTGAAATTAGCATTAATTTTCTATTGCGTAGCAAATAAGAAACGAAAAGCTGTCCAAAATGTAACCAGTTTAAATTTATTTAATTTTTTTTTGCAGATTCATCAACACCTTGAAATGTGTCCCAGAATCTCTATCATTGCTGGTAAGTCAACATTTTTAATCTGAACATGTGAAAAAGCTGCGTGCTAATTCGAAAATTGTGGAATAATAAAACTTAATCCGCTGTTTAAATAATAACATTATTTATAATGTTAATGTTATTATAAATAACTTACGACAAAAGGCAATTTATTACAAAGAGACACTTATTAAAGTAGTTTTAACACTAAATTTTCCAAAACGTATTCATTTATTTAAGCGACCATGAAATGAAGCAAAATTTTAGTAAATTTATCTTTTAAAATGTTATTACGGCGTCACGGAGTTATAAGCGTAGTTTTCAAATATTATATTATCATTAGTACGAGTACACTCACTATAAAAATGTTGCATCCTCTACGATTAAACGCGAAAATAATGCTTCAGCATTTTATTAATAATTTTAATGATTAAATTTATTAAATCATCAAATTATATAGAATTAGAAATATAAAAAACATGCAAATTATAGGAATACATCATCAAATCAATTAAAAAATTATATTTTGCTTATTAAATTTATTAACGTTTATGAAAATATAATATTTAAAGAGATCTGCAATAACAGAGCTTCAACAATCATATATTAGTAATTGAATTTGATAATGCAGTAATTGTTATTTGTTAAACTACAGAGGAAGCAATATTTCTTTCACTTAAGTGGCTAGCTCAGTGGTATGAAGTCGGCTTGTGGATCCTGAGAACCCTAGTTCAATTCCCACAGACGACACTACAATTTTCATAATTAAAAAAAAAACTACTCCTGTGGCTCCTCCGCCACCAGCATCTTTCGGGATTTGACGACTGGTAACCGCACTTCACGCGCAAAATATATCACTTACCGAGATCTGCTTCAGCAGACTACCACACCCAGTAATGGGTAGAAGGCGTGATGATATATTTATATTTATAAGTTCGAAGTTTTCTTTGCTTTTAAGGGATTCGCACAAGAGTGGAAAAAGCGCTTTCCTCGTGCGTTAGACACATTTTTTTCACGTGTTTCAAAATAGTATATTATAACACAAGTTTTGCTACGACTTTTGCCACACGTAAAATAGAAACTTTCAAAATTTGTCTTTAGATTTTTTCTCCAATATAATTTGTAAATTTTAGGAGTAATAACAGGTATGTTAATTCGTTATAAAATAGCAAGTTTTTATATTAAAAGTGGTCTATTATTAATCTGTCAATAGAGAAATAAAAATCTTTGAAACTATTGACAGCTTCCAATTTAATATAAATGGAAAAAAACCATTGCCTGGTCCGTGTGAGAACACTCGTATACCTCGTCAATCTGTAATAGATTTTTGTTTTTTCTAATATCATAATTTGATTCGTCAGCTGGTATAATTACATACGTCGTCCGAAATTGCAAGGACGAGGTTTCTGGCTGCCACAGCAAAAAATAAAAATATGTTTTTATTCACAATGCCATTGATAAAAACGAAAATGTCAAGATAATGACACTTTTATCACAAAAATAATGATTAGAAACAGGTTTTGAGATAGGTCAGGTTTATGTCGAAACTACTTTCCATAATATTAATACTAGGAAATATTTTTCTGGTGATTTCAACAGAATTGTTTCAGGGTATCCCAAATTAAATGTTTTTTTAATTGTTATAAATATTATTATAATTTGTTTCCAAGAATTGAATTTATATAATAATATATGACGCATCTTCTGAATTCTGAATATTGTAGATCTGCATTTGCAGATCTGGTCTACATGCATAGAATAACGATTGATACAATAATTGGTGAAACATATACATACAGGCTGTAACATAAATAAGGAATATTAATATTATTTTCTGAAATAATGATAATAATAATGTGGTGGCTAGCTCAGTGGTATGAAGTCAACCTGTGGATCCTGAGAACCCTGGTTCGATTCCCACAGGCGACAAACAATTTTCATAATTTCAAAAACTACCCATGTGGCTCCTCCACCACTAACACCTTTGGGGGCCGTGATTTGTCGACTGGTAACCGCATTTCACCCGCAAAATATATCACTTACCGAGATCTGCTTCGGCAGACTGCCACACCCAGTAATGGGTAGAAGGCGTGATGATATATATATATATATATTTTTTTTATATATTTTCTGAAATAATCATGTAAATAAATGATAAATATATTATCAAGCCTTCTACCCATTACTGGGTGTGGCACTCTGCCGAAGCAGATCTCGGTAAGTGATATATTTTGCGCTCGAAGTGCGGTTACCAGTCGTCAAATCACGGCCTCTAAAGATGTTAGTGGTGGAAGAGCCACAGGGGTAGTTTTTGAAATGATGCAAATTGTTTGTCGCCTGTGGAAATCGAACCAGGGTTCTCAGGATCCACAGGCCGACTTCATACCACTGTGCTAGCCAAAATAATCATTTAATCTAAATAATTTTAAAAAAAAAACGTTTCGAGGGTTTATGATTACGGATATTTTGGTAAGATCAGATATTTGTCATCTACAGTTATTTTTTCACAGTGCTACTTTTGTCTCATTTGAAAGAAATTTTCTTTTTCTCTCTATATAAAAGTATTAATGGAGTAGCCGGCCTATGGATTTGAGAATAATTTTAACCACATTAAAATTACCCCTGTGGCTTCCCCTCCACTAATATCTTTGGAGGTCGTGATTTTACAGCTGGTAACCGCAGTTCATGTGGTTGAAGATTTGTTGCGTGAACGAAAGAGGAGACGAACTTGTATGAAAGGAATTATAAATTTAGATATTTGGCAAAGATTAATTACAAGATGAATCTAATGAATAAATGTTTAATGAATTTTTGCTTCAGTTTTTGTATTGAATATTAAAATATTACAATTTAAAATTAATAAGTAAATGATTGTATTTATTTATTTATTTAATAATGTTGAATATTTCTTGTGGTAATCAAGTAAAGCAGACGATCTCCGCACTGCGGAAAGGATTTAAGGTCATATTTTATAATTAATTACGTAATTAAAATAAAAAATAAGCCATAAATTACTTAAATCACGAAAACAGGAAAATGTTTAATTGTGCATATCGCACTTTTTACAAATGGTATTAAAATCTCAACTGATAGAAGAAATTGAAATATTTCTTGCATTCAGCTACAATCAGAGTACAATAAACTACTGAACCTTGCATAATGAGATAATGAGTTTTTAATTATTGGGGCCACAAAGTACTTTCTAAAATTCAATTGTCTTCGGAATGTAAGCTGAATATTTATTATTGGTTAATACACTACTCTCGTTTCAAAAGAATCGCAGAAATTCCAAAATGCATTCGAGTTATTCACTTTAATTCTCATTACCTACTATTAAGCTAAATCATTCGCCTAATTGATATATAAAACTAAATATTCGTACTATTTTTAATTAAACATTTGTTTATTGTACATACTTTTCAAGTTAAATGTTGAAAGCGTTATAATAAATAAAACATTATATTTGTATATAAACAATAAACCTAAAATTGTCTTGAAATTAAAAAAATTCAAGCAGAAATTTTCAAAAATTAAAACGTCTAAAATTTGATATAAAAAAATTGCTGCTAAATCAATTAGGACACGAGGAATTCAATGTCGTGGAGTGCATCCTCATATCGTACTTAGTTTTTGAAATATAGCCTCCCGCAAGTAGATTTTTCTCAACTTTTATTCGGCCATTATTTTGTGCAATCAAAAATTAATGAGTTAATTAGAATTAATAAAATTGTTCATACAAAAGACCATGTGGAATTCGTTGATGAAGTTGCCAGACCCCAATCTATTCAATATTTGAAATTGAAGAGAAAGCTTAACTCTCACAAATTGTTTAAATAATTTTGAATTAATTTCTCAAAAACGGCTGGGAAGAAGATCATTATAAAATTCAGTATATTTATGATAAACTGCATCTAAGTTGTTCAGATTCCAATATAAGCTGTACCTAAAAATAAATAAATAAATAAATATATTATCATGTCTTCTACCCATTGCTGGGTGTGGCAGTCAGCCGAAGCAGATCTCGGTAAGTGATATATTTATACGCGTGAAGTGCGGTTACTAACTATCAAATCACGGCCCCTAAAGATGTTAGTGGTGGGGGAGCCACAGGAGTAGTATTAATGTGGTGAAAAGGTTTGTCGGCAGTGGAATCAAACCAAGGTTCTAAGGATCCACAGGCCGATACGATACCACTATACCACCTATTCCTGTACTGTAATTGAAATTTTCGTATTAATTGGGGTAGCACGAACCCTTAAAACATTCACGAAACATTTATACATCAGATTAATTCTGCAATTAATTAAGTTACTGCTACACAGAATAACAAATTATAATAATTATAAAAATAAATAAATATATCATCACGCCTTTTACCCATTAATGGGTGTAGCACTCTGCAGAAACAGATCTCGGTAAGTGATATATTTATGCGCGTGAAGTGCGGTTACTAGCCGCCAAATCACGGTCCTCAAAGATGTTAGTGGTTGGGGAGCCACAGGGATAATTTTTGAAATTGGTGAAAATGTTTGTCGGCTATGGGGATCGAACTAGGGTTCTTTGAATCCACAGGCCGATTTGATACCACTGAGCCATTACCCCATTAATAATAATAAGTATAATAATTGTAAATTGGGGTAAGTGGCTCAGTGGTAGTGAATCTGCCTGTAGATTTGAGAACCAGGGTTCGATTCTTACAGCCGATAAACAATTTTCACCCCATTCAAATTACCTCTATGGCTCCCTTTCTACATCTTTGGGGGCCGTGATTTTACGGCACTTCACGCGCATACATATATCACTTATCGAGATCTGCTTCGGCCCAATAATGAGTAAAAGGCGTGATGACATATTTATATATTTTATAATTGTAATACTTACTTGAGTGAATTTTCCTGCCAATAAAACTAAAAAAAAAATTTCATAACACAATATCTATTATCATCAGACTGCATCTTACTTACGTTGGTAATATTTTACTGGAGGATTCCAAGAACTGAAACTGAAACTGACAGGTCGGGTCACGTGGTGCGTCGTATTCACCCGCGTAGAACCGCCAACCGCGATCACTGTCATTAGCCATAACAGCCATCAGCAACAGTTGCGTGCTACCTTGCCATTGAACACTACATACACACAAACATACACCTTACACGCATGTGTGTATGTACGTACAATGTGTTGAACGATGTACAGGTGTATGTGTGAAGAGGATATAGTTAGTTAAACAGTTATCATTGTCACTGTTATTTGATTAATTGAGAAATTAATGAAGGTACGAAAAGATGCAGAGATTATCATATATTTATTGATTTAGTATGGTCAATTGTATCGCTATAAGTTATAATATAAACTTGACTACTCAAAATGTATGGGCTATGTATTAAAGTACAATTATATTATTTATTTGTGAATACAATTTTTATTACAATTATTTACTTTATTAGTGAATATAATCATTTTGTTTAATATTAATATAATATTTATTGCAACTGTTTTATTTATTTATGAATACAATGTTTATTTGAAGTCGGTACAAAGCCTGGATCAGTGACCTGAATGTTATGTTCAGAGGCAAGCCGCTGATCCTACCTCCCCAGCATTCGCTGTAATCACCAAAAGGAAAACCTCTGCGAAAACTTTTGGTAGAAGGTTGACTTCTTCGCTACTGCTCGAATTGCGCCTGTAATCAACATACAATCATTAGACACTATCACAAATCATATTCCTAAAATAGTAAATTACATTTAATTGTACACAAATCGTTCATCATAATAAAAATTTAAAAAATTTACAGTATTAATATTAAATAAATTAAAACAATTATTTAAAAGAGAATGAATAATGTATTGCAACTGGAGGTTTGGAAATAGATTAGAAAACATGTTTTATATTCTGAAATTGTTTGTATTCATCTTCAACTAAAAATTTATAGGAATTCAATAAGCTTTTAAGCGAAAGATAAAATTAAATAATTTAGAAATATAAAACATAAATTTGGTTAACAATTTCTAAAACTTTAACTTTCAATACAATAATAATGGGTAATTTTGTTAAATGATGTAACGCTAAATCTGTCAGTTTTCTCAATTTTAAAAATACAATTAATTTAAATATTGTAAGAAAACTTTTAGAAAAAAATATTTTAGGTTTATTTATAAAATTCAATGACTGCTAATGTAAAACAGCCAATTAGAGGTTGATTAACTTAATTTTTCTGTTATCAAATGTTCCTAAATTATTTAGAGAAAAATATTTGAATTACAAGTGATACAAATTTATTTATATTCGTCTTTAACTTCAAATATTTTTGTTTAAAAAATTCCAGAATATTTAACAATGAAAAATTTAGTTAGTCAGCCTTAATACTAGATTGTCAGTTACTAAAAGCGTTGTGCTACGAAATAAAGGATTTAATACTATTATTTTAAAGTGAATCATTATTTAATAAATTTTCAAATAAATATGTTTTAAAGAGAGTTATTGTAAATTATCAATTTAAAACTATATAATTATTAATATTTTTAACTGACTTTACCTAAATAATTATTTAAAATAGCAATTTTCTTACATTTATATTGCAAGCAGCGGACTTGATGTTCGATTTCTGGTTTTCTGATGTTACTGCTAAGCTTCTGCGATGTTGCAAGAGAAGTCGATGAGTCAGGTGACGATGTCCACGATGATAACAGTTCCGATAACGCTGATAAGAATTTCAGCTGCTCTCAGATGATGATACAAGCTTCGTTAACGTTGTTGACGGTGGTGACAGCTCCGATGACGCTGGTGAGAAAACCACCCGTTCCAAAATGATGATACAAGGCACCGGTGACGTTGTTTAGGATTGCAGCAGCTCCGATGACGCTGGTATGAACACCAGGTGGTCCATGATGAACCTGAAACAGAAACTCAGAACACAAAGCAGTAAAAGTTCAAATTTACCATAACTTGCTCATTGTTCTAATAAGCAAGTTATGGTAAATCATCAAACAGTAGTCACCATTCATACCACATACCACATTCATACCATGCAACCCATTCATACATTTCTTCTTCTTCATGTTGTTTTCAGAGTTGGTTTCTTTGTTCTTTCTTGCCTTTACCCTACCTAATGTGTACAAGTAGCTAATCTGAATCTACGACAAAGCAACCGAATGTGCTTGTCAATTTATAAAAACGTGAGCATATTCCGTGCCCCGACCTCTCGGTTTGCGCCTACTGAATCTACCCGGCTGTTGGGAAAATGTTAAACAGTGCTAGGCTGGCAGCACGGCTTCTAGACCTCCCAATGACTCATTGGTACACACCTCCGAGGAGGCTGGTTTGTGCAGATTCGGCTACGCCACCAGCTAGACATCGGTTCAACACTCTCTCGCTGGGTTTTACCAAACAACAGCACATACGCGAGAATCCGTCTTTCCCGAGCCGCGATACGCTAATTAAACTTGCCTAGTGTATCGATGAAGTATGTTGGGCTCCACGTGGAGCTAGCGTTTATGTGGTGGACAATACAAAACCCGATATCGCGATGACACCCTCCCACGAAACGATTTTTAGATATGGAGGCCTTACGAGCAGGCAGAAATGCAAACAAGTTAAAAGTACGCAGCACGTCTGTTCCCCTGAAAGATTTCGAGGCAAGTAATGGTCTTATGCCCTCTTGTCGTTTATCGTACAGTTAGTAGCTATGACGTCACTGACAGGCTTGTCGTTGCTAACATCAAGTCCGACTTACACTCTAACACAATAGTTTCTCCATACTTGTTTTGCAATATTTTCTTTATTATTTTATTTTGAAACAATAAAATACTTATACATTAATAAATTATTATTAAAATTATAATAATTGATATTCAATTTGAGCACGAAAACAATGCATTTTGTTGTTATTTAAAATAAATCCGAGTTTGTTTTATTCGCCCAGTGTACATCCGACTTCTTCGTAAATTTATTCATTTAATTACCAATTAATAACTGTTGAAGAGGTTGTGTAACTTCAAATTTATAAAAGTTACAATAATAGAAATAAACACTGCAAATACAATATTTATAATTTAAATTTTGATATTATTTTAAATAAAAAAAATATTATTGTAACTGTTATAAACATAATAATTGTAATATATATATATATATATATATATATATATATATATATATATATATATGTATTATTTGTTTTTGAACAAATTTGTGAAAGAACGTTTAAATTATAACATCTCTATAATAAACATATATACAAATAAATATATATACATCAAAAATATTCAACACAAAGCATATTTTATCGTCCAACAGAATTATACAGCCCAATTACTAGATAATTAAATTAAATGGTTTTTACGTAAGACACAGATGTACGGAAGATATGCCATGGCCGCGAATGATAAAAATAAAAGTATATATTTAAACCAACTGCAAATAACACTAATAATTTTCTTGTATTCATAAAAAAAATAATTTATAATTTCTATTCTCATTTTTATATATGTACGATATGTATTACTTCTTTTTAAGAAATTTCTTTAAAGCTATAAGAAAGAAATTATTGTTTGATATATAAAGTATGTCAAAATATTCACAATCATAAAGTATATAACGTACCATGAACTGTAAGTGTTAGTTTTTAGCTTAAACATTCGCGACCTAAAAATATCGCTTCCAGTTAGTAAGGTTAGTAAGTTATTTTTTACAATATGCACAAATAGAAGGAAAAGAAAAATAGGTTTTATAATCTCAGCTGTCAGATTGTTGTCAAAATAAACAAGACCTTGATCTGTAATATTTACTTATTGTCCACGGTGGATAGTATGTAAATATTAGGTGTAGTCCATTTGTCATTTGGATCAGATCTAACTTACATTTACTGAACCAGATCACTTATTTATTTCTCTGAATTACTTCGCTGACATTATTTTCAGTACTAGAATTACTGATTCTAATTTACTTTAAAGTAATTCATTCCAATAAGTGCATCAGTTTGCTTAATACAGTTTATTTAGTCATGTTGTCTAATTTATCTGAACTGATTTAAGTTAACCAAGTGGCAAATGGAATACAGCTATTAAAGTTCCACTTATTGTGTTTAAATTTTGTCATTAATAGGTAACTTACAGTACAGGTATTGCAAGAAAATACTATTACAAGCCTACATATGTACCTTCAGCTAAAAAAAGCAAAATATTTGTATGTCTATACCTCCAAAAATACGATTGTGTCTTCATGATTTATATTCCACTATAAGCTACTGTAATTGGGATTAAATTCTTATTGTCCAGAGTAACAAATAAATATGGTTAAATATTCCACACTACGTCAAAACTAAAAGTATTCCATTGTATTTCTAATTAGTATCTTTTCTTCAGACAATTGCTAAACAAAATGTCAGTAAACTCGTTCATTTATTATCCACACAATGGTCTAGAAACCAAAACAACTGAGTACCGAATTCACTATTGAAATCATAAACTTGTCCATGTTAGTCGAAATTTCACGGACGATGTCCTTGAAATGTCCGCGGTAATTAGCGAATTATACACGCGAAGTATTTTTTATTTTCATATAACAGACAGGAAAGATGGCCGGCTAAGGTTTTATTCATCATTATCATGTATAATTCTGATTCTCTGTAGTTAATATGACATGTCAACGTAGCACAAAGAAACAAACATTTAAACCTGAAAAAATCTGAACAAAAGATTTGCAATATATACCATAATGAGATATTAATTCATATTTTTACTTGTTAAGTGGATAATACCAGGAATCAGTTTTTAAATCATATAATTTTGAATTTATTTTGTAAAATGGAAACAATGCATATTTTATTTTTTAGCAAAATTAATAACATATTTCATTTAGTTTTAATTACATATGTACCTAAATAATTACGTGATTTTTTTGTTGATATAAAAATGTCATCAACTTAGAACACCAATGAATATAGTATATTGTAGGAAAAGTGATACTTTCCCAGATGAGTCAACGACAGGAGTCCGAGAATGTTCACTTTTCTACACATACTATTTCTTATTTAATCGGGTTATACTATAGTATAGTGCAGAAAGGGTATCATTGGAATGCTTCAACACATATAGTACATATGACAATTTGACATTTAACAGTACAAGAAATTATTTAATTTTTTAATCTATTAAATGGGGTGGCTAGCTCAGTGGTGTGAAGTCGGCCTGTGGATCCTGAGAACCCTGGTTCGATTCCCACAAGCGACAAACAATTTTCATAATTTCAAAAACTACCCCTGTGGCTCCTCCACCACTAACATCTTTGGGGGCCGTGATTTGACGACTGGTAACCGCACTTCACGCGCAAAATATATCACTTACCGAGATCTGCTTCGGCAGAGTGCCACACCCAGTAATGGGTAGAAGGCGTGATGATATATTTATTTATTTTTTTATTTTAATCTATTTTTTATTTTCTCACATAATATCAAAAGTTCTTCCGGATTCTATTGTCTTTCTGTCATTTTTGTGTTAATGGTAATCAAAAACAATCATGTCATTCTATTAACACTTGAGTATAGAAAATAATCACTTTCCACACTCAAATTAGTGCAGGAAATAAGTATTTTCCGCAATTTTATAGGAAAAATTTATTATTTTATTTTTCATGTACTCGTATAAATTAAAGAATTAATCATTTATTTCTATAGGTTATAGCTGTTGCTAGACAACGAGAAATAACAGGAAAGGTATTCCCGGACTAGGCCGGAAAAGTGATTCCTGTACTATTATTTTTTCTTGTTTAGGAACGACTTAAACGTACTGAATAATAAATTTTATGGATCAAAAACACATTGAAAAAGTGTCATTTTTTGTCCGATCGTATAAAATAGTTATTTATATACCAAGAGCGGAAAGTGATGTTTTCAGGTCGAAAGCTGAAAAAGAACTTTAATATCTTTAGATTTCCTTAATATTCTTGGAAATATAAAGTATTTTCTATCCAACAATGAAGATATCTTAAATATTTTTAAATATATCTGTCACGCATTAATGTAATGTTACCATAACAATAATGACAAACTTTTCTTTACCATCCTTGGATGGTAAATGGCTCATTACTTCCCTGCACCAATGATGTAGTGATATACTTACTGTACTGGTGGTAGAATATTATATTTGTGCAAATAAATAGAGATTGCTTTTTGTTCGTGCTTTATTTTCAAAATAAATCAATTTAAAAATAAAAAATTCAGATATCTAATATTAAATTACAGTTCTCTAATAATTAATTTAATATTTGCGTGTCCTAGATGTTATAAATTAAAAGTATTGTAAAAATGCCTATTAAATAGTTCCCACATTTAAATTTATGTGTGAGAGTACGAACAATATTAAGCTAATGTTAATTGTTAATTTCATAGTTTATTATTTTTTCCTGGTTAAACAACGCAGTATTTCCGAAGGTGTGATAAAAAAAAAGAAATAAAATCAAAGTATAATATAAACAGTGGAAATTTTCAGAAATTTTAATTAATTCAAACAAAACAATTACTGAACAACAGTAATAAATCGTCACAATAGAATTTTCGACATAAAGTATGTAGGAATATTTTCCGGGGTCAAACGTTACTCAATTGTTTTAGAGGAAAATTATTCTAATAAAAGTGCCAGAAAATTTATTTTATTATTACATTTTCTTGAAACATTTTTCTGTAAAATAACGCTGCAATATATTTATGCGCGTGTAGTGTGGACAACCAGGCGTCAAATCACGGTCTCCAAAGATGTTAGTGGAGGGAGAGCCACAGGGGTAGTATTTGTAAATTATTTGTCGGCTGTGGGAATCGAACCCGGGTTCCCAAATCCACAGTCTGACTCGATACCACTGAGCCACCTACCCCATAAAAAATTGTAAATAATGAAACTTTTGAGTTAACGAAATATTTATCAACAAATATTGATGTAATTTGGACATTATTTACAGATTTACAGATCTATAAACTTACAGATTTATCACCGAATTCCACCATTAATCAGGAACGTTTGACAGTCGAAAATATATATCGCAATTATCTGCAAAAATATTTTCTTGTTTTTATTTTATAAGTATAGTTTTTGTCAATTTGTTATTTGCGTCGAAGACAAAATGAACGACACCACACAAAAGATAATTTACGAGTGTCTAAAAAACGAAAAAAAATTCGTCCTCTCAAATCACAAACTATATAAAAAAATGTACAGGTTTATCATGCAACAACCGACGAGCAAGATAATAACATATTTATTTATGTACCGTGTTGATGTCACAAAATGGCGTCTTCAATCAAATAACAAGAATAGACATCCGGAAAATGAAGACAAAATAATGAAGCAGACGTATCATTACCAAAGTGTTAATAAGGAATTTGAAAGAATTTGCTGTTAGTATAATACGTAATTTATTATCACGGCCATGTAGATTTTCGTCATTAATTGGAGTATTATCACGAATGGAGACAATTGTATAAAAGATTATTGTTAGTAACAATGCTTCGTACAATAAGTAAAACATGACGTATGGAATTAAATTGTTTAGAAATTTTCAAGGTTGTAAATTGATGCAATATTTGATTCAGGGTTATTATTGTCTAATTTTTTTTCAGTACTATTCAGAATTTATATTATTATTAAGTCAATGAATAGAATATAATATCTGTTGCAAAGGTTTATATTTATAGATAATTATACATTTGTTTACAACTTTAATAAGAACTAAAATAAAAAAAATGTATTTATTTATTTATAACAGGAATTTTATGCCAATTACAATAGCTTATAGTAGACTCCGAACCACTCAGACATAATCGTATTTTTTAATTAATTAAATTGTATGCCAATAAAAAATACATTTTACGTTTTGACAACCAACATTTTTTTGTCAGAAATCACATTTTTATACAAAATTTTGAACCATGTCGTATTTGGTCTGTTTTAACAGGTTTATTTCTTATTTATTAAACAAAACTTATTGTCAAATTTACTATCTATGTGGTCAGTTTTACCACCGATTAAGCGTTGTCTCGGAAGAGTACCACCCTCATTAATGAGTAAAACGCGTGATGATATATTTATTTATTTTTATAAAATAGTAACAAATAAATAAATATAAATATATCATCACGCCTTTTACTCATTACTGTATGTGGCACTCTGTAGTAGCAGATCTCGGTAAGTGATATATTTTGCGCGTGAAGTGCGATTACCAGACGTCAAATCACAGCCCCCAAAGATGTTAATAAAGGAAGAGTCACAGGGCTAGTTTTAATGTGGTGAAAATTGTTTGTCGACTGTGGAAATCAACCCAAATTCTTAAATTCACAGGCCAACTCAACCACTTGCTTGTTAATTAGTAAACGCAAGTTTCTTTAAAATAATCACAAATAAATAAATATAAATATATCATCACGCCTTCTTCCCATTATTGTGTGTAACACTCTGCCACAGCAGATCTTGGTAAGTGATATATAAAGTGCAATTACCAGTCGTCAAATCACAGCCTCTAAAGATGTTACTGGAGTGGGAGCCACAGGGCTTTTTTATTGTGACGAAAATTGTTTGTCGCCTATGGGAATAGAACCCGGGTTCTCAAATTCACAGACCGACTCGATACCACTGTAATAGGAAAAAATGTCATTAGTATATCGATTGATTACAGATTAACATGATAAAAGAAATAATCTTCTTTTATAGAAAATATGTAGTTTGCAATCTTTTCATATTATACACTTTAGAGCAAAAATAAATAAATAATACTAAATTATTTTATCTTGTAATTTGAGTAAATAGAATGACACTTCTCACGCGCAAAGAAAGCGTCTTGTGGTGAACAGTGACATCGCAAATAATTTACAACTTATAAATCTGACTTTTTACTGACAAAGCAGTAAGATTACTTGCGTAGAACATCTCATAATAAGAAATATAGCTCGTCTAAGCAAATGTTTAAATCAACAACCCTTGTTTGCGCGGTTATTTTTTAACCTTGACGTAATTGTTTAATTGTAATTAAATGTGAATATGTAATATTTAATCTTACCGATGATGCGTCCAATGTTTATTTTGATATCACAAGTTTTTGCGGCCTTGTAGGACGTTGGGTTTCTTCTTATTTCGTAGTACATTCCAAGAATTTAAGATTTAGGTAATCCCTTTGAAATCTTTTTTATTATACCTTGTTTAACAAACTAAAAACCGTGTGAAAACGCTACATTGCTAAGCAATAACAAAATTATTTTGATCCTTAAATCCGTCCATATTTATCACTACAAATTGCAAAACTACGAACCTACATAATAACGTAAATAACAAATGCTAACCTATCTTCACGTGAACGATATTACGTCAAATCATACTCATACAAAATTATGAAATGAATCAAAATGAAAATACTCCTTTCCAAGTCAATTTTCCAGGTTATGATGCATATATAATAAAAAAAAGCCTATGATACATGTGTAAAGAATTAGTGTCGTTAAAAACACTCTTAAAATCGTCACACGTGCACACCAGTATCATAATATAGTACTAAATTATATAATTTTTAACTAAACAAGTAGAAGACAAAAAATAAATTAATTATTTCCAGATAATTGGTACTTCAATTACATTTTTTAGCATTATAATTATCTTGTTATTTAGTCATTTTATAAAACAAAGATGTGCTAATTAATTTTGTAATTAATTCCAGGATTATATTAATTACGCTACAACTTTATTACAAGAATTACTTTGATTATTTTTATTGTAAATTACAAGTATTAAAAGTTTGTATTTTCAATTTGATTTAATTTGGTCCAGTAAAACTGCAATCACAACTTTCCAATTAGCAATTACAATTAGCAATTATAATTAACAGTCACTGTTTGTCCGGCAGTATATGAACTACCTTACTGCGGCTCAGTGGGCGCAGAACCTGTACTGGAATTGGAATTAAGTTCCTGTTGTACAGAGGAACATAAATAAATAAAAATGTTTTAAACTCAAATTTTCCAATTACAATTATGAGAAAAGTATATAATATTGGCTCTATCTTCTATCGTTATCTAGGAATTAGGATTTTTTGATCGTAATAATTTTAATGTCAACTAGAATTTTATAAAACTACAGTGTTTATAAAATATGAAAATGATAATAATTTAAAAGTTGCAGACATACATTACACTATAATGTAATAATATTTCGTTAATTATGTGAACGCAGCTTATTTATTTATTTATACAACTCTGTACAACAATTTATATACTTTTAGCTTGAATAGGATTTGAACTCGAAGCAAGGTTCTACTGCTTCGCAAATTATTTCTTCAGAGGCGCGACAATGTAGTATTATCAGTTGTCAATATGTGGTCCTCAAAAGTACTTCAACCTTCATTTTAGTTCATATTTAGTTATTTATTTATTTATTTATTTATTCTACTCTACACAACATCAACTTATACCAATTGGGGTTTGGACTCACCGAGTATTATAATGGTAGTACTTATAAATTTAATTTGAATGGGATTCGAACGCTACCCACATCACCATACTACTGGACATAAAACGAAAACATTTCTTAGTATAAAAAGAAGTTTAATTGTTCGTACTTTACTAGTTTGAAGTTAAATACTATGCAAATTAAAGTAATGGCACCTATGACACATTTAATAATCGCCGCGTCATTATTACCGGTTTACGCTTAAAAGACTATGAAAAACAATTGTTATAATTACAACTTTGTTTATTAGTTTTTGTATGTAATTAATAGAACTCATACACGTAGTCATCTTGACAAACATAACTAATTAGGTCAATAATGATTTTATTGTATTTTCTACGATCATAAAACAGTAAAATTAATTTCAAATCTCACTGACTACAACTTATAATAAAATAGACAAATGCGTCCGAGTGGTTCTGAGTCCACTATAAGTTGTAGTTTTCCTGTACTGGATTAATTAATTAATTAGAATCGTAAAAGTGTACAAGTAAATAAATATATCATGACGCCTTCAATCCATTACTGGATGTGGCACTCTGCCGCATCAGATCTCAGTAAGTGATATATTCTGGGTGTGAAGTGCGGTTACTAGCCGGAAAACCACGGCCTCCAAAGATGTTAACGGAGGGAGAGCCACAGGAGTAGTATTTAATGTCGTGAAAATATTTGTCGGCTGTGGGAATCGAATCAAGGTTCTCAGGGTCCACGGTTACCAGCCGTCAAATCTAATGAAAAAATGTTTGGTAAATGATTGAATTGTTGGTGAAATTGACGGTGAGAGATAGCGTGGCAAGGAATAAATGGATGGATATGATTGAAGGTTTGTTGTGTGAACGCAAGGTGAGACGAGCTCGTATAAAAGGTATTATGAATGTGGATGTTTGGTGAAGATTATTTGCAGCACGAATAGCAATAAACAAATGTTTTAAGGGTTCGTGCTACCCCATTTGATGGGACACACCAGTAGAAAACATTAGCATAATCGTCTAACTTTAATAATAATAATTAGAAAAATGATTATGGGGTATAGGCTCAGTGGTATCAAGTCGGCCTACGGTTCCTAAGAATCCTGGTTCGATCCCCACAGCCGACAAACATTTTCACCAATTTAAAAATTACCCCTGTGGCTCCCTCACCACTAACATCTTTGCGGGTCGTGCTTTGACGACTGGTAACCGCACATCACGCGCGTAAATATATCACTTACCAAGATCTGCTTCGGCGGAGTGCCACACTCAGTAATGGGTAAAAGGCGTGATGATATATTTACTTATTTTATTTTAGAAAAATTATTGTTCATTACCTATGCATTATTTTCCACAATACAAATGTCAAGTTATGATTTTGTAGTAATCAAAACATACACTTTCTTCGTGAATACTATTGATTATCAATTACGTATGGCTAATAATAAAATTATATTGATTTTTACATCTAAATGCGTTCTTATTCTTAGAAATCTCGATTAGCCACAAGTGAATACTAAAATAGAACCATTTTCTCCTTACCAGATCATTAAACTATTGTATATCATTTTCTTACATTTGTGTACATAGGTAGCCTCTGAAATTCAAGTTCGATTCCCACAGTCTACAAACAATTTTCACCATATTATAATTATCCCTATGGCTCCTCCTCCACTAACATCTTAGTGGCAGTGATTCGACGGCTGGTAACCGCATAAATATATATCTTACTGAGATCTGCTACGACAGAGTATTTAATTATTTATTTATGTTACTCTGTACAACAGGAATTGATCCCCAATTACAGTACAGGGTCCGGCCTCACCGAGTCGCAGAGTGGTTGTAATTATAATTTCTAGCTTGAGTGGGAATCGAACTCGGGATCTCCGGATTCGAATTCCGTTACGCTACCCACCCCACCGTAATATAAAATAAATAAATAAATAAATATACCATCACGCCTTCTACCCATTACTGGGTGTGGCACTCTGCTGAAGCAGATCTCGGTAAGTGATATATTTTGCGCGTGAAGTGCGGTTACCAGTCGTCAAATCACGGCCCCCAAACATGTTAGCCACAGGGATAGCTTTTTCAAATTATGAAAATTTGTCGCCTGTGGGAATCGAACCAGGAACCTTAGGATCCACAGGCCGACTTCATACCACTGAGCTAGCCATCCCATAATGATATATTTATTTATTTGATGTAATATTTTATTTAGTTATTCCAGCTTTCTAAACATCAAATTCTCATCATTTTCGTTCCATTACTTCTATTGAAATGTCGTTTCTAAATTCAATATAATTATTGATAACACACAAATAAGAATGTGTTGGCATTGATAGTCATCGGTATGAACAAAATGGTAATAGTTTTCTGTTTCCTAATTAATATTAGAAGTTGGACGTGTGACAAACAAGTTTTTCTAATCCAGGCATTTCTTGAAATAAGCAGTTCTATCCAGATCATTACTACTTTATTTGTTATGCTAGTCTTTAGGTTAAAATTAATGTTGTTTAATTTCTTAGGAAATTTAAATCTTTCGTTTAATTTACTGACTATAAAATTATAGCGGGTTTTTTTTAGAAACTATAAATAACAAATGAATCATTTGATAAACATTGACAGATATGAATTAGGTAGGTACTTTGTTTCATTAATATTTTGTTTTTGTGTTTTGTCTAATGACACTACTAAAATTAATATCACAGTTTAAATAAAGCGTTAGGTGTTCTAGGAATTATGAATGTGGATGAAGCTAAAGTAGTGTGTCAGGATATTTACGTTTGGCGAAGATTAATTGCGGAATGAGTCTGATGATTTCAGAAAAGCGCAGGATTTTAGATTTTAGTTTTGTTGTTCAGTAATTTCATTAGAGTGTTTACCTGCAATTGTGTGAAATTCACTTTTAAAAACAAGCGTAGAGCGATACTCCCTTCCTTTCTTATCTTTTTGTTTCATTTTCAGTTACTGCATTGTGTGGACTTTTATTTCATATGCAGACTATCGCTTTCATCTTTTCTAATCTTGTAGATTCGTTGTTAGTTTCGTTATTAGTTTCCTTTTTAGGAGTAAACGTGAGTAATTTGAGATGTTTTATGCATATGTTATGTACGTTGAAGAAAGAAAATGAATGATAACTGAATAGGAATGATGTGATTGAAGGTTTATTGTGTGATAATGATTTCGAGTGTAATAAATTAATGAGTTTATATGGAGTGATCTATGAATGTGGTTGAAATTAGGGTGGTTTGTTTGGATGAAAATGTTTGACGAGGGCTGATTGTTTGATGAGTGTGATGAGTGAATGTTTTATGAGTGATTTTAAAGTTTGTGCTACCCCATTTGTTGGGATATAGCGTGAAGATATGTATGTATGTATGTGTTCTACGAATAATGAAAATTATATCTGTCACTTGCAAAGTTTAAATTAAGTTTTAATCTTACAAATTTGGCCAAAAACAAATGTAAAGATTTAGAGAATATATTCAATTTTTAAATAAATATACGGAATTTAGAATAATTTGAGCTAAAATCGAATATAATGGCTTGCGTGTGAAGAGCATGTATTCTACGGGCTTAGAATTTGTTAATAATACATTTTTTGCATTTGTAATTTTGCACATTACCTGGATTTAATATTCTGCATGTTACATATCGTAGTTGTTAATTAGACAGAGTAAAACATGGGCATCTTTAGTCAACAGTCTAATTAGACTAAAATGCCAAATAAGTACAGTTTAAAGTCAGATTAAATTTGTTCTAATTTCGAAATACGAATACTATATAAAACAGAAAAGATTTAATGTAATTTATATTCCTTTTATTTAGAAGTTGATAGAAAACTAAACTTGACCAAAATTACTCTAACAAATATTTCAAAAATTTAACCTAAAAATGTCACTCAAGTACTTCCTTCACCAAACAGATTTGACCTTAACACCTTTGTTCCCTTTAATAAAGTAATACAATAGAATATAATCTAAAACTAAATATTTAAATGTCAAAATTAAGATGAACTTGGCCGAATCTTCTAATTCTAAAACTAAAATAACATTTTCAAACATAAGATTATGAAATTTGAAGAGTAAATCATGTGTCGTCCCTTCAGAAAACAAAGTAATCAGAAACTAAATATTTGAATATCTAAAAGTGTTAAACTTGGTCCATATTTCGTAATTTTTCCAACTTTTCTTCCAAAATGCAAATTATTATCAATGTCTAAATATTTAAAGTTACACAAAATTTGAACTTGGCCCAATCAAGTTTAAATGTTTGTCGAAAGGTAATTGCGGAATGAATCTGATGTATAAATGTTTGGTGAATGTTTCAGAGGTTTGTACTGCCCCATTTCATGGAGCATAGACCTACTCTAGGCATTTATAAATCAGATAGAATGGCACAGTGGTATCCTAAGAACCCTGGTTCAATCCCCACAGCCAACAAACATTTTTACCAATTTAAAAAATTACTCCTGTGGCTCCCCCACCACTAACATCTTTGGGGGTCGTGATTTGATGGCTGGTAACCGCACTTCACGCGCATAAATATGTCATTTACCGAGATCTGCTTCGGCAGAGTGCCACACCCAGTAATGGGTATAAGGCGTGAAATATAGCATCACGCATTTTACTCCTTTCTGGGTGTGGCACTCTGTCGTAGCAAATCTCGGTAAGTGATATATTTATGCGCCTGAAATGCTGTTACCAGCTGCCAAATCACGGCTACTAAAGATGTTAGTAGAGGGGAAGCCACAGGCATAATTTTTTAGTGGTAAAATTGTTTGTTGGTTGTGAGAATTCACAGTACGATTCGATACTACTTACTCCAAATAAAATAAAATCACATTACTCATTTTTTTTTTTTTTTATTTGGTATTATTTTCGGTTACTTCGATTTCTAGGATCACTAGTACCCCGGTACATTAGATTTTACAGTTTGTATAAAAGCTATGTATCTTTCATTTTGTTCATATTTGACAGAGCATTTTTATTCGAAAAATTCATGAAAAAAACATCAAAACGCCACAGTTTTTGGTCACAGAATACCAAATTTTTTATAGTTACAAAAAATTATATTGAACGGCCAGATTCTCAAAAAAGTTTTAGCTAATCCTAAATTTTGGATTAGCTGATCTTAAGCTAGTCCGATTTAAAAAAAGTTAATTCAGTTCACTTTCCGAAAACTAAATGGTGAGAAGGTTACGTCAAAGTCTATTTAAATTTTTAAGCAATATGTTTTAGCTTAATTTGACAAATCCAAAATTCAGAAAAAGCTAGATTCTAACTAAATCTCTTTTGAATATTGGACTGGGAAGGGGAAAAGTTTTTCGTCGTGTTCCTTCCCCTGTTGCTCATTTGAGTGAACTTGACCGAAGCTCCGCTAGGTTATCAGTTGACCTTGAGCCCACTAAGCTCTTCAGCGAGCACGTGGTGCACCGCAACGTAGACTCCGGTGGCTGCGTACGTATAGTTCAGCTGCTCCGGCATCGCGGTTATTACAGCAGTCGCGCGCTAGACAGCTCTACAGTGATACGCCAACAGCTACACTGAACTCGCCTCCTGCACGGGTCTTCATTGCTGAAGTTGTTGTATTCGTGAAGAGTTGTGACTTGATAGTGTGTAGGAATATTTACAGTGGCTGAAGGAGTGTGATATATAGTGGTTGATTTAACTGAATTTTATGAAAGTGTAGTGGAATTTTGAACTGTAGTGGTACTTCAGTACTTTGACGCATGTAGTCTTTACGCGCAAACGGCTTTTTACTTACAGAACAGTTTTTGAGGTAAGTCAACGCATATTATCTACCAGCCCAATTCTCTTACAGGCAGAATCATAAAGCGGATTAGCGCTAACACCATTCTTTATTTCGTTTTTAACTCTCTTTTCAATGTACGAAACAAGTTTATTTTAACTTGAGTTAAAAAGACAGTTAATTAGCATCAAATTTAGTTTATTTCTTTAATCTGTTTTAATTTGAAACAGAGTTATAAATAATATTAAAAACGGTGTTAGCGGTAATCCGTTTTGTGAATCTGCCTATAAAGAGTTTCAGCTGAAATTTAGCTAATCCTGAAATTTGGATTTGTCAAATTTAAAATATTCTCAAAAAAGTTTAAACAAACTTTAATACAATGTTCTTACCATATAGTTTTCGGAAAGTGAATTGAATTAAAGTTTTTAAATCGGACTATCGTAAGAATGGCTAATCCAAAATTCAGGATTTGCTAAAAGTTTTTTGAGAATCTGGCTGCTAAGGTTTAAATAATCTATAATATATTCTTGTTACCATTTAGTTTTTGGAAGCTGATTTGGATTGACTTTTTAAAATCGGACTAGAATAAAATTAGCTAATACAAAATTCAGGATTAAGTAAAACTTTTTTGAGAATCGGGCTGTATCATTTTAAGTAAATACTTAACAATTTGTGAAATCAAAATTAATTAAAGATAAATTGGAATACCTCCTGGATTTAATTTGTATAACCAATAATTTTGTTTCAAATTAAATCAAATTCACGAAATGAATTAAGTTTAATGCTAATTAACAGTCTTTCATCCCTAATTAAAGTAAACTCGTTTTGTGAACTGAAAAGAGAGAGTTCAAAACTAAATAAAAATGACAATAATAATTCATTTTCTTTATGAATTAATCTATAAATAATTAATTAAAGCTTTTTAGAAAAATGTCGGTATAATATATTTTCGAGAAAAATACTTCAAATAAAAGTTATGGAAAACTAAATTTTCTTTCAGTTTTATTTGAAGCATGTTTTCAAAATCCTACAGAATTATTTCAAAAGTTTATTTATTTATGCTACTCTGTACAACAGAAACTTAATCCCAATTACAATACAGGGACTTACCGCAGTGTGGTAGTTCATATATATTTTTAGCTTGAGTAGGATTCGAACTCTGGATCTCCGGATTCGAAAGCCAAATATTTAAAATATACGATTAACTTATAGAAAAATATAGTTTTTAACTTTAAATAACGATGGTTATCAAGTAAATCTTTTTTTAAACTATAATAAATAAGCATTTTTTTGTTTTACTACTAAACTTTTCTAAATTATTTCATTAGTTACCCCATTTTTTTTACAAAATAATTTGGAGGTGTTTAAAGCAACAAAATAAAATTAGTCACCCATAATAAGCCATCACTCAATAATAAAAATATATCATCACGCCTTTTACTCATTACTGGATATGGCATTCTGCTGTAACAGATCTCAGTAGGTGATATATTTGCGCGGTTACCAACCGTCAAATCACGCCTCCCAAAGATCTTAGTACATGAGAAGCAACAAAGATAATTTTAGTGTGAAGTAAAGTTCGCCGACTGCGGGAATCGAACTCAGATTCTTTTATAAAATAATTTAGGGAAATTTAAAACAACAAAATAATTTTAGTCACCACTAACATCTTTGTGGGCCGTGATTTGACGGCTGGTAACCGCACTTCATGCGCAAAATATATCACTTACCGAGATCTGCTTCGGCAGAGTGCCACACCCAGTAATGGGTAGAAGGCGTGATGATATATTTATTTTATTTATTTATAATAAGTGTTCACATTAACTACATTTAGTGATGAAGGTCGCGGGAATCGAACTCGGATCTTTTGCTAAAATAATTAAGAAATATTTAAAACTACAAAATAAAGTAATACATTCTGTGGACTGTAAATAAATAAATAACGTCTTTTACCCATTACTGGGAGTGGTATTCTGAATATTCAAGGATAAATTTATGCGCGTGTACCGTCAAATCACGGTGCCCAAAGATGTCATGAGAGGAACATTAATTTCAGAACTGGGGTTCTCAACACATAGATTTTTTTAAATTTTGGTTATATTAATAAAATAATTCTCATCCAATTGTTTGAGTACCACTGTCTTTCAACAACATTGTCTGTAAGTTTACAGTATACACCGCTATTTATAAAAACTTTACCATGTACGTATGAAAACAAATTACCTCACATATAAATTATTATCAATAACTTCGCCGGTAAAAATTGATGATGCATACGTATTGCATTGATAACCAACTAATAAAATTTAGAACAGGTGACAAGTACTGGAATAATACAGTGCATTATTCAATATTGTTAGAGAAAGTTGTAGATTTTTGCTGGGTTTTTCTATCAAAAAACAGTTTGCCAAAGATTAGAAAGTACGTTGTTTTATCGGAATGAAACTGTCAGATATAGCAAGTGGTTCATTACCGTAATATAGATTATTTCGAGCTGAAAGCGAGCGATATGAGAGATATAATTTTTACGCTTGGTTTACCGTAAGGTCAAATGCAGACTGAATAAGGAATTTAACATTCTGCATATTTGAATAGCGGCCTAGTTTTCAATTGTTGTGTGTTACTTAAACTGCTAAATACTAGTGGGCGACTAAATAAAGTTTTAATCGTAAACTTTTCACCAACGAACTGTGTCTAAAATTTTATTAACATTCTTCAGATTACACTTACTGGAAAATACTAGTTTATACTTTTTTATGTGCCTTTCAACAATCTGTTTATGCTTATTTCATTTTCATTACTAACAGTAATTATTTTCAAATATTTTAATTAAAATCTTTTAATTTCAAGCCACAATGCAGAATATATAACCATAATTTTGCGTCTCAATAAAACACAGAAATATAATTAAAACATGATTCATCATAAAATTATGCCTCATCAGATATATTTTGGGGTAGGTGGTTCAGTAGTATCGAGTCGACCTGTGGATTTGAGAAGCCTGGTTCAAATCCCACAGCCTATAAACAATTTTCACCACATTAAAACTAAATTTATAGGGTAATGGCTGAGTGGTATCAAATCAGCCTGTGGATCCTAAGAACCCTGGTTCGATCCCCACAGCCGACAAAACATTTTCACCAATATAAAATTATCACTGTGACTTCCCCACTATTAACAACTTTGAAGGCAGTGATTTGACGACTGGTAACCGCACTTCACGCGCATAAATATATCACTTACCGATATCTGCTTCGGAAGTGTGTCACATCCAGTAATGGGTAAAAGGCGTGATGATATATTATTATTATTATTTATTATTAAAACTACTTCTGAGGATCCCTCTTTACTAGCGTTTTTGGGGCCGTGATTTGACGACACTTCATACTCATAAATGTATCACTTACTGAGATTTGCTACGACAGAGTGCCACACCCAGTAATGGGTAGAAGGCACAATATATTTAATTATTTACTTTTATTTATGGGATAGGTGGCTCAGTGGTATCAAATTAGCCTGTGGATTTGCGAACCCGGGTTTGATTCCCATAATTGACAAACAATTTTCACCACATTAAAACTACCTCTATGGCTCTCATTCCACTAACATCTTTGGGGGCTGTGATTTGATGGCACTTACCGAGATCTGTTACGGCAGAGTGCCACACACAATAATGGCTAGAAGGTGTGATAAATAAATATATCATCACGCTTTTTACCCATTACTGAGTGTGGCACTCTGCCGAAGCAGATCTTGGTAAACGATATAATTATGCGCCTGAATTGCTGTTACCAGCTGTCAAATGACGGCCTCTAAAGATGTTAGTAGAGAAGAAGCCACAGGCCTAATTTTATAGTGGTAAAATTGTTTGTCGGCTGCGGGGATTGAACCAGAGTTTTTAGGATCCACATGCCGACTCGATACCACTGAGCCATTACCCCATAAGGCGTATTGATTTATTTATTTATTTAATTTATTTGAAGTATTTTACTCAGAACTATTTTTAATTAATTAAAAATAACCTTAGAACATTGCGTGATGTTACCAACTGTGACCAGATTAATTAAATCAACAATAGAATTCTCATTAACAAGAGTAAGATAAACATTTATAACAATTAATGTATTTAAAGCAGGAACTCTCAAGAACAATGTAGATTTAAAATCTCACATAATAACAAAGTTATGATTGTGTTATCTTGAATAGTCAACAATTAGTTTACACCTTGGTCTATATAGATATTTACAACAGAATGCATTATTCATTTCAACACTAGTCTTACGCATAAATTATTATATTGAGGTTAGGTGCAATATTTTGGGATGCAACAAAATCATAAATTTATTTATCGCCACGCCTTTTACATAATAAATCGTAAACACAAATATGCTAGTAATGCCATTTTAGTGCCAATTTTTATTGTGATTCTAATGGAATATCTGGAAGATCGAGCTTTGATCGGGATATAACGAATGATGGAAAGTTTAAAATGAAATATAGAAAAGCAAGAAATATAGAAAATGAACAACTTTTCTCTCCAATTTTCTTTTGAATTTTCGCTCATTATATGGAAAACAGTTGGTGATATTGAATTTATTTTGGTCTCAATTGAATTCTTGGATCAAATTATATTGCCCTATGCCTATAATTAAAATTAAAATTATTATTTTTAATATTTGTGTGAAACTTTTTATTTTCTTCAAGAATGTAATAATAATTGTAATAATTTACAAATTGTAATTATAAATATGATATTATCACGTCTATATGTTCAATCGGTAATACAGAATTAATAATAATAATAATAATAATACTTTGAATATCTAATTTTTTTGTATATTTACTTAAAATATTAATTTTTTTTCTGTAAATTGCTGCAATATGAATAATTTTAATTGGGAATCAAATTGGAGTAAATTTCTTTTAAAAATTTAATACATATAACATAAAAAAATATTGTATATTTATCGTGGTGAAATTTGAAATAAAAATTCTTGAAATAGGTGGCAGAAATGTCGAATCCATAGTATTCGGTATCTGTTATTTGGAGTGTTTTTTTTTTTTCGATACAAATAGGAATGGCCCTGTGGTATCGAGTCGGAGAGTGGTTTTGAGAACCCAGGTTCAATTCGCGCAACCGACGAATAATTTTCACCACTTTAAAATTAATTAATGGCTCTGTGGTATCGAGTCGGCCTGTGGATCCTGAGAACCCTGGTTCCATCCCCACAGACGATAAACAATTTCACAAAATTAAAATTACCCCCACAACATCCTTGAGGGCCATGATTTGACGGCTGGTAACCGTACTTTACGCGCATAAATATATCACTTACCGAGATCTGCTTCGGCAGAGTGCCACACCCAGTAATGGGTAAAAGGAGTGATGATATATTTATATATATATTTTAAAATTACCCCTATGGCTCCCCCTTCACTAATATCTTTGGGTCCGAGGCTTGACGCCTGGTAACCACACTTTACGCGCATAAATATATCACTTACCGAGATCTGCTACGGCAAAGTACCACACTCAGTAATAGGTCAAAGACGTGTTGATATATATTTCTATACATTTTTCTTTTTCTTCGATACAATGTGTGAACGTTTGACGGCAGAAAATTTACGATAGCAAATGTTCAAATTGTTTTGAAAACACTTGTATTATTTAGAAATATCAAGCAGTTTGTTTGACATAATATTTTGCTCTAATTCTATAAAATAAAACCTTTTGAGTAGATAATTAAATGTCAATGAATTTAGCAAATTAAGAAATAATAAATTATGTCACTTGATATCCTTTCTAAATTTTAATGACGTCAAAAGTACGTCCAATGCCGAGTAACAAACATAGTAAAATAAATACTAGTAATATATTTTCTCGCGAACCTTCTTAGATTTTCTAATTCGATTCCTTCCTAGAACTTTCCAAAGTCAAATTTATTGTTATGCAAACTTCGTACAAAATCGGTTTCTTTCTTGCTAATTTTAATTGCAATACTTACTCTGATAATTAAAATGATTGGTTAGAAACTTGGCTGAAAAATAGCGCAAGGTGTCCAGCTAAATGAAACAAATTTTCGCATACGTAATTTTCCCAGCCTTCTTAATTACTGATTGCTGCCTTAACTAATAATAATAGTGAAGGATAATGCATCATTGTTCTTGAGACAGTAGACGGATTTAACAATGTGCTAGCTTTGAAGAATTTACATAAATTTTGTATTTTATATTTTAGAAGCAATAGGAATTTTTTGGTATTATTTAAAAGATTATTTTTTGACGTTTCTCAAAACCAATGAAATGCTTCATTGTATGTCACGTGTCTGCGTTTCATCCAATCCTGTCATTATTATACTGAGAATAAAGCTCCTGTGATTATTCCCTGGAATAATCTCTGTAGGTGCTTTTGATTGTGACAAATGCTAGGTAGTTGTCAAATAATATAAACTGTCAACGCGTCAAGTAAAATGTGCGAAAAAAATCGATTTAGTAAAATTTCTAATACAGAAATACACCAACAAATTTTGGAAACAACTTCCAAGTAATCAATCGATATGAACCCAGTTCGAAATCTTTTAAGTTGAATGAATCGATGTCAACAGCTAAGTCAAAAAATAATATAATTAAATATAACTCGAGAGTTGGATAAATTAGAAAATAATTGTCCATTATCTTTCTGAAACTTGTTGCCATTTGGCAATAGCCACTCAAACCAAGTTTGAATGAAGAAAATTAAAATTTTACCTGAGAAGAACTAAAACATCACTAAGTATTTATTCAGATAATTTGTGTTATACAATATTTGATTAAAATTATGATATTTTTATTCAGTGTTTCCAAGGTAAAAAATAAATAAAATAAATATATCATCACACCTTCTACCCATTACTGGGTGTGGCAATCTGCCGAAGCAGATCTCGGTAAGTGTTATATTTTGCGCGTGAAGTGCGATTACAAGTCGTCAAATCACGGCCTCTAAAGATGTTAGTGGTGGAGGAGCCACAGGGGTAGTTTTTGAAATTATGAAAATTGTTTGTCACCTCTGGGAATCGAACCAGGGTTCTCAGGATCCACAGGCCGACTTCATACCACTGAGCCAAGATAATAAAGATAAATATTTATTAACTTGCAAATAGTTCTCTTTCTTGTATATCCGATGTTATACTGGCAAAATGAAGTTTATGAATTATCAATTTAAAATTAATTTTTTTCAACAATTTTTTTATAATCTTTGTTCATTGTTACTAGGAATATGTAATGACTTGCTGTTCCCATAAATATTTAAATTATAAAGTGTTTATTTCCGGTTCCATTTTATTCGAAATTAATTTGTTTCTGAAAAATATATTTATTTATTTTATTAACATAATATGACATATGGACTAGATAGTTCTGTGGTATCGAGTCGGTCTGTGGATTTGAGAGTCTCGGTTCGATTCCCACAGTCGACAAATAATTCTCACCACTTTAAAATTATCTCTATAACTCTCTCTTCACTAACATCTTTGAGGACCGTGATTTGACAGTACTACAACAGTGTGCCACACTCAGAACCGGATTTAAAATATTTCGGGCGCTAGGCAAAATATTTATTTCGGAAAATAACGAAATTATCGATAGCCATGAAATTTAAACAAAATTAACAAATGTTTAATGTTTTATGTGTCAAAATTAATGACATGAATGAAGAAATTATCTTGATAGATTAAACGTGAAACATTTGTTTAATTTTGTTTCAATTCCTTGACTATCGATAGTTTTGAGGCTATTTTCGTTATTTTTAGATCTAATTTATGCCGTTACGAAGCATGTCAAATTAATTTAGTTTATTGTATTAGTTGCAGAATTTTATCTCCTAAAACTTTTATTTGAAGCTGTCTTGCTTGAAATAATTAGGGAAGCAGGAAATTATAAAATTATGATTTTACATGTTAAATACCCATGTTCGGGAGTCGCTGTCACCATCCTGTATATATATTTCTATTATTTAAACCAAAAGCTTGAATCCGGGCCCTAAAATTTTTGGGCCCTAGGCTATTGCCTCTTTAGCCTAGGACAAAATCCGCTTGTGGCCACACTCAGTAATGGATAAAAGGTGTGATGAAATTTTAGTATGACATATTCTTAAATATATAAATATATTTGTATATAACATTGTAGCACAATGACAGTGCTGACGCTTTTATAAGGTCAACTTATACCTAAAAATACTATAGTATCCGAGCGTCGGCTTCTTTTGTTTGAACTATTTTCCTGGGAAAAAATTAAAATATTTGTCAGCTGTGACGTAAATCAACAATCAGTATTTTTCCATAATTGACCGTAATTCGTTCTATTTAACATCTTAAACATACTAAATTCTCACTTAGTCGTAACGGATTATAATCAGTGTCAAATATGCATGAAGTAATGCCACACATGTGACGTCACTAATGAGGAAGTTTTGCATTTAGCCGATACAACACATAAATAAAATTTGTGTAGGTTATATTTTCAATGTCAGCACGTGTCCTTAACTAAAACATTTAGTAATATTTAACGCAATGAAACTGAAAAGAAACTTAGTCATCTTGGATTTAATAAGTCGTAATCTAAAAAGGCAATTAGAAAGTAATTGATTGTTTATGTTTATATTTTCTTTTATATATTTCGAATAAAATAAATTATTTCTTTTACTGATAAAGTGCCGCAGTAATTGTCACAAGATTTCAATAGCACATAAAATTTATGAACTGCAAAAATGCATTTGAACACTAATTTTGTTTTCAATGATTTCTAATACAGATAACATTTCTGGTATTTTCATAATAGATTAATGAGATTTTAATTACTTAAACAATTACTAAATTAATATCCATACTTACCGGTGGAAACTTCGACCGAAATTAGTTAATAACGTTATATTAATAGCTTCGTACACGTCATTGACACTGGTATTGTAAACTGCCACATATAAATAGACAAATCAATTAAATGGACGAAAATAAATTCGACAATTAAACTGAAAAATATGAATAAATATAAATATATCATCACGCCTTCTACCCATTATTGGATTGTGGCACTCTGCCGAAGCAGATCTCCGTAAGTGGTATATTTTGCGCGTGATGTGCGGTTACCAGTCGTCAAATCACGGCCTCCAAAGATGTTAGTGGTGGAGGAGCCACAGGGGAAGTTTTTGAAATTATGAACATTGTTTGTCGCCTGTGGGAATCGAACTAGGGTTCTCAGGATCCACAGGCCGACTTCATACCACTGAGCTAGCCACCCCATAAAGTATGAATAAATATAAATATATCATCGTGCCTTCTGCCCATTATTGGATTGTGGCACTCTGTCGTAGCAGATCTTTGTGATATACATATTTTGCGCGTGAAATACTGTTACCAGACGTCAAATTATGGCTCCCAAGGATGTTAGTGGACGGGAATCCACAGGCCGATTGTGTCACCTACATCTTTAAAATAAATAAATATAAATATATCATCACGCTTTCTACCCATTACTGGGTGTGGCACTCTGCCAAAGCAGAGTAAATGAAAATGAAAGAAAAAGAAATGAAAAACAGAGTTTCCCTGTGCTTGTTTTTGAAAGTAAATTCCACACAATTCCACGTAACTATTTAAGGACTGAAAATGAATTAAATATATAAGAAAGGAAGAGAAGGTTATCCTACTCTTGTTTTTGAAAATAAATAATTATATAAATAAATAAATAAATATATCATCACGCTTTCTACCCATTACTGGGTGTGGCACTCTGCCGAAGCAAGTCTCGGTATGTGAAATATTTTTTTTGCGCATGAACAGTTATCGGTTGTCAAATCACGGTCCCCAAAGATGTTAGTGGAAGGGGAGCCACAGGAGTAGTATTAATGTGGTGAAAATGTTTTGTCGGCACTGGGAACCGAACCCGGGTTCTCAAATCCACAGGTCAACTGAGTCACCTACATCTTTAAAATAAATAAATATAAATAAATCATCACACTTTCTACCCATTACTGGGTGTGGCACTCTGCCGAAGCAGATCTCGGTATGTGATATATTTTTTTTGCGCGTGAAGTACAGTTACCGGTTGTCAAACCACGGTCCCCAAAGATGTTAGTGGAGGGAGAGCCACAGGAGTAGTATTAATGTGGTGAAAATGTTTTGTCGGCACTGGGAATCGAACCAGGATTCTCAGGATCCACAGGTCGACTTGATACCACTGTGCCACTTACTCCATACCTACATCTACATGAAATTGCAATACACAATGCAATTTAATGCCAGATAACAGTATAAACAATAAATAAACCTTTTTTTTTTTTACATTTTAACTACAAATAATAATATAAATTAAAAGGCAATAAATAGATGAATAAATTAAACATTTTTACCCAAGCACTTGTGCATCATATTAAAATATGTTATATAAACATAAAACACTTATTATCTTTTCATTGTCTAGCTGAATTTAACGTCCCATAAATCTCCGGAATGACAAATAAACCAACGAATAAATTAATAACGGAAATTTTCCGCGGTAATAAATAAACAGTAAATAATTCTATCCGAACCAAACTGAAATCCAATCCCAACCTGTTCAGCTACAGCTACAGGCTACAGGCTACGCATTCAACTCCTTCGCAATCCGCGTTAAAAAGTGCCTGTAACCGGTCTTGTCCGGTTTCATCCAGTTACACACGGTCTGCATACAAGTACGTGTGAGTTGGAGACGGAGGTACAAGAATTAGCCAACAACCTGTGGCGACCAATTTTTCATTTTTATTTTATGTGGCGCCAAAATACTTTTTTCATGTTTTGCTGTCGTGGTATGCGTGGTACTGTTACGCATAAGATGACATTAATTTTAATTAGGTTTTTGGCAGAACTTGATTAAGATAAGGAAATGATGTTATATTTTTGAGAGAACAGGAAATGCAAGAATTTTAATTTTATTTTTAATTGCGAAATAAACTGTTATAGTTTTGTTTTTATGGCGACTCGAGATTTTGAGATTTTAATTGATTTATTTAGTACTCCGTACAACAGAAACTTAAGCTATAAAGTAAAGTATGCTGAAGTGTCAAAAATTATTTTATTTTTGTTAATTAGCGCTGACATCTGTACAAGGGTGTTACACTATAATGAACTTCGAATCACTCAGACACAATCGAATATTTTTCTATTATAATACGCGACTAGCTATCATTTTTAGAGATCTGCAATTGCAGAGCTTTATTATATCAACTTAATAAACTAATAATGTAAAATAAGAAAAGGAAGTTAATCTCAATTACAGTAGTGCACACGGGGAAAGTTTTCTGACAAACTTTTTAGAACGAAAAAGAAACTAACTTCATGCTTAAGGTACAGTATTTTACTCATTTCATATCAAAGAATAATTGACAGATTATCGAGAAACTTTCTTGACTTCTTTCTAAAAAAAAATTCTCAGAAAACTTTTCGCTTGAGCACGGGAAAGTAAACTGGTGTAGGGATCAACAACCACCCTTAAAATCTGCGCATTCACATCGACGCCATCTATAGTTTCCACCCGTTCCCAAATCTAATTTTCTTTTTTTCATGTTTATCATGACATAATCTATTATAAAATCCATTTCTGTCACTGGAATAAATAAGACATCATTTTGCACCCTAGCTCTCTAACTAAAAGCTTTATTTGCAGCTTTTTTGCTTAAAATATTTAGGTTTATATTACGATTTTACATGTTAAAACCTTATGTTCACCCTTACCAAGCACCACCCGGTATATTCTATATGTAGTTATATTTTTATTCACAAATTTGAAAGTGTGAGCATATAGAATGGCAGCGTTACTCTTGTGCAACAACGATTTATTGATGGAATTTTCCATTTTATCTGTGTTCTAATCTTGCGGAAATAGAATTAAATCAAATAAAAAATAACGCAAAATAATAATATTTCGAGCGTATGATTAACAAGAACAACATACCATCGTTACCATTCACTATAGTCATAGCAACAATTAAAATCAAATCATTATCAGCAACCTACAATAATTCCAAGCTGAACAAAAGTAACCATTCTTTTTATACAGATAAAAAATTTGCAAGAACACGCGAATAATCCACCATCAACATCAATACTTGTACTTTCAAAATGAAATAGCAAAATTGGCAAAGACGGTTCACGGCTGCGGAATAGATATGAAAATAAATGATTGCAATTTGTTATAATTACAATCATTTTATCTAAATATTGATTGTTGTTCTTAATTAATAATTACCCATCATTTCTTGTTATTATAATGATTGCAAAAATATAGACGTTGCAAATAAAAATGAGCTTGATTACATTGATTCTTCTGTTATTAATTAATTAATGTAATTTGATTATAATGTCAGTTGATTCTTAGTAATGACAAACATGTGATTTTATCCTCATTATTGTTATGATTATTTCATTGATTTCTGTTCATTTTACCTCATTACAACTTAATTTACAACGTATTGTTGGTAATCTTGTGATCATTACAGATTTAATTAGAATAATTATCTTTTTCTCAATGTTGTTTACATCACGCCTTTTGCTCATTCTTGGACCTATAACTTATAGTAGAATGTGAACCACTTGAACGCAGTAGTATTTTGCCACACAAATTGTTAATTAAATTTGGTCTGAGTAGTAATATAGCAAGAGAGTGTGAATATATTGAAAATGGTTCGACAGATTAGCGAAAACTTTTTGCCAGGCAATAGTCAGAATAAAAAGCACTAGATGGTATTACTTGACGTACCAAAACTCACGACAAATTTTTATATGGCAAAACGATGAAATGAAACTGCTATAATAAGCGTAGCGCAATTTAATGAAGTTGGCCATGCTCATAGCCGGCCTCTTCATTTCAACATAACTCCTTCCTTCCTTTAGGTCGTCTATCATCTTAATCCTCCTCCTGCCTCATTTACCTTCTCTTTCTACCTTTTCTTCTATTACCTCCTTCATTAAAGTATTCCTTTTAAACGCAAGTCCCTCTTCCTTTTCAAAATAGTTTCATGCAGTCCATTTTTCTCCTACTCTTTTCAAAACTTGTTCGTTGCTAACTCTATCAGACCACCATGCATTCTCCTCCATATCCACATTTCCGTGCCATCAACCATTTTCCTAGCTTTGTTTTCAAACTGTCTATATCTCACATCAATACAACATAACACTCCATGCAAAAGTTTCGCTATCCTTTTTCGTAGTTTCTGATTCAATTTTCCACTCAATATTCTACTTTTCTTCAGAAACGGTTCTTTTGCATTACGGCATTCGAATTCCACTCAAGCTAAAAATATAAATGAACTACCACACTGCGGCTCGATATACTGTAATTAGGATTAAGTTCCTGGTCTACAGAGTACCATAAATAAATAAATAAATATCCATTTTGCTACGACTGCCTGTAAATGTAATATAGTAAAAATCAGTTATGGGTTATGGGAACCAAACCCCGGTTTTATTTCCACTACGCAATTTATGCAAATAAAATATGCAATGTTTAGAATTGCAAGAAAGAGGTTACCAGCAAGATTTATGTATAGTTCGCATTTTGCATTTTAACAGTGCGTAACTTCCAAAGAACAGTTAGTTAAAACATTAGTATTAAACTCGTCTCTTACACCTTGAACCTATTTATTCACAACAAAATAAACAAAAACCATATTAGTTCTTTGACAAGTCATTAAAAAAATTAACGGTACACCATATCATAAAGAATAGCAGACAGATAAGACAGGTACATTAATCATCTTAGCCAAAGATGACTGGGCTTTCGCAAATGTATTTATTATTTCGCTAAGTTCTTTCTTGCTCTGTTTATTCCAACTTCTAAATAAGGTGCGAATTCCTAGCAAAAACTTGTTGATTTACGGGTCACTTTGGTGGACTGACAATCATTGGAATAATTACATGAATTAATATAAAGTGGTTGTAACAAATTTTGACAAGTTGCTCTCAATTGATTTTGCAAAAAAACGATTTCCGTTCTATTGCCTAAAGCTAGACTTTTATTGCTGAAATATTATTCTAATTATATTAAATAAACACTAATGAATAGTACAAAAAAAACTGGAATTTTAACGAAAAAAACTACCCATGTGATTCCTCCATAAGTAATAGTTTTGGAGGGCGAAATTTGACGGATGATAACCGCAAAATATTTCACTGAGATCCATAATAGCGAAGGGAGTCAATAGTTATTTGTATATCAAGGGAAGAAACTAAGACATTTCTTCCCGAGGGATAAAAAATTGTTTATTTATTGGGTCTAATAAAAATTTAAAAAATATATATAATCACGCCTTCTACCCATTATTGAGTGTGGCACTCTGCCGACGCAGATCAGAATATATTTTGGGCGTAAAGTGCGGTTACCAGTCGTCAAATCACGGCCTCCAAAGATGTTAGTGGTGGAGGAGCCACAGGGGTAGCTTTTGAAATTATGAAAATTGTTTGTCGCTTGTGAGAATGGAACCAGGGTTCTCAGGATCCACAGGCCTAATTATTTAATTTGTTGCAACAATTTCTTTCTTGCCTAGGGATGAAAAGTATTATTTTCTTCTCTTAACTGAGGCTAGAAAATTTTAGTTTCTGATACAGTTATTTGATTAAGATTTTGAATATTTTTTTTTTTCTGAAACCGGCAAGAAAGTACCTATTTTCCTGACCAATTTTAGTATGAAAAGTAGGTTTTTACTTGAACAGTCAAGTAAAATACGTATCCAAGGCTACAATAACAATAACAGTCTGGTAAAGTACAATACAGTCTGGTAAATATTTTACCTGACTGTTATTTTTGTTGTAACCTTGGATACATAGTCTGCAGTCAGTAAAATTCGTATCAAAAAATTGAAACATTTTGAATTATGATTAAATATTGATTAAATTAAACGGTTTCAGAAAAAATAGTGTACATAATACGTCAATTAAAATATCACTTTCCTGACTTATTACGTAATATACTATTACTGTACGCAATGTTTTTTACTGTAGCTTATTGTGGAACCCGAACCATTCAGACACAATCATATTTTTCTGATGTAAGTTGAAGTCACCGAGATTTGAACTCTTGACTTCTTGCTTGACATACAAGTTTTATTTCGGTTTTATCCACTGGACTACGATTGCTTGTTTAAGATTAGACTTGCGTTAATCATAATTCTTTATTATTAACCTATTATAAATAGCTGGACAGGCAAGATTAGAAAAAGCAATAGAGTAATAACTCAATTTTTACAAGGCAACTATAAATTATTTATTAAATAAATTACAAATTGTTAGCAGTGCGTGCTATGGTTACTATGGTTAGTATGTCAAACACAGAGATTAAAATTTACAGAAAATTTTCCAGTTTCAAAGTTATTAAGTGCAGTTCCTTTAGATATATTCGCACATTTTTTATAATGAATGATTGAACAACAGAGTGAGTTTAATCATATATACATACATACATCCCATGAAATAGGGTAGCATGAACCCTTGAAACATTCACTGAACATTTATTCATTAGATTCATCCTTCAATAATTAATCTTTGCCGAACATACCTATCCTGATACACCATCCACATTAATATAAGTTTTCATAGAAACTCGTCTCATCTATCGTTCACGCAACAAACCTTCAATCATATACATCCATTTATTCCTACGGATCCGAGGTCATTTTCACCATTTTAACATACGTACTTATACCTACTTTTCTAACAACATTCTTCTCAATCTCACACTCTTCATGCATCAGCTTATTCCGAACACAATAGACAAATTATTGTGATTATTTTTTGACGTTTCCCAAAACCAATGAAATGCTTCATTGTATGTCACGTTTCTGCGTTTTAACCAATCCTGTCATTATTATACTGAGAATAAAGGTGTAGTGATTATTCCCGGGAATTATCTCTGTAGATGCTTTTTTGTTTGTGACAAATAATAGGTAGTTGTCAAATAATTATTTAAAACTGTCAACGCGTCAAGTAAAAAATCGATTTAGTTCATTTCAGATACAAATCAACACAAACAAATTTTGAAAATAACTTCCAAGAATACATTAATAAGTAATTAATCGAAATGGACCCAGTTCAAAATCTTTTAAGTTGGATGAATCGACCTCAACAGCTAAGTCAAAAAATAATCTAATTAAATATAACTCAAGAGTTGGATAAATTAGAAAATAATTCTCCAGTATCTTTCTCAAACTTGTTGCCATTTGGCAATAGTCACGAAAGCCCGTAGGGCATCAAGTTTTCGAAAGACCTGTTAAATTATTTTCTATTTATTCTCACTTTCTTGTTACATTATTACTGAAAAATCTTTAAAAATCATAATACTAGAAAACTACACTTTTAGTATAAAGATTTTCTCAGCACAAACAAATGAAAAGTATACAAGCAGAAAATGTCTCAATCATATAGAAATTCTATAATAACTACTACAATAATTTGTAATATTGTCGATCTATAACATCACGAGGTTGATAACAGTTGCAACTTCCGATTTATAAAAGGGAAGTGACAATAAAGGAAGCAATGTGTAATAAACAGTTAAAATCAGTACTATTTCATTGAAAATTACAGCTAGTATAACTACCAAAGAGCAAGGTAACATTTGAAAGGCATGATTGTACAAAATTATTCATTTTAAAATGAATACAAGTGCGTTAAAATCAACGACCGCTTTCTACCGATTACTGGATTTCCAGCTTGATTTGCATCCGTAGTTTTGCTATTTTAATAAATCGTGCAAACAATAATATTGCTGGTGCGTTTAACCGTAAATTACAACCAAAATGGCGGTTCTGTCATTTTAATTCACCGGATTATCTTAATAATAGATGTGACAGAACCTATTGTATAAAAAGTTTGCAAAATTAGTTCCAAATTGGACCGACATATGGTAATGTAATTGATATCGCGTGTCGGAAATTTTTCTTTTTGAATTTGATTTTAAAGTTTGCATGTTATAAATAATAAGGAATCCTATAAACCATTTATCATTTGTTACACATGTTACAACGCTGTATAAACCTTATTTGATTGTTATTGAAATGTTATCCATTTTCAACTTTTTATAATAAATAAATATGAATATATCATCACGCCTTCTACCCATTACTGAGTATGGCACTCTGCCGTAGCAGATCTCGGTAAGTGATATATTTTGCGCGTGAAGTACCGTCAAATCACGGCCCCCAAAGATGTTAGTGGAGGGAGAGCCACAAGGGTAATATTAATGTGGTGAAAATTGTTTGTCGGCTGTGGGGAATCGAACCAAATAGTTAGAGAGCTAGGGTGCAAAATGATGTCTCATTTTTTCCATTGACAGAAATGGATTTTTTAATAGATTTTGTCATGATAAATATGAAAAAAAGAAAATTAGATTTGGGAACGTTTAAATTATAGACTTTGGTATAATTAAGTAATAAAAATGGTAGACAGAAGTTTTGGCCGGTGACGCATGCGCAACAAAACCGGTCAAAATAAGCAATTTTTATGGTGTCGTGTGACATATTACTACTTGTTCACGACGAATACATGACAAAAAAATTATTGACAGAAATTATTGCTGGTTCTCATTAATGACAGAAGCTCTGAAAGTGGACTGGTGTAGGAATCAAACCACCCTTAAATTCGGCGCATTTACATCGACGCCATCTATAGTTTCCACCCGTTCCCAAATCTAATTTTCTTTTTTTTCATGTTTACCATGACATAATCTATTAAAAAATCAATTTCTGTCACTGGAATAAATGAGACATCATTTTGCACTCTAGCTCTCTAACTAAAAGTTTTCAAATCCATAGGCTGACTCGATACCACAGAGCCATCTACCCCATAAATAAATAATATAAAATTAATGTTTAAGGTACAAATAATAAAATTAATAACGATAAAACGAAGTCACGATATGTGCTGATGACGAAAATTCGAAATGTTCCATAATAAAACGATTTATAATGACTTGTTATTGTTTTTGGATCCTGAAGCATTATTATCTCTATTAATTAATAAATAACAGTTGTAGCACTCTGATAGCACTATCGCGTCAGAAGCAGGAGTAACTGGGAATTATATTTGACACGCCTGGATTCACCGAGCCGCAGTGTATTAGTTTATATATTTTTAGCTTGAGTAAGATTCGAACTCGTAATCTTCGGATTCGAATTCCATAATGCTAACCACACTACCGTACTGCCGTAATATATTAATTTATTTGTTAGATTTGATACTTTTTCGTGATACATCCAAATCTCTATCTTCTAACATCAAATATTTAAATTTAGCAAATAATTTCTTAAAAGGCGAATTCCGTTATATCGTCGATAGTATTTCAACATAACTGTCAGATACAGCTAGCTAGACTGCTAATAGCTGTTTGTCTAACGCGTTTCGGAAACTGTTGGAGCAAAATCTCTTTTTGCTGAGAGCTAAAAGTGATCTAACAGATCAGCAACTGCAAATTTGTGAGGTTTTGCAACAACTAATGCACTTTTAATTCGCGGTGTTAACGTCAGAGCTGTTGACAGCCCCAGGGCGGAAAAGAACATTAATATTTAACCACAAGTAATGACAATTTGTCAATTCTGTGAATTATTTGTTTTTGAACGACTTCGAGGAGAAATTTTTTGCGGATACTATTTTTAATGCAAAGTTTACTATTTTTATTTATTCTTTGTTGTGGTAGTACTGAACTAATTTTTTAGTGAATGTCTGTGTTATAAATATAAAATATAATAAGGCCAAATTCTCAAAAAATGGGTCAGCCGATTTTATAAACGTTCAGAATGTTTTTAACTTAGATCTTTCAAGCTGCATTCCATCAATTAAAATATTTAATATAAAAGTATGTGTTTTAGCCCTAAAAAGCGGGCTTAAACACTTCTTTTAAATAATAATGGATACATACATAAAATGACAATTTTTGTTTATTGTGAATACTTGTTTCTGCAAAATGTCATTTGGACATATAACCTATGTTACATATTTTAATCTTTTGAACATATAATTCAATGTTATTTTGTTGTGCATAAAATATTGTATGTACCACAAATGAAATTAGCATTTCTGACCCTGAACATGTTATTAGCCCTCGGTACTTTGCGCCTCGTGCTAATAATCATGCCACGGGCCAGAAACGCCTGTTTTCACCCTTGGTACGTAAATAACTAATATATTTCGAGAATTTTATTATTGTTATTATTATTTTACTTTCATGAAACTCAGTTGTTATCGAAATCATAAGTAAATAAATAACTATTATAGATAAATAATTCAAATAAAAGATACAGAGAACTACCATTTTAAATGCCGATACTATCAATATCTTTTGTAAACTCTGTAGGTATAATATAAACAGATGACATTTATAGACTTTTCTTTCTATCACGTAGACCTCAATAAATTTTACATCGCTGATTATGATTATGGGAATAATTGAATGAAACATGTGATTAACGTAGACACTGTGTAATTTCAAAGATTTAACAAAACACGTTCAAGGCTTAAAAATAGTGATTTTTTTGTGCATATTCATGTAGAGAGAATCTCATGTATTATAATTGAATAATGATAACTTTATACCTATTTGTCCTTTATGGTCTGTTGCACCTTTCTGTTAAATTAATACAATTAACTAAAAAATAACAAGCCATGCAGAAGGAAAACACCAGTGCTTGAAAAACTTCTCCTACATCACAAGATCTGATTCCCAATAATTAGCTTATTTGTTTTCGTAATTTATTAGTTTTTCTTAAAAACTGAAATAATACTAAAAAGGTGCCTTACATTTACTAATTTCTATAATTAATTTATATCATTATGTCCGGCAGCACAGTAATGTGGGTAGCGTTACGGTTTTCGAATCCGAAGCTCCCGAGTTCGAATCCCATTCAAGCTAAAATTACTACCACACTACGGCCTGTACTGTAATTGTGATTAAGTTCCTGCTGTATAGAGAAGCATAAATAAATAATTAAATGAATTAACATTAAATATTCCTAATCACGTTTACGTACGTAATATTTAAAACAATTGTTAAATGTGGAATATCTGTGGAATAGAAAAGATAAAAAGTAATTTTAGCAATTTTGAAATATCTACCTTGCATACGTATTAAGTCACGTTAGGCATAAAACGTGTGTTTATATACAGAACTGCAATATATCAACAAGCTTAGATAAGAATATGACTCACACGATTTCGAAGCAATTAAAAACCATAATTCTATTTTCCTTATGCTTATATTTTGCTTATATTTTATGGGGTGGCTAGCTCAGTGGTATGAAGTCGGCCTGTGGATCCTGAGAATCCTGGTTCGATTCTCAAAGGCGACAAACAATTTTCATAATTTCAAAAGCTACCCCTGTGGCTCCTCCACCACTAACATCTTTGGGGGCCGTGATTTGACGACTGGTAACCGCACTTCACACGCAAAATATATTACTTACCAAGATCTGCTTCGGCAGAGTTCCACACCCAGTAATGGGTAGAAGGCGTAATGATATATATATATATATATATATATATATATATATATATATTTCTATTTATTTATTTATATTTTGCTTCTTTAATATGGTGGTGTGGATAGAATTACGGAATTCAATTTCTGAGATCCCTAGTTCGAATCCTACTCAAGATAAGAATATGTAACTACTACACTGCAGCCCTAGGACTAAAAATGAGTGTTTAAGTCCGCTTTTTAGGGCTAAAATACATGAATTTTGGTGCATAAAATACTAAATGTATTTATTATCATATTGATCGATTAAGTAGAGATAATGATACAGTTACAGACTAGAAGGTATATAAGACCTACAATTTCATATACCTTGAGGCAACAAAATTATTAAAACTAATTCTAATAATTGGAAATCAATTATTTATAACGCAAGGTTGATATAAATCAAATCTAATAATTTTCACACGCGTAATCTTCTTTCATATATTATTATTATGATTATGATTATGCAATATTAATTCGACATGGCCACACTACCAGAGAGAATGCAAAAGAGATTGCTGACGTAACAATTAGCACACAAACCATGAGGCGTGGTTTTCGCAACACTCTGTATAACCTGACCTGACAGAGTAAATGCGAATAATCAATTACATGTGATATCGGTTTCCTTTCGGCTTTTGTAACGAATTTCTATCAGTTGCATTTCACAAAAGTTTTTGTTGGAGGATTATTTTAACAGTAAATTCAAGTACAACAAATATGAACGTTTATTAATATTATTATATGGGATGGCTAGCTCAGTGGTATAAAGTCAGACTGTGGATCCTGAGAACCCTAGTACGATTCCCACAGGCGACAAACAATTTTCATAATTTCAGAAAAAGCTACCTCTGTGACTCCTCCACCACTAACATCTTTGGAGGCCGTGATTTGACGACTTCACGCGCAAAATATATCACTTACCGAGATCTGCTTCGGCAGAGTGCCACACCCAGTAATGGGTAGAAGGCGTGATGATATATTTATTTATTTATTAATATTTGAAAAGTTTTATGGGATGGCTAGCACAGTGGTATGAAGTCGGCCTGTGGATCCTGAGGTCCCTGGTTCGATTCCCACAGGCGACAAATTTTCATAATTTGAAAAAGCTATCTCTGTGGCTCCTCCACCACTAACATCTTTGGGAGCCGTGATTTGACGACTGGTAACCGCACTTCACGGGCAAAATATATCAGTTACCGAGATCTGCTTCGGCAGAGTGCCACACCCAGTAATGGGTAGCAGGCGTGATGATATATTTATTTATTTATTAATATTTGAAAAGTTTTATGGGATGGCTAGCACAGTGGTATGAAGTCGGCCTGTGGATCATGAGGTCCCTGGTTCGATTCCCACAGGCGACAAATTTTCATAATTTGAAAAAGCTATCCCTGTGGCTCCTCCACCACTAACATGTTTGGGGGCCGTGATTTGACGACTGGTAACCGCACTTCACGCGCAAAATATATCACTTACCGAGATCTGCTTCGGCAGACTGCCACACCCAGTAATGGGTAGAAGGCGTGATGATATATTTATTTATTTATTAATATTTGAAAAGTTTTTGAAATATACAAATTTCCGTTTTTTTTTTAATTATAGTTATTTGAAACATTTAAACATTGAAATTCAATATCGCTGTAGATGTAGCCTCGGGAAAGTATAAAATCTGATGAGATAAAATTTGGGAAAAAAAACAACTTTCCGGAGGCCATACCTTAAAAACTAAACAAAGTATGAAGATGCGCTCAACGGCATTGAATTCCTCTTGGCCTAATTGACATATATACAAATTTGTAGCAAATTTAAAACGATTGAATTTTTGAAATTATCTTAAGGGATATACCCCTTGGATTTTTTTTAATTTTAGGCCAATTCCAGACTGTTTCCTGTAATTCTTTCTCGTACGAATATTGTAACGAAAATTTACATCAAATAAGTGAAGTAAAATTTGTAGTAACATAGAAAAACTAACTGTTCGTCTGTTTTTTATATTATTATTTATTTGTTTTCTTGAATGATTTATTATCATTCTTATCGATGCAAAATTTTTGTTAATCGCTTACAAAATAGCAAAATGCACATGCAATAAAAATTATAGTACCTGTCTGTGCATTTCACGAAATAAGTTATACTCTTAAGTCATAATTCTTCTATATTCTAGTTGATAATATCAATATTGATTGACCTTGGTGTAGGTCATTTAGCAGCGGAAATGGACAATTGTTCGTTTCCGACAATAAAATTGCATGTAATCTTCTTCATAGGTAGATTTTACATTGATATAGATATTCCGAAAAATTTATATTACGTCTTGTGAGAACGAAAAGGTATTCAAAAAGAAATATTTATTGTAAAAAAACGCAACATTCTTAAATTTTATCTTAATATACACGAACCAAACAACAGAAATGACTAATGTTTCCTGAAAAAAATTCCTTTGTCAATTGTTATTCCGGATAAATTATAATTGCATTCTTTTCTATTCTTGAAAGATCTAAGCAAACTTTTTAATAAAGTCTGATTTATCATGAATACAAAATTCAATTGAATACTAATACCTTATAATAATTTATCTCATAGAAATATCGCTTTTATCAGTTTGAGATTTGATTAACAGGAAAGAGCATTGTTTGAAAGTGGATAAACTTTTATTTACCTACCTTGAAAATGGCGATTATATATATTATACATACATATCTTCACGCTATATCCCAACAAATGGAGTAGCACGAACCCTAAAATCACTCATAAAACATTCACTCATCACACTCATCAAACAATCAGCCCTCGTCAAACATTATCATCCAAACACACCACCCTCACTTCAACCACATTCATAGATCACTCCATATAAACTCATTCTTTTATTACACTCGAAATCATTCATCACACAACAAACCTTCAATCACATCATTCCTATTCGCTTATCAGTCATCTTCTTTCTTCAACGTACATAACATATGCATAAAACATCTCAAATTACTCACGCTTACTCCTAACAACGAATCTAATAACGAATCTAACAACGAATCTACAAATATTAGAAAAGATGAAAGCGATAGCCTGCACTTGTATATGAAAGAAAAGTGAAGATGAATGATAAGTGAATAGGAGTGATTGGATGGATGTGATTGAGGGTTTGTTATGTAAGAATGTGATAAATAAATATGGAGGGATCTATGAATGTGGTTGAAGTAAGGGTGGTGTGTTTGGATGATAATGTTTGACGGGGGCTGATTATTTGATGATTGTTATGAGTGAATGTTTTATGAGTGATTTTAGAGTTCGTGCTACCCCATTTGATGGGATATAGCGTGAAGATATGTTTGTATGTATGTATGTACAAATAAAATAATGCCGCATATTGTAATATCAAAGTGAAAAAATAGATTGATTGTATAAGAAATTACATATTGTTGTGGATGGTCTTTGTTTATAAGAATGTTTATTGTTCCAAAGTATTAAAGAATTCAAAATTATTTTGCTATTAAAATAGCAAAAACTAAAATCGCTCGTTCCTAGTAACTGCGTATTAATTCCACAGTTTTTACGCCATTTCCAATTACGTTGTTTTTGTCTAATTTTGTGGGAATTATTTTTGAATTAAGTTCTAATTTCTAACAAATAACACATAATTAATTTATAAATCTTTCAAAATGCGGAATGATTTCAAGACAAGCGTAACGACAAGAAAAAATCTGCATTTAATTTAGATTCAAATCTAATTCAGAAAGCACGTGTAGATTTATTGTTAATAAATAACAACAGGAATGCTTACGGAAAAACTGAATTTATATGGTAATCCCAGACTTATATATCAATTAACAATTTACGATAAGATTGTTTTGATAGTGTTCACGGTCATTGTGTACAATTTTATTTTATTAGTTGATATTTAAACAATTAATTTATACATAATTTTTGGAGGTTATATATTACTGGCGGAGTATACAGTCCATGTAATGAACAAAAATCAAATGTAAAAATTGTATTATGTACGAGTATTATTATATTAGAACGTATTCTTGAAGATACACTTCTAACAAGCAAATTCTAAGCCCATAGAATAATTCCAAATTTAGTGATTTGAAATGAGTAAAATTTGGAAAAAAATTCCAAGGTCTATATCTTAAAAATTAAACAAGATATCTAGATGCGCTTAACGGCATTGAATTCCTCGTGTTCGAATTGACCTATATGCAAATTTGTAGCAAATTTAAAGCGATTTATTTTTTTGAAAATTTCTTAAGGGATTTTTTTCGATTTTTAGCCAATTTCAGACTTGTTGCTCTAAAATTCTTTCTCGTGCGAATATTTTAACGAAAATTTACATACGTATGTATTTTGATCCGCTGAATCCAATAGTAAAGTCACCAAGTGCTTATGTTATCTAGTTTTTGAAATATTGTTAAAAAAAATGTTTTATGAGAAAATTTTGGTGAAAACTTTTTGAAATATAAAAATTGCTGAAAATTTGCCAATAAGTTAATTGAAGCATGAGGAATTCAATGCAGTTAAGCGCATCTTCATATCTCGTTTAGTTTTTGAGATATAGCCTCGGGAAAATACAGAATCTAATGAGATCAAATTTGGAAAAAAACAACTTTCCGGAGGCTATATCTCAAAAACTAAACAAGATATGAAGATGCGCTCAACGGCATTGAATTCCTCGTGTTCGAATTGACTTATAAGGAAATTTTTAGCGATTTTAATTTTTTGGAAATTTCTTAAGGGGTACCCCTTGGATTTTTTTCGATTTTAGGCCAATTTCAGACTATTTGCTCTCAAATTGTTTCTCATACGAATATTGTAACGAAAATTTACAAACATATGTATTTGGACCCGCTGAATCCAATAGTAAAGTCCTCAAGTCCATACGCCTTCTAGTTTTTAAGATATTGTTCAGAAACTGTTATATGAGAAAATTTGGTAAAAAAATTTTGAAATATAAAAATTGCTAAAAATTTGCTAGTAAGTTAATTAAAACATGAAAAATTCAATGCCGTTGAACGCATCTTCATATCTCATTTAGTTTTTTAGATATAGCCTCGGAAAAGTACAAAATCTGATGGAAACAATTTTTTGCAAAATTACATAATTAAGTGTTTGTTTTTTTCTGTGGGGAGATATCCGATGTCCCCCCAAGGCCGCCCAGTGGCTCCGCCTCTGCACGGACGTTGAACTGATCACGATCAGATCCGCTCACTTCATTTCAACTTCAGATCAGTTCATATGTCTTGTTACAGAACTTCACGGTTCAGAGATATTTTTGCAATTAACTGTTACGGTTTCTAATGATTCTGTCTGTTGTGTTTGGATGTTGAACTGGAGAATGTTAGGTACCTTCACTTGAACTTAAGAGTTAAATGATGTGTAGTTTGGTTACGAAAGGGAATGTAGAATGGTGAGCTCATATCGGGAACCTTGCTCGAATAATAACTTTAAAAATTTTATACAAATTAATTAAATAGATGTATAGTGCAATGCATGGAAAATGAATAAATGATTCAATACATTCTACAAAGAGAAGTTTCTAATGAGCAGATCATGGTTCGGTTCTCACAGTCGACAAACATTTTCATCACATTATAGTTATCCCTGTGGCTAAATAAAAAGAGTTTCAAATAAAATAGCTTCATTTTATGTTTTTCTACAATTTTTATTTGAAATCTTTTTTGATTAAACCTCTGCTACGGCAGAGTGTCATACATTACAGGATAAAAGACATGATCATTAAATAAATTATAATTTTGAAGTATTACCAAAATTAAGTTTAAATAAAAGTTGTATAGAATTAAAAGATAAATAATTTCTTTTATTAATATTTTTTTGTAAAATCAACCATAAAGCCAGAAATTAAGAATTTATGTTTCCTGTAAATTGAAAACGAGACTGCTGCTGCCATCTCTTCGAAAACTTCTGAACTATATACCTGAACAAAATATCACACCCAATAATGGGTACAAGTCGTGATATCTTATTTTATTAATTTACTAAATAATAAAATAAATAAATATATCATCAGGCCTTCTACCCATTACTTGGCGTGGCACTTTGCCGAAGCAGATCTCGGTAAGTGATATATTTTGCGCGTGAAATGCGGTTACCAGTCATCAAATCACGGCCCCCAAAGATGTTAGTGGTGGAGGAGCCACAGGGGTAGCTTTTGAAATTATGAAAATTGTTTGTCGCCTGTGGGAATCGAATCAGGGTTCTCAGGATCCACAGGCCGACTTCATACCACTGAGCTAGCCACCCCATATATAAAATGTTTATATAAGCTGTATTTCATTTGCCACTTGGTTCACTTAAATCAGTTCAGATAAATTAGACAACATGATTAAATGAACTGAATTAAGCAAACTGATACACTCATTGAGGTGAATTACTTTAAAGTAAATTAGAATCGGTAATTCTAGTATTGGAAACAAAGTCAGCGAAGTAATCCAGCGAAATAAATAAGTGATTTGGTTCAGTAAGTAAGATCTGATCCAAATGGCAAATGGAATACGCCTATTATGTTTATTAGGGCCGCTCCATACGAGTGATATTTTATCGAACGATAAAAAATCGTACGATAAACTTAAATGTGTTAAAATGGCAAATTTCACACGAAGACCATACGGTAATAGTTATTTATATACCTAGAGCTGAAAGTAGTCTCGCGCATCATGTAAGAGCTGCAAGAACATTTTCTGCTCCTGGTGCATCCAATATTTTATTCAACGATCATTTAGAAACCCTTGAAAAATAATTTCTAATAATTTTTGACAGTTTTTCTGTATTGAAATTCGCTTGAAAAAACTGACGACTTTAAATAATCCAATGTACCTATCATTAAATATACTTGTACAATAATGAGTTATTGATAATACTTAAAACAATACCACGTATATCGATTTTAATATAACAAACAGCAAGGTGTAAGGTACAATATTATTATCTATAATTTACCTAATGGAAGAATGACACTTATATCTCATTATTACGCACGGGAATATAATTAAAATATGTTGTTTAATCTGTATCTAGTAATACGTACTTGTATTTGTCAATAATTTTATATTTTGGTAATTCCCGAATAATCAATTTGACGATGATAAATTCATCATCAAACCTAAGTCTAAATCAAACAGACTCGAGATCGATAACTCAACTATATATTGATGCCATTTTTTTTATATTACCTATTATAAATTATTATGATGGACAAAGAAACGATAATCATTAATTAATCAATTTTCAAGGCTAGGGTTCTCATCAACTAGCCAAGTATTCATACATAAACAGAATTAAATTGTCCGGAAGTACAGTGGTGTGGTTAACGTTACGGCATTCGAATTCGCAGATCCCGAGTTCGAAGCCCACTCAAGCTAAAAATATATGAACTACCACACTGTGGCTCGCTAAGTTCGGATTGGAATGAAATTCCTGTTGTACAAAGTAACATAAATTAATTAATTTTTATATAAAGGGAAATTATACTTCATCACATTTTGTACTTTCCCGGAGCTATATCTCAAAAACTAAACAAGATTTGAAGATGCGCTCAACAACATTGAATTTCGCGTACATTAATTAACTTAAAAACAAATTGTCAGCAGGTTTTATATTTCAACAAATTTTGACCAAAATTTTCCCTTAATATTAATTTATGTATCAAGGATGAAAACATGCGTGTCTGGCCCGTAGGATAATAACATGGTTAGGGTCAGAAACACTAATTTCACTTGTGGTACATACAGTATTTTATGCACAACAAAATAACATTTAATTTTAAATTAAAAAATTGAAACAAGTACATTTATATGTTAAAATAACCTTTTGCAAAATCAAGTATTTACAATAAACAAAAATTGTCATTTTGTTTATGTCAAATAAATATATCATCACGCCTTTTATCCATTACTGGGTGTGGAACTCTGCCGAAGCAGATCTCTGTAAAGGATATATTTATGCTCGTGAAGTGCGGTTAGCAGTCGTCAAATTACGGCCCTCAAGGATGTTAGTGGAGGGAGAGCCACAGGAGTAATTTTAATGTGGTGAAAATGGTTTGTCGGTTGTGGGAATCGAACCGAGGTTCTCAGGATCCACAGGCCGACTTGATACCACTGAAACACCAATCTCATTTTGTTTATGTATCTATAGAAAATTATTGTATTATGGCCCTAGGGCAAATACAAGTGTTTTAGTCCGCTTTTCATGACTAAAACATATTAATTTCGGCCTGGTTGTACATGAGACCTCAAAATTAGAAGACATGCATTTTGGGACTTTACCATTAGTTAAAGAAAATAAATGGAGGAGGTGGCTGAGTAGTATAGAGTCGAACTGTAAATTTGTGAACCTAGGTTCGATTCCCACTATCGACAATTTTACCACATTAAAATCATCCCTGTGGCTTTCTTTCCACTAACATCTTTGTGGACCGTGATTGCAACTGTTAGAAATATATCCCTTATCAAGATCTGCCACCTCCAATAATGGGTAAAAAGCATGATGATATCATTATATGTATTTCTTCTTGCAGATATAGCGCGTTGACGGCGGCCCAAGATGACCGCGTCACAATGCTCGAACGGAGACGCCAACCACACCGACACGTCCAACGTTGCCGTAGTATCCGTCACCGGCTACCACAACTCCGGTTTCAAGGACGACGAGAACACCCTCGATGGCGTGATCAAACCACCACGTGAAATCACCGACGAAGAAGCTTCCCAACAAGGCAAAGTCAAACTCTCACGTAAAGAGAAATGGCGTATCTTAAAGAACGTGGCTGCTGTTTCTTCCGCGTTTATGATACAATTCACCGCTTTCCAAGGTATTGCGAATCTTCAATCTTCTATCAACGCTGCAGATGGTCTTGGGACGGTATCTCTTAGTGCTATCTACGCGGCTTTGGTTGTGAGTTGTATTTTTGTGCCGACTTTTGTGATCAAGAGACTCACGGTGAAATGGACTCTATGTTTGTCGATGTTGTGCTATGCGCCCTATATTGGCGCGCAGTTCTTCCCGAGGTTTTATACGTTGGTACCTGCTGGGGTGTTGCTGGGTGTGGGCGCAGCGCCCATGTGGGCATCGAAAGCGACGTATATTACGCAGGTTGGAGGGGTGTATGCTAAGTTGACAGATCAGTCCGTTGAGGCCATTGTGGTGAGATTCTTTGGGTTCTTCTTCTTGGCGTGGCAGACGGCTGAACTTTGGGGAAATCTCATCTCTTCCTTAGGTAAGAATATAATTTAATTTATTAATCTTTGCACTGTAGAAAATAATCAAAATCGATTTATATAGTGTGTTTATGGTCTTCTTATTTTTTTTTAATGGTTAATACTATAGGTCAACCAAGGCGAAAAACATAAAAATATCTTAGTAATAGTATATTACATAATAAGTCAAGAAAGTGATTATTTTTTTGATGAACCGGTTGTTTGTAATACGAGGCCGCAGGCCGAGTATTTAAATCCGCTGAGTCAAGTAAAAACACTTTCCTGACGAATCATGTATAAGTACTATTTTTTCTGAAACCGTTTACTTTAATCAATATTTAATCATAAGTAATTCAAAATGTTTAATTTTTTTTATATGAATTGTACTGACAGCAGATTACGTATGCAAGGTTATATCAAAAATAACAGTCCGGTAAAATCTTTACCAGACTGTTTTGTATTTTACCAGACTGTTATTTTTGTTGTAGCCTTGGAGACGTACTTTACTTGACTGTTTTTGTAAAAACGTACTTTTCATACTAAAATTGGTCAGGAAAGTAGGGACTTTCTTGTCGGTTTCAGGAAAAATATTTATAATTAAAGAAATATTATTTTTTTAGTTTTTATTACAGGACAATAAATTAATGTTGAAAAATGTTGTAGTAGCCTGCGAACTAACAAATTTCATTTGTTTTCTTTCGTTTTTTAATTTGTTTATCCGTCAATTGTAGTTTGTTACCATTTAATATACTACCCCATAAATAAGCATCATGTCAATTAATTGAATACGATAATGCCGAAAAAGTGGGTTTTTGCCAAGTTTTTCTTTGACAATATAATATTGTTACTTTACTCCCAACTTAAATCAAAATTTTGTAAAGAATATCCATTATTATTTGTATATAAGTTTAATGTTTTCAAATTTATTACAATAATTTCAACCTTCAACTTAAAGAACATATCCAGTACACATAATATGTTTCAAAAGTTTCCAACTTCAGTCACCAAATTAGATGTTTGATTAACTTTAAAATAGTTTTAATATATTCCATACATTCTTTCACCATTCAAATTATGTGCATTACTTTCAAAATCTCATCCCAGATAACTGTTTAATTACCCACACAAATTTTTAAAGTAAAAGTTAAATTATTTAACATTTACTTTAGATAGTAGTTTCAGTAAAAATCTCTTTTTTACTTTCTTCTATTTTATTCTAAGGATCAACCTCCTAATAATTTTATCTGTCATACAAATAAAAAATTTGATTAGAATTATATAAACTCATTTTTTTGTTTATTGAATGGATATATTTATTAGGAACTTGAAATTTCTTAAATTATGTATACAAGTGATCTTCAAAATGTTGACGCGACCCCTTCTCCGGAGAGGGAAATATTAGGAGCAGGATTCAAAGAATTTGTTACAAACTTGAAAGCAAAATACAATTAATTCTACAATCTATTATATCAACATACCAAAGTGCCAAAAAAAAAAATTCCAAAATTCTTAATAAAAAGTTGTTCCTTTACTAATTTTTTAAATCGTGCTTCTATTTTTGTTACGTACTTTATGAAACCAGCCTCTTACAAACTTCAATTTTGATCACACAAATGTAAGAGAGTCACTAAAAAATTTATTTGTGACTTTTGACTCCAAAAGATTGGAAAACAACTGATGTATACCATATTTAATTCCACTAATTTAATTACCAATTAAGCTAAGGATGAAGATTGTCCTTCCAGAGTCTTATTCTTCTTCTTCTTCTTCCAGTTCTGTCCTCCAACCCTCATGGAGGTGGTGGAGGAGGTAACGACCTGAACGAAACGCACACTTACGACCACTGCGGTGCCAACTTCATCGTCATCTCCAACAACAACGAAAATCTTTCTCGACCTGATGACTCGGAGATCTTCACCATCTCGGGAATTTATCTCGTCTGTATCTTCGTGGCCGTCATCATGATTGCTTTGTTTGTTGATCCACTCTCCAGGTAAGATTTTTAAGACTTTTTAACTTTGAAACTATTTTAATTTTCGTTTATAAAAGTCATGATAAATCAGCAATTGCAAGTCTTTTAGATGGTTTAGAAAGATGCAATTGGCAGAGTTTAACTTGACAGTTGTTGTCATGGAAACAATGTATTCTGGTTCATAACAGTACCCTTCCGGTAGGCATTTATTATTTAACTGTCATTTTATTCTTCAGTCACTCTAGAAACAAAAATCGCGTGCGCTCTATCAAAATTCTGACAGATTCAAATAATCAAATAAATTTTATTTTTATAATAATGTCAGAAGCGCAAAAAATTCTATACAACAATCGAAAATTAGAAAATCTCGACTCACCGGTCCTCGTTTTTATTCCACAGCTGGCACAGCGCCATTTAAAAGCGGAACTAATATTTGAAATGTCATGTTTATAGTAAATACAAATAGGTTGGAGTGATAGTAATACTTTAGATTATTGCTCTGTTAATAATGTTTAAAAATAAAATGATGTGGGTAAGGGAAACAACGATTTTTATTCATTTAAATTTTCAAATGTAAGTTTATATATCAGTCTTGCCAATTTCAACTAGTTTTTTTATAGCCAACTGAAACACTTACTTCTGATCCTGTATTTTGAATACTGCCCGTTTAAATTAAAATATAGTAAAAATTAATCAAATAAACAAAACTAAATCGGAAATGTACTTGATTAACAATGGTAGCTACAGGTGATTGTTTCAAAGTAATTGTTAGTAAACTTACAAAAGAATGTCTAAACTCTTAAACTAATTCTTAGTACCAATAAATATCGATGACTCAACATGTTAATAATTTTATCTCCAACATGAAAAGTACTAAAAATTGTTTGCAGTTTACGTCTGCGTCTTAACAGTCCATAAATTTAATTCTGTAAATACAACAAAATTATTTACATTTTGCATTTGTTACTGACTGCACATTAAATAAAACAATCACTGACCAGTTTTCCACTGATTGTTTCTCTAATTACTAATTTCATGTGTTTATTCAAATTACATAATAATTCATAACAAGGTATGTGGATTGTTAATCATTGATCTGTTATCGAGAAATGTCGGCATTGTATTCTGTTGTTTACACAACCTTTTAATTATCTTCTACGCGATTTTTTTGTTGTTTCATTCATGCAGTTATTCTGCCATTGAGAACTTTGTAATTATTTACAATCTATATATTTAATTAGTTTGTTGTTATTTTTCTATAATTGTAAACTATTTTTGTTATTGAAATTGTAATAATTGATAACCGGGTTTTATGATTGAAAATTTTATTCCCAGACGACGTGTCGACTACTGGATTGGGCTATTTTTAAGTCTAAATTTGTTCATATAATATTTCTTACTTGATTTATAACAACAATGTAACTTATTTCAAATAATTACTGTGTATTTGACTAGTCTTTTGTCGAAAATATTTCGTCCGTAAATATTTCGAAATCCAAGAGTTAAATAAAAAAAAATGAATCTATAGCAAAATGCCACACGCAGAATGGGTAGAAGGCATGATGACATATTTATTTTATTTTTATTTAATAGAATTTTGTCAATATAAAATGAAGTAGATGGCTCAGTGGTATCCTGAGAACCCTGGTTCGGTTCCCACAGTCGACAAACATTTTCACCACATTATAATTAGCCCTGTGGCTAAATAAAAAAGAGTTTCAAATAAAATAGCTTCTTTTTATGGTTTTCTACAACTTTTATTTGAAATCTTTTTTTATTAAACCTCTGCTACGACAGAGTGTCATACGTTACAGGATAAAAGACATGATCATTAAATAAATTAGAATTTTGAAGTATTATCAAAAAAAAGTTTAAACAGAAGTTGTAGAGAATTAAAAGATAAATAATTTCTTTCATTAAGATTTTTTTGTAAAATCAACCATAAGGCCAGAAATTAAGAATTTATGTTTCCTGTAAATTGAAAACGAGACTGCTGCTGCCATCTCTTCGAAAATTTCTGAACTATATACCTGAACAAAATACCACACCCAATAATGGGTACAAGTCGTGAGATCTTATTTTATTTATTTACTAAATAATGAAATGAATAAATACATCATTACGCCTTTTTACCTAATACTGCGTGTGGCACTCTGCCGAAGCAGATCTTGGTAAGTGATATATTTTGCGCGTGAAGTGCGGTTACCAGTCGTCAAATCACGGCCACCAAAGATGGTAGTGGTGGAGGAGCCACAGGGGTAGTTTTTGAAATTATGAAAATTGTTTGTTGCCTGTGGGAATCGAACCAGGGTTCTCAGGATCCACAGGCCGACACGATAATCACTCAAAAAATAAATAAATATATCATCACGCCTTCTACCTATTACTGGGTGTGGCACTCTGCCGAAGCAGATCTCGTTAAGTGATATATTTTGCGCGTGAAGTGCGGTTACCAGTCGTCAAATCACAGCCCCTAAAGATGTTAGTGGTGGAGGAGCCACAGGGGTAGCTTTTGAAATTATGAAAATTGTTTGTCGCCTGTGGGAGTCGAACCAGGGTTCTCAGGATCCACAGGACGACTTCATACCTCTGTGCTTAATTAATTAATTAATAAAATATTAATAATAATAAATCATAAAGTAGTGTACATATAATTAATAATCGATCAAGATTTAAGAACAAGCCACTAACAAAATCATTAGTATAAATCGTTTAACAATATATCCTTTCTCCAAGCAAGGTTCGATCTGATGAATAGTACATGCTCTCATTCGTTACTATTTGGCAAGGCCTCTAACAAATGCAAAATGCAGAAACTAATTACGTGCTCACGAGATTCATAACCACGCCTTCTTTAAAGACTCTTTTGTTCTTTCCGCCGTTCTCTTGTTTCAAAGGTTATGAGTATATTACAGACATTAGACTTCAAATGAAATATCATTTTTTATCTTTCTAGGGTATACTTAGCTAAATGATCCTGAAGATTTATTTTTTCGCTTGAATTATAAGAATAATGATGAAGCATTAGCTTTTTTTTAATTCTATTAATGTTTTGTTTGAAATAATTACTTGTGGCGACCTTAACTTAATCTTTGTATGTTTGTTAATTAATTAAATGAAGCTGTTTGTAGGTAACGAAACGGTTTTGGAAATTTTGACAACCTTGTTTTTAATGTATTGACATTCTAATATTTTGGTCGTAATTAGCTTTATGTGTGGTATTTCTAAACTAAACTTGAGTTACGGATATATTTTAATTGTAAATGCGTAAATGAAATGACTCTAAATTAGGATCATTTAAATTTTTTGTTATGCCTACTTTTAAAATTACAATAATTGTGGTCTTTTAATTCTTTCCGTAATTAAAATCTGTATATTTCATTTGTTTAACTAATTATAAAAAATTACGATGTTTACTCATTTGGTTTGATTTAACATAAAATTAAAACCAAATCAGAACTTGAGATTTGCTATTTTTATTTGTGGATGCAGTAATTTGACAGCTGGTAAACGCAATTTAAATTTCATTTATTAGCACCATAAGTAAATGAATGAGAAATTTCATTTGTAGAGAACTTTAATAAGAAACATAAACAAACAAAAAACAAATCATCTACAAATGGCGCAATGTAGGTCTGTGAATTTTTCTTTGAACTATTTTAATTATTATCACCTCCATATTATTGTAATATTGTAGTTTTATAAAATTCTATTTGACATTTAAATTGTCACTGTCTAAAACAGTAATTTTCAAAGTGTGGGTCGCGACCCCTCAAGGGGTCGCAAAGACATTGATGGGGGGTCGTCGGATGCTATTTACAAATTTTAACATACATGTTTCCAAAGATTCATTCCGTTTCAAGTTTTTACTTACATTTTAAGAATTAATGAAATTAAAAATACAATATATACTATTTATTTGGATACATGTTATATTCACGTTTGTTTCTGTTTACGGATAAATAAATAAATAAATATATCATCACGCCTTCTACCCATAACTAGGTGTGGTATTCTGCCGAAGCAGATCTCGGTAAGTGATATATTTATGCGCGTGAAGTGCGATTTCCAAATCAGGGCCCCCAAAGACGTTAGTGGTGGAGGAGCCACAGGGGTAGCTTCTGAAATTATGAAAATTGTTTGTCTTCTTTGGGAATCGAACAAGGGTTCTCAGGATCCACAGGCCGACTTCACACCACTGAGCTAACCACCCCATACAGATAATTTAAAATAATATGAAACTAAATATGAAATTGGAGATTTCACCATTTAATTCCTCATATATTCCTACATAATTATTTTACATTTTAAAGTCCTATGTTCGAGATTCGTGATCACCACCCTAGTTAATATCCAGGGGGGCACCCCTGCTTGCCCCCCCTGCGAACGCCCATACTGTATGTCACACTATTTTAATAAAACAAACTCTACATAAATAACTCATTTCCAACAATCAAATATATCTTATTTTCTCACACATTTACAACCATCTTTCTTTACAGATACGGCGAAAAACAAAAACGCCGTGACTCCGTCCAACTAACCGGAATCCAACTTCTCTCCGCCACCCTCTACCAGCTAAAGAAACCCTACCAACAGCTGCTCATCCCCATCACCGTCTGGATCGGCATGGAGCAAGCCTTCATCGGCGCCGACTTCACCCAGGCGTATGTGTCCTGCGCGCTGGGTGTTCACAACGTCGGCTTCGTCATGATCTGTTTCGGGGTCATCAACGCTATGTGCAGTTTGCTGTTCGGATCGGTGATGAAGTATATTGGAAGGGTGCCCATCATGGCACTTGGAGCTGCGGTTCATGCAGCTCTTGTGGCGTGGTTGTTGCTGTGGACGCCGCATCCGAACAATCCGGCTATTTTCTTTATTGTTAGTAGTTTGTGGGGCGTTGGTGATGCTGTGTGGCAGACGCAGGTTAATGGTGAGTCAGATTTTTTTTTTTTTAATATTTAATAATTTTGATAGATTTTCAATTAAGTATAATGCAAAATATTTGAAAATTCTGACGATGAGCGCAGTTTGATATTGAAATAAAATAAATAAATATATCACCACACCTTTTATTCGTTACTGGGTGTGGTACTCTGCCGAAGCAGATCTCGGTAAGTGATATATTTATGCACGTGAAGTGCGGTTACCAGCCGTCAAATCACAGCTCTTAAAAATGTTAGTGGAGAGAAAGCCACAGGGGTATTTTATATTGAAATAAAATAAATAAATAAATATATCATCACAACGTCTTTCATCCGTTACTGGGTGTGGCACTCTGCCGTAGCAGATTTCGGTAAGTGATATATTTCTGCACGCGAAGTGCGATTACTAGCCATCAAAACATGGTCCTCAAAGATGTTAGTGGTGAGGGAGCTACCGGGGTAATATTAATGTGGTGAAAATTGTTTGCCGGCTTTAAGAATCGAATCCGAGTTCTCTAATTCACAGTACGATACCACTGAGCCACGCGTATAAATACATCTGCTACGGCAGAATGCCACACTTTATGCGGTAAAAGACGTGATGATATATTTATTTTATTTTTTGAATTTGAATTAATTGAAGTTGTAGAGCATTAAAAGATAAACAATTTCTTTCATTACAATTTTTTTGAAAAATCAATCATAAGGCCAGAAATTAAGAATTTATGTTTCCTGTAAATTGAAAACGAGACTACTGCTGCCATCTCTTTGAGAACTACAGAACTATATACCTGAACAAATATCTTGAAACTGAGAGGTTTAATCAAAAAAAGTTTTAAATAAAAGTTGTAGAAAAACATAAAATTAAGCTATTTTATTTGAAACTCTTTTTTATTTAACCACAGGGGTAACCATAATGTGGTGAAAATATTTGTCGACTGTGGGAACCGAACCAGGGTTCTCAGAATCCACTGAGTCACCCACCCCATTTTATATTGACAAAATTCTATTAAATAAAAATAAAATAAATATGTCATCATGCTTTTTACTCATTTTGCGTGTGGCATTTTGGTGTATATTGCATATTTATGTGCTTGAAGTGCGCTTACCACTGCTATTTTGTGATATTTATAATAGTTTCATTTAATTTGCCACTTAAATGATTTAAACCAGTTCCAATAAATCAGATCATTTGACCCTGATAAAAAATACCCAAAATATATATTTTAGATATTTAGTCATCATAAACTATTGCTGTATAATATATAATTTTGCGTTTTTATTCCTGTTATTCCAAACGGTAAACTATAATATTATTCTCCCAATTTGTCACTCATTTCAACAACAATAAAAAATATTTATACCTAGCAACAGATAAAAAAAATAATTACAAAAAGATTAGTAAAAAAACTAACTTTAATATTTAATTTGACCTGTAATTAAAATTAGCACGCAAGTATCTGATCAAAAATATATATAAATGATCATAAAAAAGGTAGTAAAAAATGAACATAATTTTAGCAACACCGCAGGGAATCCCAAACTGTTTCCTTATCTATCTTTTCGATCGCCAACAGCGGAATGGAAAAGTTTCGATGATTAATACGCTTTATTTTATATTCGCGAGTACATAGAACATTTTATATTAATTAATCACAGTACCAGTACTCATTTTTTGTTGAATAAGAAAGTTTTATTTCGCAGATAATTTAATTTTCACTTGTCACAATAATTGTGTTTAATTTTATTTGTTTATTATGTTCATAATAAGACAAGGAACTAAATATTAGGTAGGTTCATAATGAAATCAATTGCGTTTGTTAATTATATTCGTGCAAGAAAACAATGATTAATGTATTTATTCAGTTTGATATTTTGAGTAACGAAAACAAAATAGTATTGCATCATGCACTTGTTTTTACACTTCTGTCAAATAAGTTGCATATTGATTATTGCTATAAATTTATTGTAATTTTATGCAAATCAACTTTTTGAATGTCACGGCAAAAAATAGTTACAGATTGATGAATTTAAAACAATTTATTATCAGCAATTAAGATGTTGTAGATCTGTCGATATATTAATAACTGTTGCAAGAAATATGCAAATTTATTTAAATCGTAACAATCATCTATACTGTTTTTATTATCAGTTAAAAAAATATAAGTTTAGAATCCAAATCATAAAATTAATAAATATAAATAAAAAGGCTTCAAGATCCAATAATAACAAGTTATATATAAAACGTTTTTATTTGAGGACGTTTCGAACGTATACTACATTCATCATCAGCTCTATAAATAAACAAATTAAGTAACAATATTATAGTAATACAATAAATAATAATTACCAAAAAATTAAGAGTAAAAAAGTAGCAAAAACAGAATATAAAATATTGACCAAATATAGATTAAAATTGTCATAAAACAAAAATATGGGGTGGCTAGCTCAGTGGTATGAAGTCGGCCTGTGGATCCTAAGAACCCTGGTTCGATTCTCACAGGCGACAAACAATTTTCATAATTTCAAAAACTGCTCCTGTGGCTCCTCCATCACTAACATATTTGGGGGCCGTGATTTGACGGCTGGTAACCGCACTTCACGCGCAAAATATATCACTTACCGAGATCTGCTTCGGCAGAGTGCCACACCCAGTAATAGGTAGAAGGCGTGATGATATATTTATTTATTTATTTTATCAAACAAAAACGAATTTTAATTATTCTTTTGATTGAAATAAAACTAGTTTCTTTCTCTGAAGAATTTCGAATAAATCTTTTTTGTAAAAATATCTTTTTAACTCTAATTCGATTGCTTTACAAGCAATCGTAGCTCAGTGGATAAAAGCGAGGTAAAACTTGCGTTTCTTAATTAGCAAGCAAGAGGTCGTGCGTTCAAATCTTATTGTCTTCTACTTATATCCAAAAAGTACGATTGTGTCTGAGTGGTACGGATTCCACTATAAGCTGTAGGCCCCCTGGGATTTACTTCCTGTTGTGCAGAATAACAAATAAATAAATAAAAACTCATGAGGAAAATTCGGTGTGTGAAAAATAATCCTTTCTCTAATTTAACAAAACCTAATCCATTTTCTTCTTCTCCAGGTCTCTACGGAACCCTCTTCAGGCGAAACAAAGAAGCAGCATTCTCCAACTACCGCCTTTGGGAATCCGTCGGTTTCGTCATCGCCTACGCGTACTCCACACACCTCCGAGCTCGTATGAAGCTCTACGTGTGCATGGCTGTCCTTATCGCAGGAGTTATCGGCTACGTCATTGTTGAAATCCTTCATCTCCGCAAGAGAAGACGACAGAAGAAGCTGGAGGAAGACCCCAAGGCAGCTGCAGCGGAAGCAATGGCACATCCAGCAGTTGTCGAGGAGACTGATGATGAGAAAGATGATATTGATGATGATATCATTGTGACGCATCTGTGAGGTGGAAGGTAAGAACAACTTCTTTTGTTTTTGAATGGGTTTGGCGTTTTTAGCGCTTAAGGCTTTGTATTTATTTTGAGCTTTAAGTTGGCTTGAAGCTTACATAGGTAATGTTGCTTACTTGGCTTGTTTGACCCGGAAATTTTGGGTTTAATTATTATTTGTCATTGGTAAATATGAATCTCCTTCCTATTCTTTCTGTGGCACTACATTGAGGATCTGGGCCTACCGAATACTTCGGCATTCCTTCCCTTCGACATTATTATAGCTTTTAAAAACTAATGTAGGTGACAGTCAAAGACCTTAAACATATTTTTGGATGTTTGAAATCATTGTTTATGAATCTGACAGATCAATGACAACTCGTTATTGACAGAAATTATACATACATACATCTTCACGCTATATCCCAACAATTAGGGTAGCACGAACTCTAAAATCACTCATAAAACATTCACTCATCAAACAATCAGCCCTCGTCAAACATTTTCATCCAAACACACCATCCTCACTTCAACCACATTCATAGATCATTCTATATAAACTCATTCCCTTATTACACTCGAAATCATTATCACACAACAAACCTTCAATCACACCATTCCTATTCACTTATCATTCATTTTCTTTCTTCAACGTACATAACATATGCATAAAACATCTCAAATTACTCACGCTTACTCCTAACAACAAATCTAATAACGAAACTAAAAACGAATCTACAAGATTAGAAAAGATGAAAGCGATAGCCTGCACTTGTATATGAAAGAAAAGTCCATACAATGCAGTAACTGAAAATGAAACAAAAAGATAAGAAAGGAAGGGAGTGTCGCCCTGCGCTTGTTTTTGAAAGTGAATTTCACACAATTGCAGTTAAACACTCTACGTAAAAACTGAAAACGAATTAAAAGATAAGAAAGGAAGGGAGTGTCGCTCTACGCTTGTTTTTGAAAGTGAATTCCACACAATTGCAGTTATTTTTAATTGTCATTTAAATATTACACCAGTTTCTTATGATTTTATTAAGTTTTATCAGGATTGATGACGTATGTCGATCTTTATAACGTTTTCAGTATAGCGCTTTTATCAATGAGATTTGTAGTTCTGGACGAGTCTGTATTGCGCGAAGAATGCATGTAAAAATCGTATAAGTAATGTTACAATTTCATGTATTTAACGACAGGATACGTCATTAGCATTTAAAATTACGTATGCAGAAATTAATTGTGTCCCATGTCTTTTATTCTTTTTTATGACTTATTGACTATTGGTATTGCAAAATTAATGTTTGTCATAAAATATAAAGTTCAATGTATTTGACTGTGACTATAGCAGACTTTCGCAATTTTCTTTGTTGAATTTATATTATTCATTTCAACAAACAATTAACAAAACTAATTTTGAAATAATTTTTAGCATGAAGTTATTTGCAGTTTCATTAAAAATAACCTTCGAATTAATTGTTTTTACTGACATTAACAAATAAAATTTTGATAAAAACTTGTACATGATTCGTATACATATAAATAATTTATTAGAAAAATAAATCATATTTTAACGACATAAATTTTGGCAAATATATAATTATTTTGTTTCAAGAAAAGCGAAAACTATTTAACTATATATTCATCCTTCTTATCTATGCGCAAACACAAAATAAATGTAAAATTAAAATTTGTTTATTAACAAAATACAAGGTTATCTACATTATGCTAAAAGTTGTAATAAAATTATTAATTTTATCGTCTCCTTGGCCTAAAAATAATAATAATTTATGGCTCTTCACGTGTTTAAAATTTCTGCAATATGCTTGACTGTTACACCCAATTTTTATCAAACCGGAAATTATTTAACCTCTTTTAGAGAGTAGATACCTCGAAGGATTCGTGTAGACTCTATTCGATTTCCACAGCCGACAAACAATTTTCACCAAATTAAAATTGCCCCTACAACTCTCCCTGCAATAACCTCTTTGGAGGATATAATTTGACGGCTGGTAATCGTATTTAACGCGCAAAATATATCTACCGAGATCTGCTATGGCAAAGTGCTCTACCCAATTAAAAGATGTTTATTGTACATTTTAGAGCAAAAGTATAAGAATAAAAAAGTGTTTAAAATTAAAATTTATGTTTAAAAATTGTCGGATATTTGAAAAATAAAATGTGATATGTTTGTTAAATATCAGAAAGCCATGGAAATAAAAAAAAACAAATAAAACAAAATTTCATTCTAATAGTTCTGCACAAAAATTGAAATATAAAAACTGTCAACAGCTATCAAAATTAGATTTTGTTTAATTGGTTTAATTCGTAGCAAAATTATAGACATAAAATTGCTAATTAGTATATTTATTAAAAGTTATGCTGTAGACATAAAACTCAAATTCCCAATTCAAATTTTCTGCTTACAAAAACTTATAGACTTATGGAGGCCATATTTTGACAGCCGGTAACCACATAACGTTTAATTGTAGCACCGTAATAACGACGTTACTTCAAAAGCGAACGTTGCTAAAATCAAATCTCACTGACTTATAACAAAAATTTAATTGCTCCTAACTGGTTCAGATTCCACTATAAGCTGTAGAATCAAAATTCATCGATCCTAGGTTCAATTCCCGGCGGTACCCCAATTTGATTTGATCAATTACTAAGTATTTACATAGAAAATAATAATTAAATTAATATCTTCTTGTTCTGCAACCAGTGTAACTGATAGTATATGTTGGTTGCACGTAGAACTTTCTATCAAATTATTTAATGTATTTCCCAATATTTTTATACTTATTACGTAAATTGTCACTCAATCCTAAGTCAATGTTAATTATTTCAATGTTACTTGATAAAATAGGTTTCCAAGAAATTACATCACAGTTTAATTAGGCCAATTATAAATAACGTTTTTATCGAAAATACACTAATTTATTTTTTTATCTTGTTTGTACGTATAAACAAATGACAAATTAAAATTATTATCTAGACTGTACGTACAAAAAAGTAGAACATATTACCATAGACGAAATATATACAGACGTCTAAATAAATGTATACAAATGGCAGCGTTTTTATCAAGGAAATTTGTAGTTCTGGACGAGTCTGTATTGCAGCTTGCAGCGCTCATGTCGATTTAGTTCATGGACATTGAATTAGAGCACTATTATTCACAATTTAAAATGAATTGTAAATACATAAACCCTAATTTATAGTTCATGAAGTAATAACCGACATTAGCGCTGCAATACGGACTCGTCCAGAACTACAAATGTCATTGATAAAAAGCGCTGCCATTTGAATACATTTAGTTAAACGTCTGGCTATATAGAGTGATCAGAAATAAGTGTTTCAGTTGGCAATAAAAAAAACTACTTGAAGTTGGTAAGACTGATACATACATTTATTTCCTATTGTTGACAGTGACATTTGAAAATTTAAATTTATAAAAATCGTTGTTTCCTTCACACACATCCTTTTATTTCTTAACATTACTCACAGAGCAATAATCTAGAGTATTTCTATCACTCAACCTATTTATACAATGGAGGTAGCACAGTAGTATCGTGTCAGCCTGTGAATCCTGGGAACCCTTGTTCGATTCCCGCTGTGGACAAACATTTTCGCCACATTAATAATACTCCTGTGGCTTCCCCTCCACTAACATCTTTGAGGGCCGTGATTTGACGGTTGATAACCGTACTTCACGCGCAAACATATATCATCGAGATCAGCTTTGGTAGAGTGCCACACCCAGTAATGGGTAGAAGGCGTGATGATATCAAAATATATATATATATATATCTCATCACGTTTTTTATCCACGACTGGATGTGGCACTCTGCCGAAGCAGATCTGATGATGATATATTTATGCGCGTGAAGTGCGGTTAGCAGCCGTATAATCACGGCCTCCAAAGATATTAGTGGAGGGGGAGCCACATGGGTAATTTTAAATTGGTGAAAATTTAAAATTACCCCTGTGGCTCCCCCATCAAAATGATATGTCAAATAATATTTCCGCCTTTATCTAGCGCATTTTGTCTGTGCTATTACTAACAAATTCACTGCATTAACTGTGCTAAATATTAACAATGGTAAAGGGTAAAATAAATAAAAATGATATAGTAGTAAAATAATGATTTTCTTTACAGAATATTTTCAGTTGAAAAAAATTCTGTCACACACTCATATCAAGTGACCTTGGACAATCTTCAAAACAATAAACAGTCGCATGTAGTGATGGCAAACAAAAGAAAATCATGTTGATTATCTACAGCCGTCAAACCCGGATACCGGTTGATATTGTTAATAAACAGTATTCTTGTATTTTAAATAGTATACTGTACTCAAATTATCAATAAGTGATCTAACATATTAGAGATATTATTTGTAAATTATAATAACGTAATACATTTAATATTTAAGCATTTATTTTAATTATACAATATACGTATCAGACTCATTGTTGAAATGTACAAGATGGCGACAGTCACGAAATTCGTGGTTAATGAACAATTTTATCATACAACACAGAAAAATATAAAAACATGCTCATTAATTTTAATTGTTACGATTCTTTTTAAATGTTTCAAAATAAAATATCATTTTAATCGCATGGTTCTTTGACTTCGAGTTGTGAATTCAATCTCATAATTTCAAACCATGAAATGAAAGTGAGTTCCTATGCAGAAAAAAGCATTAGAAAGAGACGCAAGATGAGTGAGACATTCATACACATATCGTATTTTCACATCTGTTATAATTACCTATACATACTTACATTAATTAGTTATGTAACATATTTATAAAATTGTTTCCGTGTGGCAAATAAGCAACACAATCTTTACTTTCGCACTATGTACAGTATCAATTAAATTAGTTTTATAATTAGCAATGCAGAATAGATTAAGTAGATTAAATTGTCGTAGAGAAAATGTTGATTCGTTAAGAGAGAGAAAGATTATAAATGTTTTGCTGTTGATTTGATCATACGCAGAACTGAATTTACAAAAGATGAATAAAAAGAATATATTAGATGCAATTATATTTATTATACAATATTTCATACTTTCTCTTGTACTGTTAAATAATACATGGAAACTTCACACTTGCTACAAGACAGCCAGTGCCGTACACATATTTTATTTTTAGGTGGGGGCTTCACATTACCTAACCCTCAAATCAAGGTAAGATTAAATAAAAATCCTGTCAAATACTTCACACTGAAAAATACACTTTTTATATGATTTTTGACAGGCTTTTCAAGGTAGCAAATTAAAGTTACAAATTACCAATCCAAATGCAAAATTTAAATCAAATTTAAATATTCCTCCTTGGTATCATAACAACTATCAAGCAATATCTTTTTGTCACGAATTTGAACGGCAGATATGCTTTCATTATGTATTGTACACATTTTTTAGCAAATTTATATTAGATTGATAAAAATGATAATTGTTTTGACAGATTTCGATAGCATATTGGAAAATTTTAAATGTTCTTCAAGCATATTAATGATGCATTATCACATGTACATCGTACAAAGTTTTATCTGCGACCACGAAATAAATGAAATTATAACAAAAATAATTTTGACATAAAAAAAAGGTAATTATCATTTTAAGTGCGATAAGTACATTATTAAAGCACTAGTGCGTTAATAAAGTACTTTTCTCACTCAAAATGAATGCGTTAAGTGTTATTTATCGCACGGCCCTAAAGATAATAAATGAAAATTAAACATACTTTAAAAATTACAACTCTAACAACTATAAATTATAAAAATGTAAAATAATTTTCAAATATTTATAAATTTTAATCACTAACAGGCAGATTCATAAAGCGGATTAGCGCTAACACCATTTTTTATTTCGTTTTTAACTCTCTTTTCAATGTATGAAACAAGTTTATTTTAACTTGAGTTAAAAAGAGAGTTAATTAGCATCAAATTTAGTTTATTTCTTTAACCTGTTTTAATTTGAAACAGAGTTATAGATAATATTAAAAACGCGCTAATCCATTTGATCAATCTGCCTGTAAATGTCTTATCGGTATCAGATGTATCATATTCAACTTATATGACACACTTATGCTGGGTTGTATGAAAGTTTTATCGGTTCATTAGCAACTAACGGTCCAATAAATTTCTGAAAATCCCTATTGATACTGTTGCGAGATAAACAATTCTTTAACTAAAGAGCTCTTTATTTTTTCTTGCAACCCAGCATTAATAAGTAAACAATTATATTAAATTAATATTGGTAACTACAAGTACCAGTATACAACTTAAATAACCTAAAATTAGTAGTATTACTCAATATAGGATGATGTAGGAAATAATCAACATTATTAGCAACTAAATACAAATTTCCAAACGGATCAAACCCAAAACTATCAGGCCAAACAATCAAATCACTTCTATCCACAACTTCCGCTGTTGATATATCCGTCTTCGAATTCCACCTTCCGACCGCATCTTCGTTTAAAATCCCATAATAAAGATCTCCTTCGGAGTCCATCATCATCCCATCTGTTGGTCCACTCCTCTTTCCCAAATCAATAACATAATCTTTAATTTTCTTCGATTTTGCCAGCTTTTCATTTCGTAAAATACTACTGTTAATCGCGTACAAATTATGTCCTGTCAAAGCTGCGTAATACACCAATCGGTTAGGGTCATCTAAGCTTGTGGGAGGAGCTAAAGCAATGCCATCTATCGGTGTGAGATGACTATGAACTTGACCATGTACTGTAAAATTCAATGCTTCCGGTTGACCAAACATGGTTGGATCTCGGACCTTCCAAGCGCGATTTTGTTTTCGGGAATAAACTATTAATCCTGGATCATCACTTGTGTCTGTTATGTAAGCATATCCTCCATCAAATTCATCCAGGACTAGGTCGTTTAAAAAACAGCTCTCGTGTTTACAAACATCGTTTGGAACTATATAGTTTTTGACAATACGTCCACCTGAATTTAAGTCTAAGAGTATAATCTTCGGAGGACATTTTGTACTATGTTTATCAATTCTTCTTCCATCTAATACCCACATAATTCCTTTTCTGTCGATCTCCATGCTTTGTACGTTATGGAGGGCGCCACATCCAGTTTCTGTGTTCATCTTCCAACTTGGATAAGGCGTCAGCAGAGATGTTCCACCAAGAATATCATTGTCTGGAAACTGGTCCACTCTTGCCAAAGTTACTGGAGCACCAGGTTTTGCTTTTGGAAGGGCAAGGTATAGTTTTTCATTGAAATATTTAACTCCAACAATTGCGTTGTGTTCTGGAATGTACATTCCTGATGCCACTGCAGTATCGTAAGCACTTTTTGACGGCCACGTGAAATTGATAAACTTCCATTCGTACACAAGTTGAAATTTTTCGTTATTCGCGTTGTTTTTTAATGATACACATTCACCACTTATTGCAGATGCGTATGAAATGAAACTTGTTAAGATTAACAGGAATATTATTCGTGTCATGTTGTTGAAATGCTGCACGCACAAATGCGAAGAGAAGAAACGGTACTTGGTTTATATCGGCGTGGAGTGAGATATAAAATGTGAAAGTAGCGAAATTTTACTTGGGAGTTTGTACATAATAAAGTCCTCCTTGAGGGCTCGAATGATACTGAGATAAAAACAACGTAACATCTAATGTATTCTTTTCTACTTCCTGTTGATTTCTAATTGTTTCAAACAGGTTTGTATTGTGTCATTCAAAATTAATTATTCATTTCGTGTCTTCATAAATTGCAAATCATAGTTTGATAAAATGAGATTATTTTTTGCTATCTCAGATATTTTTAAATGTAGCAAAAAACACTTATCAATAATTTAAAATATTTGCTTATCCAACTCACATTTTTTGTATTGTTGTTATTGTTTATAACAACAATGTAACTTATTTCAAATAATTTTTATTTATTTGATTAGACTTAACAACTTTTGTCGAAAATATTCTGTACGTAAAATGATAAATATTTCGGAATCCAAGGGTTAAATAAGAAAAAGTTTCAAATAAAATAGCTTAATTTTATGTTTTTCTACATCTTTTATTTGAAACTTTTTTTGATTAAACCTCTCAGTTTTCCGATTTTTGTACAGGTATATAGTTCAGTAGTTTTCGAAGAGATGGCAGCAGTAGTCTCGTTTTCAATTTACAGGGAATATAAATTCTTAATTTCTAGCCTTATAGTTGATTTTACATAAAAATCTTAATCAAATAAATAATTTATCTTTTAATTCTCTACAACTTTTATTTAAACTTTTTTTTCTAATATTTCGAAATTTGAATTTATTTATTGATAACATAATATATATAATTCGTCACGAGTTTTACAGTGTAAGGTATGATATTCTGCCGTAGCAGATATATTTAAGCACGTGAAATGCGATTACCAGCTGTCAAATCAAGGCCTCCCAAAGATGGTAGTGGAGGAGGAGCCACAGGGATAATTATAAATGTGGTGAAAATTGTTTGTCGGCTGTGGGACTCGAACCGAGGTTCTCAAATCAACACTCGATACCACTAAGCCACCTACTTTCATGGGGTTATTTATTGTATCTATTAATATTTGAAAAAATGTTGTCATGCTACATTTTTGTGCGTTTCCTGTCAAAATAAAAATAGACTTCCTGTTCTTTGCTACATTACACAAAGAAAATGATTATGTATCAAAAGAAATATTATTTCTTTGATGTATGAAAAAGTTTTTTCACATATTCTCAAATAAAAAAATCAGTTTTTCTAAGAATAAGATCTGTAATTACAGTACAGTTCATGGACCGCAGGTAGAAGTGAAATTTAAAACAATACATTTTTATTTTATCAGTTTAAAAATAACTTCGATAAAGTATAGATATCATAACGGTTAGGTATCAATAGATATCGATAATAATAATTAAAAGAAAACAATTTTAGTAAGAATTGTTATTGATAATAATTCCAAATAAAATCTTTTAATGACATTATTTTATATAATCGCAAGCGGAAAAAAGTAAAACATTTCTTCCTGAAAGTGCCGCTTAATTTTCCGAGCCAAATAATAAGGGATATAAAGCACCTAAGAAAAGAAAGTAATGTTAGTTTATATAACAAGGGAGTAAAGTTAGTCATTATTTGTCTAGAGCGACGATGGAATCCTGAGGGCGTTGCCCAAGGGATGCAATAGATTGAGGCAAATACTGACACTTTACTCACGTGTTATATACGAAATTTTATATACAAACGGAAAAATGTCATCTGGATATTACTATTATCAAATCATACCGTTGTTTCCCAGTCATTTTCTTCCCTAGGGATGAAAAATATCATTTTCTTCTCTCAATTATCATGTCGGCCTGTGGATCCTGAGAACCCTGGTTCGATTCCCACTGGCGACAAACATTTTCACCACATTAATACTACTCCTATGGCTCCCCCTCCACTAACATCTTTGAGGGCCGTGATTTGACGACTGGTAACCGCACTTCACGCGCAAAAATATATCACTTACCGAGATCTGCTTCGGCAGAGTGCCACACCCAGTAATGGGTAGAAGGCGTGATGATATATTTATTTATTATTTTAAATGAGGAAGAAAATTTTATTTATTGATAGGGTTGTAAAAAAAGTTATTTTCTAATTTTTTTATGAGCTTAAATGAAAGGAATAATTAATGTGGTTGAAGCAAAAATGGTATACCTGGATAAGAATGTTTGTCGAGATTGAGAAAAATTGGTATGTGCTAAATGAAATGCTTTAGGTATGTGGAACGAATGTCGAATGAAATGATGTTGATGAAAATGAGGGTGAGCGATTGCGTGATCGATCTAGGATCTCTATGAATAAATGGATGGATATGATCGAAGGTTTGTTGCGTGAACGAAAGATGAAACGAGCTTGTATGAAAGGAATTATTAATGTGAGTAAGGCGACAGAATGGATGGAATGGGAATATTTGGCGAAGATTAATATTTCGAGGGTTCGTTCTACCCCATTTGATGGTTGTAAATTATGTAAAATAATTTATATAAATAGGTTCGATTTTATTTTATTTATAAGGAAGCATGTAATCAATGAAAAACTCCGATTATATAAAAGTAAAAGTTGATATCAAATAAAGATTAGCTGGTATTTAGAATTTTATCAGTTATCAAATATTGCTACATAAGATATAAGTACAATATACAGTAAATATCAAACAATTTTACTTCAGTAAAATGTTCTAAACCTTGTATTTCCAATTAGAAAGAATATAAAACAAAAGTAATGACTTTACTTTCAAGTAAACTCAACAACTCGCGAAAAACAGTTTGTTATTTTACTTCTCAATGCAACATTTACTGATAAAACTAAAATAAAAGTTTTAAAGTCACTGTAACACCATAAAAACATGAGTAATGTGTCAATGTATTTTCCTTGTTGTCTGCGACAATTCGCGCTGATTAAACTGCTCGACAAACACACGTCAGAATGGAACAAAGTGACAATCTTCAACAAGAAACGTTTTGCAAATCTTGTTCCACCAGCATCGCAGTGAAAACTTCATCGCAACCAGAACCAACAGCAATTATCGACAACGACGATGAAAGTGTTGAAAAATGTAAACGATGGTTAATGGAAAAATGTTCTTTAAATGACCTCGATTCGAATTTTAGCAGTCGATTGTCTGTGTATTCAGAATCTGAAGTTCAATCAGACTGTACTAGTGAGTTTGAAGTTAGTTCGGAGAATCATTTGTTGAAGTTTGATGAGAAATCGGTGAGTGATGAAATTATTGATAAAATTATGTATTTCGCACTAAAAATACTGTTAATTTATAAATTGTTTATAATCAAATGACGTTAACTACAAGTAATTCTTGTTAAAAACATTTTAAAGAACAATGCGTAGCTAACATTTTTCTTGTAAACAAACAAATAAAAACATTATTTATTATCAAGTTAATTACGCAATGTTCTATACATATTTTCAAATGCTACATAGACACAGAAAATATAAAACTAAATATATTTGCTATATTTAAAACCGAGTTTAACAGCTTGAGTTTGTTGCTCTTTATTTATTTAGTTATTGATTAAAAGCTTTACCAAAAGTTTATTTCATTTCTAACAGGGTAACAATAATAATAAAGTAGTAATACTTTGTTTTCACAACCTCATCAGAAAGTAACATTTTCTTTCCTCATTTGAGAAAAGAAAATGATACTTTTCATACCTAGGAAATAAAAGTATAAATCATGGCAACTGGAAAACAATAATATAATTTGATATTATCATATACATTTGACATCTGTCAAGATAATAATAAATTTGGAATTCATTTCTGAAAATAAAACTTTCTAATAGGGTAATGAAAATAATTATTTGTGCACCTAGAGCAGAAAGTAGTACATTACCGCTAACGCATGGAGATTGCAAGAGCAGTAAGGACACTTTCTGCTCGAGGTGCACACAATATTTTTTCTACGACTATTTAAAAACCAAGTAAAATAATTTTAAATCTTTATAACAATTGTTCTGTTTGAAAATTCGGGTGAAGTTTTCATGTATCCATGGATACGATGATACACTATTACTTTACCGCCCGGCGAGCGGCAAAATCTTATTGTCGCCCAGCAAGCGACAAACGACAACTTTCTGCTTTCAACTGACAGTTGGAAATATCTGGAAATAGTTTAACATCCGTCAGTTCAGCTTAAAAAGTATCACAGTTCACTAGCCCCTAATTGGTCTAGGTGGATAGTTGATCGCAGCATACTAATGAGTCCCTAAAGGACGAAACGCGTCTATGGTTAAAGCTGAACTGACCAGCCTTTGATGATGACCTAATAAATTGATTCAAATGTGCTGTAATTTTGTGGAACTTTGACAAGTGTTGAAATTTTTTTTTCCTTTTTTTCTTATTTTTTTATTTATTTTCTGCTTAGTCGTAGGAAAAAAATGTATGCTTCGTGAAGAAAGTATTAATCTTCTCGTAGGTGCTTATGCCTCTCGCCTACGGCTCAAGAAATGAAACGACACCTTCGAGAAGAAATGTTTTACTTTCAATCAAGATATACAATTGTTGCTCTTAAAAAACTAGTTTATTTAATTCAATTAATGCATGTTTTCTGCACAGATAACTGAACAAATCGAGTCAGCTCTATTAATAAACGGAAAAAATTTATACGGAGACGTAAAAGTAGCAAATTCTAAACATGTAGTAATTGGAAATGTAACATATATAACAGGCCCTGTTCATATAACACAAACTACATCAAATATCCATCAACAAAATATCACAAATCAAGTTTTTCTAGAAGGTTCAATAGGTAAACAAAAAATTACTAAAAGCGAATAAACTTTAACAATGATTTTTACAGCTACGCAAAGAACAGAAAAACTTCGAATCCTTAGCAGACTTCACTGGCTAGCTCAACCAGCATTTTCAAAAACACCGTTAGCTAAACCTGTTCGACATGTCATTATAGGTTCTTTTTTAAAATTTAACACATTTTTATACATCATTAAAGAGAATTATCTTATTTTTAGCCCACACAGCAACCGAAGAAGGCTTCACTCAAGCTGAGAATACCTTACTAGTTCGACTTGTACAAACATTTCATATTGAAAGTCGTAAATTCAATGACATTTCTTATAATTTCTTGGTTGGATCTGATGGTAATGTCTTCCAAGGCAGAGGGTGGAACATACAAGGAGAGCATACTGATGGATATAACGAGGACTCTATAGCCATAGCTTTTGTTGGATGTTTTATGGATCATCTGCCACCTAAGTCTGCAATTGTTGCTGCTAAAGCTCTCATACAACATGGAATCGAATTAGGAATGATTCCTGAGGATTATATTTTAGTTGGACATTGTCAATGTTTACCGATTGAAAGTCCAGGACGAAAGTTATTTGATGAAATTAGAACCTGGCCCAATTGGAAAGATATTAGTTCTGATAATAATCAAAAATAATCCGGCACTAAATATTTTGTACATATTATTGATTAAAGTAACATATTTAAATAGCAATTTAGTTTATTTTGCGCATATGAAATCATTTCTAACGGAAGTAGCATTTTGTGTTTGATAAGATAAAAATATTTATAAAAATATTTATCATAACATAGATGTAATTTTCTGCGAGTTTATATTTTTATTTTATTATAAAATGGAACTTGAAAAATGTTGTGTACAATGTGGAAAACAATTTACCGATTATAATATTAATAAAAACTGTCAAATAATAAATGAAATTCAAGAAGGCTGTATAGAATCATATTCAAAATCAATTAGTGAATCTGATGATTCTGAATCAAATAAAGAAAATTCTGATGTAATACTAAATTCACAAGATGCATTACTTAAATCTGATGCAAATATTTATCAAAAAATAAATGTATCAAATTCTCAAAATGTTATATTAGGAAATGTTACTTATATTACTGGACCAGTTCATATTACTCAAACTTCAGTTAATGTTGAAGAACAAAATATTACAAATCAAGTATTTTTAAATGATTCCGGTAAAAATTAAATATTCTGTCATATTTTAAATAGTACAACTTTAAAATATTTTTAGAATTGGAAAGGATAAATTTGAATATAATTTCTCGAGAGAACTGGATGGCACTACCACCAAAACAAATTACCAATTTACCAGAATCTCCCAGATATGTTATAATTGGTAAAAATATATTCAGTGACATAAATTAAATACAGTACTATTTAATATTTATTTTCTAGCCCATACTGCAACCGAATCGGGGTATACTCAATCCCAGAATGCTTTATTAGTAAAATTAATTCAAACTTTTCATATGGAAAGTCATCACTGGGATGATCTTGCGTATAATTTTCTAATAGGGTGTGATGGAAATATCTATGAAGGTAGAGGGTGGAACAGACAGGGTGCTCATACATATGGATATAATCATAAATCAATATGTATTTCTTTTATTGGTTGTTTCATGGATCATTTGCCACCAGTTTCAGCTTTAAATGCAGCTAGAAAGTTGATAATTGAAGGAATAAAATTAGGATTTATTCCTAACGAGTATACATTAGTAGGACATTGTCAATGTACTCCTCTTGAAAGTCCTGGTGTTCATTTAATGAATGAGATTAAAAAATGGCCTAGATGGAGAGAATTAACTCCAGACGATGGTAAATCTTAATTAATAGTTAGATTTTTATGTGCAGTCTTGAATAAACTAATTAATTTTAACAAAGATTGTTAAATTTTGAACCCGTCCCCTATCCGTAACAATGTTTCCGGTTCCGGTAATTTCAGTTCAATAATTATTTTTATTATGTGGTACATGTTTCCTTATTTATTAATGATTTAAAATTATAATAATTATTTATAAATATATTTAGAGTTCGCGCGGAATGTTGAAATTCTTCTTTTTCCTTGTAGTACGGCGAAGAGATATCAAAAAATCTTTTGTCTTTTTTCGACATGTGAGTCATGGAAGTATTCTCTCTCTCTCTTTAAAAATGGTGGGTAATTTTAATGGTGACTGTTTTTGTAGAGGACTCGTTGGCAGTTATTTATTACATAGGTTTTGTTGTAAATAGAATGATTAGTTTATAAAAGAAATTAATAATTTTAGTATTTGTGATTATTGATTAAAGTATCAATTGTAAATATGACAACGTCAAGTAGTAACATCGAAACTGAATATCTGGAATTAAATGCAAAGAATGCATGGCTGGCTGTTTACCAAGTATGTCAAATGGATATGATTAACATTATGTGCTTATTAAAATGCATTACTTTGTAGCATATTAAAAATGAAAGTTCAAAATATAATTACAAGTGTTTGGAGTCGATTAAACCTCAAAACAAAAATCTTAATAGGTACAGAGATGTGAGTCCTTATGACCACAGTAGAATTATTCTACAACGAGGGTCTTGTGACTACATAAACGCAAATTTAGTAAAGGTACAATACATCTTACTTTAACCTAAAATGTCACCCAATATTTGAACATGTCAAATCCATTTTTAGGTTGAGGCTGCAAACAGGCAGTACATTCTAACACAAGGTCCTTTACCGGAAACCGTAGGTAACTTTTGGTTAATGGTATGGGAACAAAAAAGTCGTGCAATTCTTATGTTAAATAAAATTGTCGAAAAGAAACAAGTAAAATGTCACTGGTACTGGCCGCAAGCAATCGGTCCAGAGCACAAAATGGTGTTGAACGATGTTGGTCTAGCTCTCGAATATCTGGAACATCGAGATCACTCATACTATTCCACAAGGATTTTCAGGTTTGTTTTTATAGTTTCTAAACCATTGAACCTGTTTATATAAATTTATTTTTAGATTGACTGATATTGAAAGTGGAGAATCACAAGAAATTTATCAGTTTCATTATACGACGTGGCCTGATTTTGGTGTGCCAAGTTCGCCGAACGCTTTCCTTGAGTTTTTAAGAGTTGTACGAAATTCAGGTTCTTTAGAACCTTCCGTTGGTCCTGCGATCATTCATTGTTCAGCTGGGATCGGGCGATCAGGGACATTTTGTTTAGTTGATTCATGCCTTGTCTTGGTAAGTTGCTGATTTATAATGACATCGTATTTTTAATTGTTTAAAAAATGTTTTAGATTGAAAAGGAAGGATTAAATTCAGTAAATGTAAAAGACATTTTACTGGAGATGAGAAAATACCGAATGGGTTTAATCCAAACTCCAGACCAGTTACGATTTTCGTATCAAGCGATTATCGAAGGAGCCAAACAACTTTCACAGCCACCATGCGAAGACACCGAAGTAAATCTTCGCCTAGTTAATAATTTCTTACATTTTAATGTTTGTTTTTGTGGTAGAACTGCAACTCAGAGCACGTCGAACCCTACAGTCCGAGCTCAGAGGAAGAAGAGCCACCACCACTACCTCCACCGCGAGGCGAGAGCCTCACTCGTTCCTACATGACGGAGGGCCCACCAGTCAACCGCAAGCTACCGACCATCCCCAAGAGCGCCTCGCTGAACGACTTCCCCTTCGATGGAGATGTGAAGTCTGCTGCTCCGAGTCGCCCTCTGCCCACCGTGCCCAGCAACGAAGACATCAGCAGCTCCGAGGATGAACTTCTACCAGAAACCAACTCGGTTCCTTCTTTAAGGTACGATGACGTTTTTCATTTTATTTATCATCGGTGGAAACAATTCTATTTCTTTGAATTTGGCATCAAATTTTATTTTACAAATAAGGAAAATAAACAAGCGGAAGGGATATTTTTGTGCGTAGGTAGCTACCGATTTCAAGGAATTTATAATCAATAATTTTTATCTAACAGTTATGATAAAAAATAACACTAATTCTGTGTGACATTTATTAATTTTTTATCATTTTCATGTAAATGTTTGCGCTAGATTTTTTTATGTCCCTATTTATTATTTCTATTCCTTTGTTGTAATCAATAATTTTATAAATAAAATGAATAAATATATCATCACGCCTTCTACCCATTGCTGGGTGTGGCACTCTATCGAAGCAGATCTCGGTAAGTGATATATTTTGCGCGAGAAGTGCGGTTACCGATCGTCAAATCACGGCCCGCAAAGATATTAGTGGTGGAGGAGCCACAGGGGTAGTTTTTTAAATTATGAAAATTGTTTGCCGCCTGTGGGAATCGAACCAGGGTTCTCAGGATCCACAGGCCGACTTCAAACCACTGAGCTAGCCACCCCATAAATAATTTTCTAGTTTTTTAAAATAATTTTTCTAAACATAATAAAATTTGAAAATGGTCTTTCAGACAAAATAATTTTTTTGAAGAAATAGAAAAAATATATATATTTTTTTTTGTGTGTATTTTAAATAAAAATTGAATAAATAAGTATATTATCATGCCTCTTACCTATTACTGGATGTGGCACTCTGCCGAAGCAGATTTCGGTAAGTGATATATTTATGAGGGTGAAGTGCGGATACGCGCCGTTAAATCACGCCCCCCCCCAAGGATATTAGTGGAAGAGCAGCAACAGGAGTAGTTTTAATGTTTGTCGGCTGTGGGAATCGAACCCGGATTCTGCAATCCACCACTGATTTATTTGAATTATAGTGATTATTCTGACTATTTCGGTGAAAATTGGAAGTGTTAAATGGCTGTCTGGTGGTGGAATGTAATTGTATGATAAGGTGTGTGTATTGTTGGCAGGTCGACGCCATCCCCGTCGTCCGAGCTGCGGCAGAGAAAGCGCGCTGAGAGACGAGAGAACCTGGCAGCGCAGGTGCGAGACATGAAGAAGCGGCAGCACGAGGCCGAGCAGTGGTCGCAGCTCAAGAGGTCTCTGTATAAACCAGTTGTTATAGGCGTGGGCGTGTTGTTGTTGGGCGGCGGGGTCCTAGCGTACGCGTATTTCCGAGCCTAGCCGCCGCAGGTTCGTCACTACGTCTCTATCTCTCATTCTAACTGTCGCCTGTCGCTGTTGTGATAAATCAATCTACGATCCATACTTCTGGGATGTCCAACCACACTACTAAAACTAAATTAATACAGATATGCGCTTGACGGCATTGTATTTCTCGCATTTTAATTGACTTGTTAGCAAATTTTCAGAATTTAATCGACTGTCATTTTGTCGAATACTGGAAAACTTAGATTGATGCGAAAACGACGATTTCACCAAATCAGCCAGAGAGTCGAATTGCATAGGTATGTAAACTTTCATCAAAATATTCCTTTTACAAATGCAACATTTTCAAAAATTGTTACAAGAAGTGAAATCCCCGATTCCGTATCTCTAAATATTCCTCTCTTTTCTGTAACTCGATCACTATCTGTTACCGATCGATAAATTAATGACAACCCTTATTTTTCATCTATAAAGTAATCATGAAATATATAAAGTTGTCATTAACAAATCGATCGTTTACAGATAACGATCCAGTTACAGATTAAGAGGTGAAAATGCGAAAAATGTTCTTTTCTTGTAATTCGAAAACTGGAAAAGATTTAAAATGCGGTCATCAAAATTGTGAGTAGGTTGGACACCCCTTCCATTATTCATGGAGCACTTTTTATAGTCTTTTGATACGGATCATGGATTAGTAGACTCGGGTTTTGTTTTCTGTTTCCTCTGGAAGATCCCTCACGGTATTTTTATTGCACTTACGAATGCATTTATTAATGTTTTGTACTGTTTTCGTTGATTTGGATTTACAGGAATAAAATTCTACTTCAACATTGTTATTTTTAATTCGGATTTTATACCAGTGTTAGTTTTATGATATTTCTTCGCCAGGTAACTTTCAATCCATGAACGTACGTTAACTCCAAGAATTTCTCCCATTCTATAACTCAATCATTTTCTCTTATCGATCAATTAGCTAATCACAACCCTTAGTTTTCATGATTACAGATTACCACAATTTCGACATTTTCTCACCAAAATCATTTATTCTATTATTTCTATTTTACACTTTACAGCTACTTGCTACGTTTTATTTTTCATACACTGTCATCGTAATTTGACAATTATACATGAATTTTTTGGACATAAACATCTTTTTATAACCCGCGGGCTACAATGAAACGTCAAACAAAATTGTTTTAAACTGTTGTTGATGCTTTGTCTTTAAACTTTTATAAGAACAGTTTCGAACATTATTCACCTTAAAAGTGACAATTTCAAATCATAAATTTGTAAAGTTTTTAATTAATTTTATGCGGAGTATACTTCCAAAAAGTCTGAAATATCCAAAAGACACTGGTCCCAAACATTCTTTAAATTCTGAACAAAAAATCACAACAATCGAACAAACCGTTTAAGCTGTATCGGTGGTTAAAGTTATTGTTTTCCCACTTATATAAGCTGTATTCCATTTGTCACTTGGTTCACTTAAATCAGTTCAGATAAATTTGACACATGAGTAAATGAACTGAATTAAGCAAATTGATGCACTTATTGGGGTGAATTACTTCAAAGTAAATTATAATCTATAATTTTAGTACCGAAAATAAAGTCAACGAAGTAATCCAGCGAAATAAATAAATGATCTGGTTCAGTAAATGTAAGTTAGATCTGATCCAAATGGCAAATGGAATACGCCTATTATTACACATAAAAAATTGTAACCAAAGCAACCACTAAATGCAGGTGGGAAATTTCATTCGGAATTTTTTTTTCTAAATTAGAAAATCTTCGTTCGTATGTAAAGTTTTGTGTGCACCACGAGGTGAACTTGCTTTTATGACCTTTGACTTGTTTTTAAATCACTAAAAATGCATAAAAATACAAGAGTAAATTATTCTGACCAGAGAAATACGAAAGTTGTGATAATCTATAATATAATAATGAAATAGAAAAGGTTGTTGTTAAAATGTCGATCGACTAGAGAAAATGATTGAGTTATAGAATAAGGGGGTAACATTTGTGATTCCGTTTTTCGATCAAATATTTACAAATCTTTAATACTATTCCATATTTCTTGTTAATATTTTTACAGTATAACAACAAATATTTAGCAAGTTTTTAATTAATCATCGACTATCTAAATTGTCCGTGTATATATTTTATTTGCTGAGTAACTAATTTTAGTGACAATCACAAAATTATTTGCGTTTTTAGCTTGCTGTTAATTCTATACATATCTTTTTTCTATTTTCATAGTTTTATTTGCATATTTATTATAAAAGCTAGTATTTTTAATAAAGTTTATTATTAGTTTAACAATATTTCTTGCAGATTTTTGAGAGCATTTTACATCGAACACTTACACTTGTTTTAGACAGCATAATGAATCACATTAATTTAATACTTCATTCGCTAGAAAGGGACCATTTCAAGTTTTGATTTTGCTTTTTGCATTTTGCATTTAGTTTGTTTTGTGTACGGAAAGTTTGTTGACATTGTTCCTCTTGCAATAATCTAGAAAGTATACCAGCACATCGCTATGCAAAGAGAGTACTCACGTTTAGTTAATTTCATCAGAACAATGAATTCATTTAAGTAAGTTTTAATAATAATTTTATAGATAGTTATTTAATAATATGTACGAAATAGAACACATGTATCTTCTATTTTTTATTTAACTGTATTTTTCGCAACATTTTCATGTTGTCAGTGTTTCAAAGAAAAATCAGGAATTGTTGATTTTGAAATGAAACGAATTAAAGGATTGCTGGTGTGGTTAAAGACTGACTAAAAATTATCACCCATTGTAAGTTTGTTTAGACGTTTCGACTGCACTTATTATCCGACTTTTTCACTTCACCTGAGTTGTCTGTTTGTTAAATTTGTTCTTAACTGCGTATGGGTGATAATTTTACATTAAATTAATGTCCGGAGTGTAGGTATCTTGATTTCTTTTTATATAAAATGTAATTCAGTGGTTACATTGTGGTTCGTAATATATTTTCATACTATTCAACTTGCAATTTATTTATACTGATAGAATATACAACTCCTTTTTAGCTGTAACAATAAGTGTAAATTAGAATATGTAGTACAACCAACAGTAACTATGTATTTACTAAACGAATCTGTGTTAACTCTTATACATATTATGATGTTACTATATAACATTGTATAATAATATTTGTTACCATTTATAAAGATGACTTCAATCTCGTTATTTTCATTCACAAATGCACATTCTTTTGCCGCAATAATTACGAGAATTCATCAAAAATACAGTCGAATATATATTTAAATTAGAAATATTGAAGATTATTTACAATTCATCTCTAAAAAAAATTGCTTCCGTGAAAATAAACTTCAACAATTTTAATTTACAATTTTATTCAATGAATTTTTGATAGTTTTTGAAAGTATGATAACCGAACGATTCTCTGGAGCTTCTAAACAGTTTACTATGGAACTGGAAAGTTTATAATAAATTATTTGGAGTATCCAAGAGCATGTGTATTCTTCTTAGACGTGTATGTAACTATTAAATGTAGACTCTGAATCTGAACGACATACTGCATAGTTAATCAGCCGTTTATGTATTTATTGGGCAATGTGCATTCTTCGGAGGAAATCCAACAGGAAATAGCTTACTTTTGATTTTGAAACATATATGATAACCAAGTGTAGTTGAACCTGTACAACAGTTTGACATTCCTTTGAAGTGCCTGGCAGTAAAATGAAACTTGTACACCACACATTGACAATATGCAATAAAATAATCAAAAGTAATATTTATCAGTACATGAAAAATTAATGCAAATATGGAATAATACTGCCAAGTGTTTTTAAATCGAATTTTCTAATCATTTAAAAGTCTCTTATGTCTGGAGGTACAGAATTAATGTAATGTGAATAAACCAACTTATCTGGTGTGATCATCTTCATACGTTTTTACAAAAATTTATAATAAAATAAACTTACTTGAAATTTGTTATTTTAACTTGTTGAAAGTAAAATTATAAATTTGAGTTTTTCTTTTCAGGGCAAAAAGAAACGGAGATTGATGCCACGGGAATATTATGAAGAATTATTTAATTATAAAAGTGACAAAATTATAATTACACATAATGTAATTTAGTTTAACTTTCCGAGAACTAAACGATTTCGATGTATTTTAGTTAAATGAATTTTGCATATTTATATTTTTACATGATAAAATCCTTTGTGATATCTTAATTGCTGTAATAATTAAATCTACATTTTCTATTTTGTGGATTTTTTGTTTGATCTCAATTGGCCTGTTCGATGTCAAGGAAACAAGAATGAAATGTCATTTTACGTCAAAAGTCGAGAAAATTAGCTAATGAATTTTTATATTCTATTCGTATTCATCTTAAATATGACTAAATTTTATAATTATGGGAATGCAAAATTGATGGATGTTTTGAGATATCCCAGAAATCAGTTATTTATTGTTAATCAAATTAACAAAAATCGGGTGAGATCCTACGAGGAGGGAATTGAATCTTATGAAAATGTAACAGAACCTACCCGAAAACATCAAACATCAACACAAAATTTTTTAGAGAATCCCGATATAGTACCTATTTTAACCCAAGACGCCAATATTTTTAATCATGAACAAAATTTAGAAGAAAGAAACGATCAAATCAATAACAGACAAAATTTAAATGTTGATAAATCTACTAGGGTATTTAAAAATAGACAAAATTTGGAAGATATAAAACAATTATTAGATGAAGTTTTGGTCAAACTTGAATTACATCCTTTTTCTGGAACAGATCAAACTGCTATCAGAAATGTACAGAGTAAAATGGGAAATGAAAAAAGGAAGATAAAGAAAGAAAATCGAAGAAAAAAGTCAGATAAATGGGGTGAATGGACGCACTGGTCAAATTGTAGTGTTTCTTGCGGGAAAGGAAGAAGGATTCGGTGGCGCCATTGCGTTTCAAAAAAGTGTCCAGCTGAAACGGAAATGGAAGAAAAAACATGCCAAATGCCCGAATGCAGTCCTTTTAAATTATTTCATCTTAAATAATATCAATTTGTTTTTATGTATTGATTTTTTTTTTAAGTTTTTGTAAAATATGTTAATTTATAAGAACTGATTGGTAAGCGATATAAAATTTAAATATCAAAGTACAAATCTTGGCTAAATATTTAAAATAAGATAAAAATAGCTATTTTTAATAGCTCGTTTATTGCTTTGGAAATCGGTGAGGGGTAGGGATTTTTATGTTTATCAACACGAAATAATTGTGTCAACACTGGTTATGAAGAAGTATGTTCTCATAACCAAACCAAGTGTCATTTATGTTTGTTCATGTTGTGAAAATAGAATACGTTTATTTTAAAATAATTTATATCTACAGAATACGTTGCTCTATTTAAATACAATCCATGGTTATCGTAAAATTGACTCGTTCTCCATTCCATATGTACTGCAAAGTGTGTGTGCTTAAACATCGAGATTGCAATGTGGATATTTTCATGTCAATGATTACCCCTACGTAAATTTCATGTTTTCTTACAATTTTTGTTTATTTTGTAATTTACGACATATTCGTAATGTAGTGTGTAACATAAATTTATGTGTTTTGTAAATAGACTTTTCAAAGTAACCAATACATGTGAACGTGATGGGTAGCTGTTGGTGTAAAGAGAAGAATGAAGAACGAGAACCTCAGCAGAATGCAAGTGGAAACGAAGATATATTTGGCTTTGGTGATGGAATAATACATACAGTCTCTGCGAATATTCCATCAGACTTTTACGTAAGGACGGAGAAAGGATGTCCCGATTCAGACACCGTCGACAAACTTGTTATCGAAACATTGGGAGTTATTGGTACATTAGTTGATAAGTAAGAACGTTTCATCATATTTATAGATTCATACTAAATATAAATATTGTTTCAGTGAGCAGGAACCGCCACATTCCATGCTAAAATTACATAATATTGCTGACAACGAAGAAGGATGGATTCAAGTTGTTACGTCCATGGTAAATGTGATACCAATGACAGATCCTTTGGGGCCTTCTGTCATCACTTTATTGCTAGACGACTGTCCACTCCCCTCAAGAGATTCCGTTTTGAAAGTAGCGCAACTATTTAATTTATCTTCTGAAAGTGCAATACATGGCAGGACGAATGCTCCCAGGGAACGCAATATTTGCGTTGTTTTGGGCTGCATTGCCGAAAAACTTGCAGGGCCGAGTAGTATCGCTATTTTGACCGAGGGAACTTTAAATTACCTCGTTACTAACCTTGTAAGTATTACATAAATAATAATATATTAGCTTAAAAATACAAATTAGGTCATGTGATTTATTGTAAAGAAAAACCAGCTCTTAATATTTGAACAATAAACCTAAAAATGTTACAATTTTCTCGAGATAAGATTACGTTTGTCAGAAATGGATTATTTATCTAATTTATGACATCAGGAATTTTTCTTGTAACTTATTCAAAAATGAATCATCAAAATTTCTATCGATAAAATTTATTACATCCAAGACGTATTTTCCTGAAATTGCGAGTAAGAAATGTTTGAAATTAATGTGCAGGTTCGTGCTACCCCATTTGATAGAACATAGCATGAAGTTTTATATGCAGGAAGAATTCTAAAAATAAATAACATATAAATATATCACCACGCCTTTTCCCCATTACTGGGTGTGGCACTCTGCCGTAGCAGATTTCGATAAGTGATATATTTATGCGGGTGTAGTGTGGTTATCTGCCGTCAAATCACAGCCTCCAAAGTTGTTAATGGAGGGTGTTCTACAGGGGTAATTTTAAAAATAAATAGAATATATCATCACGCCTTCTACCCATTACTGGGTGTGGCACTCTGCCGAAGCAGATCTCGGTAAGTGATATATTTTGCGCGTGAAGTGCGGTTACCAGTCGTCAAATCACGGTCCCCAAAGATTATAGTGATGGAGCAGCCACAGGGATAGTTTTTGAAATTATGAAAATTGTTTGTCGCCTGTAGGAATCGAACCAGGGTTCTCAGGATCCACAGGCCGACTTCATACCACTGAGCTAGCCACCCCCTGAATAATATTTAGTGAATGTTAAATAAAAAAATTAAATAAATATATCATCCCGCCTTTTACCCATTACTGGATGTGGCACTGTGCTGTAGCAAATTTCGATAAGTGATATATTTATGCACGTGAAATGCGGGTACCAGCCCTCAAACAGCCTCCAAAGATAATATTTTAGGGAAAGCCACAGGGGTAATTTTAATGTAAAAATTGTTTGTCTGTCGTGGAAATTGAACCCGGGTTCTCAAATCCACGTTGAGTTAGCTACCCCATAATTCTAAAAATGATGTACTATTTACAGATGATTGACACGGACCCCTACGTAATATTATTTTCATTAATAGCATTAGAAAAGTTTGCGCAAACAAGCGAAAATAAAGCAACAATCAAGCGAAGACTTCTCCAAGAATCGCCGAGCCCTTTAACTGTGCTAGAAACATGGCGATACGAGCAATATTTCGTCAAAAGACAAGTAGGATTCTGTGCGCAGTGGTGCCTCGACAATTTATGTAATAAACTAAATAACCTTCCTCCCCATTAATTTGTATTTTAATATTTATTTTTTATGACAGTTTTAATGGAAGGAAGAAAATATTCGTACGAAACAACAGACATGTCTGGCATTCACGCGATGTTGAACACCTCGGACGTTAGTGAATATTTAAAAATCTCTCCGGATGGATTGGAGGCCCGGTGCGATGCCTACTCCTTCGAAAGTGTTCGGTGCACAGCTCAAGCGCATAGCGGAGTCTGGTACTACGAGGTTATGGTTATAACGCCAGGTGTTATGCAGATTGGATGGGCTACGAAGAACAGCAACTTTCTCAATCATGTAAGAATAGTTATTTTTGTATCTAGAGTAGAAAGTAGTCTATTCCCGCACCGTGACAACTAGTAAAAATTCTATTTTTGGTCCTAGGACCAAAAAACGCTAACGTATCCATGGTAAAGTTAATATTTCTGAAATAACGTTCTTTTATGGCCGGTTTCACCAACAAAAGTTAAAATTTAAACGTTGATTAAATAAATAAAAGCAAATTGAATCATTAACGTTGCTGTCATACATTCGATTTGTTTTTATTTATTTAAACCATGTTTAAAATTCAATTTTTGTTGATGAAACCGGCCATTAAAGTTGATATTTTAGTGTCATATTCAAGTGGCGCAAAAAAACAGTTTTTTGTTGACTGTTACTTCAATTATGTTTTATTTTTTATTGTTTTTTAACAAAATGGTTCAATTATTAACCATGTCTTAATCTTTATTTACAAGTGTAATTGCTTGATAAAGTCAAATTTATTTTAATTCGCTTACAAATTTAATTAAAATTTCGTAAAAACTTATTTCTTATATTTGCCGACTGTATTATTGTTAATTTGGCGCGCTCTACTTCCTGGCGTTCTGAGTCTTTGAACATTTTATCTTAAGTATGGTTCTTGATTTTAAATGAATGTATTTCTTTTAGGAGGGATATGGAATTGGGGACGACAAGTATTCTTTAGCGTACGATGGTTGTAGAAGATTAATTTGGTATAACGCTCGTTCGGAACCTCAAGTTTTACCAAGGTGGCAACCTGGAGATATTTTAGGTTGTCTCTTAGATTTAGACAATCAACAGATTATTTTTTCGGTCAATGGGAACAGCCTTCCTCCTCGTATTGACGTATTCGCTAAAGCCAAGTAAGATCATTTTATTCATAAGAAATCTGCACTAACATTCACTTCATCCACATTCATAATACATCATTTTTCTTCCAAATCTACAAGAATACATTTCAAGTTTTACTGGTACATCATTTCACTTTATTATTAATAACATTCACTAAATATTATTCAATAGATTCATTCTGCAATTATTCTAATCCTGCCAAACCATCTACATTCATATTTCCTTTCGCACAAGCTTTGTTTTATGTATTAAATAAACAAGAATTATTTTCTTGTAAGAAGCATTCACTGAACATTATTTATTAGTTTATCCCGAAATTATTACTATCCTGGCACACCATCTACATTCATATTTCTTGTGATATAAGGTTGTTTGTCTATTAAATAAGCAAGAAGCATTCATTGGATAATATTCATTAGATAATGGCTCAGTGGTATTCGAGTCGACCTGAGGATCCTAAGAATCCTGGTTCGATCCTCACAGCGGACAAAACACTTTCACGAATTTAAAAAAAATTAGCCCTGTGGCTCCTCCACCACTAACATCTTTGGGGGCCGTGATTTGACAGCTGCAAATCGCACTTCACGCGCATAAATATATCACTTACCGAGATCTGCTTCGGCAGAGTGCAACACCCAGTAATGGGTAAAAGGCCTGATGATATATTTATATTTATTTATTTATTAGATTCATCCTGCAATCATGCCAATCCTGGCAAACCAAATCAAATTTCCTGTCATACAAGCTTTATTTATGTATTAAATAAATAAAATAAATATATCATCACGCATTCTACCCATTACTGGGTGTGGCACTCTGCCGAAGCAGATCTCGATAAGTGATATATTTTGCGCGTGAAGTGCGGTTACCAGTCATCAAATCACGGCCTCCAAAGATGTTAGTGGTGGAGGAGCCACAAGGGTAGCTTTTGAAATTATGAAAATTGTTTGTCGCCTGTGGGAATCGAAACCAGGGTTCTCAGGATCCACAGGCCGACTTCATACCACTGAGCTAGCCACCCCATAATAATAATATTTAATATAATTAATATTTGTTGTGATATTAGGTGTTAAAAAAGTGTGGGAATTGTGTTGTTGCAGAAGCGGTTTCTTCGCAGCAGCAAGCTTCATGTCATTCCAGCAATGTAGATTTAATTTCGGTTCAAAGCCATTCCAGTATCCTCCGTCGCAGCCATTCCTGGTCTTCAACGATCACGGCTCGCTTAGCGCGGAGGATAAGCGAGTCATGCCTCGACATATATACTTAGAGGAACTCCGAAAACATAGCGTTAGAGAAGATTCATGTACATTGTGTTTCGATAAAAAAGCCTCCGTTAGATTGGTGCCGTGTGATCACAGGTAAACATCATCGTCATCGAGGTGTGCAGCTGGTGAAGTAATTGCGATTTGTGTCTTGCAGAGGGTTCTGTACTTCCTGCGCAGACCAGCTGACCGAGTGCCCAATGTGTCGTTCGTCTTTTCAACTTGTGGTGATGGATAGTCCCTGACAAAAAGTTCGGCTGCGAATTGTTTTAAATTTATTTCATGTAGGTATAAAACACCAATTGAGTTACTGGTGCGTTTATAAACTAATAAGTCAATTTTCGTGCAGTAGCGAAATAATGATGATAATAACAATGGTGGCTAATTTTGTATAAAATAATAACCGATATAAAATGACAAATTAGCCACTTGTAAAAGTGAAATGTATATAATAATATTGTAAATTAATAGATTATTGCCTACAGAGAGCATATCATTGTTCAAAATGAAATGTAATTTAAAGCAAAAAATATTTGGATAGAGATATTTTTTTGTTTGTTCAACAGCTAAAATATTTATTGGGTAAAAGTATATTATATTAAGCAGATCTATTAAAAATTATTTTAACTGTTAAATAATTTTTTGCATTCCGAACCGTAAATTGTTTTTAGTTGTTACTTTTCGTTAATAATGGTGAAGTGGTAGTTCATTGTTGTTGTTTATCGTTAATTAATTTTAATCATAATAATCAAGAAAAATATTTTGTAAGTAAAAATATATTGCTCGATTGGCAACACTGATTTTTATATTTTGTTTGTTTAATTTCTAGGCAGATTCACAAACCGTTTTTAATATTATCTATAACTCTGTTTCAAATTAAAACAGATTAAAGAAATGAACAAAATTTGATACTAATTAACACTCTTTTTAACTCAAGTTAAAATAAACTTGTTTCGTACATTGAAAAGAGAGTTAAAAATGAAATAAAAAATAGTGTTAGCGCTAATCCGCTTTATGAATCTGCCTGTAAAAGTATCCTCTTAACAACAATGCAAATTCTTGTTGAAAACATAAAAATATTTAATTATTAAGCCATTTAAAAATCGCGCCCTCAAACAAACAACAGTGACGTTTTCAAAATGGCTACCGTTTAATTTTAAGCCGAGGAAAATAAAATGCGTATCTGACATTTATTCAAATTATGGAGAATAGAGTATTGTTTACGTCACAATTTTACCAATCTTTTTTGGAACTAGAAATTGTTGTTCCCTAAGTAGCCATCTTGAAAGTCACGTGCGCGTTCGCCGGTGCTCTATGCTGTGTTTGGGTTCATTCAAAATGGCGGGTGAGTGTTTGTCCAGAAGCAACGAACCGTTTTATATCAAACTGAAACGTTGACAGTATTTCTACCTTTCAGATATATCCTTAATACAAGATGAAAGCTTTGATGACCCGGATGATGGTGAGTCCATTACATTTTTGTGTAATTTTTGAATGTCTTCTTGTAATTACTTGCCTGATTGAAAGTTAAACGCAGTTATTCTATGGCGTGGTCTGTTATTGTGCGTAATAGTGCTCTTTTATTTAATATATTAATCTGTTTAATAATAATATCGTTTCTGTTATTTTTTTACGTTATGAAAAGTGGTGAGTAAGTTTATTGTTAAAAAGTACTATTTTCAGTAAGGTTAGTTTTGACAAATGATGTTTTTGATTGATTGATTGTTCTGCATTCATTTCGTCTGACATTCCAATTATTTGTGGTTACTTATTATTGATTCGGATCTTACAATACGAATTAATTTTATGGGTGTAAAGTGATTTAATCAAATACGTCAATAATGTTGTAAATACATTTGAATGAAACTGCTAATTGTTTAGTGTTTAACCGTGCATCAGTTTATTGTGTTGTTATGTGTAATTTCATATTAAAATCTAATTTTGCATGTCATATTGACATTATTTTCCATGTGAACATTAGGTCAATGTTCTCGTGGGATTTGCTAATCTTGACTATGTAGTTACATTTGTCATTTTCATGTTGGCATTCATTTTTATAAACCGGCAAATTTAAACTCAATTTAAATGTGCATTGGCATATCACGGTCAAGAATCATAACAAGAAATCCGTAATTTGGGAAAAGTCAATGACCAAAATAATATTTTATTGACTTGAACTCCAGCGGTTGAAGGTGATGGCTGGATGTGACTTGCGGCGTGGTTATATAGGGTGCGGCGTCTTCACACGAACTTTTCAGCAGCGGGGGTAGGGAATAAGGGGTGGTTGGGTGTTATCTGTACCGGAAATGGTTAGAATCGTACCCGCCATATTCTTCCTTCACGCGTCTTCCCTTTCAAAATTAAAATCATTTACTACATATAAACAAAACATTGTTTTTATTCATTCTTTGTTTTCTATTGATTCATTTGGATTATAATGATGACTAAAATATTATAAAAATAAATTATATTTATATATATTGGAGTAAAATCTATAAATAGTAGCATTTACGAGTAAATATTGTTTTGATTAGATAAATTTATTTGTTTATATTCATTGACACGATGACATGAAAGAAATAATCAGGATTTTGTTTATATTTCACGATAAATTTTACTATGAATAATATAATTATATATCATCACACCTTTTACCCTTTATTGGGTGTGGCACTCTGCCGTATCAGATCTTCGTAAGTGATATATTTACGCGGTTACCAGCTGTCAAGTCACGGCCTCCAAAGATGTTAGTGGAGGAGCCACAGGGATAATTGTAAAATAAAATAAATATATCATCACGCCTTTTACCTGTTATTGAGTGTGGCAGTCTGCCGAAGCAGATCACAATAAATGATGTATTTACGCGGTTACCAGCTGTCAGGTCACAGCCTCAAAAAATGTTAACGCAGGGGGGAGCCACAGGGATAATTTTAATATAGTGAAAATTGTAAAATAAAAATAAATAAAAGTATTCTCACGCCTTGTACCCATTACTGGGTGTGGCACTCTGCCGAAGCAGATCTTAATAAGTAAGGTATTTACGCGTTTACCAGCTGTCAAGTCACAGCCTCCAAAAATGTTAATGCAGGGGGAGCCACAGGGATAATTTTAATATGGTGAAAATTGTTTGTAAAATAAAAATAAATAAATTTATCATCACGCCTTTTAGCCATTACTGGGTGTATTACTCGGCCTTAGCAAATCTCGGTTAGTGATATATTTACGCGGTTATCAGCTGTCAAGTTACGATCTCCAAAGATGTGAATGGTAGAAGAGCCACAGGGATAATTTTGATGTGAAAATTATTTGTAAAATAAAATAAATATATCATCACGCTTTTTACCCGTTATTGAGTGTGGCACTCTGCCGAAGCAAATCACAATAAATGATGTATTTACGTGGTTACCAGCTGTCAAATCACGGCATCTAAAAATGTTAGTAGAGGGAGAGCCACAGGGATAATTTTAATATAATGAAAATTGTAAAATATTACTGGGTGTGGCACTCTGCCGAAGCAGATTTTAATAAGTGATTTATTTACGCGTTTACCTGCTGTCAAGTCACAGCCTCCAAAAATATTAACGCAGGAGGGAGCCACAGGGATAATATTGATGTGGTGAAAATTGTTTGTAAAATAAAATAAATATATCATCACGCCTTTTAGCCATTACTGGGTGCAAATCGCCGTTAGTGATATATTTACGCGGTTACCAGCTGTCAAGTCACGGCCTCTAAAAATGTTAGCGGTGGGAGAGCCACAGGGATAATATTGATGTAGTGAAAATTGTTTGTAAAATAAAAATAAATATATCATCACGCCTGTTAGCTATTACTGGGTGCAAATCTCGGTTGGTGATATATTTACGCGGTTACCAGCTGTCAAGTAACGGCCTTCAAAGATGAATTTTAATGTAGTCGAACCTGAGTTCTCATATCCACAATTCGATGCGAAAGCACTGAGAATGATCTCCTTTAAGGTGTCGATGTTCGCACACCTGAAAATCTAATAGTCTTTGGCGATTGTGAATCAGCCTTCTGGTGTCGGCGTCACCACACCCTGAGCGCACGCCCGTATTGATCCCCTCGTCGAGCGTGCAGTGCTGCCCCCACGTTGACGGCGGCGCCGCGAACCACGCGCTGGCCGCCCGCGATGTCGAGTCGCAAACGCTCTACAACCGCCGCGATCCAACGCCAAAACAAAACACTGTGCGTGCATCAATCAACCCAACCCTGTGTTTGTTCGACGAATCTGTGATTTCCGCGTAAAAGTGCGTGACTGCGTGCGTGTGCGTTCAGCGTTCCCAAACCCAACCGGCGAATTTGCCGAAACGCAAAACGTGGAGACGAGAGTAGTTTGTTGGCGAGAGTTTACTACGAGATTTGTCAGTAAGGGGTGAGGTTTTGTGCGAGGGAGGTTTAACAACCTTCAAGTTCACGTAATGACCTCTAAAGAAATAAATGTCTGCCGCCGGCGTGAGAGGGTGGGTCCTGCGCCCCTTTCGGTGAGTTACTCTACTTCGCGTAAACATTTTATTACCCCTTTAACAACAACATGGGTAGGACACTTGCCTCACAAGACGCACGTTCTCTATATGCCTTCTGTATTTAAAATTCATTTTCTGTACTGTACCCACCTTTAACTAGATTCAACTATAGCCACATTCTACGAAATTAATTTGAAATGCTACCTGCTACCCTTTAAAAATATAGCGAAGCTACAACTATTAATAATATTTTGTATGGGGTGGCTAGCTCAGTCGGCCTGTGGATCCTGAGAACCCTGGTTCGATTCCCACAGCCGACAAACAATTTTCATAATTTCAAAAAACTACCCCTGCTCCTCCACCACTAACATCTTTGGGGGCCGTGATTTGACGACTGGTAACCGCACTTCTTACCCAAAATATATCACTTACCGAGATCTGCTTCGGCAGAGTGCCACACCCAGTAATGGGTAGAAGGCGTGATGATATATTTATTTTATTTACAAAAAGTTAAATCTAAAAACAAATGTTAAAGATGCTGTTATATTTCGATGCTACTGATCTTAGCCTTGCGATAAATATGGGGGTTGAAACTATTTTAAAAAGTAACCTATAACTATAGTTTCATCACATTTAACTAAACTATAGCCATGGGTGTACACAAGGGTTTTTACAAGGTAATATAACATCACGCCTTTTACCCATTACTGGGTGTGGCACTCTGTCGTAGCAGATCTCGGTAAATGATATATTTATGCGCGTGAAGTGCGGTTACCAGCCGTAGAATCACTCCCCTCCAAAAATGGGTGGGAAAGGCAGGGGTAATTTTAATGTGGTAAAAATTGGGAATCGAACTGAGGTTCTCAAATCCACAGGCTGTTTCGGTACCACTAAGCCATCTACTACATAAATATTTTAGTAATACAATAAATAATAAATTGTCAAACAAAATAGAATAAAAAAATTTCATTTAATTAAAAATTCAATTCTAAACACCTGATATCAAAGGGGGGTTCATCGACCTATTGAACCCCCCTGCGAGTACCCTTGGTTTGTAGCTAAGCTATAAAAGCAACTACTCTGGCAACGTATATAAAAAAAAAAATTGTCTGAGTGATTCGAATTTCACTATAACCTATTGTAAATGGAATTCAATTCCTGTTATCACCATGCAAGACGATATCAAAATAAAATAAATTAAAAAAAAATACATACATTAATAAAATGTTTCAAATTCCATTATAAGAGTAACAAATTATTTATTTATAAAATAAATAAATATATCATCACGCCTGTTTACCCATTACTGGGTGTGGCACTCTGCCGAAGCAGATCTCGGTAAGTGATATATTTTGCGCGTTACCAGTCATCAAATCACAGCCCCTAAAGATGTTAGTGGTGGAGGAGCCACAGGGGTAGTTTTTGAAATGGTGAAAATTGTTTGTCGTCCATAGGAATCGAATCAAGGTTCTCCGGATCCACAGGCCGACTTGATACCACTAAGCTAGCTACCCCATTTTATTTTACTAAATCCCAATTTCAAAAGCTACCCCTTTGGCTCCTCCACCACTAACATCTTTGGGGGCCGTGATTTGACGACTGGTAACGCGCAAAATATATCACTTACCGAGATCTGCTTCGGCAGAGTGCCACACCCAGTAATGGGTAGAAGGCGTGATGATATATTTATTTATTTATTTTACAGTAGAGTATAGTGGAATCCAAACCACTCAGACACAATCGTTTTTTGGATATAAATGCTAGTCAGTGAGATTTAAACCCACGACCTCTTGCTTGTTAATTAAAAAACACAAGTTTTTTACCCACCTCAGCTTTATATATTAGGCTGCAATTACCTATAAAGAATTTATCTAGAATTTGTAATAATAAGTAAATATTAACAGATTGTATGTAATTAAAAAGTGAAATCATCTTCGTGTGGTGGCCCAGTGCGTCGTAACCGTAGCGTGTAACCCCGTCCTGCTGGTGAATGAGTGCAAGTGCACACACCCACTCTCAGCGAGTACGATGCTCTCTGCCACTCGGGTATCGATTCGCAAGCGGTGCCGGATTCTGTAGCTACGCCAAACACCGCCACGCCACGATAGCGCCGGTTAAGGGCCGCGCCATCACTATATCGTGCCCTTGACAGGGATGGGTATTTTTAGATTGCTGTTCTTGTTGATGATTACCACGGGAGATGAATTTGATATATTTGGACTAGAGGTGGCAAACTATTAGTGGTACAAAAATATATAGAAATTATCGATAGTACTATCGATATAATAAATGATATTCCACCCCTATTTTATAACTCGATCATTACCTGTTAACGATCGATAAGTTAATGATAATCCTTATTTTTTATGATTAATCTGCAGATTACCACCATTTTGACATTCTGTGGTCAAAATAATTTATTCTGTTACTACTATTTTGGTATCGAGTCGGCCTGTGGGTCCTGAGAATCCCGGTTCGATCCCCAAAGCCGACAAACAATTAAAATTACCCCTGTGGCTCACCTACTAACATCTTTGGAGGCCGTGATTAGACGGCTGGTAACCGCACTTCACGCGCATAAATATATCACTTACCGAGATCTGCTTCGGCAGAGTACCACACCCAGTAATGGGTAAAAGGCGTGATGATATATTTATTTCTTTATTTATTTTACTCTCGTACAAAACTTTCATGGTATCGAGTCGGCCTGTGGATCCTGAGAACCCTGGTTCAATTCCTACAACCGATAAACATTTTCACCACATTAAAATTACCCGTGTGGCTCCTCCACCATTAATATCTTTGGGGGCCGTAATTAGACGGCTGGTAACCGCAAGTGACGCGCATAAATATATTACTTACCGAGATCTGCTTCGGCAGAGTACCACACTCAGTAATGGGTAAAAGGCGTGATGATATATTTATTTCTTTATTTATTTTACTCTCGTACAAAACTTTCATGGTATCGAGTCGGCCTGTGGATCCTGCGAACCCTGGTTCGATTCCTTCAACCGACAAACATTTTCACCACATTAAAATTACACGTGTGGCTCCTCCACCATTAATATCTTTGGGGGCCGTTATTATACGGCTGGTAACCGCACTTCACGCGCATAAATATATCACTTACCGAGATTTGGAAATGTGGTTGATTCACCTGAAACGGTAGGTGGCTCAGTGGTATCAAGTCGGCCTGTGGATCCAAGAACCCTGGTTCGATTCTAGTCGACAAACATTTTCACCGCATTAAAATTACCCTTGTGGCTCTCTCAACACTAACATCTTTGGGAGGCCGTGATTTGCTATCTTGTAGCACAAAATTGACGGTTGGTAACCGTACTTCACACGTATTAATATATCATTTACCGAGATCTGCTAGGTAGAGTGCCATACCCAGTAATTGGTAAAAGGCGTGATGATATATTTATTTATTTATATTTATTTGAAGCATCAAGATCTTGTATATCCTATAGCATTTGTTTTTTGGTAAATTTTGCAATACCTAAGTTATTAAAATAATTAATAAACTACGATATAATTATTAATTATTTTCTGGGTACAAAAGTCAGTAATTGTTTATACTTGGTGATATGTACAGAGGTGCAAAATTATGGAGAAAAAGAAATTTAGTAAAAGGTAATAATATTTGTTATAAAAAATCAAATATGTAGTTTCGGAAAAAATATCACATCGGAAAATGACATATATTGACAGTTAGTATCATTGCAGCATTCAAATAATTATCCAGTAATAAAATACTAATTTTTACATCATGAAACACGGTTATTTACAAATTTTAATGTTTGTGCTAGATCCATGGGGTAAGACAAATCATTTGTACTTTTCAAAAACGTTTGGTTTATTAATAATCATTATTCCGGTCAAACTTTCACAAAATAAAATCGTAATTTTTACTAGTTTCTGTTATGTCTCTGAAGAAGATGTTACGTATCTGATGTTTGTGTACGACTTGAGTGTATTTGTCACCAGGTGGAGAACCTTCCGACGGCGAAGGCCGAGACTACGACAGCGCCAACTTCCACCAGGACGAAGAGAGCCTCACACCCTGTGCCAAGCTGGAGAAATATGCCCTCTCGGAGAACATCTTCAATCGGTAAGTCCAAAATATTTTTTTAACAGAGCGCCGAAGACGATCAACAACATTTTAATACTATAATTTAGCAAATTAAGATTATGTTCAATTTTTAACTGTTTTAATTTAATCTATGGGGTGGCTAGCTCGGTGGTATGAAGTCGGCCTGTGGATCCTGAGAACCCTGGTTCGATTCCCACAGGCGACAAACAATTTTCATAATTTGAAATGCTACTCCTGTGGCTCCTCCACCACTAATATATTTGGAGGCCGTAACCGCACTTCACGCGCATAAATATATCACTTACCGAGATCTGTTTCGGCAGAGTGCCACACTCAGTAATAGGTAGAAGGCGTGATGATATATTTTTATTTATTTATTTATTTTATTTAATCTTCTTGTTTATTGATAAATTCTTTCGCGACCCCATAACTTTTTATGTGATCAAAACTGCAGTTTGTAAAATGCTGATTTAATAATGTACGTCACAAATATAAGAACACGATTTTAGAAGTTGAAATTAATAAATATATCATCATGCCTTCTACTCATTACTGGGTGTGGCACTCTGCCGAACAGATCTCGGTAAGTGATATATTTTGCGTGTGAAGTGCGCTTACCTGCCGTCAAATCACGGCACCCATAGATGTTAGCGGTGGGGGAGCCACAGAGGTAGTTTTTAGATTGGTGAAAATTGTCGCCTGTATCGAACCAGGGTTCTCAGGATCCACAGGCCGACTTGATACCACTGAGCTAGCCACCCCATATAATAATATATAATAGTTTTAAAATGTTGTGAATTGTTCTTTTGACGTGTCTGTACCATGTTTATTTATTGTTCGATGTTTGATACTTGTGCGGTTTTATGTTATCGTAAATATTTGGTTTCAAATATCGTCACGTAGTTATTATACAAAATAAAATGTCTTAATACTTCTAGAAAATTCGAACTATTTATTAAAAGTTACAAGTTCTTCATTTCATTTTAAAGACATAAATTTGGTTTGAGGACATTCACAAATTTAATTTGTTTTTACAAATTTTCAAAAATAAACCATATTAAACACTAGTTATTTTTCGTACTTCCGGGAATAAATAACTTACTTTAATCTTCCATTCTCAAGGACTGAAGTGTCACTTTTATTCTCAGTAATAATATAACAAGAGAGTGAGAATAAATTGAAAATAATTTGACAGATCTTTCGAAAACTTGTTGCCAGGCAATAGTCATGAAAGCCCGTGGGGAAGTTGTTTCCAAAATTTATTGGTGTATTTCTGAATCTGTAATTAAACTAAATCGATTTGTTTACACATTTTATTTGACGTGTTAACAGTTTTAAATAATTATTTGACAACTACCTATCATTTGTTACAAACAAAAAGGCACCTACAGACATTATTCCCGGGAATAATCACAAGAGCTTTATTTTTAGTACAGGGTGATCAAAAGGAATTGTTATAGTTGGCAATACAATTCCGGAGATTTTTTTTATTCCACAGTTGGCAAAACGTCAGATAAAGGCGGAAATGCTATTTGACATTTCTAATAAATACAAATAGGTTATATCAGGAGTCTGGCAGCTAATAGAATTTTGACTTTTTAAGTAATAGAAATACTTTCGAAATAAATGTAATAATAATGTACTCAAATTTAAATTTTAAATGTCACTGTCAACAACAGGAAATGAATTTATCTATCAGGCTTACCAATTTCAAGTAGTTTTTTTTTAATGCCAAATGTAACAATTCCTTTTGATCACTCTGTATAATAATGATAGGATTGGTTCAAACACAGACACGTGACATACAATAGAGCATTTCATTGGTTTTGAGAAACGTCCAAAAATAATCGGAGGGATTAAATTTCACGCCGGAATTAAATTGACTTGCCTTAAACAATTGTAAAACGCATTTTTGAACACCTGTATTATATTCTACTTTTTCGTTCGCAAAATGACATGTTTATAAATGCTCTATTTATTGTACATTTAATAGAACCTTATACTATAATTTTATTTAAAACCGTTTATTTCACACCATTAAATAATATACAGTTATAGTAATATTAAAAATTATAATTTAATAGTTCTTTAGAATACATTTAAACTTATAATATATTTCGCGGGCCCCTCGCTCATGTTTATCCACTATTCAATTAAGACCAATAAAAAGTGTTAATTATTTCGACGATTATTCTTCACGGTTGTGAATGAATAGTAAATGAGGAATGTTGTAATGGAGACATCAGGATGTAAATATAAGATTCATGTAGTTAAATTTAGAAAAGTCCCATGAATCATTTGACTGAGTTTTGTGTCTCGTTTTTATGCCATTTAGCTGTCCATCAAACTCAAGATTAAATTGGTTTCATCGAAAAAATATTAAAGTCTGTAGGCTTCATTAATCATGAGAGGTATTTAGAAAATGTTGCAAATTAACTTTTTAGGGTTTTTACGTTGGCTAAACTGTGTAAGTGTTCGGAGAATTTTTATAATTATATTTAAGTTTAATAGAATCACCGGAAATAGTGATTTTAGTCCGTTATAAATTGATCTATTACGAAGAAATAAAACTTCCATAGCACTCTGTTTTCTGTACGATTTGAATTATATTAATGTCAATTTATTATGCGTTTTTCTCAAAAATGTTGTAGCTGGATCGAATAAACAAATTAAAAATATAGGTTTCTGTTTATAACAAGAAAGTTGTATCCTGCGTTTAGAGAACCACTCGGGCAAAATAGTATATTACGTACCATGAACTGTAAGTGACAGTTTTTAGGTTAAGAATGTAGTTTGGGAAATCGAGGCCGGAAGAGTCGAGATTTCCTAAACATTCGCGACCTAAAAAAACACTTACAGTTCGAGGATAGTAAGCTATTTTTAACAATACTTGCACAAATAGAAGGAAAAGAAAAATATGTGTCAAAATTGACAGCTATCAAATTGTTGTCAAGATAAATAGGACCTTGATATGTAATATTTACTTACTGTGCACGGTGGACAGAAAGTAAATATAAAAGTCCTGATATAACCATGGAAACCACTGTGCAATAAAAATTCCACTTACTGTGTTTCAATTTTGTCATTAATAGGTAACTTACAGTACAAGTTGTGTAAAAATGTACTTTATGCACAACCAGGCCGAAATTAATGTGTTTTAGCACTAAAAAGCGGGCTTGAACCCTCCTTTTTGGCTCTAGGGCCATAAAAACAGAATTCCTATGGATACATAAATAAAATAACAATTTTTATTTATTGTGAATACTTGATTCTGCAAAATGTCATTTTGACATATAAGCTATTTACATATTTTAATCTTTTGAACATATAATTAAATGTTATTTTGTTGTGCATAAAATATTGTAGGTACCACGAGTGAAATTAGCGTTTTCGACCCTGAGCATGTTATTAGTCCTCGGCGCTTTGCGCCTCGTGCTAATAATCATGCCACGGGCCAGAAACGCCTGTTTTCACCCTTGATACATAAATAACTAAATTGTGCTCATAATAGTTTTATAAAATAGAAATTGTTTGCTAAGTTAACCAACTTTGTAGCTCCGCCACGTCAAATTAACCCCTTTGTATAATCATATTTCGACTGTTTTTCCTGTCGAATTTTTTTCTATGATATTAATTATTAATTGAATCAATTGAATCCAATTTTCATTTCATTTAGTTTGCAACACATTTGATTTTAAAATTAAAGCTTAATTACATATATTCAAAAATCAAATCAAATTATAAATTAGTTTGATTTATAAAAATAATATTTTCATTTCATCCGAATTGTATCCTTTTCTCTTTTTGACCGAAGGCTGTTTGTGTTTTATTTTTGATTTGACATGTGATTGACAATTTTCCGCCTTTCTTTAATTTTAATCGGTACGCACTCTTTGATCGTTTTCACGTGATCCTTTAATCTGTCCTTTGTGTTTCCACATGACGTGGACAGGCGGACGGGGAGAGAACAGTCGCGTGATGTGACGTGATGGTTTATTGACGTCTGCTGCTGTGTCCGAATGCGTATATTTTAACAGATACTTTGCCCTAACGCAACGCTTTGATCACCCACCAATAGGAATTATTGAACGTAACGGAATTTTGTTTTTGTTTTAAATAAAATTAAAATAAATATATCATCATGCCTTTTACCCATTACTGGATGTGGCATTCTGCCTAGCAGATCTCGTCAAAACACGGCCTTCAAAGATGTTAATGGTGGGGGAGCCACAAGGATAATTTTAATGTTCTGAAAATTGTCGACTGTGGAAATCGAATTCGGGTTCGCAAATTCACAGGCTGACTCGATACCACTGAGCCAGTTACTCCATTATAGAAGATATTAATTTATTGAATAACAGATTATAGATTGAAAATAGATTGTCATACTCAAAATTGTAAATTTAGAACATCAAAACAATAAAATTCTATTAGCAGAGCAGTATTTATACTCGAAAATGCTTCAATTATGAGATATTGATATATGCCGATGTGATTATTTTAGTTGAACCAGTTCAAAAATAGAAAATTTTGAAAATATGGTTCTATATAAGACTACGAGAAATCAAATGCCGTTGAGCGCATCTTCATATCTTGTTTAGTTTTCGAGTTACAGCGATTTTTGTCTTTTTAAAAATCTCAACTTTGAAGGCCCATATCTCCAAAACTAAAAGAGATATTGGAATGCGGTTTGAACGAGTGTATTTCTCGGGCTTTAATTAACTTACACTAAAATTTTGAAAATTTTGAAAATTTTAAATTTCTTTTGGTTTTTGGTTTTGCCCATATTTAAAAAAATTGAAGAGATAATAAAAATCTGTGAACACCAGTGAATTTCTCTCGTAAAAGTACATAGGTATGCAAAATTTCAGGCAAAAATTCGCACAGATAAAGTTTTTATTACAGGAAAACGAAAAATGACTGTTTTTTAATTATTTCTTAAGGGGTACCCCTTAAGATTTTTACGGATTTTAGTCATTTTTAGTTTTTTTGCTCTAAAAATTTTATCCGTAGAGCAAAAATTCTGAAATTTTATATACATATGTATTTTTATGCGAGGAATCCACTGGTTTTTACAGATTTTCATTAACTCGTCAAGTTTTTGAAATATGGGCAAAAGAAAATTTCGAAAAAAATATGCAAATTTTCAAAATTTTCTAAATTTGAGTATAAGTTAATTGGAGCACGAGAAATACACTCGTTCAAACCGCATTTCAATATCTCTTTTAGTTCTCGAGATATGGGCCTTCAAAGTTGAGATTTTAAAAAAGTCAAAAATCGCTGTATCTCTAAAACTAAAATAGATATGAAGATGCGCTCAACGGCATTCGATTTGTCGTGGCCTGAATTATATAAAACCATAGTTAAAAAAAATCAAATTTTATTAACCGGGTCAACAAAAAATTCACATCTGCATGTTCATGTGCCAATATCTCTTATATCCGATTTTTGATTCAGTACAGAATAGGAGAGGTTTTTCTGCATCTAAAACGATCACTTTATCACTTAGTTCACTTAAATCAGTTCAGATAAATTAAACAACATGTCTAAATGTAATGAATTAAGTAATCTGATGCACTTATTGGGGTGAATTACTTCAAAGTAAGATTAAGAGCATTTGCTATGAATAATTAACACATCTCAATATATAATGTCATAATTTATGCCAATCACTTTGTATTAAGTGTATCAACACTCTAAACACAAATAAACATTATTATTATTATTATTACTTCAAACTAAATTAGAATCAGTAATCCTGAAAATAAACTAAGTAAAGTAATTTAGTGAAATAAATAAGTGATTTAGTTCAGTGAATATTCCAAATGGCAAATAGAATACGCTTTTATTGAAATGGGTACTTATTGCGTACGTCGTCGACGTCGTCGTCATCGTCATGTCGTTGTTGTTGTGTGTGTGTTTGTGCGTCGTACGGCGACCTCGTGACTAGCGTGCGATCAACAGTGAGTGCGACTAGCGCCTCCCGAAATAGGCCGGCACGCTGCAAATATAGCCCGTCTGGCCCGACCGCTATCAAACGACGTTCTCAGACGATTACCGACGCCGACGATTCTGCCATAGCCCAGACTAGAGCTGCTACAATACTACAAACAGGCCGTTCACTTGCTGCTCTGTTTTATTTTGACTAGAGTTTTATGGTTATAACATAAATGTTCTACAATCATTCTTCACCTACATACATAACATCACGCTATATCCCAGCTAATGGGGTAGCACGAACCCTAGAATAATTCATCAAATAACCAGTTCTCATTCAAACACGCCATCCTCACTTCAATCATATTCATAGTTCACGCAGCAAACCTTCAATCACATTCATCCATTCCTTACTCTTTCATTCGACATAGTCCGGCAGTATGGTACGTTACGGCATTCGAATCCGGAGATCCCGAGTTCGAATCCCACTTAAGCTAAATATAAACGCACTACCACCCTACGGTGAGTCCAGTAATTGGGATTAAGTTCCTGTTGTACAGAGTAGCATAAATAAATATTCAAGTGGATGAAAAAATAAATATATCATCACGCCTTTTACCTATTACTGGGTGTGGCACTCTGCCGAAGCAGATCTCGATAAGTGATATATTTATGCGCATGAAGTGCGGTTACCAGTCCTCAAATCACGGCCTTCAAAGATGTTAGTGGTGGAAGAGCCACAGGGGCAACTTTTGAAATGATGAAAAATTGTTTGTCGCCTGTGGGAATCGAACCAGGGTTCTCAGGATCCACAGGCCGACTTCATACCACTGAGCTAGCCACCAACAACAGCTGGTAAATAATAAAAATAATCATTACGCCTTTTATCCATTACTGGGTGTGGCACTCTGCCGAAGCAGATCTCGGTAAGTGATATATTTATGCGCATGAAGTGCGGTTACCAGCCCTCAAATCACGGCCTCCAAAGATGTTAGTGGTGGAGGAGCCACAGGGGTAATTTTAAATTGTGAAAATGTTTTGTCGGCTGTGGGGATCGAACCAGGGTTCTTAGGATCCATAGGCCGACTCGGATACCACTGAGATAGCCACCGCATAATAAAAAAATAAATGTCCAAAAAGTGTGAATTGAAAGGTTAAATTCCAAGTCATTTACCCTATCGCCACTGAACCACATCTAACCTCACTTATATCAAGTAACCGCCATCTTCATGGCCACCTGTCCACGGGTCGAAGTGACCATGAGGTCACAGAGGTCACTAGCCCTGGAAACCACTGGTACCACCCCTAGGTCGATTCACACGGCCCGAATAATATGTCATTAGTGGGAAATGCCTTGTAATGGTAATAGACACCAACGACAACTGTCTTAGTTGCTGACCGTTACAAAATAAAGTTAAAATGTCATTGGTATTGTTACCAACATTTTATGGTAGAAATATGTGATACATCTAACAGCCCAATTACTCAAAAGAGTTTTAGCTGGAATCTAGCTAATCCTGAAAATGGATTTGTCAAATGAAGCTAAACCATATTTGCAAAAAAAAGTTTAAATAAACTTTAATATAATCGTACCATTTAGTTTTTGGAAAGTGAATTGATTTAACTGTTTTAAATCGAACTAGCATACATACATACATACATATCTTTACGCTATATCCCATCAAATGGGGTAGCACGAACCCTAAAATCACTCATAAAACATTCACTCATAACATTCATCAAATAATCAGCCTTCGTCAAACATTATCATCCAAACACACCACCCTCACTTTAACCACATTCATATATCCCTCCATATAAACTCATTTATTTATCACACTCGAAATCATTCCTTACATAAAAAAACTCTCAATCACATCCATCCAATCACTCCTATTCGCTTATCATTCATCTTCTTTCTTCGACGTACATAACACATGCATAAAACATCTCAAATTACCCACGATTACTCCTAACAACGAATCTATAAAAATTAGAAAAGATGAAAGTGATAGCCTGCATAAGATTAGCTAATCCATATTTCAGGATTAATTAAACCTTCTTTGAGAATCTGGCTGTATAAGATTATAATCCGGAAATTTGTAAATAATAAACAAAATCAGATCACTGTTTGTTGATAAATAATACATATTTTATAGTCATAAGTATCGTTTTGATTTTGTGTATCGTTTATAGATTTATGGATCTACAAAACTTATTGATTTACACAGACTTCCACCATTAGTAAATAAAATAAATAAATATATCATCACGCCTTCTACCCATTACTAAGTGTACACTGCCGTAGCAGATCTCGATATTTGATATATTTTGCAGTCAAATCACGGCCTCCAAAGATGTTAGTGGAGGGGGAAGCCACAAGGGTTGTTTCTCAAATGCACAGACCGACTTGATACCACTGTACCACTTACCCCATTAACAAAGTTTATATTATTAAATAAAAAAATAAATAAATATAAATATATCATCACGCCTTCTACCCATTACTGAGTGTGGCACTCTGCCGAAGCAGATCTCGGTAAGTGATATATTTTGCGCGTGAAGTGCGGTTACTAGTCGTCAAATCACGGCCTCCAAAGATGTTAGTGGCGGAGGAGCCACAGGGGTAGCTTTTGAAATTATGAAAATTGTTTGTCGCCGGTGGGAATCGAACAGGGTTCTCAGGATCCACAGGCCGACTTCATACCACTGAGCTAGCCACCCCATTATATTATTATATTTATTAAATTAAATCATGATTGTCAAGTGTGTTGTTTTTTCATGGCAACACTTTTACAGTCTAGACTGTAAAAGTTACAGTCTATCAATTGTCTACAAAAGTTCACTTTTAATGTCATTCAAGCACAAATACAATTTAGGATTACTCGTAAATGATAGCATTAAAAATATGCGTATGTAAGTTTTTTTGAAAATTCAATACCAGTATTTGTACTAATAACATTCACCCCTCAAAATCTGCCTTTTTTGCGTAAATTTCCCTTTACAAGGCCCTTTCTATCACAGCTTAACATCTGACTGAAAATCGAACGCATGTACGCAAAACCAAAGCCCAAATGTAGCAAAAATATTCCAGTTGGTATTTGGCAAACTATGCCAGAACTTTCACAAAGCCGCCAACTGAATCAGAAATAAAATTTTACTGAGGGAGAATCAATCGATGGTACATCACACAGATTTACATGTGTGTTAGTATTGCTAGAGTGAAATATTGATGTTGCCGGACGCTATTATTAACTGTGATTTTGAAACTATTTTCACTTTCTATCCATGCTGAAATTCAAATATCGATTTTATGAATATTCAAGTTATTTCAATTGTCTAGGAATGTCAGTGCTGCAATGAGGAAATTACATATTATTGAAGATTCTAGTCTGAAAATATTTGTTTCTGAAACCGGCTAGAAAGTGTCTACTTTCCTGACCAATTTGGAAATAGATTTTTACTAAAACAGTCAAGTAAAGTACGTAACCAAGGCTACAACAAAAATAACAGTCTTGTAAAGTACGAAACAGTCTGGTAATGATTTTACTTGACTGTTTTTTTTTTAAATATAAATATATCATCACGCCTTCCACCCATTACTGGGTGTGGCATTCTGCCGAAGCAGATCTCGGTAAGTGATATATTTTGCGGGTGAAGTGCGGTTACCAGTCGTCAAATCACGGCCCTCAAAGATGTTAGTGGTGGAGGAGCCACAGGGGTAGCTTTTGAAATTATGAAAATTGTTTGTCGCCTGTGGGAATCGAACCAGGGTTCTCAGGATCCACAGGCCGACTTCATACCACTGAGCTAGCCTTGAATATGTAATCTGGTGTCGATATAATTTATATCAAAAAATTTAAACATTACAGTTACACTTACAGTTCGAGGTTAGTAAACTATTTGTTACAATCCTTGCATTAATAGAAGTTTCAAAATTAACAACTGTCAAATTGTTGTCAAAATAAACAGTGCGTTAAACTATAATATTTACTTATTGTCTGTGATGGATGGTAAGTCAATAGGCATATTCAATTTGCCATTTGGATCAGATCTTACTTACATTTACTGAGCCAGATCACTTATTTATTTCGGTAGATTACTACGCTGCCTTTAGTTCCAGTTCTAGAATTACTAATTCTAATTTATGTTGAAGTAATTCACCCCAATAAGTATATTAGTTTACTTAATTTATTTCATTTACGCATGTTGCCTAATTTATCTGAACTGATTTAAGTGAACCAAGTGGCAAATGGAATACAGCTAATGTTATAGTCCTAATGTAACCATGGAAACCAACTGTACAATAAAAGTTCCATTTTCGTCATTAAGAGGTAACTTACAGTATTGTAAAAAGTATATTGTTCTATGAAATGCTAAAATTACTTTTCACAATGTCATCTACGTGTGCATGTATTGGGCAAAATATCTTTAGAAAATAACTTACCTTGTAACAACAAATTAATTTTCATCCCTTAAAAAAACCCAATAAATCTTATGGTTACTTAGTACAAAGGCCAAAAACTAGTTCTTCTGTTCGTATGGGAATATAAAAGACACCCATAAGAAAAAGACGGTCCCCATTTAGTTACAGGTTCCAGATTCTTTTGTGCAAAGGTCCCAGGTTAGAATCCCTCGCTGGGAATCCTTTCCCATCCCGTTTCTGAACCGGGACTGTCCCGTTACCTCGTGAGATCCGATGCCGCTATTCGGACGCGATCTGCGAATGTGGACTCTATTTAGATGTGATTGAAAGACTTAAGGATGGCTGAGGTGGTTGGTTGGTTGATTTAAGGGCGCGGGACCTTCCTGAGGGCACTAACGGCGTTGTATTAAAATTGGAGCGTTAGATTTAAACAGGATTGTTAGAAGAGAAACTATTTGTAATTTCATTATAACAGACAAGATTTTTTTATTTGTAACTTGTTTTGGTTAAACAGGGTGAAGAGCAGTTACAAAAAATATTTTATGCACAACCGGGCCGAAATGCATATGTTTTAGCCCTAAAAAGCGAACTTAAACATTTCCTTTTTAGCCCATGGACCAAAAAGAAATCATTCCTATGGATACATAAATCGAATGACTATTTTTGTTTATTGTGAATATTTGATTCTGCAAAATGTCATTTTGACATATAACCTATGTACATATTTTAATCTTTTAAACATATAATTAAATGTTATTTTGTTGTGCATAAAATATTGTATGTACCACGGGTGAAATGAGCATTTCTGACCCTGAGCATGTTATTAACCCTCGGCGCTTTTCGCCTCGTGCTAATAATCATGCCACGGGTCAGAAATGCCTGTTTTCACCCTTGGTATATAAATAACTATTTTTATTTATTTCTTGTTACTCTGCACAACAGGAACGTAATCCTAATTATAGTAGCTTATAGTGGAGAATTTGAACCACTCAGACACAATCGTATTTACTTATATATGCTAATCTGTACAACAGGAATTAAATCCCAATTACATTACAGGGATTCTATCGTATCAAACCGTAATTATATATACCGGATGTATCAAAAATCGCGAGCCATAAGCATGGGGAAATAGATTTCCCGTACGCATTGCTTCCCAAATGATTTTAAGACGAAAATGCATTTGTTTCAGTTGCATGATTAATTGTGGAATTTTGTGATAAATCTATTCATTTATAGATTCTTAAATCTGTAAATAATGAACAAAATCGCATCAATATTTGTTGATAAGTAGAAAATATTTTATAAAGTCATAACATTTGTTGCTATTTTGTTTTCATTTATGGATCTATAAAACTTATGGATTTCCACAGAATCTCAACAGGAGTTTATTTATTTATTTATTTGTTACTCTGCACAACAGGAAGTAAATCCCAATTACAGTACAGGGGTCCTACAGCTTATAGTGGAATCCGAACCACTCAGACACAATCGTATTTTTAAGATATAAGTAGAAGTCAGTGAGATTTGAAGACACGACCTCTTGTTTGTTAATTAAGAAACGCAAGTTTTACCTCGCTTTTATCCACTGGGCTGCGATTGTGTATATTCAACCTAAAGATCATCTTGAGCCGCTAGCTAATCAACGACACCATATTTACTTGCACAGTTAAAAAGCAGTAAAAAATCTATCTCTATATGATTGAATAAAGCAATGTGAGTCTATATTTTGTCCACCCCTGTCCTCGTCTACGGCTAGAGAGTAGGGGTGCTCTGTGCACATCTGCTAGGGCGCGCGCCATCCAGGCAGGTGTGCTCTGCCCCCCTTCACGTCTCTCTACACGTCATCCTACCTTCATCATCGCCGTCGTCGTCGACAGCTTGCAGCCGTCACATTGCATACCCCCTCTCGTTTCCCGCGTCGCGCCAACGTGCTTCCTGGTCGCGGTGCCCTTGCCCTTGCCCGGCCACTGACATTTTCACAGTTCAACCCCACATAATTAGTCCCTCGATATTTAATAGTGAGATTATGTACAAACCTTGTCAGAAAATTAAATTTTCGTCCTTCAATTGAAAGAAGAAAGTGTTATTTTTCATCCCTATGGCAAACAGCATTTTTTTTTTCCCTAAGAAAATAAAGTAAAGTAATATCTTCACGCTATATCCCAACAAATGGGGTAGCACAAACCCTAAAATCACTCATAATATATCCATAGTAATTGGAAAACAACGGTTTGAATTGACATTAATGACAACTAGATGACATCTTCCAAAAGAATAATAAATCTTATCTGAAGATATATTTATATTTCTTCCCTAGAGAAAGTGATGTCAGAAAATAAATTTTCAGTAATAATATAACAAGAGAGTGAGAATAAATTGACAATAATTTGGCAGATCTTTCGAAAACTTGTTGCCAGGCAATAGACACGAAAGCTCGTAGGGCTTGAGTGGCTATTGCCAAATGGCAAGAAGTTTGAGAAAGATACTGGAGAATTATTTTCTAATTTATCCAACTCTCGAGTTATATTTAATTAGATTATTTTTTGACTTAGCTGTTGAGGTCGATTCATCCAACTTAAAAGATTTTGTACTGGGTCCATATCGATTGATTACTTATTAATGTATTCTTGGAAGTTGTTTCCAAAATTTATTGGTGTATTTCTGTATCTGACATACAACTAAATCGTATTTTTGTCACACATTTTACTTGACGTGTTGACAGTTTTAAATAATTGACAACTACCTATCATTTGTCACAAACAAAAAAGTACATACAGAGATTATTCCTGGGAATATTCACAAGAGCTTTATTCTCAGTATAATAATAACAGGATTGGTTACAACGCAGACACGTGACATATAATGAAGCATTTCATTGGTTTTGAGAAACGTCAAAAAATATAAAAATAAATAAATATATCATCACGCCTTCTACCCGTTACTGGGTGTGGCACTCTGCCGAAGCAGATCTCGGTAAGTGATATATTTTGCGCGTGAAGTGCGGTTACCAGTCGTCAAATCACGGCCCTCAAAGATGTTAGTGGGGGAGCAGCCACAGGGGTAGTTTATGAAATTATGAAAATTGTTTGTCGTCTGTGGGAATCGAATCTAGGGTACCAGGGTTCTCAGGATCCACAGGCCGACTGAGCTAGCCACCCCATAATAAAAATAATATTTTTAATTGAGAGAGGAAAGTGATACTTTTCATCCCTAAAGAAAAATAGTATATTACATACCGAGCCGGGAAATGCTTCATTACAACCGAACGCGAGTTAGCGCGAATCTGTTATAAGCCTATGTTCGGGTTTTGGATGGATACACTGTATATTTTGTCTCTGGTTGAAGTAATTAAAACTCTCGCTAGTGAAGCTACAGCACTACCCATTCAACCACAACTACCCTTATTATCCCAAGACCCCAACAAGCAGAACATTTCTAATTGGGAACATAGCTAGAAAAGTCTTCATCCCAAATAAACGCCGACATTTTTTTCCCTCCCGTCTTTTCACTTTCACCGTTAGTAGCAACATTTTGGGGTTTCCTGTGTCATGCAACAGATGCTCAGAGTCTGGTCCGCGACAGCTGTACAGCAGCCATACGTTATATGTGGATGGGGGTTTGCCACATACAGATTTGCCGTGTAGCGGTATAGAGAGCGGGCACGAGCCCTGATCACTGCGGACATCTGCGGCTCCTCGAGGACAATTAACCGAGGCATTGTTAGGACACTGACATTGAGGTGGTGGACTCCGACCTTGCCGAAAGTTGCACGCGAACCTGGAATTGGGGGTGGAGAATCACCAGTCGTGACAATCATGACATATTTTTAATTATACACTCAAATATTGAATAAATAAATAAATATAAATATATCATCACGCCTTCTACTCATTACTGGGTGTGGCACTCTGCCGAAGCAGATCTCGCTAAGTGATGTATTTATACGCGATAAGTGTGGTTATCAGTCGTCAAATCATGGCCCCCAAAGATGTTAGTGGTGGAGAAGCCACAGGGATAATTTTAAATTGGTGAAAATTGTTTGTCGACTGTGGGGATCGAACCAGGGTTCTCAGGATCCACAGGCCGACTTGATACCACTGAGCTTGCTACCCTATTTTTAATTATACACTCAAATATTAAATAAATAAATATATCATCACGCCTTCTACTCATTACTGGGTGTGGCACTCTGCCGAAGCAGATCTTGGTAACTGATATATTTTGCGCGTGAAGTCAGCCGTCAAATCACGGCCCCCAAAGATGTTAGTAGTGGAGAAGCCACAGGGATAATTTTAAATTGGTGAAAATGTTTTGTCGGCTGTGGAAATCGAACCAGAGTTCTCAGGATCCACAGGCCGACTTGATACCACTGAGCTTGCTACCCTATTTTTAATTATACACTCAAATATTGATCCTATGTTAATGGTTGTTTAGGCCGTGGAATGAGTGTTTCACATGGCGGAGTTATTATGAGAATACTAATAGTATATTACGTACCATGAACTGTAAGTGACAGTTTTTAGGTCAAGAATGTAGTTTGGGAAATCGAGGTCCGAAGGGTCGAGATTTGTTAAATATTCGCGACCTAAAAAATCACTTACAGATCGAGATTAGTAAGCTATTTTTTACAATACTTGCACAAATAGAAGAATAAGAAAAATATGTTTCAAAATTGACAGCTGTCAAATTGTTGCCAAAATAAACAGGACCTTGATATGTAATATTTACTTACCATTCACAGTGGACAGTAAGTAAATATTAAAGTCCTGATATAACCATAGAAACCACTGTGCAATAAAAGTTCCACTGTGTTTAAATTTTGACTTACAGTACAAGTGTTATAAAAATACATTTATGGGGTAGGTGGCTCCGTGGTATCAAGTAGATCCTGAGAATATTGGTTCGATTCTCACAGCCGACAAACATTTTTATCACATTAAAATTACCTCTGTGGCTTCCCCACCTCTAACATCTTTGAGGACTGTGATTTGATGGCTGGTAATCGCACTTCACGCGCATAAATATCTCACTTACCGAGATCTGCTTCGGCAGTGTACCACACTCAGTAATGGGTAAAAGGCGTGATGATATATTTATATATTTAAATACGTTACTCGGATGAGATGTACACAATGTTGCTTGTTAATTAATAAACACAAGTTCTACCTTAGTGTCGTCAGCTAGGCTACGATAGCCTAAAAATTGAAATATCCAGAATGTTTGCTGTAGATAACTATTAACAAATATAGCAAATCTGTCCAAGATTTAAAAATCTCTTATTGTGAATGTGTATAATTATTTGAAATTTATGCCCCTTGAAAATTGAGAACCCCTGTATCGTCAGTCGTCTAATCTTACGGTGTGTCAAACATCATTTCACCCTCTAACTGCTACCTACATCCTTAGGGGGCTGGTCCCTCGCCTTCCCTTCATCTTCATCCCTTTCCGTCTTCTGTCTTGTCTACAAGGACTTCGAACTTTCTAAATTTGTAACAGGAGCCTCCCCATCTAATATTTGACACGTGGAAGCATATTTTACTTCACTGCCTGCATTTCTATACACTAATAAATCTTTTGGCTGAAACAGAAATAGTTTTGCACATTTCTTTCTTCGTACATCTGGATAGAAAGAATAAGTCTTTGTGCAAATGTTTTCAAAGCGATGAAATATTGCAATAGAAAATTAGATGCTATTCTTACATGTAGTGAAACAGATCGCCTTGTATTTATTTGACTTCACTCACTTTTCTATTAATGCTAGATTGACTTTATGCACAACCGGGCCGAAAAGCATGTGTTTTATAGCCCTAAAAAGCGGGCTTAAACACTGCTGGGACAAAAAGAAATAATTCTTATGGATACATAAATAAAATGACAATTTTTGTTTATTGTGAATACTTGATTCTGCAAAATGTCATTTTGACATGTAACCTATTTATATATTTTAATCTTTTGAATATGTAATTAAATGTCATGTTATGTTATATGGGGTGGCTAGCTCAGTGGTATGAAGTCAGTCTGTAGATCCTGAGAACCCTGGTTCGATTCCCACAGACGACAAACAATTTTCATAATTTCAAAAGCTACCCCTGTGGATCCTCCATCACTAACATCTTTGGGATTTGACTACTGATTAGCGCACTTCACGCGCAAAATATATCACTTACCGAGATCTGCTTGGACAGAGTGCCACACCCAGTAATGGGTAGAAGGCGTGATGATATATTAAATGTTATTTTGTTGTGCATAAAATATTGTATGTACCACGGGTGGAATTAGCATGTTATTAGCCCTCGGCGCCTTGCGCCTCGTGCTAATAATCATACCACGGGCCAGATACGCCTGTTTTCATCCTTGTTTCATAAATAACTATTATTTCTTCCTGTGTCACTCATCGAGCCGTATTGTGGTAGTTCATATATTTCTTAGTTTGAATGGGATTTGAACTCGGAATCTCCAGATTAGAATTCTGTAACGCTATTCACACCACCGTACTGTTGAAGAATTCCACCACATAGTCATGTAGTCTGTTTTATCTGAAATGATTTAAAGAAAACAAATACAAGTATTATCAATAATACCTATGTGGTTATAAATCTTTCTTGTGATAATTCTCGATAAGAAATCATTGATCTATAGATCAAGATCTGAGGATTTTTCCCGCTCAAGTTCAAAGTTGTAGTCAGGTAAAAGTGTGCAGCTTGCGTTTATAAAATCTTAACAAAATATTCCAAAAAGAAATATATCTTCTTTTGGGTAACATGTCTGTTGTATACATACATAATAAGAAGTCGAACACACCTGCCTTCTTCAGCCATTGAATTTGGGTTGACGTTTTGTACTGTGCTCTGTTTAACCGAAATAATAAGGTTTGCAGATTTTACTTTTAACGCGCGAAAGAAAGAATAATCATGCAAAATGCAAGCTGTCTTCGACGTGTCGACGATTTTAATTATTTATTTCATGTCGGCATTTTCGTACCTATGGTGAGATAAACTGCCAGATATCTTATCAGATAATATAATTTGCGTAATTTATGCTATAAGTTTTACACTTATCTATATATGTAACAAGAAGCTATGTTCCGCGTGAAGTGCGGTTACCAGCCGTCAAACCACGGCCCCCCTAGATATTATTGGTGGAGGAGCCTCAGAGGTTGTTTTAAAATGGTGAAAATTGTTTGTCGCATGTGGGATTCGAACCAGGGTTCTCAGGATCCACTGGCCGACTTGATACCACTGAGCTAGCTACCCCATACTTTATGTCGTATCAAATTGGGAAGCACGAACCCTTGAAACATTTTTTTTATCGATTCATTAGTAACTAACGTTTCAATAAGTTACAGAAAATTTCTGTTGATATTGTTGCTAGAGAAACAATTCTTTAAATAAAGAATTCGCAACCCAGCATTAGTATTTTAAATTTTACTTAAATGACACGAAATAATGATTGTCAAAAAAATCATATGTACATCTGAAGTATAGTGTCAGTGTTTACCAGAGCTGGGCAAGCTACTTAAAAAAGTAGCTAAGCTACAGTTACAGCTATTGTTTAAAAAAGTAGCTGAGCTACAGCTATAAGCTACATTTTGTAAAATATAGCTAAGCTGCAGCTAAATAATTTCATTAAAGTAGCTGTTAAATTTAAAGCTACTTTTTCAATTATTGTGAATTATTCAGTCTTTTGTTATAATGACTGTTAATAAATATAAAAAATCGCAAATGGAACTGTTAATTTGTTATGCTATAATTCTTATTTATATCGGAATAAATATTAACAGCCACATTAACAGAAGACTCCTAAACAGTCAATGTTTAGTTCATCTAATATTGAATACAAAAGTAGGATAGGTTAAGAACAAGTGAAAAATAAAATATGCTAATAGATTTTACACTATATAATAGCTTGTTATTCTACAGTTATAGAAAACAATAAAGAAGGTACAATTCAAATAGAAATAAAAAATTTATTGGTATTTCTTAATGTACAGTGGTAGCTTTAAGCTACAAAAAGTAACTTTAAAAGTAGCTTCAGTTGTTGTAACAATATTTTTAAGCCAATAGAAAAAAATATAACTTGCTACAGCTATATTTTTTCACATTTAGCTAAGCTACAGCTAAGGTAAATGTAGGTAAGCTAGTAGCTAAGCTACAAAAGTAGCTAGCTACTGCCCAGCTCTGGTCTTTACTACCCTCAGTTATCACGCACGGAAGAAATAATACACTTTCCTTCCACATTACACAAACAGCTATTATTGATTTAGAAGAAGAATTTAAGCTTCTCCAACATTTTTACTGCAAGCACTTTTCTCTAAAATAAATCTGCAATCAATAACGCCTACTCTCTCCCTCATTTCCTCTTGGAATAGCTCTAGTTTGTGTATCTTCATGAGGCTCACATTTCTGTGCACGTTTGGGTCGCACGTGTCCGCCTGGTGCGTGTGTGCTCCACGTGGCACCTGCTTCCAGTCACACGCGTAGCATCTGCCGCACGAGGCTCTACCTACCAGCAGCTTCTTGCAGGCTGCCGTTGCCTCGCTGCTGCTTTTTGTTGCCTCTTGCAAGAAGGACAGCTGGCGAAGGTAATTGTTAGGATTGCGGATTTTGATAGTGGTTGAGTTGTAGATGCAGATGACAGTATGGATCTAACAAACAAAAATGCCGTAATATTTCAATGTGAAATTTGAAACGACTCTACTGGAACAACAGTTTAATTGAATTCGTTTGTTTAATGATGAAATATTTATAATATATATTGAAATTGATATCCATGTATTGATTGAGATTGACGTAATTGGAGCATCATTAGCAAAATGCGCTTCTTTAGATATTATATAAAATCATTTGAAAATGAAATCAGAAATTATTTTTAATTTAATTAATAATATAGAGACAATTAGGAACGGAATCTGCAATTTCAGGTTATATTATAATTTTTAAATTATTATAAAAATAAATAAATAAATATATCATCACGACTTCTACCCATTACTGGGTGTGGTACTCATTCAGTAAAATAAATAATATATGTAATAATATTAATATATATGTATAGAAACATTCTATATAATTGTTGAACTAATGTTAACATTTTTGTCACTAATATCCGAGTGAGAAATAGGTTATTTTTTCATCGTTTTCTGCAATTCTAAATTAGTTCTCACAATATTATATTATTGTATCAGTGAGTGAAAAAAGCCATTATACATTTAAATAATATATAAAATAAATATATCATCACGCCTTCTACCCATTACTGGGTGTGGTACTCTACCGAAGCAGATCTCGGTAAGTGGAATATTTTGCGCGTGAAATGCAGTTACCAGTCGTCAAATCACGGACCCCAAAGATTGTAGTGGTGGAGGAGCCACAGGAGTAGTTTTTGAAATTATGATAATTGTTTGTCGCCTGTGGGAATCGAACCAGGGTTTTCACGATCCGCAGGCCGACTTCATACCACTGTGCTAGCCACCCCATAAATTATAAATTATTATCAAATGCTAAATCTTTATATGGGGTAATGGCACAGTGGTTCCCACAGCCGACAAACATTTTTATCACATTAAAATTACCTCTGTGGCTAACATCTTTGAGGGCCGTGATTTGACGGCTGATAACCGCACTTCACGCGCATAAATATATCACTTACCGAGATCTGTTTCGGCAGAGTGCCACACTCAGTAATGGGTAAAAGGTATGAAGACATTAATTTTTTTATTTTTCTAAATCTTTTTTAATAATTAAATAAAAATGTGGAGGGTTCATATTTCGTTAATTTTAACTATATCTAGTCTGTATGTTTCCCATCGTCTATTTCTCAACATGTTAGTCGCCTATAAATTAAAGCTATCCAATAACAATAATTAACCAGGTTTTTTTGGTAAAGTACGGGCACGAGCCTCGAGATCCTATAAGCCAGGTGTTAAGCGTGCCACGACCAATCAGCATCCAACTTCCGGTCACGTGTCCCGTGTCCAATGTGCCCATCTACATCTTACCATTGACGAAATATACTCTTGAATTTCCATTAATGGCCGAAGGAGATTTGTATTTTAATAACCAATTGGGAGATTAGTATGGTAATTTGGTGTTCATTCTTCCGGAGACATGTATTATTAAAGATTAATTGGTTTTCTTTCACGAACGTTGCTGTTTAATAAATTATACAAGCTTGGTAATGAGTAGCTGAGTTCGATTCCGGCAGCTGGTAACTGATTTTGTTGCCACTAACTGCTTTAGGGCCGTGACTTGATCAAATATGGGGTAATGATTCAGTGGTATAGAGTCAGCCTGTGGATCTTAAGAACCTTGGTTCACCCCACAGCTGACAAACATTGTCACCACATTTAAAATTATCCCTGTTGCTCCTCCTCCACTACCATCTTTGGGGGCCGTGATTTGACGTACGGTAACCGCACTTCACGCGCATAAATATATCAATTACCTAGCTCTGATTCGGCAGAGTACAACACCCAGCAATGGGTAAAAGGCGTGATCATTTATTTATCTATTTATTTATTTATTTATTTATTTATATTTACTTGTTCCAATATATGTCATCAATGCAGTAATAAATTATGCAAATGTATTTGAAAGAAAATTCCATACAATTGCAACTTTGAAGGCCGATATCTCGGAAACTATAAGAGATATTGAAATGCGGTTTGAATGAGTGTATTTCTCGTGGTTCAATTAACTTATACCGAAATTTTGGAAATTTTGAAAATTTTGCAATTTTTGTTCAAAATGTTCTTTTGCCCATATTTCAAAAAGTTGAAGAGATAATGAAAATCTGTGGAAACCAGTGAATTCATCTCTTAAAAGTACATAGGTATGTAAATTTTCAGCTAAAAATTCCGACAGATTAAGTTTTTATTACAAAAAAACGAAAAATCACTGTTTTTTAATTATTTCTTAAGGGGTACCCCTTAAGAATTTTACGAATTTTGGCCATTTTCAGCTTTTTTGCTCTAAAAATTATATCCGTAGAACAAATATTCTGAAATTTTACATACCTATGTATTTTTACGCGAGGAATTCACTGGTGTTCACAGATTTTCATTATCTCTTCAAATTTTTGAAATATTAACAAAAGAAAATTTTGAAGAAAAATTGTAAAATTTACAAAATTTTCAAAATTTACCTATAAGTTAATTGGAGCACGAGAAATACACACGTTCAAACCGCATTTCAATATCTCTTTTAGTTTTCGCGATATGGGCCTTCAAAGTTGTGATTTAGAAAAAGTCAAAAATCGTTGTAACTCGGCAACTAAAATAAATATGAAGATGCGCTCAACGGCATTCGATTTGTCGTAGTCTGAATTATATAGAAACATATTTTAAAAATTTTCGATTTTTGAACTGGTTCAACAAAAAATACACATCTGCATGTTCATAAACCATTGGCACCAAAAATATATTTAACATAACTTTTATAAAGCGTTCTAATTTAAATGCACATAGTTTACTAACGGTTTCTTTTTAAAGTAAAATAGCTGCTGGCATAGTACTAAAATTACTATTATTATAACCGTTTTAGTTGTAACTAATTATTTTAAATATCTATTTTATATATCTATGTAATGTTTAACGTTTCAATTTGCCTGGAAAATAATAATAGATTTTATGCACAACCGGGCCGAAAAGCATGTGTTTTACCCCTAAAAAGCGGGCTTAATCACTTCTTTTTGGCCCATAGACACATAATTAAAATGACAATTTTTGTTTATTGTGAATACTTGATTCTGCAAAATGTCATTTTGACATATAACCTATGTACATATTTGAATCTTTTGAACATATAATTAAATGTTATTTTGTTGTGCATAAAATATTGTATGTATCACAGGTGAAATTAGCGTTTCTCACCTTGAACATGTTATTAGCCCTCGGCGATTTGCGCCTCGTTCTAGTAATAATTCCACGGGCCAGAAACGCCTGTTTTCACCCTTGGTACATAAATAACTATTATGTACAACCGGGCTGAAATTCATGCGTTTTAGCCCTAAAAGGCGGGCTTAAACACATTTTTTGGCTCTAGGGCCATAAAAAAGTAATTCCTATGGATAAATAAATAAAATGACGCCTGTTTGCACCCTTGGTACACAAATAACTATTTTTCTGGCAGCAAGACCAAGAAAATATCAAATTTTTTCCACTAAAAACATGTCAGAAGTCTTCTTAATGACATTTCGCTTCGCTAAACAACTCGTGCTAAGGGTGGCTAAAATTAAAAGCGTCAAAAGTCAGAAATATCTACTCTCCCTTCGTTGGGGTTGGAACAATTTCCATGAGGGTAGAACATACCATGTGGTATCCATACCATATCTACGGACCTGTCAACGATGTCACTTTCTCGTCTCTGTCGATAAGATGGAATGGGAGTGATATTACCGGCCGAGTGTTACACATCCGGGTATCTGTTTCCGGTGGTGGAATTTGATGCCGGTGAGGCTGGCGTTCAACTAATTGTTATAGTAATTATTGGATATGGCTTCGAGATATTAAATTATCAACGGTATCTTTAGATTTTAATTTGATAGTTATCAGGCAATAGTTGTGACTTGATCGTTAGCACGTTTGGTAATAAGTAGGAGCATTCGTCTTTAACGTATGCTTGTTTGCACCAACGAAACTTAAGTCAAAGTAAATCGAAGTAAAATATCATTTATATTTGCATTTGCTATGGGTAGCGTTACGGATTTCGAATCTGGAGATCCCAAGTTCGAGTCCCAGCAAAACAATTATATGAACTACCACACTGTGGTTCAGTGAGTCCGGATCCGGGTATTTAACGCCTGGTAACCGCACTTCACGCGCACAAATATATCACTTTCCCAGATCTACTACGACTACCCTATGGGGTAAAAGGCGTGATGATATATTTATTTATTTTACAGGCAATCGTAGCGCAGTGGATAAAGCGAAGTAAAACTTGCGTTTCATAATTAGCAAGCAAGAGGTTGTGCGTTCAAATCTCACTGACTTCTACTTATATCTTAAAAATACGATTGTGTCTTGAGTGGTTCGGATTCCACTATAAGCTGTAGGCCCCCTGTACTGTAATTGGGATTTACTTCCTGTTGTGCAGAGTAACAAATAAATAAAAATAAATAAAATATTTATTTAAACGCATAGAAATCACAGTTGAAATTATGATTATTATATGAACTATCTCTTTTTGATGTGATTTTTGTTTGTATTAGGAACTTTGCTGTGCGATTTAAATATTGGGTATTTAGGTCTACATATTTTAACCACTTTTATTTTGTGAAAATAGTATTTTGAGAGAAATTTTCTTTTTGAATAATGATTCGCAGAGTAGTAAATATCTCTATTTTCGAGCTGATTAGGTAGGAGTCAATTTAAATAAAAAGTTGGCGCGTCCTGCAACCAAATGATTCATTCTGAATTATATTTATTCCATTCTGTACTAACTGAAAGAGAGATGTAATTACCACCTACCTGTATTCATGAAGTGAGTAATAACATTCTATGAACTACTGAATGAAATGTGTAGCTCAAAACATTTTTTACATATGAATAATAATAATTTTCATTCATAAACTCATCATGGGTTAATATCTCGTTCTGGGAAATTTATACAATGAAATGTGACTCACTTAACATTAGGTTTTCTAGTATTTACTATGTTTTCATTCAGTATAATAAATAATATATGTAATAATATTAATACATATGTATAGACACATTCTATACAATTGTTGAAGTAATGTTAACATTTTTTTCACTAATATACGAGTGGGAAATAGGTCATTTTTCCATCGTTTTCTGTAATTCTAATTTTTTTTTTCATAATATTATATTATCAGTGAGTGAAAGAAGCCATTATACGTTTTATCAGTTGTCGATTTTAATGAGCTATTAAAACACCCTCAGAATTCAATCTTCCCTCGTTAGATAATAGTACATTGCGTCATAAGGGAAGATGAGGGCATATTATATCCCGAAGTTTTCTGCTGCACCAGCGACTGAGGGATGTAATATGCCGTTAGATTCCCGTAGGGCATAAAATATTTTTTCGTATTCATGAAAACCGCGTATTAAATAAAGAGTTAATTTTAATGTAGAATATAACCTTATTTTAAGAACGTATCTCGTCTTGTTCACATCTGAAACCATGGCAACAAGTAACAAAATTACTAAATTTTAAGAATTAAATTTTCGTTTTAAAAATAACTTGTACTAGCAATTTTATAAATAATTGGAATTGCATTCGTATTTACTTGAATTATAATGTTGTATAAGTGAAATTATTTTTATTTTAAATTCATGCGTCCTACGCATGTACGGTAAAAACCCCTTAGTTACTTGGTTTACTTAAATCAGTTCAGATAAATTAGACAACATAACTAAATGAATTGAATTAAGCAAACTGATGCTCTTATTGGAGTGAATTACTTCAAAGTAAATTAGAACCAGTAATTGTGGTATTGAAAATAAAGTCAACAAAGTAATTCAGCGAAATAAATTAGTGATCTGGTTCAGTAAATGTAAGTTAGATCTGATTCAAATGACAAATGGAATACGGCTGAGGTAAACAATCTATCAATTACGTATCATGGATACGAAAAACTATTAATTTCTATGATCAAGTTTAACTACACGAATTTTACTTATAACATTTCAAACGTCAAAAACTTTGTTTTGTAAAATACTTAGCTATTTAGTATTATTATTTTTTGTTTGTTAAATGAGTACAAAATACTTCACTTTCCGCACGATCGTAGAAAACCCTATTATTGCACTAACCCAATTTTCATTTAAAGCTCGCTCGTTCGTTCGTTCCCAATCCAATATCTCCGCGTTTCGTGCCACATTTCTCAATATCCATGCTTGTTTGAATTGATTGCTTCTGAATAACATGAAATTGGTCCCAAGTGTAATATTCAGACACACGTGTTCGTGAAATAAGTATGCAAATTAACGAACACGAACAATGTTCACACACATTACAATACAAATATTTTACCAGCGCCAGCGCGACAATTCACATCTTTGATTCCTGTCCTTCTTTGTTGAGGGTTGAATGTTTGACTAAGGGATGAACAGGTTCATTAGCATGTTAATTAAATTGACTTTCATTCGTTTGAAACAAGGAAGCTATGGTATTATTTTATCGACTATTTTTTCAAGGAGAAAAAACAGAAACCTTCGCTAACTTTGTTTATTCAATACCGTCTTTTTTGTAACTAAGAGCCAAATTCATAGTCGTGACTCATCCTTATCTTATCCTCACCTCACACTTAAAGCGTATTCTATTCGCCATTTGAATCAGATCTAACTTACATTTATTGATCCAGATCATTTATTTATTTCGCTGGATTACTTCGCTGACTTTATTTCTAGCACTATAATTATAGATTTTAATTTACTTTGAAGTAATTTATCTAAAAAAGTGCATCAGTTTGCTTAATACAATTCATTTAGTATGAGTATGAGGTAAGGGTGAGTCACGATTGTGAATTTGAGCCTTAGGGTCAAATTCATAGTCGTGACTCACCCTCACCTCATTCTCATCTCACACTTAAAATCGGAGTAACTAAGGCAACTAACTCAACTGTGCAAATTCTTGAGTTAGTTTCCTTAGTTACTTCGACTTTGAGAGTGAGGTGAGGATGAGATGAGAGTGAGTGACGACTCTGAATTTGGCCCCTAAAGTTGAAGTAACTTCAGAAACTAACTCAAAGTATTCAAATTCTTGAATTAGTTGCCTTGGTTACTTCGACATAATAGCTGTATTCCATTTGCCACTTGATTCACTTAAATCAGATCAGATAAATTAAACAACATGACGAAATGAATTGTATTAAGCAAACTGATGCATTTATTGGGGTGTATTATTTCAAAATAAATTAAAATAAGTAATTATAGTACTAGAAACAAAGTAGTAAAGTAATCCAGCGAAATAAATAAGTCATTTGGTTCAGTAAATGTAAGTTAGATCTGATTCAAATGACAAATGGAATACGCCTAATGTCTGATAGTGAGTTAGAGTTAACTCCATCAGAACTGCGAGAAGCTGCGAAAAAGCTACAAAAAGTTTGCTACCGGAGAAAAACAAACAATAATTATTTCTTATTTTACCAGAACGTGGCATTAACTTACCGAAAAAAAAAATTGCTAGCTAGCTACAAAAATGAAGTAAACAATAACTCATTACCCAACTGCTTGTTGGTTGGAAACGCACATATTATTAACAGATAATGAATGATTTTCCTCTGCACATCATCCAAATCTCTCTCATTGACTTTGTCGCCGCCGTCCGATATCTATGTCCACCAGACCGTCACACCGCCGCCGTCGTGACGCCACCGCCGCCGGGGGGTATTTATAGCTTTGTTATGACTGGAGACGCGCGGGGGCGGTGACGGCGACTGGTGTCGCGACGCCTACAGTACCAGCAGACCCCCTGTGGTCCACGAAGCTAGAGGCGCTCTCCTCACCTCCGTCGGTTATTTTAGGACAGAGAAGTGTGGCGCTATATACTTGGCTGAGTCTAATGCTCAGTGGATATTGGGGACAGACGGTTTTTTTATTCACACACGAAATAGATTATACGTAGAATTTACTTTATATTTATTATGCTGTACAACAGGAAATACTGTCTTATTGTTACAGCTTACAGTAGCTAACAGGAGCATTATCTGTAATCGGATAATATTGGGGTAATCGCTCAGTGGTATCAAGTCGGTCTGTGGATCCAAGGAACCCTGGTTCGATTCTCACAGGCGACAAAACATTTTCACCAATTTAAAATTACCCCTGTGGCTCCCTCACCAATAACATCTTTAGGGGCAGTGATTTGACGGCTGATAACCGCACTTCACGCGCATAAATATATCACTTACTGAGATCTGCTTCGGCAGAGTGCCACACCCAGTAATGGGTAAAAGGCGTGATGATATATATATATATATATATATATATATATATATATATATATATTTTGAATAATATATTAATGAAATTTTTTAGTATACAAAGTATTTAAAAAAGGATAAAAATCGTTTTTAATTTTATTAAAGAATCAGTACATTCTTTATTAAAATAGTTATTTGTGTACCTAATGCAGAAAGTAGTCTATTACTGCTGATGCATGGAAAGCGGCAAGGACACTTTCTGTTCGAGGGGCACACAATATTTTTGTCTACGACTATTTAGAAAAGTTTGACATAGTTATTTGTGTTTGTGTTATCAATACAACTTTTTTTACAGTTGCGTAATGAATTACTTTCCGCACTAGTGTTTCTTTGCTTAGAGAAACGCACTTGGTCTGCATTTGCCTCCTTTCCACCCGTAACCAAGGCAATAATAGTTACGTAATAACAAAGAAGTCGCACAGTTGTAGGAAAAATAATTTAAAATAACTCTAGACAGTTTTTCTGTTTTGAAATTGACAATTTTTATGTATCTATATATATTCTTACTTTACTGCTCGGCGAGCGGCAAACTCTTAATATTGGTCGGCCCGTGGTAAACATAAATTTTCTGCACAAGAAAAAAATATATATTTGATACGACCATGACAGAAAGTATGTTATTTCAGCAGCCATTTGATAACGGAATGTTTTCAAGCGTTTATTTTACTTTTCCAATTGTCTCTAATAAAACAAAATAACATTTAAAAATTATTTTAAATATTTTTCAAGCGTTTTTAAATAATATATTATATACAAAGGGATCTAAGCTTCAAGGGTTCGTGCTACCCCATGCAAAGGAAATTTAAAAACTGAATTATTATTTACAATATCCAAGTTTGTTATATTTATCGAAACAAAAACTCATTTAATTAGCGAAGCCCACGTCTTTTATCATTTTATTCATTGCAGAAAAAGAAAAAAAACAGTAAAACAATTTACAAAAACAAATTCCGTCTCAAAAAAAAAAAATAATAAAACTGAACATTTTCCTGTTCACGTTTCACATAAGATAAAACGAAATTATTTCAAACAAAAACAAAAAAAGTGATTCACAACTGCGCCTCGGATAATACTATCAGCTGAAGCCCAGATCACACCACCCAAAAGCGAGCCAGTTTAACAATGCAGTACTTCGCGAAATTTGCCAGTGCAACAAGTTTTTAATTAATTCTAATATCGGTTTCAGTGCAGGATTCCGCAAATTTACGCTAGCGATGGGTGGGTGTTTGAAAGGGCGCGATTTTGAGGAGTCTGGGTTTATTGGACTAAAGCCGAACTGCAATGCGCGATCTAGTGTGACGTAATGCATACGCATGACCTATTCACATGTTGACGTCATCATGGTACAGTTGGTCGTTTATATACTGTCTCATAATTTGGGATTTAGGTCACCTAAATACGCGTCTGATATGGCTTCGATTTTTTGGAGCAGACATGATAAACTAGATTTGGTACAATTCTAATTTTATACTGGTTCGAATTTTATTTATTTATAAGACAGCTGTTAGTTCAAATTTCGCTGACTTTAACTTAAATAAAAATAAATATATCATCACGCCTTCTACCCATTACTGGGTGTGGCACTCTGCTAAAGCAGATCTCGGTAAGTGATATATTTTGCGCGTGAAGTGCGGTTACCAGTCATCAAATCACGGCCCCTACAGATGTTAGTGGTGGAGGAGCCACAGAGATATCTTTTTCAAATTATGAAAATTTGTCGCTTGTGGGAATCGAACCAGGGACCTCAGGATCCACAGGCCGACTTCATATCACTGTGCTAGCCATCCCATAACTTATATATATAGAAAAAAAAATCATTGTGTTGAGTGGTTCGGATTCCACTGTAAACTACTATATCATCACGCCTTTTACCCATTACTAGGTGCGGTAATCTGCCGTAGCCGATCTCAGTAAGTGATACATTTATGAGCGTGAAATGTGGTTACCAGTCGTCAAATCACGGCCCTGAAAGATATTAGAGGGAAGCCATAGGGATAATTTTTGCGGTTGTGAGAATTGTTTATCGACTGTGGTAATCGAACTTGGGTTCTTAAATTCACAGGCCGACTCGTTACCACTAACAGGCAGATTCACAAAGCGGATTAGCGCTAACACCATTTTTAATTCGATTTAACTCTCTTTTCAATATACGCAACATATTTATTTTAACTTGAGTCAAAAAGAGAGTTAATTGACATAAAATTTAGTTTATTTCTTTAATCTGTTTTAATTTGAAACAGAGTTATAGATAATATTAAAAACGGTGTTAGCGCTAATCCGTTTTATGAATCTGCCTGTAAGGGACTAAATTAAGAGTAGCTAAATCTCATTAAATGTTTCAACAATTTATTCATAATCAAATTTCAATTCCTGCTTTGGACACCGCGCTACCACACAGCACAGCACGCCTGCGTTGCGGTTGGTATAACTGCATCGCTCACCGCATTCTCACAACTGCAGGGCTGACAACACAACGGATAGAACGGATAGTAATCGTTGGTATAGTGCTATAGGCGTGTATATAAACGTGACAAGCGACAATGTACGCGTATGTAATGTGCTTCCGTGCAAATATGGCCGTAACGTACATAGAACATTAGCATACTGTGTGCATCGTTTATGGGCTAAGAATGGTGATAGGTATGATGGCAGCGGTAGCAAGTATGGGAATTTATTTTATTAATGTTTAGTACTTTGTGTTTTTATGGTTGAAAACTCATGTACGGTGGTCGTTACTACGTTCGAGTCCGAAGATCTAGAGTTCGAATCTCAGTCAAATTAAAAATATATATAGCATGTCTACTTTATTTGTAATACAGTCACAGTTTTTAGGTTAAGATTGTAGTTTGGGAAATCCTAAACATTCGCAACCTAAAAAATTACTTACAGTTTGAGGGTAGTAAGCTATTTTTTTACAATACCTGCACAAATAGAAAAAGAAAATTAGGTTTCAAAATCAACAGCTGGTAAATAATAAAAAAAAATATATAAAAAATAAATATAAATAAATATATCATCACGCCTTTTACCCATTACTGGGTGTGGCACTCTGCCGAAGTAGATCTCGGTAAGTGAAATATTTTGCGCGTGATGTGCGGTTACCAGTCGTCAAATCACGGCCCCCAAATATGTTAGTGGTGGAGAAGCCACAGGGGCAGCTTTTGAAGTTAGGAAAAATTGTTTGTCGCCTGTGGGAATCGAACCAGGGTTCTCAGAATACAGGCCGACTTCACACCACTGTGCTAGCCACCAACTACAGCTGGTAAATAATAAAAATAATCATTACGCCTTTTATCCATTACTGCCGAAGCATATCTCGGTTACTCAGTGGTATCGAGTTGACCTGTAGATTCTGAGAACCCTGGTTCGATTCCTTCGGCTGACAAACCTTTTCACCACATTAAAATTACCCCTGTGGTACCCCCTCTAATAACGTCTTTATGGGCCGTGATTTGATGACTGGTAACCGCACTTCACGCGCATAATATATCACCGAGATCTGCTTTGGCAGAGTGCCACACCCAGTAATGGGTAAAATTTGTAATAATATATTTATAAACAGGATCTTGATCTATAATATTTACTTATTGTACATCGTGGAGATAAGTAAATATTATAGCCTTGATGTAAGCCAACTGTGCAATAAAAGTTTCATTTACTGTGTTTCAATTTTGTCATTAATAGGTAACTTACAGTACCGGTATTGTAAAAAATTGTTTATTAGACATTTCGCAATTGTTAGTTGCTAATAATTAGATGTATAACTTTTTACGTCCTCTATTTAATGACGCACACTCCACTAACAACGCAACGCAACATAACATAACGTAAGAGTTGTTCACGTGCGTTATCGCTTTACGTTAAGTTCAGTACCGTCTCTGGCCGCTAATTATATGGGCGACCATAAATTATCATTGCACTTGTCACGATCCCCTATAGTTTGTAGCGGCTTCACGTTCACTCCCTGTACATTCGGAAGTTTAAATTTGTTTAAATGGAGACGCCGTCAAGGGAATCGAGTCCTTCTGTAGGTGTATGCAAGGACAGAAGGGATTGTTTGCATTTTAATGGAGTGTACTTCCTTGTAGCTTGTTTTAATTTGAATTTATTGCTTCGGTGCATTATATGTGCTTAGGTATTTCTATTAATTTTTAATAATTAATTCGTGGGGTGAATAACCCAACTATTGTGGCGTCTACGCTTACTTTAACTCATTTATACTATTTGTATAATAAAAAATATCAAATATTCATTAATTTCACTTATTTCATAATTATTTGTGTTTTAATGGGGTAGGTGGCTTAGTGGTATCGAGTCAGCCTGTAGATCCTGCGAATCCTGGTTCGATCCCCCCACTAACGTCTTTGGAGGCCGTGATTTGACGGCTGGTAACCGCAATTCACGCGCAAAATATATCACTTACCGAGATCTGCTTTGGCAGAGTGTCTCGCATATGACAAATATTTTGACAAGCTATTGCCATTTTTGACTGTTAATTTGTCTTAATTATGGGGTTGCTAGCTCAGTGGTATGAAGTCGGCCTGTGGATCCTGAGAACCCTGGTTCGATTCCCACAGGCGACAAATAATTTTAATAATTTCAAAAACTACCTCTGTGGCTCCTCCACCACTAACATCTTTGGGGGCCGTGATTTGACGACTGGTAACCGCACTTCACGCGCAAAATATATCACTTACCGAGATCTGCTTCGGCAGAGTGTCACACCCGGTAATGGGTAGAAGGCGTGATTGGTATATTTATTTTATTTATATAATTTGTCTTAATTTTCTCATCATATTAAAAATAATTTCAATCACAGTTGCATTGTAAGCTGATGCAGTGTAGCCCCCACTTGTGTTATGTGTGTACGCCACTGCACGTTGTTGTGGTGCATTGCATCCGGCTGCAGCGCCCCCTGCCCTGCTCGTAGGTCAATGCCGCCTCGCGTGGCGCTCCGCACCTCCCTTAGCCTATCGTCGTGTTTACCACCCCGCGCACACCGCACACACCGTACCAACCCTACACCATACATCGCCAACAAACTGCATATGAGTACTCTGCCTGTAATAAGCACATAGTAGAGGAAAGTACGAGATTGCGATTTGTATCAACCAAACTATTTATTTATTTATTTATTTATCTGTTAATATGCACAACAGGAATTTAATCTCAATTATAGTAGATTGCAGTGAAAGATGAACCACGTAGATATTCAGTCGACGGGAGAAAAATACTTTTTGTCCTCGCATCATTCAAAATAAGGTTTACATTATTTTGGAAACCAATGGAAAGTCTGATTTTGCGCACTAATGCGCAAAGTAATTGAAAAAACTACCATTTTTATAGTTATAAATTTTGACTATTAAAACGCTAATTGTACTTAAGTAGATACACACATTTTAAGGAATAAAAGAAGTAGAGACATTAGCTTATAACGCCATCAATCAGACGTATTTTAACAAGCTTTACAAGAAAAATAAACAATTTGTTATCAAATAACAAATGTCAATTCATGGTATACTTAACTGTCAATATAAATTCACGCTTCAAATTTAACAAATTTCCTCATTGTCGATTATATAATTTTTGCTCGTTACAAAAAGCATTGTACAAAACTCGTGCACGAAGACACCATTTGCACCATACGCGCAAATAGGATGCAGGCACTCACGTGACACTGTGACGTTTCGTGACGTAAAAACAGCTGTTCGGGCAAACATCACTGCGCCACCTTACAAAATGAACTATTTTTTTTGGGACCAGATTTGAAAAGAACCGTTCTTTTCAAATCTCGTCACAAAAAAAATAGTTCATTTTGTAGGTGGCGCAGTGATCGCAGCTCAACAAGATTTGAAAAGAACCGTTCTTTTCAAATCTCGCCACAAAAATATAGTTCATTTTGTAGGTAGCGCAGTGATCGCAGCCCAACAAGATTTGAAAAGAACAGTTCTTTTCAAATCTCGTCCCAAAAAAATAGTTCATTTTGTAGATGGCGCAGTGATCGCAGCTCAACAAGATTTGAAAAGAACCGTTCTTTTCAAATCTCGTCCCAAAAAGTAGTTCATTTTGTAGGTAGCGCAGTGATCACTGCTCAACAAGATTTGAAAAGAACCGTTCTTATCAAATCACGTCCCAAAAAAAATAGTTCATTTTGTAGGTGGCGCAGTGATGTTTGCCTGAACAGCTGTTTTTACGTCAGAAAACGTCACACTGTCACGTGAATGTCCCCATCCTATTATGCTCATTTGTAAAGTATGTCTTGGCGCACTAGTTATGTAAGTAACTATCATGCAATATTTGTAAAAATTCAATTTTTACGTAAAAACATCGCATCAAAATAAGTATCATTAAGTCTTTTCCCCATTACTGAGTGTGGCACTCGAACGTACCAGATATTAGTCAGTGATATTTTTACGCATGTGAAGTGCAATTACCAGCCGTCAAATCACGGTCCTTAAAGGTGGTAGTGGTGGAGGAGCCAGAGGGGTAACTTTAATGTAATAAAAATTTATTGTCGACTACGTTACAATTAATTTACAACTGCGTTTCTTATAAAATACTGTAATTGGGATTATGTTCCAATTGTGCAAAGTAGCACACCACATACTCTCATAATCAACATCGCGGAATATTGATGTCAGTTCATTGTCTTCTGTGCAGCGTTGTGTAGATGTTGGGCCACTCTGGGGTAGTACTCTCATCTCCAACACTGTGAATTCGCCGCCGTGTGCGGGCCTCACATTCGACCGTTCAGCCGCTCGCATTTCTTTCATCATCTCGCCTTTTTTTCGCTCTTGTCCCGCCGCGAGTATCTTGCCACCGCCACCGCCCAGCCTACCTGCATATACACTGTACGTGTGTACCTGAATGCTGGGGCTGGGCCTCTACACACGTGAAATACTGCGCCACCATGTTGGAAACTGCTTTCATTCATATTCTACTTTCGTCATTTGAAATGCATCGAAATTTCAATGACATACTTTGTTCATCTGAAGATTGTTGTTGCTTGTAGCTTAGTGGTCGTCACTACAATCGCTTCACAAGCAACAGTTCGTTAATTCAAACATACCTTAACTACGTGCTTAAGGTAGTACTAGCGTGAAAAATATTTTTGCAGATATGAATGAAATTTGGCGCACGTAAACATTGGATAGTCATACGCATCCTGTTAAAATATGAAACACATTCATCGTCTGTGAACAAATATATTCGCTTGTAAAGTTGAGTTCTTATACACGGGGCTTATGGCGATCATCACTCAGAATCGCACATATTTGGTTTGTGTACCTCTAAAATTTTGCAGTTTCATTTTAAAAACTAGTATGATGTTCTAGAACTATCCATGTATATTGTATCAGAAGGAGAAAGTTTTTTATCGTTTAGTAATGGATATATAGCCATGCAAAGCCTTGTTTTTAACGAAAAATTAAGAATCCCAATTTATAATGGCAACACCACACGGTGGTATGATATTTGAAAATTCACTAGACCAACAACCTGTTAACAATTCATGATATTCAAATCATAATAGGTATAAAACTTATTTTATTCAATTTTTATATTTTTTTTTGAGCGTCACTTTCGCCACTCGACAACCGATGGCGCCACCGGCACACTAGTACTATCTTAATATGGCAATCATAGCTTAGTGAATAAAAGTGCTTCTTATTTAACAAGCAAGAGGTCGTGCGTTCAAATCCCAATGTCTTCAATATTAGATCCAAAAAAATATGATTGTGTCTGAGTGGTTGAGAGTTTAGCGGGACAAAATGATTCATATTTTTGATATAAATTATATTGACAGAAGACTACGTATATACGGGTACAACAAAAAAATAGCTAAAATATGAAATAGTCAGGTAAAGTCTTGATCAGACTGTTTTGTACTTTACCAGACTCTTATTTATGTTGTAACCTTGGATACGTACTTTCTTGACCATTTTGGTAAAAAACTACTTTCCATTCTAAAATTGGTAAGGAAATCAGAAAAACTAATTTACTCTCGTTGGATATATTTCGCTGAATGCTATAGTCCTCTGAAATACAAAAGCTATCAACATGCAGAGTAAAAACAGTAACATTCATATTTATTTACTTATTCAAATACGACAATCCCTATTTAAACATTGAACTTTGCCTCTTTCACTGCATATTCATAACCACACGAAACAAAACAATAGCGACCTAAACACCTGATTAAAACAAACGTAAACGACAAACAGTAAGTGAAACAAAACAAGCCACAAGCTCCTTTCAGTGACATCGAAACAAAAACAATAACAAACTCGAGGTGAGCACGTGTCCCGACGAACGATTCCATATTGATTCGATCCGAGAATAAGAACGGAATAACCTTGCAAAGTACGAAGAAATCTAAAGGGCACGGAACGATAATTGCACACTTGGAAACGTATATGATCACAAGAAAACGATGTTGTTTTGTTCTTGATGTGTGCTCATAAAAATTGCGAAATAACAAAATGTTGATAACTTCTAAATTATATATATATATATATATATATATATATATATATATATATATATATATATATATATATATATATATATATATCTCGATAGGGTTGCCACATTAAAATTATCCCTGTCGCCCTGACCGTGATTTGACAACTGGTAACCATACTTCACGCGCATAATTATAATCTCAATTACAGTACAGCAATGATTTTCAAAGTGTGGATCGCGACCCCTTTAAAAGGGTTGTTCAATCAGTTCAAAAACCGATTTTTTTTAAAATATATTTTTATATAATTCAGACTACGAGAAATCGAATGCCGTTGAGCGCATCTATATCTTTCTTAGTTTTCGAGATACACCGATTTTTGTCTTTTTAAATATCTCAACTTTGAAGGCCCATATCTCGAAAACTAAAAGTTATATTGGAATGCGGTTTGAACGAGTGTATTTCTCGTGCTTTAATTAACGTATACTGAAATTTTGAAAGTTTTGAAAATTTTCAAATTTTATTTGGTTTTTGGTTTTGCCCATATTTCAAAAAATTTAAGAGATAATTAAAATCTGTGATCATTAGTGAATTTCTCTCGTAAAAGTACATAGGTATGCATATTTTCAGCCAAAAATTCGCACAGATATAGTTTTTATTACAAAAAAACGAAAAATCACTGTTTTTTAATTATTTTTGAAGGGGTACCCCTTAAGAATTTTACAGATTTTGGTCATTTTTTGTTTTTTTGCTTTAATACTTTTATCCGTAGAGCAAAAATTCTGAAATTTTACATACATATGTATTTTTATGCGAGGAATCCACTGGTTTTTACAGATTTTCATTATCTCGTCAAGTTTTTGAAATATGGGCAAAAGAAAATTTCGAAAAAATATGAAAATTTTCAAAATTTTCAAAATTTTAGTATAAGTTCATTAAAGCACGAGAAATATACTCGTTCAAACCGCATTTCAATATCTCTTTTAGTTTTCGAGATATGGGCCTTCAAAGTTGAGATTTTTAAAAAGACAAAAATCGCTATAACTCGAAAACTAAAAAAGATATGAAGATGCGCTCAACGGCATTCGATTTCGACCGTCTACTGTAATTTGGATTAAATTTCTGGAGGATAGAGCAGAATAAATAAATAAATACATATTTTTATCTTGAGTAGGATTCGAACTCAAGGTTTTAAAATACGAATGCCATAATGCTACCCCCATCACTATACTACTGTAGAAAAGCTAGCGTAGCAAACCAAAAATTCATTTTAGTAAATTATATCATTTTGAATTTTATACTCTGCCGGTAACATTTACGTACAACAAACTTTCGAGTTCTTTCGGTTATTATCGGCAAAACCCGAAACCCCTAGGATATTTATATTATATTTAGTAGGTAAGATTATTGATTTTTAATGATAAATTACAATGTCTTGTCGTTAACGAACAAGTTACAACATATTCTACTAATTAGTTATTCAACGTTTATTCGTGCAGTTAGTTGAGTGCGGACTATTGCTGTGATCGGAGTATTTTAATTGTTTTCTGCGTGATTTAGTGATATTTTAATGTGTAAATTAGCTTAAATTGTGCGTTATTATGCGTTTTAGTGTGTGCTGTATAAAAGATACATTCATATATGATTGACAGTGTTGTGGAATTGATTGAATGGACCTCCAAAGAACCTAAGGTTTGCTGATTTGATAGTGGACAACGTGGGACGTGGCCGGTAGCTGATTTCTGCTCAAAGTATGCAACAATATTATTATTATTAACATTGCAAAAACTCTTTCAAAATTTGTGGCATAAATTATAAAATTATATCATATAATGGGATGGCTAGCTCAGTGGTATGAAGTCGGCCTGTGGATCCTGAGGTCCCTGGTTCGATTCCCACAGGCGACAAATTTTCATAATTTGAAAAAGCTATCCCTGTGGCTCCTCCACCACTAACATGTTTGGGAGCCGTGATTTGACGACTGGTAACCGCACTTCACGCGCAAAATATATCACTTACCGAGGTCTGCTTCAACAGAGTGCCACACCCAGTAATGGGTAGAAGGCGTGATGATATATTTATTTATTTAATTATAAAATATTATTTTTGGGAAAAGTTGCAATATAGTCCCTCGAGGTATTGTGAAGTTGGCTAAATTGATATTAAAAGATAACTATACTCTATTCCAGTAAAGATTGGATCAGAGCCAATCAGTTTTTACCTCTGATTGGTCGAATTACAAACGAAAAATCTTTCAAAACTTGTACAGCCCAATTCTGAAAAAAGTTTTAGCTAGTCCTGAATTTTGGATTAGCTAATATTATGCTAGTCCTAATTAAAAAGTTATTTCAATTCACTTTCCGAAAACTAAATAGTAAAAAGATTATATTAAAGTTAATTTTTTTTAGGAATAAAGTACATCTTAATTTGACAAATCAAAATTCAGGATTAGCTAGATTCCAGCTAAAACTCTTTTGAGAATTGGGCTGATACGGTATAGAAAATACAAATATGTCGAAACTTATTACGACATTCAGTTTTTTGTTTGTATTTTATTGAAGAATCAAAGTCTTAGAGTTATGAATGAATCCGTGAAGCCAATAGAAAATCCAAGTACACAATACTATCAAGTGTAAATATTACATACGTCAAAAGATTATTTTATCAGAAATTTTCATTAACTTTTTATCACGGCTGACGTCAGTGATAATCTATGTCGCTTCATAAACATACGAGCTAAACTGTATTTTAAACGTTTATACTGTTCATAGTTACAGGACATTAGAATTCTGAATATTTAAATAATTATAACTCAGGAAGTACGCTGTTTGTTTAGAAATAGTTCGTAAACAAATTATTTATTTATTTGTTAGTCTGCACAACAGGTATTTAATCCCAATTACAGTAACTTATAGCGAAATTCGAAATTCATTCAAATGCAATCGTTTTATTTTACCGGAGATGATAGGTTCGAGGTTCAAATCCTGGCGGTAACCCAATTTTTTGCAATATAATTTTAAAATATTTAATACATAATAATATATCATCACGCCTTTTACCCATTTCTAGATGTGGTACTCTGCCGAAGCAGATCTCGGTATGTGATATATTTATGCGCGTGAAGTGCTATTACCAGCCGTCAAATCACGGCCTCCAAAGATAGTGGTGGATGAGCCACAGAGGTAATTTTAATTTGGTGAAAATGTTTGTCGGCTGTGAGAATCGAACCAGGGTTCTTTGGACCCACAGGCCGACTTGATACCACTGAGCCATTACTCCATAATAATATTAGATACAGAATTTTATTCCTTACGGCTTTCATTTCAAACATTTTATCAATTTTTTGTATGCAAAGAATGACTTTGCTATGAAATTACTTACAATAATTTTGCAATGAATTTCAATAGCCAACAATCGTTTTCACCATATTAAAATTACTCATGTGGTTCCCCCACCACTAACATTTTTGGAGGCTGTGATTTGACAGCTGGTAACCGCACTACACGCGTATAAATATTTCACCTACCGATATCTACTGAAGCAGTATGCCACACGCAGTAATTGGTAAAAGTCGTGATGATATATTTAATTACTTATTTTATGTACAACCGGGCCGAAAAGCATGTATTTTAGCCCTAAAAATCGGGCTTAAATATTTCTTTTTGGCCCATGGACCAAAAAGAAATAATTCCTATGGATACATAAATGAAATGACAGGTTTTGTTTATTGTGAATACTTGATTCTGCAAAATGTCATTTTGACATATAACCTATGTACATATTTGAATCTTTTGAATATATAATTAAATGTTATTTTGTTGTGCATAAAATATTGTATGTACCACGGGTGAAATTAGCGTTTCTGACCCTGAGCATGTTATTAGCCCTCGGCGCTTTGCGCCTCGTGCTAATAATCATGCCACGGGCCAGAAACGCCTGTTTTCGCCCTTGTTACATAAATATCTAGTATTAACTTTGAAATCCTTGAATTACCTAGAATTTTGTATTTTGAAATTAGTATACTCCTCTTAATACAAGCGAATGGTATTTGAACCCACGACCTCTTGCTTATTAATAATTAACAAACGTAAGTTTTACTCTGTTTTATCCACTGGGCTCCGGTTATTTATTTACCAATTAAATAATAAAAGAAGATCGTATGCTGTATCTAAGTAGCTGTTTTATTTATTTACGAAAAGTTTTCTTTCTTGCAAATTTGAGCGCATTTTTGTGTGTTGGTTACTGGGGTGTATCGCCCTCTCTGTCTGGCGCACTGTCGGGGTGCGGCTGCGGCGGCTTTTCAAGAAACTGAATTCTCGGAAGGCCGCGGCTTGAATCGGGCCTGTTGTGCCGTCGTCTATGTCTTGTTTCCCCTCCACTCTACCCCATGACGGCGCTAATGGTGTGACGCTTAGCGCAGCCTTGATACGCAGTGTCGGAGAAGCAGGATTTTCGCTTTTTCATCCCTTAACACAAATAGTGAAAACTTTCAAATATTTTATTTATTCTACTCTATACAACAGGAATTTAATCTCAATTACGGTACAGGTTTCGAACTCATCGAATCACAATGTGTTAGTTTGGATATATTTAGCTTGAGTGGGATTCGAACTCGGGATCTGCGAATTTGAATGCAGTAACACTATACACACCACCGTATTACATGGAAATTTTGTAAAATATAGTTATTGGATTAGCTACGACTATCTCGTATTATTGTTGTAGCTATATGGTTGAGCTCTTGCTTTACAAGCGATAGTTTAACAATTTAAATGATCCCTATGGCTCCTCCTTAATTAATATTTTTGAGAGCCACGATTTGACGATACTTCACGAACATAAATATATCACTTACCAAGATCTTCTACGGCAGAGTGCCACACTGATTGTGGAGGGTCGTGTTTGATGTCATTGTATAGATTTTTGAAAAGTATTAAACACATGTTCTTTTGTTTTTCGACTCCATGTGTATTTCTCGAGATAGTTGACCGTCCCGGAACTTTTTGTACAACCGCTGTATACAGACGCCATCTACAAAATGAACTATTTTTTGGGACGAGATTTGAAAAGAACGGTTCTTTTCAAATCTTGTTTGGCTGCGAACACTGCGCCACCTATAAAATGAACTTTTTTTTTTTGTGGCGTGGGACGAGATTTGAAAACAATCGTTGTTTTCAAATCTCGTCCCAAAAAAAATAGTTAATTTTGTAGGTTACGCAGTGATCTTTGCCCGAACAGCTGTTTTTACGTCACAAAACGTCACAGTGTCACGTGAGTGCCCGCATCCTATTATAATTCAGTTACATCTTTAAGGGCTGTTATTTGACAGCTGGTAACCGCATTTCATGCGCATAAATATATCGTTTACCGAGATCTGTTACGGCAGAATACCAAATCCAGTAATGGGTAAAAGGCGAAATGATATAGTTTTATAAATTTCTTATACCAATCTTAACTTACACTGAGTGAACTGGATCAATTATATATTTGTTTGCGGTAATATTTGGTGAATGTAGTCTGCTGAATGAAATTTTGGCTTGTGCTCCACTTTGTGAAATCCCCAACATCCGGTTGTGCATCAGTCATGCAAGCGTGTGCCACAACAACAACAACACGGGGACTGCATTCTTCGATAGGTCACAAAATGGCGGGAAACACAGCACACGGTCGGCAACTGCGCAGTAGTCTGGTGAACCGGGACCGGAGAGGCGAACTGAAAGAAGAAGGAATGTGACCGTCAGGGCTACGACTCTGCGTCGTCGCGGCAATGACCAAGGAGTGTCTGTGCGAGCACACAGGACCGTATCCGCAGGTATTCCAGGAACCAAAGGACACTGCCATTGCAATCCTTGGTAAATGAATACATGAAAACTGTCGCCCGAATATGTAAACAGAAATACTGTCAATTGTGTGCGGAAAGTGTCCTTACATTGTTAGATCTATGCGCGAGCGGTAATGGACTACTTTCTACTCTAGGTACACAACTATTTCAGATGACCGCATATGAAAGTAACCATAACTTCATAAATTGCTACGGAAAATTGAGAATATAAAATTATATATCATCACGCCTTTTACCCATTACTGGATGTGGCATTCTACCGAAGTAGATTTCGGTAAATGATACATTTATGCGCGTGAAGTACGGTTACCAGCCGTCAAATCACGGCCCCCTAAGATGTTAGTGCGACCACAGGGGTAATTTTAAATTGGTGAAAGTGTTTGTCAGCTGTGCGGATCGAACCAGGGTTCTTAGGATCCGTAGGCCAACTTCATACCACTGAGCCAATACCCCATATTGAGAATCACATGTACTTAATATGTTAGTATAACGCACACTTCTAACATACCAGGTGAAGTTCCACTGATTAACATCAGATGGTGGTACGATGATGAAAATAATAAAATAAATGAAAATAATTTGTATTATTGCTTAAATCGAAATTTTGGCAGATTTTTCAACACATTTGCACAGATAAATCTTATTTTTTTAAATTAATAATTAATTATTTACTAATATATTATTGTTTAATATTTTGGCATTACGGTTAGTAGTCGGCCTGTGGATGCTGAGAACCCTGGTTCGATTCCCATTGGCAATAAACATTTTCACCACATTAATACTACTCCTGTGTCTTCGCCTCCACTATCTTTGGGGCCCATGATTTGATGGCTAGTAACCGTACTTCACGTGCAAAATTATATCACTTACCGAGATCTGCTTCAGCAGAGTGTCACACCCAGTAATAGGTAGAAGGCGTTATGATATATTTATTTATTTTACATTGTGGTCATCTAAAAACTTGCTCGAAAGTGAGATAACTGTGCTCGTGTACTTAAATCACTCGGGGCTGCGCGCCTCTTTTTTCAATTTGTACACTGGCACGTTATTTTACACTTTCTATGCTTGTTATGTAATATATTAATTGTGTAATGCATTGTTTTAAATTAGCGTCTTGCAAACTTTAATTTTGTTCACACAAAAGTAAGGTAGTCGCGAAATAATTAATTAGTTATTTCCATCTCCAAGGTGTTTTTCGAAAAGTTTGAAAATCATTAAATAAATATGTCTAGGGATCATAGTACCCAATTTGAAATCTTGTTAATTTGTATCCAGTCTGAGTGGTTCGGATTGCACTTTAATCTAGTGCACTTTGCCTTGATGTTATTCCTGGGTGAATGGTTGTTCGTCCTGTGCTGTGATGATGTCCCCGACACCATCTCTCGCGCGTCGCGTCGCGTCGCACACAGCGGCAACAGCAACAGCAGCCGCAGCCGACACGTTACACAAATCATCGTGAGCCGGCGTTCCCACGGTGCTGCGTGCCTCTGCCCCCGCCTCTCCACCGCCACACAGCGCTACCTACCGCTTAGCGCCCCGTTACAACAACAACCCGCCCGACCGACGACACATTCCACATACATACACACATACATACATACATACACTTTAATATAGCGCCAAATTATCACTATCAATGATAATACTATTTAGAAGGTTAGCTTTTATTTGTAAGTACGTGGTTGCTTGGTAACAACTGACATGGAAAAATCGCGATCCCAAAAGTGGACAGATATTTAATTAAATAAATATTAAATATAATATTTTAAATAAATACTTTACAATTAATGAAATCAAATTAAAATATAAAATTAAAAATTGAGATATCGCCACGATTTGAACCAGGAACCTATGAACTCCGGTGCTTTAAATCAACTAAGCTACGATGGTCTTGGATTCAAATCTGTTCACTAAAACCATTTCAGATAAATTCGACACATGACTAAATGAACTGAATTCAGCAAAATGATACACTTATTCGGGTGAATTATTTCAAAGTAAATTGGAATCAGTAATTCTAGTCGCCTTTTACCAATTATTGAGTGTGGTACTCTACCGAAACAGATTTCGGTAAGTGATATATTTATGCGCGTAAAGTGCGGTTACCAGCCGTCAAACCACGACCCTCAAAGATGTTAGTGGTGGGGGAGCCACAGGGGTAATTTTAAATAAGAATAAAATAAATATATCATCACGCCTTCTACTTATTACTGGGTGTGGCACTCTACCGAAACAGATCTCGGTAAGTGATATATTTATGCGCGTAAAGTGCGGTTACCAGCCGTCAAATTACGACCCTCAAACATGTTAGTGGTGGGGGGCCACAGGGGTAATTTTAAATAAAAATAAAATAAATATATCATCACGCTTTCTACCCATTACTGGGTGTGGCACTCTGCCGAAGCAGATCCCGGTAAGTGATATATTTATGCGCGTAAAGTGCGGTTACCAGCCGTCAAACCACGACCCTCAAAGATGTTAGTGGTGGGGGAGCCACAAGGATAATTTTAATTTAGTGAAAATGTTTGTCGACTGTGGGGGTTGAACCAGGGTTCTCAGGTTCCACAGGCCGACTCGATACCAGTGAGCCATTACCCCATTTGACAACCGTAGTGATTGAAGTAAAATTATTTGAATTTAAATTAAAATAACATTTGAAGGTGAAGCTGCATCTTCAAATGTCGTCGTTTAAATAAAGATTTATATTGAAAAGCCTAGTAATCCATGATTAAACTAAATCATTATTCTTTCAGCTATTTAAATAAAATAAATAAATATATCATCACGCCTTCTACCCATTACTGGGTGTGTCACTCTGCCGAAGAAGATCTCGGTAAGTGATATATTTTTCACGTGAAGTTGCGGTTACTAGCCGTCAAATCACGGCCCCCAAAGATGTTAGTGGAGGAGAAGCCACAGGGGTAGTTTTTGAAATTATGAAAATTGTTTTTCGCCTGTGGGAATCAGCTATTTAAAGTTTTCAAATTCTCTTTCCAGTTTATCCGTTGTCAAACTGTCAAAAGTGGCGCTTTTATCAAATTATCAATTAAAAAACTACAGTAATTAGTAGTTGTAAAACACCCTTACATAGTCTTCCCTTACCTCATTGACAAAATATTCATGACTATTATCTTCAGAGAAACAACTCAAGTAAAGATTCTTCACCAAATCCATGTTTTGTATTAGTTAAGGTGCAAAACCGTACCTTACTGGCAAATCACGCTTAGTTCGTATACCTGCGATAGGGGTTAAAGTCTACACGCACACACAGAGGGTGGTTAGTAATTCCTAGAAACGCCACACCCATTAGGCGCTTTTCCTAGAAGCGTCAGCGGGTTTTTGTTGTTTCTTTGGCGCTGGCCGAACGCAGCCCTTGGGGTCATTATCACTGATTTATATTCATTCCTAAACAGGACCTCATTGATGCAGACAGGATGTGGATCTTCATATTCATTAGTTTTTGTCTCTAACGTCATTTTTATACTTTTACTATTCTAGTTTTTGATCCAGTTTTAGTAGTTTACTTGTTTAGTTGTTGTACAGAGATGGTTAGTGGTATAGTGTAGTTAGTAGGGAAAGTGATTGTTTGCAGAAGGATGTTGAGACTCAATGTTGCCAAATTCTACATTTTTTGTCCGTAAGAATACCTTTTAAATATTATCTTTGTTTGTTGATTAGAAAATATTATTAGCAGTTGAGTTCTTGATTTACAAAAATGCAAGTGCGTCCGAGTGGTTCAAATCTCACTATAAGCTGTAGTTCTACTGTATTGTAATTGGGATTAATTGTGTAGTAATAGTTATTTACACAACTAGCAATGAAAGTAATATATTTCTTCATGAATTTAAAGTTTGGTGCATGGTGGGGAAACGAGAGTGTATCAATCAAATAAATGATGAAAAAAGTACTTCTTGATTATGTCTTGTACACTTATTTTTGTATATTGATATTAGACTGATCTTATGGAGTTCAAAATTAAATATTGTTTTGTGTACCTGGAGCAGAAAGTAGTCTATTTCTGCTCGCTCATGAAGGTTGTTTATCGAGACTTTCTTCTCGTGGTGTACACATTATTTTTTCTACGACTATTTGGAAACCCTTGAAAAAGAATTTAAAATCATTTTTGATAGTTTTTGTTTTGAAATTCGTTTGAAAATGATGATAGTTTTCATGTATCTATGGATACGATGATACACTCTTTAGCTATATTCCATTTGCCACTTGGTTCACTTAAATCAGTTCAGATAAATTCGGCACATGACAAAATTAACTGAATTAAGCAAACTGATGCATTTCTAGGGATAAATTACTTCAAAGTAGCTTAGAATCTATAATTTTAGCACTGGAAATAAAGTTAGCAAAGCAAACTAGTGAAATAAATAAGTGATCTGGTTCAGTAAATGTAAGTTAGATCAGATCCAAATGGCAAATGGAATACGCTTTATATCGCTCGACGAGCAGCAAAAGAACGACAAACGTCAACTTTTACATTCAGCTGACAGTTGAAAATGTCTACTTTCTGCCCAATCGTTGAAAAATTTAAATTAAATAAATAAATATATCATCACGCCTTCTACCATTACTGGATGTGGCACTCTGCTGAAGCAGATCTCGATAAGTGATATATTTTGCGAGTGAAGTGCGGTTACCAATCGTCAAATCACGGTCTCCAAATATGTTAGTTGTGGAGGAGCCACAGGGGTAGTTTTTGAAATTATGAAAATTGTTTGTCGCCTGTGGAAATCGAATCTAGGGTACCAGGGTTCTCAGGATCCACTGTCCGACTTCATACCACTGTGCTAGCCACCCCATTTAATTGACAAATTTCAAAATTCTTGTGTCTTTTCGACCAGTAATTTGTAAACATAAAAATGCTATCTTACAGATTTTAATTTAATTATTTTTGACTAGGTACAGCGATCATATCTGCTTTAAAACAATCATCAATTTTTGCATGAATTTAATTTCTAAACTAATCGTAATGAAATGAAACTAGGCATTAGTATTTTCTGGCAATTCAATAATAATTTCTCGTCTGTGTGGGACCGTAGCGACCACACAATCCAGATTGTAATTAAACGCACAAATGGCGGTTCTTTAGTAAATCATCGAAGTGTGGTATATAGTGGGATACAAATCGATCCGGTAACCGGTAAATTAATTGCGTTGGACGCATCAGTGGAGCTCGTACGACGCTAACCGTAAATCGGTTTATTTGCCCCAACGACGTAAACCCTGCTTTAAGTACCATCTACTTGACCTTTTACTTGATAAACCCATTGAAGAAGTTCCAGACTCTCCAAGCCACCACATCTTCCCCTAAATCCAAGCCATTTTTCTTTCCGACCTGGGCTTGAATTCTTGAACTTATGCGAATAAATTCACATACGAATTATGATTGAAATTAAATTTTTACATATATTTGACAAAGATCGTAGAATAAAATTATATGTATATCTTTAAAGTAAATTGTCATTTCCACTCACAGTCCAGAAATAGCTATAAAAAACATTTAATAGCTAGAAAACTGGACAAGCTACTTAAAAAAGTAGCTAAACTACAGCTACAGTATTCTTAAAAAAAGTAGCTAAGGTACAGCTACAGCTATTCTTTAAAAAAGTAGCTAAGCTACAGCTACAGCTATTCTTTAAAAAAAGTAGCTAAGCTACAGCTACAGCTATTCTTAAAAAAAGTAGCTAAGCTACAGCTACAGCTATTCTTTAAAAAAGTAGCTAAGCTACAGCTACAGCTATTCTTTAAAAAAGTAACTAAGCTACAGCTACAGCTATTCTTTAAAAAAAGTAGCTAAGCTACAGCTACAGCTATTCTTAAAAAAAGTAGCTAAGCTACAGCTACAGCTATTCTTTAAAAAAGTAGCTAAGCTACAGCTATTCTTAAAAAAAGTAGCTAAGCTACAGCTACAGCTATTCTTAAAAAAATTGCTAAGCTACAGCTATTCTTTAAAAAAGTAGCAAAGCTACAGCTATTCTTTAAAAAAGTAGCTAAGCTACAGCTATAAGCTATATTTTGTAAAATATAGCTAAGCTACAGCTAAGAGCTTTCGTTAAAGTAGCTATTAAATTTTAAAGTTACTTTTTTAAATTATTGTGAAATAATTAAATTTACCATTGTCTTTTGTTATAATGATTGTTAATTTGCTATTATATACATAAATATCAAAAATAGCAAATACCATCTGGCACCTACTGTGTATTTTTGCGTATTAGAGCCAGTTAGAACCGGCAACAAATAATTATTTTGTGTGGGTTTAGCTTATACGCATGCGTACTTTGTTGAGCTTCTGCTTAAAAAGTAGCTTTAAGCTACAAAAAGTAGCTTTAAAAGTAGCTTCAGTTGTTATTTTTAAGCTAATAGAAAAAAAAGTAGCTAGCTACAAGCTACAGCTATATTCGTTCACAGTTAGCTAAGCTACAGCTACAGCTAAGGTAAATGTAGCTAAGCTCTGTGCAGTTGTAAGAAGTGCATTTGAGATGATTGCTTAAGATCAGAATGATTACATTAACGTTAATTTTCAATTTACATAAGAATGTAAGAAGCATGAGTAATAGAATTGCGTATGTATGTAAACAATATTTTTAATGCGTACTATGGAAATTCCTTGATAATTGCTGCATCTTGCATCCTTTGCAATTTATTAATATCTTAATTATGCTGCGTGGTTAGAATATGTACTTCATTTTCGAGGTAATTGTTTATTATTTTAGGTTGTTTAAATATAAACTTATATTGCCCAATTCTCAAAAGAATTTCAACTTATCCTTAATTTTGAATTAATCAAATTAAACTAAACCTTATTCATAAAATAATTAAATTAATTCTAATCAAATCTTGTAACCATATGGTTTTCATAAAGTGAAATAACTTTTTGACTATTTTCACCACATTGAAAATACCCCTGTGTATCCCCCACAACTAACATCTTTCGGGGCCTAATTTGACAGTTTGATGATTATAAAAACATTGTTAAGCAACGTTAAAGCACACTTTGATAAATAAGATTTTTACATTAACATATTTTAAGAAATTAATCGTCTCCAAGACAGTCGTACGTAAAATGTGGGGTAGGTGACTTAGAAATATCGAGTCAGACTGCGGATTTGTAGTAGTCCTGTGGCTCCCTTCCACTAACATATTTGGGGGCTGTGTTTTGGCGGTACTTTACGCGCATAAATATATCACTTACCAAGAGGGCCGTACTAAGTAATGGGTAAAAGGTGTGATGATATATTTATTTTAGTAGTGATTTCGATGCAGTTTGTATAGCGCCATGCAACAAACAGCTACAGCCTAAGCAAGTGAGAACCATGTCGGCTTTGCTCTGCTGGCATAGCGTGGAATGTCCCTGGGGCGCTTTGGTCGGGATGGCGCATTCTGCACCGCTCACATCTCGCCACGCTGTCGAGGAATGCATCTCTCGCGCGCGTATGTGTTTACCAACACTACCAGGAACTATCAAACTGTATAAACTTGTGTCCACGCCCCATTACTGGGTAAAGCCCTCTGTCGTAGCAAATATCTGTAAATGCAATTACCTACCATCAAATTACGGCTCCCAAAGATATTGGCGGAGGAGAACCGCGGGGGTAGTTTTAACGTGATGAAAATTTAAAGTTTATGACAGAAAAATTCGGGAGACGCCCTGACTCGAAACGAGGACCTTCAGCTTGCCAGGCTGATGCTTTAACCACTAAGCCACGGCTCCCCTGTACGAATTGATCTGTCATAGTGTCTCAACGGGTTTCGTCTAGAGCGACACAGTCTGATTTTTAAGGAAATCATACCACAAAGTAAATTTAAATTTATCAAACTTCAAAGTCATTCATATGACTTAAATTCTTGAAAGTGATGAAAATTGTTTGTGGAGTAGGTGGCATAGACCTACAGTGTCGTCCTATGTATCCTGAGAACCCTGGTTCGATATCTACTGGCGACAAACATTTTCACCACATTATTACTACTCTCGTCTCCACTAATATCTTTGAGGGCCGTGATTTGACGGTAGGTAATATATCACTTACCGAGATCAGCTTCGGCAGAATGCCACAATAATCGGTCGAAGGCGTGATGATATATTTATCTTATTTATTTATTTAAATTAGACGAGATGACGAAATGAATTGAATTAAGCAAACTGATGCACTGTTCTGGTGAAATATTTGAAAGTAAATTAGAACCAGTAATTGTAATACTGAATATAAAGTCAGCGAAATAATAAATAAGTGATCTGATTCAGTAAATTTAAATTAGATCTGATCCAAATGGCAAATGGAATACGCCTTTTATTAAACTTCATCTTGACTGCATTTTTGTCTGGTTTTAATTTTCTCTACTTTATAAAACAAGCATTATTACTACAAATCCACAACATTCTATAAAGTATAAGAAAATCAAAACCAAGCAACATCGTCAGTTTCTTAGCTTTCTCAGAAGTAAATTCCTGCATTACATCTCCCTTATAGGGTAATCCAGCAACAGTTTGATATCCACTGTAGATTCCCCCACCTCATCGCACCTGCCGTGGGCAGCCGCGGTACCACGGTGTCCATGTCCGTGTGGCTCTTTACCGAGTTTGTTGAACCAAATAATACATACACATACACACACATGCAAGCTATGCAGCCAGAATGCACCAGCCAACGTGGAGTAGTCACAATCAGACTCACTCGACGTAGTTTGTACGTAGTACAGACGCAAGGGCAAGAGGGGTTTGTTTACTTGCTGCGTGCAGTTGTTCAGCGGGTTGCACGATGGACATGATGTAAAGACGATGTGGTTTGAAGCAGTAATCGTATATATTCTGTATTCCTATATTTTTAAATTGTTTTATGAGAAAGTGGTTTAAATAAAAGGGATGGAACATTTAGTTCCACGTTTTTCTGGCAGTACGGTGGTGTGGATATCGTTACGGCATTCGAATCTGGAGATTCCGAGTTCGAATCCCATTCAAGCTAATAATATATAAACTTTCACACTGCGGCTCGGTGCGTTCGAACCCTGTACTGTAATTGGGATTAAGTTCCTGTTGTACAGAGTAGCATAAATAAAATAGTTCAGGAATTAAAAAAATATATATATATATATCATCACGCCTTCTACCCATTACTGGGTGTGGCACTCTGCCGAAACAGATCTCGGTAAGTGATATATTTTTGCGCGTGAAATGTCAAATTTAATCCCACCGGGATTAAATGGACAGGTAAAGAAGGATTACCATACAAGCAAATTATACACGTGAAAATATTTTACTTTGTTTATATTGTCTAAGTTACCTAAAAATTGATATAATGTTCTTATTGCGAATAAAATTGTATGTACCGCGTACATAAATTGGACTCAGTAATGAGTAAAATGCGTGATGATATATTTATTTTATTTTGCACCTATGTAGCGTGTTCCTCGTATATATTTATATAAAAGTCAAAGTTCTATAGCATGACAAAAGTTTAAAAGTAAAACCAAAATTAGTCATGAAGAAATAAAACTTTCAAGATCCAAAGGGTACATTTTCACAACAAATAATGAACTTGAGCAAAACGAGACCAACCTTGAAACTTTGTTTAACAAAGGATTTCTACGGTTCACTTGAAGTACAATTAAGTAAATCTTCAACCTTGAAATCAACATTTCTACCCTAACGATAGTTAAAAATCCAAGATAGTTTCAAGAGAATCAGTAATATCTTATTTTAAAAAGGTGTTTCAGATGCCAAATAGAAAATATATCATTACGCCTTTTATCCATTACTGGGTGTAACACTCTACAGCAGTAGATCTCAGTAATCGATATATTTATGCGCGTGAAGTGCGGTTACCAGTTGACAAATCACGCTAGTGCGCAAAATCAAACATTCCATCGGTTTCCAATGTAATGTAAACCTTATTTTGAATGATGCGAGTAAAAAAAAAATCTTTTCAATATATTCAGAATTCCAGTAAACCATTACTACAAACAAAATAAATATTCTAATAATTCCTTTAAATTGATATCAATTTATCAACTTTTTACATTTAAATCAAAGCGTTTTATAATTCGTTACTAATCTTATCAATAATTTCTATAATAACCAATCAGGAATCCTGATTATTTAATGACAATTTATCTCAAGTATTAATTACAGATAATCGTCTGATATGAGATTACTAGTCTCATAGCGGTCGATGCAGATAATTAAATATAATTACACCTTAATCATATCGCATTAAAATTCAAAATGGCGGGTGTGAAATCATTCACAATTTCCTTTAATTCCGGGCCTATTTTACTAGTTTCTCGCCTGTTGACTTTAGGGATTTGAACCTTGGAATTATGGCGGCCCTTTACAAATCAGGACACAAAAAATACCACGATAGATAAGACAAAAATGTTATTTAAACAGCCCATTCACCAAATATGAATGTTTTCTCAAATATTTTAACCAAGCTCTTATCTACGTTCACTTTGTCATGAAGTTGTAATAATCTTTTTAAAGATAAACAATCTTACATTTTTAACGTTTTCAAATAGTTTTATTAATGAATGAAATTATTGACTCATGCGATAGCCAAATACATTACGGCTTTCGCCCATTACCGGGTGCGGCAATCTGTCGTAGCAGTGATTATAGCATGGTTCCCAGCCGTCAAATCACGTTCTCCAAAGATGTTAGTGGAGAATGAGGCACTAGGGTAATTTTAATATGGTGAAACTTTACGCGCAAACCGATATCTGCTATGGTAGATTGCCACATCCAGTAATGGGTATTTAAAAATAAATAAATATATCATCACGCCTTCTACCCATTACTGAGTGTGGCACTCTGCCGAAGCAGATCTCGGTAAGTGACATATTTAGCGCGAGAAGTGCGGTTACCAGTCGTCAAATCACGGCCTTCAAAGATGTAAGTGGTGGAGGAGCCACAGGGGTAGCTTTTGAAATTATGAAAATTGTTTGTCACCTGTGGGAATCGAATCAGGGTTCTCAGGATCCACTGGCCGACTTCAGACCACTGAGCTAGCCACCCCATATTTATATTTATAATTTTAGACAGTAAATTCTTTCAATAAAATATAAATAAATATATCATCACGCCTTTTATCCATTACTAGGTGTGGCACTCTGCTGTAGCAGATCTCAATAAGTGATATATTTATGGGCGTGAAGTGCGGTTACCAGTTGTCAAATTATGGTTCGCAAAGATGTTAGTACAGGGAGAGCCACGGGAGTAGTTTTAACGTGGTGAAAATTGCTTGTCGGCTGTAGGAATCGAACTCTGGTTCTCAAATCCACAAGCCGACTCGATACAACTGAACCACCTATCTCATTAGCGATGTAATCGTTTAAATTTGCTATTTTTGAGCTAGTTTGTCTCTTAAATATGAAAAATTATAGCATGTACTCCTTGTCAAATAAATATTATTATATTTATTTATTTGTTACTCTGCACAACAGGAATTTAATCTCAATTACAGTACAGGGGGCCTACAGCTTATAGTGGAATCCGAACCACTCAGACACAATCGTATTTTTGATATAGTTTGAAGTTAATGAGATTTGAACCCATGACCGCTTGCTTGTAAATTATGAAACGAAAGTTTTACCTCGCGTTTATCCACTGTACTAAGATTGCCAATATATGATAATAGTTACAAATTCATAGACGTAAACATAATGAAAGATCTGTTTACAAACAGAAATAAAAACAAATCCCAATCTTGGAAAAATACACAAAATTAGATGACGCGTTTGAATAAATCCATTTAGTAAATTTCCATCAGAAAAAAAAACAGAATCGCCAGAGAGAATCTACGTCTAGTTCTAGTTGCATGCTTTTGTCTTGTCTCCTGATCCAACCAAACAAACTATTGATGAATGAAAATACGTAGAGAATGTTTGTATGCGGCTTTTTTATTCAATGAACTCTGTAACCTTGCGCGTTATCGTGTCGGCTGCTATCTTGTTGCGGGTCACTGCACACCTCCGTTGCTGCGTGACGCAAGCGCCAAACAAACTCAACAGAATCCACAGAATTCTGGAATTAACTCAACACTCTCGTGATGAGGGAATTAGACCGACTTGTAAACGTAAGGAACGCGAAAATGAAAGTTTTAAATTATACTCTTCAAGGAAAATAGGATCAGGAGTAAATGCAAGATGTTGAATTTGTAATGGCGGAAAATGGAGGTGAAAAATTGAGAACTAGCAATAAATGGATGGATATGATTGAAGGTAATCTATAGAATAAATACGGGTTGTCATTTAGCTAGAATCAAGCTAATCCTGAATTTTGGATTTGTCAAATTAAGCTGAACTATATTTCCAAAAAAATTTAAATAAACTTTAATATTTAATATTAATTTAATTAATTAATTTAATATTTAGTTTTTGAAAAGTGAAATGAATTAACTTTTTGAAGTTGGACTAACATAAGATTAGCTAATCCAAAAGTCAGAATTATTGTGAGGTTGGTGGCTCTGTGGTATCAAGTCGGCCTGTGGCTCCTGAGAACCTCGGTCCGATTGCCACAACCGACAAACAATTTTCATTACATTAAAATTACCCTCATGGTTCTCACTCCACTAAAATCTTTGGGGGCCGTGATTTAATGGCTGGTAACCGCACTTCCCGCGCATAAATATATCACTTACCGAGATCTGTTCCAAAAGAGTGCCACACCCAGTCATGAGTAAAAGACGTGATGATATATTTATTTATTTATATTAGAATTGGCTAGCTTAGTGGTATGAAGTCGGCCTATGGATTCTGAGAACCTCGGACCGATTGCCAAAGCCGGCAAACAATTTTCATCACATTAAAATTACCCCTGTGGATCCTCTTTGAGGGCCGTGATTTGACGGCTGATAATCGCACTTCACGCGCATAAATATATCACTTATCGAGATCTGTTCCAACAGAGTGCCACACCCAGTCATGGGTAAAAGGTGTGATGATATATTTATTTATTTATATTAGAATTGGCTAGCTCAGTGGTATGAAGTCGGCCTGTGAATCCTGAGAACCCTGGTTCGATTCCCACAAGCGACAAACAATTTTCATAATTTCAAAAGCTATCCCTGTGGCTCCTCCACCACTAACATCTTTGAGGGCCGTGATTTGACGACTGGCAACCGCACTTCACGCGCAAAATATATCACTTACCGAGATCTGCTTCGGCAGAGTGCTACACCCAGTAATGGGTAGAATTAGCTAAAACTTTTTTGAGAATCTAAAATAAATAAATATATCATCAGGCCTTTTGCCTATTACTGGGTGTGGCAGCCGTCAAATCACGGCCCCCAACACCTGACTGAAGATTATGTTAGCGTTTGTTTAATCTTTCTTGAGAATTAATTTGATTAATCAAAAATTCAGGATTAGCTAAAATTCTTTTGAGAATTGGCCTGTAAATTTTCAACGAAAAAAGAATTATGGGTCAAATGATGTGATTCTAGACTTGTAAGCTGTAGGCTCCCTGTAACGTAATTGGGTTTAAATTCTTGTTTAACAAATAAATAAACTAGTAACAGATTTCGTTGACAAAGGCCTAAAATTTCTCATAACTCTTCATAATGACTTGTTCATCTCATATAAGTCTTTCGCACATCTACACATCATCAACACAATGAAAGCAGGCGCCGCCTCCGCCCTGTGGCGGCGGTGGTGATGGCGGCAGACGGAACATCATCGGTCAGCGTCCGTTCACTGGCTCACTGCTGCTTGCCGCTGCCGCCGCCCTGTTATTTGACCAGGAATGTCGGTCCCGACGAGATGGAATACCTACAGCGCGCACACGCAACATCACACGCTCACGATGATGATCTATACTCTATTGCAAAACATACCGCAAGGTACTGATATTAACAAACCTAACGACAAATTAATTTACTTCTGAAACCAGCAAGAAAGTGCCTACTTACCCTGACTAATTTTAGTATGGAAAGTAGATTTTTACCAAAACAGTTAAGTAAACACTACGTATCCTAGACTACAACAAAAATAACAGTCTGGTAAAGTACAAAACAGTCTGGTAAAGGTTTTACCTGACTGTTATTTTTGTTGTACCCTTGGATATGTAGTCTGCTGTCAGTACAATTCATATAAAAAAATCTAATAGTTAGAGAGCTAGGGTGCAAAATGATGTCTCATTTATTCCAGTGACAGAAATAGATTTTTTAATAGATTATGTCAAGGATAAACATGAAAGAAAGAAAATTAGATTTGGGAACGGGTGGAAACTATGAATGCGCCGGATTTGATCCCTACACCAGTCCACTTTTAAAGCTTCTGTCCTCAATGAGCAATCAGCAATAATTTCTGTCAGTAATTTTTTTTGTCATGTTTTCGTCGTGAACAAGTAGTAATATGTCACACGACACCATAAAAATTGCCTACTTCGACCTATTTTGTCGCGCATGCGTCACCGGCCAAAACTTCTGTCTACCATTTTTATTACTTAATTAATGCAAAATCTATAATTTAAACTGAAAATTAGTCTGTAAAAAATATATATCATGACATAATCTATTAAAAAATCCATTTCTGTCACTGGAATGAATGAGACATCATTTTGCACCCTAGCTCTCTAACTATAAACATTTTGAATTATTTTGATTAAATATTGATTAAATTAAACGGTTTTAGAAAAAATAGTACCTATACATAACACGTCTGGAAAGAGTTTTTACTTGACGAAACGGTTGTTTGAAATACGAGGCCGCAGGCCGAGTATTTTAATCTGCTGAGTCAAGAAATAACACTTTCCTGTGACGTATTATGTATACTATTTTTTTCTGAAACCGTTTAATTTAATCAATTAATCATAAATAATTCTGCCTCGTATTTTGAACAACCGCTTCGTCAAGTAAAGTATCACTTTCCTGACTTATTATGTAATATAGTATTCTTTATTAATGGGGTGGCTAGCTAGTATGAAGTCGGTGGATCCTGATAACCCTGGTTCGATTTCCACAGACGACAAACAATTTTCATAATTTCAAAAACTACCCCTGTGGCTCCCCCACCAATAACATCTTTGGAGACCGTGATTTGACGACTGGTCACCGCACTTCACGCGCAAAATATATCATCGAGATCTGCTTCGGCAGAATGCCACACCCAGTAATGGGTAGAAGGCGTGATGATATATTTATTTTATTTTTTTGCATTCTTTATTTTGTAATGGTAAAAATTAAATATAAATATTTAATTTCTCTAACATACAACTGGTCCAATATTCGATATAGATTACGAGTCGTGTGCAACGTACAAAGTTGAAAGACATTCTGCGTGAATGAAGTGCAATGGAGTATAGTCTGGCGGTCAACAGCTCTCCGAAATCTCATTCATGGTTTTTCCTTTTTTATCGCCGCCTTGTTTCGATAATGAGTGCGCTGCGGTTCCCGCTCCTTGCAACGCAACGTATTGATAACTCTCTTCATTGCTTCGCTCTAATTAGTTTCGTCTTATCTTGTTAGCCGTGTCGATTCCAATGGCGCGAACGGCGGACCGCTATTGTTTTTTACGCCGTTCACCCGCCGCTGCCACTTCAACCGTTCAACCCAAATGAAATGGCTAATATTTTATTGGATTTTGGGTGGAATTAATATTGAACTTGTCGCTGTTCTGCTTGGAATTTTAATATCTGTCGTTAAATTCGATCGTTAACATTTTTCAAAGATGAGGAAGATTCTTAATGAAATTTTTCAATGGAATTTATTAGTTTATTTTGCCAACGTTTTATGCTAATGTACCCACTACGTCATTACTTTCCTTCTTAGTATAAATCATAGAATTGCAACAATTTTAAATTGGTTTAATATGTTCTATGAAAATAATTAAACAATTGTTATTTTCCTGGGTGTATAATTGACAATAATTTATTGCATTTTATCCCTACTTAGTAATTGAGTCCAAAATAACTAATAGTATGAACTTCGATTATTAATGACTATTATTGATAAGCACCTAAATTATTTTCTAGAAAATTATTACAAATAAAATACCCATTAAAGGGTGTGGCAATCTGCCGTAACAGATCGCGGTAAGTAATAGGCCCTCGTACCTCCTTCCCCCTCCCAGTTGTACTTATTATTATTTTATTTTTTAGTTATTTATAAGTGTTATTTTTAATCGAATTTGTTAACCCTTTATAGAAATAAAATCGCTGAAAAACTCTGTAATATTCAGAAACTACTCTGAAAAGCTTTCAAAATTTGGATTGTCAGACATTTTCCGAGTTTTTCAAATAAAATAAATATATCATCACGTCTGCTACCCATTACTGGATGTGGCACTCTGCCGAAGCAGATCTCAGTAAGTGATATATTTTGCGCGTGAAGTGCGGTTACCAGTCGTCAAATCACGGCCTCCAAAGATGTTAGTAGTGGAGGAGCCACAGGGGTAGTTTTTGGAATTATGAAAATTGTCGCCTGTGGGAATCGAACCAGGGTTCTCAGGATCCACATGCCGACTTCATATCACTGTGCTAGTCACCCCATAAAAATAAAATACCCATTAAAGGATGTGGCAATCTGGCGTAACAAATCGCGATAAGTAATGGGTCCTCGTGCCCCCCCCCCCCCTCCTGTCGTACTTATTATTATTTGAATGTTACTTTCTTCACGAGGTATACATATAGTTTTTTTCTCTGCCCTAGAGGAAGTAAAATTGTCATATATAAACTTAGAATTCAGTTTTATTATTATCTTGATAGATGTCACCTGGGTGTCATTGTTTTGCAGTTGGCTCGAAATTTAAAATGAGTAAAATTTGGGAAAAATCTATTTATTCGGAAACTATATCTTAAAAACTAAACAATATATGAAGATGCGCTCAATGGCATTGAATTCTCCGTGTCCAAATAAACCTATAAGCATATTTTAGACGATTTGATTTTTTGAAGATTTCTTAAGGGTTTTTGGTTTTTTTCGATGTTAGACCAATTTCAGACGGTTTGCTCCATAATTCTTTTCACGTGCGTAAATATATGACTAACACTCAGTAATGGGTAAAAGGCATGATGATATATTTATTCATTTATCTTCAAAACCATGGCTTTGGAAGTTGGATGAAATAGGCCCTCCTTATATTGTTGTAATTGGGATGAAATAAATGAATATTAGGTGTACTTGGTATAAGCGTTTGCAAATCCCGTGTGTAGAAGATGCGTGATCCAATTTGGCGGTTGTTGGTAGGTAGGTAGTTTAGTGTCGAGGGGTGCACGGATGGACTCGAGCAGCGGTCAGTTCTTGGAAAAGCTTAACGCGGTCGTGTCCGTGCCAACGTGCGCCACATTCCACTCTCAGCTTGTTGCCTTTGACTTGGGCCGCTATGTATCCCACAAACAAATGCTTAACTGGACACTGCAGATTTTATATAAGCAACAATTTATTATTATCTTGTACAGACGTAGTCCATTTGCCATTTGGATCAGATCTAACTTACATTTAATACTGAACCAGATTATTTATTTATTTGATTTGGTTACTTCACGTACTTTATACTTAATACAAGTTTTAGAGGCAGTTTTTCATTCTCTAGATAAATTAAAAAACATCGCATCAGAAAATGGCATTCAATATAATTATTACCTTTTGTTCTATGATTTTTTTATTTATCCTGCTTGATAGTTATTAGAAACTTTATTCGGAGATGGAAAACCTACCCTTACTGATTCGCATTTAACTTAAAGTAATACACCCCAATAACTGCATCAGTTTCTTTAGTTCTCAGTTCAATCCAAAATTTTGGATTAGCTAAAACTTTTTTTAAATTGGGCTGATATGACGCTCTTTCGGGCATAAGGAAAGAAGAAAGAACAAGAGAAAAGGACGAAAAAGAACTATTTAATAGTGAAATATTTATTGGATTCTTTCCTTATTGATACATTCACACTGTTTATCAATGTTAGGATTGTTAATGAATTTAAATTTAATGTGGGTTCATTTGTTAACGCAGGTTCAATTCCCACAGCCGACAAGCAATTTCATCCACCCTGTGGTTTCGTCTCCATTCGCGTATTTTATTCCCAATACAAATTTTAAGGCCAGTTTTTACCATCTCTAGATGAAGTTGTCGATAACTATTGGTAGGATAATTGAAAAAAATATCGCATCTGAAAATGGCATTCAAGAGAATTATTACCATTTTGGATTAATCAATTTAAGTCAAATCATGTCCTCAAAAAAGTTATTATTATTATTAAACATGTTTCAACAAGTACCAAGAGTTTACTCAATTAATTATATATATTTAATGTTAAATTTAGTTAAAAATGTTGTAAATTAATTCTAGATTATAATTTAAGATATATCTACGTTTTAGGTATTATTTAAATTTTTAGCTTTCATTTAATTTATGGGGTGTAGCTAGCTCAGTGGTACCAAATCGGCCTGTGGATCCTGAGAACCCTGGTTCAATTCCTACAGGCGACAGACAATTTTCATAATTTCAAAAACTACCCCTATGGCTCCCCCATCACTAACATCTTTGGGGGCCGTGATTTGACAGCTTTTAACCGCACTTCACGCGCAAAATATATCACTTACCGAGATCTGCTTCAGCAGAGTGCCACACCCAGTAAAAGGTAGAATGCGTGATATGTTTATTTATTTTTTATTTAATTAATGGGGTTGGTGACTCAGTGGTATCAAGTCGGCATGTGGATCCTGAGGACCTTAGCTCGATTCCCACAGCCGACAAACAATGTTCACTACATTAAAATTATCCCTGTGGCTCCCCCCCACTAACATCTTTGGTATTTGACGGCTGGTAACCGCACTTCATGCGCATAAATATATTACTTACCGAGATCTGCTCCGGCAGAGTGCCACACTCAGTCATGGGTAAATATATTGCTTGATATATTTTTATTTGATGAAATTGCCTGTTAATATTGAAATCAGTGATGATGCGATAATATCGATAAGTAGGAAATGCAGTATGAGGCGCATCGCTCGGTCTGTATGCGATGATATAATGATTGTCGGTGTGTAGTGTGCGGGCTGGTCGGCTGGTAACTTGATTAGGGGGGGTTGTATGCTATGCTAGGCAAGGCTAGGCTATGTAAATCCACACACAACATGTGCGTCATCGCTGAGGACAACGCACCGCACGGGCACGCATCGATTGGCCTTGAGGGCGCAGTGTCGCTGCTGCGAACGCGATTTTCCCGCGCCAAGTTCATTGTCGTCGCGTCGCGTCGTGTTGTGTTGTGTGCACATTGTTGGTTTAAATTGAGCGAAGCTACACGAAACCGTTTGAAACATTGCCCCGCTGCCGCCGAGCCGAGCGTCGATCGACGCAACTTCCGGGCGAGTCCATTGCGAGCAGTGGTGGGGGCACACGCGCTCTGTCTGTGCATCGCACGCTGCGATGCGAACACAACTTAGTGTTTTACATCGTCACGTGCATACAAGTACAGTCTGTGTGTTTGTTTACTACGTCGTTGTTGTTGCCGTTGTTGTTGTTATGTGTGCGCGACGCGTGGTGAACTGTTGTGTGTAACAACTCGATGAAGATGTGCTTCAGCTTGGTTTCCGGTGGACGCTGGTCGTGGTCGGGGCGCTGGCGACACAGGAAACGCGGGGTTGCCGCTTCGCACGTGTGGCCCACCACCACATGACTACCACACAGGATACACTCGCTACTACCGGAAACTATTTGTTAAGTAAGATTACTTTTCTTTTCTACTGTTGTCGCGTCCTCTGTGTCATCATGATCGGTGTCATCCGCTTCAATACCTTCTGATCATCTACGAGCACTAGCAATGTTGCCAACCAACATTTAGCAAAAATCACAATTTTCTATGCCATCAAAAAAATATCCACAATATTTTTAAGTAGGGTAAACAATTATATATAGTGTAATTTTGATACAGAATTTTATTCCCCATACTTTTATTTGAATCTTTTTTGCTCAAAATAATTATAGAAACAGGAATTTACAATATTACTAAACACCACTCTGTTACGTATTTTCTGCGCCCAAAACTGTAATATAACCAAAAACATCTGAAGGAGTGTATATGCAATTATGTGTTACTATACATAAATGAAGGTAATAATATGGGGTGGCTAGCTCAGTGGTATGAAGTCGGCCTGTGGATCCTGAGAACCCTGGTACCCTAGATTCGATTCCCACAGGCGACAAACAACTTGCATAATTTCAAAAGCTACCCTTGTGGCTCCTCCACCACTAACATCTTTGGAGGCCGTGATTTGACTACTGGTAACCGCACTTCATGCGCAAAATATATCACTTACCAAGATCTACTTACCAAGATCTGCTTCGGCAGAGTGCCACACTCAGTAATGGGTAGAAGGCTTGATGATATATTTATATATATTTTTTGTATAATATAAAGAAATTATTTAGATAATTTTTAACAGATAAAACATTAGTTTAATTTTGTTTGAAGTCCATGGTTATCGATAGTTTTGAAGCAATTTTCATCGTTTTCAAATCTAAAAGTTGTATTTGACGCTTTTTTACTTAAATTAATTAGGGTAGCAGGAAACTATGATTTTTACATGTTATGTTCACCCTTAACAAGCGCCACCCGGTATATTGACGGAATTTATTTTTAATTTACATCCTTTCGTCTGTTGTTATCATCCTCATCAGCTGCCAGCTACTGCCATTCACTTCTGTAGTAGAATATTTATAATCTTTATTTGATAGTTCAAACAAAATTTAGTCATCAAAACTTGAATTTGTCTAGAATGAAATACTGATGCTGGGTTGTATGAAAGTTGTATTAGTTCATTAGCAATTAACGGTTTAACAAGTTTCAGAAAATCGCTATTGATACTGTTGCTAGATAAACAATTCTTCAACTAAAGAGCTCTTTACGTTTTTCTTGCAATCAAGCATGAACCGTGTATTGCTAACAGCAAAAAATATCACTGTTTTAAAGTTGATTATTTTAGTAATATTGTTGCACAAAATCTTCATAAATGTCGCTAGCGTTGTATATAAAATTATAGATTTGAGACGACAGGTCGCAAAATCATTTAAAAAATCTTGTTTCTAGTTTTAAAGTGTCTAGATTTAGCGACAAATGCTCCAAATTGGCAACACTGGCATTCAAGTGTCATTGACTCGTTTCACAATTTCACAAATTTCAAAACATAGTTTAAACGAGCAATATACGAGTATATGTACGTTGAGATAGCAGGATGTTTGTGTCTCTTTATCTTTTGACATTATCATGCCCGTCTTTTCATGTTTATAGTTTTTTTATTATTATTTGGTTAAAATGATAAAGTTATTCTTTGCCTTGTGGGTCCCTTAATGAAATGCGCACATTTTCGTGTTATTTTTGTCTAAAACTGTCGTGGGAACCTATTTCAGACGGGTCAGGTTCGCACTAGCCACACTCACAAAATTTAAAATGCGAAAAATTCTTAGTCAGGTATAAACGAGCTTGTATGAAAGAAATCACAAATAAAAAAAAATATATATCATCACGCCTTCTACTCATTACTGGGTGTGGCACTCTGCCGAAGTGATATATTTTGCGCGTGAAGTGCGGTTACAAGTCGTCTAATCACTGCCCCCAAAGATGTTAGTGGTGGAGAAGCCACAGGAGTAGTATTAATGTGGTGAAAATGTTTGTCGCCAGTGGGAATCGAACCAGGGTTCTCAGGATCCACAGGCCGACACGATAACCACTGTGCTAATGAAGAAATGTTCAAGCAATCGTGCTATCCTAATTTTAGAATGCCCAAAATTATATTGTATTATGAGGTTAGTAGCTCAGTGGTATCTAGTCGGCCTGTGGATTCTAAAAGCTTCGGTTCGATTCCCACAATCGACAAACAATTTTCACCATATTAAAATTACCCCTGTGTGGCTCGCCCTTCACTAACATCTTTGATAACCGCACTTCACGCGCATAAATACACCATCGAGATCTGCTCCTGCAGAGTGCCACACTCAGTCATGGGTAAAAGGCATGATGATATATTTATTTATTTGTATATATTAAAACCATGTTAGTAAAGTTGAGGGTGCAAAATTGTAAAGTTAATCTAGGAATACATGTGTAATAGCTATTTACATAACTAGTGCGCGAAGATATACTTTGCACATGAACGCAATTTTAAAGCACGAGCGAAGTGCACGAGTTTTGTACAATGCTTTTTGTAACGAGCAAAATTTATATAACCGACAATGAGGAAATTTATTAAATTTTAAGCTTGAATTTATATTGACAGTTAAGTATGCCATGAATTGACATTTGTTATTTGAAAACAAATTGTTTATTTTTTCTTGTAAATTTTGTTAAAATATGGCTGTTTGATGGCGTTATAAGCTAATGTCTCTATTTATTTTATGAACTCCTTAAAATGTGTGTATACTCGTATTAGTACAATTAGCGTTTTAATAGTCAAAATTTAGAATAACAAAAATTGATGTTTTTTCAATTACTTTGCGCACTAGTGCACTAAATCAAACTTTCCATCGGTTTCCAAGGTTATGTAAACCTTATTTTGAATGATGCGAATACAAAAATATATTTAAAGGGTTGTTGATAGTTTTATAATAATAATAGACTTTCTTATGGGGTTAGTGGCTCAGTGGTATCAAGTTGGCCTGTAGATTCTAAGAACCTTGGTTCGATTCCCACGGCCGACAATTTTCACCACATTAAAACAACCTCTATGGCTCTCCCTCCACTAATATCTTCGGGGGCCGTGATTTGACGATTGGTAATCTTATTTCACGCGTAAAATATATCACCGAGATCTGTTACGACAGAGTGCCACACCCAGTAATGGGTAAAAGGCGTGATGATATATTTATATTTACAAAATGACATTTCTTTGCTAATTTAACCAACCTTGTAGATCCTTATAGTTTTTGAGATAGCAATTGTGGCACACTTAAATTGAACAGGCTGTATATTTGAAGGTTTCTTACGTGAACGAAAGTTAAAATAAGCTTGTATGAATTTTGCTTGAAGATAAGAATGTTTGACGAAGATGAATCTAGTGCGGCCCTGTGTTCATGTTGGTAAAAAGTGCAGGTAGCAAGCATATTCACCTGGATTCCTCCACAAAGGAATTTGCTGAAAAGTCTAGGGAATTTTAGTTCTCACGGCGCTAGTGCTCAAGTCCCGTTGTGTATATTTTCCCTTTTTAATTATTCTTTTGAAGTTGGGTCCGAGGAAATATTTTTGCAGCCTCCCACACACAAAGAGAACAGTTTATTTTAGCAAAATACTAGTAGTTTTATCATTATTTCTTTGACATACGGCTAGAGTTATGTGAGAGATATTTCTGAGAAAAGTTGTCGGCATTCCTCGTTAAAAATTCTGAGTAATTTTCCAAATATTAACCTTGGTCATAATCGTTCCAAACTCGGTCGCTCTGAATGCAAATTACTGGTTTGTCCACACTATTTTATTCTAATATCATTGCGCATAGTCATAGCCCGGAATAAAGATTCCATTATGCTTTTAAGACCATTTTAAATGTGAATCAGGCCATCCGAACACCCACAAAATTACGATCTTTCATCTATAGAAACTAGAATAAGACGAAAATATGTTAAATCGTTATTATTTTCCATTAAATATTCTTTGTTTTTCATCCACTTGAATATGATATTCTTATAAACTTATATATGGGGTGGCTAGCTCAGTGGTATGGAGTCGGCCTGTGAATCCTGAGAACCCTGGTTCGATTCCCACAGGCGACAAACAATTTTCATAATTTCAAAAGCTATCCCTGTGGCTCCTCCACCACTAACATCTTTGGGGGCCGTGATTTGACAACTGGTAACCGTATTTCACGCGCAAAATATATCACTTACCCAGATCTGCTTCAGCAGAGTGCCACACCCAGTAATGGGTAGAAGGCGTAATGATATATTTATATTTATTTATTTATAAACTTTTTCAGTAGTAGGTAGCTCAGTGATATCGAGTCGGTCTGTGGATTTGAGAATTTCGGTTCGATTCCCGCAGTCCACAAACAATTTTCACCACATTTAAATTACCCCTGTGGCTCCCTCTCCACTAACATCTTTGTGAGTCGTGATTGACGCCTGGTAACCACGCTTTACGTGCATAAATATATCACTTACTCAGATCTGCTAAGCAGAGTGCTACACCCAGTAATGGGTAAAAGACGTGATGATATATTTATTTATGTTAATGAGAAGGTAATGGCACCTTTTATTTTTCTTGATTAATTTACAAATTATCAATTTTATCTCATTTGAAAGAATATAGAGTAATGACTTAGTGGTATCAAGTCGGCTTGTGGGTCCTAAGAACCCTGGTTCAATCCCCACAACTGACAAATCATTTTTACCTATTTAAAATTACTCCTGTGGCTCCCCCACCATGAACATCTTTGAGGGTCGTGATTTGACGCCTAGTAATCGCACTTTACGTGCATAAATATATCACTTACCGAGATCTGCTTCGGCAGAGTGCCACACTCAGTAATGGGAAAAAAGGCGTGATGGCATATTTATTTATTTTAATTTAAAAAAAAAAAGCTGTTTCATGAATGTTTACGTAACCATGGATACTAAATTTGGTTTAAATAATTAAAGCAAATTTCGGAGTAATGTCAATTATGACATGTAACTTCGCTTTACTTTAATTTATTTAAATCAAGTTTAAAATTTAAGTTTTGGGGGTGCAATTGTGTTAAAGTTGGTATTTCTGGAGTTGCAGAGCAGTGGTACTCAGTAGGAATGTGTTGTTTTTGTTTGATAGCATGAAATATTTAAAAAGAAAGTACAACCAAATCATTAACTGAAGAATGTGAAGAATTCAACATCGTAGATCATTCTCATTTCTCAATTCATTATAATATCGACACGACTATAATTTATAATATTTGCCAGCCGACCGGCTCGAAGATCCAGTGCTTCTCAACATTTTAATGAAAATTTAAATATTCTTTTACATAGTTTCTACCAGCACCAGCCAGAAAATCCCGAAAAAGCCTTAAAAATTCTGGAGTAAAAAAATTATTCCGTCAAAAAAAGATTCTTTGATTTATTTTTATTTTTTTATGTGGTAGCTAGCTCAGTGGTATCAAGTCGGCTTATGGATCCTGAGAACTCTGGTTCGATTCCCACAGGGGACTAACAATTTTCATAATTTCAAAAAACTACCCCTGTGGCTCCCCCATCACTATCATTTTTGGGAGCTGGTAACCGCATTTCACGTGCAAAATATGTCACTTACCGAGATCTGCTTCGACAGAGTGCCACACCCAGTACTGGGTAGAAGGCGTGATGATATATTTTTTATTTATTTATTATTTTTTTTTCATACACAGGGTAATCAGTTTTTATGCTTCCCAATAAGACAGCGATTTGTGTCAATTTTTAATCCAGTTTTTTAGGAATTGAACCAGAGTCTCAAATCCACAGGGCAACTCGATACCACTGAGCCATGCACCCCATAAGATTAAGTAATAAACTAACAAATTGGATTTATGGTTGAATTCTGTATAAATCCAAAAGGTCTGTAGATCCGTTAATCTGCAAATGAAGTATAAGATAACGGAACTTATGACTTTATGAAATATTTTCTATATTGGTATGATTTTGTTAATTAGTTATAGATTTTTGAGTGGTATGAAGTCGGCCTGTGGATCCTGAGAACCCTGGTTCGATTCCCACAGGCGACAAACAATTTTCATAATTTCAAAAACTACCCCTGTGGCTCCTCCACCACTAACATCTTTGGGGGCCGTGATTTGATGACTGGTAACCGCACTTCACGCGCAAAATATATTACTTACCGAGATCTGCTACGGCAGAGTGCCACACCCAGTAATGGGTAGAAGGCGTGATGATATATTTATATTTATTTATTATTATTTTTTTTTTTTGTGGCTTCTTTTGCGGACCAACTACTTAGGTCATATGCCGCCATTACGCCCTGATCTGCGTTTTAGGTATTATGGTCAACAGCAACGCGGATTTTCTCTGGACGGTCACCCATCCAAGTACTACCCGCGCGCAACGTTACTTAACTTATTATTTATTTATTTTTGGATCTATAAACTTGTAGATTTATCACTATCCTCGATAGCCTCTATAAATGAGAAATGTTACGTACGTAGTATATTTTGAGGAGCACTGTCTGAGAGTCATGTCTCCTCCCGATTGAGGCCACATCAGCGGGTGTGAGAACCTCTACCGGACCGCTTCCGGATCTTGCGCGTTCTCGGCCTGGAATGCGGGGCCCGTTACACAGCGCAAACATCACACGCGCTCGTTACTAGCGACCCACTCTCTCGGCCACGCACGGCCATCCTCAAATATTAGTGTTTGCTATTAGCGCGACCGCAGCACCAGCAGCACCAGCAGCAGAGTCATTCACGATCACCGAAACTTTCACACTATGAAAAAAATATCATTGATAAAATACTCCCGAAATAACACTCGGTTATTTAAACCCTGTAACCAATAATACACTACACAACAGTTCCCTTTACCTGTTCTCAACTAATCATTATGCGGAGGTCCTGAGTTCGAATTCTCGTCAAGCTAAATATATGTATGAACTACCACGCTCGGCTCAGCGAGTACGGACCCTGTACTGTAATTGGGATTAGGTTCTGGTTGTACAAAATAGTATAAATAAAGAAATAAAACATATGAAAATTCGACCAATTACAATAGTTTTATATTAATTACTTATTACTTGATTACTAGAGTAAAATACTATCACCAAATAAAATATGCTGTCAGTTTGACATACAATTATTTTATTTTTGCTTCATGCTGTTTGTTTGACAAAATATGGTTACTTTAATAAAATATTTAATTTTCTAATAAAATAATTAATTTTAATGGCTCAGTGGTATCCTAGTCGGCCTGTGGATCCTAAGAACCCTGATTCGATCCCCACAGCCGACAAAACATTTTCACCAATTTAAAATTACCCCTGTGGCTCCTCCACCACTAACATCTTTGGGGGCCGTGATTTGACGACTAGTAAACGCACTTCACGCGCAAAATATATCACTTACCGAGATCTGCTTCGGCAGAGTGCCACACCCAGTAATGGGTAGAAGGCGTGAGATGATATATTTATTTATATTTATTTATATTTTAATGGCTCAATGGTATCCGAGTCGGCCTGTGGATCTTAAAAACCCTGGTTCGATCCCCACAGTGGACAAAACATTTTCACCAATTTAAAATTACCCCTGTGGCTCCTCCACAACTAACATCTTTGAGGGCCGTGATTTGACGGCCGGTAACCGCATTTCATTCGTATAAATGTATCACTTACCGAGATTTGCTTCGGTAGAATGCCACACCCAGTAATGGATAAAAGGCGTGATGATGTATTTATTTATTTTATTTGTCACTATTTTGGTATTTTCCGAGAACCTCGGTTCGATTCCCACAACCGACAAACAATTTTCACCACATTAATATAACTTTTGTGGTTCCCCTCCACTAACATCTTTCGGGGCCGTAATTTAATGGTTGGGAACCGCACTTCACGCGCATAAATATATCACTTACCGAGATCTGCTTCGGCAGAGTGTCACCCACAGTAATGGATAAAAGGCGTGATGGTACATTTATTTACATTAATTTTATTTATGTGGCTAAAACTTACCTTTAATAATAATTTAATTAAGTATTTAATATAGTGGGATATAAAACGTAACTAATTAAAATGATATTTTGGCAAGAACTTTTGTTATCAAACTCGTGAGAAATAATTCCCATACTTTTATCACCGGATTTCTCTAATATAACTTAAATCTTTCACATACGATTATACATTTCGCTTCCTCTAACCTTTACAAATAAAAATAACAATCCAACTTATCTTAAAAAACACGAAAGTAAAACTTAGAACGTAACATAGCCATCACAATTATATCGTTTCACGAAGATTCTTTGAGCATTACTCGTTTGTTTCTCATGCGATAACAAATTTGAATGATAGCTAGACACAGGATATAAGAGAGAAAAGAGATTTTCAAATTCTGTAGACTGACGAGGACGTGAATATTTTATGAATGAACTAATCATGTTGTGTGCATAATTTTTATTAACTGTACGGCAGAGTTTGTGAATGACAGTTTTCTATTGTACTGTTTGAATTAGTTTATTGTTCTTGTTTTAATAGATTGATTTCTTTAGGTCCATATTTTTCTTTTACAATCGTGTTTGAGCGATTGTAAATTGTTTTGAATTAATAATTTTTGTTTTTATAAGGATGTCAGATTTGTTTGAGATATTTTGTTTTACTACATAAATAAATTAATAGCGGTATTCTTTTGAAGTTTTAAATAGTTTGAAAACAACTGTTCTCATTTTCTTTTACACTATTTGTTTATTAAATACAAGATGTAGTTGCTCTGCAATTGCAGACTTATGTAGATCTGTTTGGTAAAGATCGCGAGTTCGAATCTCTGTACTGTATAAAATTTATTTATTCTACAGGAATTGAATCCCAATTACAGTACAGGGTCCGGTCTCACCGAGCCGTAGAGTGTTGTTATTATAATTTCTAGCTTGAGTGGGATTCGAACTCGAAATCTCCGGATTAAAATTCCGTAACGCATCCACACTACCGTACTGCCGGATATACTATTATGATAATTATGCTTTTTGGGGGTAGGGAGGTCAGTGGATTTTATAAAAAAATAAATATATCATCACGCCTTCTACCCATTAATGGGTATGGCACTATGCTGAAGCAGATCTTGGTAAGTGATATATTTTGCGCGTGAAGTGCGGTTACCAGTCGTCAAATCACGGCCCCCAAACATGTTAGTGGTGGAGGAGCCACAGGGATAGCTTTTTCAAATTATGAAAATTTGTCGTCTGTGGGAATCGAACCAGGGACCTCAGGATCCACAGGCCGACTACATACCACTCAGCTAGCCATCCCATCTCATTACTAAATAAATAAATAAAAGCGCACCTCGTCAAGTAAAGATAGTTCTTGATGCTCTCGCGTACAAGTTCGGCTTCTACAGCTTCATCCATTCATAGATACCACCTCCACCTCTATACTACCGTCGTCCATTCTTCGCGGATGCGTCGTCGGTCGCCGCCGTCCGGTCTCCGTCTGTGTGCGGTCCCGTTATACACACACTGGTTCTGGAGAAACATGGAATTTCACGGCACACAGAGGAAAGAGGAATACACGTGCGACGGTATTTTGTTTTTTAATTAACGTTGTTGAGATGAGATCGATAGCCGATCAACATCTGCCGACTCTACATAACAGGAACTTTATCATGATTACAGGAGCTTATAGTGGAAGCTGAACCACCCAAATACAATCGTATTTCTTCTACATATATAAGTTATAAATACTTTTTTGTTTGATGAGTTTGATGAGTGAATGTTTTATGAACAAATATCACATCGAAATAAATATATCAAACTTATTACCTATTACTGCGTGTGGCAGTCTGCAGTAGCAAATCTCGGTAAGTGATTTATTCATGCGAGTGAAGTGTGATTACCAGCCGTCAAATCACATTCCAAAACATATATTAATCGTATGGGGTAATTGCTTAGTGGTATCAAGTCGGCCTGTGGATTCTAAGAATCCTGGTTCGATTCCCACAGATGGCAAACAATTTTCACCATTTTAAAACTACTCCTGTGGCTCTCCCACCACTAACATCTATGGGGGCCGTGATTTGACGGCTGGTAACTGCACTTCACGCGCAAAATATATCACCGAGATCTGCTTCGGCAGAGTGCCACACCCAGTAAGGGGTAGAAAGCGTGATGATATATTTATTTATTTAATACAATTACAGAATATAAATATATAAAATAAATAAATATATCACCACGCCTTCTACCCATTACTAGGTGTGGCACTCTGCCGAAGCAGATCTCGATAAGTGATATATTTTGCGCGTGAAGTGCGGTTACCAGTCGTCAAATCACTGCCCCCAAAGATGTGAGTGGTATTGAAGCCACAGAGGTAGTTTTAAAATGGTGAACAAAAATGTTTTTATTTAATTTATAAAATAGATTGACGTTTATAACCTACAAAAATTGGTGTTCACAATTAATGAAAAACAAATCATGGTTATTTCTACAATTTAACACAAAATTCGTTTTTAAAGTTGCGACTAACCTGACACGTAATAAATAATAAAAATAGGAGTAGAGGAAATTGCATAAAATTAATACCCCATGTTAAATCCCTATGTTCGCCTGGTTCAAAATTCCGAACAATTTTCATATAGGATGTGTCGCAAGGCTGTTTATTCTTATCTTTCCCAAAAGGATATTTCTTAGGATGCATTAAGTACACAGAATGTACTAACAGTTAGGTTATTTCATCTCAGACAAATTAAATAATGGCGGACTAGATTTAGTGTAATATGTTCATAAATTAAATAATTAATTAGCGTATGTGTCTTATAATTTATAATTAACTCCACCATTCTTCTATAAAATTTACGTACTATTCCACTGTAATAGAATTAAATGATCTGTATAAAATTAATTAAATTACAAGTAGGCGTAGATCATTAAAAATAACATCTTCATATTGGATTCTCAACTGTTGATATATTAATTTTGTTGACTTTTATTTGCTGGGATTTTTCACAGCTTATAGGAATAAATAAATACAATTAAATCTATAATATTTATTTATCAATTATTACAGTCAAAGTCGAACAGGTGTTTGTTGTAGTTTCTTGCAAAGTCATGATTGTACAAATACTTGTCTTGTTTACACTGGCATTTCTATATTAGCACTTTGGTGACATTTCATTTAAATAATCTCATACTCTAAATACAACTTTAAACCTTTAAATACATCGATGCCTTATATATTTATTATAAAATCTGCAATATTACTACAATATTAAAATATAGAAACTTCGTAGGAACGTCACTTTTGTTAGTTTAATGTCTAATAAACAGGAAGAAGCACTGTTTACAAATTGATAAATTTTTTTTACCTTCATTATGGGGTGGCTAGCTCAGTGGTATGAAGTCGGCCTGTGAATCCTAAGAACCCTGGTTCGATTCCCACAGGTGACAAACAATACTAAAATTTGTGAGAAAAGTAGGCACTTTCTTGCCGATTTCAGAAAAAGTATAATTTTCTTCTTTCAATTGTGGAAAGGAAATACTTTCTGACAGAGTTGTGATATCTAGACGTAAAATAATAGTTTAGCGCGACAAAATGTTTCATATTTTTGAAAAAATTATACTGATAGCAGACTACTACTTATGGGGTAGCTAGCTCAGTGGTATGAAGTCGGCCTGTGGGTCCTGAGAACCCTGTTTCGATTTCCACAGACGACAAACAATTTTCATAATTTCAAAAACTACTCCTGAGGCTCCTCCACCACTAACATCTTTGGAGGCCGTGATTTGACGATTGGTAACCGCACTTCACGCGCAAAATATATCACTTACCGAGATCTGCTTCGGCAGAGTGCCACACCCAGTATTGAGTAGAAGGCGTGATGATATATTTATTTTATTTTATTACTTTGAAAACTGCAAATATAAATGTTATAATTCTAGTAATGGGGTAATGGTTCAGTGGTATCGAGTCGACCTGTGGATTCTGAGAACCCTGGTTCGATCCCCACAGCCGACAAACATTTTCACCAATTTAAAATTACCCCTGTGGCCCCCCCCACCACTAACATCTTTGGGGGGCGTGATTTGACGGCTTCACGCGCATAAATATATCATTTACCGAGATCTGCTTCGGCAGAGTGCCACACCCATTAGAGGGTAAAAGGCGTGATGATATATTTATTTATTTTATTTCATTCATTATTTCACGAGGAGAAAGTTGAGGTTTCTACACATGTCGTGAATCTTTCACAAAATAATTTTATAAACACTTATAATTATTTTAACGGTTTTATAATTTTACACCCTTAATTTTAAATGACTGTGTTCTTAGCTGAAACGAGCTATAGACATCTATATTTTTTGTTTATAGTGTAGGTAGGTGTATCGAATTAAACTTTGAATTTGAGACTCTTGGTTCGATTCCCACAACCGAAAAACAGTTTTCATCACATTAAAATTAACCCTGTGGCTCCCCGTCTATTTACAACTTTGATGGCCATGTTCTGACGGCTGGTAACTACACCTCACACGCATAAATATATCACTTTGCCGTATCAGATATGTAACAAATAAAAATGATATTTCTTCGAGTTTCTTACGCAGTTCAAAAGAACAATACAAATATTATTATAATTTTATATCAATTTAAAATGTAATCCTGCATTTTATTTGCAAAGTATGTTTTCCATGATTGTGAACAATCGATGTTGTATCTTTTGTAATTCTCTGCAAATGGAAATCACGTTTACAATGGCTCGTTGGTCACGGGATCGGCTGCGCCCGCGTGCGTTTCCGATGATTGTTGTTTATCGGAAAATGCTAATCTTGTTTCGGAGAAACGGAGATTTGTTGCGCGCGTTCGGTATTCCATTATATACACTCGGGATACATATATTTTAATGGAAACATTGCGCAAATGCAAATACTAGTATTATAATTCTGATATTATTAATCTGCTGACGGTATACCTAATTACCATATATAAAAAAAATAAATAAATATATCATTACACTTGGTACCTATTACTGGATGTGGCACTCTGCCGAAGCAGATCTCGGTAAGTGATATATTTATGCACGTGAAGTGCGGTTACCATTTGTCAAATCACGGCCACCAAAGATGTTAGTGGTGGGGAAGCCAGAAGGGTAATTTCAAATTGTTGAAAATGTTTGTCGGCTGTGGGGATCGAACCAGGGTTCTTAGGATCCGACTTGATACAACTGAGCTATTACTTAGGTTATTTATTTATGGGATGGCTAGCTCAGTGGTATGAAGTCGGCCTGTGGATCCTGAGAACCCTGGTTCGATTTCCACAGACGACAAACAATTTTCATAATTTCAAAAAAAAGTTACCTCTGTGGTTCCTCCACCACTAACATCTTTGGGAGCTGTGGTTTGACGACTGGTAACCGCACTTCACGCGCAAAATAGATCACTTACCGAGATCTGCTTCGGCAGTGTGCCACACCCAGTAATGGGTAGAAGGCGTGATGACATATGTATTTATTTATTTATATAATTATTTATTTTCAAAAACAAGAGTAGGGTAAGGTTCTCTTCCTTTCTTATATATTTAATTCATGTTCAGTCCTTAAATAGGATGTTTAAGTGGAATTGTGTGTTCTTTCATTTGCAGTTACTCTGCTTCGGCAGAGTGCTACACCCAGTAATGGGTAGAAAGCGTCATGATATATTTATATTTGTTTATTTTAAAGATGTAGGTGACTCAGTCGGCCTGTGGATTCGAGAACCCGGGTTCGATTCCCAGTGCCGGCAAAACATTTTCATCACATTAAAATTATTTCAAAAGTTTATTTATGCTACTCTATACAACAGGAACTTAATCCCAATTATAGTACAGGGTCTAGGTTCACCGAGCCGCAATGTGGTAGTTTATATATATTTTAGCTTGAGTGGGATTCGAACTCGAGATTTCCAGATTGGAATTTCATAACGCTATCCTTACCACCGTAATGTCGGTTATATAATACACAACAGGAAATTGATTCCAACATGGAAGCAAGAACTTTTAGTGCAATCGGGAGCACCCGGAATCAGGAGTATTTTTGTTCATCCCTTTGGCTTCGTTATCATCTTTATCGTGAGTTGCGTTCGTGGTTGTCGAGGACAGTTGGCTAGTTGCAGAGTGCGACAGGTTGGAATGCGGATGCCGCATGCCGTTGGCACACACGCACTCGCACCGCGATTCCGAGAAACACACAGTCCAAGTCCAAGTAATTACCTTACTGAACCCATTCGGAGAAGCTGGCCAGCCAACGAACGGTACGACAACCTGTATGTGTGTGTGTGTGTGACATTCTCCAGATGTATGTATGTGCATACATTGCCAAACAATACAAGACTCAAAACTTTACAATAAATATATCATCACTGATGATGTGGTTAGCGTTACGGCATTTGGATCTGAAGAGCTCGGGTTCGAGTACTGTAATTGGGATTCAGTTCCTGTTGTTACACCTTTTACCTCTTACTGAATGTGGCAGCTTGCCGAAGCAGATTTCAGTAAGTGATGTATTTATGCTTGTGAAGTGCGGTTACCGGTTGACAAATTACGCCCCCAAAGGTGTAAGTTGGGGTTAATTTTTAAGTGGAGCAAAGTTTATTGGTTGTGGAACTCGAACTCCTCGGGTTGTCAAATTGACAGGGTTCCACTGAGCTATTTACCCCATAATAAAAAAACTTCACAATTATTTTACGCTATTAGCTTTGTTAAAATCGAAATTAATTTGGATTTAATTTAATCGTTCACAGGCAGATTCATAAAACGGATTAGCGTTAACACCGTTTTTAATATTATTTATAACTTTGTTTAAAATTAAGACAGATGCAAGAAATGAATTAAATTTGATGCTAATTAACACTCTTTTTAACTCATGTTAAAATAAACTTGTTTCATGCATTGAAAAGAGAGTTAACCCATTTGGTCCCACGACAATTTTTAAAAAAATTATTTATTAAAAGTTATATTTTTGGATTTATTTACACTTTAGAATTATGAAAAAATAATAAAATTTTCAAATTTTATTATACCGGAAGAGAAAAATAGGTGTACTCAAATGAGTACAACGGTATCATATAGGTTCAACAGCAATGCTTTTAAATGTAATGCAAAATATCTTATTTTATTTATAAAAGTATATAACCTAAGAAAAAATATATTCATATATATTTTGATAAGTATATGAATTAAATATTATCTAATTTGTGTGAAACTTTTTGAAACATGGGCGTTCTAAACAAAGGGGCACATAGCATTTTGTACAATTTAACCTATTCTCACGTGACATATACGGTATCGTAGTTGGTTTTCAATTTTCTCTGGAAAATGGACACCTGCACCTTGGTGGATGCTTTGTGGTACAGATCCGGACGGTCTACTCTTCTCAAATGTTGATTTAGGAAAAAAATTAAGGTAGTTCCTCAGAATACAGCGCTGAAAATTCAGTAAGTCCAATTTTTCATTGGAAAACTTTACGTGAAGTTTCCTAGCATTTACTAGGCACATGTTCAACATATGTGTCCATAGAGACCACTATCATTTTTTTCCCTGTATACGATAATTATTAACGCACTGATCAAATAAATGAACCCCTTCCATGCTAGAATTTTAACTCGTAAAACTTTTTTTAGTGCTGCTAACGGTATTTCATCATCAGAATCTGTTCCATCTTGAAAGTAAATTTTGACTGGACTGGGAATATTAATTGATAGCTTTGAATTTTTAATATCATCGTCGTCAATGTCATCTTCGTCGGTTTCACTGTCTATATCTGGCGGTATTATAATAATATCAGGTGTGCGGGATTCATGTTCTAAATCCTGAATAACAGTTTTTAGTCTAACATATCTTTTACCATAGAAGTTGGAACAAGGAATACCTTCCGAATCCATGGTTTTATATAAAATTCTGAGAAATAATTTTTCGATATTCACCCTAGGCTTGTTCCCATTGTACTCAAATGAGTACAGTAACAAAATAATCATGTAACAATTGGCTAAGTTATTAATTATTTATTTTTACAATAAAATCAATAGAGTACTTAACAATGAAGCAAAATATATAGAGAAACTAGTAACACTACGAATAAAAGTTAAACTACGCCTTAGTATAAATGAATAAGTTCAGACAAGAAAAATCCAGCAACAAAAGTCAAAATAAAATGTTACTAAATATTTCTAAAAACGAATACTTACCAAACTAGCTTCCTTGCATACAAGGAAGATAATTTATGTTAACAAATAAAGTTTTACACCAATAATATTAAAAAAAAAAAATTCTAAAGTATCTGTACTCATATGAGTACAACGGGGCAAAATGGGTTAAAAACGAAATAAAAAATGGTGTTAGCGCTAATCTGCTTTATGAATCTGCCTATCAGTGTTTATGGTTCTTTGCAGATTGTTGTAGTTTGGAAAAATGTCATAGACATCGTTCGTTCATATCTCGTTGATTTCTAGGTCTATCAAAATAATAGGATTATTGGATCTATTCTATAACAAGAAATTCCTAAATATAGCAATTGCTAGTATGATCTATTGACAGCAATCTTGCTAGCAACTATTGTTGTTTGGGGTCTTAGCAATTGCTATACTACGCAATTTTTTGTTACATGTCCATATGTCGAAGTGGATCGGCTTCCACTAGAAAGCCATGTTCATAGTTTCCCAATTAGTAATTACAATTAGCAATTATAATTAATTATTACTGTTTGTTTTCTGTCAAATAATGATAACATTTACACTTGACATAATTAAAATATTTATTGTTAGTAGTAAATGATATGTTTGCAAACATTTCAACTACAATTCATGCGATAGATATTTTATTTTAACCCTATCTTTGTTTTTTTTTGACTGTGACAATTAAATGTGAAGTAGAATTATATAAAACTACAATATTACGAAAATATGCACGTGATGTATTTAAAAAGACGCAGATTTTTTGTTTTGTTTTTGTTCTTTTTTAAAATACTCTTCAAATATAATTTCTCTCTACTTCACTAATGGTATTAATTATAATTTGAATCGCAAGTTTTCACTAATTAATAATTGTAATTATTAATTAGATAGCTGTGAACGTAACGTTAGCTACTGTAATTGGGATTCAGTTCCTATTGTAGCGAGTAACAAATATATAAATTAATTTAGGAATTGTAAGATTTACGTAAGTGTTAAGAGTTGATTGGACAACGTAACTTCGTTTGACTATTTATTAAATTTATATGTTACGTGAATGAATTCTTATTAATTTTATCAGTTTTTGTGGTACACTCATCGAGTGATCATCGTGTGATCTGTTCAAACTTATCGCGGTGAGTTGCTTTACTTCATTTATAAAAAAGGTTCTTACAAATATGGTACGTAATGGCTCAGTGGTATTCGAGTCGGCCTATGGATCCTAAGAACCCTGGTTCGATCCCCACAGCCGACAAAACATTTTCACCAATTTAAAATTATGTGGCTCCTCCACCACTAACATCTTTGGGGGCCGTGATTTGAAGGCTGGGAACCGCACTTCACGTGCATAAATATATCACTTACCGAGATCTGCTTCGGCAGAGTGCCACATCCAGTAATGGGTAAAAGTCGTGATGATATAATTATTTTGTTTTACAAATATGGATGATGAAAAAAACTTGATATACTGTTCGGCAGTACGGCGGTATGTATAAACAGAAAAATTGTAATGAAATGAGATTTCAATCACATTGCGACCGTAACTTAGTTGGTTTAAAGTATATAACCGGAATTCATAGGTCCCAGGTTCAAATCTTAGCGGTATTCCAATGTTTCTCTTTATAATTTCATTTCATCAATTGTTAACTATTTACTTAAAATACTAATTAAATACTAAATGCAGTTTTAAATTCTGTGACGACTTATTACATTTACAATATCATTCGACATTTTCAAAATTATATTACGTATGAAACACAAATAGACATCGATATAAAATATCTTAATAATTAATAATTATGAAATTATTTTCTTTGGCAATCTTACTTAGTTCAATTCACCCTGACAATTTATACGAACTGCGTAAGTTTCCAAACCAATGATCGTGGTCTTTATCTCTCCTATGTCACTCGCATGCAAATAAGGAAGTCACATCCTCTCATACATCCTAGAGTGCCATGAATGCACACAACTAATATCGATGATGCATCATAGATACTCATGACGTATTCTTCACGGTTGTATGCAGGTATTTGAAGAATTCCGAGGCCGCGATAGAAAACCGTTTAGCATAGAGTTTGAGTCGTGTTTGTATTCAGCTGATGGTGTGCCTAACGGAATCTAATAAAATCCATGAGAATAACATTTAATTGTGTCTTTAAAGAGGGTTTTTGAGGAATTGTTCATGGGGAGAGACAAATACACGAGCTTGTCGAAAAGAAATTATTAATGTGATTGTATAACGCATAATAAAATAAGCTAATGATGTTCAAGAATTTTTATTAGTTATCTCGTATAGATAAACAATTGTACCATATATTCACTTAGTTTAAAATGTCAGGTGTAATTATAATAATAGGTATATTCCATTTGCCATTTGAATCAAATCTAGTGTACACTTATTGAATCAGATTATTTATCTCATTAGGATTACTTCGCTCATTTCATTTCCAGTAATAGTTTTACTTATTCGGATTTAGCTTACAGTAATACATCCCAATAAGTGCAGCAGTTTACTTAATTACGTTCATTTAGTCATGTTGTTTAATTTATCTGAACTGATTTAAGCGTACCAAGTGGCAAATGGAATGCAGCTATTAGGCGTATTCCATATATCATTTGGATCAGATCTAACGTAAATCTACTGAACCAGATCACTTATTTATTTCGTTGGCTTTATTTCCAGTTCTATAATTCCAAATTCTAATTTACTTTGAAGTAATTTACCCCAATAAATACATCAGTTTGCTTAGTTCAGTGAAAACATTTTCACCAATTTAAAAGTACCCGTGTGGCTCCCCCATCACTAACATCTTTGTGGCCGTGATTTGACGACTGGTAACCGCACTTCACGCGCATAATTATATCACTTATGGCACACTGGTCGAAGAGCATGAATGAGCGTCGAGGAACTCATCGATGAAACAACAGAACGCACCCTGACTGATAAAATAAACAAACACGAAAAAATAGCACAAAACAAAACCAAAATAACAGCCCACGCTAACATGAAATGAGACACAATAATACGTGTGAAATGAGACACAATCGTTTCATCGAGGAACTCCTCCATGGAAATAAAGGCGCCTCTATTTTTCATTGATGACTGGTGCGTTCTATTGTTTCATCGATGAGTTCCTCGACGCTCATTCATGCTCCTCGACCAGTGTGCCATTGGCATAACAAAGATCTGCTTCGGCAGAGTAATGGGTAGAAGGCGCGATGATATATTTATTTTATTTATAAACCAGCCATTATATTCAATTTTAGCTCAAATTTCATACATTTATTTGAATATTGAACGTGTTTTTGGCAAGACTTGCTTCGCTCGCGTTATTAACAGACCCTAAGCCCATAGAACTCATGTTGCGTATTTATTTTTGGCAAAATTTGCATACATCATTTCTTTATTTTACACTTCATCAATGACATTAAAGTTTTATCACGATCTCTATAGATCGATAACTTCCTTTTATCTTCAACCGAAGTTCTTGGTCTCATTTTTGCTTCTGAATATTTCGTTGTCCTAATAAATTTGTCATTCATTCATTCTTCATCCATTCACGTCTGTGTTGAAGAATGCGTGAAATGTTGAACCACGTCTGACACGCTTGTTGTCGTCACTAATTCGTCAGAAGTTGAGACTCGCTACGGAATTGCTAACAAGGCGCCAGTCATCATGTCGTGCTGTGATTGTCATCTTGCTCTAGCTATACAACCTAATTCTGTGACTGAAATATAAATTATTGTGATATGACAAATACTTTTATATCCATTGGTTTTGGGTAAGCGTTGGACTCTTTTTACTTTTTTTTTTGGGGAATTACTGGAGTTTGAATATAAGTGATGTTTGTTATTTAAGGTTAGAAACCTATTTAGAACGAAGTAAGGGCCGATAGTTTGATTTCTATTAAATTGTATTAAACAAACAAATAATATCACGTCGAAATAAATATATCAACACGCCTTTTATCCATTATTGAGTATGGCACTCAGACATGGTAGATCTGTCTAAATGTTATATTTATGCGAGTAAAGTGCGGGTTACCAGCCGTCAAATCACATTCCAAATCATATTATATTAAGAGTATGGGGTAATGGCTCAGTGGTATTGAGCCGACCTGTGGATCCTAAGAACCCTGGTTCGATCCACACAACCTACAAACATTTTCACCAAATTAAAATTACCCCTGTGGCTCCTCCACTACTAACATCTTTGGGGGCCATGATTTGACGGCTGTTAATCGCACTTCACGCGCATAAATATATCACTTACTGAGATCTGCTTCGGCAGAGTGCCACACTCAGTAATAGGTAAAAGGCGTGATGATATATTTATATTTATTTACTTATAGTAAGTGTCATTTTGATGTGTTATTTTTTTATTAGTTAAACGGATACATTTTTTATGCTGGTTTGTACCGACAAAACTTAAATTTTATATCCAAAGCAAATCGAAGTAAGATATTTGAAGACATTTTCAAACATTTGATGCGATATTGTCAGTTTAAATTTAAGGTTATTGGTGTAAACACGAACATTAGGACGTTTATTAAAATATCAGCCCTAAATATTACACTAGTAATAAGATTTTAGTGGCTTGATGAAGACTGAAAAATTAACTGAAATGTTTCGCAATAAATTATTATAAGTGCAATTTAGATTTTTGTTTCTACATTATTGTTGGTGAAAGTGTTAATAATAAATTCTGTTTTGATTTAATGTTACTATCATCATATATACACATTTATTTATAAGTAGTATTCATAAAGAGTTTTTAATTTGAAATTATTTATCTCTATTTTAAAAAGTGACTAGCTCAGTGGTATGAAGTTGGCCTGTGGATCCTGAGAACCCTGGTTCGATTTCCACAGGTGACAAACAATTTTCATAATTTCAAAAATTACCCCTGTGGCTCCTCCACCACTAACATCTTTGAGGGCCGTGATTTGACGACTGGTAACCGCACTTCACGCGCAAAATATATCACTTACCGAGATCTGCTTCGGCAGAGTACCACACTCAATAATGGGTAGAAGGCGTGATGATATATTTATTTATTTATTTATTTTAAAAAGTAGGAGATGTTACTTCAAACGTCATATTAGATTGTACACTTGGCGTAATAAATACCAGTTATTATTGTGAATTAAAAACGAAGTTAAAATCAAAATTAAAAATGATGTTTTACAAACCTGTCTGTTAAAGATTGATTGACTGTTGTACGAATCTAAGAATGGTTATTGAGGGTGACTAACTGTATTTCTAAATGACAAAGAATAAAGTAATAGATAATATAGTTATTCCTTTTGTTTATTGAACGAGATGTTATTAAATTAGATGCGTTTGACAGCAGCAAAATAAAGTTAATGAACACATAGGTGTAGTAGTCGTTAATTAATTTAATCTTTCTAGTCGGCAAATTTATTTATTTTGCATGAAAGTTTTAATTAGTTGTCTCTTGACTTTATTATGATATGAAACAATTTGTGTTTGTTCCTCGTGATGCTTGAAACTATTTAAATGATTTTATTATTCAGTGTGAACTATAACATAAGGTACAAGTAGCGTAAACATCTCATTTGTAAACCTACCCGGTAACCCTAACATAGAAAGTTAACATATTATGACACAAACCACTACCCACTCATAGACATAACGCTAAGGTAACGTAACATTACTATTCCAATGATATGCAGTTGCAATATTACTTAAAAAAAATTAACTTACTACATCCTTTAATTAGATATTAAGATACTTACGTATTTTACTAATGCTGGGTTGCATGAAAGTTTTATCGGTTCATTAGCGACTAACGGTTCAATAAGTTTTAGAAAATCGCTAGTGATACTGTTGCTACATAAACAATTCTTTAACTAAAGAGCTCTTTATTTTTTTCTTGCAACCCAGCAATAGAATCGGTATTTTAATCTGCTAATAAAGTTTTTAATAAATTCGCTAGCTCAGTGGTATGAAGTCGGCCTGTGGATCCTGAGAACCCTGCTACCCTAGATTCGATTCCCACAGGCGACAAACAATTTTCATAATTTCAAAAACTACCCCTGTGGCTCCTCCACTACTAACATCTTTGGAGGCCGTGATTTGACGACTGGTAACCGCACAAATATATCACTTACCGAGATTTGCTTCGGCAGAGTGCCACGCCCAGTAATGGGTAGAAGGCGTGATGATATATTTATTTTTATTTTAATATATAAAATATTGCACATCACAAATGACAGTTAATATTATTATTCCAATGGAGTAGGGTTAATTTGAGAAATGTTTGTAGAAAATACATAATCACATATAGCTCGATTCTCAAAAAAAAACACCCAGAATTTTGTATTAGCCAATTTTATTCTAGTTCCTCAGTATATTTGAGAATCCGGGTTCTATTCTCACAGCCGACAAACAATTTTCTTCTCCACTTTAAAATTATCCCTCCACTAACACCTTTGACGGCTGGTAACCGCACTTCATGCGCATAAGTATATCACTTACCGAGATCTGCTACGGCACAGTGCTACATCCAGTAATGAATAAAAGGCGTGATGATATATTTACTTGATTTTTTATTTATTTATTCTATTTTGTACATAAAGAACTTAATCCCAATTACAGTACAGGGTTCGAACTCACCGTATGTGGTATTCCATAATGTGTAATATTATTGTTAGGAAAATGAAATCTCTGTCCTTAAAGTGAACCAACCCTTACTTTAAACCATTTTTCTCTTATAAATAAATATTTTACTAACGATTGATAAATGTAAATATATAAATATTTTTTTGCTGAAAGCGTCAAAATCTTTTGAAAATATCTATAGATTCGTTACGCTGAGTTAGTTAATAATACCGTAGGATAGTTTATAAAATAACTAACACCAGTTGGTTAAAAACTAGAACTTTTAGAATTTATGAACAACCGATTAGGAGAGAGTAACTTTATCTGTAGTTATTCGAAATTATTTTACAGAAATAGACAAAATTGTCATTACATATATGTTAGGTTGCTAGAAAAAAATAAAGCGCTCTTTAGTTAAAGAATTGTTTGTCTAGCAACAGTATCAATAGCGATTTTCTGAAATTTATTGATTTGTTAGTTCCTGATGAACCGATAAAACTTTCATGCAGCCCAGCATTAGACTGATTATAGATAATAATAGGATTATTATGATAAATAATATAGGGGTATTTGACAGTTAATAGCTACAGTTAGTCAACTGCTAGTTAGTTACCCTTAACCAGTAGTTAAAATTTAAAAATAAGAAAATGACATCTACTAGAGAGAATTCTTGTACATAAAACAATCCGATCTGACAAAATCCAAATCCCCCGCATACTAAGATCAATAACTTCCCTTAAAGCTCTCTTCCGACCACGCAGGCCCGTCTTCAGTTCCATTCACACAATTTACAATTTCATTTCGGTGTCTAGATGGTGCTGAATGATGTTGTTTCAGTCAACAACCGCAGCTGCTGTTGTTGCTTCTGTTGTTGATGCTTAGCAGTTGGTAGCAGTGAATACCTGCATTTCTTGCATTCCTATCATTGCGGCCGCCCTTAATGTTGAGCGATACGCGCGGAATAAAAAACGATCACCGATCGATATAAAATCAATATGAATGCGATATTAATCCTGGGATTATTTGAGAAATATATTTTCTATTACTATTATTATTTGTTTTTTTAACTTTTAAAAATACGTCAACTTGGATTTTACTATATTTGTTACAATATTATAATTTGAGAAAAAATAAATATATCATCTTGTCTTCTACCCATTACTGGGTGTAGCACTCTGGCGTAACAGATCTCGATGATATATTTATGCGCGTGAATCACGACCTCCAAAGATGTTAGTGCAGAGTGAGCCACATGAGGTAAAAATTGTTTGTCGGCTGTGGGAATCGAACCCAGGTTCTTAATACCACTGAACCACCTAACCCATTAATTTTGAGGTAGTTTTTAATTAAAAATATATGAATTTAGATGACGAACACTATTATTATACTGCCAAAAGTTAAAAATAAATAAATATATCATCACGTCTGTCATATTTTACTGGGTGTGGCACTCCCCCAAATATGTTAGTAATGGGGGAACCACAGGGGTAATTTTAATGTTCACTAAAGATTATCGACTATGGGAATCGAACTCGGGTTCTCAAATCCATAAGCTGACGCAATACATCTGAGCTATTTACCCTATTTTGAACTTTATATAAATATTATAAATTTAGAACAAAATTGACATTGTTGTCATATTTTACATTTGTTTTTGTTTATTTAAACCGAGTTGCAATTGTTCATTAACTAAATATATTTTTATTTAATTTTGGTTGAAATATGTTTATTGGTGAAATATTAAAATTAATAATAATGATTTTACTGAGCTACAATAAAATATATCACACCTTCTACCTATTACTAGTTGTGGCACTCTGCCATAGCAGATCTTGGTAAGTGATATATTTATACGCGTGAAGTGCGGTTATTATCCGTCAAATTACGACCCCCAAAGATATTAGTGGATGGGAAGCCATATGGGTACTTTTGTAATGTGAAAATTGTTTGTTGGCTGTGAGAATAGAACCGAGGTTCTTAAATCTAAATGCCGACTCGGTCCACTGAGCCACCTACCCCATAAATAATAAGATATAAAAGATATAAATGCGTAAAACAAGATTGATACGTATTATGAAATTACAAGCGCTATAAAAATCGATAAACTATTGTAGTAAAAAATTATTATACTTAATACGCATTGTATTAGTTATTAATAATTATTTTCTTGTCCAACAATGCAATAAAAGTGCTTGAAATGTTTTTAAACACATTAGAAATATATTCCAAAAGAGTAATATACAGTTTATAAAATAATTATGAATTATCAAATTATTTAAAAATTCATAAACTCATGTAGAAAAATTTGCGCCATTTGGAAACCAAACAATGATTTTTTGGACTACAATGCATTTATCTCGCTTAAAATAATTTGATAAATATTTCCGAAGAGGAATTCGCGGTATATTTGCGAATATCGGCGTTTGGTGATTAGAAAATAGTGAATTTCGCAACTGGAAAACGTTCTCGGCGTCATTTCGTGGCGGCGTTATTTTGCGGCGCAGATCGCGGTCTCCTTGGAGATCCGCGGGCGGCCATCTTAGCTCGCGGGGCGGGGCCACGGGGCAGCCAATCGTAGCGCGCGACCGCCGATTCGCCACTGTCAACGCATACGCACGCGTTTCGTTTGTTTCGCGCCGCGAAGAAACAAACTCACGGTAGAGGACGCTGTCAAACGGGGGTGATTCAGTTTTATTTTTGTTGTATTTCCGGGTACGTTCAAATTTCGTGCCGGTTTTTTCTGTTTACCAGGAAATGAAGTGATGCAGCGTTTTCGTGCTAACTGTGATTTTTACCGGAAATGAATTTAAATTCTCGGAAAATCAAAACGAAAATCTAATCTTAGCACAAAAATTAAACTTTATTAATTTAAGTAAATAAATATTTCATCACGTCTTTTTACCCATTATTGGGTGTGGCACTTTACCGGAGCAGATCTCGGTGATATATTTATGCTGTCAAATCACGCCCCTAAAGATGTTAGCAGAAAGAAAGCCACAGGATTAATTTTTAAAAATGGCTTGATATATATTTTAAATACTATATTCCATCTACACGTTTTCAAATAATTTACCTATATATATATAAAAAAAAATTCAACTGAAAATGTTAAATTACATAAATTACATGTATGTATAGTGTTTTTAAATTATCTTTTTTTTTATTTGTATAATTTTTGTTTGTACAAATTTAATTTGCTATGATTTTTATATTTATTTGTTATAATATTGACACAGAAAACAAGAAATATGTTGAAATTAGATTAGAAATTCATAGATAAAATCTCGCCCAAAGCATGTGATTGTCAAACACTATTTAAATAAAGAACATCATTTAAAAAAATTGAATAAACCTCAGGACTTAATCGATGTTGGAATGTTTTTCACCTGTTCCAGACATTATTGATTAATAACTAATTGAAAAAGGCGCCATTTAGTCATTTAGAAGTGAATCATTTCAAAAGTAATTTACCTGTGAGCCATCCAAAACACTCATTTTATCTGAGTCAGTATTTAGTGAAACATAGTTCTCTGAACGTATATTTAAGGTTAGTAATAAAGAAGTGTAGAGTTTGGTAAAGTTTTTATCAATGATAAAAAAAAATATGGGGGAGTGGTAGGCCATTTTCTCGTTATTTTGTTTGAAAGTTGGCTGGTTGTGTTTCGTGCGTTTTCCGCAAGATGGATCGCTTCCTGTGCGGCGCGCATGCCCGAACGCGGGCGCAGCAGTTTGCCGCCAACGTCGGTAGTTGCCGGTTGCGTTGTGTAGTTTCAACCTCGCGGTCACCACGTGTTTGTGTATAAAAACTAGCATAAAATCACTACGAATATCATCCGTGCATCCATAACACGTGTGTAATTGTTGTTGAACACGTCGTGCTTGCAATTTGTGAGTTTTTATTTCAAGTGATGTGTGATTTGTACTGATTGTTTTGTTGGTTATCCACAAGCTAGCAAGGAATGCTGTTGTATAGTAGTGTGTTCTGTACGCTTGGATATTTTGGAACTATCATAGACATGGATTTCATAGGTAATTCATACTTTGTTTTTGATATGGAGTGTTTAACAGTGTAGCGGTTATGGGGTAGTATTTATTGTATTGGCAACATTGCGGCGTCTGTGTGTTTGGTTTGCTTGGTGCAGACAGTTGCTCGAGAAGTTTGTCAACCATCCAAACCGAAGTGAACACGGAATGCCATGATGCGTGTGTGGGGCAAGGGGTACTTGTTTACGGCACGTAGTACACTCCGGTACATTGATCCGAGATTCCTGTGGTTCTCCCTTTCTCTCTCGCGACTTGGCTCCGTGTCTTTGTCTCTCCCGCTCGTCTGTTGCTATTGCTTACCATGAAGGACGCGGCGTACGCGGACGTTGCGCGCGCATCGCCATAAACGGCGGGAATTTGGCCTGTGGCGCTGTCGTTTATACGAAACAACAATTGAAACGGTTTCCACAATGTACTCAACTAGTACGTTCATTATTATGTTTGTCAGTATTGTTAATATAGTATTTTCTTTGTTTTTCCAGGCAAATGGTGCCATCCATTCTCCTGGAGATATTCCGAGATGCGTCCGTGGATTCTCTCACCGCCGACTTACCGGCGCTCATGGATATCATCGCCGGGATAGCAGAGGACACTGGTAAGTGAAGCCGGCTTGTAGTAAAACAGCGTCGTTGTGTATTTATAACCACGTGTGTTGTTCGCGGGGGGCGGCGAAATACCCACGTGCGCGACTTCCGGCGGGACTTGTGCACACGTGGCGCGCCAAGCCGACCGGAAGCGCGGATGCTGATGCTCCCAATCCGACACAGACAGAAATAGCCACCCAGACGCGAGCGCGCTCCACGACACACACTTTATTTTTTTCAACTAAAACTAAATTCAAGTACTCCACAATTGAAAACCCTGCTGCAAGAAGCGGCTTGCTCCAAAATTCGATGTTTGGAGATCTACGTAAAAACTGTTTTATTTATAAAGGCAAAATTTATTATATCTAGTAGATAATAATTAATAATATTTCTTTATAAATAATTTATTTAGTAACAAATTTTCGAGCAGTTATTTTATGGGGTGGCTAGCTCAGTGGTATGAAGTCGGCCTGTGGATCCTGAGAACCCTGGTTCGATTCCCGCAGGCGACAACCAATTTTCATAATTTCGAAAACTACTGTGGCTCCTCCACCACTAACATCTTTGGAGGCCGGGATTTGACGAGTGGTAACCGCACTTCACACGCAAAATATATCACTTACCTAGATCTGCTTCGGCAGAGTGCCACACCAAGTAATGGGTAGAAGGCGTGATGATATATTTATTTATTTTATTTATATATTACAAAATATCCTAATCACACTTAAATAAATTATTTTTTCATTTTATGGAACTATCTCTCTATATTGCCTCAAATATTTGGAAAATATTTACATTATTTTTGCACCAAACGAGCGTAAATAAAAATTTATACCAGAATATATCGCTACCTCCATTTTGTTAAAAAGACTACTTCCTTCTTGCTGCAAACTTCAATTTATAAAATGATTCATTTATCATTATGATTTGTCATCCAAAATTACCAGAATTTTTTCGGAATTCATTATGACTAACACGTAGGTCAAATTGTAACAGATCGATTATGTTAAAAATAATTTACAATCATTTTAACGCGTTGTTAGTTGGCGTGGGAAAGAACTAAATTATTTTAACCGGAAGAATAATTGGAAGGAAGTGTATCATGACTCGGAATTTTAGGTATATTTGCATATTTATTTAGTAATTTTTCGTCTGCAATTCTGTTGATAAATAAAGGAGGTAGAGATGATTGCATGTTTGTTGAGTACCGCTGTAGCGAGCCATACATTCTAGAAAACACCGTTGTACGTTCCTTCGTTGTTTCTCTATTGCTAGGAATTCCATGCAGCTGCTCCGTTGGAATGCGTTGCTATTTTTGTCTTTAATTAGCCAAACATGACTAAACGAGAGATCTCAATTTGTGCTCCTTTATGGATCGAAGTATTTTTAGCTCTCTTTACCACCACACTAATTAATAAATTAGCACACACTGCCTCATCTCTAAGAAAATACGAATTTTCTATCCATTTTTGCGGTTGTACACAGATAAATTCAAAAAATATGTATCTTCCAGAAAAAATCTTACAAAAGAAATCATTTATAAAATATATAAATATATCACCACGCCTTTTACCCATTATTGGGTGTGGCACTCTGCCGAAGCAGATCTCGGTAAGTGATATATTTATGCGCGTGATGTGCGGTTACCAGTCGTCAAATCACGGCCTCCAAAGATGTTAGTGGTCGGGGAGCCACAAGGGTAATTTTTAAATTGGTGAAAATGTTTGTCGACTGTGGGGATCGAACCAGGGTTCTTAGGATCCACAGGCCGACACGATACCACTGCCATTACCCTATAAATAATTTATTGTCAGAAAATAATTGCATAATTTAGGCATTATGAATGTAAAATAGAAAAATTGTATGATTCCCAATTAATTGAGTAAATGGCAATTTTTAAACTAGTTTTTACTGTAATTGCACAGGGCTAATTTCAATAGTGTCTCACGGTGTAGAAATCCAGTCAAAAAATAATTACTTTATTTGAAGAATTCCAGAAAACTATTTTTTCTATTTTGTTTCTGTTCAAATAATTAAAAAATCTGCGATATTTTGTCCCGTGTAACACGAGAATTGTTTTCTGAGAAACATTTTAGAAAGAAAAGAAAGTCTTGAAATTATTGCAGCGCCCCTATCGTGAAAAAGATTTTGTGGAAAGTAACTAACTTCATGCTTATAGCGCAGTAGTTGTATGAGGAATTTTGAATCTAGTGAGTTTAGGGAAATTTGTTTATGTTGTGGTTGGTAACTGTTATTGTCGTTTGTACAAATGTGCAAAAGTTCGCGATTGTTCTTGAATTTCGAAGTTATTTCTAGTATTACTGTTAGATTTTGTGTATATATCATGAAACTATGGAAGATTAAATCAAATGCACTTCACCTGAGCTATGTAAGTAGTTGAAAGCATGATAAATAAACTAGTACCAAACAAATTTTGAGGTTACATTGAAATTTTGATGTTCTCAGCTTGGCGGTTACAATATTTCAACAGGTACTGTTTAATAACTGAATGAATGACAATTTTTAATCCAGTTTTTACAATAATTAATCAAATAAATTTAAAATATGTAAGTATGAAATTTCATTTTGTCAACATACATTTGAATTGTAAAATTTTGAGGTGGAAAAACTGGCTTGAAATCCTTATCCTGTAATTTTGTATTTAGAAACCGGTAAACATGAAGTATATGATTTAGCTTTTGTATTCTGATGAATCAAGCATGTCAACATATTTCGCAATCCCGCTCTGTAATAACGTTAAATTTTTAAATGCATCTTAATAACAGCTGTCATAGTAATTCCAAGAATCTTGTCTTATTTGTTACTGTATTTCGTCATAAAGTTCTCAGTAAAGATTGTCTTTGTCTATTTTAAGCTTGAATGAATCGTTGACGTACAACCTATAAACGTTTTTTGATAATAGTTATCGTAAAATGAGAAAACATTCATTGATGATTCCTCATTTACTCGTTAGTTAGACATCATAAACTTTAAAATTACCACCATTGTTGGAAGAATTTAATTAGTGTAGCAACATTTATTTTATACGTATCAATTTGCATACTTTTTTAATGAGGGATATTTTCCTCATCAACAAATGTTGTTGAATGTTGGTTATATTCGTGTTTCGGTGACCCTATGTGCCCTTCTGTTCTATTGATCTGTCCAACTGGCTGTTCTTGAGCAGTTGTAGCGTACGATATGTGGGTGGGGTAACTTGTGGCATACTTTGCCCCCTCGTTCAACGATCTCAACCCCAAATTCATAATAATAATCATTAGAAAAATTGTTCCATGTGAAAATTTTTTAAACATAAATATATCATCACACCTACCCATTATTGGGTGTGGCACTTTGCTGTAGCAGATCTCGGTAAGTGATATATTTATGCGCGTGAAGTGTTGTTACCAGCCGGCAAATCACAGCCCCCAAAGATGTTAGTACAGAGTAATATTAGTGTGACTAAAATTTTGTTGACTGTAGGAATAGAACCAAGGTTTGATACCACTGAGCGATCTACCTCATAAAATATAATCAATTTAACTCTCAAATTAGTTCTAAATAAATATATATTGTGATAACTGCGAGAATTTCAAGTAAAAGTTGTAAAAAATAATATTTTCCAAATATATAATGTTATGAAATAATTCGGAAAAATTATTGACGTAGAAAAACGAGAAAATGTATTAAAATATTTCCATTCATTTGTACAACGTTCCAAGAAGTTATAAAATTGGAAAATTACGTCAATTTGAAGTAATTGCGATCTTATTCTGATTGTATGATTAAATTATCATCGATTCTTTTACCCATCACTGGGTGTGGCACTCTGCCCTAGCAGATCTCAGTAAGTGATATATTTATGCGCTTGAAGTATCTTAAAATTATGGACTTCAAAAGATGTTAGTCTGACTTGGAATCCCTGGAAATTTTGGAAAAAGATTGTCTTGAAATCTTGAAAAAACTCTTTGAATTTGTAATATCTGGAAAAAATCTTTAGTCAATAAATAATTCATGGGGTAGGTGTCATGTTGATTCGATTCCCACAGTGAAACAATTTTCATCACATTAAAACTGCCTCTCCATTATCATCTTTGGGGACCGTGATTTGGCGGCAGGCAAAAAATATATCGAAATCTGTTACGGCAGAGTGCCACATTCAGTAATAGGTAGAAGGCTGACTCGATTTGAATTTTATTTGAAATACTTTTCACGGAAATAATTACATCTAATTTTGGAATTGCCTGAATTTTAGAATTTGTTTTGAAACTAGTGAAAATCAGGTTAGAAAATATGAATAGTGATTTTTTTTTTGTGTGTGTTGAAGATAGTGTATTTTGCATTTGGGTGAAATGTTGTGTGGGTAAATACGCAAACGTTGGTCGGCGCGGCAGTGTCATTGGCACCGTGCGAACACGCAACGGTAAACGTCTACGGACGGGGGTTCGGCCAGACGCCGCATAGCGGCCGAGCAGCGCATAGCTTTCTCAATGAACGGAGTACAACCGTGGCCGCCGCGTACAACCGCCCAGCGGAGTAGTCACTAATGCGCACCACTCCTCACACTTCAAATACGCAAATTGCTGGCCTTGTCACCCGTTCTAATTCGTCGTTCGCGGGATAATGTGCTGTAGACGCACTTTGCCTTCAACTACACGTGTGCGCCATGCTTGTTGTTTACACTTTCAACAAACAATTCATTCATTCATTTTATCTGTTTCTTTGTAGAAACGGCTGTGCGAACAGACCTAGTGCAACGAATTCCTCACCTAGCCGCAGCATGCGTTGAGTACTCTTCACGTGTGCCTGCGCTGGGCAGCGTCGTCGAAGAACACCTTCTACCTCTGGTGGTGAAGTATCTTGGCGACCAGGATGGCCAGGTTCGCAAGTCTACACATTCTGCTCTCCTGGCGCTCATGGAACAAGGATTGGTTCCAAGACATGCCATCGAGACTCAAGTTTGTCCGAAGGTGCTTCACTACACGCATGCGGATAGCTTGATGGATTATCACACGGGTGCTGTCACGGTAGGTAGATTAAAACATTTTTATTTTTAATGGAACTTGTTAACGTGTAAAGCACAACTAACTTACTCGTTATTTCATTATTTGTGTTGTCTAAAATTGTTTCATGTTTTTCTATTTAACTTAAAATACTTTAAAAACAATCCTTGAAACCACCAGGAAAAAAATACTAGTCAGGAAACAATTGTTTAATTTAATTTCTTGTTTTCATATATAAATATTTCGACTCGATACTTCAATTTGTCATAAATTTATCTGTCAAACAAACACAAAACATCGCATTGAAATCATAGTTGAAATTATTAAAAATTATATAAACAATTATTTTTTATGGGGTAGCTAGCTCAGTGGTATCGAGTCGGCCTGTGAATCCTGAAAACCTCGGTTTGATTCTCACAGCCGACAATTTTCACCACATTAAAATACCACTGTGGCTCTCCCTCCACTTACATTTTTGAAGGGCCGCGATTTGACGGCTGGTAACCGCACTTCACGCGCAAAATATATCTGTCCTGGTAAGAGTGCCACACCCAGAAATATATAAAAGGCGTGACGATATATTTATATTTTTTATATGCCTTTATTTTGTTTAAAATAAGTATATCATTGCGTCTTTTACCCATTAATGGGTGTAGTACTCTGCCGTAACAGTTCTCAGTGATAAATTTTGCGCATAAAGTGCGGTTTATTGCGTAGAACTTTTATTTGAAGTATTCACAAGAAAAAAATATACATTTTCATGTGGTGTAAAACAAAGTTAAAAAGTTTTTTGTAATATATACATCTTGTGGAATTTTATATTTTGATAGTGATAGTCACATGTTTGGTGTAAAAATGATGAATGAAACTGTTTGTTTACAGATAGAATGATGATTAGGTCATTCGTAACTGTACAAGGATAATTGCAAGGTCGAATTCGAGATGTTTCCTGACTATTATTAGTTTAGCATTTCTTAATTTATTTTTTGTTTGATAGTGAAACGTAAATACCATTCCAATTGATTCATTGTTTTATGTTTGTAGTGTTGAGTGAGTTAGTTTTGTGCTTTGTACGTAGTAGTAGTTGGTATATGCATGGTTTAGTGGTGATGTATAATCATCGTCATCATTAAGCGGTGGCCTTGTGAAAGACATGGGTAGTGAGATGCGTAGCCGAGCTGTCTCACTACCTTGTCTTTCATGTGGATGCTGCTGTTGCTGCTGCGTAATAAACAAACAGCGTTTAGGTATGATTTTGGCATCTAAGCGGGCTGTCATAGGTGATTATTCAGGTCTATCACAGCCAGCTTTGATGAGCAAAATCACACCTCTCATCATCAGCAACTCTTCACCAACAGCTGAGTCCCTAAGCCATCAAAATGGTTGTGAACTCGTTTTTTTTCACGATATCACAGCCACTTTGATGAGCTTAGTGGCGCAGAAATCAACATACTTCTTCATCAAGCACTTACCTCTACAGCCTTCTACAATGTCCTTGCTCTGACCGTCAATTTGGTTGTGAAATGCTGTTTATTTGAACCATATCACAGCCATTTTGACGAGTTTGATTGAGGATCAAATCATCTGGAAGTCATCAAAGAAGAAATATGAATGTTGTGTTGCTCATCAAATGGATGTGAAATGTATTTTTACAATCATATCACAGCCAGCTTTGATGAGCGACACGGCGTTTCAATCACAACATTTTTTTCTGATTGTTTTGTCTCTAATGTTTGTTTATATTACAGGAGAATCAACAGCAACTTGTGTGTATTGTTACACTCATCAGCTGGTTGTGAAATGTGTTTCATATAATCATATCACAGCCAGCTTTGATGAGCGTAAAGCTACACTTTCTCAACGGAAAAGTTTACTGTTAGTTTTTTTAATTTATTTTGATATTAATTTATAGTTTTTAGTGTCAAGTGTCGTAGTGGCATAGTGATTAATTTAAGTTGTTGTTTGTTGTTTTAGTTGATGGGTAAAATGGTGCCATTGTTGGGCCGGGAAACGACGGAACGGTTATTCTTGCAGAGATTTTCTGAACTGTGTTCCAATCCAATGTTCTACATCCGAAAAATATGTGCTTCCAGTTTCGGAGAATTCTGTGCTGTCGTCGGCAGAAACGCTTACGAAAACGTTCTTGTAAGTTTCTATTTCACTTTTCTACAATTAAATTATATAAAATAATGCTATAGCAGATACGTTAAGGGATTGACTTGCGTCATCAAAAAATGTAACCAGGTCAATGACTTAAAATGCCAGTAAAGATTTAAAAATTACTGCAGGCTACGAATCTTTTAAAATGCACATTTTCTTTGTAAAACACTAGATTTGAAACAAATCACAAATCAGTTCGAGAAAACTATAACTAGAAATGTGACATGTAAATACTTAATAACATAATAATTATTTATGTTTTCTTGCTCATTTATTTTTAACATGCACTAGTTTTTTTCACGATTAATGATCCCTTAAAGATTTGTGCTGTATTAATAACGAACTGTGTAGCTATTTATTTAATTTAAAGTATAGTGATAGCGCATGCTTGAGAGAGAGAAGTTAGTTAGCGGTGATTAACTGCATTGTTTTACAGTTACCCTGTTTCATAGAGTTGTGCGCGGACGAGATCTGGGGCGTGCGCAAAGCATGCGCCGAGGTGGTGATGACGGTGTCGTGTGCCTGTTCACCAGAGTCAAGACGGAACGCCCTGGCGCCAGCTTTCGCGCGTTTACTTCAAGACCAGAGTCGCTGGGTACGCATGTCTGCCTTCCAAACACTTGGACCCTTCATCAGCACTTTTGCCGACCCTAGCATCATAGGGCTCGCCTACAACCAACTCGGCGAGCTTGTACTCATCAATCCCGCTGGCACCGAGTTCAGGTAGATACATACACTCTTATTTTACTTATCAAAATGGTGTCTACCGGCCTGGAATTCCTGAAAGAAAACTTGACTCAATATCTTTAAAAATTGCACCCATTTATAGTTTCATTTAATTTCCTTCCCTGAAAAATCAGTTTTTATATAAGGCGAAGGATACATAAGAAGTCAACTATTTCAAGTTATTTCAAAACAGAAAAACTGTTTCTACAGCTAAAAATTTGTGTCATCGTATCCATGAATACATAAAACTGTCGCCCGAATTTTCAAACAAAAAATGATTTTTTGGACGTTTATAAATAGTTGTAGAAAAAATATTGTGTGGACCTCGAGCAGAAAGTGTCCTTGCCGCTCTTGCATGGTGCCTCGATCAACAATCTCCGTGTGCGAACGGCAATAGATTACTTTCTGCTCTAGATACAAAAATATCTGTATTAGTTACGTTTAAAAATATAACTTAATCATATTTCAAAAATAGGCGGCAATTAAACATATATTAATTTTCTAGGGCTTTAGTATGTCTATAATTCTTATTTGAAACTTCTTTCTATCTACCATTATTTAAGAATTAAAATTATTGTCACTGTAGTCTTGCTTATGGCCTATTTTCTTGGAAAAATGAAATCCGCATTAAATTGACTTATTATTGTGACAACTACTTTAATTTTTCTGGTTTTGGTACATTCATACAAATATACATAACATCACATCACGCTATATGCCATCAAATGTGGGGTAGCACGAACCCCCATTCACAAAACATTCACTCATCAGATCCATTAAATAATCTGTCCTCTTCAAACTTTCTCATATTAACACATCATCCTCGCTTCAACCATATTCATCACACAACAAATCTTCAATCATCCAATGTTAGCATGCTGTATATCTTAAAATTCTTAAAACTTCAGGAATTTTATATTTTGAAACTGGTAGACACTATGCTAAATTAGTTCTTTTTGCATGATGAATTTAACGATGGTCTTCCGAAACATACTTGTAGACAAAAAAGTCGTACTGATCTATTTCTATTTAAAAACATCAATTAAATCTAATTTAGTTTAGTGGCTTTTCCTCAAAAACATCTTGTTTCCTAGGATAAATTCACCTGCATTCACGGACGCCAACCTAAAAGCCGCAGCAGACTTCAAACAGCGTTTCTACCAAGCGCAAGAACGAATTGTTAACAAAAACTCTCCCTTAGCACAGTTTTTTGATTCACTAGACGATAAGACTGACAATAATACAAACTTAGAATTAAATGTAGATGAAAAAGAACCCGATTCTAGAAATAATTTTATTGATGGCTGGGACGATTTATCCAGCGAACCTGTAGATACCACAAACAAAGAAAACACACAGAACGAAATCAGTCATTGTGATTTCATTAAAATTGTGATAGGAGACGTAGAAAATTCTAGCGCGAGCAAAACACACAAGAACGAAATCACACAAGATCCAGAATCCAAATGCAGGGGCGACGGTGAAAGAAATAAAACAGAAAAACAGTGCAACGATATGAAAGAAGTTTCCGAAGAACTGGCCAGCATCATCACAGATATGTCTTTGGAGGAATCCAGAAAAGAAGTTGAACTTAAAAATAAAGATGAAGATTTAGAGAAATATAATCTTTATCAGTATTGGTATATTAGTCCTGATTTACCGCTAGATCCTTCAATTGTTAACTCCTGTGGCTCTGAGAAGAAAAATTCCACAGCAGAAGACAGCAACTTTATTGTAAGCATCATCTTCACTTTAATCCAATTACAATTTACTAATTTTCATTTTATTTCAGAATCGGTTAGATGATATTCAATTTAATAGCTCTTTCAATCCATCCATGGATGAAACGTTACCATTAGACAAAACGAGACCATTAAATAGTAAGTTGTATTTACTGCCATCCTGCATTTTGGATTAATCAAATTAAGCTAAACCATATTCTCAAAAAAGTGTAAATAAACTCTAATACAATTTTGTTTCCATTTGAATTCTTTTTTAAATCAGACTTAAGATTAACTAATCCAGAACTCAAGATTAGCTAAAACTTTTTTGAGAATCTGGCTATATTTGAATTAATTTAAACTTTTTAGTTTAATTTGACTAATAAAAAAATTAGGATTAGCTTTTGAGAATTTAGCTGTTATTTTATAACTAATCAATCTTTTAATTTTCAGATCCAAGAACAGACAAAACCATACCAACAATAGTGGAAGTGACGCAAGAAATAGTTCCTCAGTTATTGATTGATCATTTTGTATCGATGACTGGTCCTGGACTAGCAGCTAATACTGACAACGACATGGCCTACCATTGTGCGTTTAGTCTGCCTGCTGTTGCACTTACTTTAGGTAACAATTCATTATTAAACCAACTTTAAACTTGATTCTTGACTGTCATAAATTGTGGCACTAATGTATCTAATAAATTATTTTAACAATTAAAACAATATACAACTTTACATTAAAATTGACCTGTGGATCTGAGAATCCGGGTTCGATTCCCACGGCCGACAAACAATTTCCACCACAATTACTCCTGTAGCTCTCCCTCCACTAACATCTTTAGGAACCGTGATTTGACAGTCGGTAACCGCACTACACGCGCATAAATATATCTGCTACAATTTTTATTTATTTTAAATTTGTTTGTCCTTAAATAAACTAGCAATTTATTGAAAAAATGTACGCTAATTTTTTGATTTGGTGTTAATAGACTTTCTTTTTTGTGTTTTCAGGAAGAAATAATTGGTGTTTGCTGAAGAAGACGTGTCAGTTGCTGGCATCCGATATGCAGTATAAAATTAGAAGAACCGTAGCCAGTAGTTTACACGAATTGGCCTTAATCTTAGGCCAGGACATGGCTGCCGATCATTTATTACCTATTTTTGATGGATTCATCAAAGATTTGGACGAAGTTCGAATCGGTGTTTTGAAACATTTAGCTCATTTTTTAAAGGTAAGAATTAATCGTATCATATTCTAATTTCACTATCATATTCATTTGAGAGTTAATTAAAAAATAAGAATCCAAAATTATATTGAAATTATGGCTTTTAATAAAATAATTATGTCAAAAGATGACATCTAATCTTGTTTGAGTTCATTCTCAATATATAATATAGAAGTTTTAGTTTTTAAAGTTACATATTTATAAAATTAATTATTTAAACTAGAGGAGGAAGTGTTAATTGGGATTTATTTACGTTTAAAATAATTTAAAAAGCAAAGTTAGTGTTATCATCATGATGAATTTTGACGACGGTCTTCCGAAACATACTTGTAGATAAACGTCAAACTGATTTATAACTCGATCATTTATTGATACTCCTATTTTTGTGATTAGTTTCTAATTGTTCGTGTTTATGTAGTTAATAGGGCCGGAGAAGCGCAACTTGTACTTGCCTCGGCTGGCAAAGTTTCTTCAGACGGACAACGAATGGAACTGGAGGTTCCGTGAAGAGCTAGCCAACCAGCTGCTGATGGCGGTGCCACTGTTTGCGCCTGTAGATGCTTCCAAACACATCGCGATGCTCGCGCAGGAGCTCCTCTGTGATAAGGTCTTCGCTGTCAGACAGGTCGCTCTCTCTTTGGTAAGAAATTATTCAGCAAAATTATCGTTGTTGGTTGGCAAAGTACAACCATTCACAACTCATTTCATTTTAATATTACTTGAATAATAATAGTAGGATGGTAAATTTTGTAGGGTCCCATTTTTCAAGTTGTTGTATATTAAATTATTAAATAAATAAATATATCATCACTCCTTCTACCCATTACTGGGTGTGGCACTCTGCCGATGCAGATCTCGGTAAGTGATATATTTTACGCGTGAAGTGCGGTTATCAGTCGTCAAATCACGGCCCCCAAAGATGTTAGTGGTGGAGGAGCCACAGGGGTAGTATTTGAAATTATCAAAATTGTTTGTCGCCTGTGGGAATCGAACCAGGGTTCTCAAAATCCACAAGCTTCTTAAAACTTGGTTAATTCGTTTTTAATAGCAATTTAAATTAATTTGTGAAAAACAAATACTTTACTAACATTATTTGATGCTAAACAAACAATTGTAATTGCTAATTGTAATTAAGCTGCTGCAAACGCAGATTTAAAGCCTGTAAAAACTTTAGACAACATTTAAAAACAATGTTTTATCTCTGAGAATATCTAGCAACAATTTTTACTGTATATTTTCCTATCGAAATTAGTTTTGAATTTGCCGCCATTCTTTAGTTTTATTCAAGTCCATCTGTTACGATTTGTATGATTACGTAATAATCTAACATGGCGATTATGTGTTTATACTTGCATCTTCCACATGAAATGTGGAAATAAACTAAAATTGTGTGATGAATTTTGACGACGGTCTTCTGAAAGATAACTGTAGCTAAAACGTCAAACTGACCAATTAAAACTACAACCAATTAGGAGGTTAAGCATCATTTTAAGTTACTCTACAATGGATCCATCAATTGTAGGTAACAGAACTCGTGAGGCACGTGTCTGCCGATCCAAACCTCACGTCTTGTCTGCTACTAAAACTCGCCGAGGAATTCGCCCACTCGAAGCGCTGGGTACGAAGGCAGGCCTTCGCGTTACTGTGCTCTCGATTGATCTCTAAAAACGCACTGCCACCCGACCAGTTCGCAACCATCATCATGCCACACCTGCTGGACCTCAGCTGGGACCCCGTGCCCAATGTTCGTCTCGCTGTGTCTCGGACTCTCGCCAGGGACATCATCCACCATGGTGAGTCAGGTTCTAGATTAATATTATCTCGTGGTTTAGGTGAAATGATTTTTCAATTGATGTGATGAATATTGACGACGGTCTTCTGAAAGATAACTGTAGCTACTAAAGTCGTTCTGATCAATTGAAACTGGTTTAGCTACATTGGAAACATACCTGCAGTTGGAATTCATTTACAACTACGTCAGTTCAGAGTTACTAAAAATTATTAATACAACAGCACACTACATACTATTACTATTCGAGAAAAATTTGTTCAATTACTGTCGAATTTATGGCGGGGTTTTCGTTCTTCAAACCTAGCGAACTTCAACAATTATTAGGTTTTTTATTTGTCCATGCCCATCAATAAATCAGGTTTTCGAAAAGAAATCGGTTACTCGTTTTTCAAATTATTCGGTTTTAAGTAGGGCTGCAGACCGCTGAAAAAATCGGTTCGGTTTCGGTTCGCGGTTCATCGTACTTGTTTCTGTTTTTGTTCCGTTTAAAAGATACTATTTTTGGAACGGTCATGAACCATCGGATCGGTTAGGTTCAATAATTTTTATTAAATTTTGGTTTTACAATTTAAATTTACAGGTACGTACTTACGTTCTGTAAATACTTACTAAAATATAAAATTCATTGCACATATGTGACACTACCGGTTTATGTACTCGATTTGGTACATTTAAACGGTTTTTCTTGAACGGTACGGGTTCGGATTTGTGTTTCAAGAAAAATATTCGATTTCGATTCAAGTTTCGTTTTAGTTTGCAGCCCAAATATTAAGTTGGAAAAGGATATAATAAAATATTCCTTGAATTCTCTTGCATAAAATGACTTTAAGAAACTTCTAAGAAATGTTAAAATTTTTAACAGTTCATTATTTTTAAACGTTACTATTTCAATAGTATGCATTAAACTAATAATTATTTGTTACAAATATTGTTTTACCATTGCTATTTAAACTAACATTAAGCATTTTAATGTTGATATTAATTAATTATAACATAACAATCAGAAAATATATAAAATGTGGCGTCAGTCATCTGGACCATTGTTAATTTTTAATATGCTCTTACCTAATAATATATTTGCTTTATACAATCGGCCCTGAACCCAGTCCGTAACGTCACATTTTTTTAATTGACTCAACAATAAAGCCATGTGATCAATAATTCAAGGAAATATTTTATTATATCCATTTTCTTAAAACTTACGGCTTAAATATATCAATTTTCAATCAAATATCAAGTTACAACTGTGTCGGAGTGATTCCGAGTTACTAAAAATTATAGGTAACTGCTAAATATAACATCACACTACATAATACACCACTATGCTGTAAGTAATAAATTCTTAAATTTTTTCTTAGTTTGTGAGTTCAAATCTCGCTGACTTGAACAATGGGGCCCTCCACTATACTCAATAGATCATAGAAATAATAGTTATTTGTTTCATTAGAACTAAAAATAAAAGTTTTCGGGTCGAGTAATAAAGGTTGTCGGACGGAGTCTGACAATATTACAAGACCCGAAGTAGTATTTTTAATCCGATTGAAACATATATTTTTTTACCCACTTGGAAAATTTCGCAGATTTATTAAAATTAAACTAATTGACAAAATTATTTACGTTACCATGTAGTAAAATAGTTATTTATGTACCCAGGGTGAAAACAGGCGTTTCTGGCCCGTGGCATGATTATTAGTCCTAGGCGCTCTGCTTCTCGTGCTAATAACATGCTCAGGGTCAGAAACGCTAATTTCACCCGTGGTACATAAAATATTTTATGCACAACCAAATAACATTTAATTATATGTTCAAAAGATTAAAATATGTACATAGGTCAAAATAACATTTTGTAGAATCAAGTATTTACAAAAATTGTTATTTTATTTATGTATCCATAGGAATTATTTCTTTTTGGCCCAAGGGCAAAAAAGAAGTATTTAAGCCCGCTTTTTAGGGCTAAAACACATGCTTTTCGGCTTAGTTGTGACGTATCCATGGTAACGTAAATATTTTCTGAAATAGTGTTCTTTTACTATTGAAAAAGTTTAAGTAATAATATTCATATTTAAGTGGGTGAAAAAAGTTATTTATAGTACAAGACATGATACAAGTTTTAAATATATATATATATATATTAGTTTTAAAGATGTTTTTATTCCCTAAACTTAAATATTGATGTAGATCTATCCTGTTTAGAATTTTTCATATCTTCTATGTCAATTAGATTTAGTAAAAGTACTGATTGGAAAGGAAAATAGTAGAGGGCCCATTACAAGTGCATCCGAGTGGTTCGGTTTGTGTACGTTGAAGTAATGTTGTGTATAATTGTAGAGGTTGTATTTGTGTTGCAGAATACTTTGCAGACGTGAACAGCGAGCAACACGAGCCGGTGAATATGGTGCTGCGACGATTGCAGGCCGACAAGGACCGCGATGTGCGCCAGTACGCGATGCTGTCGACACACTAGCATTAGCTGCCGTTGTTTTACTGTTTCAACGAATATTGGGCTGCGTACATTCGCCTCATTTCTCGGTACTTACTCATTCACTTTGTTCATCATTTGCTGGAATGTGTTCATTTATTTTTTTATTGTTACTTATACTATTAAATGCGTTTTAAAATACTAGTTTCTTTTCTTTTTAAATTTGCGTATTTAAGGTAGCAGTTCAAGTATTAACTGGTTTAATAATCAATCCTGAAGGACTGGGATTTGTATTTATTTTTATTGAATGCATATTGTTGATTGTATACAAGTATAGAAACTTGTTCAAAGAATGTTACCTGTTAATTGTATAAATCATACACAATACACCAATTGAGAATTCTGCGTTGAAACAAACATAAATTCATCGTACATTTGAATTGTCAATTAAGACTTAGAAGTTAAGATATTTGATATGGAAATGATTGTAGATATTCCATCTTATTTTTCTATGTAATAGCTATCTTTTGCATCGTAACGTAATATGCTAGTAATCGCAAGGGATACGCCTTACTTCTTGGCTTTTTAATCATTTTTTTAAAAGACTATTTTTGTACATAAGCGAATTAATTTGTATAATTTTAAAATAACAATTTAATGCTGATTCATTAGCCACTTGAACACAAACAAAACTTGAAACTCTATTTGTGTACTCTTGGTGCTACAAGGCAAACTCACTAATTAAGTAATTACTTGTTCCAATGGCTAGTGATGGTATTAGTACACATGGTTACTACTACCGAACATAACGTTCGATTTGGCTAGTGAATTTTACTATTTAATTTTAACTCCAAATTTTATACTATTACTACATTAGAGCCTAATATTTGCTGGAATTTCAGTTTCACAATTTCAAGCTGGTTCTTTACTGCTCAAAATATTGAGGACATAATTTACCGTGTTACAAAATTGTTAATATATTGTAATATATGTATTCAATTCTACAAAAGTCCAATTATTAAATAAATTTGTACTATATTTACATGTGCTTTTTACAATATTTATTCTGTGTGTGCTGCTGTTGATACGTATATAAAACTTTTATTATAGTGTTTTTTACGTGGATTTTATGCTAGTAGCAATGAAGTCCAAGTAACTCTGAACACGGACGTACACTCCAGGTTTGTTTCCATTAGCGCAGCCAATGCCCCACGCCACCAGACCTGCCACTTGATATTGACTCCCAACTTTGCACATTAATGGTGAACCACCGTCGCCCTAAAACATTTATAACTCAAAAATATGCGTATCGGTTAGGTGGCTCAGTGGTATCAAGTTCCACAGCTGACAAACAATTTTCACCACATTAAAATTACCCTGGTGGCTCCACTTAACATCTGCGCATTAATATATCACTTACCGAGATCTGCTACGACAGAATGCCACATCCAGTAATGGGTATTTATTTTTAAAATATACATGATTAACGAAATTTTAATCTTACCACACAAGCGTCTTTATCAGGTTCCCCTCCAGCGCACATAAAACTCTTGGCATCAAGAACGAAATTCGGACCTAGTTTCGTGGTTCTCAATCTATTTTGACATTCAGTATTATTTACAATTGGTACAACAACTTCTTTTATAATTGCTTGATAAGATCCGTTGAACGCGTTTTTGCCCCATCCAGAAACAACACATCTTAAATTAAAATGAATAAAACATTTTTCAAGTAACTATTTTGTTATTCCAAACCTCATAGTGTCAGGAAAATTAGCTGTACCGGTAGGCAAGCAAGCCGTATTAATTGCAGGGTTTACAGTAGGGCCATATCTAATTGGAGTAGCAAGTCTTAAGACTGCTACATCGTTAATCAGATTTTTAGCAGGATCTGAATATTGACCATGTATGAAAATTTTAGATACAACTGAATCTTGTGGGTTGTATGGTTCTACATTTTTATTTGCTGCATCCCATTCTCCTAAGCGTACCAATATGCTAGTCGGAGTGCTGCAAAATAATAGTTATTTAAACCGCGAGTTTAATACAACTGTTTATTCAATTTTGCCCTAATAAACTTCTCCAATTTGAGTGTTAGATTTTTATAAATAAAATCAAGCTAGAAATGTCAATAATCGCTTACTGTTACTGAATGTGATATTATTTCATTCGAACCCTGTACCTTAATTGGGAATAAATAAATATTCATAATTTCTTTTTAGGTTCATCTTTTAATTAATTAATGGGGTGGCTAGCTCAGTTGTATGAAGTCGGCCTGTGGATCCTGAGAATCCTGGTTCAATTCCCACAGACGACAAACAATTTTCATAATTTCAAAAAAAAACTCCCTGTGGCTCCACCACTAACATCTTTGGGGGCCGTGATTTGACGACTGGTAATCGTACTTCACGCGCAAAATATATCACTTACCGAGATCTGCTTCGGCAGAGTGCCACACCCAGTAATGGGTAGAAGGCGTGATGATATATTTATTTTATTTATTTGTAATTAATCCCCGTAAAATACTAATCTACAATATTTCATGCACATTTATAATTTTTACCATAAAAGTTCGTTTATTCTTTCCACTAGAAATTATCCCTTAAAACTATTTATGAATTTTAACTAAGACAAATTGAATTTCAAAGAGAAAAATTGAGATACCATCAGGATTTGAACCTGGGACCTATGAACTACGGTCATATTTTGTTGTGTCTAGAACTCTCGATGTTATTTGATGAATCTTACTTTCGAAATTCGTAGACTTTATGTGCAGCAGTAAGTACATGTCTCTCATCAAGTAGTGCTCCGCCCCCTAAATAATTAAACTTGTTGTCTAGTATAACAGTTTGCCAAGGTTGGCTACCGTAGGGTGCTTGCCCTGGTCCAGGTTTTGGGGCTACGGTGATGTTATAACTTATTCCACATTCTGAGCAACATTGGATCAAACCATTCGTACATGGTGCTGTTGGAGATGTTGGCGGGGGACCTGACGAATTACCCTAAATAGAAATTATACTTTATATTCAGAAGAATTAGTTGTGATAGTTTGGACATGTGGAACGTATGTAGAATGAAAGACAGTGAAATTGAAGGTGGACGAACTAGAATAGTGTGTTAAAATACAAGATACAGAAGGTAAGGTAGCACGAGTTCGAAATTCGGATAAGAGCTGCGTAGCGGTGAAGGAACGAACGGGTGAGTGCTAAAATTGCAGAATTGCCTTCTGTAACGAGTTTTTAAGGGACATTTTTGAAAGGATTTTGTCCGTTGCCTAGGTCAATATATAAATTGTATTTTTTATTATGTCCATTGCCTAGATATTTTGTGTATTCAATGCAATTATCTATGATAACAATAGCTGTATTCCATTTGCCACTTGGATAAATTAGACAATATGAATAAATGAACTGAAATAACCAAATTAATGTACTTATTGGGGTGGATTACTTCAAAGTACATTAGAATCAGTAATTCTAGTACTGAAAATAAACTTAGCGAAGTGATCTGGTTCAGTAAATATGAGTTAGATATGATTTAAATGGCAAATACGCCTATTATGTCAACAGAAATCGTTTAAGAATAAAGCTCATTCCAGCATCAATATGCGTGCAATAATATCCTATTCTAATGCCGAAACAGAGAAATAAATAGATGACAGATGAGACGAGCTTGTATTACTTACGTTAACAATACGAATATCGAGGTCTCCACCACCATCAATTTGTAAATTTGGAAAGCATTTATTGTTGGGTACACATTCACATTTTTTTACTCCTAAATACACAAAATTACATTATAATTATTTTAATAGCCCTATAATTTCATACTAAATTAAATCATTCATGAAATATCATGAAATAGTACACTTACCGGTCTGCGCTACACACAATTTAACAGCTAGAACTGTAACCAAAATTTCAAATCGAAAATACATAGTTATTAGCTCAAGTATTCAGCCAACTACTCAAAGCAAGCTACGCGAAATATTTAATTTAAAGCATTGGATGCGTCATTTTGGTATTTCCGAACATTGCTCTTTTAACAACAATCGCAAAAAGATTTGATTTGCAATTATTCGATGCAGTGTATCGTGATTGACTGAGTGATGCATCTCGGACAAAAGCTTTATATTATAATTAAAATACGGGGTTGTTTTTTGTTTCCAGTTCCGGTGTGGTGTAACGCTTTTTATATTTTATAGAAAAGTGAATTACGATGTTATTGTTGTTAGTTTCCGGTCTTTACACTTTCATATTTTGTTGGTGGAAGTAAATTAAATAATGTGTCACATTTATATGTAATTGTTATAAATTACATTAACATAAAAAATAAGTATGTTATTATGTTTCATTATGTACTTTATTATATTTTGCTTGAAATAATTATTCTCAGAATTCTAAATATAATTTTCACATACAAAGCACAAAGTTACACAGAATTAAAAGCAAATTAGACCATACTTTGTTGGATCCAAGGTAAGAAAGATTGAACTCGAACATAGACTCCAGGAACGGAAGCGGTTCCACAACCGATGCCCCAAGCTACCAATCCTGCGACTTGGTACTTTCCTCCAACGTTGCACATTAACGGCGAGCCACCATCACCCTGAAATTTTATAAATACAATAAATATATCATCACACCTTTTACCCATTACTGGGTGTGGCACTCTACCGAAGCAGATCTCGGTAAGTGATATATTTTGCGCGTGAAGTGCGGTTACCAGTCGTCAAATCACGGCCTCCAAAGATGTTAGTGGTGGAGGAACCACAGGGGTAGCTTTTTTTGAAATTATGAAAATTGTTTGTCGCCTGTGGGAATCGAACCAGGGTTCTCAGGATCCACAGGCCGACTTCATACCACTGAGCTAGCTATAAATACAATAAATATATTATCACGCCTTTTACCCATCACTGAGTGTGGCAGTCTGCCGTAGCAGATCTCGGTGATATATTCATGCGCGTGAAATGGTTACCTGCCGTCAAATCACAGCCACTAAAAGTATTAGTGGAGTAGGGGTAATTTTAATGTGATGAAAATTGTCGGTTGTGGGAATCTAACCCAGGTTCTCATAACCACAGTTCGACTCGATACCACTGAGCTACCTACCTCATAATAATTACACATTAAAATGTATATTATATACCAAGGGATTAAATGCACTTTAGTCATGTGGTATATACACTATTTTTCACACTTTCAGCCATACATTTTTAATTAAAGATTAATTTTGATATTGATTTTACATACAATTCGCATTATATAATTTTTAGGGAACCTAGGCAACATAAGAAAGTGAAATATTTTGAGGTTTATAATATACTTCTTACTACAGTTATGTTTGTTTACCTGTCAATTTAATCCCTTCAGTCCTCGAAAAGGAAAAATAAAATAAATATAATAACACGTCTTTTACCCATTACTGGGTGTGACACTCTGCCGTAGCAGAGCTTGAGAAGTGATTTATTTTGCGCGTGAAGTGCGGTTACCAGTCGTCAAATCACAGCCCCAAGGATGTTAGTGGAGGGGAAGTCACAGGAATAGTGTTAAGTGATGAAATTTGTTTGTCGACTGTGGGAATCGAACCCGGGTTCTCAAAACCACAGGCCAACTCGATACAACTGAGCCACCTAACCCATTTTTCTTAATTTTACTCTAATCATACACGACAATATTAGCGCTAATTTATATGATTATTTTTTCAGAAATACTTACAACGCAAGCATCTTTGCCAGCTTCACCACCAGCGCACATAAAACTCTGCTGATTTAGGACAAATGAAGCCCCAAGTTTAGTATTTGTCTGAAGTTGAGTTTGGCAAGTTTGACTGTTAACAACAGGCAAATCTACTTCTTTTACAATTGATTGCAACGCTCCAGAAAAAGCGTCTTTTCCCCATCCGGACACTATACATCTGAAGAAAGAAGTTAAGAAAGTGTTGCTTATTGAAACAACATACAAGGTTATGTTTATCTACCTCATGTTGTCAAAAACAGTCGTGGCTCCAGGTTGGCACGCAATGTTGATGGCAGGATTAGGTCCAATTGAAACTGGTGTTGCAAGACGAATAACCGCCACGTCGTTGAAGAGATTATTTCCTGTGAAACTTGGATGGCGAGTAATTCGACTGACCAATATGTCTTGTACTGGGTATGGTTCAATCGCATTATTGGCGTTCCATTCTCCAAGACGAACTTTTATTGTCGCCTCGGTTCTAAGATACACAACGGAACATTATACTGGTAAATATTATTATTCTACTGCATGAATTTTTTAAGAATGTGAGTTGAAGCAAATTAATTAGTTTGGGACAATTTAAAAATACTGACAGTTTAATTCTTTGCTTTGCGCCGAGGACTAATAACATGCTCAGGGTCAGAAACGCTAATTTCACCCGTGGTACAAACAATATTTTATACACAACAAAATAACATTTAATTATATGTTCATAAGATTAAAATATGTACATAGGTGACATTTTGCAGAATCAAGTATTCACAATGAACAAAAATTGTTATTTTATTTATGTATCCATAGGAATTATTATTTTTTAGCCCAAGGGCCAAGAAGAAGTGTTTAAGCCCGCTTTTTAGGGCTAACACACATACTTTTTGGCCCGGTTGTGCATAAAAGAGTTTTAGCTAATCTTTAATTTTGGATTAGCTAATCTTAAAGCACTGAGCTGTCTCTGTGGTTTTTGTTTATTTTATCACTAGTATGGCAACTAAAATCCATTTCCGGTAAAAATCTGTAAAATTGCATTTATTCCATACGATTTTTCTCAATTGATGATCACTTTTAAGTGTCAAAATACACAATAAAAATACTTTTTCTGTCAATTGACATTAAATGTATGATTTTATAGACAATTGGTAGACTGTTAAGTGTCACTTTTACAACTAATTTCTTGTCTAGTTAAGCAAATATAACTATTGTCTGCCTGTAATGAATAAATGTTTCAAGAATGTTGTGATGCTTTTTGTTGTATTCTTCGTATCATTCTTACCTGTTGATGACTTTGTGCGCAGCAGTGAGGACATTGATGCTATCCAGAAGCACTCCGCCAGCGACATAGCTGTTGTCCGTCGCTAAGATAACCGCCTGCCATGGCTGAGCGCCGTAGCGACCCTGACCGGCTGCAGGAGTTGTGTTCGGTGTCACAGGGATATTGTAACGCACCCCGCACCCAGAGTTGGGTGTACAGCATGGTTCCTGTCCCGCCGGACATGTGAGCGTCGCCGGTGGAAACGATGTGGGAGGAACTGTCACTGTACCAGAACCCTTAAAGTTAAGTCAAAAAAATAATCATTTAGAAAGTAAACTCTCGAGATCAAAATCGCTATAAGTGAGATGGTATTTGTTGGTGAGAGATTGCGTGAATGATCTAGGAATAATTTGAAGGTTTATTGGGTGAACGAAAGATTCCAAGTGCAAGAATAAATGAAATTTTAGCATTTCATATAATAATATACTATATATTCCATATTATAGCATAGAAAAAGTCTTATTATATGCATTGCCTTGTTTATAAATATTGAAATTACAAAATTTAGATAGGGTATCATTTTTTGATGCGATATAATGCCGTTTTTGTAAATATTTTAAATAATAGTTTTCTGTATGGAATGCTAATAAATAATATATGAAACATGTTTAGAAAAATGGTTTTAATGAACGAGTATGGTTTCAAGTACTATTTTTTTAATTAATTAAAATAAATAAAATAGGAAATTCAATAAATTAATAAAATTTTTCTATAAATAATTTGCTGTGGAAAGAAAAGTACTTTTTCCACCCTCGTTTGAACTCGAGTGGATAAATAATCACTTTAACAAATAACTATTGTTTTTATGAATGTGGATGAAACGAAAGTGGTGTACCAGGGTAAGAATGTTTAGCTGAGATTAATTGGTTCAAATTCTCGTTCTTCTTACTACAAAGAATATAAGTTTTTATTTGACTAATTAAAATAGTATAAATCAGATTTTTTGAAATTCAGTCAATAATTATATTTTTTATCATTTCAACTAACACTTCAGCCTTCAGCAGGACAAAATAAATTATAAAAATATATAACATCTTTTTTTTTAAATTTAAGAAAACTTTTAATGTTGACAAACTTTTTAGTAAAAGAGTGTAAATAAAAATATATTTAAAAAAACATGTTAAAAAATATAATTATTGATTGAATTCCAGAAAATCTGAGTTATATTTCTTACTAAAATTTAAATTTTTAACTAAATAATAGATAATTTGACTCAAGTTTATATTGCATTTTAAATTTGAAGCAATAAGTGTATGACTGTGTGTTGTTGATGTTTGCGCACTTACTCCATTTACAATACGAATATCAATTTGTCCTGTACCATCCGTAGAATTACCAACTGGTGTAGTAGATAAAGCTTGATAGCAACTATTAGCTGCTACGCATACACATGACTGTGTTGTAGCTGAAAATGATAAAATTGAATTTGAAAAATTATATAAAGATTGCTAGAAACAGTATTATATTTACTTACTCTGAGCATTTGTTTTGTAAGTCCAAAACGCACAAAAAACTAAGAACACTTTAAAGTACCCACTGATCATGTTCTTTGGCAATTCTAAACCAGAAATGAGACCTAAAAATTTTCCAAGTGAATTTAAACTCTTCACGAGATATTTTTTTAAAGTTTAAAATTTTTATTTGACCTTCCTAAATTAATTTCACTCATTTAAATCATTTACTCTGCATAACGCTTTTCATAGAAGCTGATGAGCGAAACTAGAAAAAAATAATCATACGTTCAACATACGAAATAATTAAATTGATTTATTATATTATAGTTATACACAAATTATTAGAGATTTTAATTTGCCGGACAAAATTATATTCTGAAAATTAGTTTTGAATTTTATTTTAGGATAGCGTTTCACAAACTTTAAATATTAGCAAAATAATAATAAAAAAAAATTAAAAAATAGAAAATCTATATATTTCGCTTTAAATTTATTTTTTTCTATTTAGATTTGCATACTATTCCATATGAAGCAGCTATCACAACTTCAATAGGAGCATTCAAATATAATATTTAACTTATTAAGAAATATTAAGAGTGTAAAAAAGGGTCAGTAAAGAAAAATTAAATTGTAGCTTCCTACATGATGAATTTTTTTTTAATTGGCAAATTTCATATCGCTGTTTGTTAATACTTTAATTAATTAAATATTTATTTATTTTTGAAACGTTACAAAAGTAAGACATTAGGGATGTTATTTTATTTTATTTGCAATATATATATATTAGATGTACAAAGAAATAATTTCAACATTTTAGTTACAAGAAATGCGTATTGTAATTATTGTACAAACATATAAAAATGACTAAAGAAATTTTGAATTAATATCATTATAGTGATACATGCAGTTGATTTAAATATATCCTTTTTTATCATATACGGTCTTACATAAAAGCTAATTAATTTAATTATCTATAACTAGCCTGAATAATTATGTTGGACGATGAAATATTCTTTTATATGGAGTATTTTTTACGTGTTACATATTTGTTTAACGCTTTAAAAGTCAATGTTAATTATAGAGATAGAGACGTTATAATTTAAACATTTTATCTAAAATCATATAATACATATATTACAATTATTTATTTTACATATGTTTGGAACAATAGCAATAATAAAATTATTATTTATAATAATATCAAAAGTAAAATTATAAATATTGTATTGGCAGTGTATATGTCTATTCTTGTATCGTTCAAGGTAACATTTATAAACTTCAGTTAGTACTAATGAATCCGGTCGAAACCTGCAAACACGTAACATCGCTCGGGCTAGCATTGTCTATCTCTCTCTAGCACATTGTAATCATTGGAGTAGTTGCGCAAGACTCGTCACTTGCCTCGAAATCGTTCTTGTGTACAGACGTAGAAACGCGCTTCGTACTTTTGCATTCCTAAAACTTATCCTCCGAACACGCTAGTGCCTTCACGTGGGGGCCCAACATACTTTCTAACTTTCTACATACATTAGGCAAGTTTGAATTAGCGTACGCAGGAGGGTGGTGCGAGACCCTCGCGAGCAAGGTCGTAGTTTGGTTCCGGTCGCCCAGCTAGAGAGTATTCTGCCGATGACTGCGGGGGCGGCGTCGCCAAATCCCCCCGTTAGGGTGTGTCCATGGTATCCTGGAGAGTCCTAGAGGCTTCGCTTCCCCCGAGCACTGCGAATACTTTCCCTACGACCCGGGTAGGTTCAGTAGGCGGAAACCGAAAGGTCGTGCTCACGGAGTATGGGCAGCGTTATTGTGAAAAAGGCAAGCAACACTTCCGGTTGCTTTGTCGTAGATTCATTGCGGTTAATTAGTTATTCGAACACAAAAATTAGGTGGGGAAAAGGCAAGAACAGAAGCGAAGAAAGAACAAAGAAATCAACATTGAAGACAACGTGAAGATCAAGAAATGTATAAATGGGATGTTATGAAATGTGTGGTATAAATGATGTATGCTGCATGCTGCTTGTTGATTTACCATAACTTTGTCCATTGTTCTATTTTACTGCATTTTGTTCTGAGTTTCTGTTTCAGGTTCGTCAATCACCAAATGTCTTTATGTATGTTATTTCTAATGTTTCCAGTTATTCTATGTTACTAATACATTGTTTTTATGTTTATAGGGACATCACGGGACCTGCAAGCATCTTCTGCGGCCTCAGCATCATCGTGGAGCAGCTGGTGTTCATACCAGCGTCACCGCAGCCTGTATCATCGTGGACAACGTCACCGGAGCTTGTACCATCATCGTGGAGCAACTAGACTTCTTACCAACGTCATCGGAACTGTTATAATCGTGGACATCGTCATATGAGTCATCGTCATCTCTTGCAACATCGCAGAAACTTGGCAGTAACATCAACAAATCCGAGATCGTACATCAAGTCCGCTGTTCGCAACATAAATGTAAGAAAATTGTCATTCTTAAATTATTTGGGTAAAAGTCTGTTAAAAACAATAATAAATATCTTATTTTAAATTGATCATTTAGAATAACTAAAATTATTATTAGAAGTACAATTTATTTTTTTTAAACAATAATAAGATACGTTTCAAATTGATAATTTACAATAACTCTCTTTAACACATATTTATTCTGTAAGAATAAGAAATATTGTAAGAAGATGAATGTTTTCACAAACAACTTATTACAATATTTTTTATTCTTAAAGAATAAATATGTTTTAAAGATAGTTACTGTAAATTATCAATTGAAAACATATTTATTATTGTTTCTAACATATTAAATTACAATCATTTTATTTATATGTGAATACAATGTTTATTGCAATTATATTGTATAATATCTGAGTACATTGTTTATTGAAATTGTTTTATTTATAATGTGAATACAATGTTTATTGCAATTATATTGTATATTTCTGAGTACAATATTTAATTCCAATTTGTTTTATTTATTTGTGAATACAATGTTTATTGCAATTGTTTTATTTATTTGTGAATACAATAATTATTGCGATTTACATTGTATATTTCGGAGTACAATATTTATTGTAATTGTTTTATTTATTTCTGAATACAATGTTTATTGCAATTATTTTGTTTATTTGTGAATGCCATGTTTATTTGAAGTCGGTACAAAGCCTGGATCAGTGACTTGGATGAGGCTGACGGGGCAAGCCGCTGATCCCACCTTCCCAGCATTCGCTGTATCACCAACAGGAAACCCCGTCACAAAACTCTTGGTAGAAGGTTGGCTTCATCGTTGCTGCAACAGCATCTGTAAAACAAACACAATAAAATCATTAGAAACTATCACAAATAATATTTATAAAACAGTTATATTGAATCGTTCATCATATATTTAAAACATGAATTTTAAAAGTTTTCTTTAAAATATTTAAATTGATTATATTTTAAAATTTGAGAATACTGACAGAATTAATATTAAATCATTTAGAATAATTATCTATTTGTGTTTAGAACAAAATGGAAATATAAATAGTTAATCAATATTAAATAAATAAAAGGCATCAGAAAGCCAACATTATTTAAAAGAAAATTACTTTTCGAAATTACAAACTAAAAATTAGCTGATCATCATTTAGAAATTTAATTTTATACATTTTTTACTATTTTTTGTTTCTATTTTTTCTATTTTTATTTTTTTATATGTATCTATTTTGACATTTATATATTTTTTAATTTATAATATTTTATAAGTATTTATTTTATAACAATTTGTTGGTTTTATATTATTATTATTGTATTTGTATTTCAAGGTGCAGTTGATGAACTAATTATTAGCTTGAAACGTCCACAAAAAAAAAAACTAAAATAATATTGTATTCCTGAGCCTTTTTATTTATTTAATATTCATAAATGATTTGGATTCATCTTAAATATTTATAAACAGTTAATCGTTGAATGAATTTTTAGAAATTTATGTTTTAGATTTTGAAATTGTTTAATTTCATCTTCAACTAAAATGTTATATAAGTTCAATAACATTTCAGCAAAAATAATATCAAATATAAAAGACATTTTCTAAGCTATTTCCACACTTTGACTTTCAATACATTAATAATTCATCTAACAATTAGCTATTTATATTTAAATTCCCTGTTAAATACAAATAGATATAATTCTTTTAAATGATTAAATATTAATTCTGTCAGTTTTCCCAATTTCTAAAATACAATCAAACTGAATTAAAGAAAACATTTAGAACTCATATTTTAAATATTGGAAATAATTATTTTGAGTAAAAGTATTCCAAATAACTTTATTTACAAAATATAGTGACCGTTAGTATAAAACAGTCGACTAGAGAGTGATTAACTTTATTTTTCTACTATCAGACGTTCCTAAATTATTTAAAGAAAAATACTTTTGTCTATGGATATAGTTAATTACTCTTAATATTAACTGAAAATGTATCAAAACGTTTCAGTAGCTAACAATCTACTAGCGTTATCATTGAAAAAAATATCTAAAAGTTACTAAAGCGTTGTATTACAAAATAAAGATTCATTATTATTATTTTAAAGTGACTCATTATCGTATATATTCTCAAATAAATATTTAAACAAATAATAAATATATTTTAAAGAAAGTTATTCTAAATTTTCAATTTAAAATAAGATATTTATTATTGTTTTAAGCAGACTTTTACCCAAATAATTTAAGAATGACAATTTTCTTACATTTATGTTGCGAGCAGTGGACTTGATGTTCGATCTCGGGTTTGCTGATGTTACTGCCAAGATTCTGCGATGTTGCAATAGATGACGATGACTCCGGTGACAATTTCCACGATGATAACAGTTCCGATGACGCTGGTAAGAACTCTAGTTGCTCCACGATGATGATACAAACACCGGTGACGTTTTCCAGGATGGCGGCAGCTCCGATGGCGCTGGTATGAACACCAGCTGTTCCACGATGAAGCTGAGGCCGCAGGAGATGCTTGCAGGTCCCGTGATGTCCCTATAAACATAAAAACAATGAATTAGTAACATAGAATAACTGGAAACATTAGAAATAACATACATAAAGACATTTGGTGATTGACGAACCTGAAACAGAAACTCAGAACAAAATGCAGTAAAATAGAACAATGGACAAAGTTATGGTAAATCAACAAGCAGCATGCAGCATACATCATTTATACCACACATTTCATAACATCCCATTTATACATTTCTTGATCTTCACGTTGTCTTCAATGTTGATTTCTTTGTTCTTTCTTCGCTTCTGTTCTTGCCTTTTCCCCACCTAATTTTTGTGTACGAATAACTAATTAACCGCAATGAATCTACGACAAAGCAACCGGAAGTGTTGCTTGCCTTTTTCACAATAACGCTGCCCATATTCCGTGAGCACGACCTTTCGGTTTCCGCCTACTGAACCTACCCGGGTCGTAGGGAAAGTATTCGCAGTGCTCGGGGGAAGCGAAGCCTCTAGGACTCTCCAGGATACCAGGGACACACCCTAACGGGGGGATTTGGCGACGCCGCCCCCGCAGTCATCGGCAGAATACTCTCTAGCTGGGCGACCGGAACCAAACTACGACCTTGCTCGCGAGGGTCTCGCACCACCCGCCTGCGTACGCTAATTCAAACTTGCCTAATGTATGTAGAAAGTTAGAAAGTATGTTGGGCCCCCACGTGAAGGCACTAGCGTGTTCGGAGGATAAGTTTTAGGAATGCAAAAGTACGAAGCGCGTTTCTACGTCTGTACACAAGAACGATTTCGAGGCAAGTGACGAGTCTTGCGCAACTACTCCAATGATTACAATGTGCTAGAGAGAGATAGACAATGCTAGCCCGAGCGATGTTACGTGTTTGCAGGTTTCGACCGGATTCATTAGTACTAACTGAAGTTTATAAATGTTACCTTGAACGATACAAGAATAGACATATACACTGCAAATACAATATTTATAATTTTACTTTTGATATTATTATAAATAATAATTTTATTATTGCTATTATTCCAAACATATGTAAAATAAATAATTGTAATATATGTATTATATGATTTTAGATAAAATGTTTAAATTATAACGTCTCTATCTCTATAATTAACATTGACTTTTAAAGCGTTAAACAAATATGTAACACGTAAAAAATACTCCATATAAAAGAATATTTCATCGTCCAACATAATTATTTAGACTAGTTATAGATAATTTAATTAATTAATTTTTACGTAAGTCACAGATAAAAATATATATTTAAACTAACTGCAAATATCACTAATTATATTTATTTATAATTTATAATAAAATGTAAATACCTCCTCCACCACTAACATCTTTGGGGGCCGTGATTTGACGACTGGTAACCGCATTTCACGCGCAAAATATATCATTTACCGAGATCTGCTTCAGCAGAGTGCCACATGATATATATATATATATATATATATATATATATATATATATATATATATATATATATATATATATATATATATATATATATATATAATTAAGTAATTTTGCTATTGAAATAATTTAAAAACACTTAAAAAAAATTATTACCATTATTGCTTCTATAATATTGAAGAATTTATGTGTATCTTTTGTAATTGCTATTGATACTTGTATTTTTACAATAGTTATACATTTTTACATACATACATACATAATATCACGCTATATCTCATCAAATCGGGTAGCACGAACCCTAAAATCATTCATAAAATATTGACTCATTAAATAATCAGTCCTCGTCAAACATTCTCATGCTAACACTGCACCCTCGCTTCAAATAAATCAAAAATATAAGAAAGGAAGGGAGTGTCGCCCTGCGCTTGTTTTTGAATGTGAATTCCACACAGTTTTACATTTTTACAATATTCTAAATCTAAATAAAAGTTATTATTACTCTCAAGGGAAAGAAATTGATCTTTTACCTTTAGACTGAACGGTCGGTGTCGCCTTTGTTGATGCTAAAGAGAAGATGTTGTCCTTTGTCCATAAAGAAAACATCTCCAATGATAATGTTGCAAACACCAGCTGCTCCAAGATGATGTTGAAGCTGCGGAAAATGATTCCTGGTGCTGGATATTTCTATAATAAAAATAATACATTGGTATTAATGAACAGCTCAAAATGCCTATACGTTTTAAATTTTGTAGTAAGTTTACTGTTACTCAAAACATAATACCGAAATCATTGTTCATTTAATCACATGTTACGAACGCCAGCTGCTCCAAGATAATGTTGCAAATACAATATGTATAATTTTACTTTTGATAATAATTTTATTATTGCTAATATGTAAAATAATTGTAATATATGTACTGTTTGTTTTTGGATCAAGTATTTCAATTATAACGCATCTATAATTAGCCATTTACTTTTATAACTTTAAATAATTATTTATCTTATAAAAAATACTCAACAGAAAGGAATATTTAATAGCAAAAGTGTAATTCTTTTAGTTAACAATTTTTAAACTAAAATGTATAAATTACTGTCTTTATACTTAAAGTAATAACATTAAATATTTATAATGCCGAAAAAATAAAAAACATATACCGGATAATAGAAAGGTAAAATTTTCATTTGGCGATAGTAAATACAAAACATGTTCAGAATTCAAGACTGCAACCAATTAGTCCAAATCAGGTGAAAACTACAGGCATTTGAGGGACAAAAAAAAAGCGAGCAACCAATATACATACATACATCATTATAAACCAAAGTCGAATTCGTCATGTAGGAATTCTATCCAGCATTTCTACATATTTTTATTTTTTTTTGTCGATGATATTAGACAATGGATCAATCATTCAAGTTTGTCTGTTTGAAAGTCGACGAGCTAAAAATCAGAAACACAATCAAGAAAATAAATAATTGCCTGGAATATACGGTAAAGTATCTTGTTTATTATTCTTCAAAAAACTGCGTATTAAAATAATAATTTGGATGAAGTTGTTGAAAGCAATTTACATGATTTAAAAGAAATGCGATATATTGTTAAATAAGCCATTTTATTAATCATAGATCTAAAATCTATAACGAAGTTTCACAATTAACAAATAACATGATTGATGTCCTCAGTCTACAATAATTGAAAGCATTTGTTGAAGTTATCAGGGTTCCGTGAATTGTGTCATAGCAGCTTTCACTCTGGAAATAAAAGAAGCTATATTAGTTGTAGTCATTGTTGGGTTAATTTAAGCGCACACTTACTTATCAAACAGCAATGTATCTGAGGTGGTGACTAGTTGTTGTAATATCGTCAGTACTCCCATTTCTTTCAACTTGGCTTGTCTCTCTGTGGCGCCAAGTTCGCCTCTCCGCGCGAGATTCCCGATGCAGATGATCGCAGCCGCCTGCAGTTTGGAGTTGGCGTGCGTCATGTAATTGATCAGTTTCTTCAGCACGTCCTCGTTAGCCATGATGTGTTCTTTGGCTCTTTCTCCGTCCGCTATGTTGATGAGTATGCATAGCGCTTGTTCCTTGACTTCACTCGAGTGCGGTCCCTCTAGCACCAGCACCACGGCTTGCATCACTTGCGTTGAATGCAATGCCATGATCGAGTCTGTGTGCGATCTTGGACTGACAAGATTACGTATGAGGCCCAGTGTTTTCATGAGCACTCGGGTGTCAGAATCCGCGAGTAATCTGAAAATCTGATCGGTACCCAAAGTGATCAGGATTTGTGATTTGATACGCTGTTCGGCTTGGAATGCCATATTCATTAAAGCCCATATACCTAGATTTAATCACTTAATATTAATTATTATTATACTACGGTTCAAATCAAATGGAAAACTCATCAAAATATAATAACTTAACTTGGATTTTACACCTGCTATAAGACATTTTTACAACAAACACTGAAATATTTAAAAGTTCAAATGTTCTATAACAGGTCAAGTTGATTTATTTACAGTCAACTTATAATAATTCTTATTATACATTTTCATTTACAAGTAGAAACGCCGATGACACACTTTGTTTTTCCACTGTTCGTAAAACGTTTGTTCAAAAATTTAGGAAAAATTAAGCATTTTTCCTAAAATAATAAAAGGACGTTTAACAGTAGAAAAGCAAAATTAATCACTCTTAATCAGTGTTCATACTAGCAGTCAACTTTATTATCATTAAGATGCATAAAATAGTAGTAATTTAATTACAAATTATTCTACTATTCATAATAAAAATGTAGGAATATACAATCAAGTCTAAAGGAATGAATGGCATGCAGTGAAACACAAGTATCTGCATTAATAGAATTTATTAATGTGCATTAATAGAAATGAATAATATATAATTTGTAGTTTTAAATGCATATCGCTATACTATTTCTCAAAACACATATTTTAGGGAGGATATAAAAAACTTTTTAGTATCAAAAGAAGATCTAAACCTAAAATGCAAAGATTCAGTTCAGATACACAATTATAAAATGATACAACTAAAACACAAAATGTTGTTCCGAGTAGAAATAAAACAAGCAACTTACCGTTTAATTTTAACGATGGTTCTGGTCTGTTTGTGAGAGAACACAGTAACTGAACAGCGCCTTGTTCTAAAATAGGTTCTTTGGCAGGGGAGAACTCCAACAGTAGGTTGCAGAGCGTTGACGACGCTACCGTCAACAGTTCGTCGCAAGGGGGAGGAACGCTGGTTAGTAAAGCCATTAGTGGTCGCCACACCGAGTGATCCTGCAATACAACCTTCATTTACATACAAGAACTACTAATTCACCAACAGAAAGTGAACCCTCGGATAATTATTATTTCTTCCCCAAGATGCCGTCGTTTCATTTTCCAAACTAAAGGCGAAGGATGTAAAGCACCTTCACGAGGTAATCTGAATTTGCAGAAATAAATTAAAAATTATAAAATTCTGCGTGTAACTCAACAAACTTATTTCATTTCATTATTTGCATTTTTTCCTCAAGTGAATAATTTTTCATTATTAATAAATTTGTAATTATTAATAAATTTGTAATTATTAATAAATTTGTAAAAACAATATGTTAAAATATCTGACAGAATTAAGCCGCGCATTTATTTGTTATTTTGTTTTAATTTAATTAAATTGTAATTTTGTAAATTGTCATATTTAATTTCTGCTGTAACAAAACACAAAAAATAAATTAATTTATAGATTTAGATGCAGAATTTTAAGCTCTACAATTTTTGTCTAAAATAATTTGGGAACCAAAACGCACGAAAAAACTATTTTTCGATGTTAAACGCCTTACTTAAAATTAATGTGTTGATTTTGTCGATATTTTCTGGGGGTTCACTTCCGGTTGATTGCGCTGTAAATTAAAAAACAGATGCAGTACTTGCATTTCTCACCTGGAACGATGTGCGAAGCTGCTGCACCGACCTGGACAGCGAATGCAAACACCTGACCGCCGCTAGTCGAACATTCGCACAATCATCCGCTAAGCCCGACAACACTTGCTCCATAAGATGATCTGTTTCAATGATCCTCTTCCTAATATCCTCATCATTAGCTCCTAGTGATGCGAAAGCCTTAAACGCGCCCTGTCGACCACACTCTGAGTTCTGGTTGAGGAGGTCGGCAAGCGCGCTCACCAGGTGGTTCGATATCGCCGCCGTTCTCTGCAGTTCCGAGTCCACCTCGGTGAGGTAAGCGAGGGTTTCGGCTGCAGTGGCGCGATGACAGATGGCGTGCTCTCGTTGACAGAGTCGCACCAAGCAAGGGAGAGTGCGGTATACGACGCGGGTGTCAGAGCAGTCGATGGCGTCGGCTCGGTGAAGGTACGTGACGCAGCGCGCGGCGGCCAGCTGCATCTCGATGGGTCGGTCACGTGACATTAACCACACGAGGAGGTCGGGGACTGTTGTGCCATTGGAGTCATTCCTAAAATCAAAATAAATTAAGTTTAAAAAAAAATTAGAAATGCATATCTAATGTCTGTCGATTCTCACAGCCGACAAACAATTTTCACCACATTAAAACTACTCCTGCTATATCTTTGAGGGCCGTGATTTGATGGATGGTAACCGCATTTCATGCGCAAAATATATCACTTTACAAGATCTGCTACAGCAGAGTGCCACACCCAGTAATGGGTAGAAAGCGTGATGGTATATTTATTTATTGAATGCAAGTTTGTAAAATTGGGTAAAAGATAAAGAATAACAAATGAATGTTTGAAAGTGGGTATCATTGTTTGTGAAATAAATCACTTTAGCAATGATTCTGGAAGGTTTGAGACAATTTTAAGAAGTATTTGGTAGCTGTAATCCTTTAGCTATCACCTTAACTTTTAGGACAAATTAAAAGATTGTAATAGGATTCGAAAGAGTTTGAAACAATTTAAAAAATAATTCTGGGCCAGTTTAAAAGACTTTAAAATATTTCTAAAGGTTTTATGACAAATTCAAGGAGCAATAATTACAAGATGAATCTAATGAATAACTATTTCATTAATTTAAGTGCAAAAATAAATATGTAATTTGCAAATTATACTTATTTATTTAGTGACAAACAGTAAATCACAATTAATTTATAAATAATGAATTAATAACTGTTCCAGTAGCAATGATGAAAGTGGGTCACATGCAGAATCGATTATACTTCCTCAACATTAGATGTCAGGTGAAGCGTTCAACTAAATGCGCAAATGTCAAGTACAAGGTCAAGTCCTTGATCATGAACATGAATCAGATGTTTACAAACAAAAACTAATTTGGATTTTTTCTATGTAAAATAAAAATATTGAAAACTTACTTGGTATTAACAATTTCCATCGCAACCATATGATTTTCGAAGCACATATTCGCAAGACAATTTAAAGCTGGTATTTGAACCTGAATGTAGGGACTGGTAAGTAAAGTGGCCAAGATTTGTGACGCTCCTGATGTGCAGAGTGTGTTTTGTTCTTCCGATGTTCGACATGACGCACCGAGAACATTTGCAACACAAGCTTGACAAACAACTGAATGCTCCGCTGCTAAAAGAAATGTTTGAATAAAAAACCACTTATATCTACGTCATATGTTTTGTATTACAGATTAAAAAAAAACTTACATGCCAATGATAACAATTTCGATAACTGTTTTTGTGTTGAATGAGAACTTAGCGAGTCAAAACCTTGTTGAGAAAATGTTCGTAAACAACATAAAGCTGCTTCCACAAGTCGTGGATCGTTTTCCCCTAAAATTTCTAGGAGCAAAGGGACTGTTCCACACTCTATTAAGACTTTTATGTGTTCGTCTGTTCCCTTAGCTAAAGATCCTAATGTTACAACAGCTTCTAACCGGACAGTACTTTTCATACTTTTATCTTTAACTAACTGCATTAACCTCGGCACAATGCCTTGTGCAATTACTGAACCTTTTTGCCGGTTAGACCCAATCACAGAATTTTTAATATATATTATAGAATCTAAACATTTTTCTGAATCGCTAGAATATAATTCGTCAATATAAGTTCGAGAACTTTCAACGTCCTGAAAAAGAAAATACATTTTAATTCACATAGAGATCTTAGAAAATGACATACGAACATCATTTGTAAAATCTGGCCACAGCATCACGCTTACTTTTCCATATGTTATACGTTTGTATATTTATAAAGAGAACAAAGATATTTATATATAGAATACTAAGCGCAAATCTGATGATATTCTAAATACGTAAATGTGAGATTCAAGAAGAGGTTATAAACTTTTACTTACCATAAAAACCACGAAGGGCTGCATAGTGTAAATCATTATATATTTATAAAATTAACGCATTATTAATTTGTGTAAAAAATTATAAATTAACAACAAACATATTTGCACTAAATCTTATAAAATATTTCAAATTAAGCGAATACAAATCATTCAATCTAGACTTTTCTTTTTAGTGCATTACTGCTATTATATTGGCAAACATGGTTGACAATGTCACCAAATACAAATTTCTCTTTTGAAGATGAATAATTTTTATAAATACGTCTCTTACTAATTACTTATTTATTTCTTTCAATTTTAAAACACTCATAAATTAATTAATATAACAGTTCAGGTAAGAACGAATTAATGATTACAAGTAAATAGGTTACAAAATTTAGTTGATTAAGAAAGTTAACAATGTATTTATTTATATAACATTTTAATAATTAATGAATAATAATTTATTATGTATTATATCATTTGTAATTTCAATTTTCCTTTTAAAAATAACCAATTGTTTTTGGCACTTGCGAACTATTTTTATATTATATTGGTAGGAGTGTTGCGCATGCGCTTCACAAAATTTGCCGTTTATTGGCATGATTGCCGACGAAAAGTGGGAAAGTGTTGATAATTTTTGTTCTGATAACCGTATAGATCCATATATGTGTGTATCTTGTGAATTTTTGATTGTATTTTAAAACAAAATTATTGGAGAGACCGGATTTTGTAAATATGTGTTTGCCACGTTTTCTTTTTATATAAATTACGACTGAATTGAAGTTCTTAAACGGTACGAAATTGGGGGGGCAATGTCTGTGAAATATGCACGTGTATTTAGCCTGTTTTACCGGGTTCAATATGTACACCACTATTTAGATGTATTTTTTGTTGAATTTAGCCACATCAATATTAAACCCAGGTATTGTGTCAGATTACTAAATAACTGTTCAATATCTACCTAAATTTTATTTTCTCTGTAAATTGCTTTTTTATGTAGTTGTACACATACACATTTTATTTATTATTAAACATAGTTAGTAATTTGTCAAATAATATTTAGAAAAATATTCAAAAGCCTGAAACAATGACCTTGAACTATCAAGCGTGCTGTTTACAATTTTAAAAATTATTTTAAAATTACAAGTGAAGTTTGTGCCCTATATTACCTGCTGCTTATATAGTTTCAAACAGACTATACAAATAATTAAACCGAAAGATGTTATCAACAATATATAACTATTTTCAGGAATGCCGGCTTCTACTTTAGAACCCGTCAGTGCGGCGCTCCGCAATGCGCTCTCAAAGAATGCATCTGAAGACTTTTTAAGCAGTCAGCTATCTGGATCATCTAGGCGGGTCCTGTGCACCAACATAGAATTCGAACCGACAGAAAGTTATCAAAGCACAATATTGACTAACCTTAAATCCAAGTACATTGTTCTTCAGCCGAATAAAGCCGCACCACAAAGGTAAACATCTTATATTTTAGATAAAAACAAATTTAAAATTTGAAGAATTATAGCAAGAAACCGGAAATGGGTGCAGATGAAACCCTATCAGTACCGCAAAAAGTGTTGTATCCGTTAGAACATGTACAATTAGGGTGGAACAATTCCGATTGGGGTGTAGGGGCAGGAATGGTTAACATGGGCAATACTTGTTACCTAAATGCCACGCTGCAAGCGCTTTTTCACGTTCCCGCTCTAGTCAATTGGCTTTTATCCGATAAACAACACATGATTCAGTGCGAAGATTCAGGTAAGCAACAAAAAAACACATATTTCATTTGCAATTATTTATGAATGTTTGTTGTAGGCGGTGGTCAGGGTGGTTGTATAATATGTGCAATGAGTAAAACATTACAAGCTTCACAACAAAGAAACCCAAATGCAATTCGTCCATGGTTAGTTTATTCCAAACTGCGGATTGTATGTAGACACTTAGTACCTGGTCGCCAAGAGGACGCTCACGAGTTCTTGCGGTATTTAGTCGAAGCGATGGAACGAGCCTACATTCAACGCTTCCGCAACATGGCTTCTCTGGACACAAGATCGAAGGAAACTACTCCCCTGAATCAAATTCTGGGCGGGTATTTGCGCTCAGCGGTCAGATGTCTTGAGTGCGGACATGTTAGCACAACATTTCAACATTTTCAAGACCTCTTACTCGATATTAGAAAAGTTAATACATTAGATGATGCCTTAGATTTATATTTTTCGCGGGAGAAACTCGATGACATGGCGTATCATTGTGAAAACTGCCAGAAAAAGGTAAATAAACAAATATTTTAGTATGTAATGAAGTTATTAAGTGTTGTTGTTTTCATAGGTGTTGGCGACGAAGCAGTTCTCGCTAGAGCGGGCCCCCATGGTGCTATGTATACAATTGAAACGTTTTTCTGTATCTAACAATAAAATAACAAAACATATTACGTTTAGACAGAGGTTAGAGCTCACACGCTTTGCTAGACGGAAACCCAGCGTACCACTGGTTTATCGCTTAGTATCTTTGGTCACGCATGTTGGACAAACTGTCGGATGCGGTCATTACACCGCCGTCGCTCAAGCACCTTCAGGGAATTATTATCATTTCGACGACAGCATGGTAAGAATTATATTCTTTTATACTGTTGGCAAATTATTTGGAAATTTTCCAGTTAATTTTATCCTCGAAATTTATATTTTTCTACTAGTTTAATATTCGAAATAATTGTTATACTAGGTTCTCTTCAAGAGAAAAATTGCCACGGAAACTTTCCGAAAATTTTCCCGGAAACTAATTCGGAGGCAAAGTAATTTAAATTTTTGGGAACATTTCTTTTTTGGAAATTACCCATTTTCTAACACTATATTTATTATAATTGTTTATAGGTCCGACCAATTTCACAACAATCTATGTTCGGTACAAACGCATACATCATGCTCTACGAATTAGAAAAATCATCTCCAGTCGTCACCACCAAAACCTTCAAACTTCAAACCGAAGAAATACCTCAGCACACAAAGAAAGAATCCACCAACAATAATTCATCCTCATCTTCATCGCCCATTTTAAATGGGTTTGTGTCTAAAAGTTCCAATTCTTTACCAAGTCACAGTCCATCGTTCAGTCAGAACGGAAACGGGAATGGAAACGCGAAATGTTCGAACGGGGTTCAAAACCACACGGACAGCTCCGATTCGGATGATTCTGATCAAAACAGAGAAAACAGTCCACAAAAAAGTAATAAAACTACAAGTTCTCCTAAAGTTGCAAGTTCGCCGAAATCTAGTTCACCTAATTCTTCATTAAGTTCGTTTAACTCCACTTTAAATTCACCACCAAAAGAAGAAGCTTCAACTACGCCTCCAAACCACCAACCAGTAAAAGAAGAGAGTAATAACATCAGTAGTTCAACCCAACCAGTAGTAACAAAGTTAGTTCCTTATGAAGTTGATGACTCCAGCAGTAGTATGGAAGATACTGCCGCGACAAACGACACAAATTCAAAGTTCGTGACAACAAAAGGTTGGCAAGTTTCTGTGACAAATAACACATTCCATGGTCCGTCTCTAGAGGGACAGACGGGCTGGCACCGCCGGAGTCGAGAGATTGCCACGGAGCTGGTGCAGCAGCATTCTCACGAAGGTTACGCTGCGCCGGTGAACGCGTGGAACGGGAATAGGAGTAATCTGGATCGGGAGATTTGCAACGAGAGAAGGGAGGACAGGAAACGCACCATCAATGACACTAATCCCGATAAGCTGAAGGTTAAACAGCCCAAGTATAATAATTCGCATATGAATGCCAAGTCCAATCCGGGATACAATCCCTTCCAGGTAAATATATATTTTATTTTGTTACTAAATATTAACAGGACTTTATAATTATCAAAGTTAACATCAAATAGGCTATTATGAATCCTTGAAACATTCTCAACATTCATAATTCCTTTCATACACGCTAATTATTTCGCCAAACTTTTTAGTTTTTCGTTCACGCAACAAATATTCAATCATATACAACATCTACTTCTTAAAACTATCTTAAACCCTTTAAAATCACTTTAAAATAGTGATAGATATTTAGCGGTTAATTATAATTATATTAATTAGCAGTTATATGAAATTTAAAATGGCGGGAAAAGTAAAATTAACCGGTAAATTATGAGACAAAAATTAACGTCAATTATGCTAATTAACACAATTTAAATCTGAGCATGCTAAGGCAATGGATTGTCAAACATTCTGGTACACCACTTTCGCTTCTTCCACATTCATAAAAGCCCCAATTGTATCCATCCATTTTTTTCCCTTATCTTCCACTCTCAATTCTGCTCTTTTCTCTCAATTCCACCAATTTTTCATTCAACATATGTTTCACAATTTCAAACAATCTCAACTGACTCTAACAACAATTGTAATTCTTAGCAATTTTTGGAATATTTTTGAACACTTTAAACTAATTTCTAGGTTTAAATCTCTACTTAAATAATTAATTTTACAAAGTTAAAATGTTTCCAATTAAAAAAAGATCTAAATACGATAATCTGTTTCAGGAATACAGCAATTCGCGTAAATGGCAAACAGACTCGCATTACTACAACAAGAACCACTATAGCGGGATGGGGCACCGATACCAACGCCGGGGCAACTACCACAACAATAGACACCGTGATAAGTTTAGACATTAATAATTTATTACAGTGAATATAAACAGACAGATAGTGTAATTTACCTACCGTACAACAGAACAAACTAACGCGTTACTGTAACTTAGGGACATTGTGTACATTTATCAAATACTGGACTTAGCATTTTGTAAGTAATTAATTGTGTTTATACGCGTAATATCTCTGTATCTATTTTTATATAATGATAACTTTGTCGCAAAGACAACTTGTATATATATCTACGTTTCACTAATTTTACAACTGTGGGGGAACATGGACAAATCTGTAAGTCTCTTGTCAACGCTCCAAATTATGAGAAAAATCTTTATTTGGTGATAAAAAATCATGTTTTTATTTTATATACTATTGTTTTTATTTTCTTTGTAATAAAAAGGAATGACTTATTTTACAGATTGATCAGAATATAATATTCTGCATGTTATAGAGAAAGTCTTTCTCTGCAATTTTATTTCAAATAAAACTCAAGATTAATCTTTATTTTGTTGTATTTTTTGTTATATATTCCTAGAAAATTTATTTGGATTTGTGTCTTCAAATTGAATGTGCAAAAATTATATGATATTTACATGAATAAATAATTAATGTTTTCGATACTGGTTCTTATAAATTTTATAGTTTAATTTCTTATTTATTTCTTAAGTTTATTATTTTGTTTTTATTTTAAGATTACTATAAAAATCACGGAAAACTCGATATCCTTGATATGGACAAGATGTAAATCAGGAATTTATTGACATTACGCTGGATAGCTAAGACACCTGTTATATGTGAATTGTTTTTATTAAAAACTGTAATGTATAAAGTCTACAATACTGCCAAATACACCACTTTAGAATCTAACAATGTTATTTTTATTTTATAAATTTCATAATGTATTTATCATTTAAAGTTTGTTTTTGTTTTTTTTTTACCACTAAATAAAAAAGATGTTGGGAATGCATTTATTAATAAAGTGCACTAGTTATTTTTATTTATAGAGTGTCATGCGAGGTATGCACCCAATAAAACAGAATTGGAATGCAGAGTTGTCGATTGAACTCCTTCACGATCGCAATGAGTATTACATGAATGCATTATTGGTCACGATATTGCAGTACGCGCACTTGTTTTCTAAATTCTACACCATATTTCAAATGTTTTTGTGAGAGAGCAAATCTAATGAAATTTCATCGTTCCTTTTTCTACACTATAACAAAGTTTCAAGTACCTAGAGCGTAGAGCCTCTTTATTCGAACCTAAAAAAATATATATAAAAATTGGGAGAAATTAAAACTTATCCGGAAGCTATATTTCAAAAACTAAGCAAGCTACGAAGTTTTGGAGTCAGGTGAGTGACATAACTAAAATAGAAAAAAAATGGAATAAAATCATAGTTGAATCTTAGGGCCACCATAGTTTAGTTTGTTTAAAGCACATGACTGAACTTCATAGGTTCCAAGTTCAAATCCTGGCGATATTCCAGTTTTTCCCTTTATAATTTAATATGACGGTAATGAAATATGATAATCTAATATAAAGCTTGTCTTGATCACACATCCAGGTTCATAAAACATTTACCCATCAGATTCATGCAATAATCAGTCCTCGTCAAATATTCTCATCCTAAAATACCGCTCTCGCTTCAACCTCATAAATAGTTCCCTCCATATAAACTCATTTACTTATCACACTCGAAATCATTCATCACACAACAAACCTTCAATCAAATCCATCCGATCACTCCTATACACTTTTCATTTATTTTAATGAAAATACCAATCATGACAATATTTTAAAGTAGAGATGCAACGAATAATAAATTTGCAGAATATCGAATATTGAATATAAGGCAGGACCGTGTGCTAATCATTCATTATTAATATTATTGACATTTTTTTTAAATTTGGAAACCTATTTGTAATTTATATTGTTTATTATTGAATAAATAATTAATTAATATACCCAAGTAAATAATTACTAAATAATATGTTGTTTTAGCATTTAAATGACTAATTAAATAACTAAATTAGATAACGCAGTTCAACTGTTAGCTGTTACATCAAACTATTCGGATAAAATATAAAATATATTACATATAAAAAAACAATGGAACTGAAAATGAAGTTCCCGAATTTGCAACTTGAATCTGCGCAATCCGTCTGAACATAGAACATATAATCCTGATTACACACAAGGGTACGGTGTGCAGAGGGAGGCACTGTAAAAATTCAATTTCATTTTGGCATTCTGCTCGCGTAGCGAATATAATGTCATAGCAGGGTTTCACGAGGAAGTAATAGCGACGAGTTTATCGTCTGTTCCTCGTTCCTTGTCGTTGCTCATCTGTTACGGATGTGCTCGATATTATTTGCTCAATACGTGTACGGCATTGACTCGACTCTATTCAATGTACGTATGTACAACAACGTTGTATGGAAGCCAACACGCGGTGTTTTCATATCGGATTGTTGGTTAACCTCAAATGCCTGTTCATGCTTTCGTTTAACTAGGATTTTATAATAAAGAAAACTCACGTGTTAGATGATTATGTAGGTACAGCAAGGCAGGTGTTGGATTCGATCTGAAAACAAAAACAAATTATTAATGAAGGGTACCTACAACTATATTTTAGAACTAAACAAATGATTGACATAAATTGAGAAATACAGAGTAATCAAAAGTAACTGTTGCAGTTAGCAATACAATACTGGGGATCTTTTTATTCCACAGTTGGCACAATACCAGGTAAAGGCGGAAATACTATTTGACATGTCATTTTTATAATAAATATAAACAGGTTGAATGACAGAAATACTTTAGATTGCTCTGTTAGTAATGTTAAGAAATAAAAGGATGTGAGTAAGGGAAACAACGCAGGCCGAGTATTTTAATCCGCTGAGTCAAGTAGAAACACTTTCCTGACGTATTATGTATACTATTTTTTCTGAAACCGTTTAATTAATTCAAAATGTTTAAATTTTTTGATATGAATTGTATTAAGAGCAGACTACGTATCCAAGGTTACAACAAAAATAACAGTCAGGTGAAATCTTTACCAGACTGTTTTGTACTTTACCAGACTGTTATTTTTGTTGTAGCCTTGGATACGTACTTTACTTGACTGTTTTAGTCAAAATCTACTTTCCCTACTAAAATGGATCAGGAAAGTAGGCACTTTCTTGCTGGTTTCAGAAAATAATACTTTATTTGAAAAAATTAAGAAAAATCGTATAATTTGACTGATTAAATACTAAATTTCTAGGAATATTTTTATTCCAAATTATTTAACTATAACTAAAGATTCCTGAATTTCTTTAAATAATGGAACTTAAAAAGAACTGTTATATGAAAAGTCGTCCTTAAAATACTGTAATTCAATTACAATTTAAAATCTAGTGTCAAACAAACTAGAAAACAACGTGTATCAAAAAAAAATTGTCGACCTTAATTTGTTTTTTGTTATTGTTAATAGTATTTCCCGCCTGGTGCGGGCCTGACTACGTGATATCCATTCACACAGCACTCAACGTAATGTATTTTCCATATGCATTTCAACTCATCTTTAACAAACACTACAAACAGCATACACCAATTAGTTGATTACATATATTTACCAACAAATGCATTCAATATGCGTTAATGTTTATTTATAGGCAGGAGCCTGATGTTGAGCAACTGGGCAAGGGCCAAACAAACAAATCAACAAACAGACATTTCCGCAGCACGTATTGTGATTAGTGGTAACTTTGAAGTTTGAAGGTTCCGAATCGGAACAAATATATCGGTTTCGGAAGGATAACCAAATATCAATTAAATCTGGTTATGTTCTAATTATGTTTGCTTATTAACTGAGCCAATTATTTGATTAATTATTTGATTAAAGTTAAAGTTTACCAATTATATTAAAACATAAAAAATATGGAGCAGGTGGCTTAGTGGTACCGAATCGGTCTGTGGATCCTGAGAACCCTAGTTCGATTCCCACAGCTGACGAACATTTTCACCACTTTAAAATTACGCCTGTGGCTCTCCTACCAGTAACATCTTTGGGGGCCATGATTTGACGGCTAGTAACTTCATTTCACGCTCATAAATATATCACTTACTGAGATCTGCTTCGGCAGAGTGCCACTTCCAGTAATGGGTAAAAGGGCTGATGATATATTTATCTATTTATTTATTTATAAAAAAATACATTAATGATTACAGTGACATAAATATTACTTTTTTCTATGGTTGTGTTGAAAAGTCATTATATCAACATTCAAAATAAGGGTGGAAAGCATGTTTTAGCAACACTTAGGGCAGCATGAATCATTTATCATGTTGTTTCCAAGACAACCATTGTTGAACAATATACCTGTATATACATTTTTTAATTAATGTGAAATATAACAGTAAATGACAGATATCAAATATTAATTCAAATATTGATTTTAAAAAATGAACATTCACGCTTGTGTTACTTTATAGTCCTCCAATTGAGATAAAATAATTTTTTTCTGAAACCAGCAACCTGCCTACTTCCCTGACCAATTTTAGTAAGTAAAGTATATTTTTACCAAAACAGTCAAGTAAAGTACGTATCCAAGGCTACAACAAAAATAACAGTCTGATAAAGTACAAAACAGTCTGGTAAAGATTTTATCTGACTGGTTTTTGTTGTTGTAACCTTGGATAGTCTACTGTCAGATCAAGAAATTAAACATTTTCAATTATTTATGATTAATTATTGATTAAATTAAACAATTTCAGAAAAAATAGTATACATAATACGTCAAGTAAATTATCACTTTCCTCACTTATTATGTAATATACCATTACTTGCCGACAGTGTCGTAACAAGTATTGTTTAAGGATCTGTCTAATGTAAAGCCTCCTCTGTGTAATTACTGGCACTAAAATTGTCGGAACTTGTATTATTTGTACGGTTCGCAAAATTCGTGAAATAACTGAACCAAATATCTTTATAAATCGTAGTATCTTCGTACCTTCTGTGGCTGATGTTCAAAATGGCGTTATGATGGCGCAAAGTAATGACTTTTTAATTGAACTAATTGTGGAAAATGCCTCTTGAAACATATGCTACCAGATTAACAGCTCTCCGTACACAGTAGAGAACATTCTAGGCGTTTGAAACAAGATCATTTCATGTCTATAATTTATCAACTATAATTAGTTGTGTTCATTGTAGTAATTACAAAGAATGATATATATTTTACCATTATATGAGAGCGCTTTTCTTAATAGAAGTACTATAATAGACATACAATTTCTAATCGATTATCTCATGCAGTAGAAATTAAATGATTGTATTACGCAGATGCGTTAATCTTTAATTAAACATGAGTTGGCACCTAAAATCATTCAACATTGATTAGAATTGATCGGAAGAACAGACAGACACGTTCATAATATAATTTATGTACAGAGCCGTCTTATGTCCGTTCTACGCAAATCATTATTAATGTGTTCTTTTTTTAATAGGTTGAAGTGTGGCTTTTAACCATTGCTTGGTTACCAAGTTGTATTATTTCTTTGAAAAAAATATGCAAGCTAATATTTCACAACTCAGTTTTTAATAATCAGAATATCTTCGATCATATATAAAGGTATGTACATATGTATCACGGGCGTATCTAGCTTTTATGGCCTTTGACGTGTTGGTAACAAATATATAATAACGAAATGGCATTATAATATGATTATTAGAAAATCAAAGAAAATATTCAATTTAATTTCAATTAAGTTACTCATTTATAACAATCAGTTAATTACACTTTATTATAATTTAATTAGATGAGTTATATAAGGAACTGTCATAATTTCTGGTTAATTATACGCCTAAATGATTCAAGAAATTGACAACTTTTTGAAACAAGATATTTTTAGATACATACATATATAGATACATGACATTACGTTATATCCCATCAAATGAAGTAGCACGAACCCTAGAATCATTTATGGAATATTCACTCATCAAATTCAATAATCACTCCTCGCTTTAACCACATTCATAGATCTCTCAAATCTTAAAATTTTAAAAACAGTGAAAAAATTTAGCGAATGGTTTCCATATACATCCCGGCCGGGATTAAATTTCAAATTTAATCAATTCGGGAACTCCTCGAAAATGAAGAAGTATGTAATTTTCTTCCGGAAATGCAAAAAACCAATATATTATATATTGTATATATTTTTAAGTTAAAGATTGAAAGTTACATCATCACGCCTTTTACCCATTACTGATATGGCACTCTGCCGAAGCAGATCTCGGTAAGTGATATATTTATGCGCGTAACGTGCGGTTACCAGTCGTCAAATCACGGCCCTCAAAAAGCTAGAATTAAGTCTCGTTGACTTACGTAAATAAAAATAAATATATCATCACGCCTTCTACCCATTACTGGGTGTGGCACTCTGCAGAAGTAGATCTCGGTAAGTGATATATTTTGCGCGTGAAGTTCGGTTACCAGTCCCCAAAGATGTTAGTGATCGAGGAGCCACAGGGGTAGTTTTTGAAATTATGAAAATTGTTTGTCGCCTGTGGGAATCGAACCAGGGTTCTCAGGATCCGGCCGACTTCAAACTACTGAGCTAGCTACCCCATATTTATTTATTTATTTTTCTCAAAAACGGTAAAAGTATCTAGTAAAATAAATATACTATTAATGCCCGATTTATCAATCGATTGTTAAGTAAATGTTAACTAACAGCAATATAAATTATATGTATTCTCCTAAATTTAACAGGGAGATATTTATAACAGAAACAAAACAGTTGAATGAAAGAGCATAAGATGAGTGTCCAGGCACCACCTTCAGCCCCAATTAAGCCAAGATTCCCCTAAATCTCTGGAGGCTAACTCCATTTCCCGCCATCACCACTATCTCCCAGTAACGTTCGTTATATTTCCACGGGCCCTCTCTCCAAATAAACTTTTTCTCGAACATGATTAAATTACATTCTTTATTCCGCGGCAGACGGGGGTTTATTATGTGGCCCGAGGCAGCTACATCACTGGTTATCGCCTTAAGCTCTGAAGCAGAGTCTCAAGTCTCTCAGGTTTATGTTTCACATCAACTTCGCGTGTTTGGTCGGTAACTGGAGAGTGTCAAACATTGAACTTTGCGATCAACATACGGGAGATGGAGATAGCGATGGTTTTATGGGGATGGTGCTGTTGTGATGATTGAGATGGTGACAGCGAGACAGGAATGAGGAATTTGCTAAGTTCATATATCCATTTTGCTGTCATCTATCGAATACTGTTTTATTTGTCGGCTGTGGGGATCGAATCAGAGTTCTTAGGATCCACAGGCCGACTTGATACCACTGAACAATAATTGCATAATTCTATTATAAATTAAAAATAATAAATACAAATCTCTAACGCTTAGGAAGGATATTATTAAAAAATCATGTTAGTTATTTTTATACTAGACAATGTTTGTTATTGAATATATAAAATAATTTTTTTTCTGAAAATGAGAAATACATATATGATGTGAAAATTGGTGGCAGTTGCAGCAATAATGTTTCTCATTTTTTTATTTACTTATCACACTGCACAACAGGAAATTAACCCCAATTACATTACAGGGCATCTACAATATGCTCGTAGTAGAATTTTAATTATACGTACAACCAAATTTACTGTCAGTATTATATGAACATTTATTTATTTAAAAAAGGAATCAAATAAATGATCCAGGAGTATTGGATAAAATGGCTTTATTGAAGTAGTTAAATTATTAATTAAATAATAGTATATACTGAGTTACTGTTTTGACTCTGAGTAATGCTCACTGCATACTCTTTGTAATATTTATAAATTCTATCAACATGTAACTCAACGTAAATTTATTTTTAATTTTTTATTTCTTCTTGTAAATAACCACATGTGGTTATTAGTGGACTTGATAATGAACATAGACTAGTGTTCGAAACGTCGTCACTATTATTTAATTAATAATTTAACTACTTCAATAAAGCCATTTTATCCAATACTCCTGGATCATTTATTTGATTCCTTTTTTAAACAATATTTTCGGCTTAATAACTTCAAAATTTCAACATTTATTTATGAAAAAATAATATTTCACAGCGAAAAATATGGAAAGTCAAATGTTCAAGACCATTTTGAATAAGTAAATTCATAAAGAAACCCAAATTTGAAGTTAACTTACTCCAATTTTATTCCGGCTTGAAAAGATTAGTATTAGAGCTGTTTATTAAACAAAATAAGGTCGTTTATAAATTTAAGGATAAAGTTAGTACTTCAAACGTCATATTAGGTTGTATTGGTGCCATAGTTCCCAGTTATTTTTGTAAATAAGAAACGCAGTTAAAAATGAAACAATATCCAGAAATGAACAAAAATTCAATAATCGTAGTTTCTTCTCTACTTTTAAATTTATTTTAAAAAAGTACACTTACCAGAAACATTACAAAATAATAAAACTATATACTATATCATGTAAACAGAAAACGACTCATGAGAGACAATTTTTTATGTGTTTTTGTTTATGAATAATTAAAAATAAAATTCGTATGTACGAGTAGTACGCGCACACCACAAATATGGTGTTATAAATTTTATATATTCGAATTAATATTTATAATATAATAATAAGTAAAACACGAAATATATTTCAACATATTGCAAATTAAACAGTTTACAGCTCATTACTGTTGTTAATTAGACCCATTAGCGCAGACTTTGAGTACAGTGAAATCAAAAGTACACATGTCATAAATTTAAATATAAGAACTATTACACTGTTTATACGCTTTTAATAGAGGTATCTATAAGTAATCAGTAGCAAAAAGTTTTTTTATTTCAAATATATGGATCCATTGTTTATTTTCAGTAATTTTTTCTTTTTTTATAATTTTGTTGTATTTTTACTGAAAGTACACGAACCAAAGAGTTAATAATTTATGAATTTGCTAATTTCCAGCAGGATTTTATTTTGCTATAAATATTTCATTAGATATTGTTACATTATTATTTTTGTAAACATAGTAAATTTAAATAAAATTATAATCTGGTTATTCTGTGCCGAGATTTTGGGAATTCAATCTAGCAGATTTTAACTTATAACTAAATATACATTTAAATACATCGATGAAGATATCCTGTACTAAATTAGGGATTAATATACCTAAGAAAATGCGATTAAATTGTTTGTATAAGTAAGAATGGTCGTTCGGTAATTGAAACAAGAGCATGATCGATACTACTGAAGAAAATATTCATCTTTTACGAAAATATTTGCGTGAGACAATCCAGGGGATACGATTTTGTTGACATTATTACCTGTTATCATAAAACTCAATTTAGAGATTACATTGAAACCTTTCACAGGTATTAAAAGTAAAATGTTAAAATGCTTGTGGTTGTATAAGTTCATAAAACAATTAATATTTGTTATAGTATTAAAAACTTTCTTCACTTGTTCAAAGTTTCAAAGACATTAAACAAATATATTTATTGACATTTTTGTTACTCAATCTACAATGTCACACTTTATAGTATATTACGTAACAAGCATCGAAAGTGTAAGATAACGTGCGAGTGTACAAATTGAAAAACGAGGCGCGCAGCGCCGAGTGATTTAATTACACGAGCACAGTTATCACACTTTCAAGCGAGTTATGTACACTATTTTTCAGACGACCACAAAATATTTCGAAAAACAGTTTACAAAAGCAATGTTGTTACACTTTGACAGCTGATGTGTTTTTGTAGATGAGCTAACGTTTGACGTTTGAGGTTAGGTATACCAACTGTACTAACCGTAATGTCAAAATATTAAAAAATGCTAAAATATTAGTAAATAAGTGATTATTAATTTTTTTAAATAAGATTTATCTGTGCAAATATGTTGCAAAATCTGCCAAAACTTCGATTCAAATGATAATATAAATTCTTTTCATTTATTTTATTATTTACTTTCATCATAACGCCATCTGTTGTCAATCAGTGGAACTTCACCTGATATGTTAGAAGTGTACGTTATGCTACACGTAAGTCAGCTATCCAGTGATTATATAAAATCCTTATAAATTATAGATATTATTTATTAAAGGTAAAAAAGCCATTCTTTACAAAAAATAATTTATGTTGCAATAAATATTCTAATATGACACCATAAAAGTACACATTAAAAGTGAACTTTAAATATCATTTATCGTTGTCCATCGTTTTAAAGTTAATTTTAAGTTATCTAGAATAAATTGTGTGAATGTTTAGATATTTTGTGAGTTTATAAAACAGAAATCGGCTCGACCGATCTAGAAGTTGACGTACAGTGTTATTACGTTTCATTTTGCATGACTAATGTATGCAGAAAAACTTTTCAAATCCTTTGTTAAATGAGCGTATACTTTGTCATTTGAACTTTAAAAGTGTTGCTGTAGGCTGAGGTATATCACTCTTCATAACTGACATTTTTTAGCAGTTACATTCAACACGCACCGAAATATTTTATCTGCAAATTATAGTATCACCGAATAGGTCATCTTAAACATCCAAAATATTTATTTATATAAAATTAATTTTAAGATCCTCTTAGACCATTATTCACCAGCCATTTTTTCATAGTTTTAATATAAAAAAAAACAGTTACTTTTATATCAAGGCAAGCAAGACATTGCTTCCCGAAGACGAGGGATTAAAAGCACATGTGTGAAGAATGACTCTTTCTTCACGGTATATACATATTATTTTGTTCACTACCCTTTCAGAAATTTTCAGATATAAATTAGAAATTTAGATAAAAGTTATTATATGAATGTCAGCAGAGCTGGGCAGTAGCTAGCTACTTTTGTAGCTTAGCTACTAGCTTAGCTACATTTACCTTAGCTGTAGCTGTAGCTTAGCTAACTGTGAAAAAATATAGCTGTAGCTTGTAGCTAGCTACTTTTTTTTCTATTAGCTTAAAAATAACAACTGAAGCTACTTTTAAAGCTAATTTTTGTATCTTCAAGCTACTTTTTGTAGCTTAAAGCTACTTTTTAAGCAGAAGGTCAACAAAGTACGCATGCGTACAAGCTAAACCCACACAAAATAATTATTTGTTCCCGGTTCGAACTGGCTCTAATACGCAAAACTACACAGTAGGTGCCAGATGGTATTTGTTATTTTTATATTTATGTACGTAATAGTAAATTAACAGTCATTATAACAAAAGACTGATCATATGACAATGGCAAATTTAATTATTTCACAATCATTTAAAAAAGTAGCTTTAAAATTTAACAGCTACTTGAACGGAAGCTTTTAGCTGTAGCTTAGCTATATTTTACAAAATATAGCTTATAGCTGTAGCTTAGCTACTTTTTTAAAGAATAGCTGTAGCTGTAGCTTAGCTACTTTTTTTAAGTAGCTTGCCCAGCTCTGAATATCAGTAATGTAAAATCATATGGTTGCTTTCTATTTGCCATGGAGATGGCTTTACTTTAGGCGTATATTCCATTTACCATTTGTATCAGATCTATCTTACATTTACTGGTCCAGATCATTTATTTATTTCGCTTAAATAATGATTATATAATAAATTAGTAGATTCGGCCTTTTGTGTCTCAAAATCCTTGCACTGATAATAGAACAGCATGCACCATTTGATTCAAAATCATCTTAACTCGTAAGAACAATAACGCTTAGTATTTGAAAGTTTAAACTTTCATGATTCAGAGATGACTGCGCTCTATGCTAAATCTGGCATTCGGTGTTTGCTGTGTTTACAAGTATTTACCTTGCGAATTAATTAATTTACACAATCCTAAATGAAAACTGATTCAGTTGTATCACTTTGCATTCTATTTGGTGAGTGGAAAAGCGACGGCTAAGTACCCATTTCATTCCCGGGAACAAATACACTCTTTTATTCATTCATTCATATATTATCAGCAGTAATAAAACACAAAAGTGTATAAATAATTACTATATTATGGCGTAGGTAGCTTAGTGGTATCTAGTCGGACTGTGGATTTGAAAACACCTAGGAAATAACAATTTACTTTCTTCCCAATGAACGACAAGTATCACTTTCTTCTCTCAGTTGAGGAAAGTAAATTTTACTATTAGGCAGGATCGTGATAAAATTAATTTTAGAATAAATGCAATAAATGTTTAATGAAATATTAAGTGTTTTATGATTGTTTTATTTGTGTATTATTATTCACTTCAACGCCGTATATTTGATTTGGTTTTGGAATTTAGTCTACTTAATTAAATTTAATGTCAATTGTAAATTTACAATGTTCCAATATTTGAATTAATTATTTATAATGATGATATTATGCCAAATTTAATTATTTGACTCAATGATTAATTTACTGACATGCAGTTCAAATTAAAAGACAAACAATGAACTATAAATAAATTGTTATATATATATATATATATATATATATATATATATATATATATATATATATATATATATATATATATATAAAATGGGGTAATGGCTCAGTGGTATCAAGTCGGCCTCTAGATCCTAAGAACCCTGGTTCGATCCTCATAACCGACAAAACATTTTCACCAATTTAAAATTACCCCTGTGGCTCCCACACTACTAACATCTTTGGGGGCCGTGTTTTGACGGCTGGTAACCGCACTCCACACGCATAAGGCGTAATGATATATTTATTTATTTATTATCTTTTTAAAAAAGTAAATAAATATATCACCACGCCTTTTACCCATTACTGGATGTGGCACTGTGTCGTAGCAGATATTTGTAAATGATATATTTATGCACGTAAAAAATGGGTACCAACCGTCAAATTACGGCCCATTAAGTAATGAATAGAGGGGAAGTCATAAGGGTAATTCTAATGTGGTTAAAATTGAACCCGGGTTTTCAAATCTGCAGTCGAAAATAGAAATGTACATATTATAATATTATAACATTTTTAAATTCGTAACAAATGATTCAGAAAATAGATATTTATTTATTTTTTTTAAATAGGATAAAATTAACGTACACGTAACTACGTACAACAGAGATATTTTCTTTCCTATTTTTTATTGTATTCCTGGTGTTCATTTCAACTCAATTTTGTGAGGAATTCCAGTGACATATCACGATCGCATTGCGGTGCAGAAGAACATCTGATTCATTTATTACATTGACGCACACGAAACATCATTCAACAACGTAACGACTTTATCCGGAACGGAATCTATTCTATACAATTTTATTTACACATATTTTACAACAAATATTTAATCAAATTGTCTATAGATTGAATAACATTTGTTATATGGGGTAGTGGCTCAGTGATATCGAGTCGGTCCCACCACTAACATCTTTGGGACCCATGATTTGACGGCTGGTAACCGCACTTCACGCGCATAAATATATCATTTACCGAGATCTGCTTCGGCAGAGTGCTACACTCAGTAATAGGTAAAAGGCGTGATGATATATTTTTATTTATGTATTTAACAAAAATCATATCTCTTGTAATATATAGTTTTCAACCACCGTTATCACTGATCGGCATAGTTTATCATGTAGTTTCATATGCCTGTTTTACACTGAGCAATATTGCAAGTGCAACTTTCAACAAGTTGAAGCAATCTTGAACGAGTGTAATACAGAAATTGCAAGTGCAAGAGACAGAAGCAATCTTGCATCAACTTCTTGCACGAATTAGAACATGTTCTAATTTTTGCAAGACTTGCAAGGCCATTGTTAGTTATTTCTAGTAATTTTAAGTTTGTTAGAATGCTACCAACTTATTATAAATGTCAAAAACAATAAAGTTGGGTTAAGGATATTAAAATGATTTACTGCATTGAAAATAATTGTGCAAATACTTATAAGAATAAATTTTTATATCAATGCAATATAACATATGAAACAAATGTCAATAATACAAGTGATATAAGAGGTTAAGCTGATATAATATGAAGTTAGTAACGACAAAAATTTGTAAACAAATTAATATTATATTGCAGTTGCAAGTTGCTGAATGTAAAGTGAAAATCATATCTCTGCAACATTTTGGTGCAACTAGTTGAACGTAAAACTTGCAAGTTGCAATTGCAGGTTGCGCTTGCTCAGTGTAAAACAGGCATAAAGAAAATAATAGAAAATATGTTCAGAAGCCCATTACACAGTATTCGTTTATAATTTAATATTGAATATTTTCTGAATGTAACAAGTTCACATTGCATTGATAAATTGCTCAAAATTATACTGAACGAAGTACAAGTTTATTTATTAATGCTATCCTACAATATTTAACGTAACATTCTAACAAATGACAAATGCGCATCGTACAAACTATCAAGGCCATCAAGGAAACAGGGGACAATTATCAAGGTACCCACACTGCAAAAAATCAATACCATTGAAGTTTACAGTTCGTAAACACCTGTCGGAATACTCGCCTACAATCTGTGTACAGCAACGAGTACTGCTACTTGGATACGATATACAGTATAAATGTAGAGTACGCGTATGTCATCGACTCGCGGCAAGCGCTCGAGTACCACACTTGCCTGCTTCGAGTTATCAGAGCGGTGGTGCAGAGAAGGGAAAATGCAGGAAACAACACACTGATAACGAGATAAATAGTGATAACTTCTGCTGTTGTCACAGGGGTGAAATGATTGATGAGGAATGGAGAATTAAATTAAATATTGGTGTGTTACAATTCTGTTACAGGAGATTAATCCCAATTTATATTTTGTATTTAATTATTATTTTCTAAGTAAATACTTAGCAAAAATAAATAAATATATCATCACGCCTTTTTACCTATTACTGGGTGTGGCACTCTGCCGTAACAGATCTCGGTAAGTGATATATTTATGCGCGTGAAGTGCGGTTACCAGCCGTAAAATCACGGCTCCCCAAAGATGTTAGTGGTGGGGGAGCCACAGAGGTAAGTTTAAATTGGTGAAAATGTTTTGTCTGCTGTGTGGATCGAACCAGGGTTCTTAGGATCCATAGGCCGATTCGGAAACCACTGAGCCAATACCCCATATAAATAATATGTACTTAGTAATTGATTAAATTAAATTATATAATAAAAAAAATAATATATCATCACGCCTTTTACCCATTACTAGATGTGGCACTCTGTCGTTGCAGATCTCGGTAAGTGACATATTTATTATTTTATCATGCAATAAAAAAAATTGTACGATAAAATATCGGTCGTGTGAAACGGTCTGTTCAGTAGCTTGTAGTGGGATCCAAACCACTCAAGCCCAATCGCATTTTTTTGATACATGTAAAAGATTTGACCGCACAACCTCTTGCTTGCTAATTAATACATGGAAGTTTTATCTCGGTTTTAAACATTACACTACGATTGCCTACGTACATACGAGATTTCATCTACTAATAAATACAAATCATTATCAAATTTGCTATTGTTTAATTACAGAAGTCAGAAAAAATGGTGGCAGTTGCATTTTATTTATTTATTTATTTATGTTCCTCTGTAAAATAGGAACTTAATCCCAATTACAATACAGGATCCCGATTCTCCGAGCCGTACTGTGATAGCTCATATATATATTTAGCTTGAGTGGGATTCGAACTTGGGATCTTCGGATTCAAATGCTGTAGCGCTATCCACACCACCGTACTACCAGACAGTATTATAATTATTAGTTTATTTTGTGCACATTTATTTGAAACTGCAGTTAAACTCTCGTTTGTGAAGTATTAGTGCAACCATGATGCTATAACTCTCTTTTGAATTAACAATGGTTATAAAAACTTGGTTCTTTAAGTCTATAAAATATTCAAGACATAAACATTAAAAGAATTTAAACTACACATTTGTGTAGTACCCATTAGTTCTGCAATTTAGTAGAAGAGTAGTAAATGGTCAGGTGTACCAACTTAATGCTTTTGTGTTTAGTCTTCATTTAGAATTTCGTAGCATGTTTAATTTTTTAATATTTAATTGTAATTTACTGACTGCATTTTTTCGTTTATTCGGGACAAATATCTATTTGTAACTTATTGTAAGAAAAATAATTTATTATTAAAATGAATTATGAAGTACGAAGTAACAGGTGGAAAATTTCATATCCGCTTTTGAAGCATTCAATTTCCTGATATATCAAAAGTTGTATTAACACGTAAGGAAGTTGAATCTGTCAGATTTCATCAAATGTTATGTGAACATGTTCGGAACGAAAAATAATATCTACGAGTATATCATCCAGATCAAATTGACAAATTGAATCAATAATTATTTAAAATAAAAAATAAATAAATATATCATCACGCCTTCTACCCATTACTGAGTGTGGCACTCTGCCGAAGCAGATCTCGGTAAGTGATATGTTTTGCGCGTGAAGTGTGGTTATCAGTCGTCAAATCACGGTCTCCAAAGATGTTAGTGGTGGAGGAGTCACAGGGGTAGTTTATGAAATTATGAAAATTGTTTATCGCCTGAGGGAATCGAACCAGGGTTCTCAGGATCCACAGGCTATAAACTTATATAACTATATAAATAATTTTATTTGTTTCTCATTTGTAAACGTCACTTATTTAAACCGGATGCCTCCCGTTGCAAACTTTTATTTAAATTTTAAGGATTAATGAAATGAAAAATATAATATATACTATTTATTTAGATGTTTATATTCACGTTTGTTTCTGTTTACGGTTAATTTTAAATAATATAATACTAGATATGACATTGAGGATTTCATCATTTATTTCCTCATATATTTTTACATAGTTATGCATATTTTGAGAATCAAAATATGTATTTTTTAATCGCCGGAGTCAAGATTGCAAAAATTTATGTTAATGAAAATGCGAATTTTTTGGTTAAACCAGTTTAAAAACCGAAATATTTTAAAATATGGTTCTACATATCTTTTTTAGTTTTCGAGTTACCCATCTCAACTGACAACACACCCATTTTTCTCCAGAAATGACAGTTAAAAATACAATTATTCTTCTCAAATTTTTGGGATCAATAATCATCGCAGCACAACGTATGAATACTTGATTTCAACGTAAAAATTAACAAAATAACATTCAACAGCTTGCCGCATCATTCCTGCTCTTTATTATTCGAAAAATCTCAATTTGTACAAATGTATGTAAACAGCATTTTCCACATCGATTGTCTTGTGTTTGTGTACACATTCCGCGTATTATTCTGCACAGCTACATCGCTATATGCTCGAAATCTCTCACGTGGTTCGAAGAACTTTTGTTTACCATTCGGCGTTCGTAAATTCCCAAATAATCTTGTACTTCGTAGCCAACACAACTAATATTTGCGATGGACCCGAACAACCTGTGAGCGAATTGGGTTAGGTTATTCGTTAGATATAAGACGAGATGGTCAACAGAGTTTTGCGATCAAATGCAAACTTAAAGAGAATTGTTTTTAATGAAGATGTTACAATTATTTACTTGGCGTAACCATGGTTACTACAACCCCCTGTCGTACATTTCAAGAAATTTTAATTCCTGTATTACAAATACATATCACTATTGAACTAAACCTAAATATAAATTAACTTCTGTGAAAGCTACGTCGCAAAACCATTAAACTAAATCGTAAACGTTAAACCTAAAGTCTAATATGAATACATAATTATGCATATTTTGATCCTCAAAATATATATTTTTTAATCGCCGGAGTCGTGATCGCAAAAATGTATGTTAATGAAAATGCGAATTTTTTGATTGAACCAGTTTAAAAACTGAAAAATTTTAAAATATGGTTGGTGAAATTAAGGGTGAAAGATTGTGTGGACAACCCTAAGATCCTTAGGAATAAATGAATGAATATGATTGAAGGTGTGTTGCTTTAACGAAAGATGAAACGAACTTGTATAAAAGGAATTATGAATGTGGATGGTTTAATAGGATATGAATAACTATATTCCATTTTGCCACTTGATTCATTTGAATCAGTTCAGATAAATTAGACAAGATGACTAAATGAACTGAATTAAGCAAACTGATCAACTTATTGGCGTGAATTACTTCAAAGTAAATTAGGATCAGTAATTCTAGTTCTGGAAATAAAGTCAATGAAGTAATCTAGTGAAATATATAAGTGATTTGGATCAGGAAATATAAGTTAGATCTGATCCAAATGACAAATGGAATATGTCTATAGTTTGACGAAGATTAATGGCACAGTTGTTTCCATGGTTACATCAGGACTATAATATTTACTTACAATCCACCTTGGACAGTTTATTTTGACAGCTGTTAATTTTGAAACCTATTTTTCTTTTCTTTATATTCCTGCAGGTATTGTAAGAAATAGCTTACTAACCTAGATCTGTAACTGATTTTTTAAAATATAAAATAAATAAATATATCATCACGCCTTCTACCCATTACTGGATGTGGCACTCTGCCGAAGCAGATCTCGGTAAGTGATAAATTACGGCCCTCAAAGATGTTAGTGGTGGGGGAGCCACAAGGGTACTTTTTGTTATTGTTTGTCACGAATATTTAGGAAATCTCAACCCTTCGAGCCTCGATTACATTCTTGTCCTAAAAACTATCACTTACAGTTCATGGTACGTAATATACTATTTGCACGGCGGGCAAAACTAACGTCCTTTTGGCACTAGAAAGTATTTTAAAATGATATGTTTTTAACATTGGTAGTAAAATTAATTTTTAGTATTGTTCAAAGAGTAGATACGTGTAAGCTGAGATGATTTGGGTATTTGGAACGTATGTCAAATGAAAGATTAGTTAAATTGAGAGTGAAAGATTACGTCGACAACCAAGGATCCTTAGGAATAAGTAGATAGAAATCATTAAAGGTGTGTTGTGTAAACGAAAGATGAGACGAGCTTGTATGAAAGGAATTATAAATGTCAATGTTTGTCAAAGATTAATTGCTGGATAAATCTAATGCACAATGTGAATGTTTCAAAGGTTCACGCTTTTGATGGAATATATGAAAACGACATAAATTGGTGGCAGTTGCCGAAAAATATCTTTCTTGTCCAGTACAGAGAACAAGTAGCTTATAGTGGCTTCTTAACCATTGATTTTGTGGTTTTCTTCTGGCAACATTAAAAGATACAGTCAACCAATCTTTTCAATTTAGCATCCCTTATCATCTCGTCCGATTAGCGTGTCTAGTTAGCGCGTGCGGTGTACCAAAACTACGTTTTCTTCAGATTCACCGCCCAATCAATGACTGGCCCCACAAGGCGCCTGCGCGCCACACCTGTGGCCGCCTCTACCATGCTATCGCACAAGCGTCCCTTCGACGACGCCGTCAGAGCGTCAGAGTCAGACTGTTGCTACTACTGCACACACGCAGATCATTAACAAATGTGTTATGTAAATATAAGTGGTATATGCATTAAGAAGATCGCTACATTCCACTTGACTCGTACCTGTTGTTCCGGTATGTATGGATGATACTAGATTGCTGCAGTTTTTTGTTCAATAAAGCAACTTGTTGACAATTATTATTTGTGTTTTGTTTTGGCATGAGTTTCACGCTACTTGATGTTGTATTGTTTTACATCGCGAGAAGAGTACGACATGGTTTTTATATCATTCAACAATTGTTAGTTCAAAACTTTCTGACTTTATAATAAAAAAATTGAATGGTAATATGGTGATATGTATAGCGGCATTTGAATCCGGAGATCCCGAGTTCCAATCCCACTCGAGCTAAATATATATGACCTATCACACCACGACTAGGGGAGTTCGGTTCCTGTATTGTAATTGGTTTTAAGTTCCTGTTGTACAGAGTAGCACAAATAAATAAACAAATATAAGTGCGTCTAAACGGTTACTATTTCACTATAAGCTACTGTAATCGGTATTCATTTAATAGAGAGCTGTCGAAAATATTTTAATAACAATTAACTAAATCAAATAATTGTTAAATTATTTAAGAATGTTTATATTTATTTTGTGTCCTAAATTGTTGGCAAATAATTTATGTAATGAAATTTTTTTTTAACTTCAAATGTAGTTGGTATTATTTACAATTAAATAGCGCCTCCACCAAAATGTGTCTATTTTATTATTCAAAAGGATTATTAAGCCAAAATATATTTTAAAGAAATTTAAGTGAATAATAAATTGATTTATGACGACTTGCAGCGCTGTTACTTAAATTTGTATTTTTATTTTTTGTAATAAACGTTATCACAACGATTTGTATAATCCAATGAGTGACTATCATTGCTGTCAAACTTTTGATTCGCATTTTTTTTCAAACGATCCGTCAAATTTAAGTTAAAGTGGTGCAGTGAGCCATGAATACAATCACTATCTTTATATTTTTCGGTTTTAAACTTTTATAAATAATTAAGGAGGATCCAAACAATTATTAAAATAAAATAAATTAAAGGCTTCAGGAATTTAGAAATTTTATTTATTTTTTATTTTTTAGTTTTTATTTTTTGTTTTTTCAGATATATTTTTCTATTTTTATTCATTTGTTTCTATTTTGGTGTTTTGACATATATTTTAATTTATTTATGATATTTTATTTTTGATATATTTACATTTATTGAGGTTTGTTTGACATTTTGTATTATTTATTAGTTTTATATTATTATTATTGTATTTATTATATTTTAGATTGCTGATGATGAACTAATTTTTAGTTCGAAACGTTCTTCGAAAATAAATATTTAAAAAAAAAAATCATTGGATTCTGAAGCCTTTAATTTATTTTATTTTGTTTTAAACTTTTCAAATAATTTTATATTTATAACAATAAAATTGACTTTATTTATGTATTTATGGGGCTCTGTACAACAGGACCTCAATCCCAATTACAGTACAGGGTCTGAACTTATCGAGCCGTAATGTGGTAGTTCATATATATTTAGTTTGAGTGGGATTCGAACTCGGGATCTCCGGATTCAAATGTTGTAACGCTATCCATATCACCGTACTAGCTAGTTTGACTTTAAATTTAAGTAGTATTTAAATTTAAGAACGGCCACATCCAATGTCCGAAACAAAAATTTAAATATTAACTTTTTACTTGTCTTATTTTATGTGCTTGTAATTTTAAGTTTGCAACGTACGAATAAAATATAGAAAGTTCTTTTTTCATCTGAGATTTGGAGAATTTGAAAACTTTTTTATTGAACTGGGATTATTAAAAAAAGGAAAAAAGCTCATTGTTCTATAGAAAATCATCCAACCTTCCAAGAAGCTTTCCGCTTTGAAAGCTGTGTACAGCAAAAACAAATTTTCAGTAAAAACTTCGGGTTTCGTTCTAGCATAAAAGAAAAAATAATAATGTGCTTAAATGGAAATATGTAGAACATATATTTTTCACTTCAATACACACATAACATTTCTGATATCGTGTACGATAAGATAAAACGAATATTCTTTAAATTTTAATTGGATTTTATTATTATTCAATATGAATATTCCTAAATTATTTCAGAGAAAATGTTTCAAATAAAAGAGATTGAAAATATTTTATTTACAGTGGAAGAATAAATTTGGTCACGTCGAACTTATTTTATGGATGAAATGTACACGAGTTATTTATGATATTGTAATATATCAATACGAGTTAGGAACCATTGTTGAACGAAGCTGTAGGCCGAGTCTGATAATCCATCGAGTATTGTACACCATATTACAATACGCATATTGTTGATTGTTTTACCTAATTTCATGATATGAAAAAAAATATTGCAAAATTGATATTTTTTTAATTTGACAATTTAGTTTTAATTTCTTATTTGAGGCGTGAGTAGATTGATTTAATTTTTAATAAATTCTAGGTTTTATTGTTTGTTTTTGTCAGACTATCATTGTACCGTCAAAATTTGATACAGCACTTGCATCGTAATAGAACTCAATACAACACGCTTTTTAGTACTGTAATATTAATATTACGTTATGAAATTAAGGTAGTACTAGTGTGACGGTGGCGTCATCGGTTGTCGAGTGGCGAAACTGACGCTCAAAAAATATAAAAATTGAATAAAACAAGTGTTTTATACCTATTATGATTTGAATATCATGAATTGTTAACAGGTCTAGTGAATTTTCAAATACCATACCACCGTGTGGTGTTGCCACTATAAATTAGTATTTTAAATTTTTTGTTAAAAACAAGGCTTTGCATGGCTATATATCCATTACTAAACGATAAAAAACTTTCTCCTTCTGATACAATATACATGGATAGTTCTAGAACATCATACTAGTTTTTCAAATGAAACTGCAAAATTTTAGAGGTACACAAACCAAATATGTGCGATTCTGACTGATGATCGCCATAAGCCCCGTGTATAAGAACTCAACTTTACAAGCGAATATATTTGTTCACAGACGATGAATGTGTTTCATATTTTAACAGGATGTGTATGATTATCCAATGTTTACGTGCGCCAAATTTCATTCAGTTCTGCAAAAAAAATTCAAGCTAGTACTACCTTAAGTGACAGTATAGTGTAATACTAGTGAGGAAGTATTGCTACGGCTTATTTCTGTGTAACCATTTATTTATTTTATTTTCAACATTGAATGTATAAATTATATTTTACTTTTGCGTTAATTAATTCAAGAAATTTAATAATTATTTTATATAAATTAAACGAGTTGGATTTGCAAATGCACATCACGTGCCTTTGGTCACCACAAACTAAAATAATAAGGGACGTGTAAATTTTTTTCAAAATTACCGGCACTCAATTGAATTGTGTTAAATAGTAATTTATTTTTATCACTAGTGAGGAAAATGGTTATTATCACAACTAAATTGAGTGAGGAAAATATCATTTTCACAAGTAATGTTGAAAAAATATATTTATGTACAGGAGCAAATGTACTAGAAATTTTAATTTAAATAGATTCTGTAGTCAAGGAAACGGTAATTTATTTCCAACAAATATGTTGTCAATAGCAATGGCCGATAAAATCGTTTTAACTGCCACTGTTATTAATAACTTTCAATAAAGTCATATTGTACAAAAAAGGTTAATTTCGTGGATAAAATCGCATATTTTTGACAGTAATAATTTAGTTTGTGCACAGTTAGACAAAAGATAGTTAATCATATCTACAAAATTTATTTAATAAAGTTATGAGAAAGTGACAGATAACTTATCTGTCAGATAAGTAAATAAATATGACGTAGATATCGCAGAATAAATTGTACAAGTTAGATTGATTGTTAATTATTGTGGTACAATTTTTTTGTAGATTGTGAATAAATGGTTGAATAAATACAGGTTAATTAAAAAGTATTTACGATAAATTCTCAATTGAAAATCACAGACAAAATGGTGTAAATTAAATGTACTGTTTAAGAGAAACTCTCTTTTCACTGGTTCAAATTACCAATGCAAATTGATGTTTAATTGTGGCGCATCCACCAAAAAATCTTTGCATTTGTCTGACGGAAAATCATTGAAATATTTTCCATCTAATATGTAAATTTCATCATTTAATTAAAATTATTCAGCATCCCTCATTCATAATAAAAACAATTGATGGTGTTTTGTACTAAGCCACTTGAAAATAAAAAGGAATGGACAGATCGTGTTTGAATGCAAGAAATAATGTGATTATAAAAAAATTGAGCTTTAGAACAAACGCAGTGAGGAAAGAATAAAAGCTTTTAGGTTTTGGTGTGGTTTACACCAGGGGTTATCAAACGTTGGACACTAGACATACAGGATGATACAAATTTACACAATATTTTTAAATGGTCAAACAATTACATTTTGATTGTAAATAGTTTAATAGCCAGAACCTACCCCATTTATAAATATTTGCATGAGTAATTGTGGGTCCGGTATTATCAACCACATTTGTTTTTTAAATCTAATTTAAGGAAAATAACAGCGAATCATATATGGGAAATTAATAATGCTGTCCAATTTTAAACTGTAGTTAACGATAAATAAGTATATAAAATTTTGATACAATTGCTCGAAAACAGTTGTGAGATACCAAATTTATTGAGTTCGAACCCCGTACTGTAATTAGAATTATGTATCAGCTATAGAGAGAGCATAAATAAATATAGTCGCCTTGCATGTCAATTATTTTTTATTCCTTTTGGATTTGATACAATGTTAAGAAACAAATTAAATGTGTTTCTTTGAAAATTGTAGAATTAAACAGAATAAAAATTTACAGAGGTATAGATTATTCTATTTATAAATATATTAAATTTTTTAATTACTTTTCTCCAAACCATTGTGGAGAAATTAAATAAAAATTCTGAAATAATTTTAAAAGCAGATTGAAACCTTGTTGACTTCAACTTATAATAAAAAATTCGACCGCGTCTACATGTGTGAAATAATTAGGTAAATAAAAGAAACAAAATACCCATTATTGGATATGGTATTCTGGCGTAGCAGATCTCGGTAAGTTATATATTTATGCACGTGAAGTGCGATTACCAGCCGTCAAATCATGGATACCAAATATGTTAATTGAGGGAGAACCACAAGGGTAATTTTAATGTGGTGAAAATCCACAGGCCGACACGTTACCACTGAGATATTTACTTCAGAATCAGGCCCTATAGAATTCTGTAACAGAATGCAGGTGATAATTTTCATATCGCCGAATTAATACTACCACAGACAAAATATATACAGACGTCCTAAATGTTGCATTTTTATCAATTAAATATTTAGTTCTGGGCGAGTTTGTTTTGCAGCGCTAATGTCGATTTAGTTCATAGTCAGTGAATTAGAGCACTAATAGTTATGGAATGGCTAGCTCAGTGGTATGAAGTCGGCCTGTGGATTCTGAGGTCACTGGTTCGATTCCCACAGGCGACAAATTTTCATACTTTGAAAAAGCTATCCCTGTGGCTCCTCCACCATTTACATGTTTGGGGGCCGTGATTTAACGACTGGTAACCGCACTTCACGCGCAAAATATATCACTTACCAAGATCTGCTTCAGCAGAGTGCCACACCCAGTAATGGGTAGAAGGCGTGATGATATATTTATTTATTTTACTTTATAGTTAAGGAATTATAATTTCACAATGCACAATTCATTTTAAGGAACTAATTCACAATTCAGAATGAATTGTATATACATAAGCCTTCATTTATCTGTTATGAACTAATAACAAACATTGGCGCTGCAATAGAGACTCGTTCAGAACTATAATTTTCATTTCCCATTTTAAGACATTTAGTTAGACGTATATATTTTGACTGTGGCACTACGTTCTAAATAATTCTGCAGTAGAAATACAGTTAACGCCATTTATACACTATCTGGCACAAAAAACACCAGTCGTTTTATGGAGTATTATGTAAAATTATAATTTTTACTTGACAGAAGACAACGATACAAATTGTCGTAAAAGAATTTTATATGGCGCGATCCTGCACAGATTTCATTAAATGCTATAGTTTTCTAATATTGCAATTCAATTACCATTAGGATAAATTTCTAGTTATATAGCATAGAAATTAACTAATTTGCAAGCGAGCATAGAATAAAGAGAAAGTACGCAGTGTGACCCACATACAGCAAACTGTCGAGAAAAAAACTTTTGGAAGCACTGCGCAGTCCCTCAAAGCGTCGAGTAAAACCAGCAGCAAAGGGATCTCGATCGAGTCCCCGTGTGGTTGAGTTGGTAAGAATGGAATAAAGAAGAGAACATAGAACATGGCATTCACAGCGTTCAAGAGCGAAGCGAACGCAATGAACCTTCCAAAAGAAAAATGAAAGTGCCAGCGAACGAAAACAAATAAAATAGTTGCCTTTTGACAGCCATTTTGTGTGAGTAGTCGGCTTTCGGCAACCAAGCTTGGTGCTTAGGGAGCTTGGTCATATGCATAATGTAATTGCAAATAGCAATTTGTGACAATGTGTTGAACTGAATTATGTGCTTCAGTTGTTTTTTAACTTTACTTTAATTGGATACAATTGTAATGCTTTTGTTTTCTAAATTAATTGCAGCGTATATTTTATCCTCTCAAATGTTTTGAAATTATTTCGCTCGCTTCATTTCAATTTAAAATAGTATTGCGTCTAAATGTTATGAATATCACTACAAGATGTAGATTCCTGTTCTTGTTGTGCAAATAAATAAATATAAATAAATAAAAAATAAATATATCATCACGCCTTCTACCCATTATTGGGTGTGGCACTCTGCCGAAGCAGATCTCGGTAAGTGATATATTTGGCGCGTGAAGTGCGGTTACCAGCCGTCAAATCACGGCCTCCAAAGATGTTAGTGGTGGAGGAGCCACAGGGGTAGTTTTTTAAATTATGAAAATTGTTTGTCGCCTGTGGGAATCGAATCTAGGGTACCAGGGTTCTCAGGATCCACATGCCGACTTCATACCACTGAGCTAGCCACCCCATAAAAAATAAATAAATATACTACAAATTAATAGCGATATATGTGTTTTCAAATGAGAAATTATTTTTTTGTAGGACCGAGCAGAAAATAAACTTTTCCATCTGTCAGTTGAAAGCAGATAGTTGACATTTGTCGCTTGCTGAGTGGCATAGAGTGTATCATCGTATCCATGGATACATAAAAATTGTTACTCGAATTTCCGAATAGAAAAATTGTCAATAATTATTTTAAATTAAATATTGTGTGTATCTCGAGCAGAAAGTGTTCTTGCAGCAATTGACTATTTTCTGCTCAATTTTTTAAATTTTTTTATAGTTTCTGACCTGCGGCACGGGGCGCAAAGCGCCGAGGGCTAATAACATGCTTAGGGGCAGAAACGCTAATTTCACCCGTGGTACATACAATATTTTGTGAACAATACAAAATTTAATTTTATATTAAAAAAATTAAACAGGTACATTTGTATTTCAAAGTGGCATTTTGCAAGTATTTACAACAAACAAAAAATTGTCATTTTATTCATGTATCCACAGAAAACTATTTCATTATGGCCCTAAGGCCAAAAATAAGTATTAAATCAGCTTTTCATGACTAAAACACATGAAACATCAAGCCTTTTACTGAGTGTGGTACTCTGCCGAAGCAGATCTCGGTAATTGATATATTTAAGCGCGTGAAGTGCGGTTACTAACCGTCAAATCAGGGCCCTCAAAGATGTTAGGGGTGGGGGAGCCACAGAGATAATTTTTAATGTTGTGAAAATATTTGCCGAATGTGGGAATCGAACCAGGATTCTCAGGATCCACAGGCCTACTCGATACCACTGAGCCATTTACCCCATATATAAATAAAATAAATTATGTTAATTGATTTCCATACAAAATTTAATTATTAGAAATTTATTAGAAATATTTTCCAGGAAAACAATGATAGTAAAACACTTATTTTCCACGTTATGGTATATCGTTAGATATATGATCGCAACTGCCACCATTTTTTGTCTCTTTGATATCATATACCTCAGCCAAACGTTTCTTAATTATTTAAATGAAAAATGCTTCAAATTAAACTAGTAGATAATTTTTTTTTAAATGTTCTATAAACGTTTTCCAGCTGAATATATATACCGCTAAATCTACTCGAGCCTCTAACATCATTTCCAAACGATCAGAGTATGTCCGAACATAATTATTTGCAACAATGAAGTCTATCGTCCTGTTGACAAGCCTGACCAAATGTAAATCCTTATACTAGTTCAATAACAATTACCAAAATGCACTGAAACAGGAACAGGAATAAGATTAGCTGCAATAATCTGTAAATGGAATCCGGTAACACGGTTGGCATGTGTGCGTGAACCACATAACTAGGTCACGAAATACTCATGGATGTAATTACATTTTTATATTATTTTAACACGAGACTTGACTGTGTTTATTATGTTTTAGTTTTGTTTTTTATTATTGTGTACAACTGGACATATTAAAATCATTTTTATTATCGGATATTTAGTAACAAACAGATTAGTAACTGATACCATTTTTAGTCGTATCATATTAAATATTTATAAAATATATTTTCAAAAAAAATAGTTTTTCTCTCATACATGCGGAAAGGGGCACTTTTCTATAGTTTGCATAAGGGTTCAAGAAACTCAAAGGCCGGCCCTGTGTTTATAATATGCCTAAATTCATGGTAATTACATCATGTTTGTGTGTGATTAAACCACGAGTGTCACAAAATGTCGTATTATTTTCCTCTCGTGTCAAACATGCCTCTAACAAATTTATAGGCTTTGGATATTTCGATATTTCTATGATAAATATAACAACCTGTCAGCTATTGATAAATTTGCGATATTTTTATTCGATAAACTATATTTTATCTTCTTTTATTATCAGTCATTTATTACCTTTTTCTAGTTGAGATGGTTTGGACATGTGGATTGTAAGAAGGTATGTTGATGAAAATGAGGATGAGTGATTGCGTGAACGACTGAGGATATGAATGAAGGTTTGTTACATGAATGGAAATTCAGACGAAATTTTATGAAAAGTATTATGAATGCGGATGTGCCAAGATTCATTGTATCTAATACATAAATACGACTCGGAGAGTCGGAACCTTGTATTATATTTGGGATTGAGTTCCTGTTGTACAGAGTAGAATAAAAAATAAATAAATAAATATAACCTTGACCTTAGGGCGGCCAGTTAATTTTTAGAACAGTTTAAAAGACTAGAAAATATTCTACAGGATTTAACACAATTATAAGATATATTTGGCAGCTGGAATTTTCTAGCCATTAGCTGTAGAACAGTGAATTTTGATGCCAAGAGAGACAAAAATTACAAATTAATTCTTTCGCAACTTCCTTACTTTTAAATAAAAAATAAAAATAAAAATATCATCACGCCTTTTACACATTATTGGGTGTGGGACTCTGCCGTAGCAGATCTCGGTAAGTGATATATTTATGAGCGTGTAGTGCAGTTACCAACCGTCAAATCACTTCCTCCAAAGACGTTAATAAAGCGGGAGCCACTGAGATAATTTGAATGTAGTGAACATTGTTTACCAGTTGTGGGAATCGAATCGAGGTTCCCAACTTAACAGACCAATTCGATACCATTGAGCCATCTACACCTACTTTTGTGTAATCAAAACTGATGTTTGTAAGAAGCTGATAAGCTATATAAATAAAACTACGATTTCAGAAATGAGTAAAGCAACATTTTCTCATTACAATTTTTGTTTGATATGGTAACTGGTATGTTGGTATAATAATTAGTAAAATTAATTATATTTTGCTTTCAAGTTTGTAATACATTCTTTGAATACATATTTTATTTTTATTTTCTAAATTCTCATTTCTGTTCGCGATCTAAATTTTAAATCTGTCATAGAGCATTCAGCTAGTATTTAGGACTGTTTAAAAGAGTGTTTAAAATATTTATAAAGGGTTTAAAATTTAAATGGATCCTAGGAACCCTGGTTCGATTCCCACAGGCGACAAACAATTTTCATAATTTCAAAAGCTACCCCTGTGGCTCCTCCACCACTAACATCATTGAGGGCCGTGATTTGACGAAGGGTAACCGCACTTCACGCGCAAAATATATCATTTACCGAGATCTGCTTCGGCAGAGTGCCACACCAAGTAATGGGTAGAAGGCGTGATGATATATTTATTTTTATTTTATTTAAAATTAAATATACGTTTCAAGAGTTGGTGCTACCCCATTTAATGAAACACAGCATAATGTAATGAATGTATAAATATATGCCACAGAACTTGAAACTCTAAAGAAGCTATAGATCATGTTAAATAATCGATAGAAGCTTATTTATTTGATTTCAACATGCAACCGTTCGTTTATAAAACATAGGTTACGAAATATGGCTTTATGAAATAAATATCTAAATTACTAACCGATGTTGACGGCATGGACAACCTTCCCTCGATGTACAGGAACAAGACGGGAATCCGGCACCATCACTACCACACACTACACTACACATACACTTACAAATTACGACACGTCATGTTGATTTATACAAAATTTACACACATCAAAGGATTCACCAACATTTTATACCGCGATTTAACATATTTACACGATTGATACGCGAATATTTACGACATAAATCGATAATAATTCGCGAAGAGCCCGGACACTGATAGATACAACTAACGCGCACAGTAAACTAAGATGGCTACGTTTTTGAAACAAGTTAGAACAACGATTAATTAAATTAAGGAACGAGTTTCAGCTACTGGTAGCTGCATATTTCAACTATATCATTAGAATGGAACGAAATATTGTGTTTAAATTAATTTAAAATATTTTTGTAATAGGCAAATATCATAATACATACATAAAATCACGTTATTTCCTAATAAATGAAGTAGCATGAACCTTTGATAAATCATTAGATTCATTTTGTAAATACGTCTTAAAACTGTCTGAAATAGTTTAAGGTATTTTAAAAATCTTTTAAATAAAATAAATAAATATGTCATCGCCAATTTTTACCTATTACTGGGTGTAGCACTCTGTCGTAGCAAATCTTAATATATGATATATTTTACGCGTGAAGTTACTAAAATATGTTTTAAATTCGTATATTTTCTTTTGTTTATAACTCGTGCATAAAAATCAATTGAACATTAAACTAAGTAGTCAGCGGAGTAGTATTAAATTTTGAACATTTTTCTTTATTACATGTCTGCTCTAAAATTTATAAGTAAAAATATATTGTCTAATCAAAAATTTAACATTGAATATTCTATGTTCGAAAAAAAGTGAATACTCCGTATATTTTCTATGCATAAATAAATTTCGTTGATTATTTTTTGATGTTTCTCAAAACCAATTAAATGCTTCATTGTATGTCACATGTCAGCGTTTTAACCAATCCTCTCATTATTATACTGAGAATAAAGCTTTTGTGATTATTCCCGGAAATTATCTCTGTTGATGCTTTTTTGTTTGTGACAAATGATAGGTAGTTGTCAAATAATTATTTAAAACAATCAAAGCGTCAAGTAAAATGTGTAAAAAAAATCGATTTAGTTCCATTTCAGATACAGAAATACACCAACAAATTTTGGAAACAACTTCCAAGAATACATTAATAAGTAATCAATCGATATGAACCAAGTTCAAATTTTTTTTAGGTTGGATGAATCGACCTCAACAGCTAAGTCAAAAAATAATCTAATTAAATATAACTCGAGAGTTGGATAAATTAGAAAATAATTCTCCAGTATCTAAAATTTCACATTACCAATTGTCAAGGGGTACGCGATGCTTCAAAGTGAAGCCAAGGGGCATATTGATTAAAACGGGTTCAGAATTGCAGGACTAGATGATCCTAGCTTCCAAATTATTTTTTAAATGATCTTAAATCCTCTAAAATCATTATTAAGTTTTTTATACTGTTCTCAAAATTAGTTGAGCGTTGTAAAATAATAGTTACATTCATTCCGTAGATTTATTTTACAATATTAATCTTCTCCAAACATCAACATTTATAATTCCTTTCATACAAGCTCATCTCATCTTTCGTTCACGCAACAAACCTTCAATCATATCCATCCATTTTTTTCTACATCGTCCACGCAATCTCTCATCCCAATGTTGCCAACATACACCTACAAATATTTTCTTTAATTCAGTCTTTTGGGAATACTGACGCTTTTAGGGATAATTTGTTTTGAATATACATATTTTTACGGATGTGTAATTTCCTGCGATATTATGATGTGTTAGTTTAGGTTGATGAAAAACAAAAAGATATGATTTTTAGCAACGAGAAAGCTTTTCGTTTTTGGCGGACAACTCAAAGCTCAGGACGGGTTAAGCCGAGGAATTACGAAAGTTATTATAACGTGGAAACGTGAGAAGAATAAAATATTCTCATTTGATATTTATTTCAACACTGTTCCGTTTTACGTTTTTCTCATTACTTTTTTAAATTCGTTCAGTTTGTTCTGTTTCTGTGCTGTGTGTTCAACTTGTGAGTGAAGTTTATATTTGTAATTAAATAAACAGTAGGAAGATTTACTGCCCACAAACCAGAAACATTGTTTACTTGCAATTACCTGGAGACTTAGGTAAAAAACGTTAACAAGATTTCCAACCAACTTTAGCAAATACGCGCGATCAAATATACGAAAAATGTATTTCTGCGTTTCCGCGAACTTAGTTTCACCACACTGAAATACCCTGAAATACACTGAAATACTCTGAAATAAATAAGATATACCCTAAGTCCCACAGCGAGAGCTTTTAGCAAGCCTAAAGTGTCTGATATAGAGTAGGTGGTTCAGTAGTATCAGGTGGATACAAGAATTCGGGTTTGATTCCTACAACCGAGAAACAATTTTCACCACATTAAAATTATCTTTGTATCTCCGCTTTTACTAACATCTTTGATGTACTATTTTATTATGACCTTTGTTACTAAACTGAAATACCAGCTGTAAATGAAATATAATACAGGGTGATCAAAAGGAATTGTTATAGTTGGCAATACAATTCCAGAGATCTTTTTATTCCACAGTTGGTACAACGTCAGGTAAATGCGGAAATGCTATTTGACTAATAAATACAAATAGGTTATGT